>OV702296.1:249654492-250904492 GCA_916181665.1 Avena sativa
CGGCCGGCGCGGGGGATCCGGTCGCCGTCCAGGCGCTCGCGCTGCGGTGCTTCGTGAAACTGTGCGGCTCCCCCGAGTTCCAGGTAAATTAGCAGCTCGATTAGCTGAAATATCTCGGCAATCAGCATTAACCTCGTGCTTATCTCTGCCTAATGATTTTTTTTCTTGTAATGTTTATTAAGCGTGCGATGATCTGATATTCTTTCTTTCCGTTTGTTTCGGCGTAGTTATGGTGACGTTGATGTGCCTGTCTTTAGTTGGTTGGTATGTCCTTTGTGTTCAGACTTGAGCAGATGAGAGGTGTGGTTGATTAACAGTGTCAATTATTCGATATTTCACTGGCCAATAAATGGACAGCCTGAATTGGGCCAAAATATCTAGTGACATTGTGGGATAGAAGCAAGAATGTAGTCTCTGGTTTTAAGGGGAGAAAATCCCACTCTATAGCTTGCTTACGAGTAATGCCATTGACCTTACCCTTGTTGTCTATCCTTCGATTTCATTTTAGTTACTGTACTTATTTAGCAAATTACGCCTTTTTTTTTCTTGTTTCTTGTATTGCGGTCTGAAGTTAAATTTGTGTTGTGGTAGACCAGTTCAGTGCCTATCTTGTTCTTCTGTGTGATTTTTTTATGGTTTATTTGGTGCCTTTGACATGGAGAGTTTGCATGAATGAGTTTATCTCAAAGCTGCAATCTCTATCAAACTTGGCGGCCACCTTTAAGATGCTGCGCACCTGTCCATTTCATGTCAATGCGAACAAAAAGTACCGCACAAATGGGGAAGCGCACGGCATCCCAACAAGTTTTTTTTCGTGTGTGCTGTTGCTCTTTTGTTGTGACCTGCATTTGAGGAATTTTGTGTGGCCCACGGGCAACAGATGACAATAAAGCACGTAGAATGCACTGTACTGCAGTTCATGATTGAGATTGGCATGGCAATATACTTTACCAGTTTACGGCTTCATTTGGAACGTTGGAACACAGGAATTTTGTGGGAATTATCATGTACTCCCTCTGTCCTGAATTAGATGTCGCAGATTTGTCTAGATTCGCATGCATCTACATGCAAATTTAGACAAATATGCGACATCTAATTCGGGATGGAGGGAGTAGTAATTTCAAATGAAGTGATAAAATAGTTCTTAATTACCGTAAGAAGGGAACCTCATTCTGGATAAGGGCTGCATCTTGGGCACTTAGGGAACTCATCTAGAAGAAATGGGACTCCAGGATCTTTCATACATGTCAAATGCAGATAATGAAAGACTGTTCATTGATGGGGTATAATCTGAGATGTCTGTTGAAGAATAGTAGTATACATTATTTAGTCATCCAGAACACGGGCTGTTTTTGCGGGATATGCTCTTTGTATGCTCTTCAGATCCAAAAACTTATTCCCACTTCGCTATAATTACATAGTTCCTCATTTTACTTGGTCATGAGGCATGTGACTGTACTTGCTCTCTTCACATAACTTGAGGAATAGAGATACCAATATTTCTTGTTTAATTTTGAGAGACCTTCACCTATTCAACTGGTGTTATACTTTCTTCTAGTATCTCATTCAAATGAAATTTGTGGCCTGATTCTTATTTATGAATCACTTGATGTTCATAGTCTCTTTGCCTGTCTCCTCGATGTAGTATACCTCTTGCTGTCTGCAGTTCTGCACTGAAAAGTTCTTTTTTCCAATTCATCGTTCTAATGCTTAACCAATACCGAAATGGTCTCTGACTCATGCATTGGGTTAATAATAATGCAGATGCTGCTGAATCAGATACGGGGCAAGGAGGTGGTGTTCACGGGCCACTCCCTCGGTGGCGCCATTGCTGCTCTTGCTGCGCTGCACTACCTCTGCATCTCATCATCAAATTCAGCATCCACCCCAGTTCCTCCCGTGCTATGTGTCACATTTGGGAGCCCACTGCTCGGTAATGAGGCTTTGTCCCGGGCTATCCTTCGTGAGCGGTGGGGCGGCAGCTTCTGCCATGTTGTCTCGCAGCACGATGTTGTCCCGAGGCTTCTCTTCTGCCCCCTCGACGCTGTTCCCGTACGCATCATCGTCGGAATGCAGCTGCAGCAACGGCTGGGGTGCACCCGCCGTGCATGCGCAGTGTCAGTGCTTGTGGCGGAATCCGAGCAGGAGGCGCTGCGGCAACTGATACAGGCACACATCCGCTCGGTGGCCATGGAGCAGAAGCTCGCAGCTCCAGATATGCGTGGCGGGAGCCCTTACCGCCCATTCGGGACCTATGTGCTGTGCTCGCCAGACGGTGCAGCGTGCGTTGATAGCCTGACTGCAGCGGTCCAGATGCTCTATGCCACATTTGCTGCCAGGTGCGTGCCAGGCAGCGCGACGTCCCTGGAGGCCGCACACTCCTGTTATGGTGACCTTGTGCTTAAAATGCCACAGCAGTTGCTCTTCAAGCGGCGTCCGCACACCGTCAACGCACCAAGGACGATGTTCAACTCCAACTACGACGCTGGCATCTCCCTCGCGCTCGTGGCTACCGGCATCGATGGTGAGGCAGCGGAGGGCACCACGGCGCGGCACTGGCTTAAGGCATCGAAGCGGGCTGGGCGCAGCCCAAGCCTGAACTGCGCGGGGCTTGCGACGCGGCTAGGTAAGATCACGCCGAGCCGGGCACAGATTGAATGGTACAAGGCGTCATTTGATGCCGACACGGGTTACTATGACGCGTTCAAGCAGCAGAGGTCACCCAGGAAGTACAATAAGGCCAATATGTGCCGCCACAAGCTGGCTCAGTTCTGGGATGGTGTGCTCTCCATGCTTGACAACAGCCAGCTCCCCCATGACTTCCACCGTCGTGCCAAGTGGGTTAACGCTGCCCGCTTCTACCAGCTCCTTGTCGAGCCCCTCGACATCGCCGACTACCACCGCAACAACCTCCACAAGACAAGAGGTAGCTACATCAATCATGGCCGCGAGAGAAGGTAAGAGCAGCATCGCCGTCATTGTTGATACTTGATCCGTGAGTTCACACAGAGTTCATGTACACTCCACAGGTATGAACTGTTCGACAAGTGGTGGATGCAGAGGGGTGTCTTCACTGGAACGGGTGACACCCCGACCACATCAAATAGGTTGAGGAGCAAGTACGCGGGTCTGACGCAGGACCCATGCTTCTGGGCGAGAGTGGAGGAGGCACGTGAGCTGACGGAGAGGGCCAAGGTAGAGCAAGAAGTGGCATCGCTGGCGATGAAGCTGGGGAACCTGAGAGAGTTCGAGCGCTATTCTGGTGAGCTGGTGAAGAGCAAGGAGGTGTCCATCGACGTCCTCGCGCCCCAGTCAAGCTACACCTTATGGGTGGAGGAGTGGGAGGAGCTCAAGCTTAGAGACGAAGTCAGGACAGCATCATTGTTTCAGTTCTGAACTTACTGGAATAGCTCAAGAATTTTAAGTTTTGCCATTAGTTTTAGGTAATTTAGTATAGACGTACAGGTGATTGTAAATATGCATAGGATTGCAGAGGCACTGCATTATGATGTAGTATCTGTTCTTTGTCCTGCATCTTTGATGCTGATTGGTTTAGTTGTTTCTTCGTCTTGGTCAAAAGCTTACATTAATCTGCTTGATTTATCATCGGGTGATCGCAATTGTATACAGCTTCCCTATATGATCATCGTCTTGTTGCAAGTATCTTCTATGTTCTGTGACCAAGCAAACTGTGTGAGGTAAGTCTTTTCATCAGCAAAACAAAAAGTAATACTATTTGTTATGATTCATGATGCCCCTAAAATTCTAGAATCGAATTCTTCAATTCTACCTAGTACACTGATGGAATCCGAATCACGGTTGTAGCTCAAAAGAGTTATAGTCTGTTGTGTAGCTCAAAAGAGTTATAGTCGGTTTATTCAGTAAGAACAAATGAATTTCTAGTTATGCTGTCACAAACTTACATAACAGAACATTCTAAATCAAATTGACATATTGGAACACAGCACAGGGAACATACAGCGACAGCGAATAATTCAGCGATAACCAGCTACTCCGTTGCTTGTAAGCTACATCCTGATCTGATCTGTATATGACAATAATAACAGCTTCATATCCTTTGGAGTTTCTTCTAATGGACAAGGTGTTGCAGAATATGAGTGAGTTCAGAGATGGACAACTAACATACATGCCTCAGTGTCCAACGATCAATTCTTCTGAATTCCTAAGGCATCTGGTCATTGTCTTGTCTCGTTGGTTGTTTTCATTTGAAAACAGGGACAAACTGCAGCGGGACCCTAGAATTGCTATTTCCTCGTACATGTATAGTTAGCTGAAAATGAGAGCAGTGGTGACATTAACTTGGTTACAAAGGCCATCACTCAATGACTTGCAGTGTCAATTCCCAACGAGCAATACCTCTTGCATTTGGGATCCTGGTATTGAATCACTCTTGCTTTTATACATTTGGTGGCACATACACATGATTAGTATTGTACTGCTATCTATGGGTGCTACTTGATTGCCAACTGAAATAGTATAACACCTAAAGGAATCACATCATTTGAATATGCAAACACCATGAAACACCATGAAAACAGGGACAAACTGCAGGGACAACCTCTGGTGCAAACGGTTGGTAGAAGAGTGGAACCATGGCAAGGTAGGTTCCTCTCTTCTGCGGCGAGGCTTACTCTGATTGACGCGTGTCTCTCTAGTTTACCCTCGTTTATCATGAGCCTCTTCATGCTAGCTGATGGTACGCATGAGGGCTTTGATACGCATAGAAGCAGTTTTTTTTGGGAAGGCCAGGGCAACAAGAAGAAGTACCATATGGTCAGCTGGCATGATATCTGCAAACAAGGCAGCCTGGGAGTTCAGAACACCAAGAAGATGAATATTGCTCTGCTTCTGAAATGGATTTGGAGGATTTTCTTTGATCGGGACAGAAACCTTCTCTGGCTCCGGCTTCTCAGGGCTAAGTATCCTGTGCAGAACCTGTTTGAGACCAGCCCAGTGGGGGGGGGGGGGGGGGGGGGGGGTTCTCAATTCTGGCATGGGATTGACAAAGTCAAGGAGCTGTTCAAGCTGGGCGCACGCTTCAAACCCGGTGTGGACTCGAAAGTTAGATTCTGGACGGACTTGTGGACTGGAGAGGAGCTGCTGTGCGTTAGATTTCCCCGCCCGTTCGCCATCTGCGACGACCTGGGCTAGCTGATCGCTTACGCTCGTGAGGATTCAAGCTGGGCCCCCAGATTTAGACGCTCCTTTGGCCCCGATGAAATGGATCAGTGGAACCTGCAGATGTTAGAGATCAACGAGGTGATCCCAAGTGGGGATAGGGACCGGGTGTCCTGGCACCTGGAGCCCTTTGGGTGTTTCTCTACAAGATCACTTTATCTAGAGCTGTCCAAGGGCAGGAGTTCATGTTTTGGGAGCAAATTTGGCAGCTGAAGATCCCGAAAAAATTCAAGATCTTTCTTTGGCAACTTTTCAGAGGAAGGCTACCGTCGAATGACCAGATCCTTAAACGGAATGGTCCGTCTAATGGGAAGTGTTCCCTGTGTGGCATGGAAGAAGATGTGGAGCACATCTTTTTTCAATGTGTGTTAGCCAGATTCTCTACTTTTGTTCTACTCCCCCAGTTTCTCTCGCTAGCTTCTGTGGTGCGGTCCTTGGAGACCCTGACGAGTATGCTAGGGTAGCTGCTTGTCTGTTTGGCCTGTTGGTCATGTGTGTATTGGCTGATACTCTTAAACTCTGTTCTGTCTCAGCTGTTTGGCTTTATCAATTTAAAGCCGGGCCGTGGTGCCTTCAGTCCAAAAAAAAAAAAACTGCAGCGAACCCTAGAATTGCTATTTCCTCGTACATATATAGTTGGCTGAAAATGAGAGCAGTGGTGACATTAACTTGTTTACAAAGGCCATCACTCAATGACTTGTAGTGTCAATTCCCAACGAGCAATACCTCTTGCATTTGGGATCCTGGTATTGAATCACTCTTGCTTTTATACATTTGGTGGCACATACACATGATTCAGTATTGTCCTGCTATCATGAGTGCTACTTGATTGCCAACTGGAATAGTATAACACACCTAATGGAATCACATTAACTGAATATGCAAACACCATGGAATTCCTTCTTGGCCAATGGGAGTTTGTACATCAGCGAGGTGTCTATGAGAATTACAATGCAAGACATTTGCTGCTACCTTCACAACGCTATTTTCATATTTGGGAAATGGATATTATCTTCGTCACATTTTTTACCTCCTTGATACAGTGAATGAGTCCTGAAGAATATTTGATAATGATTAAAGTTTCTGAAGAAACTTGTCCATTGCCGAGCAATGGTCTGGGGTGTGGGTGTGTGTGGGGTGGTGGTGGGGAGGGGGGTAATGTCAGGGACTAGTAGTTGTATGGAGTAGTAGTATGTTGTAGCTATAAGGGTATATTAGGTATTCCACCTATTTTGGTATCTGTAGTTGGATAGGTCTATATAGCCTACCTTGTATCCTGTTGTAAAAAATCAAGAAATATAAACCCTAATTCTATCATTTATTTCTTGCATTTATTTTAGATTTAGTTCCTGCAGTTTACCAATTTATGTACTCCCTCCGACCCATATTACTTGACTTGGATTTTTTAAAATTTGGATGAACCTATATACTGAATAGTGTCTAGATTCATCTATAGACAAATCCAAGTCAACTAATATGGGTCGGAGGGAGTACCAATTTCTCCTAAAACCCATGTTCTTGTGATCCTCTTCGATTTCTCCTAAAATCAATGTTCTTGTGATCCTCTTCGATTTCTCGTAAAACCCCTGTTCTTGTGATCCTCTTCGATCAGCGATCCATCGGGGTCATGACAGGAGCTTACTGGTGCAGCGGACCGGTGGTGCCGACAGGATGGAGCCGTCCCAGCTAGCGAGTTATCAGGACGAAGCGGTACACGCAGGTTCGGATGGCTCGTTTCTGTAGCGATTCAGAGGTAGAGAGCTCCGAATTGGATATAACGAGAGGACAATGCGCGCGAGGTCCACGTGGAATTGAAGCCTCGTTTCCAGGCCCAAATTCCATGACAAACCAAACACTTGAATTTGATGCCTAATTTCAATTCCTTGATTCCAGGTCCAATTGAGTGCATCCAAACACAACAATGAAATTGAATTGTTTTTTCTCCTTCATCCTTTGACCCTCTCCACCCTAAAAAAAGTACACACGTACTAGCACAGGTTGCTTGTCTATAAGAGATAATCATCAATATGGTTCTCCTTACAGAATAGAACATTCTGAATCAAACTGACAACCTTGGAACACAACATGGGAACATACGTGGTTCATAGCGAATGATTCATCATAATCAGCCACTGCGTTGCATGTAAGCTACTACTACTACATTCTAATTTGATCTGCCTATGACGACAGGAACCGATTCGTATCAGCCCAGAGGGAAATGCCATGTCGCTGGCGCTTCCTCACCCTTGCACGATCCTATGGGAAGAGGTGAGCGCACCGACCCATCACTCATGTCGTATATCGCATAGGAGCTCGGCGCATGCTCCCAGTACCATCCACAATTATCATCATCCAGAAAGAAGATGCAATTCCCTTTCAGATTGTACTGAGACGCACAGATGGACTTGGAGCATCTTGGCCCAAGAAACAACACCTGGTCATCCCCCAGGCTCGTCTTCTCTACCCACTGTAACGACTGAAAGTTTGCCTCACACACCTCAAATTCGAACCGTAACGCTCTGATCTCGAACCCTGAGTGAATCCACAGGCAACTTGACGTAGATTGTTCCACGGATCAGCAGCAGGGCACCACGAGATTCAACCAGGTATGTGCCGAATACGAGGAGGCCACCTGGGAACAGCCTGACTGGCCAGGGAGGACCCGTGATGATGCGCTCGATCTGAGAAATGAATAAGCTGCTGCTGTCACCGTCCTCTCCGGGCCCGGCCGCTGGCTGCGGACACCCTCTTTAGTTCCGGTTTGTATCTCAAACCGGGACTAGTGGTCCGACCCTATGTATATGGCACAACCCCTTCTCTCTCAACTGTTTTTTTTTCTGGTGAGAGGTGGTGGGTTTGTGCTAGTTTTTTATTCTTGTTCATATGCACTAGAGGTGTCTGGTAAAATGCCCGTTAGAGCGATGCGACTTTAGGTCACAGAAGACAAACATGATATGAGGTGTCCGAGCCACACTTAAGTTTTCTCATCTTTGTTTCCAAGTGCGCTAAAAGATTAGCAACTATTTCTCGTTTAGACCGTGTAATAATAATTTTAGCATCATGATTGCGTTTGATATATATTTATATGATACAGATGAGCCATCCATAGATGTATGGTGACCGACGCTCTGCCGCTTTCAGAGAAGGTGTGTGTTCTTTTCGTCTTGTGGCTAAGGCGAACAAGCGGCGGGATGGTTTTATGTGTTGTCCATATGTTGACTGTAGAAATGAGAAGGCTCAAACTTTCGCAAGAGTCATTCATAGCCACCTGCTTCGGTCTGGTTTTATGTCCAGCTGTAATGTTTGGACCAAGCACGAAGAAAGAGGGGTTGCGATGAAAGACGGCGATGAAGAAGAGAACAATGATGACAACTACCGATCTATGTTTCCTGAATATGCTGATACCGCAATGAAAGACTACGCAATCGGTACTAAAGACCCCCTTTAGTCCCGCCCCCTTTAGTCCCGGTCTAGCCACAAACCGGGACTAACACTCAATACATTTATTAATATTAAAAAACCGAAACTACGGAATTAGGACTAAAGGCTCCCCTTTAGTCATGCTCATATCTAGCCCTATAGTACACAGCTTCACGGTCGTCTTCGTCTTCGTCATCGTGGTTGTTGCTAGGCGCACGCGGCTGGATCATCAGCCCAGCCATGGCATATTGTGGGGCCACCTGCCACTCCGGCCTTAGATTCACGAAACATGGGGGAGGGGGCTCCCGGATGACGACGCCGCTACAGCCGCGACCTTCACCACCGCCACCCTTCTTATGGCTCTGTGGCGGCTGCGGGTACCGCAGGCGAGGATGGTCTTCCCCGGCATGTAGCGCATCACACTGATGATAGTTCGGTTCGCCCACCACTGGCGGCAACCAGCTTCGTTGTGGTTTACCGGGGGAGGGCCGTCACCCTCGTACCTGGCGAGTTCCCTTTCCTGCTGGTTAGCAAAGAAGGCATTCTAGGTGTCATAGTTGTCAGGATCCCACTGGGATCCATCCACTGCTCCGACGTGAGCTCGTGGTAGAAGTGGTTCGTGATGGCCGTCTGGCATGCGGAACCTTGAGGGACAAGAACCCCTCCAGCCGACGGGCAAGGGTAGCTGGAGGTGCACAGCGCCTTGGTCTCCTCGAGGGTCAGAATGGCCTAGTAGGCGCTGTCCATTGTTGTGAGAGAGGAAGGTGTGGATGTGTGGATAGCCATGGCGCGGTCGGCCTATATATAGATGGAAATGGAGAGAAAACATGGCGGGAAGCTATGGGAAATGGCGGGAAATATCTTTAGTCCCGGTTAGTGGTTACAACCGGGACTAAAAGCTCCGTTCAGAGGGAAAGAACGGAAAAACTTGGCAGGAAGCAACGGGAAATGGCGGGAAATATCTTTAGTCCATGTTAGTGTCTACAACCGGGATTAAAGCTTCGGTCAGAGGGATAGGGCGAGAAAACTTGGCAGGAAGCAGTGGGAAATGGCGGGAAATATCTTCAATCTCGGTTAGTATAATTATTTGACAAGTTAGTATAATTATTTTTATATAACAGAAAATGGTTTTGGATTACTTATTCAAATTCAAGCACTTTTCATTTTGAAAGTTTAACAAGGTTCAAAAATATGCAAAATATAATAGTAAATGCATTTTTAAATTGATAATAGCAAAACAGTTAATATTTGACTAGTTAAAATAATTATTTTATAAAACAGAAAATGGATTTGGATTACTTATTCAAATTTAAGCACTTTTCATTTTGAAAGTTTAGTGAGATTTCAAAATATGCAAAATATAATAGTTAATGCATTTTTAAATTGATAATGGCAAAATGGTTAATAGTTTGTCTAGTTAAAATAATTATTTTATAAAACAGAAATTGGTTTTGGATTACTTATTCAAATTCAAGCACTTTTCATGTTAAAAGTTTTCTCAAATTAATAAGTATGCAAAAAATCTATAATTTAAATGTTTAAACAATTTATTCAAAAATTTGAATAAAAAAAGCACATCGTGTTGGTTTTGGCCCAGTGCACGCCCAAATTTAAGCCTTTAGTCCCGGCTCTAATCACTAGCCGGGATTAAAGGGGTGCCGAGTGTGCGTGTAGCCGAAAAGCCAGCCCCCTCTAGTCCACGCACCAGGACTAGAGGGGGGGAGGGGTTATAAAAAGGGACCCTCCGTCCCCGGTGCGTTCCACGCACCTGGACTTGGAGGCCAAAACAAAGACAAACGCCGCCAGACTGCCCGATTCGCCGGTGAGAAGCACCGCCTCCGCGCCTCGAGCTTCCTCTGCGCCCGCCTCTCCCGCCTCCGTGCCGACCTCTCCTGCGGCGCCCCGCACCTCCCCACCACCAGCACACCTCGCCCCCGCCAACGACGCACCTCTCCCACCATCGTCTGCCGCCGGCGCCACACTCCTCCTCATCTAGTTAGGTAATTAATTAGTATAGGATTATTTTAGGATTATTATTAGTATATGATGATTAGTATAGGTATTATTATTAGTATATGATGATTAGTATAGGACTAATATATAGTGTATTTATTTATTATTATAATTAATATATAGTCTATTTTTATTATTAGTTTATGATTAGTATATGTATTATTATTAGTATATGATGGTTAGTATAGCATTAATATATAGTGTATTTTTTATTAGTATATGATGATTAGTATAATATTATTAGAATTTGTATATGATTAGTATAGGATTATTATTAGTGTATGAGGTGTAATAAATTATTAGTTTTTTTAGTGTATATATTTTTGTTGTAATATAATATTGTATGTTTTTTAGGGCATGAGGTGTAATAAATTATATTGTACCCGGAGTTAGGGTTAGGGTGGTGGTCCTCGCAGGTGACTGGAGTTAGGGTTAGGGTGGTGGTTCTCACGGGAAGCCGGAGTTGCCCGCTTCCCCGCGCCTCTCTCGCGGCGCCCCGCCACCGCGCACCTCTCCCGCGACACCTCGTCACCGCGTGCCATCGGCCACCGGCCACCGCCATCGCCTGCGACAAATATTTGTATAGAAATAATAGTGTATAGGAATATCTATGTATTGAAATATTTTGTATGAGAATATTTTTTGTTATGTTCAAATAATGTGTGCATTTTGCAATAATATTGTGTGCATCTCGCATTTTGCAGAAACTATGGATCCACCTAGTCCAATCCACAGAGACCTAGCTTCAGAACAAATTCTTTAGGATATGATTCACGATGCTGATCCATCTGGTGAGGTATCTCCCTTGAGGTATCTGAACTCATCCGGTGAGGGAGAGGAGATCAACCAAAGAGAGGAAGAAGCCGACAACTCCAATGATGGAGAAGCCCATGGATGCGTAACAAAGACCGACGAGGTATATATATGATGTCCGATGATCATTAGATGTCCGGGAGTAGCTGTATGTACCGAGTTGTATATATATTATATTGACGAATGTTTCTTATCTTAGGCCTCCACATCGAGCACACGATCCAGCCAAAAAGTTGGATGCCCGTACTAATTATGAAATTACGGCGGTCTCAGCACAGGGCGAACCATTAGAACCAAAAAAGCTGCAAGTGTATTTATACAACAATGCGGAGTTGTTGTTAGAGACCGCGTCCTGATCACCGTTCGAGAGTGGCATAAGCCCAAAGAGGCAGAAGCGAGGAGTGATCTGTATATCGGCGAAAGGTGCAAAGAGGGTCTTTTTAATGAACTCATGGCACATTTCAAGCTGCCAGAATATGAGACTAATACCGAGATGACTGTATTGAGGAAGAAAGTCAAGCAGTTTGCTCTTAATAAGATGTCCGAACTATTCAAGAACTGGAAGAAATCATTATGGCTAAAGTATTAGAAGGACAAGAAAAATCCAAAATCCAAAGGCTATCTAGCGAAGCAGCAGCATTACTGGGATGCATTTGTGGAGTATAGGAAGTCATGAATTGCAGAGGAAAAGTCTGAAAAAACAAGGTAAATGCTGCAAAAAAGAAATATCACCATAACATGGGGCCAGGGGGCTACGCGACTGCCATGCCAAAGTGGGATGCAAAAGAGAAAGAGCTGTCTGCTAAAGGGATCATTCCAGAACCAATTCACGAAGATTGGGATTTGAGGGCAAGAAATTGGTTCCTTGGGCATGGGAGTGAGTATGACGAACTTACATGGGAACTTGTTTGAAGTGATGGTATTAGGGTACCCCAGAAATACATGGCTGAAAGTGGTGAACGAGATTAAAGATGGGATAACAAAGTTCCATCCCGATAGAGAGAAAGACTTGCTGACCTTGGTCCTCAGGAATGACGAACACGGAGGACAAGTCCGAGGCCTTGACTCTAGTTTCACGTGGGAGACTAGGTTTCCTAAGGACCAAGGTACTTATAGAAGCCGAGAAAGAGCAAAGAAGCGACGGGAGGAGGAGGGAGACAAGTTCAACCGACTGCTAGCAAGAGTTGAGAAGCAACAGCAGATCGACGAACTTAGAGGAGTAGCGCGCCTGCAAGATCCTCCACTCGATATTACGACCAACCCATCTCAGCGGAGAAGCAGCGTGCTGAATCGGAAGTCCCGTCTGATGATGCACGGATGATAGATGGCGGCCCTGGCTACCCCGTGGATGGAATCAAGGAGCAGATATCTTGTGAGCTCCATCAAAAGTTGAATAACATATCCATGAAGGTGGCGGTCGGATGTGCTTTACCTTGTCCACCTGACGCATGCTGGTATGGCCATGAGATTCCACCTGGCTATGCTAAAGTCGGGGTGGATCAAATCGTAACAGAGTGGGAGTCAATGGAGATTGACATCCCTAGACCTGAAGGTGAGAGGACACTCGGAGAAGTACCAGGTGGTATCATTTTATGGGACAAGAACAACATCAAGTTTCCAGACTCGGCCCCAACGCCAACACCGCCTCCGAGTCGTCGTAGGTCACCTTCACCTCCATCACCTCCAAGAAGCCCACCCCATGATGACCACGACCACCACATCGCGAGTCCATCTTGATCTCCGCCGCAGGTTCAGCAGTCTTCACGGCCCGCTAAGGACAATAAGCGTAAGCGTGCTCCTTCAATGAGTACTAACCGACGCAGCAGCCCAAAACGGAAAATGTTGCCCCTCCCAACAGTGCCTCATAAGAATCTTACCATCAGACCTTACGATTGTACTGACACAGAAAATGCAGCGATCGCAAAGGCCGAAGTTGCGGCGCATTGAGAAGAAGAAACCCGAGCCCGCTCCGGTATACACCGAGAAGCAAAAGGCGTATGCACTTAATTTTCTAAACACAAAATCGCAATATGAGTTGCACCATAAGCTAGATGACTATCTACACACACTTCAGAAAGAAGTGACGAAGAGCAAATCAAGTAAAAGTGCAAGCAACAGAAAATCAACAAGTACAATTGCAAGCGGGAGCAAAACAGCAAGCAGTAAAAGATCAGACGTTCCCCTTCTCGGACAATAGGCCAAACAATCGATTGCACCCCTCAAGGTGTTTTCTGAAAACGTTCCCCAACCACTAGATATGGAAGCAGCTGCGGAGTTGGCGGCCAGTATGAAAGTTTGCATTCATCTGTGAAAATGTGGGTAAATTTTTCGCCAAATAAAAACCTAAAGTGGTCAAAGTTTCTTTCATACTTTGAGATCAGATATAGTCTTGAAGGATGAATGTTATAGACTTTGAGATGATCTTGATGGACTTATGTGTTTTGAGAAATGAAATTTGAATTTTAAAAAAAACTTGAGTGTTTGAATTATAATTCAAAAGGATTTTTTAATGATGTTTAAATCTTTGATTTAATTAAGAGTTAAATAATAATAACTCAAAGTTTATATTACAAAGAGTAATTAAGAATATGAATATCCATTTCATAATTTTATTCAATAAACAAGTTACAAAAATGTAACTTATGAGAATCATCCACAATCTTTACAATAGCAAATAAATAAAGAATATTATTTCTTTATTAATAATAGTACAATCTTTATTACAAAAGAATAAAAATAAAGAGTACAAAAGAATAAATTAAAGATTACAATTGAATATGATAGTTATTACAAGTGACTAATCTATAAAGAAAAATAAAAACCTAAACTAAAGTCTTGATCTTCAAATCTGGTTCTTGCAAAATAAAATAAACTTAAAAGAAAAAGAAGGTTAGGATTAGAATTAGTTTTACTCTCAGAAGTTGACAGTGAAGTGCACTGTTCACTTTTTCATCATTGAGTATATAAGGGGCAAGTTTCACCAAAAGGAAAGAATGTATCTTTCATAATTTTAAGCCATAAGTCAAATAACAACAAGGAGGGGCAAGTTTCACCAGCCAGGTAGAAGTAACCAGATGAAAGTAATTTTCAAAATTCAGAACATATCCACATCTGTGTAGCAGGCACACAAGCAGCACACACACCAAACTGCATGGTGTGTGCTGTCAACACCACAACAACAGGACAACCAAACAAAACTCTCAACACAGCCGTGGGAAAACCAATCCCCACACCATTCCATTGCTTTTACACACCAAGCACAGCAGCCAGCAGCTAAACCAAGCCAAAGACTAGCTAGATCAAACCAACCAAAGCCCAGGATCACATCACCAAGATGGTGACATAATGAGGGGGTAGATCAGGTGGATAGCAAGACCTAGATCAAGCCATCAGGATCAGGAGATGATGGGCTAGATCAAGGACAAGCCAGGAGCTGGAAATACCAGGGGAGCACCAGATCAAGCTACCACAAGATCAACCACTAGCAACCACAACATCAAGTGACCGTGGTGAGTAAATATATCATCAAATAATCTATCTGTATAAATTAGACAAACATACATGATCTGATTCTTATTCAAACTCTCAGAAAGCACCCAAGTGGGGTGAATCCATCATTGAGGTTTTAAACTCTAAAAGCAAACAGAAAAGTATAAGGATCCAACTAAATCTCAGAACAACATCATTGATTTAGCTATCAAGCTATATTTCAATTCAAGAATGAACATAGCTAAGATTTAAACTTCTAGGCACATCTCTAAGACAAGAGTAGCACCTTATAATTTAATCTTATGGATCTATATAAGTTATCAAGCTTACAAGCATCTTTCCCCAACTTTAATTCAAGCAATAGTAGCTAGTATCACTATCAGAATCAATTCATGTGAATCAACCAGATAGAGATCTAAATCCCTAAACCTCAGACCAACATCATTGGTCTTAGGGATTTAAGAAAGGAAAATTTCTACTTATCCTTAAAGCCAAACTCATCTTAAGCTTAAACCAACCCACACAATGAAATAGAATCTAATCTTGTGTGCCATACAAAGATGGTGTCACAAGAACAGTTCTACATTAATCAAGTTAAGCATTCAATCTTCACAGATTCAACCAACCAACTGTAAATCATTTTACTTTCATCATAGGAATCATAATTAAGAAAATACCTATGTATATCTTCACTGTTTGAAACCATGTGATCTCAAACTACATCTGAATTCTTAAGCCGACAAGTATTAATACAGTGATTTCATCACACAACACTCACTATCATTAACCAAGTAATGACAGTGGTGAAACATTAAACCACAAGATTCCCAAGTGTTACTTCTATAGCAACTTTATCATCTGACCACATTCAAAATTAATCCATAAAATCATCTAATAAGCCACTATCACCACCACAGTTCATCTTAAGCAGCAAGCCACAACTAACAATCATTTAGCATGCTTAGGGACCATCAACACATGGTCCAATTCATCAGTATCTAATCCATAGCAGGGTATGAACCCTAATCAGAACCAAGAACCCTAATCAGGATAGGACAGTAACTAGGAAGGTCACCACCAACATATAGCATAGGATGGCCTAGTACAAAGAGCACGAGGGGAGAGAAATGACTTACCAAAGGTCCTCGCTGTAGATTAGAAGAGGAAGCAGAGGTGGCCGACGACTATGGCACGGGGAGCACCCCTGGGGGGCACTGCGACCCATACAACACCACAGTGGCGAACATAGCCACGCCTAGGGGCGAGGAGCATCACGACGACACACGACAGCAGCGGTGGCGCCAGGATCTACGCTAACCCCAAACCCTAGGGTTCAGGACGGCATCAATCTGGTCACAAGAGAGCTCCAGGTCCAAATCCAGTTGGACAGGAAGGAGGAGCGGAGTCGACAACCTCTTCCTGCACCACGACGGCAGCCAGGGCGGTCCACGATGGCGAGAATCGCCGGCGGCGACACCACTGACCACGGGGTCGGGGAAGGAGAAGGAGAGGGGTGAGCTCAAGTGAGTGACAGGGAGTGCTGGGCTGGGTGGGCCTAAAACCCTTCGGGGTGTTGTTTTGACCTTGCCCTACTGGGCCACAAGGGCCAACTAAACCCAAAAGGCCAGCCCAAACCATTTAGAACCTTTTTTAATAAATAGGAAAAGACCAAAATGCCCCTAAACTTAAATAAACTCTAGAAAATAAAATAAAAGTCCAAAAATTATAAATAAAATATTTTTGGATGCACAATAATCCAAACTATCCAAATAAATTAAGAGATAAAATTTTAGACATATAAATTTTATTAAGAATTTTGTAATTTATATATTCCTTATGGAATTTTACAAAATTATTGAAAGATGATAAAAATAAATAAAAATCACTTTCATTATATATTAATATTGTAGTATTTTAGAAAAATACTAAAGAAATATTTAATTAACAATTTTTGATATTTAAGTGATAATTCTTAAAGGAATTATTAAATCAATTAAATTCAAATAAAAGGGAAATAAAATAAAAGAATATAATATTCTATTATAAATATTAAAAATTAATATTTATAAATCCTTTATTATTAATTTTTTTTATAATAATAGGGAGAATGTATATCAAGTTAAATGATGCATTACATTACTTTGCATAATCATTTTGCTTCTTTAAATATTGTCCTTACCGGGCAATAATGGTGTTTTTGTAGACATAGAAGCTCAAGGTCAAGTGCAAGCATCAGACTTCACTACCTTGCCATCACAAGGCAAGTTCATCACTTGCTCATATCCTTTGAAGAGTCTTTATCAAAGTATTTGCAAATGGTGTGTTATCATATATACTCTAAAGAAAGAAAATATTATTTTCACAAATAAAGAAATCTTAGATATCATCCTAAGCGATGATGTAATGGAGCAATAGAACTTAGGGTTCTAATTGCAATAATAATGATCAATTAGGGACTTAATAACCATCAGTGATTCTAGCGCCGTATATTACGCGTTAGCCATGAGATTTGGAATGGGACAGAGAAGTCAGCTGTATCTTCTTCCTCTCGCATGAAGCTGGATGTGCAGGTCGTGGTTGTTATCCTTGTAGCGTGCATATTAATTGGTAATTCATAGAGGATATGCAGCATATGGGTGGGAACCCTCATCGTCCCACGATAGTTCTGGCATCTAACGGTTTGTACAAACCATTGCCATAATTCATTATGTGGGCATGGTGTACACCAAGGAGGCATGCGAGGTCGCGAAGGGGGCAGTGATTGGCTTGGACCAACTACTGGGCCCCACATCATGGAATTGTGGACGGGAAAGTACGCCCGGTTGTGCAACAAGGAGTTGATCTCTCATGGGTAAAGTAACGCACCTCTGCAGAGTGTAAGAATTGTAACTTGTTACTCCCTGTTTCGGGAAGGAGCTACGAACGCGGCAGGAAAGGAACTCCATGGAAGTTCTGGTCAACCTGTGAAGGCTGATGGTCATAGATTTTCATAATAAAATCAATCTTTGAAGAAAGATTTACAAAAACTGCATAGTGCCAAGGATTTATAATCTGAGGTGGTAGTTAGAGCATCAAACTTCCCACCTTGCATATAATGAACTTGTTTGGTAACTCTGTTACTCATTCTTTCCTTTGAATCCTAGCTTAGTCTCTGAGGATCCCGAAGACGTGCCAATGTATGCAGCTGAATGTCAAGAAGATGTGTTTTACGAGGAGGCTGATCTGTCAGGAGGTGTTGAAGGAGTGGATTACGAAATCCACTATGGTGTTGATGATAACGAGTCCAACTAAGTATCCTAGTTAGTAGTAACCAACAGAGCCGAGCAGCATGAACTCTATAGAATAAGCTGCTGAGCTCAACTCCTAGTCGGAGTTGCTACTTTTAAATTCCGCTAAAACACTTTATATTTTGGTTTGTAAGTTGAAACCTTTTGAAGTCTTGAACTTCTGGTATTGTAATAATAATAACGTGTGAATATTTGTAATATGGACCCACAAAGTTTCTGTTGTACCACTCTGAGGGATGTGATATTTACGGAATGGTGTTCTGTGGGTGTCATGTCAACGACTATAGTGTACTACACATGCAGTGGTATGCTGGGTCACCGCACCTTTGTCGACACCCCTTTTGTGTAAGCAGGTTTGAGATTGACGTCGTTAGCAGGGTTACCCTTCCGGCTTGGCCTGGGCAGGGTTATGGACACCATTGGTTATTCTTCAGGGCTCTTAGCTCAATTTTCATGTTTTCCGTACTCGGACGCTGTATCGTTTTCAAGGTGATTTGGATCTTTGTACTGTATATCTGTATTCTTGACTCATGGAGTCGTGTTGTATATATCTGTTCTGTGGGTTCCATCGTTAACTATTGTGTAATGGTATTACTTTGTTTTCCACCCGCACACAAGTGCCTGGTAGGAACCTTTGAATCGTTTCTATGCAGGTTTAGCAGGAATCGCTAAAACTTGCATAGGGCTGATAAGGGTGTTACATCTATTGTGACAACAATGAAGCCATTGTTAGTGGTGTCGAATTGTAGCATCCCGGGAAAACCACTACTAAAAAAAGATATGTGTTGTTTTACTTTATGCATAATCATGACATCATCATGCATATTTGACCTCTTAAAATATTTTGACTAAACCCGTTTCATCTCTGCACTTTATCCTCTCTCATATTTGTCTATAAGTATTTACAGAAGTTAAAAAAACTACATCTTAAAATAAAATGTTTTACCCGGAGAGGAAGCCCAGCCCGTAGGCCGGACCACCTACCACCCGGCAGATCTGGCCCAGCCCAAAACTTGACCAAACCCTAATCTATCCAAACCCTAACCCTAGACTAACCCTAACCATAAATCCTACCCAACACCCTGCCCCGCCACCCCTTTTTCAAACCCTAGCACGCACACATTAAACACCACATGCACACAGACCCATACCACCTCACCCGACACGACCAAACACAACACACACACATGCCGACACGACCACCTGGCCACACTGCAGCGCAACGACCACCCCACCCTTGTTGAACTACACGTCCACGCACGCTTTCCCCGCCACTCGCCCGCTCTCCTGCTCCCTGGCCATGTTCCTGGCCCCACCTTCCTTATCCCTGCTCCCCTCTCGTTCCCGATCCCACCAACCACACCCCGCGCATGGAGCCTCTCCCCTCGCCCCGCTTCCGCAGGTAGGCAACACCGCCACCTCTCCTTCCCATCCCGTGTCGACCCCCACACCTTCGTCCTTCCCATGGAGCCTATCCACGTCGTACTGCGACTGTCCCTGCTGCCAGCACGCATCTCGATGCCGTCACCTGGCCTCCAACCCTGCCGCCTCACCAGCGAGTCGCCTCCGCCGGCTCTAGGCCCGAGCACAGCCGCCTCCAAGAGATCCTCAATGTCAGCTCCCCTAGTTGTCCTCTGAGTGCCTCCTCCTCGACGGCCACCTATTCCAGCCGATCTCGGCCTCCCCGATGAGTCCCTGCGCTTCTGAGTTCCGCTCATGCTCACTGCCTCGCGCTGTGGTCCCCCTTGTGCATGCCCCATGTACTACCGATGTTGGATGCGTGGCGATGGTGCATGTGACGGGGATGTGCATTGTGTTGGTACTGTTGCGACTCGTGCATGACTACATCGACAAGGACGACACCGGCCCAAACGACCGATGAACGGTCGACACCAAAGTCGAAGTATAACTCTAACATCCAAGTCAGAATCCATAGGTCGTCAACATAGGACTTCAAGACCTACTTCATGCAACCTCAAGAACGGATCCGACGACCGAATCGGAACTACCCGATCACGGAACCTCAAGTTCTCCATCACGACACGCCATGTTCTCCTTCCCGACGCCCCGGAGCCCAAGATTGCCGATACCGAGTTGTGTGAACCTTTCTGAGCCCTATTTTATAAATTGACATCCATATGAATTGTTGCATATAAATTGTACATGTTTGCTTAAATATTTCGCGGGTCCGGATTGCATAGTCGATTCACCTCATAATTAAATATAGAGACCATATGCGGGCTTTCCTAGTCTTATATTGTCCCTATTAAATTTTTTGTAGCGAACTGTTGCCGTATTTTGCCTTATTAAGACAACATCTAAATTGTGGGGTATCTAAACAACATGAACCTCTTAACTAATTGTCGGGACCCCGGTTCCGCTTAATATTTCCTAATTGCATCGCATCATTGCCATGTCATGCATCATATATGCATTATGCCCGATCTTCTGACGTAGTATTAAATACTGCATCCAGTGTTTCTTCTAGTTCTTTGCTTCTTCATGGATTAGGATGATGAGTTGATGCGAGTGTCGTCCCGCTCCTCGGATGAACCTTCAGCAATGTTTGCAGGCGAGCATTATCCCCCTTTCTACCTATTTTATATTTCTAGTCTTTACTTCCTCTAGTTGATCTATTGCTATCTGTGTTGCGATGCTTTAGATTCCGTACCACTTTATATTCCTTGCAGCCTCTATATTGCCATGGACACCTCCTATTAACTGTTGTTTGGTAGACAGACGGCCTTGCGATTCATAGTTGCTTGCTCAGGTGCTGCATCACGTCGTCAATGTTCCACTGATGTTGGGGGTTGGCATATTCTTAATGGTGGAGATGATCATGACTTTAATTACCGTTTAATAACTAATATTGAAAGTAGGTAAATAATGCAGAGGCACTGGTGGGTAATAGAAAATATTTGGTTTTTAACCGCCCACTTTTGTCCACCTAGGACCCGAGTTCTTGACACATGTTCCGAGATCGAGGGTGCTAACCACAGGTGGGGTGTGTGGGCACCCCCATCGATTTAGTACCTGATTTCAAAGTACTGTACCAGGAGCCACAAACTAGTTTGCGGCTTTATTACTACATGTACTTATGCCATGCTTTACTGCTTTATTTACTATTGCGCGTGGAGCGCCTGTACTGTTTAGGAATCCCATGCCACGTTTCCGCTGTATCGACAAGCCCAGTCATACTTTCGGGTTCCTAGTCGTTTACAGCCGTCGCCACACACCCTGGGTCCATCGCGGAGCCGGCCGACTTCGTAGTGGGTAGCTTAGTGGGGTGGCCCCCATGTGCTTGCTTTGGGTCTGGGAAACGTCATTTCTGAAACCCCGTCGACATACTATTGGGTGTATGTTTTGTGATCTTGTACCTACCTGATCTGACAACAAGGGTGTATGTGCGTGTGGAAACTTTGGTGCACTCCTGCAGGGTTTAATCTTTTCGAAAATCCGTGTTCGCGGTTATGGACGACTTGGAGCACAGTTCTCGATCATAGACTAGTATCTGATATGACTAGTAAGTTGGATAACCACCACGAAAAGAATGAATAAAACTGCCAATCGTGTGAGTTTCCTCGGTAGGACTTCCTCGTTTGGTCTCAAGGGGGAAATACCAGGATGTGTATGTTTGGTGGTAGTATTAGCTTGGTTCTGAATAGGTCCTTATTATCCCTCTCTGATAGCCGACAGTTGTATCAAGTCTCTATAGGTTGTTTAGTGCATGCTTCGCTGCAGCTTCATTTCACCATACCTATGTAGGCGACAACCACCGAATTCTAGAATCGCCGTGTACTGGCCTCAGTACTGACCGCTCTCTTTTTCCTTTTGCCCTTTTTCAGTGCCCCTTTTGTTTTAGCAGGTTTGAGATCGACGTCGTTTGTAGGGTTACCCTTCCGGCTTGGTCTGGGCAGGGTTGTGGATGCCATTGGTTATTCTTCAGGGCTCTTAGCCCAATTTTCATCTTGTCCATACTCGGAAGTTGTATCATTTTAAAGGTGATTTGGATCTTTGTACTGTATATCTGTATTATTGACTCATGGAGTCATTGTTGTATATATCTGTTCTATGGGGTTCCATCGTGGACTATTGTGTAATGGTATTACTTCGTTTTCCACCCGGACGAAAGTGCCTGGTGGGCACCTTTGAATCGTTTCTATGCGGGTTTGGGGGGAATCGCCAAAACTTGCATAGGGCTGATAAGGGTGTTACATCTATTGTGACAACAATGGAGCCATAGACAACACCAAGGAACCAAGTTCTTACAAGAAATCCAAACATATCAAGCATCGGTTTCACTCCATCCACGAGCATGTCAAGGATGGAGATATAAAGATTTGCAAAGTACACAGATCTGAATGTCGCAAATCTGTTGACTAAAACTCTCCCAGAGCGAAACATGATCAACAGCAAAAATCCATGGGTGTTAGATTTATCATAATGTAAACTAGATTATTATCTCTAGTGCAAGTGGGAGACTGAAGGGAATATGCCCTAGAGGCAATAATAAAGTTGTCATTATCATAGTCCAAGTATATTATAGATTTTTATTTTACATACTATAATTGTATTAATAGGAAACGTGAATTGATGACGCCCAACACTGTCGTGGGACACTTCGTTGGAAACCCCAAGAGCAAGGTGTGATGAGCACAACAACAAGTTTTCCCTCAGTAAGAAACTGAGGTTATCGAACCAATAGGAGGAAGGAAACGTCTCAAAGGTGTTGTAAGCAACGTGGAAACCTACACAACACAAACTCAAGACTTTGCCCCAATGAATCAGTGAGGTTGTCAAGCTCACCGATTTGCTGTAACAAAGGATTAAACGTATGGTGTGGAAGGTAATGGTTTGCAGGAAGTAAACATGTAACAGTGGAAGATGTCTCAATGGTAAAGATTGGACCGGGGTCCATAGTTCACTAGAGGTGCTCTCCTTAGATAAACAACATGGCATGAAGGGTAAACAAATTACAGCAGGGCAATTGACAGGAACTAAGCAAGGCATAACAATGCAATACTAGACAAAAAGATTCTATGAGATTCGATTGGGCAATAGAACAATATACATAGACCGCCATCCAACTGCATCTATGACTAGAAGTCCACCTTCAGGTTATCATCTGAACCCCCTCTAGTATTAAGTTGCAAGCAATAGACAACTACTTTAAGCAAAGTGTGTAAGGTAAAAAATCCACTTGTTCCATGAACAATAGGCCGTTGTTTTCTCCCTAGTAGCAACAACACATCTACAACCGAAGAGATTTCTATCACTTCCCTTGGAAACTAGAGGCATGAACCCACTATCGAGCATAAATACCCCCTCTTGGAGTCACTAGCAACTACTTGGCCAAGATAGCTAATAACAACGGAGAGCATGCAAGATCACAAACAACACATACATGATAGTATCAAATAGACAAAACCATTAATCAATCTGACATAGTAATCTCAATATCCATCGGATCCCCGCAAACACAACATGCATGATTACAAATAGATTAGATATTGATCATGAACAGAGCTCACAAGATCTATACATGAAAGCACAAGGAGGATATACAACCATCTAGCTACTACATGGACCCATAGTCCAAGGTGGAACTACTCAAGCATCATACCTGAGAAGGAGGCCTCCGGGATGACCTCCCCTCTAGCAGGGGGCCGAGAAGAGCTTTAGATCCCCCGATCTAGGGACGACGATGGTGGCGGCTATAGAAGGTTTTGTGGAGTTTTGATCGTTTGTCTAGGGTTTTTGCATCAGGGGCTTCTTATAGGCGAAGAGGCAAGGCTGGGAGGCGGACAGGGGGGCACACCCTACCCAGGCATGGGGCAGGGCCCACCCGCACCTAGGGGGGTGTGGCGGCCCTGGTTCGCCTCTCTGTCTCCCCTCTAGACTTCGTGTTGCCCACTGTAAAATATTGACTTCGGCTTTTTTCCCGTCCAATTTCGAGAATATTGATTTTCTGCCTTTCTGGAACCAAAAACAGAAGAAAACAAGCAACTGGCAATGTGGCAACTTGTTAATAGGTTAGTTCCAAAAAATATATAAAAACACCTCAAAGTGTAGGCAAAACAAAGCAAAGTAGATACTAAACAAGCATGGAGCATCAAAAATTATAGATACATTTCCGACGTATCAAGCATCCCCAAGCTTAACTCCCGCTCGTCCTCGAGTAGGTAAGTGATAAAAGAATAATTTTTGAGGTGACATGCACCATCAAAACCAAGATCAAACAATTTGCAAGTTGAAAGCTAGGATCAAAGAACTCTAAACATGTGCATGAAAGATGTAGTTCTAACAATAGAACAAAGTAACTAAGCATGCAACACGAAAGGCTACAAACAAAGATCATGAATAACATGCATTGAAAAACATTTCTTTGTTTCACATACAGAAAACATGGCATAGTGGCATTCAGCTTGTCCCTCATAGAGTAGCAAATAGATGCATATGGCACCTTCAAAGTTCATAAGGGTGACTAGAAACAAGTAGCACAAGAACAAGTAATATCACAATATGCATCAATCAATAAGTTTTGGGACACTGCACACATAATGACAACTATGCTATCTTAATGGTGCCTAAAGGTAGAAGGTGGAGACTCAAATAATGGTGGAAGAAAGGCCCTTCACAAAGGTAAGCAGGGATTTCAAGTTTCAAAAAGAGCTTCCAAAAATTATGGTACTTGTTAGCTTTCAGCCCTCATTGCCCCTATCATAAGCATCTTGAAGTGGTTAAAGTTAAAGTGAATAAACTATGGAGTATATGCTTGACAAAGTATAAGTTGGCAATCGCAAGTCCCTTGAATACAAGGGCCACACCTCATGCTACTCAACTTCAGTCACCTGTAAGTTCTTGTCATTGTAAGTACATGCATATCATAGAGAACCGCCAACGGGGTACCCCTTGCACATGGTACATGAGCTATCCCATAACCAAAATGACAAGGAAAGTAGACAATGAGCATCTCAGCGATCTTTTTATTTACTATGTGCATAGCTTTTTATTGAGGATGCTTCATAGATAGATCATTATGGTGATGCTGCAAGTTTCCACCATGATTAGGCATGGCTTAGGCTAGCGGCCCAGGCGTTTCTCTAACACAAAATAGATACTCCATGGACTTACAAGTTCCCTCTTTATTTCACATCGGTGACATCCAAAGACAAAATATCATGATATCAACTGAGTACAAAGTACAAGTGCAATGTTGAAAATGTTACCCGTGACAGCACGGTTCTGCTAATTCCAATGTATAAGTGCAAACATATACAACATAGATGACACAATGGTTCAAGTTTATTAGGGGAAAAGAATATAAAGTGTGCCATCAAGTTTGTGAGGGCTTTAATCACTAAGTTTTCACATAACAAAGAGACTTTTTAACTGGAAGATAGCTGAAAACAAGTATATACTTGGAATGATGTAACACACCATGCATAGGAGTTTATAGTGGACACTTTGGAATACCTTGGTTTCTTGGGAGTTGGAAGCATGAGTAGAGATTACTCATACAAGTGGAGGCTAGCAAAAGACTGGGAGCAACCAACTAAGAGAGCAATAATGGCCATAATCATGCAGAGCAACAAAACATTACTAATCAAAGCATAGAGTGGTACTACAAGTCAAGAAATAAATGATCATAGAGGCTATGGTGACTTGTTCATAGTCATAACATGGTGTGAGCATGTGCCAAGTCAACCCAAACAAAGCATCAAAGGAGAATACCACAATACTATGCTTTTGCATGTTTAAACAACGCATAATTCTTTCAAGGCACACTAAGCAATCCCAATTGTTTGGAACAAGACATGCTACAGCAATAATCACCAAGCATAAGGTCAAAACAACACTTAGCATGTCATGCTAAAGTCTAAGTCACAGTCAATGCAAGCTCCTCTTGCACTTTCAAGCTGGAACTTCCTACTCCTTTCCAACACCAAGCAACTTATTTGAAACAACACAACGAGAACGAGGGTCCAAACTACTTTATTCAAGCAAACTAAAAAAACTAAGCAAACCAAACGAAAACTAAGACGCTCCAAGAACAACACAACAGAGCATGAAACAATAAAAACGAATTTCTAGACAGACCTGAGCTTTTTATTGATGAAGAAGGGGATGCCTTGGGCATCCCCAAGCTTTGACGCTTGTACCTGTTGGATATTTTTTTGGGGTGACACCGGGGTGGAATCCCCAAGCTTGATCTTTTTTCCATTCTTCATCTCATTACATCATTCTCTCTCTACACTTGAAAATTTTCCTTCATACAAAACTTCAAACAATCTTCATTAGCAACATTAGTGTATTCAAAAGATAATAGACCTTTGGGATAAGCTTTGGAACAGCAGAACTTTTCACTAAAAACACAAGCTACTATAACAACTCCTTCAAAAAGCTCAATTCACCTAAAGAGAACTCAAAAAGGAATCAATAAGAAGCAAATGCAAATAATGGCAGAAATTAGTCAAAACAGACCAGCAGGTAGAAACCGATTTTTTTCGAAAATCTTCTGTTGCTCAAATCAAAGAGTGTTAAACTAACATAAGTTATCTAACATACTGGGGCATTTATTCATAAATTTTCAGCTCAATCCGAGTTATAGAGACTCCTCACGAATTTTTATGGTGGAGGACAGAAATTTGTTTCGGGACAACAACTCCCAAAATCTTACTTCCCTCTCATTAGAGGTCATTCTTGGCACAAAAAGCAAACAAAAAGGATAAGGAGAGTTCATTACTGAAGTAATAACTTCCAAGACTCAAGTAAACTCTTGGGTTATCTCCCAACAAGTACTTTTCTTTAACGCCTTTAAGTTAGACACAAGAAGCAAGAGGAATCAAGTATTTTCAAATGAGAAAGCATTAACATCAAACCTTGATTTCAAAGGAGGAGCAAAAATCAAATTCTCTCTCATCGTAAGGAAGTGTTCAATACCTTTATTGAATGGAAATTGATATTTAATGGTGCCTTCTTTCATATCAATGATGGCACCAACAGTTCTAAGAAAAGATCTTCCCAAGGTAAGAGGACAAGAAGCATTGTATTCAACATCCAAAATATAGAAATCAACAGGGACATAAGCATTCTTAACCATGATGATAACATCATTAATACTCCCCATTAGTTTCTTTTTAGCATTATCATTGAGTGGAACATCCAAATAACAATCTTCAAAAGGTGGCAAATCAAGCATTTCATAAATCTTCCTAGGCATAATAGAGACACTAGAACCAAGATCACATGAAGCTTTGAGATCAAATTCATTCACTTGCATATTAATAATGGGTTCCCAACTATCTTCTACTTTCCTAAGAATAGAAGCTTTGTGTTTTAGCTTCTCTTCTTTGATCTTAACAAGAGCATCTGTAATGTGTTTGGTGAAAGCAACATGCATATCACTAGCATCAGAACTTCTAGCAAGTTTTTGCAAGAACAAAATCACTTTAGAAATATTGCAACCATCTATATCAAAATCAAACTTAGCATCACTAGTAGTAGACTCATCAGGCTTAAGCATTGTAGGGGGAGGAATAGGGACTTCTTGTGGTTTAGTGGTCTCCATTCTAGTGATGGTGCACACACTATTGTTTCTATCAATTTCAGATTCCCTTTCCCACTTAGCATGAAGTTGAGCCAACAACCTAACATTTTCATCAATAGTAACTTGTATGGCATGAGCAACAGCAAAGGTATTTTCCATGGTTTCAGGTTTAGCAGTCATTTTATTAATCAAGGAGGACTGTGCTTCAGAGAAATAGGAAATACTCTTTTCAACAATTAAAAGCTTTTCCTCCACAGTCTTTTTGAAAGTAGTTTATTTACTAATAAAGTCTTTGAGCATGACTTCATGTTCAGAGGGGGCACTTATAGCATTGTTGTAGGAGTTTCCATATGTATTTCCACTATTAGGAGGATAAGTCCTATAATTGTTGTTACCACCAAAATTATTCCTATAGGCATTGTTGTTGAAATTGTTGTTTATAATGAAGTTCACATCAACTTGCTCTTCTTGAGCAACCAAGGAGGCTAAAGGAACACTATTAGGATCTAGAGGAGCTTTCCCATTGACAAGCATAGACATAATAACATCAATCTTATCCCTCAAAGAGGAGGTTTCTTCAACATAATTTACCTTCTTACCATGTGGAGCTCTCTCAGTATGCCATTCAGAGTAATTAACCATCATATTGTCAAGGAGCTTTGTTGCAGCACCCAAAGTGAGGCCCATAAAAGTACCTCCAGCATCTGAATCCAACAGGTTTCTTGAAGAGAAGTTCAAACCTGCATAAAAATTCTGGATAATCATCCAAATAGTGAGTCCATGAGTGGGACAATTCTTAACCAAAGATTTCATTCTTTCCCAAGCTTGAGCAACATGTTCATTATCAAGTTGTTTAAATTTCATAATGTCACTTCTCATAGATATAATCTTAGCAGGAGGATAGTACTTTCCAATAAAAGCATCTTTGCACTTAGTCCAAGAATCAATACTATTTCTAGGCAAGGATAGCAACCATTCTTTAGCTTTCCCTCTCAAGGAGAAAGGAAATAGCTTAAGCTTAATAATATCTCCATCCACATCCTTATACTTTTGCATCTCACAAAGTTCAACAAAATTATTGAGATGGGCAGCAACATCATCAGAACTAGCACCAGAAAATTGCTCTCTCATCACAAGATTCAATAAAGCAGGCTTAATTTCATAAAAGGTAGCATCAGGAGTAGGTGGAGCAATAGGAGTGCTAAGGAAATCATCGTTGTTTATGCTAGTGAAGTCACACAACTTGGTGTTCTCAGCGGAGTTCATTTTGGCAAAGGTGGGCAAGCCAAAAACAGCAGCAGCAGCTAGAGCAGGAACTGATTTTTTTGTGTTTTTGAATAAAGAAAGCAAACCAAACTAGACTAATTTTTTTGGAGTTTTTGAAAAGAGGCAAACAAAACCAAGAAAAATAAACTAAGAAAACTAAAAACAAAGTAAAGAGAAAGGAAGTGGAGGACTCCCCTTGTGAAGATGTCCTTAGCCTCCCCGGCAACGGCGCTAGAAAAGCTTGATGACGCCCAGCACTGTCGTGGGACGCTTCGTTGGAAACCCCAAGAGCAAGGTGTGATGAGCACATCAACAAGTTTTCCCCCAGTAAGAAACCGAGGTTATCGAACCACTAGGAGAAAGGAAACGTCTCAAAGGTGTTGCAAGCAACATGGAAACCCGCACACCACAAACTCAAGACTTTGCCCCAATGAATCAGTGAGGTTGTCAAGCTCACTGGTTTGCTGTAACAAAGGATTAAACATATGGTGTGGAAGGTAATGGTTTGCAGCAAGTAAACATGTAAAAGTGGAAGATGTCTCAATGGTAAAGATTGGACCGGGGTCCATAGTTCACTAGAGGTGCTCTCCTAAGATAAACAACATGGCATGAAGGGTAAACAAATTACAGCAGGGCAATTGACAGGAACTGAGCAAGGAATAACAATGCAATACTAGAGAAAAAGATCCTATGAGATTTGATTGGGAAATACAACAATATACATAGAATGCCATCCAACTGCATCTATGACTAGAAGTCCACCTTCAGGTTATCATCTGAACCCCCTCCAGTATTAAGTTGCAAGCAACAGACAACTGCTTTAAGCAAAGTGTGTAAGGTAAAAAATCCACTTGTTCCATGAACAAGAGACCGTTGTTTTCTCCCTAGTAGCAACAACACATCTACAACCAAAGATATTTCTGTCACTTCCCTTGGAAACTAGAGGCATGAACCCACTATCGAGCATAAATACCCCCTCTTGGAGTCACTAGCAACTACTTGGCCAATATAGATACTAACAACAGAGAGCATGCAAGATCACAAACAACATAGACATGATAGTATCAAATAGACAAAACCATTAATCAATCTGACATAGTAATCTCAATATCCATCGGATCCCCGCAAACACAACATGCATGATTATAAATAGATTAGATCTTGATCATGAATGGAGCTCACAAGATCTATACATGAAAGCACAAGGAGGAGATACAACCATCTAGCTACTACATGGACCCATAGTCCAAGGTGGAACTACTCACGCATCATACCGGAGAAGGAGGCCTCCGGGATGATCTCCCCTCCGGCAGGGTGCCGGGAAGAGCTTCAGATCCCCACCCCAATGTAGGGACGATGGTGGCGGTGGCTACAAAAGGTTTCGTGGAGTTTTTATTGGGTGTCTAGGGTTTTTGCATTGGGGGCTTCTTGTAGGCGAAGAGGCAAGGCTGGGAGGCGGCCAGGGGGGCCACACCCTACCCAGGCGCGGGGCAAGGCCCACCCGTGCCTAGGGGGTGTGGCAGCCCTAGTTTGCCTCTCCGTCTCCCCTCTGGACTTCGTGTCTCCCACGGTAAAATATTGACTTCGGCTTTTGTCCCGTCCAATTCCGAGAATATTGATTTTCTGCCATTCTGGAACCAAAAACAGAAGAAAACACGCAACTGGCACTGTGGCAACTTGTTAATAGGTTAATTCCAGAAAAGATATAAAAACACCTCAAAGTATAGGCAAAACAAAGCAAAGTTGATACTAAACAAGCATGAAACATCAAAAATTATAGATACGTTTCCGACGTATCATTTATACATGTGTGTTTAATAAAAAATAAAGTGTCCCTAGTTATGCCACTCATATAAACTAGCTCGTGATTAACATGATGATCAAGCTTTCCTGATCATGGACATTGAATGTTGTTAATAACAAGGTCACAACATTGGTGGAATGATGTGATGAACATTCATTCAAAGTATAGTAATACGATCAAAGTCATTATGTTTAAATTACTATAACATCATTAAAAGTAACTTTAGTCCTTAGACCATGATATCATGTGAATCACTGACATATGAAGAGTGTCTTGATAACATCAAACGTCACACCGTAACAAGGTGACTATAAAGATGGGTTCAGATACTCCGATAATGTTATGTAGAGGCTCATGGATCAAGACTGGGATTTGTCCATCCAAATGATGGAGAGATCAAACTAGGTATGGGGATACTGATGATCTAATCTTGGACATGTAAAATATCACGAGACAAAAGGGTTTAGTCACAAGTGTAAAAAGGTTCACACGATCACAAGAAGTCATCGTTGAATGTGTGGGAGTTAGTACGGATCTCTAGGTCCCACTGCTGATTATTGATCGGAGAGGGGTCTCGATCATGTCTGCATTATTCACGAATCGTATGGTGACACAATTAAGGGATATCGACCCCATTTGGATCAAATGAGTTGCTAGAAAAAGAATATCGAAGTGCTGGGATTATTTCAATGGACATCAGAATTGTTTTGGGTGAAATTGCTGAAATTGGTTCTACACGTGAAATCGAAAATTAGTAAGGGTTTTATGTGAATGTTTGGTAATTAATGTAATTGACAAAATGCTGAATAAATAAATAAATGGAGTTTTATTTAATGAGAGATTACATTAAATTTGGTGGAAATTTAATGGAATTTGAGTGGGATTTTGAGTGGAGGAAATGGAGAGCCATATGGGTGAGTGGCAGCTCCACTCACATGAATGAGGAAGAGATGGGGGCCCCACCTTGGAAACCGGCCAAGGAATGGGGGTTTCCTCCCTCTCCTATAAAAGGATCTCTCCCCCTCTATTACTATTCCCCCATGGTCTCGACTTAGCAAGATACATGTTCCCGGTGGATTTTTTCTGGAACAAGGATTTTCTACTTCTGCTGTACTGCTGGAGCGAGGTCGCAGAGGTTTTCGAGGTCCCAGACGTGTGTGCGATCACGGATGCTCCACTAAGTTGTAGTGCTACCTGACTTCTACACGATCTTGAGATCGACAAGAGATCGACTATATCCCCAATGAGTCCATACTCGTAAAGCTTTATCAGTCTTCAAGGGTATGTATTATGGATGTATATCCACCCGTTAATTGTATCTAGATAGATGGATCGTGGCATATACAATTCCCATCGTAGGAAATTATTTGTTTTCTATGCTACGAACCCAACAAAGTCGTCTTCCACAAAATAGGTGGGAGATGTCGGACTACAACCAGAATGTTTCCTCCTTTGGCGATGCAGGAAGCCTGGAAAAAAATCCCAGATCCAAGTATCTATCCGAGCCGCACCATCGTAGGTTTGAATATGTTTGGCGATGCCGAAGTAAACCAGAAATTTTGTTTGACGAATACGTGGACCAAAGCATTTGGGTCCCACGTACACATCTTCCTCCTTGTACCGTCGTGCTTCAATGTTAGATTCAATAGAATGGCGAGCTTCATTGGGCGAGAGAGATCCACGCCTCGGGTGCTTGTTATGCCTGCGTGGAAGCGGAGTCAAAATTTGGCTTATTCTTCCGTCGTTGCCTCCTCCACCCCAGTGGCTTTCATGGATGCGATTAGATCCTTCGTGGTCACTAATGTCTACGCACTTTTATTGTTGTAGATAGTTGTTGGGCCTCCAAGTGCAGAGGTTTGTAGAACGGCAACAAATTTCCCTTAAGTGGATCACCCAAGGTATATCAAACTCAGGGAGGAAGTGGTCAAAGGTATCCCTCTCAAGCAACCCTGCAATCAAGATACAAGAAGTCTCTTGTGTCCCCAACACACCCAATACACTTGTCAGGTGTATAGGTGCACTAGTTCGGCAAAGAGATAATGAAGTACAAGTGATATGGATGATTATAAGTGGTAACGGTGCCAGAAAAGAGCTTCTAACAGGAGGATAAGACTAAAGGCAAAAAGATGAAAGCAAGCAAAGATGTAATAGATCTAGTTGTAAATGGTGTTTCAATGCTTAGAAACAAGGCCTAGGGATCATACTTTCACGAGTGAACACTCTCAATAAATATTTTCTCTTGATGATGATACCCTGAACTACTCTCCGGTTGGACACTCTAATCCATGGTAGGGCTATAACAGCACTCCTCAAAGTCCGCCTTTCCCAATCTAGATAACCCCACACTGTCACCTTGAGCGCTAGATGGTTCCAACAAACACCAAAATTTCATAGAGACATCCAACTCCAAATATAACTCATAACATATATATATGTATTCTAGCTTAAGTGCCACACACGGCGTGCACGCTATCACTTTCACACACATGGGGAAAAGCATAGATCTATTAAAGCACGATGAATATTTATGTAGACTCTAGCCTTAGTGCCACCATGGCGTGCACGCTATCACTTTCACACACATGGGGAGAGTAGAGATCTATTGAAGACTTGAGTAACATAGTAGATCTACTTGATTACAAAGCTCATGACCACAACAAGATCATGCATAGAGTGAGATGAACACATAGTTACCGGTAGAGCCCTTAGCCTCTAGGAAGAACTACTCCCTCCTCATCATGGGAATCAACAACGGTGATGAAGATGGTGGTGGATATCAATGGAGATGGCTCCGGGGGCACTTCCCCGTTCCGGCAGGGTGCCGGAACAGAGACTTCCTATCCCCTGAATCTCCCATTCGGTGGGGGCGGTGTTGCGGAGGTTTTTGTGGCTTTCTGGTCGATCCTTTAGGGTTTTTAGGTCGGAGGCTTCTTATAAGCGAAGGAGGCAAGGTCGATGGAGGGCCAGGGGGGCCACACCCCTTGTGGGCGCGTCCAGGGTGGGCCTCATGCACACCTAGGGTGTGGCCACCCTGGTGTCCTCCTCCGTCTCGTCTTTGATTTTCCGTATCGTTCAGGGAAAGTATGAACTTTGGCTTTTGTCCCGTCCAATTCCGAGAATATTCATTTTTTAGCTTTCTAAAACAAATACAGTAGAAAACAGGCAACTGGCACTGTGGCATCTTGTCAATAGGTTAGTTTCAGAAAGTGTATAAAAATACCTCAAAGTGTATACAAAACATAGCAAAGTTGACACAAAACAAGAATGGGGCATAAAAAATTATAGATATGTTTCTAACATATCAAGCATACCCAAGCTTAACTCCTGCTCGTCCTCGAGTAGGTAAGTGATAAAAATAATAATTTTTGAGGTGACATGCACCATCAAAATAAAGATCAAAACATTTGCAAGCATTGAAAGCTAGGATCAAAGAACTCTAAGCATGAGCATGAAATATGAAGTTCTAACAGTAAGACAAGTAACTATGCATGCAACATGAAAGGCTATAAACAAAGATCATGAATAACATGGATTGAAAAATGTTTGTTTGTTTCACATACAGAAAACATAGCATAGTGGCATTCAGCTTATCCCTTATGGAGTAGCAAATAGATGCATAGGACACCTTCAAAGTTCATAAGAGTGACTAGATACAAATGGCACAAGAACAAGTAATATCAACAATATGCATCAATCAATAAGTTTTGGGACAATGCACATAGAACTAAGAATGGCAACTCTGCTCTCTTAATTGGTGCCTAAGGATAGAAGGTGGAACTCAATATAATGGTGGAAGAAATGCCCTTCATAAAGAGCTTCCAAAAATTATGGTACTTGTTAGCTTTTAGCTCGCATTGCCCCTATCGTAAGCATCTTGAAGTGATTAAGGTTAAAGCGAACAAACTATGGAGTATATGCTTGACAAAGTATAAGTTGGCAATATCATGTCCCTTGAATACGAGGGCCTCTTCTCATGCTACTCAAGTTTAGTTACTTGCAAGTTCTTGTCATAGTAATTACATGTGTATCATAGAGAACAACCAACGGGTACCCCTTGCACATGATACATGAGTTATCCCATAATCAAATGACAAGGCAAGCAGACAATGAGCATCTCAATAATCTTCTTATTTACCATGGGAATATGGTTCTTTTTTCTCTCTTTCCTCTTTTCTCAATATGTCTCTTTTTTATAAGAAGAAAGCTTCATAGATGTCATTATGGTGATGCTGCAAGTTTCCACCATGATTAGGCATGACTTAGGCTAGCGGCCCAGGCGTTTCTCTAACACACATACATAACTCCATGGACTTACAAGCTCCCCTTTTATTTCACAACAACGACATCCATAGAGAAAAGAGCATGATATCAACTGTGTATAAAGTACAAGTGCAATGTTGAAAGCGTTCCCCGTGATAGCATGGTTCTGCTAATTCCAACCTATAAGTGCAAGGATATACAACATAGATGACACAATGGTTGAAGTTTATTTAGGGGCAAGAAAAAGTAAAGTGTTCCGTCAAGTTTGTGAGAGCTTTAATCACTAAGTTTTCACATAACAAAAAGACTTTTTAATTGGAAGACATATGAAAACAAGAATATACTTGGAATGGTGTAACACACCATGCATAGGAATTTATAGTGGACACTTTGGAATAACTTGGTTTCTTGAGAGTTGGATGCATGAGTAGGCCTACTCAATACAAGTGGAGGCTAGCAAAAGACTGGGAGCAACCAACTAAGAGAGCAATAATGGCCATAATCATGCAGAGCGATAAAACATTATCAGTCAAAGCATAAAGTGGTACTACAAGTCAAGGACTAAATGATCATAAAGGCTATGGTGACTTGTTATAGTCATAACATGGTGTGAGCATGTGCCAAGTCAACCCAAACAAAGCATCAAAGGAGAATACCACAATACTATGCTTTTGTATGCTAAAACAACGCATGATTCTTTCAAGGCACATTAAGCAATCTCAATTGTTTGGAACAAGTCATGCTACAGCAATAATCACTAAGCATAAGGTCAAAACAACATCTAGCATGACATGATGAAGTCTAAACCACAGTCAAAGCAAGCTCCCTTTTGTACCACATAAGCATGAAACTTTCTACTCTTTTCCAACACCAATCGACTTATTTGAAACAACTCACAAAGATAATAATCAATAAATACCAGTGAGATTGTCTCAAAAATCCACAAAGAAGAAATAAAAAGTTCTAAGATGAAAGCATAAGAAAACTAAGGCTAAACACAGTGCTAGCAAAAGTGAACACTCACAAAATAATAAGAATGAAAACTAGAGTGTTCTAGGTAATGAAAACAGAGTGTGTCTCTCTCCAAAAGAAGTGTGATGTGATCCAACCAACTTACTCAAGCAAACTAAACAAAATAAAACTAAAAACAAAAACAAAGGCGCTCCAAGAACAACACAAATGTGCATGAAACAATAAAAACGAAGTGTCTAGAAAGACCTGAGATTTTTATTGATGAATAATGGGATGCCTTGGGCATCCCCAAGCTTTGACGCTTTTACCTCTTGAATATTTATTGGGGTGACTCGGAGTGGCATCCCCAAGATTGAGATTTTGTCCATTCTTCATCTCATTACATCATTCTTTCCTTACACCTGAAAATTTTCCTTCATACAAAACTTCACACAATCTTTATTAGCAACATTAGTGTATTCAAAAGATAATAGACCTTTGGGTTTAGCTTTAGAACAGAAAAACTTTCACTAAAAACACAATCTACTGTAGCAATTCCCTCAAAAATCTCAATTTACCAAAAATAACCTAAAAAGGAATCAAGAAGAAGCAAATGCAAATAATGGCAGAAATCTGTCAAAACATACTAGCAGGTAGAAACCGATTTTTTTGAAGATCTTCTGTTGCTCAAATCAAAAAGTGTTGAATTAACAAAAGTTAGCTAACATACTGTGGTATTTATTTAAAAAATATTAGCTCAATCTGACTTACAAAGATTCCTCACGAAGTTTTACGGTGGAGCACAAAAATCTATTTCGGGACAGCAACTCCCCAAATCTTACTTCCCTCTCATTAGAGGTCATTCTTGGCACAAAAAGAAAATAAAAAAAGGATAAGGAGAGGTCATTACTGAAGTAGTAACTTCCAAGACTCAAGAAAACTCTTGGGTTATCTCCCAACAAGTACTTTTCTTTAACGCCTTTAAGTTAGGCTTGATAGTTTAAGAAGATGCTCACATAAGGCATATGAATTGAAGTAAAAGAGAGCATCAAGAAGCAAATTCAAAACACATTTAAGTCTAAACCACTTCCTATGCATAGGAATCTTGTAGAGAAACAAGTCATGAAAGTACAAAGCAACAAGCATAGGAAAGCAAAACAAGTGCAACTTCAAGATTTTCAACATAAAGAGGGGAAACTTAATATTGTTGAGATACATAATACCATGTTTCCCTCTCTCATAATAACTTTCAGTAGCATCATGAATAAAATTAACAATATAACTATCACATAAAACATTCTTATCATGAGCCACATGCATAAAATAATTATTACTCTCCACATAAGCATAGTTATTCTTATTAATTATAGTGGGAGAAAATTCAACAAAATAGATATCACTATTATTCTCATCACCATAATCATCAAATATAGGAGGCATATTGAAATCATAATTAATATTCTCCTCAATAGTAGGTGGACTGAAAATATCATATTCATCGTTGTAGTCATCATATATTGGAGTTTTGCTATCATCATAAGCAATAGAATATCTATCTACCAAAGCCGGGGAACTAAAAAGATCATTTTCATAAAAACTAGCTTCCCCAAGCTTAGACTTTTCCATAGCATTAGCAATAATGGTGTCCAAAGAGTTCATACTAATAACATTGCTATTAGCATGCAAATAAAGTTCCATAGGTTTTTTAATTTTCTCTTCAAACACTTCATGTCCTAACTCAACATAAACACTATAAAGCTCTCTGATTTTTTTGATTTTTTCCATTACGCCTAACTAGTGAAAACAAGAAACAAAAATACAAAATTGCAGAATCTAACGGAAATAACTTCGAGCACTCACACCGGAGGATGTGAGTACCTTTTACCTTACCTCCCCGGCGCCGGCGCCAGAAAATATCTTGATGTCTACGCACTTCTGTTCTCGTAGACAGTTGTTGGGCCTCCAAGTGCAGAGGTTTGTAGAACAGCAACAAGTTTCCCTTAAGTGGATCACCCAAAGTATATCGAACTCAGGAATGAAGTGGTCAAAGGTATCCCTCTCAAGCAACCCTGCAATCAAGATACAAGAAGTCTCTTGTGTCCCCAACACACCCAATACACTTGTCAGGTGTATAGGTGCACCAGTTCGGCGAAGAGATAGTGAAGTACAAGTGATATGGATGATTATAAGTGGTAACGGTGCCAGAAAAGAGCTTCTGGCGGGAGGAAAATACTAAAGGCAAAAAGATGTAAGGAAGCAAACATGTAACAGATCTAGTTGTAAACAGTGTTTCAATGCTTAGAAACATGGCCTTGGGATCATACATTCACTAGTGAACACTCTCAATAAATATATTGTAAGGTTCCCAACCTTTAATAAGGTAGAGATCCCTGTGTTTACATTGCTAGTCCCTGGATCAATAGCTAGCATCCACAGTTAAGATGTAATATCAAGAAACAAAGGTCATAATACAACTTTATAACCAGGAATAAAATAATTTATTACATCTTACATAGCTCATTTGGCTATCTCATTACAATGCAGCAGAATATAGCAATAGCATGGGGTCCTTCATCTTCAAAGTGCCACAGGCAGACATGTTGGTTGTAGACTTTGTAATCCTAATCAACACACTTCACTAAATCAAACAAACCTGCAACATAACAAGTTATAGCCACAAGGGTCAATACATTTGAATTGTATTGGCAAGTGATACTATGGTAGTATAGTGGAGTCTATCTTCTATATGCATTTGGCAAAGTGGAGTTGAGGCTTGCATTGCTCAAACTAGATTTTCCTTATCATTTGAAAACACTAAGTTTTTGTTTGACAAAATCTTTCCCAAGGCATTCCCCAATAGAAATTGGTGATCCTTCAACCCTTGTTCAACCACAAGTTTTTAACTTAGAAATTTGGATGATGAGATTCTTGATAGCTTCCATGTCTTGATGCTCAAATTGTCCTTTACCAGGGACATGGCTAAGTACTTAGATTTTACACTCTGCAGAGGTGGTGCACTTTCCCCACAAGACTTGGTTTCACCAAGACAAGATCTTTCAGAAGCCTTCCCTTAGACCATAATGGACGCGTTCCAACCTATCAAACCCCTACCACCAACTATCCATTTGGCTAAGTTCTTGCAACCTATATGATCCAGGCAGAGCCCATAATTCCAAGTGGCTGCACTTGAAGCTTCTCAACATTTGACATCTCAAATCTCTTTGTTCCTGGGTGGCAATCCACAAGTGAGACACCAAGTTTTCCCCAGCATACTGGACTTGGTGATGCCCAAGTTTTCCCCAGCATACTGGACTTGCATGACCACTCAACACAAACCATTCCTTCCATTCCACCCAGGTGATTCATTAACTTAGTTGTTTTTATTAAACAAAACACAAGTCCTCAGACTTAGAAATTTTTCCATAGATTGAATATATATTCCACCCTTGTTTTCTATTAGCTAAGATAAGCATGATAGTAGTAGGAATATTAACTTAGGAAAATTCTACTAAGGTTTCATCTACTAGGATTTCCCATAGCATAGTTTATACTTAGCAAAATTCCATGCAAGTCCTACTTAGAAAATATCACTAATGCATAGTGAAAATAATGGGACAAAGTATGAAGCATCACTTGCCTTTTTGGTAGATAGTATAAGTTCACTCCTTGATCTTTGCAACAATCACACTCTTCAAGTCACTACAATTTAATCAAGCAAGGCACAATTTCAATCTACCAATCAAGTAAAACATCACATAAAATAATAAAACAAAATAATGCATGCAAGCATGCAAGAGATTGTTTTATTTGTAAAAGTGGTTTCTAATGGTTCATAAACATTTGAAAACACCTAATGGTCATTTTATAAATTAGCAAAATCATTTGCAAAAGGGTTTTACTTCACTAACCATTTTTAAACTAAGTCATTATTTTATGTGGTGAAGAAATGCTTTTAATAAGGCAATACTCTATAGGTTTCACAAAATATGTTTTGAAACCATAAAATCTTGTGTTTAGGGTCAGAGAGTTTATTTCCAAAACATTTCTCAAAGGTTTTCTTACAAAACCATTTTTAATAAATAAACCATATTTTTATTTGACTAGAATTGGTTTAAATCCAAGATTCATTATTTTGCTTTACCAAATACATTTTTGAAACCACAATTTCTTTCCTATGGTCAGTAGGTTCAAAACACACCATTTTCCAAAGGTTTTATCCCCAAAATCATTTTAGAACAATTTTTATATCCTAAACATGCATACACAAGTTTCTGTAAAAACAAACAATTTAACAGAAGCTTTTTACTAAACAAAGTGCATGGTTGGCTAGGGCTTGTCTTGCTGATTCCATTGATATAAAATTTGCAAAAATTGGACGTGTAGATTAAAAGTTATGAATTATTCAAATTGGAACATCTAAAAGATCTATTCTGTTTTAAATCAAACGAGCAGATCCACGTGGCGTGTTCTAATTCGTCGGTACTGGTTCGCGTGGATCAGCAACGTGAGGTGTTGGATCAAGTTACATCGCACGGCACAGATTGCATACCTCTTCGGCGTTAAGTGATTCTATCCTAATCGTCAGATCAAGATCGGACGACGCTGAGCACACTTGCCAGAGATGGGCGGCGCTGGCGGCGGCAGGTGGTGGCGAGGGCTCTGGCGGTGAGGTTGCTGGCGACACAGGGGGCTAGAGGGAGAGAGGGGTAGCTCACCAGGTTTGCTGCGCTTCGCCGATGCTCAACGTGTTCTTGTATGATGAAGGGGCACTCGAGATCAACCGGAATTCCTCGCCGTAGTTGTCGTCGGCGTCTGATGCTTGCTACCGTCATCGAAGGCGAGCCTACGGGTCCTGCGCGAGTGAATGGGTAGCACCTGGATGTTCACAAGGCACAGGCGAACAAATTGGCATGAGACTCTGTCGAGGCGCGCACGGGTTCAAGCGATGAGGCTCACCGGAGTTGTTTGTAGACGGCGAGTGCTGTCGGTTGGCGTCGTTGCCGGCGCTGTGGGTCAGACGCGGCCAAGTCAAAGCCACTGTAAGATGCGTCTGGAAGAGGGGAGCAGGATGGAGTGGTTGAGGGGACAAGGGGCGGCAGGGTTCGGCCGGAATCGGTGCCGGAACTCGTCGGGGCAGTGGAGCTTCGTAGAGGAATTAGGACGGCCTGGGGGCGCGCTAAGGTGGGGAACTGAGGGGGAAACGTAGAGGGAATGCTGGAGATTAATAGAGCATGCTCTGGGGGCGGAATCACTGCGTCATTGATGTGAATTCATCACACGAATTAATCGGCAGAAACATGAGGAATCGGGGAGGAACAGGTCGCGCTGGGGAAGACACTGACGTGTCTAGTGGGGTCCGTTTGACAGTGAGATAGGAAGAGAAGATATGGGGCCCACGCGTCATACGCTGTGCGGGTAGAATTTCTGGTGTGAAGCGTTTTTCTGCAGGAGAGGAGCAGTGGGCTGTGTTGGGCTTAGTGGGCTAGGTTTAGTTAGGCTGCCTCGTTTCATAATTTTTTCCTTCTCCTGTTATTTTTCTTTTTCCAAATTGATTTTCTGTTTTGATTTTGTTTGGCCAATTTAAACATTCATTTGAATTCAAAACCTTGCCAAATTTTGTGTGGGTTTAAATACTGGTTAGTATTATACCCTGAAGTCAATTTTGGAATAAAAATTTATTCCTTTTTGGGTCTTCTTAGTTATTCAAAAGGTCCTTGTTTTAAATCAAATAGGGTTTAATATTGATTTCAAACCCCATTTAAATTTATAAATCCTTCTAAATCTTTTCAGTAGGTTTTTATTTGTTTAATAGGGTGTCAAATAATTCATCTTGAATTATTTGGAAAAGTTTTTAATATGATTTATTAATCATTTAAAATTGGTTTTGTCTTTAATCAAAATGGAATTTGGTTTAAGCCATTTTATTTTATTTTGGAAATTCTTTATCCTTTTATTTTATTTGGATTTGGATTATAGTTCATTCCATTTGCTTTTGGATTTGGCCAAGATTTGATTTGGTCTTTAAATATTCTTTAATTAATATTTCTTTCTTCATCTTATAAAATCCATATCTTTTTATTTAGAGATCCAAACCTGGTGATTCCAATTTGTGAAATCTTATTTGGTATTTATTTATCCTTTTAAATCCCTTTAGGATCATTTGTTCATCATTTGGTATGGGTTTCTAGATAGGTGCTTTATTAGCTTTGGGAATTCAATTCCTTTTCTTATTATATTCAAAGATTTTATCCATGGTTCCAAATTAAGTGAATCCAATTTCTATGGTCTTATAATATTTTTATTTGTCTTTATTGATCATTTTTAAATGTTTGTTGACAAATTTTTATATGGATCAAATCCATAGGCTTGGAGATAATTTGGAAATGTTCTTCTTTCACTAGGGTTTTGGGTTTGGATTTATTTTTCCAAGTGTTTAAATTTCCAGATACATTCATTGAGGAATGCATTTCTCTTGATTTGGATTTTTGTTGAATTCAAACTTTTACCAAAGTTTGTTCAAGATGAGATTTTAAGTTTCCTTTTAGAAACAAAAGTTTCTTTTCACCCTGATTTTCAACAAAAAAATTTATTTTGTTTATTTATTTTTCACATTACAAGATTTGGAAAATCTTGGGATGTGACAGGCTACCACCCTTAAAATAAATCTTGTCCCGAGATTTGGGGAGGCTAGGGGTTACAAGTTGGCTCAAATCATCTAGGGTATTACCACCCTTAAAAATTTTCCAACTAGATTACATCTTGGCTTGCTTGGGATCTTGTTGAAATCTCTCTGGGCAAACATCTGCATAGTGTCCTTTGTTTCCACACTTGAAACATGTGACAAGGCTGAGATCCTTCATAGGCTTGTTTATCTTGTGCTTCATCTTTTCTGGACAGTTGCTTGCATAATGCCCTTGGTTACCACAATTGTAACATGTGATAAGATTGAGTTCTTCACGTATCTTCTGTGGACAAGTTGCTACATAATGGCCTAGATCTTTGCAGTTGTTGCACCACACTTGGCTAATCTCCTTATACTTTTTCTTCTCTGGACATTCATTGGCATAGTGTCCCATTTCTTTGCAATGACCACATTGCACATGGCTTTTGTCCTTATTTTTCTTGGGTTTCTCCAAAGCTAGGAGTGCTTCTAGTTCATGATCTTCATTTGTTATCTCAAAGGTAGGAACAGTTCCTGGTCTCCTTGACCTTCTATTGCTCCTTGGATAATACATATGTCTCCTTTTTGGTCCTTTAAATTGGGTCATGTTGCTGGGAGGTATAAGCTGAGATTTTCCTTTGTCTTCATCCTTCTTGGTAGACTTGGCTCTCTCATGGTAGTCTTCAATCAGTTGTTGCACTCCACCTTGTTTCCTTTGTTGAACTATGGAATAGATGGGGCATTGGATAGGGACATGATTGTTTCCTTCACATAATTAACAAGTAGCTTGAGATGTGGGGCATTGGTCAATTGGATGTTTCTCTTCACAGTTGGGGCATTGATCTTCATGCTCCTTGGAAGTGTGATCCTTGTCTCCACAAATATTGCAAGCTTGGGTTCCTACTAGAATAACATCTTTGTCATCCTTGTTGTCACAAACTCCTTTGGAAGAGTTGTTTCCCATGTTGATCATTTGATCTGTCACCTTATGCAACAATTGGGTTTGGGTTTCCAAAAACCTTTGCATGGTTGGATGTAATTCACTAGTGTTGGCTATAAATTGAGCTGTCACTTGGTTCAACTGGGTTTGGGTTACTATGAGTTCTCTCATGTTGTACTCTTGGTTGTTGTTGTTGCCATCCTTGATGTTGGAGTCTCTTGGAGTAGTCGTCTATTTGGGTTGGATTGGGATTAGAATAGGCAAAATATTTTCTAAGGAAATAATTCTAATCACACACATCACAATTCACACAAGCAATGTGCAAGCAATCTCAAACAAACATTCCACTCAAACATCAAGTTTCAAGCATATTTTTAGGCAACCAAAAATATTTTTGTTACACCACATAAGTTGGTGGGTTTGACTATACTTAATATGGTGGTCCATCTATATGGTTCACTTGTGATCTTTCCTTCCTTCTTGGTTGTTTCTTCTTGCATGAGACCATGGTTTCCTTGGGAAAATTCTTGGTCACAAAAACTTCAAAGTGATGATGGTTCCTTCTAAGTTGTGTTTCCTTAGTCTTCATTTCTTGTCTCACTTGTAATCCTTAGTGAGAGCCAAGGTTGGAGTCTTTGGTGAAAATTTTGAAGATGTTGAAGTCATTAGAGTTGATAAAGTCCTTTGCACATGGTGAAGTTTTTTTGGCCATGGGGTAGGTTTGTCCATCAAGTTTGAATTAGAAGAGATGTAGAGTCAAAACCAAAAAGGTGGAGGAAAGAGTTTACAAGATTGTTTGTAAATAAGTTTTGGAACAAATACAACTCCTATTTTTCTAAGGGGTTTTGTCCAATCCTAGGGTTACAATCCTACAGGTAACACAGTGCTCTGATACCATCTGTAAGGTTCCCAACCTTTAATAAGGTAGAGATCCCAGTGTTTACATTGCTAGTCCCTGGATCAATAGCTAGCATCCACAGTTAAGATGTAATATCAAGAAACAAAGGTCATAATACAACTTTATAACCAGGAATAAAATAATTTATTACATCTTACATAGCTCATTTGGCTATCTCATTACAATGCAGCAGAATATAGCAATAGCATGGGGTCCTTCATCTTCAAAGTGCCACAGGCAGACATGTTGGTTGTAGACTTTGTAATCCTAATCAACACACTTCACTAAATCAAACAAACCTGCAACATAACAAGTTACAGCCACAAGGGTCAATACATTTGAATTGTATTGGCAAGTGATACTATGGTAGTATAGTGGAGTCTATCTTCTATATGCATTTGGTAAAGTGGAGTTGAGGCTTGCATTGCTCAAAATAGATTTTCCTTATCATTTGAAAACACTAAGTTTTTGTTTGACAAAATGTTTCCCAAGGCATTCCCCAATAGAAATTGGTGATCCTTCAACCCTTGTTCAACCACAAGTTTTTAACTTAGAAATTTGGATGATGAGATTCTTGATAGCTTCCATGTCTTGATGCTCAAATTGTCCTTTACCAGGGACATGGCTAAGTACTTAGATTTTACACTCTGCAGAGGTGGTGCACTTTCCCCACAAGACTTGGTTTCACCAAGACAAGATCTTTCAGAAGCCTTCCCTTAGACCAGAATGGACGTGTTCTAACCTATCAAACCCCTACCACCAACTGTCCATTTGGCTAAGTTCTTGCAACCTATATGATCCAAGCAGAGCCCATAATGCCAAGTGGCTGCACTTGAAGCTTCTCAACATTTGACATCTCAAATCTCTTTGTTCCTGGGTGGCAATCCACAAGTGAGACACCAAGTTTTCCCCAGCATACTGGACTTGGTGATGCCCAAGTTTTCCCCAGCATACTGGACTTGCATGACCACTCAACACAAACCATTCCTTCCATTCCACCCAGGTGATTCATTAACTTAGTTGTTTTTATTAAACAAAACACAAGTCCTCAGACTTAGAAATTTTTCCATAGCTTGAATATATATTCCACCCTTGTTTTCTATTAGCTAAGCTAAGCATGATAGTAGTAGGAATATTAACTTAGGAAAATTCTACTAAGGTTTCATCTACTAGGATTTCCCATAGCATAGTTTATACTTAGCAAAATTCCATGCAAGTCCTACTTAGAAAATATCACTAATGCATAGTGAAAATAATGGGACAAAGTATGAAGCATCACTTGCCTTTTTGGTAGATAGTATAAGTTCACTCCTTGATCTTTGCAACAATCACACTCTTCAAGTCACTACAATTTAATCAAGCAAGGCACAATTTCAATCTACCAATCAAGCAAAACATCACATAAAATAATAAAACAAAACAATGCATGCAAGCATGCAAGAGATTGTTTTATTTGTAAAAGTGGTTTCTAATGGTTCATAAACATTTGAAAACACCTAATGGTCATTTTATAAAGTAGCAAAATCATTTGCAAAAGGGTTTTACTTCACTAACCATTTTTAAACTAAGTCATTATTTTATGTGGTGAAGAAATGCTTTTAATAAGGCAATACTCTATAGGTTTCACAAAATATGTTTTCAAACCATAAAACCTTGTGTTTAGGGTCAGAGAGTTTATTTCCAAAACATTTCTCAAAGGTTTTCTTACAAAACCATTTTTAATAAATAAACCATATTTTTATTTGACTAGAATTGGTTTAAATCCAAGATTCATTCTTTTGCTTTACCAAATACATTTTTGAAACCACAATTTGTTTCCTATGGTCAGTAGGTTCAAAAAACACCATTTGCCAAAGGTTTTATCCCCAAAATCATTTTAGAACAATTTTTATATCCTAAGCATGCATACACAAGTTTCTGTAAAAACAAACAATTTAACAGAAGCTTTTTACTAAACAAAGTGCATGGTTGGCTAGGGATTTTCTTGCTGATTCCATTGATATAAAATTTGCAAAAATTGGACGTGTAGATTAAAAGTTATGAATTATTCAAATTGGAACATCTAATAGATCTATTCTGTTTTAAATCAAACGAGCAGAGCCACGTGGCGTGTTCTAATTCGTCGGTACCGGTTCACGTGGATCAGCAACGTGAGGCGTTGGATCAAGTTACATCGCACGGCACAGATTGCGTACCTCTTCGGCGTTAAGTGATTCTATCCTAATCGTCAGATCAAGATCGAACGACACTGAGCACACTTGCTAGATATGGGCGGCGCTGGCGGGGGCAGGTGGTGGCGAGGGCTCTGGCGGCGAGGTTGCTGGCGATAGAGGGGGCTAGAGGGAGAGAGGGGTAGCTCACCAGGTTCGCTGCGCTTCGCCAATGCTCAACGTGTTCTTGTATGATGAAGGGGCACTCGAGATCAACCGGAATTCCTCGCCGTAGTTGTCGTCGACGTCTGATGCTTGCTGCCGTCATCGAAGGCGAGCCTACGGGTCCTGCGCGAGTGAATGGCGAGCACCTGGATGTTCACAAGGCACAGGCGAACAAATTGGCATGAGACTCTGGTCGAGGCGCGCACGGGTTCAAGCGATGAGGCTCACCGGAGTTGTTTGTAGACGGCGAGTGCTGTCGGTTGGCGTCGTTGCCGGCGCTGTGGGTTAGGCGTGGCCAAGTCAAAGCCACTGTAAGATGCGTCCGGAAGAGGGGAGCAGGCTGGAGTGGTTGAGGGGACAAGGGGCGGCAGGGTTCGGCCGGAATCGATGCCGGAACTCGTCGGGGCAGTGGAGCTTCGTAGAGGAATTAGGACCGCCTGGGGGCGCGCTAAGGTGGGGAACTGAGGGGGAAATGTAGATGGGATGCTGGAGATTAATAGAGCATGCTCTGGGGGCAGAATCACTGCGTCATTGATGTGAATTCATCACACGAATTAATCGGCAGAAACGGGAGGAATCGGGGAGGAACAGGTCGCGCTGGGGAAGACACTGACGTGTCTAGTGGGGTCCGTTTGACAGTGAGATAGGAAGAGAAGAGATGGGGCCCACGCGTCATACGCTGTGCGGGTAGAATTTCTGGTGTGAAGCGTTTTTTTGCGGGAGAGGAGCAGTGGGCTATGTTGGGCTTAGTGGGCTAGGTTTAGTTGGGCTGCCTCGTTTCATAATTTTTTCCTTCTCCTGTTATTTTTCTTTTTCCAAATTGATTTTCTGTTTTGATTTTGTTTGGCCAATTCAAACATTAATTTGAATTCAAAACCTTCCCAAATTTTGTGTGGGTTTAAATACTGGTTAGTATTATACCCTGAAGTCAATTTTGGAATAAAAATTTATTCCTTTTTGGGTCTTCTTAGTTATTCAAAAGGTCCTTGTTTTAAATCAAATAGGGTTTAATATTGATTTCAAACCCCATTTAAATTTATAAATCCTTCTAAATCTTTTCAGTAGGTTTTTATTTGTTTAATAGGGTGTCAAATAATTCATCTTGAATTATTTGGAAAAGTTTTTAATATGATTTATTAATCATTTAAAATTGGTTTTGTCTTTAATCAAAATGGAATTTGGTTTAAGCCATTTTATTTTATTTTGGAAATTATTTATCCTTTTATTTTATTTGGATTTGGATTATAGTTCATTCCATTTGGTTTTGGATTTGGCCAAGATTTGATTTGGTCTTTAAATATTCTTTAGTTAATATTTCTTTCTTCATCTTATAAAATCCATATCTTTTTATTTAGAGATCCAAACCTGGTGATTCCAATTTGTGAAATCTTATTTTGTATTTATTTATCCTTTTAAATCCCTTTAGGATCATTTGTTCATCATTTCGTATGGGTTTCTAGATAGGTGCTTTATTAGCTTTGGGAATTCAATTCCTTATCTTATTATATTCAAAGATTTTATCCATGGTTCCAAATTAAGTGAATCCAATTTCTATGGTCTTATAATATTTCTATTTGTCTTTCTTGATCATTTTTAAATGTTTGTTGACAAATTTTTATATGGATCAAATCCATAGGCTTGGAGATAATTTGGAAATGTTCTTCTTTCACTAGGGTTTTGGGTTTGGATTTATTTTTCCAAGTGTTTAAATTTCCAGATACATTCATTGAGGAATGCATTTCTCTTGATTTGGATTTTTGTTGAATTCAAACTTTTACCAAAGTTTGTTCAAGATGAGATTTTAAGTTTCCTTTTAGAAACAAAAGTTTCTTTTCACCCTGATTTTCAACAAAAAATTTTATTTTGTTTATTTATTTTTCACATTACAAGATTTGGAAAATCTTGGGATGTGACAGATATTCTATTCGTGATGATACCCTGAACTACTATCCGGTTGGACACTCTAATCCATGGTAGGGCTATAACAACACTCCTCAAAGTCTGCCTTTCCCAATCTAGATAACCCCACACTGTCACCTTGAGCGCTAGATGGTTCCAACAAACACCACAATTTCATAGAGACATCCAACTCCAAATATAACTCATAAAAAATATATATGTAGTCTAGCTTAAGTGCCACACACGGCGTGCACGCTGTCACTTTCACACACGTGGTGAAAAGCATAGATCTATTAAAGCACGATGAGTATTTATGTAGACTCTAGCCTAAGTGCCACCATTGCGTGCATGCTGTCACTTTCACACACATGGGGAGAGCAGAGATCTATTGAAGCACTTGAGTAACAAAGTAGATCTACTTGATTACAAAGCTCATGACCATAACAATATCAGGCATAGAGAGAGATGAACACATAGCTACCGGTAGAGCCCTTAGCCTCGAGGAAGAACTACTCCCTCCTCATCATGGGAATCAACAACGGTGATGAAGATGGCGGTGGATTTCAATGGAGATGGATCCGAGGGCACTTCCCCATTCCGGCAGGGTGCCGGAACAGAGACTTCCTATCCCCTGAATCTCCCATTCGGTGGGGGCGGTGTTGCGGAGGTTTTCGTGGCTTTCTGGTCGATCCTTTAGGGTTTTTAGGTCGGAGGCTTCTTATAGGCGAAGGAGGCAAGGTCGATGGAGGGCCAGGGGCGTCACACCCCTTGTGGGCGCGTCCAGGGTGGGCCTCATGCACACCTAGGGTGTGGCCACCCTGGTGTCCTCCTCCGTCTCGTCTTTGATTTTCCGTATCGTTCAGGGGGAAATATGAACTTTGGCTTTTGTCCCGTCCAATTCCGAGAATAATCATTTTTTAGCTTTATGAAACCAAAAATAGCAGAAAACAGGCAACTAGCACTATGGCATATTGTCAATAGGTTAGTTCTAGAAAGTGTATAAAAATACCTCAAAGTGTAGACAAAACATAGAAAAGTTGATACAAAACAAGCATGTAGCATCAAAAAATTATAGATACGTTTCCGACGTATCAGTCATTGCTGGGTGGTGATGGTGGTTCTAGTGGGTTATTTATGGCTAAGCGGCGAGTTATTGGAGCTTCGTTATGCTCACGATGTCGGCCCCCATCCCGGCTTGTTCTAGGATGATCCACGTCGTTCCTTCATCTGGCATTATCATTGTTGCGACGAGGTTCAGCTGGACGTTTAGTGTGCCTGGGAGGTGGCATTCTTTGCCGATCCTGCTCCTATCGGTGCCACGCTTCATATTCATCCATGTGGCCATTATTTTGCGGATGAGCGGGTTGGTGAGGAACCAATGACCTGATTGCGTCTTGGGAAGCAGACAGAAGAACTCCCTGTGGCCCTTGGATGATGACCATTCGATCCGTTTCTTGAGTTTTTTTCATCCCTAGGGACAAGACGATGACGCTGATATGTATCCCTCTAGGGTCTTACATCTACATTTTGGCCTACATCAGTGTGGCAGTATTCTGACTTTGACGCTAGTCTCCCACCAAACGATGCGGCCGTCTTCTTCTACTGTAGTCCTTTGTTGAGCAATGCTACGCACTGATGGACCTATTCTGGAGACGCATTATTGTCGAGGATAGCTCGAGCAGCTATAGCATTTTCCACTGGTGTGTTGTAGACTCGGATCTTCTCTCCGGTTTTTATGTCGAAATCTTTATGGACTTTTGGGTTCCTGTTAGCAAGAACTAGGCCACCTCTAGTCTTGTTTGGCAGTCGCTTGTATTCTAACGGGTACTGGGTGGTATTGTTGTCTATCTGCTGCTTAATCTTGACGATGCACGCAGCTTCTTCGAGCAAAAGCAAGCAATGCTTTTCTAGATCCTCGGCCCTTTTCTCCAGCTCCTCTGGCATAAGATCCGAAGCAGTTGGGATTGGCACTGTTAGTGCATCTCCATAGATTTCTCGTGCACCTTCGGTGGCTATGTGTCCATCAACCGGAGGATCGATTGAAGGAGATATGCCCTAGAGGCAAATAATAAATAGTTTTTATTTGATGTATCTCTTCTTCATAATATGTTTCTTACCATGTTTCAACTATATTAATAGGAAACATTAATACACGTGTGGTATGTAAACAAACAGGTCTCTAGTTACCTCTAGTAAACTAGCTCATTGGGAAAGTGATGATCTTATGGTTTCGAGATCATGGTGATAGTGACGATTGACAATGATGTCACATCATTGGAGAATGATGTGATAGACATTCACCCTAAAGTTAATCATAATGAGCTACTTACTTAAAACATTCATCATTGATGATAACATAAATACAGCGTGGCTTATATCCTTTGACAATGAGATAATACATAATCACTGTTTTGGAGGGAGACTTTGATGATATCAAGTATCAAGCTATGAAAGGGTGATCATAAATGTATCATTGGGTTTCCTCAATAAATGGGTTATTGAGGAGTTTTCATCAAGCCTAGGATTTGCCAATCCAAGTAACAGATAGATACACGGGGCCAAATCAGTGACGTTGCATTAACGAAGCTTGCAAGCATATGATTGGATCATGGAATGCAACTGCACATGAACAAGTAAATGAGTTCATCGGCAACGAGATCAAACACAAGTATGGATATGCTTGAGATCAAATCTCGGATGACCTAGTTATCGTATGGCAAAAGGAATAGCACTACACAGTTAAGGTTCAAGCGATGAGATTAATCGTGAGGCACGAGGATCATTTTGTCCATCGAGGTGCCGATGTTGATCATTGATACAAGGGAGTCTTGGTCATGTCCGTTGCAACTCCGAGTAGAAGGGTGGCACACTTAAGGGTGGGGGCGCTTTGGGATTGAACTGGCACCAAAGGAGAAACGAGATAGAGAAACCAGAAAGGTTCCGGATATTATATGATGTTGATAGAAAGAGGTCTGAAAGGAGTTTTGGTGTATGGAATATATTAATATATGTGTTTTATATTAATTAGTTGAATTAATATTAAAACATATTTTATTTTATATTTTATGGGCAGCCTTATTGTTATTGGGCCGCTTCTAGAAGGGCCCGCTAGGGTAGGCTCCTAAGGGAGAGAGGGGAGATGGGCCACTAGCCGAAACCCTAGGGTTTCCCGACAGTGGGGTGGGGCCCAGGGCCAGCGGTGGCCAGCCTCCCCCTGGCGGTAGCTTGGGGGTTTCCACCCCCCAAGCCCTTGGGTTTTCCCTACCCCCTCCCTACTATAAATAGAGGAGCCCCCTCCCCTCTATTTACATCCCAACAACAAGTTATCTCCTCTCTCCCCTAAACCCTAGAGCTCTCTCCATTATATTGTATCTATCCTCTTGTTTAGTTATCCACCTCCGCACTACCATCATGTGCAGGACGGTCTGGCTTCTTTCTTCTTTCGCTGCTCTGTTGGATCAGATCCCGGGAGACGTCCCTACACCAGACGTGTGTAGAGCTTCGAGGTGCAACACTTGGGGCGCTTTCTTCATCACTGTATGCATACCTGCGTAAGGCGTTCCACAGTATTCAAGGGTATGAATTCTATTGTTCATCTCAGTTACTTAAGTCTAATAATATAGATCTTGGTGATCGTGTTCGTATAGGGAGATTTTTTTTGATTTTCTGCTTCGAACCCCTTCAGTGGTATCATAGCCAAATCTATGGGTAGACATGTCGTACAAATAGAACACATAGAAGTATGTGGCCATTGATTCTCTAGTTGCGACCCTCTTTCGTGTTTTTGTCATATCATGGGATTGATTGATGAAGCAGCCCGAACCGACCTTACGCGTAAGCTTACGCGAGATTGGTTCCACGCTCAACATACGACTCTTTTCGTATAAGTGGCTAGTGTGTGTTTGTCTCTCTTTCAATAGTAGATATGACTTATACACCGAAGGGCCATGAAAAGGGAGTGAAAAGGCAATCATTAAATTAACATTGTGGCTCAATGTTCATAGGTGGGAAAGGGTTCTACCATGAAATCCCTAAAGCCGCGTAAAACTTGCAAAAAGATAAAAGTAGAAGCGTCTAACTTTGTTTTGCAGGGGCGTATGTCATGACATGGTAATAGTAAGTTTATGAAACGATTGTCCATTGGATCTCTCGATGGAGATCAAGGTGCTGCAACCATTTCATGGAACCATGCTTATGAAGTATCTGTTTGCACATCTTGTTTAGCATAGTATATTAAGTTATATGACAATAGCTAAATAAGATGATACCTCTAAAATTCCAACGATAGTGTTCCCCTCATGTTTGCACCATCAACAAAGTTCTTCGGTATGAGGCAGGCCGTGACGATCGGGTGTCAGACATACCTACGTTCGCATATAGTGGGTGTAAGAAAGGTTACACTGCAATACACACGAGTTTGAGTTGGCGAGCCTAGCATGCGCAGACATGGCCTCGGAACATAGAGACCGAAAGGTCGAGCATGATTCACATGGAGATGTGATCGACATTCAGAATGTCTACCTTTTGAACTGTGTCATCGGCCGTGATGATCAGGGGTGATATAGCGAAATAGGATCATGTCATCACTAAGACGAATGGAGGGATGCTCGTCTTGAGTGGGAGCCCTGCTAATTTAAGTTTATAGGTAAAACTTAAAACCTGTGCTCAGAATAATATGAACATGGTCTAAACTCTTTTCAAATCCATTGTAGATGTCTCGCCCACCCACCTTCAACCTTAGCGCTTTCCTAGAGAAGGACAAGCTGAAAACCGATGGGACGAACTTCACCGTCTGGCACCGCACCCTGAGAATCCTCCTGACCCCCTATAAGCTCAACTATGTCTTAGAGACAGAACTGCCCACCAAACCCGTAGACACCGTAATCGAGGACGAAAAGAATGTCTAGAATTCCAAGGCGGATGATTCCTCCCTCATCTAGAGTGGAATGTTCTATGCCATGGAGCCGGAGCTTCAAAGGTGTTTTGAGAAGATGGCTACATTTGCGATCCTTGAGGATCTCAAAGCCGTCTTTACTCCTAAGGCTCTAGTAGATAGCTATGAAGCTTCTGAGCTCTTCTTATCTGCCAAGATGGAAGAGCATAGCAGTGTGAGCGAGCACGTCGTCAAGATTTCTGGCTACGTTCAATGCATGAACGCCCTGGATTGCAAAATCCCGGACGAGCTGGCAATTGATAGGGTGTTGCACTCGTTGCCTCTTAGCTTCAAAGCTTTCTTGATGAACTAAAACATGCAAGGGATGGTTAAGACCCTTGCTGAGTTGTTAGAAATGGTCAATACTGCTGAGGTGGAGATCAAAAAGTAGCACACGACGTTGATTATCAATAAGACCACCAACTTTAAGAGGTCAGTGGTGGCTAAGGGAAAGAAGCATAAGAGGGATGGCAAGCAAGTTGCCCGCTCCCTAAGGGCCCAAATCCAAAGGCTGGCATCGTGTGCTACTACTGCAAGGGAGGCGGGCACTAGAAGCGCAACTGCCCCAAGTAGCTCAATCACAAGAAAGCCGGAAAGTTTGCCGCAAAAGAAAAAGGTATATGTGATATACATGTTATTGATGTTTTCTTTACAAGCACCAGGAGAAACACCTAGGTATTTGATACCGGTTTTGTTGCTCATAATTATAACTCCCATCAGTAGCCATAGAATAAGCGGTGCCTGGGGAAGGACAAAGTGACGATGTGCGTCGGCAACGGATCGAAGGTCGATGTCAAGGCTGTCGGCGATTTGTCTCTATCTCTACCTTAGGGATTAATATTAGTTTTGAATAAGTTCTACTTTGTACCCGCCTTAAGCATGAATCTTGTGAGTGGATATTGCTTATTGCAAGATTGTTATTCATTTAAATGCAGAACAAACGGTTGTTTCTATTTTTATGAATGATGTCTTTTATGTTCATGCGCGTGTATGCAAAGGTTTATTCTTACTGGATCTTGATGTTAGTACACACATCCATAACATGATGCCAAGCGTTGCAAGCACAATGACAATAATACCATGTACCTATGGCATTGTCGTCTTGGTCATATTGGCGTAAAGCGCATGAAGCTCTATTCTGATGGACTTCTGGGATAATTGGATTTTGAATCTCTTGATACATGCGAGCCTTGCCTCATGGGTAAGATGACTAGAACACCCTTCCTTGGCACTATGGAGCGGGCTACAGACCTGTTGGGAATCATACATACAGATGTGTGTGGACCAATGAGTGTCTCGACATGCAATGGGCATCGTTATTTAGTTACCTTCACTGATGATTTAAGTAGATATAGGTATATCTATTTGATGAAGCATAAGTCTGAAACCTTTGAAAAGTTTAAAGAATTTCAGAATGAGGTAGAGAATCAACTCAATAAGAAGATTAAGAATCCCCAATCCGACCGGGGAGGTGAATACTTGAGTTATGAGTTTGGCATGCACTTGAGGAACTATGGTATAGTACCACAACTTACGCCAACTAGAACACCACAGCGTAAGCTTGTGTTGGAACGACGTAACCGCACTCTATTGGATGGCGCAATTTCGCGAAGATCAGAAAAATACCAGAAAAATATGGGAAACTATTATTTTTCCAGAAGATTGAGGAAGCCAGAAGGAGGGATGAAGAAGGGCCGCAGGGGGCCCACACCCCCCTAGGCGAGGGCCCACCAGACCCCGCACCTAGGGAAGGTGTGGCCCACCTTCCCGGCTCCTGACCCCGACCGCCATCCTCAATAGTCACATTGAAGAAGATTTGTATATGATGCAATCAGAGGGGTTTGTCGATCCTAAGGATGCTAGAAAGGTATGCAAGCTTAAGCGTTCCATATATGGACTAAAGCAAGAATCCAAGAGTTGGAACAAGTGATTGATCAAGTGATCAAGAGTTTTGGATTTCTCCAAAATAATCAAGAGGCTTGTGTTTATAAGAAAGTGAGTGGGAGCTCGGTGGCATTCCTAGTGGTATATCTGGATGACATACTGCTGATTGGGAATGATGTGGATTTATTAGGGAGTGTGATAGAATATCCGAGCAGTCAGTTTTCGATGAAGGATCTAAGTGAAGCAGCCTATATATTGGGCATTAAGATCTATAGAGATAGATCAAGACGCCTGATGGCATTAAGTGAAAGTACATACATAGATAAGATTTTGAAGACGTTAAAAATGGAAGATGCCAAAAGGAGTTTTGTGCCTCTTGTGAAAGGTGTGCCGTTGAGTAAGACTCAATGTCCAGTGATACGCCCAATTTGCATCACCATTCTCTATCATAATTTACCTATATTCATTGATATTTATCTTATTATGAGGTATTGCTTATGTCTTTTCCACTGTTTATGCATGTTAGATGATTTTGGAGGATGTTCCACCAGACTCTGGATTCTGATGGAAAAGAGGGTGTTTTGATGCAATTTTGCGAAGATCAGAAAAATACCAGAAAAAATATGGGAAAATATTATTTTTCCAGAAGATTGAGGAAGCCAGAAGGAGGGACGAAGAAGGGCCGCAGGGGGCCCACACCCCCTAGGACGAGCCCACCTGACACCGCACCTAGGGCAGGTGTGGCCCACCTGCCCAGCTCCTGACTCCGCCTATATCTTCCCTACGGAACCCTAAGTCTAGGGGAGCGACCACAGATAGATTTCCGCCGCCTCTAGGGGCGGAAAACACCAAGAGAGAAAGATCTGTCCGGCAGACAGATTTCTGCCAGGGTAATTCCTTCCCGAGAGGGGAGATCGTCGCCATCAACACCGTCATTAAGATAGGCTTCATCGGGATCATCATCATCATCCACACCATCATCTCCACCAGTACCATCATCACCACTCCGTCCTGCTATAACAATTGTGTTGGATATTGCTTTAGTTCTTAGGGGAAACTTTCCTGCTGTTAATTACTATTGTAGTTGATGCTTGTGAGTGGAACCATTGGATTATTGTTTATGTTTAGATTTTTATCCATTATCATATCATCTTTGATCTTGATCCATATGATGTCTTGTGAGTAGTTCGTTTAGTTCTTGAGGACATGGGAGAAGTCATGTTGTTATTAGTGGATCTGTGTTGAGTTATTATTCAATGGTTTAGTATTTAAGTTGTGGTGCTATTCTTCTAGTGGTGTCATGTGAACGTTGACTACAAGACACTTCACCATTTATGGGCCTAGGGGAATGCATTGTGTATTTGGCTACTAATTGTGGGGTTGCTAGAGTGATAGATACCTGAACCCCTGTTAGGACACCATTGCATAAGGGAGCATAGGATCTTAGAGTTTAAGGCTGTGGTTAGATTTATATCTTAATTACTTTCCTGTAGTTACAGATGTTTGCAGGGGTTTTAATCACAAGTATGTATTAGTCCAAGTACGGTCAGTACATTAGCACATGTTCACCCACACAACACTTACAACACCAAAGAAGAGTACTCAACTATTTGAAGCGAAAGCACTTGACAGCATTCCCATGTGTCCTCGAGAACGTTTGGTCTTTATAAGTATTTCCACCGGATTGTCCTTTGCTAAGAAAGGATTGGGCCACTTGCTGCGTTTGTTCTTTATTACTTGCTCTTTGTTTTCTTGCCTTATCAGAAAACCACTAAAAATCTGTTTGCTAAGTATTCACAGGGATTTCCTGCTCCATACCACTGTGATCGACACTCCTATTTATCGAAAGTACTGCGATACACCCCCTATACTTGTGGGTCATCAAGACTATTTTCTGGCGCCATTGCCGGGGAGTGAAGCGCTATTGAAGAGTGGAACTGGTAAAGGAAACTTCTACTATGAGTATTGCTTTTTGTTACTGCTTGTTACTTTGATTCCAATATGGATAACCCACTTGGTTTTCTGTTTGGGAAAACTACTACCGCATCTAGGGTAGTAGATGAACCACCACCTGTTGAGATATATCCTTTTAAGATACCTACAAGTATTGTTGATTGTGTTATGGATAATTATTATTTTGGGGATGGAACTGTCCGTCCTGGTGATCACTTGCTTTTTATCCATGAATTATGTGGGTTGTTTAAGTGTGCAGGTATCACAACTGAACAGGTGAAGAAGAAGTTACTCTCCATATCCTTGAAAGGGAGAGCTGAAGAATGGTATCAGCTGCTGAAGAATGGACAATCCATGGACTGGGAGGAAATGGCATCTCTCTTTTATTCTAAATTTTATCCTCCTAGTGAGATTCGTAAGGATAAAAATCTGATATATAACGTTTGGCCTCGTGATGGAGAGAGTACAACTCAAGCTTGGGGGAGATTGAAGTTACTAATGCTTAAATGTCCTATTCATGAACTCCCTAACAATATTATTATCAATAAATTTTATGCTAGGCTCTCTCTACATGATAAAGATTTACTAGATGCTTCTTGTGCTGGATCATTCACACATATGAAGGAAGAAGCTAAATGGGATCTACTAGACCGTATTCAAGAGAACACTGAAGCTTGGGAGAATGACAAAGGAAGAAAGTCAGGTATAAACTATGTTTATGAATGTATTAAATCTTTTATGGGAACTGATGACTTCTGTGATATTAGTAATGAGTTTTGTCTTGATTCCCAAAGTATTGCCAACTGTTTTAAGGCCTTTGCCTCTTACATAGAAATTCCCAAGAAGAAGTGGAACAAGTACCATGCACCTTATAAAGATGTTGTTAGTCATGTTCCTGTTAGAAGTACTCAAGTTTGTACTACTAATCATATTGTGCCTGAACCTTATGTTGAGAAAATACCTTTTCTAGCTAAGATAAAGGAGTATTCTATGATTATTAGTGCAAATAATAAAGGTACAAAGAAATTGTGGAGCCTGATGAGCAATTGAATGTTGAACCTGTGGTAGCTATTGTGAAAGATCTTGACGCTAGAAATATAGAGGATGAGCATATTATCTTCTGTGTAGACGCTTCTAATATTATTTCTCATCCTAGTAAAGCTATCAAAGCTAGTGTTCCTGTGCTTTCTGTTAAAATTGGTGATCATTGCTACTATGGTTTGTGTGATATTGGTGCTAGTTCTAGTGCTATTCCTTATGAGATTTATAGGGAAATCATGCATGAAATTGGTCCTTGTGAGCTTGAGGGCATTGATGTGGTTATTCACCTTGCAAATAAGGAAACCATCTGCCCTATTGTTATTGTAAGAGATGTGGAGGTACTTTGTGGTAAGATTAAATATCCTGCCGATTTTCTAGTGCTTCATTTAGCAGCTAGCAAAACTTGTCTTATCATTTTTGGTAGACCTTTCTTGAACACTTGTGGAGCTATTATAGATTGTAAGAAGGAGAAAGTTTTAACTAAGTTTGATGGAGATTCTTATGAGTTTAACTTTTCCAAATTTGCTAAATCTCCTTGTGAAAATAGCTTGCCTAATAAAGATTTCAGGATGGAAGAACTTGCTTCTATTGATCTGGTTTATGACCTTGGACCTCTTTTTGGTGACTGTAAGTATGCTTACTCATATGATAAAGTTGTTTCCAGTGGCAGTTATATTGTCAACTTTATTCAAAGTGCTACTGAAAGTTATTATGAGAGAGGGAAACATGGTTTTATGCATCTCAATAATGTTAAGTTTCCCCATTTTATGTTAAAAGCTTTGAAGTTGCATTTGTTTTGTCTTCCTATGCTAGTGGCTTTTTGTTTCAACAATTCATTTTATCATACTACTCCCATGCATAGGAAGTGGGTTAGACTCAAGTGTGTTGGTTATTTGCTTCTTGATGCTCTTTTTCACTCTAGATTTGTATCTCCTTTGTGAGCATCTTTGAAAGTCTCAGGCCTAACTTAAAGGCATAAAAGAAAAGTACTTGTTGGGAGATAACCCAAGAGTTTGGTTGAGTCTTGGAAGTTATTACCTATGTAATAACCGCTCCTTATCCTTTTTGTTTTGGTTTTTGTGTCAAGTTCAACTGCTTTTGTGAAGTAGAGGAGTTGTGAAAAGTGGCTGTCCTAGGACAGATTTTTGTGCTGCACCGTAAAAATTTGTGAGGGATCTCAGTGCGTTAGATGGAGCTGCATTTTTCTGAGCTTGTTCTACTAGTTTTTACCCAACTTTCATTAGTTCGGCAATTTTTGATTTGAGCAACAGAAGGTTTTCGAAAAAATCAATATTTACCTGCTGGTCTGTTTTGACAGATTTCTGTTATCATTTGCATTTGCCTCTTATAGAAGCCTTTGTTTTGATGGATTTCAGTTGAAGTGAGGACCCAAAGGTTAATTGTTTTTTCTTACACTAATGTTTCCATTAAAACTTGTGTATTGCCTTGTGAGGAAAGGAAACTTCCAGGAGAAGGAAAAAAGGAGTCTGCAGAGTTCGTCTTTGAATAGGTAAAAGTGGTGAAAACAGAAGGTTCGTGAAACCCCAATTTTTTTATATTTTTGATGTTTTTAATACATAAGGGAAGATACGAGATGTAACAGAGGAGGAGACAGAGTCCGGGGTGGACAAACCCACCCCAGGCGTGGGTCCCTTCCTGGCTGCACCTGGAGGGGTGTGCCACCCCCGAACTCTGACTCTGCCTCGTTTCCATGTTAAAACCTTCCTTATGCTCTGAAACTTCGTAATATATAACCCCACGGATCCCCCGAGGTTCGTGCATCGTGTTCTCGTCGTGTTTTCGTTTCGATCTATTTCTGTCAGGAAATCTTCTCAAGTTTAAAGCACCATGGTCTCCGCCAACAACAAAGGCAAGAAGCCCGTGGAGGAGATAAAGTTGGAAGAACAAACCTCCGCAGGGGCAAGGGGAAGGAAACCCACTTTGGTAGGAGTAATTAACACTGGGGATGCTTTTTCTCGTAACATGCAAGGAATCATAGCCTTTGGTCCAGACTTCAGATACTGCCCCGAGGCAGCAAAGGCCCTTCGAACCACTAACGAGTTTTGTGCTAAGTACCGTACTTTGAGGATAAAGGTGGATATGCTTCAAGAGGAGAATAACAGGTTTCGTAAGATGCTAGAGGGTTTTCTGATCCTTGACAAGAGAACAGCACCACCACCACCGAAGGAGTAATTCGTCATCAGGTTTGGCATCCCCTTGGCTTGTTCCAAGCTTGGGGGAGTGCCGCGGTATCACCACCATTATCTTTTATCCTTTACATTTTTAGTGGATTCGTATCTTTGGAAGAGAAGTTATTTTATAGTTTGGTTTGCATGTGGAAGTATCTCTCCTTTAGTTGGTTATCTATGTATCCCTTGGTGTGAGTGCCTTTATTGGAATATTAATGAGAAGTTTCATCTTTTACTTTTTGCACTTCTGATTTTAGTTTGCAATCTCTATTATATGATGGATCTTGTTGATCAGTATTGGCATCACTTTTGGAGCATCAAGTGGATCTAAATTGGTTTTGGCAAACCGAGTTCTGGTCAGTAGCAATACTTTTTGAGGTTTGAAAGAAAAAGAGAAAAGCTTACAGGTATTTTGTATCATTTGTTTTCTTGTTGGCTCATAAGCTTAGTATTCTTTATTTAAGATCTTTTGTGTCTTCAAGGAAGATTGCATGTTTGTCTTTATTACTTGTATGTTTTCTTGTTTCTTTCAACTCTCTTGCTTGCTACCCATCCTTGCTAGCCAAAAACCTGTTTTGAGAACGCATACTTCTCATGTTTCCAAACCCTTTAACCAAAACCTTTGCCATTTGTGTCCACCATATCTACCTATTAGATTTTGCTATTCCAAGCAAATTCTCAAGCTTCATCTACCTTTCGAATTAAAAAAGTATTTTTTTATGTGAAAACTAGTTAGTAAATCTCTCACGAACTTGATGGCACACCTTATTTTCTTGCCCCTAATAGACTTGAACCATTGTGCCATCGAAGTTGTATATGCTTGCATCTATACGTTGGAATTAGCAGAACCGTGCTGTCACGAGGAACGTTTTCAACATTGCACCTGTACTTTGTACTCAATTGATATCATGCTCTTTTGTCTATGGATGTCAATGGTGTGAAATAAAGAGGAAACTTGTAAGTCCATGGAGTTTGTATTTTGTGTTAGAGAAACGCCTGGTCCGCTAGCCTAAGCCATGCCTAATCATGGTGGAAACTTGCAACATCACCATAGTGAGCTATCTATGAAGCATCCTCAATAAAAAGCTATGCACATAGTAAATAAAAACATAGCTGAGATGCTCATTGTCTGCTTGCCTTGTCATTTTGGTTATGGGAAAGCTCCTATGCAATGTGCAAGGGGTACCCCATTGGCGGTTCTCAATGATATGCAAATACTTACAATGACAAGAACTTACCTGGGCCTGAAGTTGAGTAGCATGAGGAGTGGCCCTCATATTCAAGGGACATGAGATTGCCGACTTATATTTCGTCAAGCATATACTCCATATTTGTGCACTTTAACCTTAATCATATCAAGATGCCTATGATAGGGGCAATGAGGTATCAAAGCTAGTAAGTACCATAATCTTTTGGAATCTCTTTATGACTTGTAATCCCGTCTACCTCTATAAAGGGATCTTTCTCCTATTTACCAGTTTGAGTTAGTAAACCTACTTTCTCTCTATCTCCAGCAAGCTTTTGAGTTGTTGTGTTTCAAGCATTCATATGGTGATTTATTCAATCATGTTCTCTATCTTCCTTGTTTGCACAAGACTCTTATCTATTGAGTATTACTTTGGAAGCCTTCACTTGTGAAAAACCTTTTTGAGAAAAGAGTGCTCCTGTTATAAAACTTCTACAAAAAGCTTTTTCTGAAACTGTTTACCAGCTGTTCTCTGACCAGGAACAAGAGTTTGCCAATTCCAATTATGATTTATCTTTATGCATATCTATTGCGACTGCTGTACTTGGTTGCAAGCTAAGTTATATAATGGTGAGTTGCTTTCTTCTATGAGTTGTGTAATGGTAAGTGTGATGCTTCTTGTTTGTATTCTTTTATTGACACTTCACTCCATAAACCTGTGGACATGTTTACTGAGCTCAGATTTTGCTTGGGGACAAGGGAAGGTCTAAGCTTGGGGGAGTTGATACGCCCAATTTGCATCACCATTCTATATCATAATTTACCTCGATTCATTGTTTATCTTATTATGAGGTATTGCTTATGTCTTTTGCACTGTTTATGCATGTTGGATGATTTTGGAGGATGGACTGCCGGAGTCTAGATTCTGATAGAAAAGAGGGCGTTTTGATGCAATTTCTTGAAGATCAGCAAAATACCAGAAAAATATGGGAAAATATTATTTTTCCAGAAGATTGAGGAAGCTAGAAGGAGGGACGAAGAAGGGCCGCAGGGGGCCCACACCCCCTAGGTACGCGCCCACCTAACCCGACACCTAGGGAAGGTGTGGCCCACCTTCCCGGCTCCTGACCCCGAATGCCATCCTCAATGGTCACATTTAAGAAGATTTGTATATGACGCAATTAGAGGGGTTTGTCGGTCCTAAGGATGCTGGAAAGGTATGCAAGCTTGAGCATTCCATATATGGACTAAAGCAAGAATCCAAGAGTTGGAACAAGTGATTTGATCAAGTGATCAAGAGTTTTGGATTTCTCCAAAATAATCAAGAGGCTTGTGTTTATAGGATAGTGAGTGGGAGCTTGGTGGCATTCCTAGTGGTATATCTGGATGACATACCGCTGATTGGGAATGATGTGGATTTATTAGGGAGTGTTATAGAATATCTGAGCAGTCAGTTTTTGATGAAGGATCTAAGTGAAGCAGCCTATATATTGGGCATTAAGATCTATAGAGATAGATCAAGACGCCTGATGGAATTAAGTCAAAGTACATACATAGATAATATTTTGAAGACATTAAAAATGGAAGACGCCAAAAGGAGTTTTGTGCCTCTTGTGAAAGGTGTGCCGTTGAGTAAGACTCAATGTCCAGTGATACGCCCAATTTGCATCACCATTCTATATCATAATTTACCTCTATTCATTGATATTTATCTTATTATGAGGTATTGCTTATGTATTTTCCACTGTTTATGCATGTTGGATGATTTTGGAGGATGGACTGCCGGAGTCTGGATTCTGATGGAAAAGAGGGTGTTTTGATGCAATTTCGTGAAGATCAGAAAAATACCAGAAAAAATATGGGAAAATATTATTTTTCTAGAAGATTGAGGAAGCCAGAAGGAGGGACGAAGAAGGGCCGCAGGGGGCCCACACCCTCCTAGGACGGGCCCACCTGACCCTGCACCTAGGGCAGGTGTGGCCCACCTGCCCGGCTCCTGACTCCGCCCCTTCGCCTATATCTTCCCTACGGAACCCTAAGCCTGGGGGAGCGACCACAGATAGATTTCCGCTGCCTCTGGGGGCGGAAAACACCGAGAGAGAAAGATCTCCCCGGCAGGCAGATTTCTGCTAAGGGAATTCCTTCCCGGAGAGGGGAGATCGTCGCCATCAACACCGTCATTAAGATAGGCCTCATCGGGATCATCATCATCCACACCATCATCTCCACCAGTACCATCATCACCACTCCGTCCTGCTATAACAATTGTGTTGGATATTGCTTTAGTTCTTAGGGGAAACTTTCCTGCTGTTAATTACTATTGTAGTTGATGCTTGTGAGTGGAACCATTGGATTATTGTTTATGTTTAGATTGTTATCCATTATCATATCATCTTTGATCTTGATCCATATGATGTCTTGTGAGTAGTTCATTTAGTTCTTGAGGACATGGGAGAAGTCATGTTGTTATTAGTGGATCTGTGTTGAGTTATTATTCAATGGTTTAGTATTTAAGTTGTGGTGCTATTCTTCTAGTGGTGTCATGTGAACGTCGACTACAGGACACTTCACCATTTATGGGCCTAGGGGAATGCATTATGTATTTGGCTACTAATTGTGGGGTTGCCGGAGTGACAGATACCTAAATCCCCGTTAGGACACCATTGCATAAGGGAGCATAGGATCTCAGAGTTTAAGGCTATGGTTAGATTTATATCTTAATTACTTTCCTGTAGTTATAGATGTTTGCAGGGGGTTTAATCACAAGTATGTATTAGTCCAAGTACGGTCAGTACATTAGCACATGTTCACCCACACAACACTTACAACACCAAAGAAGAGTACTCAACTATTTGAAGCGAAAGCACTTGACAAAATTCCCATGTGTCCTCGAGAACGTTTGGTCTTTATAAGTATTTCCACCGGCTTGTCCTTTGCTAAGAAAGGATTGGGCCACTTGCTGTGTTTGTTCTTTATTACTTGCTCTTTGTTTTGTTGCCTTATTAGAAAACCACTAAAAATCTGTTTGCTAAGTATTCACAGGGATTTCCTGCTCCATACCACTGTTCAGCACCTTCTGCTCCTCGTTGGGATCGACACTCCTATTTTTCGAAAGTACTGCGATACACCCCCTATACTTGTGGGTCATCATCCAGCAACAGATGCTGATAGAGAAAAATGATTAATGTTCCCGATGCCTCAGCCATAGGTTCTATCGTGTATGCTATGCTATGTACTCTACCCGATGAGGCCCTGGCTCTCAGTTGGACATGTCGTTTCCAAAGTGATCCAGGAGTAGAATATTGAACAGCTGTAGAGAATATCCTGAAGTGTCTGAAAAGAACTAAGGATATGTTCCTAGTCTATGGAGGTGATGATGTATCTCTAAACATAACTGGTTACGTGGATGCGAGATGGAACATGGACTCCGATGACTCGAAGTATCATACGAGATTCGTCTTTTTAGTGAATGGTGGTGCGGTAACCTAGAGAAGCGTGAAGCAACCGGTGGTGGCACACTCTTCAATGGAGTCGGAATACATCGCAGTTAACTCTACGGCAAATGAAATTGTATGGCTACAGAATTTCTTCACCAAACAGGGAGTTGTTCCTAATGTGGATGACCCTATGACAATCTAATACGACAACACAGGTGCCACAGCAAATGCATCGGAACCAAGAACTCATTCCACAACCAAGCACATCAAGCTTATATTCCATGCCATTAGACAAAATGTTGAGAATGGCAAAGTAAAGATTTCCAATGTGCATATAGATCTGAATGTCGCAGATCCGTTTACCAAAAGTATTCCCACAGGCCAAGAATGAGCAACACCGGGATAGTATTGGTGTTAGGCCATTGCCTGTTCTACAACTAGATTAATTTGTACTCTAGTGCAAGTGGGAGACTAAAGGAGATTTGCCCTAGAGGCAAATAATAAAGTGTTTTTATTTGATGTATCTCTTATTCATAATACGTTTCTTACCGTGCTATAACTGTATTAATATGAAACATTAATACACATGTGGTATGTAAACAACCAGGTCTCTAGTTACCTCTAGTAAACTACTCATTGGGCAAGTGATGATCTTATGGTTTCGAGATCATGGTGATAGTGCCGATTGACAATGAGGAGAATGATGTGATAGACATTCACCCTAAAGTTAATCATAATGAGATCTAGTTACTTAAAACGTTCATCATTGATGATAACATAAAGACATCGTGGCTTATATCCTTTGACTGTGAGATAAGACATAATCACTGTTTTGGAGTGAGACTTTGATGATATCAAGTATCAAGATGTGAAAGGGTGATCATAAAGGTATCATTGGGTTTCCTGAAGAAATGGGTTGAGGAGTTTTTATCAAGACCAAGATTTTCCAATCCAAGTAACGGATAGATACACGTGGACAACTCGGCGACGTTGCATTAACGAAGCTTGCAAGCGTATGATTGGATCATGAAATGCAACGACACGGGAATGAGTAAACTAGTTCATTGGTAACAACATTGAACACAAGTATGGAGATGCTTGTGACCAAATCTCGGATGACCTAGGTATCATATGGCAAAAGGAATATCACTACACAGTTAAGGTTCAAGCGATGAGATTAATCATGAGGGCACAGGGATCATTATGGCCATCCAGGTCCCAATGTTGATCATTGATACAAGAGAGTCTTGGTCATGTCCTTTGCAACTCCGAGCCGAAGGTTGGCACACTTAAGGGTGGGACGCTTCGGGATTGAACCGGCACCAAAGGAGAAACGAGAGAGAGAAACAAGAAAGGTTCAAGGTATTATTTGATGTTGATCAGAAGAGGTCCAAAAGGAATTTCGGTGTATGGAATATATTAATATATGTATTTTATATTCATTAGTTGAATTAATATTAAAACATATTTTATTTTATATTTTATGGGAAGCCTTATTTCTATTGGGCCGCTTCTAGAAGGGCCCACTAGGGTAGGCTCCTAAGGGAGAGAGGGGCCACCAGCCAAAACCCTAGGGTTTCCCACCCATGGGGTGGGATGACCCACAAGTGTAGGGGATCACAACAATCTTCACGGGTAGTATTACCCAATTTATTGATTCGACACAAGGGGAGCCAAAGAATACTTGCAAGCCTTAACAACCGAGTTGTCAGTTCAGCTGCACCTAGAAATAGTTCTTGCTCACAGAAGTTTATCAGTAGCAACAGTTTGTAGTAGCAACAACAAAGCAACAGCAACAGTAACATCGACAGTGAAACAGGAGCAATAGTAACAGTAATGGTAACAGTGGGATTCGAGTGCGGTAGGCATAGGGATGGATGGACGAGCGTTGCATGGATGAGTCTAAACATGTAACTTCAAAGAACTAGTGCATTACAGATAAATAATAAAAAGCATCCAAGTACTAAACAATCCTAGGCATGTGCTCCAAATATAGTCATACGTGCTTGCAATGAGAACTTGCACAACATCTTCTGTCCAGCCATCCCGTGGCAGTGGGGCCTCTAGGGAACTACTGGCAATTAAGGTGCTCCTTTAAATAGAGCACCGGAGCAAAGCATTAACACTCCATGAACACATGTGATCCTCACACCACAGCCATCCCCTCCGGTTGTCCCAATTATTGTCACTTTGGGGCCTTTGGATCCGGACAATGATATGTGTACACAACTTGCAGATAAGATCATAAACAATACTATCATAATGATTCAATAATAAGTTCAGATCTGAGATCATGGCACTTGGGCCCTAGTGACAAGCATTAAGCACAACAAGTTGCAACAAAGTCAAATAGCACTCATAGAGATACTAGGCACTATGCCCCTAACAGATCTTATTCGATTACATGATAGAACTCATCCAATCCCTACCATCCCCAAGCCTATAGCGGGGGATTACTCACTCATGGATGAGGGAAACCTTGGTGGTTGATGGAGATGCGTTGGTGATGACGATGGTGATGATCCTCTCCAAATTCCCCGTCCTGGCAGGGTGCCAAAACGGAGTTTCTGGATCCGAATCTTGGTTTCTCATGGTGGCGGCGGAGCGGAACTCTTTCTGGAAAACTATCGAACCCCCCTCTGTTTTTAGGTCAGAAGGCAACTTATAGGCACGGAGGGAGGCCGAGGAGCCGCCTGGGCTGGCCATACCTCCCCTAGGCGCGGGGTCAGTGGGCCCGTGCCTAGGGTGGGTCTGGCCCCCTAGGCCTCCCCTCCGTCTCCCCTTCTATCTTCGTGGATCTTCTGGTGAAATCTAATTTTTGGCATATTTTCCTGGATTTTTCCTGATAGTTCATTTTCTGCACAAAACAAGACACCAAGGTAATTTTGCTGAAAACAGCGTCAGTCTGTGTTAGTTGTATCCAAATCACACAAGTTTAGAGGAGAAACAATAGCAAAGTGTTCGAGAAAGTAGATACATTTTGGATGTATCAAATCCCCCAAGCTTAGCTTATTGCTTGTCCTCAAGCAATTCAGTTGAAAACTGAGTGCGATAAAAGAACTTTCACGAACACTTTTCTTCATATGATGTAAATATTCTCAGCACAGGAGTAGATGCTTAGACAATTCATAATAAGGAGTATGCAACTAGGTCTACTCAATAGTCATTGCAAGCTATGAAGAGAAACCAACTCAACAATAATAAGGTATGATAGTGTGGTATCTCGCTTGCCTTTGTTTGAAGAGCACAATATAAATGCTAAGGCACCTCTGAAGTTCACATGAAGACACACGTCAAGTTGTCTTAATATTCATTATTGCCCTTCACTTATGTGACTTAAATAATTAACATGAAAACCAATATCCACTGAGGACGGCTGAACCCTGCGAAGAACTCACAAAACCAAAGAAGAACAACAATATTTTTGGTGTTTTCGATTTTTTAGAAACAAGAAAATAAATAAAAACCAAACAAAAACAAAGCAAAATAAAACCAAAAACAAAAACTAAGACGCTCCAATAACAACACAACTACGCATGAAACAATAAAAACGAAGTGTCTAGAAAGACCTGAGATTTTTATTGATGAAGAAGGGGATGCCTTGGGCGCCCCCAAGCTTTAAAGCTTGTACCTATTGAATAATTCTTGGGGTGACACGGAGTGGCTCCCCCAGCTTGAGCTTTTTTTTCATTCTTCATCTCATTACATCATCCTCTCTTTACACCTGAAAATTTTCCTTCATACAAAACTTCAAACAATCTTCATTAGCAACATTAGGTTATTCAAAAGATATTAGACCTCTGGCAAAGCTTGGAACAGCAAGACTTTTCATTAAAAACATAAGCTACTGTAGCAAATCCTTCAAAAAGCTCAATTTCCTGAAAAGAACCCGGAAAGGAATCAATAAGAAGCAAATGCAAATAATGGCAGAACTCTGTCAAAACAGACCAGCAGGTAGAAAAAGATTTTTTCGAAGACCTTATGTTGCTCAAATAAAAAAGTCCTGAACTAAATAAAGTTATCTAACATACTAGGGGATTTATTCATAAATTTTCAGCCCAATCCAACTTACATATAATCCTCACGAATTTTTATGGTGGAGGACAGAAATCTGTTTCGGGACAGCAACTCCCCAAATCTTACTTCCCTCTCATTAGAGGTCATTCTTGGCACAAAACGCAAACAAAAAGGATAAGGAGAGGTCATTACTGAAGTAATAACTTCCAAGACTCAAGGAACTCTTGGGTTATCTCCCAACAAGTACTTTTCTTTAACGCCTTTAAGTTAGGCACAACGAAGAGCAAAGATTGGAAAGGAGAAAAATAAAAGCGAGCAAGTATAACCACAGTGACAGCATTATTTTGTTCATTAAAATCCTTTTGTTAACAAGGTTGATCAAGTCTTGTTACCAAAACAATCTTATATGAAACAAAACTTTGCAATCCACAAGGTGATTATGTTACCTCATACTTGATAGCAATAGTCCCAATCATAATAGTTTCAAAATTTTCCTGTGGAATGGGACAATATATTTCTCCAACCTTGCTGCTCTCAATATTTTAAATGGAATTCAAGCAATAGATTCTAGCAACCTTCTTGGGGAAATAGACAGTATGCTCTTTGTCATTAACATTGAATGTTACTTTTCCTTGATTACAATTTATGACAGCACCTGCAGTATTAAGAAAAGGTCTCCCAAAAATAATAGACATATTATCATCTTGAGGCATCTCAAGCACAACAAAATCAGTTAAAACCAAGAAATTATGAGCCACTTGAACAGGAACATCCTCACATATACCAACAGGAATAGTAGTTGACTTATCAGCCATTTGCAAAGATATATCAGTTGGTATCAACTTTTCTAGCTAGAGTCTCTTATAGAGAGAAAAAGGCATAACACTAACTCCAGCTCCCAAATCACATAAAGTAGTTCTAACATAATTATTCTTAATGGAGGAAGGAATAGTTGGTATACCTGGATCACCAAGTTTCTTTGGAACCTTACCATTGAAGGAATAATTAGCAAGCAAAGTAGAAATCTCCTCATTAGGAATCTTCCTTTTATTAGAGACAATATCCTTCATATATTTTGAATAAGGCGGCAATTTAATAACATCAGTCAATGGAATTTGCAAAAATAAAGGTTTCATCCACTCACAAAACTTGTTGTAGTGTTCTTCCTCCTTTGACTTGTGTTTCTTACCTGGAAAAGGCATAGGTTTCTGCACCCAAGGTTTTCTCTCTTTACCATGTTTATTAGCAATAAAATCTTCCTTTGTGTACCTAGTGTTCTTAGTGTGTTTCTCAGGTTCTTCCTCAACTTCCTCCTTATCAGGAGACTCATTATTATTACCACTCTCAGTTTTAGCATCAGAGACAGATATATTATTAGGATCTACAGCAGGTTCAAGTGGTTCCTCAACTTTCTTATGTTTCTTTTTCTTCCTCTTACAAGGACTACCACTATCCTCACCTTGTTGGGAATCCTGCTCTATTCTTTTAGGGTGTCCTTAAGGATATAAAGGATCTTGAGTAGCTGCACCACTCCTAGTTCTAATTCCATAAGCATGTTTATTTCCTGAAGAATTAACTAACATATCCTTTTGCACTTTATCAAGTTGATCAAGTTTGGTTTGAACCATTTGAAAGTGTTTACAAAGCATTTTAATATCATTAGAAGTTCTTTACACAATATCTTTCAACTCATGGATAGCTCTAGAGTTTTCCAATAATTGATTATGAACTTGTTTATTAAAATTACCTTGTTTAACAATAAATGTGTCAAGTTCCTCTAAGCATTGATCAAGAGGCTTACCATAAGGAATATCACCTTCATTAAATTGGAGAGAGTGTACTTCAATAGTAGATGAGTGGGGAATTGGCTTACATAATTCTTCTATAGGAGGTAGAATCTTCACATCTTCAGCTCTAATACCTTTCTCCTTTAGACACTTTTTAGCTTCCTTCATCACTTCATCATTTAATGTAATAACTCCCCTCTTCTTTGTTGTTGGTGTTGGAACTGGTTCAGGAACAACTGGTTCAGGTGTAATAGGCTCAGGTGTATTCAGCTCAGTTGAAGTCCAATCATCATAATTCTTGCTTATCTTGTTCATTAATTCTTCAACATCTGTAGGAGTCCTTTTCCTGAAAACACAATCAACAAAGCTATCTAGGTAGGTCCTAGAATCATCAGTTAGTCCATTATAATAAATATCAAGAAGCTCATTCTGAGGTAATGGACATCCAGGATATGCATGAATCAAGGAAAAGAATCTTTTAAAATCAAAAAGTCTCTACAAAGCAGCATGTCTAGCACTGGGAGGAAAATATTTATGGAAGAAAGTAGCAATCAAGCAATCAGGGATATCAATGGAACCAGGAGGTAATCTATTAAACCAAGCCCTAGCTTCTCCTTTTAGTGAAAAAGGGAAGATCTTAGCTACAAAGTACTTATGCATTTTAAAATCATCAGAGAACAAAGCACTCATAGTAGAAAGCTCATTCATATGAGCCACATCACTCTCATTTTCAGTACCACAAAAAGGTTCTTTCTCAATAATATCTAAATAAGATAAATCAAGAGAGAAATCATAATCTTTATCTTTAATATCTATGGGAGAGGTGGCAAACTTAGGATCATAGGACTTATTGGGCATAATAGTACGTCTACCAAGGAGACTCTTAATAGCACTAGCACCATGTGTGTTTCGGCACTCTTCAACAAATTCATCAGTGAGCTCTATGTAACCATCATTAATATCATAACTCTCACTAGTAGGTGAGCCAACATGTGTAACAGTGTCTTCACTAGGAGTTTCGGTATTTCCGATACTAGCCATAGTAGCATCTAGAAAAGGACCTAATGAACCACTCGCATCAAGCATAGTAGAAGTAACATCATGAGTATCAAAAGCAGTTTCAGATTCAGCAGTAGTAGCAGTGTGTGTAGCATGAGCATGTGGTGGTGGTGTGACAAGCTTACTTATAACAGACGGTGAATCAAGAGCAACATAGGTGTTTAGTACTGTACCTCTTCTTGTAGTGGATGGTAAAATAGGGAACTTTCTATCACGAGACTTCCCCATGATGAAAGGAGTAGCAGTTAACAATAATAGATCCAAGTGAACTTACAAATAAAGCTATGCTCCCCGGCAACAGCGCTAGAAAATAGTCTTGATGACCCACAAGTGTAGGGGATCGCAACAGTCTTCGCGGGTAGTATTACCCAATTTATTGATTCGACACAAGGGGAGCCAAAGAATACTTGCAAGCCTTAACAACTGAGCTGTCAGTTCAGCTGCACTTGGAAATAGTTCTTGCTCACAGAAGTTTATCAGTAGCAACAATTTGTAGTAGCAACAGCAAAGCAATAGCAACAGTAACAGCAACAGTGGAACAGGAGCAATAGTAACAGTAATGGTAATAGTAGGATTCGAGTGCGGTAGGCATAGGGATGGATGGATGGGCGTTGCATGGACGAGTCTAAACATGTAAATTCAAAGTCTAGGGCATTGCAGATAAATAATAACAAGCATCCAAGTACTAAACAATCCTAGGCATGTGCTCCAAATATAGTCATACGTGCTCGCAATGAGAACTTGCACAACATCTTCTGTCCAGCCAGCCCGTGGCAGCAGGGCCTCTAGGGAACTACTGGCAATTCAGGTGCCCCTTTTAATATTGCACCGGAGCAAAGCATTAACACTCCGTGAACACATGTGGTCCTCACACCACATCCATCCCCTCCGGTTGTCCCAATTATTGTCACTTTGGGGCCTTTGGATCCGGACAATCATATGTGTATACAACTTGCAGATAAGATCATAAACAATACTATCATAATGATTCAATAATAAGTTCAGATCTGAGATCATGGCACTCGGGCCCTAGTGACAAGCATTAAGCACAACAATTTGCAACAAAGTCAAATAGCACTAATAGAGATACTAGGCACTATGCCCCTAACATATCTTATTCGATTACATGATAGAACTCATCCAATCCCTACCATCCCCAAGCCTACAGCGGGGGATTACTCACTCATGGATGAGGGAAACATTGGTGGTTGATGGAGATGCATTGGTGATGACGATGGCGATGATCCCCTCCAAATTCCCCGTCCTGGCAGGGTGCCAGAACGGAGTTTCTGGATTCGAATCTTGGTTTCTCGTGGCGGCGGTGAAGCAGAACTCTTTCTAGAAAACTATCGAACCCCCCTCTGGTTTTAGGTCAGAAGGCAACTTATAGGCGCGGAGGAAGGCCGAGGATCTCCCTGGGGTGGCCAGACCTCCCCCAGGCGCGGGGTCAGTGGGCCCGCGCCTGGGGTGGGTCCAGGCCCCCAGGCCTCCCCTCTGTCTCCCCTTCTGGCTCCGTGGATCTTCTGGTGAAAGATAATTTTTGGCATATTTTCCAGGATTTTTCCTGATAGTTCATTTTCTGCACAAAAACAAGACACCAAGGTAATTCTGCCGAAAACAGCATCAGTCTGTGTTAGTTGTATCCAAATCACACAAGTTTAGAGGAGAAACAATAGAAAAGTGTTCGAGAAAGTAGATACGTTTTGGATGTATCAGGGTGGGCCCTAGGTCCGGCGGCGGCTTGGGGGTTCCCACCCCCCAAGCCCTAGGGTTTTCCCTACCCCCTCCCTATTATAAATAGAGGAGCCCCCTCCCCTCGATTTTCATCCCAACAACAAGTTCTCTCCTCTCTCCCCTAAACCCTAGAGATCTCTCCATTAGATTGGATCTAGCCTCTTGGTTTAGTTATACACCTTCATACTACCATCGTGCGCAGGACGGTCCGGCTTCTTTCATCTTCCGTTGCTCTGCTGGATCGGATCCCGGAAGACGTCCCTACACCGGACGTGTGTAGAGCTTCGAGGCGCAACACTTGGGGCACTGCCTTCATCGTATACTCCTACCTGCATAAGGCGTGCCATGGTCTTCAAGGGTATGAACTCCGCTCTTCATCTCCGTTACTTATGTCTATATAGTATAGATCTTGGTGATCGTGTTCCTATAGGGAGAACTTTTTTGATTTTCTGCTTCGAACCCATTCATCAATTGGTGTGGGATTAACCTAATCTCCATCCTGATTCTCCATCTCAATTTCTTTGTCAACTTCTTCATCGTTGGCTTCCTCTACCGGCTCCACCAGTGTCGAGTTTTTGTTGTTCTTCTTCTTTGACCGCCTAGTAGCCTTTACATGTGTACCAGTGGCAAAGACGGCTTTTGGTCCGTTACCGGGAGATCAACTTCCATCAGTACTTTCAGTCATAGCTGGCTCGAACTTTTGGACCTCAGAAGAATCTCCGGTGTCCATATCATCTTGCGAGGTGTAGTATTTGTCCATGCTATCATATGGACTCAAAGGTGTCTCCGGTTCACCTTGCACTTGCTTGGAGTTGTATTCTTGTTCATACGCCTCCATCTCCTTCTCGAAGTTTCGAAGCTCCTGCGACATTAGTGATTCCTGAGGGGAAGCAGGTGAGTCAGTGTTTTCTTCAATCACATCAAGGACTGAATCATTTTCGGCTCCAACATCGATAGAGTCGGAGTGCATGAAGAAATGCTTCTTCTTCTTGATCGACGAGGTAGTGGAACAGTTGAGTTTTCGCCTCTGCTTCTTCAAATATCTGCATGATATCAGCTATTCCGTCGTAATCGAATTAGGGGCGTTTTATCATCTAATTTATCTTGTGCCTCAAAAGATTCTTGAGCATCGATAAAACCGGATCCATAGCGAATATATTATTCATCCATGTGTCGGACCTCAATAGGGAGATCATATCTGGATTTTTCTTGCACAACTTATTCCACTTTAGGAGCAGGTTGGGTGGGTTCAGGGTTTTCTGGGATCTAAAACTCTTCCACCTCCGTAGACAGAGAGATTCAGATTTTTCTTCCGCCATAGTCATCACCTCAAGGGTGGGTTGGGCGGGTTCATTGAAACCGAGATAGATATCGATCTCGCCGATTGGAATGATGGTGAAGGTTGTCACGTGATGCTTAGCTGGAATCCAGGTCTAGTTGAGAAGAATGAGAGGGACGTCACTAGCGTATTGAACGCGACCGATGGAGATTGTTTTGCCGATTCCTGCACACGCGGATTCCACCCAGAACGAAGGTCCGAAGGTCACCTGCCCATGGTGGGCGACAACTGTCAACGGACTGATGACAAGTACGCCATAGGGGGTCCTGAAGGCATTGAGAAGATGTGGTGTGAGCCGTACGGTGTTCCGGGAGCGATGAACACAAGTTTACCCAAGCTCAGATCCGACTGCGGTGATTGGATCCTACTTTTGCTAGCAACCCAGTAATATATCGGCGAGAGCCGGATGTTACAACGGATTACAATAGAGGTTCACCTGTGCGAGTTGGTTGTGGTATTGTGCCTTAAAGGCTCCCTTGGGTCCAGCTTATAAAGGCGCCAAGACCTAGGGTTACAGGAGAGACCTATCCGGCTACGTTAACTAAGTACAACTTGGACTACAAGTAATCTACATGTCTAAGTCGGTAAGTCTTCTGGGCCTTGCCATAGCCGGATTTGACTCCGTCCTCCTTTCCCGACTGGGCCACCCGTGAAGCAAAGATCTAACCCATTGGTGTGCCACCCTGGTTAGCGAGTCATGTGGGTATACCCAAAAAGTATATCCTCAACAGTGTAGTTGCCCGCCCTTCCTTTCTTTTACCCACCCCACCTTTCCTTTCGGTCCATCGATCAAAACCTCACCATCCTCGTCCACTTCATATTCATCTTGTTGTTGGGGGGAATTTTGTTGAGACAAATACTCATGTGAAAAATATGAGCCAACGTTCATAGTTGACATGAACATGTCATCGTCAACACTATAATATATAGAGAAATGAACACAAGTCATATTTGCCGCTTATATTCATCCATCCCAAATCAATAACAAAAAATACCGATTTCATACCTTGTAGTCAATTATTCAAATACATTGTGCATTAGCCGGTACGCCAAATTCCACGCTTGCTGGCGCCTGCTACGGCAGCGGTGGAGTTGGCGGAGGCTGAAATTGAGGGGCGGTGGGGCGGCCAGATGTTGGACACGCTGAGAAGCACCCGTGTTGCCCGCCTTGGCCTTCTTTTCCGACGCTATGGCCCCGGGCCCTTTGCGATGGCGCTCCTTGACTTCGCGGCGGGCAACGATGGCTGCATCGCGAGGCTCCCAAGAGGCGACGATGGCTGTGTATTCAGCTGCGAATTCACCAAGAGGCCACACGCGAGGCTAGGGTTTCTGGTGGCGCCGGTGGTTGCGACGGCCGACGGGACTTGGGCCGACCAAGTAGGGAGGAGTTGGAGGAGTGTCTGTGTAGACGTTCAACGTCGAAATTTCGTCAGTGGTTGTGTGAGCCAGGATGCGACGGTCGCGTGCTTCATTTTCAGGTGGGCGGTTGCTGCTTCTCACGCGATTTCGTGTTTTGCAACTGTCGTCGGCCGCCAAAAATATGCCACGCAGGATAGTGCAAAATACCGCATGCCAAAAATGTTTTAAAATGCGTGCAATTTTTAAAACAGGCATAAAAAATTCAAAATCGATTGAAACAATTCAAAACCTTCGCGTGGTGTCATATTATATGACATAGTTGCAAGGAAAAATATTAAATTTGGTATATTGATTGTTTCTCAAAAAACCTTCACAAAGTGACCTATCTTAATCGAGGTTTCCTCGCTTTCAGGTCTAATGACCAATGTTATGGCTAAAATTGTGGCATAGTTTGCGATAATGTGCCCATATTATGCATGCATGTGCACCATGGGATGACGAACAATGTTGTAGGAGAAACTTTTCCTTTTCGTCGCACCAAAAATCCATTTTCTATTTTCCGAGTGCCTAAAATGGGGTGTTTTGTGAAGCAATCATCAAATTAAAATTTTAAAATGGTACCACCCTATTTTTCGAAAATAGTAGACCATCTTGCATGGAAAATTTCCCAACTGGGTTATCTTAAACCTTTCCTACCACCCGTCATGAAAAAGAAAATTTTCTGCCGAATCGGTAGAAAGTGAGGCAAATTTGAACTACAGGTACATGATATGATTCTCATGATTTTTTGAAAAATCATTTTTAGGTTCACAATATGCTTTTTCATCATAGATACAATGCAAGTTTACCGAGGCTCAGTCCCGAGCTAAGGATTTTTAGAATCCTCAAATTCAAAAGGGAAATTTTGAGATGATTTTTTGAAGATTTAAACACAATTAAATGAAATTTATTTAAAATATGTAGGGATGTCATGTTTGGATTATTGTCATTTTTATGATTGTTTTAGACATATTATTTATCGAATTCCGATTTACGGATTTAAAGATATGAATTATTCCATATTAATTGAGAAAAAGCAAAAAAAAATCATTTTATTGTTATTTGAATTTAAGATTATTATTACTTATTCATTTTTATTTACTTAAATCATTGTTTGAAATTTTAAAAATAAAAGCATGTAACACCATGATCCAAGGGTTAATAGTATTGATATGGTATTATTATCAATAGGGTCTAATTTCAAGCTGGTTCGGAAGAAACAAAGAAGTTAAGCATGCAAGGGCTAGAGTAGTGCGAGGACGATGACTGACCGATCAGAAAGTTTGGTCATGAGTGCAATTTCACCGGAGATTAATCGTATTTAGAGTTAAAAATACGTTCATGAGATTAATGAGTCAAACAATTCAAAAAAGATGATCGTGACGGCGTAGCGATGGTCAGACCAACTAGGCTGACGACAATGCCATCGGCATAGCTACCGCCAGAGAAAACGGCCGTCAACCACCGATGTGAGCCCCACAGGCGCTACGCCGATGGCCAAACCATTTACGCCTACAAGGCAAAGCACCAACAACCATACGCCGACGACAATCACGGGCTACACCGACGGGAGCTGGCCATTGGCGCCTAGCCCGTTTGCTATAGTGTCCTAGATCAATTTTCTAGGCACAAGACATGAGTCTGAGGGCATCTCCACCATGTCGACCCAACCCGTCCGAGTGCATCTAAATGTGTCCAAACGCGTGTGCAGCGTCCCAGTGGAACGACCCATTCGGATAGACGCGTCCAGCTCGACCCATCTGTGCACCAAATTTGGGCAACAATTGCATTGGCCCGGAGAGCGCGTGCGTCCACCCGTGTCCTCCCACGGGGGACCGAGGGCCTGCTTGCCAGCGACCCAACGGCTTTCTTCCACTATCCATGAATAGAAGGCTGCTCCAAAGGTTGGCTGCACCGCTGCTGACGCCGGCCGACGTCTTCCCTCCTATCGTGATACTTCAATGCCATCGCTTCGGCCTCTATGCAAGCATCTGATGTCGGCCCTTTTTAACTGGATGCCTGCGGACATCTTCTCCCACACCACACTACACTCTCATCTTTCCCATCCTCCACTACTGGTAGCTAAACATGGCCGGCGACATTGGATCGAGGGGAGGGCGTCTAGGACGACCACCGGATCCCGACCGTGGACGTCGAGGGAGGCGTGAATGGCGCGGAGGACGCAAGCAAAGTAGCACGCCACCATGCTCTCCCTCACCGTCGTCGTCACCCGAGATTGATTATGTCGACATTGGCTTCGATTTTGCCATGATCATCCACTCGACCATGATGCAGGACAGGATGCTCCTCGCCCGCAAATTTGCGTCGCTAGTCGGCGGCACAGAGCCCCAACTGGTCATGCTGCGGGCGGCTGGTGTCAATACCAGCGCATGATCGGTGGAGGTGTTGTTCGACCGCCTCGGCCAGATGTTTCTCACCAATGGCTGGGAGGAGTTCGTCCTTGCGCACCAAATCGAAGTGGGCAACTTTGTCATCTTCAAGTACAATGGCAAAACCATACTCACCGTCAACGTCTTTGATGACACCATGTGCCGTCGCTGCTACCACTATCACTCCGACTCCGACGAGTAGGCTAGGTTGTGCACTCTCCATGTACGATATAGCAATGTGGGCATCGGCCATTTGCAACGAAAAAAACCGAGAATACAACACTGCAACACCATTCGAAATATACGCCGCCTACGCAGCGTCGGCGGATCGGTAAGACGCCATTCTTTCTCGAGAGAGCGGTAGATCACCTGTTGCGTGTGCAGCTCTTCTTCATCTTGGGTGAGGCGGAAACGCAGGTAAGCGTCGTCGGGATTGGCCCACACTGCTTTCCGGAGCTCGTCGCGTACTTCTCTGAGCGCTAGACACTGCCGGGTTCGGCCACCACAACGGCAGTGGGCGCTCGGGCTGCTCTTTTCTGCCGACGTATGCGTTGCCACGGAGGCCAAGGCACCTACACGGACGACCAGGCATGGTGGTTTGTGGTGGGAGTGGTGCGGGTTTGGTTGAAGATATCTCGGCTGACTGCCCTTTTTATTGCTACACCTGGACGCGACTGGAAACACCCAGAACATGCGAGAAGCGACGGAAAAGAAAGGCAGGAGACGACAGAGAGGCGGGAAACCACTGGAAATACACCGGTGTTGGCGATGGCCTATTTGCCAAGCACAGATAGATGCGTTGCACCACTGGGCGCGGCTGGCCGAACATGCCAGACCATGACCCGAAAGCGACCGTGGTCCAATCCAAACTGTCACCATTTGGGTCGCCTAGTGGAGATGCCCAAAACATAATTTTATTTTACGGAAACAGTCAAGACTCCGTCATGCCGTGAACTTTATTAATCAAATAATAGTTACATCATCAATTAATAAAGCATCAATAAAATCTGACGGTTCATCTACCCAAATAGAAGGGAGTGATCCCATCTCTCTTGCTAAGCAATCTGCAACCCCATTTTCCTCTCTATTCTAAAAACTAAACTCACACTTAGAGAAAATAGAGGCTTGCACATCAATGTTTTCAAACAAAGTCGTTGTTGCTGTCTATGAGAAGCAACCTGATTGAAGCGTTTCGTTGACCTACAAACAATCAGAATGAATGATAATTCGAGCACATCCAAGCTCATTTGCAAGAGCTAACCCTCTACTAACAGCATGAGCTTCATGGTTATTTGCATCAATAGCATACTGGACTGGGTCACTGCTCGCTGCAATAAAAATTCCCTTGTCATCTCGAATCACAGCCCCAATTCCTCCTCTAAATTTTCCAGACTGAAGCTCGCATCTACATTAACTAGAACATAGTTCTCCTTTGGTCTAGTCCAAGTGCTTTTCCTTTTTTTTCAGCGAATTTTCTCAACACCCATATATTATTTTTTGTTAAATACCCGGATGGACATATAGCATATGGTACCTTTTCTTCATGGATCCATTGCCTTCTCATCCACCAAATATACCAAGCTGCCGTAAAAATTAATTTTTTTACATCCACAACATGCTGATGTACCAATGGTTCTTCTAGAACCGCACTTCTAGCTCTATTAACTTGCAGAGCATCTTGAATAGTTGATAACATCCCTAACCTCGACCAAACTTCCTTTGCATGTTTACATTAAAAAGAACATGTTTTATATCTTCACAGTGGATGGTGCAAGGCGGACATTGGCTAGATATTGGGACATGTCTATTTGCTAGAATGCCATAGCAAGGAAGAATGCCATGCAAACTTTTCCAAGCAAAAAGTTTTATTTTAGCTGCTACCGAGCTTTTCCATAGCGAGTCCCAAACTCCATTAATCATTGATTGTCCAGGAGCTTGTAAGTTTCTCTCCTTATCTCCAAACTGATGCTTCCATTCTCCATGGTATGTTGATCTAACCAAAAAAAGAGAATTCTTATTATGTCTCCATGCAACAAAGTCTTACATAGCGTTTGTTGATAGAGGTATTGACAAAATTCGGTTGGCATCGATTATAAAAAAATTCTCCCTTACTAGCTCCTCATCCCATGTTCCTGTTATAGGACTAATCGACTCCTCAACTTTGGTGAGAACAATATTTCCTCTTGGCATTATAATCTTCCCATCTGGACTATTTTGAATCCATGGGTCATCCCATATGTCAATTTGAGAACCATCTCCCACTCGCCAGATGCACCCTCTATTAAAACACCGAATCCCTCAAGGACCAAGTAAAAGATGCTCCACTTTTCATCTTGGCTTTCAACAATTTACTATATGGATAATATTTTGCTCGTAGAACCCTCACACAAAGAGAATCAGGTTCACATAAGAGCCTCCACACCTGTTTTGCTAGCATGGCTAAGTTGAAACATTGTGGATCACAAAAACCAAGTCCACCTCTTTGGTATACACAATTTCCACCATGTAAACCAATGTATCTTCTTTTCATTGGCATCATCATCCCACCAGAATTGCGAGATAGCATTCGTGATTCCTTTACAAATTATTTTTGGAATTTTGAATACCGACATTGCAAACACTAACATAGCTTGTTCCACTGCTTTCAACAAAACCTCCTTTCCTGCCATGGACAAAGTTTTATTTTTCCATCCATTGATAATTTTTAGAACCCTTTCTACCAAATACTTGAAACAGTCACTCCGTTCTGCCCCCACGATGGATGGTAATCCCAAATACTTATCTTAGATAGCCTTCATCATAATATCCAAGATCGTACAAATTTCCACTCTTATATCCACATGCGTTTGAGGACTAAAAATACACTTGATTTGCCAACACTTACCAACTGTCCCGAGGACGCACAATAAGAATTCAGGATGTCACGAAGACATCTAGCATTAGCTTCATCTTCCTTCATCAATATCAGCGAATCATCTACAAAAATAAGATGCGAGACGGACGGGGCGTCTCAGCATACCTTGACCCCCACAAGTGTACCCTTCTCCTCCGCATATGATAATAAACTAGATAGGCCTTCAGAGCAAATCAAGAATAGGTAAGGGGACAGAGGGTCCCCTTGCCTTAGTCCCCTCGTTGGAGTGAATTTATCGATTTCATGTGAAATAAATCGAACATGATATCACACCGACGAGATACACTCCATCATCAGATTGATCCACCTGATATCAAAACCCAGCTTAATCATCATCGCCTTTAGAAACTTCCACTCAACTCTGTCGTACGCTTTATGCATATCTAATTTGACTGCACAAAGCCCTTGCTTCCACTGTCTTCCTTTTAATTGTGTGAACACACTCGTAAGCTATAAGTATGTTGTCAGTATCATCCTACCAGGAACAAAAGATGATTGTTGTTCCCCAATAATATCTGGAAGAATTACTTTCAAACGGTTTTCCAAGAGCTTACTGATCACTTTATAAATAACATTACATAAGCTAATTGGTCGATATTCCGTTACCTTTTTCGGATCGTCATTCTTTGGAATTAGCACAATCATGGTATCATTCCATCCATTTGGTATTTTGTGCATAATTTAGTGCTTGTAAGACCTCCGCAATAAGATTTTCCTCCACCATTGGCCAAAAACGTTTGTAGAAAATCGCATGTAACCCATCTGGACCAGGCGCCTTCAAATCGCCAATACTAAAAAGAGCCTTTTTCACTTCTTCCGATGTAAACGGTGCCATAAGTGATTCATTCATTGTTGATGTTACCTTTTGCTTTACTTTATTAAGAACCACTTGATCAGGATAGATCTCCTGTATCCAAAGTGAATAACGCTCCAAAATAGCCACCAATAAAATTTGATAGATCTTCATTTCCTTCTACTACGTCTCCATTGTCCTTCAACAAAGATTTAATCATATTTCTCTTCTTTCATTCCGATGCGAAGTGATGGAAGAAAGTTGTATTCTTGTCACCCTGCCGAAGCCAATTGGCACGCCCACGTTGCAACCATGTTACTTCCTCCTGCTCAAATAAATTTTCTAGCAACACTAGAATTTGTTGCTGGCGCTCTAGGGCCTCATCAGACATAGGACCTCTCCGCAAAGCCTCTAATTCCTCTTTTAGCTTATCAATCCTTTTCTTTGGTCCTTTTAGAACCCTGCTGAACGGATCATATGGACACCTAGAGGGGGGGTGAATAGGTGCTACTTCAAATTTTCTTCTTTTTCAAATTACGGTTTGACAATAAGGTAAATTCTCTAGATAATGCAACTAGGGTGAATTTACCTATATGACAATTATGCAAGAGCTACCACTACACAAAGTAGGAACAAGTAAGTAAAGTGCGGTAAAGGATAGAAGTAACCAAAGTGGTGAACGCGGAGACACAAGGATTTGTTTCCCGTAGTTCCTTCCTTTGAGGGGAAGTACGTCTACGTTTGGAGAGGGGGTGGTTTCAAACCACCAACGCCACGAAAGGCCTTCCTTGTTCTCCGATAAATATCACCCCAAAGGGATCGATTCACCTTCCACTATATCGACAACCTTCGAGGTGGAAGCCGGCACCTTTACAAGTTTGGGGCACACATCCACAACTTAATCGGAGGCTCCCAAATACAAGCAAGCTGTCAAAGCAATCAAAGACAAGCTTGTAAGAACCAAAACAAGAACTAGGGTTTCCAGGAAAACACTAGAACAAATGGGCCCTCAATGATATGAGGGGGAAATGAAGATCTCTTTTGGTGAAGTAGTAGATTGGGGCCTCCTCCTTCGAATCCCCAAAGATCAAGGACTTTGGGTGGTGGAATGAGGAGATCTTGAAGATTGGGTGGCTCCAATGGTGGTCTTGACTTCAAATGTGGCTAAGCACTTTGTCCCAAGGTAGGTGGAGGGGTATTTATACCCCTCCACGAAATATGGCCGTTGGAACCATTAATGCACCGGTAGTACCGGTACTCAAGCGGTAGTACCGCTTGCAAGCGGTACTACCGGTCAAGTACCGGACCAGGTACCAGAGATGCTTCAGTTCATCAAGCTTTCTTCAGTTTTGGGCGCTATCGCCCTTGCGGTACTACCCCCAAGCGGTAGTACCGGTCGTATGACGCGGTACTACCGATCTGGGCGGTAGTGCCGGTCCCAAGTACCGCTTGGTACTGACCAAAACGGAGAGGAGCGAGTGTTAGTCAGTATGGCCCGGTACTGCCGAGCGGTACGACCGTGTCAAGCGATAGAACCGCTTGTATCAAGCGGTACTACCGGTTAGACTGGTAGTGCCGCTCCGTGGTACCGGGTGGTACTGACTAGCACACGCCCTTAACAGTTTTGCACGGTACCAACCGGTACTGGAACCGGTAGTACCGGTGCCAAGCGGTAGTACCGGTCATAGTTCCGGTACTACCGGTTGGCACATTAGTTTTCGCAAAGGGAATTGATATGCCAAACTTTGTGCCACTCCCTTATGAAACCTGTGATACACTTAGCACACAATTAAACCGATAAGTGTGTCGTTATCAAACATCAAAATCAGAGGGATAGGAAAATGCTCTTTCAATCTCCCCCTTTTTGGTGTTTGATGACAATACACTTTTTGCATGATAATTTTAATAGAAAGCATATGGAATTTGTAAACTAGAGACGGGGCTCCCCCTAGATGTGTAGAAACAAACCTCCCCCTCTATTTTACAAACCCAACATGGGCGCACAAATATGGATAGTAGCATTTGAAATCATACCTTTGCACAAAAACATGTGATGAGGAATATATAGACAATAGATACCGCATAACATCACAAGATGGATCCAATGAAATAAACCACATAGTCTCATAAGATGGATCCATGAAATAACCACATAGTCTCACACGACATAATCACATAGTCTCACACATAAATAGAGGGAAATCGAAGTTCACAAGCAATAAAAGGATCAAAATAAGAACGAGCTTGTGACTTCCCATGCAACACCCGTGCCTAAAGTGCAACTTCTCCCCCTTTGGCATCAAGACGCCAAAAAGGGACAAGTGCAAGACTACCGTCCCGACAGTCAATCCTCCTCTTCCTCCTCCTCATCCTCAAGGTCCTCCTCATAGGGGGGTGGTGCGTGGTGCGAGGAAGAGACATCATCGTCCCAATGGCTGTGCTGAGAGATCCACTGATCTTTTAGAGTGATGTTGGTCTCGGACCCCTCGGAGACAGTCAAACCCTGAGCAGCCATCATGTCTTTCTGCCGAGCACTGGCCTTCTTGGCATACACATGCGCCTCATACATGTGTTTCTGGTTGTCCATCTGAAAGCAGAAGATCTTCTTGAGCTTGGCCTCCATTATTTTGGCCCAAGTGGGCTTAGCATTCTTGCGCCGGGAGACAACATAGTCAGTGTCATGACCACTTTCGGCATCCTTAGAGTCATCCTCTTCCTCCTCACCCGCCACAACGCGGGGTTTAGCATGTTTCTTGATCTTGAGAGCCTTGGGCCTGTGCACAATGAGAGGGAGAGTGGAGAGAGTCCTAGCAATGGGAGGACACTTTGACACAATGAGGGCCATGATATATGGAGCAAATGGGGGAACCCTCCGAGTGTAGGCAGCAGCAACCATCTCATTCCATATATAGTCTGCCACATCAAGAGGAGTGTCAGAGTCACGGTTGAGGAAAGTGTTGAACAGAAAGTCGACGGAGAATCCATGTATCTCATCCTTGTTGCCTGCACGAGGAGCAACCGTCTCATGGAAAATGCGATGGAGAATGTCATATGTGGGGAGAAGATCCTTGATCTTGCCAGCAATACCGCGGCCCTGGATATACAGAGGTGTAAGAACATCCTTCTTGGAGGGTTGCTCCCGAGTGTGACAGCGAAAGCCACAAGGAGTGTCCCGGCCGCGATCTTCATACCCCAATATTGCAGCAAACTCCACAAGGGTGGCCTCCTTGATTGCACCTTGAGTCATCCAGGTAATCTTCCGAGAATGGCCAGCGGAGAAATGTGCTGTGGCATAAAACTGTGCAATAAGGAGTGGCTCATAGTCATGCTGGAACTCCATAATGGGGAACATGCCAAGGTGAGAGCGGATTTCCTTAGCCTCTGCAAAGTAGTCAAGATTCTTGTTCATGTGTTCCATGTCTATACACTGCTAGGGCACCACCATCTGAATATTGGTCAAAAGAACCTCATGATAAACACACTCTTGGAAATCATTGAAGAAAAGGTTGTCAGCTCTGTCCTCGTCCCTGTTGAGAGAGTATGCATTGTCAATCCTGAGAGCCCTAAACTCTGAATCTGAGATGTCTGACAGTTTCTTTGGCCCTGATGACCCTGAGCTGAGACTCTTGGTACGCCCTGAAGAAGGAGGGCGAGGGGGAGGAGCGCTGCCACGCCCAGCAGAGCGCTTGGTAACCCCCTCACGACCCCCACGACCACCTCGAGTAGCAGGCAACTTGGAACGGTGTCTTGGTTGTGGCATAACTTCTTCCTCAGACTCCGTCTCTTCCTCGACAATCTCACGGCTGGTCTTGGAACGCTTGCGCGTACCCCGAGAACCACCTGCATCTGTGAAAGCACGAGGGAGGATAGCAGGGGGGTAAGGGCACAAGAATCAAAAAGGAACAAACGAGAGAATCTAAAATTTAGGCAGAAAAATGTGGTCAGTTTGGGCCGGTACTACCGGACCTGACGACCGGTAGTACCGCTTGCAAGCGGTAGTACCGGAAAAAGTTCCGGTACTACCGGTTGAGCGGCACAAGTTCATCAGATCTGATGGAAGCGGACCAAATTGACGTCATTAGACTGTAAATAGATGATTCTACTCGGTAACAAGGAAGCATATGGCAGTACAACCTTGCAATATGTTAATTTCACCACAAATCTAAGCCAAAACCTAGATCTAATGGGAAATCAAATGGGGAGAGAAAGGGCGGTTGTACCGGGATCCATGGCGGTGGAAAGAAGTGGGATCCCTCCAAGAGGCCGAATCCAAGGGCAATCCGGGGAGAGGAGGGCGCGACAGGGCTCCGGTTAGAGTGGAGGGCGTGGGGAATAATGAGGCACTGAGGGGTGCCTCCCCACACGCGTCCAATATATACCTGGAAACCGCCAACCGGTAGTACCGGTTGCTGAAGCGGTAGTACCGGTTCCCTGACTGGTAGTACCGGTGACCGGTAGTACCGGACATGTGGGCGGTAGTACCGTTCCTAGAGCAGTTCTTCCAGGAGACGACCTGTGAACTAACCAGGTCCGGTAGTACCGCTCGCACATCCGGTAGTACTGGTCCCATCTGATTCCAAAGCCAGGGATCAAAGGTGATTCTTGTGCGGATAGAGAGAGGGTTCTTGAGAAGGAGTAAGAAGGCTTAGGTTGAGACATGTGAGCTGTGAAGCACATGCACTCTAAAGAATCGGAAGAAAAATAAACACCAAACTAGAGTGCATGAGACTAAGAACGGTGAAGACAATTCAAATAGATGACAACCATGAGTAAAACTCAGAAAGATGACAACCACGAGTACGCACATCAACCTCTCGATTGCGAGAGGGGCGGTGGCCTAGGCCACCATATTTGAGTATACTCGGCTTGGCACCACGAAGATATATCTTGGGTCCATTACCGAAACTCATCATTAAGATCACATATCACAAAATGATATTAAGAGGAATGATTTTGGTTTACTTTGCGCATAATGGGGGGAGGGATGGTCCAATCAATTAGGACCGCACTCCCCCTATGTCCATGCCTACACCTAAACCAAACATGGGTCGAGTATTAGGTGAGAGTGCAAGATAATCAAGTCAAACTCCTTGAATCTACGATATTTAGTTCATTCCTCAAGTAGAAAAACCTCGCTTCATCAAGTGGCTTCGTGAAGATATCGACAAGTTGATCTTTGGTTGATACATAGGATAGATCAATATCACCTCTAGCAACATGATCTCTAATGAAGTGATGTCGAATCTCAATATGCTTTGTCCTTGTGTGATCCACCGGGTTGTATGCAATCTTGATGGCACTTTCATTGTCACATAGAATAGGCACTTTGTCACAATGGACACTGTATTCCTTTAAAGTTTGCCTCATCCATAGCAATTGGGTGCAAGCACTAGCAGCTGCCACATACTCGGATTCGGCGGTGGAGAGAGATATACAATTTTGCTTCTTAGAAGACCAACATACTAAGGACCTACCAAGGAATTGGCAAGCCCTGGATGTTGACTTTCTATCATCCTTGTCCCCCGCCCAATCCGAATTCGTGTATCCACAAAGAGCAAATGTTGAGCCTCGAGGATACCAAAGACCATAAAATGGGGTATGAACTAAATATCGAAAGATTCTCTTGACCGCCATTAAATGGCTTTCCTTAGGAGCCGCTTGATATCTTGCACACACACCTACACTCAACACAATATCGGGTCTAGATGCACAAAGGTAAAACAAAGAACCAATCATAGACCGGTATACCTTTTGATCCACATCTTTACCATTTGGATTTTGTTCTAGATGAGTCTTTGTAGCCATGGGAGTAGGAGCTCCATTCAAATCTTGCATTTTGAATCTCTTGAGCATATCTTGAGTATACTTGGCTTGATTGAAGAATGTTCCTCCTCTAACTTGCTTGATCTCAAAGCCAAGAAATACTCTCAACTCCCCCATCAAAGACATCCGAAACCTACTAGTCATAAGCTTTGAGAATTCATCATTAAAAGCTTTGCTAGATGAGCCAAAGATAATATCATCAACATATATTTGGCAAACAAAAAGCTCCCCATTGACCCTCTTAGTAAAAAGAGTGGGATCGATTTTCCCAACCTCAAAACCATGGCCAAACAATAACTCTCTAAGGTGCTCATACCACGTGCGTGGGGCTTGCTTGAGCCCATAGAGCGCCTTATAAAGCTTGTAGACATGGTTTGGGAAGTTGGGGTCCTCAAATCCTGGGGGTTGCTTAACATATACCAATTCATTTAAAGGACCATAAAGGAATGCACTTTCTACATCCATTTGTTGCAACTTAAAGTTATGATGTGCCGCATAAGCAAGAAGGATACGGATGGACTCAAGGCGAGCCACGGGTGCATAAGTCTCTCCATAATCAATGCCTTCAATTTGAGAATACCCTTGTGTAACCAATCTAGCCTTGTTCCTTACTATAATTCCATGCTCATCTTGCTTGTTCTTGAATATCCACTTTGTTCCAATAACATTGCGGCAATCCTTTGGTTTCTCAATTAACTTCCACACTTTGTTTCTCTCAAAGTTGTTGAGCTCTTTGTGCATAGCTTCTAACCAATCCGAATCTTCAAGTGCTTCCCACACTTTCTTTGGTTCAATCATGGAGATGTGTGCTTGGTGTTCACTGAACCTCTTCAATTGTGCTCTTGTGGAAATACCTTTCCTTAGATCTCCAACAACATTTTGGAGGGTGTGGTCTCTTATTTCCAACATTCTTTCCTTTCTAGCTTCGCGACGAGCGTGGATCTCCGTATTGTTTCTTGGAGAACCTTCTTCATCATTTTGATCCTCGTCTTTACCATCATCTTGACCTTGATCATCATTGGAATCATCCTCGATAATTGGAGGCAAAGATTGACCTTGGTCTTGATCAAGTGCTCTTCTAGCATCAATTTGAGCTTGTCTCAAAACAGTTTGTATGGATCTTCCTTGACAAATTGACTTGGCACCACTTGACAACCCGTCAAATGGACCAAGCTCTCCTTGACTAGAATTGACACTTTGATCATCATGTTGAGGGTCCACATCTTGTCTTTGGCTTGGGTCAATGTCCCCTTCGGTGGATGGAGCATGTTGAGGTTGTGAAGATGAGGGCTCCACTTGAGTGGGTTATAGTTCTTCTCGATCCGCCATAAGGGGTTCCTCAACGGGGCGGATATATCCCACACCCATTCTTCCTATGGAATCCTGAGGCATTTCAACATCTGCATCACAAGCATCAACACGCCCCCCTCGGGGACCATCATATTCTTCGAAGGTCACACTACAAGATTCTATGACGGTTCCAGAGAGCTTATCATAGATTCTATAAGTGTGAGATTCGAGACCATAGCCAACAAAAATACCCTCTAATGCTTTAGACTCGAATTTAGACAGACGAATACCTTTGATAAGATAGAAACACTTACAACCGAACACCCGGAAATAAGATATGTTGGGCTTGTTACCGGTAAGTATCTTATATGGAGTCTTGTTGATTTTCTTGCGGAGGTAGATTCGGTTTGAATCATGGCAAGCGGTGGAGATGGCTTTGGCCCAAAAGTTGTATGGAGATTTAAACTCCGCCAACATGGTCCTAGCCATCTCAATAAGAGTCCGGTTCTTCCTCTCGGCCACACCATTTTGTTGAGGGGTGTATGCAGCGGAATATTGATGTTTAATCCCCTCATCACTAAGGAAATCATTCAAGGTGTAGTTCTTGAACTCGGTGCCATTGTCACTTCTTATAATCAACACAGGAACATTGTATTGCCGTTGAACCAAGTTGATGAAGTCGATAAAAGTCTTTTGAGTCTCACTCTTCAACTTGAAGAAATAAACCCAATAGTATCTTGAAAAGTCGTCAACAATCACCAAACAATATTTCTTCCCACCAAGACTTGCATGAGATGGAGGACCAAATAGGTCCACATGGAGAAGTTCCAAGATCTTGTTAGACTTGATTTGGTTCGTGGGCTTGTGAGGAGCGTCATGCATCGTCCCTAGAACACATGCCCTGCAAACATGATCTTTGGCAAAGGAAACATTTTCTTTTAGTCCAACTATATGGCCCTCTTTATGGAGACTTTGCAAAGTTCTCATATTGACGTGGGCTAGTCGGTGATGCCATAGCCAACCCACATCGGCCTTTCCGAATAAGCACATCGGACCGGTAGTGGTTTGCTTCGAAAAGTCCACCACATACAAGTCATGTTCGACGTACCCAACGAAAGCGACCTTGAGAGACTTGCTCCACAAGAGGACCACAATATCTACATCAATGAAGACGGCAAAGCCCATCTTACTAAGAGCAATGACAGAAAGTAAATTGTATCCAAGGGTCTCAACAAGCATGACGTTCACGAGTGTAATGTCGTGAGCAACCACAACCTTGCCGAAACCCATTACCTTAGACTTTGATTTGTCAGCATATGTCATGGTGATTTGATCATCATTAGGCTTTAACTCCTTGACAATAGACGAGCTTCCGGTCATATGACATGTGCAACCACTATCAAGCACCCACTTTGACCCTCTGGAAGCATAGGTCTACAAGAGATCAAGCTAGTTTTTAGGTACCCATTTTTCAATGGGTCCTCTTTTGTTAGCAACAAGGGTCTTGGGAACCCAAATAGACCAAGCAATATAACCATCATAAGGACCAACATATTGTGCATACACATCACCATAGTAATCACGCATTAGAACATAGTGAGGGTTAGCACTTCCCGCAAAGTCATCATGAGACATAGTTTTACCACTTGTGGTCTTACTTTCTACAATGGTCTTGTTGGTCTCTTGTGCGGGCTTGGCCTTCTTCTTCTTATTGTTCTTCTTCTTGGTTTTGGAAACAAAACCAATGCCCCCTTTGTCACCACTACGCCTTTGCTTGCTCAAAATCTCATCAATTGACTTGTTGCCTTGTGGAAATGTGGCCTTAGCAAGATCCCCCTTCAACCTAGCATTCTCTTCAAGAATAGTTGTGCTACTAGATGGAATGAAGTTACTAGGTGAAGTTATATTGGCCAATTGAGTTTGAAGCGTTTCATGGGACTTTGTGAGAGACAAGAGTTCACCCTCCAAGGCCTTGTGAGCCTTGTTAAGCAATCTAAAGTCCTCGGAAAGTTTTTCATGAACCACACCAAACTCAATCTTGTCCTTTTTAGCCCTTTTGTATTTAGCAATAGCATGATCACGCTCTTTGATGAGTTTGTTAACAATGATGTCATTGGCCTCATCAAGCCCTTCAAGTTTTGACTCAAGGTACAACCTAGTCTGTTGTTCTTCTTCTAGAGCATTGCTTAAAGCCTCTAGCTCAATCATATGTTCATGCCCAAGTTTACATCTTACATCTAGAAGCTCTTGAGTATGTGAGAGTTGATCTAAGATGTTCCCAAAATGTAGCTTAGCATCACCTTCTAGGTTAGTCATAAACTCATCAAAGGCAATTATTTCCTTTTTAACATCAAGAGACATTTCATCATCAATTTCATCATTATCTAAGTGAGTAGAGCGGGATGATGAGGATACCTCCGTTCCTCTTGCCATAAGGCAAGTGACATTCTTGGTGGAAGAGTTCTCATTTGGAGAATTGAAGAGTGAGAGTGTCGGAGTAGAGGTGGTGGCTAGAGCAGCCACACCATGAGAAGTTTCTTCTTCCTCATCTTCATCATCTTCATTGTCGGAGGAGTATTCTTCATGAGTGATCAAGACAATTTCTTGTTGACGGGATTCTTTTTGATGAATGGTTTCTTGTAAGGTGCCTTGAGAGTCTTCTTCAACACAAGCTTACCACCATGATCTTCTCTCTTCTCATAGGGGCAGCTTGCCACAAAGTGATAGCGGTCACCACAATTGAAGCAAGTTCTCAACCTAGTGGTATTCTCTCTTTTCCCATTTGGATTGCTTCTTCGTTGCATTTACATCTTGGCTTTGGCGGGGTTCTTCCAAAAGTTCTTTGCATAGAAAGCCATATATTGACCATGAGCAATCTTGACTTCATCGGGATGGTCCATGGGGAGTCCTTCATCACTGTCATCTTCATTCCCAAGGTCCACAACCTTGGCCTTCAAAGCAACATTGACCACATTGCTCATACCAAGGGCACGAGCACAGGCATCTTTGGAATTCTTGGCGGCAACCTTGAAAGCGGCCATCTCTTGCATAACTTCATTTGAGGTCATGAGATGGTAGTTGTGTCTTCCTTGAAGGCTCTTCAAGTCGGTGGGCTCAAAAGGCATGAGTGCACTCACATATTTTCTTTTTATCCATGCATCATCCACATGTGAGGCACCCACATTTCTAAAAGCGGTGGTGGTGGTCTTGAGCCTTCGATACATGTCTTCGTGATCTTCACCTTCTTTCATGTAGAAGCCTTCGGCTTCATTGCTTAGAGCATCATATCGGTTCCTCCTCATACTCTCATTTCCAACAAACAACACAGTGAGAGCATCCCAAGCTTCCTTGGCAATGCTAAAGTGCTCAATGTGTGGATAATCCTTTGTCCCCAAACCTTGTTGAATCATATGCAAAGCAGTGGCATTGAGTTGACTATTGACAATCTCTCTTCTTGTCAAGTTGTTTGGATCCCCAATAAATATTCCATGCTCGATGATGTTCCATAGTTCAATGCAAGAGCTCGCACATGAGTTCTCATTAGTGGTTGCCATTGAGCAAAAGTAGCAGACTCTTCAAGCTTAGGTAGGTCACCCCTATTGTACACATGAGGGTGTGGGATGGGAGGATCGGGAGAGTACCAAGAATCACGGTGTTCACCCTTTCCCCCATCAAGTTGTGTGGAGGAATTAGCGTTGTCTGGTTTACCCCCTACCATCACACCCTCGGGGGATACTGACGTATTCCCCTTAGGTAAAATGGATGGTTGATCCTCTTGAGGAGATGGGGGTGATGAGCCTTCTTTGTCTTTAAGAAGTTGCTCTAGCATCTTCTTGACTTCATTGACCAAGGAAGAGCTCAATCTTGTTTCCAAGTTTTTGAGATCTTCCATGGTCACCATGGTCGGCTCACCATCACCATCCCCTTCGCGGCTACCCATATTCCCTTAGGCGGTAAAGCCCAAATAAAGAGCCGAGGCTCTGATACCAATTGAAAGGATCGTATGGGCACCTAGAGGGGGGGTGAATAGGTGCTACTTCAAATTTTCTTCTTTTTCAAATTAGGGTTTGACAATAAGGTAAATTCTCTAGATAATGCAACTAGGGTGAATTTACCTATATGACAATTATGCAAGAGCTACCACTACACAAAGTAGAAACAAGTAAGTAAAGTGCGGTAAATGATAGAAGTAACCAAAGTGGTGGACGCGGAGACACAATGATTTGTTTCCCGTAGTTCCTTCCTTTGAGGGGAAGTACGTCTACGTTTGGAGAGGGGGTGGTTTCAAACCACCAATGCCACGAAAGTCCTCCCTTGTTCTCCGATGAATCTCACCCCAACGGGATCGATTCACCTTCCACTATATCGGCAACCTTCGAGGTGGAAGCCGGCACCTTTACAAGTTTGGGGCACACATCCAGAACTTAATCGGAGGCTCCCAAATACAAGCAAGCTGTAAAGCAATCAAAGACAAGCTTGTAAGAACCAAAACAAGAACTAGGGTTTCCAAGAAAACACTAGAACAAAGGGGCCCTCAATGATATGAGGGGGAAATGAAGATCTCTTTTGGTGAAGTAGTAGATCGGGGCCTCCTCCTTCGAATCCCCAAAGATCAAGGACTTTGGGTGGTGGAATGAGGAGATCTTGAAGATTGGGTGGCTCCAATGGTAGTCTTGACTTTAAATGTGGCTGAGCACTTTGTCCCAAGGTAGGTGGAGGGGTATTTATACCCCTCCACGAAATATGGCCGTTGGAACCATTAATGCACCGGTAGTACCGGTCAAGTACCGGACCAGGTACCGGAGATGCTTCAGTTCATCAAGCTTTCTTCAGTTTTGGGCGGTATCGCCCTTGCGGTACTACCCCCAAGTGGTAGTACCGGTCGTAGGACGCGGTACTACCGGTCTGGGCGGTAGTACCGGTCCCAAGTACCGCTTGGTACTTACCAAAACGGAGAGGAGTGAGTGTTAGTCAGTATGGCCCGGTACCGCCGAGCGGTACGACCGTGTCAAGCGGTAGTATCGCTTGTATCAAGCGGTACTACCGGTTGGACCGGTAGTGCCACTCCGTGGTACCGGGTGGTACTGACTAGCACACGCCCTTAACAGTTTTGCACGGTACCAACCGGTACTGGAACCGGTAGTACCGGTGCCAAGCGGTAGTACCGGTCATAGTTCCGGTACTACTGGTTGGCACATTGGTTTTTCGCAAAGGGAATTAATATGCCAAACTTTGTGCCACTCCCTTATAAAACCTGTGATACTCTTAGCACACGATTAAACCGATAAGTGTGTTGTTATCAAACATCAAAATCAGAGGGATAGGAAAATGCTCTTTCACCTGCAGTCCCATTCATGCAAATCCGAATGCATGGCAGCTAGTGTGTTAATTAACAAATGATTTGACTCGTTAGCTCTATCCCAGGCACCCTTCACTATCTCATCAACCGATGGCTCATCAAGCCACCTAGCTTCAAACCTTCTGCAAGATTTTGGATTTGGGGCTTCTACCCCTTCATAATAAACTGTATCAACTAGTATTGGTCTATGATAAGACTTTATCATCTCAACATTAACCGATCCAGTTAGAGGGAACAAATCATTCCACTCTTGATTACAAACTGATCGGTAACGTCTTTCCCTTATCCTTCCATGCCTCCACATAAATCGATCTCCTATATAGGGCATATCCTCAAAGTAACAGTCCTCTTGAGCATCTCGAAAATTTTGCATATACCTTTGAGGCCTCGGGAGACACTATCAAATAAGATTTCATTAAAATCTCCGATTAGAATCCATGGCATGGAATTATTGCTAGCAGACAAATCTCTCATATCTGTCCATGTTCGACTTTTGTGACTCCAACCAGGTTCTGCATAGACCCCAGAAAATCTCCATCCCAGTCCTAAGTCTATAGTACTGACATCATTGAGGCATGATACTTTGGTTCATGCATGTTGTCCGGAACATATGCAAGCTTTATCTAACTTAGATTAGACTAGGACTAGGTAAGTGCCCGTGCTTCGCAACGCTGGGCCTGACCCATCTGTCTAATTGAGCGAAAGCCTTGCGGGAGGGATAGTATACCTTTTTTAAGTGGGGGAGAGGAGAGAAGAGAAGATTTGCCTCGTCGATTGACTCCGCGATTGACTCATCGAGATATCCGATGCGTTAGATATTAGGTGTTCGTCGTATAGATCCAAAATCGACGTAAAAAAATCAAAAAATAGCCGCAATGCCGTGAGGGATTCGTCTATTTGGTTAGACTTAAATCTAGCTTTTGGAGTTTGGCTTATAATAAGCCAGAAAAGCACCGAAATAGGTTCTTTTGACTTTGTCTTTTGGCTTGTAACTGATAGTATGATGGTATAAGCCAAGAGCCAAAATAAAAATCTCCTATTTAGGTATTTTTGTAACTTATAGAAAAACAAAAAGTTACAAATAAGCACAACCAAACAGCCCTAGCCCCTAGCACTTCTTTTCTGGCTGCCCTAGCTCTACCTGCCGTGCCTTGGGAAGTGAGAACTGAGACGCAGTCGCGCCGCCAATGTCACCACCGACGACCACCATGGAGTCCCTCAAGGACGACAACGTGGAGGATATCCTGCTCCGCCTCCCTTCGTGGGCCTCCCTCGGACACGCCGTTCGCGCCGCTGACAACTTCCGTCACATCGCATCCAACCCCGACTTCCTCCGCCGCTTCCGCGCAGGCCACCCCTCGGCATCGCCCCGTGGCCTCCTTGGCGTCTTTGCCCAAAGGAATCCCATTAGCCTCCCCGTCTTCATCCTCGCAGGCCCAGCCCGGTCCGACCCCGGCCTCCTCGCCGTCGTGCGCACCGGCGACTTCCTTCTCGGTGAACTTGAGGACGACCCGGAGTAGGCCCTCCATGACTGCCGCAACGGCCGCCTCCTCCTCTCCAGAGGCAGATCCCTAACAATCTACGATCCCGTCTCCCGCCGTCGCGTTGACATAAGTCTCCCGCAAGATGATCCCGTCTCTCCGAACGGCCATGAATCTGCCTTCCACTGCTTGGTCGCCGACGAATATTCTTCTTCTTTCCGCGTCGTTTCCTTGCAGGTACACGATGGCCGCAGGTTGCGAGCTGTCGAGTACGACTCCACGGTACGGGAATGGCGCTTCCACCCATGGGCTGCGGATGCCATCACGCCGCCAGATTACAGGACGATGTACGCCGGAGGGCTCATATTCTGGAACCACGAAGGGATGGACGACAGTGCGAGTGCGACGTTCATGCTCGATACCCGCACCATGGAGTTCTCCAGGCTCCGCCTCCCCTCAAGGATTGAGGCGGCGACACGCTCGCGGAGGAGTTCAAGCTGCTCCATGGGAGAGACCGAGGATGGCAAGTGTTGCCTCGTCTACGTGAAAAACCACGTGCTGCAGGTGTGGCTACTCGGGAAGAACCGCAGTGGCGGCAATAGGTGGCGGTTCCAGAAGAAGAAGCCATTGGCCGATTTGCTTCCTGGACATCACTACGATGTCGGAAGTGTGGTTGATGGACTAGTCATTCTTCAGCCGGGATACAGTGGCTCCTTCCAGCATCATTATTATGCCCTTGATCTAGAGCACCTCAGCGTCAAGGCCAAGCTTCCGGATAATGGTGCATATAGAACGGTGGTTTATCCTATCCTACTACCGTGGCCACCTGCTGGGTTGTCGCCTGCCAAGCGACGCATGCTTCAGATAGATACTACTCCCAAAGGTATGTATGTATGTCTCAATTCCAAGTTCTGATTTCGAATTATTGTAAATATCTTCAGTAAACATATTGCAATAACGTTCCAACCATAAAGATTTGCAGTTAAACAGAATTACAACTAGTTCTGTTAGATTGGGCATATATATATATTGTAAGCAGAGGTAATTAAGGGGAACAAATTCTTCCATCATATTAAAATAGTGTTACTGCTTCCTGAGTCCTCGCACTAATTAGCGTCAACAATGAAAGTATTTACAATGTATTTGGAGTCTTTTACAAAGTTTAAAATGCCCGGCTATGCTTAGTATAATTTTCCAGCTGCTATAGCGATGCTAATCCATTTAGTCGTTTTCCGTAAATAAGGAGACTTTCATGAAAATTAGGCATCGTATTCATATCTTCTAAAATATATGATTAGAAATTATGATACAAACATGAACAACCATAATCATTGTAGCAATTAAAAGCATGCATAACTGCATATTACATAGGCAGGTCCAAGTTTCAAATTTAAATCAGGAACTTTTGGGGCCTAACGGGAGAAATAGAGCTATTTTATGCCCAATTTCGAGTTTTAGCGCGATTTAGCGAGCTATTAGCGGCAGTTTCTATTCTGAGTTAGAAGTTCATAGCTTTAGCGGGAGGGCTTTGGATCACCTATAACGCCGAGATAGCGCCCTATTTAAAACTTTGATATTGTGGCAGTGGATTGAATTATGCACAGAAAACTAACATATCTGTATTTACTAACATTTGCAGATACTGAAAAGAAACAAAGAACTTCTAGTAGCAGGAAGGGGTATCCTAAAAAAGAAAGCAGAGTGAAGTATATTGTATGAGGAGCAATACAATGATATATGAAATGTCAAGCGGTAACGAAAATTTGGGTGTGGAATATAGATAGCTTCGTACCTTCTCTAAATAATTGATAATCTCAGCTATCAAATAATGGATAACCATCCATCTTGTAAGGGGAGGAGAAAACCATCATCTCACCTTCTTATTAGCAGAGTATGTTTACTATCAAATTTGTTTATTAAGTTCATTTTCTATTATAAAATACAGAAGTGAAAGAAAGCTCTTCACTACCATTTGTTGCAAACTTATGTACGTCTGCATGCTAAATTTTTCCACGAATTCTACCTGATGCACTAAGATTTTCTGTACCAGTGGAGGAAGCATATGATCTGAACAGGAAAACCCATGCAACAAAATTTATATTTGTGCCGTGTGATCTTGTCTCTAGAGAGTAATTAGATCATATCGGCATGGAGACCTGTCAAGATATAGCATATATATGCTAGCTTGATGGCAGTGCCCATAAGAAAAAGTGAAACGATATATCGAGAGGCCTTGGAAATTGAAATGTTCTCCTGTGTTCCAATCATGAGTCACATATGGGAATGTTCTTCTATGTTCCAATCATGCGTCATGCTTGGTGCGTAACTAAGATTAGAAATCCTGGTACACATGATTAATGGCCACGTGCATCCCTAAGGTCTGCAGAAGCCGGGGAAGTGAATTTCTAACCCAATTTAAAAAATTGAGTTCTGGGTCACGACGAAACCACACAACCCTAGGGCCTCTTGAGCCGCCCTAAGCGTACAAGACGATATAAGCGGCCGGGTTCATATTCTGGAACCACCACGGGTCCGCTTGTAGTTCGTCGCTTATGCTTGATGCCCGCAGGATGGAGCTCACCATGCTTCCCCTCCCGGCAACCATTGTGACGGGGTACTAGAGGGTTTCAAGGTACTCCATCGGAGAGACCGAGGATGGCAAAATCTGCCTTGTGTGCGTGTGCAACCACCAGCTCCGGGTGTGTCTATTCAGTGAGGACCTCGACTGCGGTAGTAAGTGGGGAATTCGAGAAGGAGAAGCCATTGATGGAGATGCTTGTTACGGAGAGATCCTTCCTCACGTGTAACAATATTTATTTAGGATAATTTTTTGTGTAACACTTCATGTAATCTTGACTTGGATTCCAAATCTCTGTGAATATAAATAGAGGAACAGGGGGATGAGGCGTGCCATCGTGCAGCCCATTGTTACATGGTATCAGAGTGGGTCTTCAACCCCCATCTCCCCCCCATTGTTACCCATCTTCCTAAAACCCTAGCCGCTGCACCTCTCCCTCCCCAAAAACCCTAGCTGCCCATCCATCCCCTTCCTCAATCCCACCATGACTCCCGAGGAGATCCAATCCAAAGAGCACGAGTTCGAGGACCGTGCCAAAGCCCTAGAGGCACATGAAGCCTCTCCCAACAACTCGCCGCCATCACCTCCAACATCGTCTGTAGGGTTCGCAGCATAGAAAATAAAAAATTTCCTACGATGAGAACAGCTATGTACCAAGATCTATCTACTAGATACAAACAACGGGCGGATGTATATCCGTAGAGAACATACCCTTGAAGACCGACAAAGCTTAACGAGTTCAACTCGTGGTTGATGTAGACGATCTCTTGCCGATCTCAAGATCGAGAGGAAGTCCTAGCACCGCAAACCAGCGGTACATCCGTGCTCGCACACACGTCCGAGGCACCGAGCAACCTCCGCCTCCTTGCTCCAGCGATGCAGCGGAAGCACAACTCTTTCTTGCCGAAAAGCCACCTGGAACATGTATCTCGCTAGTCCGAGACCATGGGGAATAAATACTAGAGAGGAAAGAGATCCTTCATGAGGAGGTGTGAGTGAGAGAGAGGGAGGGGGCTCCTTTTATAGGGAGAGGGGAGGCACCCAAGGGGCCATGCGCCCAGACATGGGGCTGCCCCTCCCCTCCTTTAATTCATGTGGGTGGACACTCCACTCACACAAAAGCCTTTCAATTTTCTCCACTCAAAAACCCACTCAAATTCCCATTAAATTTCTACCAAATTTAATGCAAACTCTCATTAAATAAAACTCCTTTTATTTATTCAGAATTTTGTCAATTACTTTAATGACAAACATTCACATATAACCCCTTGCTAGTATTTCATTTCACATGCAGAAACACTTTCTACAATTTCACAAGAAAACCCGTTTCGGTATCTAGTGAAATAAATTATTGCGCTTGTTATTCTTTCCGGCATGAAACTTTTGCTCCAAATGGATGTCGGTGTCTCTTAAGTGTGTCACCCTACGGTTCGCGAATAATGCGGACATGATCGAGACCCCTCTCGGATCAATAATCAGAAGCGGGATCTAGAGACCCATACTGACTCCCACACATTCAACGATGACTTCCGTGTGATCATCGGAACCTTTTATGCTAGTATCTTAATCCCTTTGTTTCGCGATATATTACATGTCCGAGATTCGATCATCGGTATCTCCATACCTAGTTTGATCTCGTTACTGACATGCACTCTTTTCTCGTTCCCGTGATATAACATTCTAGTAATCAAATCACTTGCTTGCAAGCTAATCAATGTGATATCACCGAGAGGGCCCAGAGCATATCTATCCGTCATCGGGATGAACAAATTCCACTCTCGATCCATGGGCCTCAACATAACACTTTAGTAGTTCTGAACCCATCTTTATAATCACCTTGTTACGGTGTGATGTTTGATGTTATCAAGAAACTCTTCCGGTGTTTGTGATTGACATGATCTCATGGTCTAAGGATTAGGATCACTTCGTAAGTTTTTATAGCAATATAAAATCAATGACTTTGATCGTAATGCTATACTTCGGATGAATGTTCATCACACCATTACACTAATGTTATGACCTTGTTATTAACAACATCCAATGTCCATGATCAGGAAACCTTTGATCATCTTGTTAATCAACGAGCTAGTTTATAAGAGAGGCATAACTAGGAACTTCCTTTTGTTTATTAAACACACATGTATTAACGTTTCCGTATTAATACAATTATAGCATGTAAAATAAACATTTATCATAAATAAGGAATACGATAATAACCACTTTATTATTGCCTCTCGGGCATATTCCTTCAGTCTCCCACTTGTACTAGAGACAATAATCTAGTTTGAAAGCTTTGCGTATTGAACACCTATGGCTTTCTGGTGTTCCATATACGCAATTGTAAGTGGTTAACATAATCTACGGATCTGAAGCTTCAGATCCGTGTGTATTTGCATGTCTTTGCGTCTTCACACATCACTCATTCTCCAATGAGATGGCATTGTATAAATTTGGTCTTTTGGTGAGACCTTTAGTTCCTTGGGGTTAAATCATGTCGATACTATTATCGTACAATGTATCTTTAGTGTTAGCCCATTGCGAACCACACCTTAGTTTGATAACAAACTATTTGACACAAATTTCCTCCTTTGCTGCTACTATAGCAGTCATATACTTAGCCTTTTGTTGCAGTATCCGTCACAATGTCTTAATTTTGGAATCCATCCAAATCCATCATGGAATCTCCTTTCCATTACATTGTGCCACCCATAGTTTAAATTGAGATAAACTTAATTTGTATCTTATGACAAAACTAGTATCAATGTAACGCTTTACAATGAACTATTTGTAATTGTTTGTCACCTCTACACAAATATATTCTTAGTTCTTCCAAAAGATCATAAGAATATTCTCACTATCGTCCAATGATCATTTTATGATTCATTCTGGTATATGCTCATAACACTTAGAGCATTGGACATATCTGGATGTGTACATATCATGGTATGATTGATCAAAATATTCTCGTGATTTTACTCATCAAGTGTCAAAGCACTTGAATCTTGTTTCACTTATCAAGTGTCGATACACTTGAATTTTGATTCAATTCCTTTCCATGCGATAAGAACCCTTTCTTGTCGTTTCTATATTGAACTCATTCAATATCTCATATATGTACGTTTGGCACAACCATATTAGCGTCATAGTCTATCCACTATAGACATTCATGCTAAATATTCGGGTTTTGCCTAAGTCTTTCATCGAAATGAAATTATTAACCTTTATCAATAAAAGATACATCATTTCCAATCAACAAGATGTCCTCCACATAATGTATTAGAAATATGTATTAGCGCTCCCACTTAATTTCTTGCAAATACAAGCATCTTCATCGTCTCCTGATGAAAACTCCTTTTCATTACAGTGAAGATCCCAACTCCACGATGCTTACTTCAACCATTGAAGTTTGCATGCCCTTTTAGTATTCTTTGAATTTAACAAAACCCTTTGGACCGTGTCTTGTACACGTCCTAGGTAACCATTCTATTAGAAGAATTTTGTTTTGTTTATTCATCTACCATATATCAAATTATATGTAGTGGTTGCTACTTTAATCCATCCAGACTAAATATCGCTATGAAAGATCAAATCTTGTCATAGTCAACTCCTTGAACATTGTCGTAAAATACTTTACCGACATGTCGACTATTTCATAATGTGAAACATTCATGTCTGTTTCTTTATAGATCCAAATACGACCGATAGGTTTTTACACCTTTCCGGAGGGTCTTCCAAGTTCAAAACTTGATTTCTCGTATATGGAACTATCACGGATTTTATGGCTTCAAGCCATTTGATGGATTCAGGGCCCATCATCGCTTCTTTGCATGTAGTTGGTTCATCATTATCAAACAATAATGATTTACTCTCAAATCTTAGCATTTGATCGTTTATCCGACCGACTTGGTTTAATAAGAACTTAGATCTCCGTGACCACAACCTTTGAGGCACATAAGCTATGAGCATTATGGAAACCTCTGGAATGATTTCCAGCGCTGCGCAACTCAGCACATTTAGCTAAGGTTCGTTAACCTTATCAAAGTTCTATTGTCCTCCCACTTAACCTTTTATGAAAAACTTCTTTTTTAAGAGACTTCACGTTTCAAGCGACAAACCCTTTTGTCCTTGGTGTTATGGAGGAATACCCAATGGTTATTCAAAATAAACTACAAAGACATGCTCATCCGACTTTGGTTGTAAACATCTTACTTATGCTTAGCATACCAAAATTTAAGAAAGGACAACTTGGGTTTTACCCCAAACCATAACTCATATGGTGTCATTTCAACGGATCAAGATGGAGCTTCTTTCAGTGTAAAAGCGGTAGTCTCTAAAGCTTTAATCTTTTAAAACATAATGGTAGTTTTATAAATAACACCTTTGATCCAACCATGTCAAACAAGGTTTTATTACAAATCTCAAACACTCCATACTCCTATGGTGTTTCGGGAGATGTAAATCTAGGTGTTTTGCTAAACTTGCAACTCAAATAAATCCCTTTATGATAAAATCATAACTCATTTATTTTCTTGTTACACTTGTAACTCAAATAAATCCCTTTATGATAAAATCATAAATCATTTATTTTCTTGTTACAATGATTTTCCACTTCATCTTGAAAGTCTTTGAACATTTTCAAATATTTCATACTTCTTTCTCATTAAGTGAATATTCACTCAAATTTCCGAAGAAAGCATATGAAGTTGAAATCCATCGCTTATGACTATACATAATGGACTACATACATTGATATGTATAATTCCAATATTTTAGTCGTTCGTTCTTCTTTGGCCTTTGAACGAAGTTTTAATTATCCTGAGGAAAGTATCACAAGCGTCATTTGATCAAATCAAAGACTCCAAAAATCCATGAAAATGGAGTTTCTTCATGTTTTCTTTCCAATATAATTTAAACGGCGATGTCACTTCGTAAGTGATCTTCCAATCATTTGTCTTGCGACATTTTATCATTAGCTTTATGGATGTGATTTCTCCAACTAGATTTGTAAATCATCCATCTTATATGGAATACGGTAATTATTTGAACAACCTTTGTTCGATTATTAAAACAAATCTTGTAGTCAAGCTTTGATGTCAACGAGAAATACAAACAACGGTTTGTTTGTTTTCGATGAACATCATCACATATTCTCTTGCTAGTTACTTAGGTCATTGTGGTTCATGAATTGCGTTGTTCCGTATGAAATTTCATACCAACCAATTCGGTATCCAATACCCAAGAACCACATTGTCTAACAAGCAAAGAATACAACCATAACATGTATATCATCTATATACCTAAATTGGATATTTCCAATCTTTCCTTTTCTGCCAAATATATTTTATAGATTCTCTTTCAGCATTTCCTTTTCCTTTTTAAAATAATCTATCAATTTCAACAGTGGATCCATATACATGACACATAGTCTAAAGCGTGTATATTCAAATAATAATACCTTTGGACTTGCACTTTGAAGTAGATCACCATCATCAAATGACCGTTATTCTTTCAAAATCCATTCTTTAGTAAAACACTTTACATACATCTTCTATTCATCCTTATCATGACGACTTTCATAATCAAGCTAATGTAGCTTATAAAGACGAATCGTGAGTATAACGTTACTTTCCAAAACCCTTTTGGATGATTAGGATGTCTAGCATCTCCAACCTTTGTAAATTCTCATCTAATATGAGAACATATATTATACTCTATCATATTGCAACCAAAACATTGTTTTATATATCGTTATATCTTCCACACATGATGGTTTCTGAAACAATTCTTTCAGCTCCTAGATAAACTTGATATTAAAACAATCAAGAATCATGGAGGCAAACATGATACCTAAGATACTAACACTGAAATTGTTACTCTTGATTTAATACTAATTATTAAACTTCACGGAGTAAACAGAGTTTGCTGAAAGTTTGCAATAGGACTTTAAACTTTAGATTGACACTCAACAGAATACGATACCAGTTCGTAAAGTAAATACCCAGAATTATATAGTTCTATTATCTCAATTACAACTAAGCATAAGGTGGTGAACGAATGCCAATGACTATAACAAATTATACAAATTCACTTTGATTTAATTTATAATAAATTGATTTCTACTAATCCAAATAAGAAATGAACTCCCACTCAAAAATGACATCCCTCGTGCCTTTTTGGTGATTACATGAACCAAATCCACTACATCAAGTCCGATCATCACGTGAGTCGGTGTAGCTTCAAAGGCGAGCATCCATATGGTTATCATATCAAAACATATGACTCATGCTTAACCTTTCGATCCGTATTCCGAGGCCATGTCTATACATGCTAGGCTCACCAAGTAAGAACCTTAGTATTCGCGTGTGTAACTGTCTTACACCCGAGATATGCTCGTGGATTCAAGTACACCCGATCATCACGTGATGTCTTGAAGCGACGAAACATTGTCGGTGCATACTTAAGGAAGAACACATTTTTATCTTGATATCTAAATGAGGGATCATCTTATTATGCTAATAAAATGCCAAACAAGCAATATAAGATATAATCAAACATCACATGTTTATTAGTGAAATGATATGGTTCCCGCATATGATCTCTATCATGTGCACCGTGGTATGATCACTATCATACCTTTATGTGTAAGGCCAAGGTCTATGGAACTTACACGTTATGTATGTTGTAAGAGTATCATCTCATACATCTACTTATAATATCACCATATCATGACACTAGCCCAGCAATAATCTAAACTAGACGCCTCTAATTTATCCATTGCAAGTTTTACGTGGCTTAGGGATTTCAAAGGTAGAACCGTTCTTACCTACGAACATGAACCACAACGAGGATAACCAAATTGTTGGCAACTCGTTGCAAATTAGATATTGACTATAGTAGGAGAGACAGACACCCTCTAGCCACTTATGCAAAACTAGTTGCATGTCAAGCATGGAACAAGTCTCATGTGCGAGGACATGTAAAGTTTGTCCGGGCCGCTTCATCCCACTATGCCACCAATATCCAAAGTACAACTAAGAAGCAATAAAATGATCATCATCGTCCACATACTCATATGTGTACTACCCGTGCAAAGCATCTACGCATAGATCCGGCTCTGATACCACTGTAGGGTTCGCAGCATAGAAAACAAAAAATTTCCTACGATGGGAACAACTATGTACCAAGATCTATCTACTAGATACAAACAATGGGCGGATGTATATATATAGAGAACATACCCTTGAAGACCGACAAAGCTTAACGAGTTCAACTCGTGGTTGATGTAGACAATCTCTTGTCGATCTCAAGATCGAGAGAAAGTCCTAGCACCGCAAACCAGCGGCGCATCCGTGCTCGCACACACGTCCGAGGCACCAAGCAACCTCCGCCTCCTCGCTCCAGCGATGCAGCGGAAGCACAACTCTTTCTTGCCGAAAAGCCACCGGGAACATGTATCTCGCTAGTCCAAGACCATGGGGAATAAATACTAGAGGGGGAGAGAGATCCTTCACGAGAATATGTGAGAGAGAGAGAGGGAGGGGGCTCCTTTTATAGGGAGAGGGGAGGCACCCAAGGGGCCATGCGCCCAGACATGGGGCTTCCCCCTCCGTTCATTCATGTGGGTGGACACTCCACTCACACAAAAGCCTTTCAATTTCCTCCACTCAAAAACCCACTCAAATTCCCATTAAATTTCCACCAAATTTAATGCAAACTCTCATTAAATAAAACTCCTTTTATTTATTCAGAATTTTGTCAATTACTTTAATGACAAACATTCACATATAACCCCTTGCTAGTATTTCATTTCACATGCAGAAACACTTTATGCAATTTCACCCGAAAACCCGTTTTGGTATCTAGTGAAATAAATTATTGCGCTTGTTATTCTTTCCGGCATGAAACTTTTGCTCCAAATGGATGTCGGTATCTCTTAAGTGTGTCACCCTACGGTTCGCGAATAATGCGGACATGATCGAGACCCCTCTCGGATCAATAATCAGAAGCGGGATCTAGAGACCCATACTAACTCCCACACATTCAACGATGACTTTCGTGTGATCGTCGGAACCTTTTATGCTAGTATCTTAATCCCTTTGTTTCGCGATATATTACATGTCCAAGATTCGATCATCGGTATATACATACCTAGTTTGATCTCGTTACTGACATGCACTCTTTTCTTGTTCCCGTGATATAACATTCTAGTGATCAAATCACTTGCTTGCAAGCTAATCAATGTGATATCACCGAGAGGGCCCAGAGCATATCTATCTGTCATCGGGATGAACAAATTCCACTCTCGATCCATGGGCCTCAACATAACACTTTAGTAGTTCAAAACCCATCTTTATAATCACCCTGTTACGGTGTGACGTTTGATGTTATCAAGAAACTCTTCCGGTGTTAGTGATTGACATGATCTCATGGTCTAAGGATTAGGATCACTTCGTAAGTTGTTATAGCTATATAAACTCAATGACTTTGATCGTAATGCTATACTTCGGATGAATGTTCATCACACCATTACACTAATGTTGTGACCTCGTTATTAACAACATCCAATGTCCATGATCAGGAAACCTTTGATCATCTTGTTAATCAACGAGCTAGTTTATAAGAGAGGCGTAACTAGGAACTTCCTTTTGTTTATTAAACACACATGTATTAACGTTTCCGTATTAATAAAATTATAGCATGTAAAATAAACATTTATCATAAACAAGGAATATGATAATAACCACTTTATTATTGCCTCTCAGGCATATTCCCTTCATCGTCGCCCTCCCTCTTGTGGCTGGCGCTCTCTCCCACACCTCCCCCAAACCCCAACCCCATAGACACCACCACACCTAGCCCATCCACCTACGTTACCTCCATTAAGATCCACGTTTCGATCACCCTTAGCCTCACTAACGGAAACTACACCAACTGGAGGGATCTCTTCCTCGTTGCTCTCGGTCGCTATGGCCGCACGGCCCATGTCACCGGCGAGGCCACTCCCTCCGACACGTCCTCCACCTCTGCATGGGGTCGTCCTGACTTCACCGTCCTCTCCTAGATCTACGGATCCATCGACACCGATCTCCTCGACATCGTCATGCGCCCTGGCTCCACCACGCGCACCATCTGGGACGCCATCGAGAACCTCTTCTGTGACAAAAAGAAGAACCACGCCATCCAGCTCGAGGATGACTTCCGCAGCACGCCACAAGGCGATCTCTCTATCAGCGACTACTATGCCAAGATCGAGAGCCTCGCTGACTCGCTCATCGATGTCAGCCAACCCATCAGCGACGAGATGCTAGTTCTGACAATCCTTCGAGGACTCAATGACACTTACGCTCATATGTGTTCATTTCTTCCCTTTCAGGTGTCGTTTCCCTCAGACACACTCTGCCCTCATCCTCAAAGAAACTCATCGGCGCATCGACTCCCGTAATGCCGCCTCCACTGCACTCTGGGCCATGGGCCATAGCGTGTTGTCCAACAACGGGGGTGTTCGCGCCCCACCTTCTGGAGATTGCGCTAGGCCTGCTCTCGTTGGGGCGATCGCGCTGGAGGCCCTGACACCAACTACTTCACCAACTTCTTCCGTGGCGGAGGCCGAAGATGCGGTCATGGCCGCGACAACCCCTATACTAGGGCCCCTACACGCGCCTAGCTTCAGCAAGCCCCGTTGCAGCCAGGACCAACGTCTTCCTAGCATCCTCGCACACCAAAGCCATGGTGGACACCGTCTCCAGACCTTCTTGGGCCATTCCTTGGCGTGACGCCCTAGGCCTACACTGCTCATGGATCTCAAGGCACCTACACACTGCCACAGCAGATCGACCCTGCCCTCCTCGTGGCCATTCAGAACATGCACATCTCTGGCAATGACTGGCACATGGACACTGGCACATCCTCTCATATGGCATCTGATCCCGGTAATTTTCACTCCCTCCTTCCGTCTTCATCGCAGTTTGTCACCATTACAAATGGTGCCACCCTCCCTATCAATCACATCGGATCCCAAACTGCCCCTCTCTCACTCAACCTCTCTACGTCCGCAACATACTCTTAGTTCCCACATTATCAAAAACCACATCTTCGTTTGCCAATTCTTCATCGATAATTCTTGCACCATTGAATTTTAATCGTTTTGGTTTCACTGTGAAGGCTCTTCCCAGCAGGATCGTGATTCTCCGATGTAAGAGTCCGGGTCCTCTCTACACTGTCAATCCACCTGCCTACGCTACCGCCTACCTCGCCACCATCTCCCATGACCTTTGGCACCGCCACCTTAGACACCCCGGCCACAAATTATCAACACCCGGATTTTTAATCCCAGATGCCTGTTATGCCATACATTGAATCCCAGGATTACCATTTTTGTGAGACATAACAGATTGGATATCACAGTACATCATCCATTACAAACCATACATAAGGTCTTACAAAAATTAAAGGACTCATGATCCAGTCTTAGTACAATCAAAGCAGTGGAATAATATAATAACGGTAGAGTGGACGAGGCTCCATCTTCATGGTCACAGGCAATGTTGACGATGGGATATGATCCTAGTTGTCGTAACCTTCCTGTGGTCCATCCTCGTGATAGTCCTCTTCATAGTCTGGCCACGGGAATAGCCAGGGACAAAGCCATGAGTACTCTTTAAGTACTCGCAAACTATCACTAAGCTCTAGGTTGTTTTGCAAAAAGCCAGGTTTATCTCTTACTGAGTTTAGAAGCAAAGAAAACTAGTTTAAGGTTTTATAACACCTAAGTGGGAACTTGAGTTTTCATATCACAACCCTATTGTGGTCAAGTCAAAGTCATGATTCATTTCACAAGTCATTTTGAAAACATCTGACGATGGAACAGTATGGCCACTCCAACTATCTATAACCGCAGACGCGGCTATTCGAATAGTTTGACACTCTGCATAGGTGGTACACTTTCACCACAATATTCGATACATCTGTGAGGAACAATCCTGAATTCACCATACTCAGTATGCAAATAATCAATCCTAATCTTTCAATTACACACTCTAGTATAGGCACCTCTCCTATGAGTTTGGCCTCCCAACCATGACCATCTGTCATCTTGGGAACTGCATAGGTGGTCAATCTTCCAGAGGTAGCGTCAGCTCAAACCTTGGCCGCAAGGGAACTCATACTAAGGTATATAAACTTCTAGTCAAGCCCTACCCAATTTCAGGTATTATGGTTGTATGGTAAAATTGTAATGGTATCGCATCCAGACAACCATCAGTTTTATAAAGGGCTAAGGCTCCTGCCTCAACATTTTCATCATCAAAATCATCTGGTGTTCAAGAACACATGTCCAAAACATTTCATTAGAATGACTCATCATTCTAAGGTTTTCATAATCATTTTCACCAAGTATTCCCATCTAAAGTGATCAAGTTTTATGCTTAGCACTAGCAACTAAAGTTGGGGGTAAACACTAGTGAGGGGTGATAATCAAGTGTGACTTATCTAAGTCCAATATCATGCCTCAGGATGACATCAAGATCTATCTAACTTAGGACAAGTTTTATGCTCTTTATGCTACCTCTAATATCTTTCCAAAACTTACCAGTCACTAGGTAAACGTAATTAAAAAGCTTTGATAAAGAAATAAAATAATCAAGCTTGCAAGTAAAACTGGGATTTGGTATAATCAAGGGGTATAATCACATATGCCTAAGGCATCTAGTTGGCATAGTTATCATGCAAGTGTCAACTTCCAAAGTCAACTTGTTTTGTGAAGCTTGCCTTGTGCAGAGCAGTGGTTGAAGTTTTTCTCGGCTTCTTCCTCGTAGTAGTCTCCTTCCTCTTCGTATCCTTGGTCGGTACTAGCGTCTATAAATAAATACGAGGTGCACAATCACCAAACAATACTTAACTAATTCTATTTATCACATCAGGGTTTTCACTAGATGATCTAGCATCATCACAATCACCATAAGGATTAAGGCACTAGTTTTATTTATTTTATTTTTAGAAAATTAATTTCTACTTATTGAAAAACTACTTAAGATTTAATATTCTCAAATTAAAATATGGGATCATGTTGACACATGTCATCACCACATATTTCAATACTTGGGAATGTGATTTAAAGTGATGTCACAATTTAATAATATTTAACCTTATTATTTTAATTAATTAAAGTGACTAGAAATGCCTATGAGGCTTTCTTTTATTACTTGTCCATTATTACTGCAAGTAAACCTAGATATTTTTATATATTCATAAAGGTCTGGTCAAATGTGATTTTGAGAGTTGGAATCAACTCAAAAGCTTTTATGGTTGAATTTTAAAAAATGTTTGAATGTAGAAAAGTCTCTTCCTTGTTAATTTTACTATAGGCGATCTATAATTCCAAATGGTTTGAATCCAACGGGCTTGGATTAATAATTTCAATACCTTTTTAACAAAATTAGTTTCATGCAATTTGGTTCAGTAAATCTCTCAGAAATGATTTTTGAATCTACTTCCAGAACTAAGTTTGAAATTAAATAGATAAACCTAATTTCAAACGAACAGGATCATGCGGGAAAGTTAACTGGGCTGGCCCACTGCGCACAGCGCGTGCACGGGCTGGTTAAGTGGTTGTCCCCACACGTCAATGAGACAGGGGTGCAAAGATGTATGGGTTATTACAACCGTAGGATTAGATGTAAGATCAACGGCTGAGGGTCGTCATCAATGTCTGAACAGAACACGACGAGCACGAACCCTAACACGACCAGTGGGGGTCTGTGGCGGCTCACCGGGGCTCAGGCAATGGTCAGCAATGGGGGCGAATGATCCTGGGGCGGCTCCAATCGACGGCGCCCTTCTCCTCCAGCAGCGGCAAGCTCCGGTGAAATTCCAGCGATGCTACGCTCTCCTTGCTCCAGGAAGAAGTGGGCACGATCAGTGAGAGGTGGGGAGTGGAATGGTGTGAAGAAATCGAACGGGAATGGCCTCTATTTATAGTGCGACGAGGGAACCGAAGGGCGAGGGCTGAGCTCGTCGGGGTTGGCTTCACAGTGAGCTATGGGCATGGCCGAAGGTAGGGACGGTGCACAGTCTCCTGGCAAAGCTCAACATATTGATGGCGCTGCAAGGGGCGCTGCGATTCGGTCGGAACGCTTCGACGCTCTGAGCGACACCGAGGCAGTTTTGATGGCGCACAGTGGTTACGGGACGCGTGGCGGTGAACGGGGTTGTCTGGAAGGTTCCTGGGGCGGTGGTGATCACGTACGCAGGCTGTCGTGGTATTGCCGACGAGTACGCTATGGAGGGATCCTCACAGTGCGTGTTTAGAGACGTGGGGTAAGGCGGACGGTTGACGGGTACGAGGTAACACAGCTTACCCAGGTTCAGATCCCACAATGGTGGCGGAATCCTACTCCTGCTATAAATCAGTATAATGGCAATACGCCGAGTTACAGAGATAGGTTCACTGTGCGAGGTGACTAGAGAGTCTAAGTTATCGTGCCCTAAAGGCTCCCATAGGTCCGACTTATATAGTCGTCAGATCCCAGGGTTACAGGGAAAAGTCCTAGCCGGACAGGTTGCAGAGTCCTACACCGTCTATCACTAGTCCTGTGTATCTTGTACTCCAAGGCTCCGGGTACGCTGGTGACTCCACTGTAGCCTTCCTTTATCCAGCATGGGCCTCCCTTCTGGATCCACCTAACTGGGCCACCCAGCAGGCCATAGGCCATGCTACCGACTATGGGCCACCCGGGTTAGTCGGATAAGGGACATGCTATGAGGATACCCATATAGCATATCCCCAACAGTAGCACCCGGAGAACTCCGAGATATTGTGCCGTCTTGCCTCTTCACGTGGAATGGTTCCGTCTAGATGGATGTCGGCAAATCGTCAAGCAATATCTTGTAGTCCTCCCAAAGAACCCTGCAAAGCTTTCTCCGCCTTCGATTAGTAAGTCGGAGAAATGCTGAGTCTTCCATCGTACGTTTCCGTTTAGTCGGATTTAATCCGTCCATGCCGGAATCTTTGATGTGACGGCTCATCTACCATGTCAGTTATGATGACGTAGACCTAGGTCAGCGACGCCTCGTAACTCACACATGCAGAGAACGTAATCATAGACGATTTTCCCGCGCCAGTAATGCGAACCGTTGGCGGCGACCGTTTGGAGACGTGCCAAAATTACCGCACACGTTCTCGACCACGTTGTCTACGCGGCAACCGTCCGATTAACTGCACGAATCTTGACGCAGAGTAGGATAAATAGTAACCGTGGGACCCCTGTTACTTTTTCACCTCATTCTCTCGCGTCGTCGTCTTCTTCCTCCAGCCGTGCGCCTCCTCGATCTCTCCGCGAAAACCTCGAGAAACCCTAGCCCTGCTCCCTGCACCAGTCTCACCTTCTTCCTCCTCCATGGCTAGCAGCAGCTCATCCCCTTCAATGGCGGCGTCGAGCGAAGCTGCGGCGAAGCCGGCGAGCTCTGTCGTCGTGCCCCCAGAGGGCTTGGTTATCCCCACATCAGCGGTGATAGAAACCACCGGCGGTGACCATAACCTGGCGGCGCTGGAGCCCCTGGAAGAGGAGCCTGACTCGCATAAAGGCGATTGGCGTGGCTCGGACATCACCGGCCACGACATCCAAGAGATGGTCGCTGAGGGCTATCTCCCTGCGACAGAGGGGCTCGCCTGGCGGGCGGTGCCGGCCGGCGAGGTGACTCCTTCTCCCCAAGCCGGAGAGAAGCTGTACCTCAAGGCGCAATTGGTATGCGGCGTTTCTCTGCCCATCTCCCACTTCTTTCTGTCCGTCTTGAATCACTTCCATGTCCAACCCCACAATCTCTCACCCAATAGCATCTTAGTGCTTAGCAACTACGTGGCACTTTGTGAGGGTTACCTAGGGATTAGACCTCGGTTAGATTTGTTTGTATACTTCTTCACCGTCAAACGCGAAGCCGGACACAGTAGGGAGGAGCTTAGAAACTGCGGGACCATAAGCTTCAAGATCCGTCCTGGCCGGCGGTTCCCCGACATCGTCGGCCACGAATCGTGCAAGAACTGGCAACGGACGTACTTCTACGCCCCCGACATTCCTTTGTCGGGCCGAGAAGTGACGTACCCAGATTTCATGGATGGAGCTGCCGCCGAAGTCTCCACGTGGCGGTCCCATGCCTCCCTTCCCTCCGACCTCGACGCTTCCCGCGCAATAAGGCGGATCGAGTGGTTTGTAGAGACAGGTCTGACCGGCTTGGACCTAGCCATGTGTTGGTTCATCAGGCGGATCCAACCTCTGCAGCACCGCGCGAAGCTCATGCACGAGTATACCAGCGACCGAAGGGATACCCTCCGGATCTCCGAGGACAACTTCTCGAGCGACTCCGTCAAGTTCCGTCTCAAGGACATCGTCAAGGTGAAGGATAAGAAGTGCGGCTTCACCCTCACCTACAACATGTTCGTAGAGGGAAAGTGCCCAAAGGTAGACATTTATTTTCCGTGTATGACATTACTCCATTTTTCCGTCTTGCTAATACCATCTTGTCTAACACAATGACTTCTTACTTAACAGCTTAGCGATCTAGAGGAGGGCAACCTGGCTGCCCAAATCTACGATCCGAAGATGAAGGACGTCACGGTCGTGTCCGACGATGATGCCCCGTTGGCGCGTAAGCGGAAGGGCTCCACCTCTGACGCTGCCGACGGAGGCAAGAAAAAGAAGACGGAGGGTGGAGCCTCCAAAAAGAGTACTGCCGCCCTAGAGGCGAAAAAGAGAAAAGCTATCGGGTTGTTTGCCAAAGCGCCACCCCTAGTGTAAGCCTCTCCTTCTCCGACATTGTCTCATTTATCTCTCTTATTCCTGTACTTATGCATTTCACACGTTTCAGGAAGAAAGCCACAACCAGCCTCAAGAAGTCCTCCAAGACTCTTGGGTCTTCTAGAAATATTAAAGAGATGCTGCATCGCGACTCTTCCCCCGCCATCGCCCCTGTCACTCCTGCCGTCAAGCCCTTCTCCGCTCCGACAAGCTCCCAAGTCCAGGAGGCACCAGGCCCTTCCGTCATGGAAGTGGACTCTGGTGCTTCAACCGAGCTTGCTGTTGTCGGCGAGCAGGCGACGCAGGAGAGTATTGCTCTTCAAATGGCTGAAGCTCCGGCTAAGGATGCCATCGGTAGCGGCAAGGCGGTGGTGGGAACTGGTACCTCTGCCGAAGGCGGCGCCTCTACTCCCCAAAAATCATTTGAGTTCCCCAAGATAGTTTACCCGGCGCTTCTGCCGAGTAACACTACTATGGTTGCAGGAGGAGTGCCGTCATCTCCGACGTGCGGTCTGGAGGAGCTACTCCGACAAGCAGATATCTTGCGGGGAAACAGTATTTCCTTTGGCAAGCTGCTAGCCGAGAGTGCTACAAACCTCAAGATCATCGCACTTGTAAGTTTTACTTTGCCTTATATGTGTATCCCACTGTAGCCCCCGAGGATGTAGACGGAAAACCATAGGTTTTGCACCTATATGCTCTAAGAGTGACTAAGTTAGAAAAAACTCTCATTGCAGCCCCCAAGCCTTTAGATGGAATGAAATATTCCTACTAGATGCTTTAAGAGTAGCCTAACAGTGTTCATAATTTTCAATGCTGTAGCCCCCAAGCCTCTAGCTGTAACTGAATTAGTTCCGACTAGATGCTTAAAGAAAAGCTAAGCTTTTTTCTGAGTTAAAACTTTATACTGTAGCCCCCAAGCCTCTAGTTGAGAACTGAACAAGTTCCGACTAGATGCTTAAAGAAAAGCTAAGCATATTTCTAAGTTAAAAACTCTCGCTGTAGCCCCCGAGCGTCTAGATGGAAAATCTCCGACTAGAAGCTCCAAGCAGACTAAACAACGACTTGACTTTGTATTTTGTTTCCACAGAACGAGAATGCTCGGAGAGGCATGGCCAACGATAAGTACCAGAAGATGCGAGCGGATCTTGAAGTCGAAAAGGGTAAAACCGCCTTCTTGAAGGAACATATCATCAAAAATAAGAGTCTGTTTTCTTATTACGCATTTCCGTCTTCATGTTGTATCCTCAATCTCCGAGTACTTACTAAGTACTGTGCTTTCTACGATTTGCAGAGCATGTTGCCAAGGCCAAGGATATTGTCGAGCAGTCGAAGCACATCCAGCAGCTGGACAGCGAGAACAAAATCCTTAAGAAGGAGAGGGAAGAAATGCTGAAAATGCACGAGGACTCCATGAAATCCCTGCAGGACTCCGCCTCCGCTGAGATCAATCGCTTGAAGGAGGAGCTTGCGATCCTAAAGGATCAGAAGCAAGCTGCCGATAAGCAAAACCTTCGCCATAACGAGGCGTTTAGGCTCCTCCAGCAAGATAAGGAATCCTTGGCGGACGTCGTCTGGCAGGCTAAGGCTAGCATCTTCAGTAAGTGTTCTCCTCCTTGTAGTTCTGTAGTTTGGATACTTAGAATTTTTGAACTCATGAGATCGTTGTCGGACTTTTTAGCGCCCATGGGCTTAACCCGCTCGCCTCCTTCGGACAAGGAATGCATGGTTCTTGCCGGCAACTTCATCAACACCGCCATTGCCCAAGCCAAGGAGATCGCCAAGCCCCTGTAGATTTATATCAAGGCCTCGGACTCCATGGCGAAGTACTCGGAGATTTTGCGTCGAGCCCCCGAGCGTGTCATGAGCTGGAAAGCTTCTTGTGCACGGGCTGGCGCAAGGATGGCACTGTCGATGGTGAAGGCGCACTATGAAGATGCCGACATCGACACGGTAACCTCAGGTATTCCCGACGCGGATGATGACGGCAAGGCGATCGATCACGATGCTATCCTGTCAGCACTCGCGGGGTATGACACCAGGGTTGCCGAGTTGGTGGGCGTTGACGTCTTCGTGCCTAGGAACTTTATCGACAACGCCAACTCGGAATCCTCCGAGTCTCACCATAGCACCGATGCTGAGGGTGACACTCCGGCTGGTGATGATGCGGCCTCCAAGTCTCCTGCACCCAAAGAATGAACAACACTTTGTAATTTCTGTTTCACTTCTGGAATGTGTGCGGAAAAAACTTTGATGATGTAGTCCTTAAGGCGGAAAACAATGGTTGTCGTATCCTGCTACTTAAGAATTTATTGCCAGTTTGTATATATTTTTTAAGCAAGTGCTGGCTTATCCATTACTCTGGTTTTTATGCTTGACTTTTCGTGAGTCGGAAGACTCGTTGTCGGAACCATGCGCTTAGGTGATGATGCCCAATGGCACCGTCAATAACCTGAGCACAAAATCGCCGACAACAAGTGCCAAAAGTCACTACTCCAGAATCCACATAAAAACAACAAAGAACGTGTAGACCAGAAAACTTAAGCTAACGCCCGTAGGCGGAATTTTCACAAGTGCAATTGCAAGACTTGTGCATAAAAGTTTTATATGATCCAAAAATGAACACTAAAGGAGGTAAAAGACTCAGCAAAATGAGTGAACCAGAGAGCTTATTTCATTGATCATATAATAGGTACACAGTTAGATAAAAAAAACTAAGTGTAGAAGGGACGTAGCTGTGCTATGTTCCATGGCCGATCAAGCTCCGGGTAGTCATCATCCGGGTCACGTCGCTTACGCTTATGATCCTCGTTAGGTCTATCCTTGAGCTCACGATTGTCGACAAGGTAATAAGACCCATTGAGCAGCGCCTTGCTTATGATGAACGGTCCTTCCCATGGCGGGGATAATTTGTGTGATTTCTTATGCTTAAGTCGGAGCACCAAATCCCCCTCTTTAAACGAGCGATGCCGAACACGGCGACTATGGTAGCTGCATAGCTTCTGCAGGTATATGGCGGATCTTTGGCATGCCAAAACGCGCTCCTCCTCGAGAAGGTCCACATCTAGGCGTCTGGATTCTTCAGCGTCATCTTCGTCATAGGCGGCAACTCTTGGTGCGTCGTGGAGGATGTCGGAAGGTAGGATGGCTTCTGCTCCATATACCATGAAATAGGGGGTGTAGCCGGTAGATCTATTGGGTGTAGTTCGCAAACTCCACAGTACATATGGCAATTCTTCCGCCCAGGCTCCAGCTGCTCTATGTAGCGGTGCCTCAAGACGTGGCTTGATCCCTTGCAGAATTAATCCATTGGCTCGCTCAACTTGACCATTGGATTGTGGGTGTGCCACAGATGCAAGGTCAAGTCGGATGCCTTTGTCCCAGCAGTAGGCCTCCACTTCTCCGAGTGACAAGTTGCTTCTGTTGTCGGTGATGATGCTATGTGGGAGACCAAATCTCACCACTAGATCTCGGACAAACCTGAGGGCAGTTGCCCCATCAAGCTTTCTAATGGGTTTAGCTTCTATCCATTTGGTGAATTTGTCAACTGCTACAAGCAGATGCGTAAATCCACATGGTGCCGTTTGCAACGGTCCCACCATGTCCAGCCCCCAGACTGCAAACGGCCAAGTTATTGGTATTGTTCGCAATTCTTCAGCAGGAACATGTGGTTGTCGGGCATAATACTGGCATCATGTGCATGTCTCAACCAGCTTGTCGGCGTTCGCCTTCGCGGTCAGCTAGTAGAATCCTTGCCAGAAGGCTTTCGCGACCAAAGATCGAGGAGCGGCGTGATGCCCACAATCTCCGAGATGGATTTCGCGTAGGATTTCCATACCTTCTAGCTGGGAAACACACTTTAGGTATACACCAGTAGTGCTCCTCTTGTAGAGTTGTCCATTTATTATGGTATAACCCTTTGCTCATCGTACTATTTGCCGTCTTTCGAATTTGTTGTCGGGCAAAGTTCCGTGTTCGAGATACTCCATGAACGGTTTTGTCCAAGTCGGAGGGATCTTTGTCACCATATTGACGAAAGAGTCAGCTCTGTTCGGGTTGTCGATGTCGGCGCCTTTCACGGATGGTGTGCGTAGATGCTCTAGGAAAACTCCTGGCGGAATTTGCTTTCGCCCTGATCCAAGTTTAGATAGTAGATCAGCCGACTCGTTTTGCTCCCTAGGCACATATTTGACTTCGTAGCCCAAGAAGCTCTTGGCTATATCGTCCACTTCGTCTCGATATGCCGCCATCATAGGGTTCCGCGCATTCTAGGTGCCAGCCACCTGTTGGGCAACCAAGTCGGAATCTCCACAGCAAACTATGCGCTTGATGCCAATATCTTTGGCTACACGTAGTCCATGAATGAGTGCTTCATACTCCGCCATGTTGTTTGTAGCCTCGAAGTGGATCTGTAGAATGTAGTGTAGCTTATCTCCTTTTGGTGACTGTAGCAATACACCAGCCCCCGAGCCGTTGAGCAACTTTGATCCGTCAAAGTGCATCACCCAGTACTCTGGTTCTGGCAATGGAGTAGCATCTGGCATCTCTGTCCAATCTGCGATGAAATCCGCCAAGGCTTGTGACTTGATAGCGTCGCGTCTCTTGTAGGTGATCTCGAAGGCAGCGAGTTCAATGCCCCACTTCACGACCCTTCCTGTAGCGTCGCTGTTGTTGATAATGTCAGACAGTGGAGTCTTGCTCACTACTGTGATTGGGTGCTCCTGAAAGTAATGCCTTAACTTCCGAGAAGCAAGGAATACTCCATAAGCTATCTTTTGGTAGTGCGGGTAACGCTGCTTGGACTCCGTCAAGACCTCGCTTACGTAGTAAACTGGTCGTTGAACTCCGTACTCATAGCCTGGTTCCTTCCGCTCTACCACGACGACGATGCTGATAACCCGGTTGGTTGCCGCCATGTAAATTAACAGGGGCTCTCCAGGCTCGGGTGCTGCAAGGATGGGCGCTGAGGAAAGAATATCCTTGAGCTGCTTCAATGCTGCATCTGCCTCGTTCGTCCAAGTGAATTTGTCCGCATTCTTCAGCAACTTGTACAGCGGCAGAGCCTTCTCTCCAAGTCGGCTGACGAACCGACTAACTGCTGCAACACAACCTGTTAGTTCTTGAATGTCCTTTAGGCATGTCGGACGGTTTATGTTTAAGTTGGCCTTGATTTTCTCCGGGTTGACCTCGATTCAGCGCTGGGAAACGATGAAGCCTAACAATTTGCCGGCTGGAACCCCGAAGACGCACTTCCTAGGGTTGAGCATCATGTTGTATTTCCGGAGATTATCAAAGGTTTCTTTTAAGTCGGAGATTAAGTCATTTGATTTTTTAGACATCACCGCGATATCGTCCACATAGGCGTGAACATTCCGACCAATTTGGTCGTGAAGGCAACATTGCATTGTCCGCTAGTAGGTAGCACCTGCGTTTTTCAGCCCAAAGGGCATTGTGACGTAGCAAAACGTGTCGTATGGGGTAGTGAACGAAGTGGCCAATTGGTCCGACTTCCTCATCTTGATCTGGTGGTATCCTGAGTATGCATCGAGAAAACACAAAAGTTCTGAGCCAGCCATCGAGTCAATGACTTGGTCAATGCGAGGCAGAGGAAACAGATCTTTGGGACATGCTTTGTTCAAGTCGGTGTAATCAACGCACATTCTTAATTCATTGGTTCCCTTTTTGGGGACAAGTATAGGATTTGCCACCCATCGGGTGTGAAGGACTTCTCGGATAAACCCAGCCTTAAGTAACCTAGCTATCTCTTTGCCAATGGCCCGTCTCTTCTCATCTCCGAAGCGTCGTAGAGGTTGTTTCACTGGTTTACATTTTGGATCTATGTTTAAGCTGTGCTTGGCAAGTTACCTCGGTACACCTTTCATGTCGGCAGGTTGCCAGGCAAAGATGTCCCTATTCTCACGGAGGAACTCGACGAGCGTGCTTTCCTATTTGGGATCCAGGTTCGTCCCAATGGCGACGGTCTTGGAGGTATCGCCTACCACAAGTTCCACCGGCTTGGTCTCGATGGTGGCCTTGAACGCAGGAGCGGAGTCGGAGATTTGCTTCTTCGACGCGGGCATCTCTGAGTCATCGACCTTGCTCTGGATCTCCTTGAATTCTTCGTTGTAGAGGACAGCTTCTGCAATGGCTGCTTCATTGATCTTGCAGTCCCTTGCCTTGGTAAAGCTTCCGGATACGGTGATGACACCGTTTGGTCCAGGTATCTTGAGTTTGTTGTAGATGAAGCATGGCTTGGCCATGAACGTGTGGAATATGTCGCGGACGAATATGACGCGGTACACGCTCTTGAAGGAGACTACCTCAAAGGTCATGCACTCTTGGCGGTAATTATTAACGTTGCCAAAGGCTACCTAAAGTGTGATGCACCGAAGGGACCGAGCCTCCCGACCAGGCACTACGCCATGGAACACGGTGTTGGTCCACCTTAGGTTTGCCTCCGTCAAGTTCATCTTCTGCAGTATATCCAGGTACATGATGTTGATGCTGCTTCCACTATCCACCATGCACTTGGTGAACTCCACGTCGTCAATCAATGGGTTGATGACCATGGCGTACTGGTTCTCCGTGGGCACAAAGTCTGGGTGGTCCGTCCTGTCCCAAGTTATTGGAACCTCCGACCAGCGCAGGTACTAAGGGACTGGGGGGAGAGTTGCCATCAGGATCCTTAGAGAAGTCTTCTGTTGTCGGATGGTGGGGGTACCAAGGAAAGTGTGGTAGACTGGGGCCTTCTTTGCGAAGGGGTTCTTGTCCTTGTCGTCGCTCTTGGCGGCATGCTTTGGGTCAACGTCCTCGTCCATGTCACTTGAATCCTTGGATTCCTCCTCCTTCTTCCCCTTGCCCTTGCCGCGCGGTCTGTTCTTCCGACTTCGCTTGTAGCCGGACTCCGGGTCTTCCTTGAGGTCGTTGAAGAACTTGCAGTGTCGATTGGTATGGGTGGCCTTGACGTTGGCGTTGAGGTGTACGAGGCACGGCATATCGCGGTACTCTTTGTAGGTTTGGGGAATGCGGAGCTGCACCGAGTTGGTTTCACTTCCTTGCTGTTGCCCGCGGCCTGCTCCCCTTCCTCAGCCACGTTGTCCGCCTTCTCCTCGTCCTGCAAAAGTCATAGCAACCATGTCGGAAGATTGCTTTTCTTCTGGAGCGGTTTTCCGCTTTGTACTGCTGTTCCTCCGGGCTTGAGTTGGAACGGCTGTTGCCGGCAAGGAGCCACGAGCGTCGTCGGCGGCAGCTGGGAACTCACTAGCTAACTGAATCATCTGATTCAAGTCAAGCTGATGATTGTCCTGCAAGCGCTTCAGCTTATGTCGGAGCAACGTGCCCCTTTCCAACCCATCGATGAAGGCAGCCATGGCAGTCTGAGCGTGCACTCCTGCGCAGGAATTCTTCATATCTAGCCAACGGGAGAGGTAGGCGCGAGAGTCTCGCCTTTCTCCTGCACGCACCGCTGTAGATCGTCCACAGTGCAAGGACGCTTGTATGTACCCTCAAAGTTCTTGGTGAATGCTTCTTGCATGTCCAGCCAGTTGTAGATAGATTTATCCGGCAAGTCGTCGATCCATTCACGGGCCGTACCCGCCAACATTAACGGGAGGTACTTGACGGCGACGTTGGGGTTGCCTCCGGCAATCTCCACCGCGTTGCCGTAGTCCTGCAACCATGTGGCCGGTTTGGCTGTGCCGTGATAGGGCTTGATGGTCTTGTCAATCCGAAAACCTTTGGGGTAAGTTGCGGACCGTATTCCAGGTCCAAAGCAACGTGGTCCCAGGTATGGTCCTTCCCGGGCTTCGTGGATCTTATCAATCCGTGAACGTGTGTCATATGGCTCCAGGTTCTTCTTCTTGTTGTCAACAGGGGACGGGCTGCGTGAATGATGCGGGCCTCTTCTGCCATGGTGACTGCTTGGCGGCGACGGAGGCGGAGGTGGCGGTGGGTTAAATTTCTTGCTATTACCCTCCCGCGACGCTTCGCGCCTGTCCGGTTGCTTGTCGGACGCGGAGGGTCATGGTGTGATCTGCTCCTGTGTCCCTGGTTGCGCTCTCCATCATGACGGGTCTGCTCCGCGTTGTCGCGGATGACGATGCCGCACTGTTTTGGTGGAGGCATATCCGTGCGATGGCGAGCCTTGTAGTCTTCCTGACGTCGGGGGGATCGGGGCGGTGGCGATGGGCGACGAGGTTGGGCTCTTTCTCCGTGGTTGGAGGATATGGGGATAGCGTCCTTCCTGTTGCGTGCATCCCTCCGTCTTCGTTCTGATGAGCTCGTTTGTGATCCGACATCCTGAGGAGATCTGTCCCTTGGCGGTTTGTACTGGCTAGATCGGCAGAGCGCTGGGTCAGATTCGAGCCTCTGAGAGGTGGCCTTTTCCTGCTGCTTTACCGCCTTGGCCACTAGGTCATAGACTTGTTCTACTGCCTCAGGCGATCTATCCTACTCCAGAAGGGTCTTGGCGACGGCGAGGTTAAGGAGTGGGGTGGGCATCACCTGCTTGCCTTCGCTATCAATGTATGGCTTGGACTGTGCCGGCTTCGAGGGAGCCCATCCTAGGTTGCGCCGTACACCAGGATCGTTGATGACGCGAGCCGGAGCTTTCTTAGCCTTCTGCTGCTATAGCAGGGTCTTGTACTTGGCCTCCATTGCTCTAGCTTTCTCTATGGACTTCTGCGCGTTGACTAGATCTTGATCTAGTTTAGCGCCTTGCTCCGCGATGGCTTGCGCTTCCTCCAGCAGCTGCTGGCGCTTCTCGTCAAGCTGAGTCACGTTCCGGATATGATCAACAGTTAGTGGCTCGACGAGGAGGTTGCCATACATCACTCTATCAGCTGGAGTAACATGGGCTGCTGGCGATGTAGATGCTGGAGGCGGCAAATTTGCGGTGTTGTTGTTGCTCGGACCGGTGCCGAGTTCCTGCGGCTGCTGCACTAGATTAGGCGGAGGAGGCATGACTCTTGCGCGATCATCATCAGCAGCAATAAGTGGCCCCTTTACTTTTTCCAGCGCGGTAGGCGGAGCTTGCCCGGGTTGGTCTTCATCCATTGCTGTCCCAATGGTGACGAACACCCCTCGAGACATGACGGTGCTATTAGCTTGTTCGTCGCGCGAGTACTCCTCCTCCATCTCCTGCATAGCGGAGTCTAGCTCTTCTAGACTGAAGTCTATTTCCTCTGAGTCTGCACTGAAATCAGAATAAAGCGCGTCAATGACAGAATCGGAGGGTGCCAGGATTTCCTCGATGACGGGCGGTGGAGGTGCAACGGCCTCGACGATGACTGGAGGTGGTGGCGCCGCTACGATGATGGCGGCCAGAGGCGGTGGTGGCTGAATCGGAGGGACTCCGTCGACGGGTGCGAGCGCTGCCTGAGCTGCCGCTTCAGCCTCCGCGTAGGTGTTGACGGTGTTCACCATGCCTTCGAAGGTAAGTCGGCCTGACGCCTGCTGCCGCCTTAGAGAATGTCGGAGAAGCGTGCCATGGTCCAATCCTTCCACAAAGTGATAGATGGCATCATCATTGGGGTAGTTGGTCAGGTCGCTCCGTATACGGAGCCATCTGGCGAGGTAGTCGCGGGGGTTTTCGCCCTCTCTCTGAATGCAGCACGCTAGATCAAAGATGGTAACCACGCCGACGAACTTGGATCTCTGTTGTCCAGACGCACGGACGAAGCCGGCGGACTTGCAGTGATCTTCCACCTTTATATCCTGCACAAGGGCGGTTTGGGTGGGCCTTGGATTTTTTCGATCTTTGCCGGCAAACTCCAAAGAGAGATCCGACATCGATCCTTCCGCGAACGTATCCTGCCCATAGGCGGTCTGTGCGGGTCCTGATGCTCCTCCGACTCCCAGGGAACTAGTGCCCGAGTCGGTTTCGCTGATGAAGAGGTGGATGTCTCCGATAGGAATGATCGAGCACCGCGTAGGGTTCGTCTTCGCCGGGATCCAGAATTCGTAGAGGGACAATCGGAATGTTGCCGGAGAAGAGGACACCGCCGATGGCTACGGTCTCACCGATTCCCGTGAAGATCTTGGTCCTCGCCCGCTGAAGAGCCTGAAGCGCCTCTTTCCCCACGGTGGGCGCCAACTGTCATGGTATTGCCGACGAGTACGCCATGAAGGGGTCCTCATAGTGCGTGTTTAGAGATGTGGGGTAAGGCGGACGGTTGACGGGTACGAGGTAACACAGCTTACCCAGGTTCAGATCCCACGACGGTGGCGGAATCCTACTCCTGCTATAAATCACTATAATGGCAATATGCCGAGTTACAGAGATAGGTTCGCTGTGCAAGGTGACTAGAGAGTCTAAGTTATCGTGCCCTAAAGGCTCCCATAGGTCCGACTTATATAGTCGTCAGATCCCAGGGTTATAGGGAAAAGTCCTAGCCGGACAGGTTACAGAGTCCTACACCGTCTATCACTAGTCCTGTGTATCTTGTACTCCAAGGCTCCGGGTACACTGGTGACTCCACCGTAGCCTTCCTTTATCCGGCGTGGGCCTCCCTTCTGGATCCACCTAACTGGGCCGCCCAGCAGGCCATAGGACATGCTACCGACTATGGGCCACCCGGGTTAGTCGGATAAGGGACATGCTATGAGGATACCCATATAGCATATCCCCAACACAGGCGGCGAAGGCGGGGCGCGGTCTGTGCGAGCGTGTCGAGCGTGGTGCTCTAGCGCACTCTCGGCATGGTCGCAGAGAAATGGGTGCGTGTAATTCTCTATGGTCCAGTGCCTGGCAAGGGTCGAGGGATGGACAGGGAGTGGCGGTGGATGGTGGTGTGCTTGCTAGACACGGTGGCTAGGTTTGGCGCTTGCTCTGGCTAGCTAGCCATGGTCGGCTGGCAAGGGTGCTCTCGGGTTGGCATGACATGGTGCACTGGGTAGGGGCTAGGTGTGTTCAAGGCATTGGTTGGCACTGGGGATACAAGTGTGATCAATGGTGAACAATGGTTGCGAAGATCACTGCTCAAAACAGTAAAGTTTGGCCAATTTGATTTTATGTCTCCAAGTGTTTGATGAAATGGCCGCAAGAAATTCAAATTTGAATCGACGGCGAGCTAGGGTTAGATGCACCTCCTGGTCACGCAGCTAACCCTAGCCCACGCTTGGGGGTGTGGCCACCCCGAGTGCTTCCCTGCCTCGCCTCTTCGCCTATAAGAATCCCCTGATACCAAAACCCTAAGGACTCGATCAATATTCCATGAAACAGTCTGTAGCCACCGCCACCATCGTCCCTAGATCAGGGGGATCTGAAGCTCTTCCTGGCACCCTACCGGAGGGGAGATCATCCCGGAGGCCTTCTTCATCACCATGCTAGCCTCCGGTATGAAGTGTGAGTAGTTCCACCTTGGACTACGGGTCCATGTAGTAGCTAAATGGTTGTATCTCCTCCTTTGTTCTACCATGTTTAGATCTTGTGAGCTTCGTTCATGATCAAGATCATCTATTTGTAATCATGCATGTTGTGTTTGCGGGGATCCAATGGATATTTAGATTACTATGTCAGATTGATTAATGGTTTTGTCTTATTGATTCTATCATGTGTGTGTTGTTTGTGATATTGCATGCTCTCCGTTTCTAGTAGCTATCTTTTCCAGGTAGATGCTAGTGACTCCAAGAGGGAGTATTTATGCTCGATAGTGGGTTCATGCCTCTATTTAATCTGGGGAAGTGATAGAAATCTCTAAGGTTGTAGATGTGTTGTTGCTACTAGGGGGAAAACAACAGTCTCTTCTTCATGGAACAAGTGGATTGTTTACCTTTCACACATTGCTTAAAGCAGTTATCCGTTGCTTGCAACTTAATACTAGAGGGGGTTCGGATGATAACCTGAAGGTGGATTACTAGTCATAGATGCAGTTGGATGTCGGTCTATGTATCTTGTTATATTGCCCAATCAAATCTCATAGGATCATGAATGTCTAGTATTACATTGTTATGTATTGCTCAGTCATGTCAATTGCCCTGCTGTAATTTGTACCCAACATGCCATGTTTGTTTATCTTAAGGAGAACACCTCTAGTGAACTATGGACCCCGGTCCAATCTTTACCATTGATACATCTCCACTATTACTGTTTACTTTCTGCAAACCACTATTACCTTCCACACCATACAGTTAATCCTTTGTTTTCAGCAAACTTGTGAGATTGCTTACTATGGTGATGCTGCAAGTTTCCACCATGATTAGGCATGGCTTAGGCTAGCGGCCCAGGCGTTTCTCTAACACATATACATAACTCCATGGAATTACAAGATTCCCTTTTATTTCACACCGACGACACCCGTAAACAAAAGAGCATGATATCAACTGTGTATAATGTACAAGTGCAATGTTGAAAGTGTTCCCCATGACAGCATGGCTCTGATAATTCCAACAAATAGGTGCAAGCATATACAACATAGATGACACAATGGTTCAAGTTTATTAGGGGCAAGAAAAATATAGTGTGTCATCAAGTTTGTGAGAGCATTAATCACTAAGTTTTCACATAACAAAAGTGACTTTTTAATTGGAAGGTAGATGAAAACAAGAATATACTTAGAATGGTGTAACACACCATGCATAGGAATTTATAGTGGACACTTTGGAATAACTTGGTTTCTTGGGAGTTTGATGCATGAGTAGAGCTTACTCATACAAGTGGAGGCTAGCAAAAGACTGGGAGTGACCAACTAAGAGAGCAATAATGGCCATAATCATGCAGAGCGACAAAACATTACTAATCAAAGCATCAAGTGGTAGTACAAGTCAAGGACTAAATGATCATAGCAGCTATGGTGACTTGTTCATAGTCATAACATGGTGTGAGTATGTGCCAAGTCAACCCAAACAAAGCATCAAAGGAAAATACCACAATACTATGCTTTTGTATGCTAAAACAACGCATGATTCCTTCAAGGCACATTAATAAATCCTAATTGTTTGGAACAATTCATGCTACAACAATAATCATTAAGCATAAGGTCAAAACAACATCTAGCATGGCATGCTAAAGTCTAAGTCACAGTCAAAGAAAGCTCCTCTTTCACTATTCAAGCAAGAACTTTCTATTCCTTTCCATCACCAATCAACTTATTTGCAACAACACAGTGAGAACGGGGGTCCAAGTACTTTATTCAAGCAAACTAAGCAAACAAAAACGAAAAAAGAAAACTAAGACGCTCCGAGAACAACACAATAGTGCATGAAACAATAAAAACAAAGTGTCTAGAATGACCTGAGATTTTTATTGATGAAGGGGATGCCTTGGGCATCCCTAAGCTTTGACGCTTGTACCTCTTGAATATTTCTTGAGGTGACACGGGGTGGCATCCCCAATCTTGAGCTTTTGTCCATTCTTCATCTCATTACATCATTCTTCCTCTACACCTGCAAATTTTACTTCATATAAAACTTCACACAATCTTCATTAGTAACACTAGTGTATTCAAAAGATAATAGACCCTTGGGGTTTAGTTTTAGAACAGAAAAACTTTCACTAAAACACAAGATACTGTAGCAATTCCCTCAAAAAGCTCAATTTCTCAAAAAGAACCCAAAAAGGAATCAATAAGAAGCAAATGCAAATAATGGCAGAAATCTGTCAAAACAGATCAGCAGGTAGAAACCGATTTTTTCGAAGACCTTCTGTTGCTCAAATCAAAAAGTGTTGAACTAACAAAAGTTAGCTAACAACCGGGGGAATTTATTCAGAAAATTACAGCTCAAACCGACTTACAGAGATTTTACAGGAAATTTTACGGTGGAGCACAAAAATCTGTTTCGGGATAGCAACTCCCCAAATCTTACTTCCCTCTCATTAGAGGTTATTCTTGGCACAAAAAGCAAATAAAAAGGATAATAAGAGGTTATTACAGAGGTAATAACTTTCAAGACTCAAAAAAACTATTGGGTTATCTCCCAAGAAGTACTTTTCTTTAACGCCTTTAAGTTAGGCACAAGAAGCAAGAATAAAGTATTTTCAAATGAAGAAGCATTAACATCAAACCTTGCTTTCAAATGAGGAGAAAAAAGCAACTTCTCTCTCCTCATAGGAAGTGTTAAATACCTTTCTTGAATGGAAATTTATATTTAATGGTGTCTTCTTTCATATCAATGATGGCACCAATAGTTCTAAGAAAAGGTCTTCCCAAAGTAATAAGACAAGAAACAGTGTATTCAACATCCAAAACATAGAAATCAATAGGGACATAAGAATTATTAATCATAATAAGAACATCATTAACACTTCCCATGAGTTTATTTTTAGCATTATCATTAAGTGGAACATCCAAATAGTAATCTTCCAAAGGTGTCAAATCAAGCATTTAATAAATATTTCTAGGCATAATAGAGACACTAGAACAAAGGTCACATGAATCTTTGAGATTAAAGTCATTCACTTGCATATTAATGATGGGTTCCCAACTATCTTCTACTTTCCTAGGAATAGAGGCTTTGTATTTCGGCTTCTCTTCCTTAAATTTAATAAGATAATTTGTAATGCGTTTGGTGAAAACTACATTCATATCACTAGCATCAGGACTTCTAGCAAGCTTTTGTAGGAACATAATCACTTCAGAAATATTGCAACCATCAAGATCAATATCAAAATTAGCATCACTGGTAGTAGATACATTGGGTTTAGGCATTGTGGTAGGAGGAATAGGGACATCTTGTGGTTTAGTGACATCCATATTGATGGCGGTGATAGTGCACATACTATTGTTTCTAGCAATTTCAGGTTCTCTTTCCCACTTAGCATGTAGTTGAGCTAACAGTCTAACATTTTCATCAATAGTAACTTGTATGGCACGAGTAGAAGCAAAGGTACTTTCCAAAGTTCCAGGTTTAGCAGCCATTTTATTAATCAAAGAGGACTGTGCTTCAGACAAAGAGGAAATATTTTTCTCAACATTCAAAAGCTTTTCCTCCACAGTCTTGTTGAAAGTGGTTTGTTTACTAATAAAGTATTTGCATGACTTCAAGTTCAGAGGGAGCACTTCTAGTATTGTTGTAGGAGTTTCCAAAGGTATTGCCATTATTAGGAGGATAAGGCCTATAATTGTTGTTACTACCAAAATTATTCCTATATGCATTGTTGTTGAAATTGTTGTTTCTAATGAAGTTTACATCAACTTGCTCTTCTTGAGAAACCAAAGAGGCTAAGGGAACATTGTTTGGATCAATAGGATCTTTTCCATTAACAATCATAGCCATTATAACATCAATCTTATCATTCAAAGAGGAGGTTTCTTCAACAGAATTTACATTCTTACCATGTGGAGCTCTCTCAGTGTGCCATTCAGAATAGTTTTCCATCATATTATCAAGGAGCTTTGTTGCAGCACCCAAAGTAATGGTCATAAAGGTACCTCCAGCAGCTGAATCCAACAGGTTTCTTGAGGAGAAGTTTAAACCTGCATAAAAAGTCTGGATAATCATCCAAGCAGTAAGTCCATGAGTGGGACAATTCTTAACCAAAGATTTCTTTCTTTCCCAAGCTTGAGCAACATGTTCATTATAAATTTGTTTAAATTTCATTATTTCACTTCTCATAGATATAATCTTAGTAGGAGGATAGTATTTTCCAATAAAAACATCTTTTCACTTAGTCCAAGAATCGATACTATTTTTAGGCAAAGAAAGCAACCATTCTTTAGCTTTTCCCCTCAAGGAGAAAGGAAAAAGCTTGAGATTAATAATATCTCCATCTACATCCTTATACTTTTGCATCTCACAAAGTTCAACAAAGCTATTAAGATGGGCAGCAAGATCATCAGAACTAGCACCAGAAAATTGCTCTCTCATCACAAGATTCAACAAAGCAGGCTTAATTTCATAAAAGGTAGCATCAAGAGCAGGTGGAGCAATAGGAGTACTCAGGAAATCATTGTTGTTTGTTCTAGTGAAGTCACACAACTTGGTGTTCTTAGAAGAGTTCATTTTGGCAAAAGTGGAGCAAGCCAACAGCAGCAGCAACTAGAGCAGGAACTAATTTTTTGTGTGTTTTTATAATAAAAGCAAACCAAACTAAGCTAATTTTTTTGTGAGTTTTGATTAAAAGAGGCAAACAAAACAACGCAAAAGAAACTAAGAAAAACAAAAACAAAGTAAAGAGAAAGGTTGTGAAGAACTCCCCTTGTGAAGACGTCCTTAGCCTTCCCGGCAACAGCGCCAGAAAATCTTGATTGTGGCTCAGATCAATGTAGAGCTTCGTTGGGAGACCCCAAGAGGAAGGTACGATGAGCACAACAGCAAGTCTTCCCTCAGAAAGAAACCAAGGTTATCGAACCAGTAGGAGGAAGGAAATGACTCAAAGGTGTTGCTAGCAAATTGGAAACCTGCACAACACAAACTCAAGACTTTGCCCCAACGAACAGTGAGGTTGTCAATCTCACCGGTTTGCTGAAAACAAAGGATTAACTGTATGGTGTGGAAGGTAATAGTGGTTTGCAGAAAGTAAACAGTAACAGTGGATGATGTATCAATGGTAAAGATTAGACTGGGGTCCATAGTTCACTAGAGGTGTTCTCCTTAAGATAAACAAACATGGCATGCTGGGTAAACAAATTACAGCAGGGCAATTGATAGGACTGAGCAAGGCATAACAATGCAATACTAGACATTCATGATCCTATGAGATTTGATTGGGCAATACAACAAGATACATAAACCGCCATCCAACTGCATCTATGACTAGTAATACACCTTCAGGTTATCATCCGAACCCCCTTCGGTATTAAGTTGCAAGCAACAGATAACTGCTTTAAGCAAAGTGTTTAATGTAAACAATCCACTTGTTCCATGAACAAGAGACCGTTGTTTTCCCCCTAGTAGCAACAGCACATCTACAACCATAGAGATTTTTGTCACTTCCGCAGATTAAATAGAGGCATGAACCCACTATCGAGCATAAATACTCCCTCTTGGAGTCACTAGCATCTACTTGGACAAGATAGCTACTAGAAACAGAGAGCATGCAAGATCACAAACAACACAGACATGATAGAATCAATAAGACAAAACCATTAATCAATCTGACATAGTAATATGAATATCTATCGGATCCCCGCAAACATGACATGCATGATTACAAATAGATGATCTTGATCATGAACAGAGCTCACAAGATCTAAACATGGTAGCACAAAGGAGGAGATACAACCATCTAGCTACTACATGGACCCGTAGTCCAAGGTGGAACTACTCACGCTTCATACCGGAGGCTGGCATGGTGATGAAGAAGGCCTCCGGGATGATCTTGCCTCCGGCAGGGTGCCGGGAAGAGCTTCAGATCCCCCCTGATCTAGGGACGATGGTGGCGGTGGCTATGGACTGTTTCGTGGAAGATTGATCAGGTACTTAGGGTTTTGGTATCGAGGGCTTCTTATAGGCGAAGAGGCGAGGCAGGGGCACCCGAGGTGGCCGCACCCCCCAGGCATGGGCTAGGGTTAGCCGCGCAACCAAGGGGTGTGGCCCCCTGGTGGCTCCCCTCCGTCTCCTATTTTGACTCCATGTTCCCCACGGTAAAATATTGACTTTGGCTTTTGTCCCGTCCAATTTCGAGAATATCGATTTTCTGAATTTTTTGGAACCAAAAAACAGAAGAAAACAGGCAACTGGCACTGTGACATCTTGTTAATAGGTTAGTCCCAAAAAACATATAAAAATACCTCAAAGTGTAAACAAAGAAAAGCAAAGTAGATACTAAACAAGCATGGAACATCAAAAATTATAGATACGTTTATAACGTATCAGTGATTCGCACTCTCCTTTTCAGGCCTCTCTACCTCCCACCTTCTAGGCCGAGGCACTCTACACTGCCACACACCTCCAAAACATTCGTCTCGCAGCAGCCCTCCATCACCAAACACCACACTTCATCCTCTACGACACAAACCCTTCCTATGATCACCTACGTGTATTCGGCTTCCTATGCTATGTCAATGCCTCCTCCACTACTTCCAACAAACTTGCTCCACGTTCCACAAAATGTATATTTTCTTGGTAATCCTTCCCATCATAAAGGATATCATTGTCTTGACCTATCATATCGTCGCATTTTAATATCACGACATGTCACCTTTGATGAACACGTCTTTCCCTATGCTCCTGTCTCTCAACCATCCACCATACCTCCCACCACATCCTCCCTAGACCCACACCTGGATCACATCCCTCACATCACCCCCTCACCAGACACACCACCCCCACCCAACCCCTGCAGCGACAAAGTTTCCCCTGCCACGAGCCCATGACAACTTGCTGCCGCCACTTTTCCTGTGGCGGCAGAGATCTCTCCTGCTACGAGCTCGTGGTAACCTACCGCCGAGCGCTTTTCTACCACGGCAGCGCAGCAACCTCATTTTGTTGTCGTGTACTCCAGACGGCCTTCTATGCCACCAACCCCTACTCCTACACCCATTACCTCCACACCACCACCTATTATACAACGTACTCTTAGTCTCACTGATAGACTCCCCCTCCTATCCATAAACTTAACCTCTCAGACACCGTCTCTTCACCCATTCCCCATAATTACCTAACCGCACTTCGTGATCCATCCTAGAGGCAAGCCATGCAGGAAGAGTATGATGCAATCATGCATAAACAAACCTGGTCTCTTGTTCCACCTCCTCCTGGTGCTAACATAGTTAGCGAAAAATGGATCTTTCACCACAAATTCAACTTCGATGGATCTCTTGCTCGACACAAAGCTCGCTAGGTTATTCGTGGTTTCACGCAACAACCTGGTATTGACTTCGACGAGACATTCAGACATGTTGTAAAACCAACCACCATATGAGTAGTCCTCTCTCTTGCATTATCTACCAACTGGCACATCCATCAACTTGATGTTAAAACGCCTTCCTTCATGGTAACCTCTATGAGGAAGTCTACAGCCAGCAACGCTCGGGATTTGCCGATCCCTCCCGTCCTACTCACGTCTGTTATCTTCTAAAATCTCTTTATGGTCTCAAACAGGAACCTCGTGCCTGGTTTCATCGATTTTACACCTTTGCTCGTTCAGTTGGGTTCATCGAGGCTAAATCCGGCACCTCTCTCTTCACTCTCCATTGTTGCTCCGACATTGCATACCTACTCCTTTATGTTTATGACATTGTTCTTACATCCTCCACCCCAACTCTTTTGCGATCCATCATTCACACGTTCATCCGCAAATTTTCCATGAAGGACCTCGGTCCTCTTCATCATTTTCTTGTATCACGTTACTCGCCATCCACATAGTCTTCATCTTTCTCAACGGCAATATATCCTTGAGGTTCTTAACCGTGCAGGCATGAGTGACTGCCATTCTTCCTCCACCCCTGTTGATACCAAAGCCAAACTTTATGCCTCCACCAGACCCTCTTTACCAGATCCCTTTCTTTACTGATGACTGCAAGTGCACAGATCATTTGTAGCTAGTTTCGAAATAAAGATATCGATCCCATAGGGAGCAGTAGGCGAAAGACTAAAATGCTTTTAACTAACTAAACAAAGTACTTAAGGAATAATTCTAAGATGCAAGAAAGTAGAATTGTTTTTGGGTTTTTGGTTGAGTGAAACAGTAAAGTAAAATGAAGTAAAACTTAATGCAGAAAGTAGTAATCGCGTGTGTAAGAAAGATTGAAACTGCAATAGGGAAAGACGTTCTCAGGGAGTGGTGGATACACCGCTAGAAATTTATACCAAGTGATCAAGATTATTATAACGAATATTCTTATGATATTCATGTATGTAGGAGGAGCTCCATAATGGATAATGAGGCAGTAACCACTGCTCACACCATCCTTCATAACCACAGCTGACAGATAAACGACATCAATCATATTATCCCGCTATTAAGTGATTTCTCCCGCGGTATGGACATGGCTTAATGAGTTCTCCTTGATTCCCCAAGTTAGTACATAAAGGATGACAACAAATTTATAGTCACAGTAAGTGCTACCATCCCTTCGTCTACCAATAAGTAATCCCCTTTATCAAGTCCCTGTAAGAAGCAAATATTAAGGAGGTGCACAACTCCCAACATCAAGATGAAGACAATTAACACATACGTATAATGATGTATACATAATAATCTCTATTTCATCTCAATCATATACTAGGGTTTCTCCATCTCCCCAAAAACTAATGATTTACTCAGACATGGAGGCAGACAACATCATGACAAGGGTAATGGAAACGATTATCGATGAATAGTACTTGTATAAATACATAACTAGTGCAAGAATTACAACAAGATCTAGATGGGATGGATGAAGAAGATGATGGTGATGGAGATGCAGCGGTTGATAAAGATGGAGATTAATGCCTTGGCCTCCCAGATCTACTTAGGGCAAAGATGGATCCCTAGGGCAAGTCTCCCCTCCAGATCCCTTCCAGAGGTGAGGTGTTTAAAAATTTATTCGCGCATGCATGACTCGAACCTAGCACCCCGCGCTTGCCTGACTGTGTAGTGCACAAGGCTACGAGCTGATGACCATCTCCTCCACACGAGTTTGTTGTTGATATGAGAGACAAACATCTTTTATACTTACTCTGCACGCTAGCAGCAGAAATAGTTACACTCAATATCAATTCGTGTGAGAGACAGACATCTTCCACATAAGTTTTGCTGTTGATAGAGAGACAGACATATTTTGTAGTCAACCTTTTATTTGTTATGATACGTGTGAGAACTTGTAAAAGGTTATAAAATTATTTTCTCAAAGTATCAATTCGTGCGAGATACACCATGTTAGAACTTAGAATTTGGAAATGGTTTAAAATTGGCATTTGAGCCTAATTATAACTCATTACGTGCAGATTCCAAGTCTAGACACACTCAATATCTTTGCATGTATATTTATCTATTTATTGTAGTATTTATTAATAAATATATATATCATTTTATAGCTTAAAAAACCAGACAGTGAACCAGTGAACCGGTGGTCCGACCAGTAAAATCCTGAACCAACAGTCTCACCGGTTCGATCACAGGTCCGGTTTTTTAAACTATGCCCCAAACCAGTTGCACATGGTGAAACTATTTGAGAAGACGAAAGCGACGTCAACTATACGGCCACAACTATACGTATTAGGTGCGCGTAGGTCAGATATTAGGTGCACATACGTGTATAGATCCAAAAATTGAGGCAATGCCGTGAGTGATTGTTTGTTCTGGCTGCCCTAGCTCTACCTGCCGTGCCTTGGGAAGTGATAAGTGAGAAGTGAGATGGGATGGATGAATACAGATTTAAAGATATTAATTATTCTATATTAAATAAAAAAATACAAAAAAGTAAAATTATTATATTTTTATTTGAATTCAATAATATTTTTACTTATTCATTAATGTTTACTTAAATAATTATTTGTAATTTCAAAAAATACAAACATATGACATGATGATATAAGAGTTAATAGGATTGATATCATAGTATTGACAACAATATATGAATTACTTTGCGAAACAGATTATGAAGGAACGAGAAAGTTAAGCGTGCTGGAGCTGGAGTAGTATTAGGATGGGTGACTGGCTGGAAAGTTTGACCAAGACTGCAATTTAATTAAATATTAAATATAGTTAATGTTAATCAAAGTGAGAGATTAACGAGTCAAACAATTTAAAGATTAAAAAATTGAGAAAAAAATAAAAAAAGTTAATTTTTTTAAAAAAAAATGTGTAGAAGATGAGGTGAGGGAGATGAGGGAGCTGCACGAGCGGGCCATTTGGGGTTTTCTTTCATCTTCCCATGCAAGATAGCTAGATTAATTCTACTATTCTATGTGTAGAAGAGATTAAATAATAATAGTCAACGATGGAGTTGTCCGTTAGGCTAGTCATAGTGGAAGTAACTTAGGTGGTAACATACACCCACATGCAATGCCAGCTAGTAGTTTTGATGATATGGCATATCAATTAATGTGGAAAGAGAGCGTTGTGGTAACTAGCCATGTCATTGTAACGTCACACATCCCAAAATAATACGAGTCTATGGAGTAATAAATAAGTCATTCTAAGTTACTAAGATTCTATTATCTTTATTTGGGATTATAAGGGTCGAGAGATTTTTTATTTTATTGGAGATTATAAGGGCTATCTTACTTATTAGTCTCTCTCCTTCAATGCATGTTCTTCTTTTTCTCTCACTTGTCTCATACATATAAAACTATTGGTGCATGTATAGATTAACAATGAGAGATATGGAATATCTTGGTCCTAGTAACTCAAAGAACGATCTTTATCTATTGTCTCTCACTTGTCTCCTTTAACTATTGCGGTTCGAATCTATCCGATCTTTATCTTTTTGCTCAAAGAACGAATAACACCCCTTGTCGAAGCCCTTTATGATAAGCTTCCCTAGATCTGGGAAGTTTCTCTTTCACGATATTAAGATCGTTTGATCAATTTCCTTGATTTGATTGCTACTTATTGGCGTGCACTCAAAGGATACAAACAGGGATTCGCAAACAAAAAAAGAAATTCGTAGTCACTTTTTCATGTCGCGTAAAAAGAAGTCTTTATGCGAGAGCAATAGCGGTTGGGATACATCTATCTCTTCTGAGCAACCTCTTTTGGATTCTTAAGACCACCCTTGCAGTAGGATACCATCTGCTTTGGGTTCTTTATTATCTCCTTCGAGGGATTTTTAGGATCGTTCAGGCTATATTTAGTCTATTTTGGCTTTTACTGTCTACTTTTCTCAGGGAGATGGTTAAGGACCTCAGAAGATAGAGGAGAGCGTCATGCGCAGATTTTCGGAATACTTCTACAGGAAATGCGGATTGAATGAGCATTCTCCATATTATGCCTTGAAGAGGACTCGAACCTCCACGCTCTTCAGCACGAGATTTTGAGTCTCGCGTGTCTACCATTTCACCATCAAGGCATCTTGAAAGTGAATCGTATTCCATGAATATGATATCTATCTAATGTGATATATGGAATATATGACAAAGGTGGAGTCTTGGAGTATTTCGATCGATCGTTCATATAGGCCCGAGTCAGACATCAAATAGCTTCGATTTGCATTATCCGTAAGACACCTTATATGTATCAAAATCGATATCAAAATCAAAAAGATGAAAGATGTACAATCCAATTTCTCGATTCAATAGAAGCCCAAAGAGGTGCATATGGTACCCAACTAAGAATAGGATAGAATAGATATGTCAAAAGCAGGTCTGATTACACCTATTCTTAATCCTAAATAGAATGTAAGGACGTAGGAATTTCTATGTAAACAGAGTATCCTATTTCCATAGGCTCGAATGACCCCCTTCTCATAATAAGAATGTGCACGGTCTGGTCCGGTATGGAATGAACTTATAATCTGATGATCGAGTCGATTCCATGATTATAAGTTCATAACCCTAGCGCCCATTCCCATTTTGGGCAGAACAGATCTACTAATTCTTTTATTCCAGTTCCTTAGAACTAATAATCCCAAACCGAGATAGTATATAGTACTATGGCTGGCCTTAGGGTTTGGAAGGCCGGATGGCCAAACCCCGTGGACCAAGGAGAGGATTAATTGCCGCTACGAGTGATTTGGTAGAAAATAATTGGGTGCCAAAATTTTAGAAAAGTTTCTTTTCTTGACCAACCATTTGCAGGATTTACTAGGAGAGCGGTTCCAATAAATACGGGGCTATATTGTGGAGGATTTGATACGACCGTATGGTCACGGTCACCTCTCTTAATCTCCATATATATCATTTATTAGTGTTGATTAGTTCTCAACTTTACCTTATGAATTCTTAAAAATATTGGCAAGTTTAGTTAATAATCATTTTAATACTAACGATTGTTCACATATCATAGTTGCATTTGAACAGACGATGTTTTCATACATAATCATACAAGATTGTACTACAAGACAGTTAAAACGCCTAGGTTTTATTAAAGTTAGTTGATGAACTAATTTATTAGACTTGTTTCTCTTTAGACGTCTTTTTTTTTACCCAGCCCATCTACCAATATGGACATGTCAACTGGGTGGCTATTTGATACTCCTATGGGCCATCGTGACATATCTTTTGATTTACTTCCTTCCGTGGGCCACGCATGCTTTGGGAGTGCGCAAGATACTCCTATGGGCTAATGGCTGCACTGCAGTGCTTGGCCTAGATAAGACATACTGAAACCAACAAATGCATATGTGTGCAGTGTTCTAGTGTTTAGTCCCACATTGCTAAGGCAAGAAGGTGAAGACCAACTTATAAGGAGGATATTTTCTTGCCTTCTAGTTAGTAATACTAGAGGAACATACATCTATATTGCGCGTGCGCTCGCGTGAATATTCGCGACTTATGACTTATCCAACTTTGCGACGACGCGGCTAGCGGATTAGCAAATAAAATGTAGTGTGATCTTGTCTCTAGAAAGTAATTAGATCATATCGGCATGGAGATCTTGTCAAGATATGTAGCATATATATGCTAGCTTGATGGCATTGCCCATAATAAAAGTAAAACGATATATGGAGAGGCATTGGAAATTGGAACGTTCTCCTGTGTTCCAATCATGAGTCACATATGGGAATGTTCTCTTGTGTTTCAATCACGAGTCACCTAGCGATGGGAATGTTCTCTTGTGTTTCAATCACGAGTCACCTAGCGATTCACCACATTGATCCGGAGGACCAGGCCTGATGCGTATCTAAGAGTAAAAATCTTGATACTCATATTAATGGATGTGTGTGCATCACTAGTTTGTGTAGAGAACGCACCCAGTGTTAAAACGTTGAGTTTCTGGTCACGACGAAACCAAACAACCATAGGGCCTTCTGAGCCGCCCCAGGCGTACAAGACGATGTAAGCGGCCGGGTTCATATTCTAGAACCACCACGGGTCCACCAAATATCGGAGCCGTCGGCGTAGTCATCGTTTAAGCCAGCCCCGCCAAGCAGTCGTCGACGTAGAATTGCTTTCGGCATATCCTATGCTACGCCGACGGCCGCCCTCGGCGTAGCTATTTTTTATTTTATTTCATTAAACTTTGAAAAATCATAACTAAATCATTCTAATTCGGAAAAATACAAATAATATATCAAAATTTACAGAAAAATAAGACCTATCTATCTACACTCAAATATTACACATTTGTAAATAAAAATTAAGTAAAACATAAAACATTATATATAGTTTAAAACAGGCATAAAAAAATAAAAAATGATTGAAATAATACGAAACCTTCGTGTGGTGTTATATTATGTGACATAGTTAGAAGGAAAAAAATCAAACTTAGTATATTGATTATGTCTTAAAAAAACCTTCACAAAATGACCTATCTCATTCGAGGTTTCTTGGCTTTCGGGTCAAATGACCAATGTTATGGCTAGAATCAAGGCATAGTTTCTGATAATGTGCCCATATTGTGTATACACATGCATCATAGGATGGCGAACAATGTTGCAGAAGGAAGTTTTCCTTTTCGTCGCACCAAAAAGCAATTTTCCATTTTCCGAGCATAAAAACAGACGGTTTTGTGAAGCAACCACCAAATGGCTAATTAAAAATAGTACCACCACATTTTACAAAAGTATTAGACCACCTTATATGGACAATGTCCCAACAGGGGGATACAAAACCTTTCCGTCCACCTTTGGTAAAAAAGACAAATTCATGCCGAATCGGCAGGAAGTGGGTCAGATATGAACTACAGGTACATGATCTGATGTTCATGTTTTTTTACAAAAATCATTTTTAGGTTCATAATATGCCATTTTATCAAAGATCCAATGCAAGTTTTCCTTTTCATCGCACCAAAAAGGCATTTTTTATTATTCGAGCGCAAAAAATGAATTTTCTAAAGCAACCACCAAATAGCTAATTCAAAAACGGAGGGTTTGTGATTAGTTGATATGGATATCATATTTGGATTCCTCTCATTTTTTTGATCAATTTAGACATATTATTTGTTAAATTCCGATTTACAGATTTAAAGATATTAATTATTCCATATTAAATAGAAAAATACAAAAAAGTAAAATTATTATATTTTTATTTGAATACAATAATATTTTTACTTATTCATTAATGTTTACTTAAATAATTGTTTGTAATTTCAAAAAATACAAACATGTGACATGATGATATAAGAGTTACTAGGATTGATATCATAATATTGATAACAATGTATGAATTAGTTTGCGGAAACAGATTATAAAGGAACGAGTAAGTTAAGCGTGCTGGATATGGAGTAGTATTAGGATGGGTGACCGGCTGGGAAGTTTGACCAAGACTGCAATTTAATTAAATATAATTAATGGCTGGGAAGTTTGACCAAGACTTCAATTTAATTAAATATAATTAATGTTAAAAATGTTCAAAGTGAGAGATTAACGAGTCAAACAATTCAAAGATTAAAAAATTAAAAAAAAATAAAAAAAGTTAACTTTAAAAAAAAATATTTTTACAACATGTCGACAGGCTGTGCCGACGGCCGCTACGCCGACGGTATTTTGATACGCCGACGGCCTCTATATGCTCCGCCGAGGGAGGCTACGCCGAGGACAGCCGTCGACGTATCATACGCCGAGGACATTTTGTCCTACGCCGACGGCTTTTTGCCCTCGACGTAGTACGCGTCCTGTAGTGCATGCTTGATACCCGCAGGATGGAGTTCTCCATGCTTCCCCTCCCGTCAACCATTATGATGGGGTACTAGAGGATCTCAAGGTACTCCATTGGAGAGACCGAGGATGGCAAAAGCTGCGTCGTGTGCGTGAGCAACCACCTGCTCCCTTGGATATATGTCTTGTGAGAAAACCTTTTTTTTGAAATAGTAAACGAAGCTCCAACCTCTGCATAAAACGATGCACACTGCCTTTATTCATTATTAAAACCACAATATTTGGCAATGATCATACAAATCGGATCCGCGAAAACAAAACACCGAGTAAAATGATAACCGTATCGCCAGCTCCCTAACAAGATCTAGCAACACCTAGCTGCCCCTTTCAACCTAGCCCCACGGTTACTCTCACCATTGCCACTCACCAAGAGAAGCTGGAGTGCTTGGACGCGGTGGCTCGAACTCAGGCAAAAGGGGCCCTAGAGCCTATTCATAGAACGACGCCTAGGCACACGGTTCGGATGTAGCCATCTTCACTATCTTCCACCAAACCGTCATGAGCATGTAGATCGATGCGCAACCACTCGCCACACCAGACACTGACACCACCGCGGTGCCAAGTAGCACCGCCTCCCTGCGCGATAGCCGCTCCACCTCTCCCGCCTCTTCCATCCAGCGCTACTCCAAAAGCGATGCTCCCAAGAGAGAACGTGACACCGCAGCACCGCCATCGCCAGATCCGGAAGCCAGATCCTATGGTTTTCCTCAGAGCAGCACGAGTGGGTCGACAATAGTCGCATGACAGACACCTTCATCAAGGTAACGGCGTAAACACGCCGCCATTGTCCGCCAAGACCGAAGTCATCTCGGTTTTCACCTGCGACTATGACTCCCCGTCTCACCGCCAGGACTAGAAGACGAACCGAGATCCATCCCTCTAGCCGCAATCCACGGCCAGCCACTTCCGACGAAGGAAACGACCACGACCAGCAAACCTAGGGTCGCCGCCCCGGGCCTCCTCGTGTTGTTGAGTCGAAGCCAGGTCCCCTCCACAGAGGCCGCCGCCGGTCCGACGAAGATGACAAAATCTGGCCAAACCCCATCGGATCCGCCAGCTTCACCGCCTTCAGAAGACGGCCGCGACCAGGGGTCAGGGCTTGCCGCCGTTCGTCCGTCCCCAAGACCAAGGAGCTTCAAGATGAGCCGCCGCACGCCATTGATCCCCGCAGCAAGGCTGCCGGCCGCCTAGGCTTTGCATTGGCATTGTCGCCGGCGACGACAGAGGGGATGGGGAGTATATCAAATTTGAGCGTAACGAAGATAACCCATCCAACAAAATTTTATCTGGGTATCTTGCGATCTTGTCTCTAGAAAGCAAATATATCACATCGGCATGGCGACTGACAGGATATAGCATATATGCTAGCTTGACGGCAGTGTCCTAAAAAAGTAAACGATCGAGAGGCTTTGAAAGGTTATTTTGTGTTCCATCCATAGATCATGTAGCAGAGTGTACCTTTGGAAGTTATTCCATCACCGCATTTGCTTGTGTCATCTACGCCGAAGATGTAAACCACTGGTCGGTGATCTTCGCTCAACCAAGCATATTTATTCTTTGTTCTTTTGGCGAAGCATATTTGCCTGTGAATCACCAGCTGCTCCATTGCCGACTGAGAATTTGGTTATGCCCTTGTCTGGAGTTGTTAGCATAAAACTATTATTTTACATATTAGTTTTTTCAAATGATACCAGTCGACCTCGAAATCGCAATACCAGATTGAAAACGAGTTGTCGCAAAATGCACTGATTGTTGTCTGCTCACAAATTGACACGGTAACTGACAGTGGAATCGATGTGGCATCCAGTTGACGCCTCTCCAAAACAGACGTTAACGACGGTTAGCATAAAACTACCATATTTATAGTTAAATTTTTCGAATAGTGCCGACTAACGTTTTAATCATAAAAAACTACCACGTCGAAACCAAGTTATTGTAAAAAGCACTGGTATCACGAATCATGAGTTGACTGTGAATCTGACAGCAGGACCCATTTTTTAGGGCTATTTGCTGACATGGACCGGGACCCACATGTTAGTGCTATTTAAAGTCCAAAAATATATCATGAAAAATCACCACCGCCTTCACCCGTGCCAAGCGCCGCATGCCCCGTCGTCTTGGTCCAACTGCGCTGTCATTAACTCCAGTTCCTGCTCCACACGCGCTGCCGTCAGCTCCAGGTCCTGCTCCACACGCGTCGACCTGGTTTTCCATACCCCTCCTCACGACCAGATCGTGGTCGTCGCATCCTCCTACTCAAGGCGCGGCACAGGTGGTGAACGAGGCAGCGACGGGGCAGGCCGGGGCGGCGACTATGCTGGTCGAGGCAGCGATAGGCGGCGCCTCTGGTGTACATGCAACGAGGGGACAAGCCAGTACGGCGCCGGTACTTGTCGAGGCAACGCCAATGGTGGACAGGGCAGGCTAGGGAGATGGCGTCGGTGGTGGATGGGACAACGCCGGGGCGGGCCAGGACGGCGTCGATTGTGGACGATGCGGTGGTTGTGCAGGTCGATGTTGGTGGTGGATGGAGCGGCGGCGGTGCGGGCCAGTGGTGGATGGGGCAGGCTGGCGGCGGTGTGGTCATATTTATTGAGATAAAAAAATATTCTTTTGTGTTTTATTTTTGTGTTATTTTTAGATTTTTTTAGTAGGGCTGACATGTGGGATCCGGTCCATGTCAACAAATAGCTCCTGATAAGTGGGTCCCGCTGTCAGATTCATCGTCAATTTGTGATATCAGTGCTTTTTGTGAAAAAATGGTTTCGTTGTGGTAGTTTTTTTGTGATTGAGACGCCAATCGATATCATTTGGAAAATTGGACTATAAATATGATAGTTTTATGCTAATGGTTGTTAACAGCCTTGTAGAGGCGTCAACTGGGTACCACATCAACCTATCAGGTGGGTCTCACTGTCAGTTACCATGTCAATTCGTGATCAAAAGACAATCAATGCATTTGCCACAACTTGTTTTCTATCTGATTGTTTTTTATAATTTTAAAGTCGACTGATACCATTTAGTAAATTTAAAGATGTAAAATGATAGCTTTATGCTAACAATTCCCTTGTCTGTCAGGATAGGATAGGGCAGTTCGGAGTACCTCAACGGGTAGGCGAAATGGCTTGTAAAAAATAAAAGGCGAGTAAATTGTTTTGGTAGTTTGAATTGAACTGTCAGACCATTTTATATTTTATTAGGGGTGGTAGGTACGTACTAGTTTGAAAAAGGAAGTTAACAGCACAATGCCTACAATTCCAGAAGCTTCACATGGATCATCGTGGAAACATATCCGCCTACTTATTAGATACTTCCCTCCGTTTTAAAATATAAAATATTTTAGCTTCGTGAAACAAATGTATCTAAACTTTTTTTAATACGTAGGTTTACTTAGGTTTGGAGTAAATCTACACACTAAAACAAGTCTAGATATATTTTTTTTACAAATCTAAAACATCTTATATTTTGAAAAGGAGTGAGTATTACCTACCAGCACATGCATGATGATTACCTGTTTGCCCATGCGTTATTGTGGACGAAGAGGGTTGTATGATTCTTCTTGGTCGGTCATTTCCTAAACTCGTTGGTAGCAAATGCGAGTTAGTACTAGTACTTAATGTTTTCAAGGTTGTGAATTTAATATATATGGGCTCGATGAGGGTACAAAGTTCAAACAATGCTTATCTCTTTAGGTATGGGCTTGTAAAAGTTATTATTCGGATTATATAGGATTTCAGGCAAGGGAATATATCTTGTGGACAGTCGTCGATCGGAGCAGGTGGCTTCTCTGAAACGCATGCGCCACAGTTCATGGACAATGACAATTTTTGAAAGGAAAATGATTGGCTTCCCCCGGGGATCGAAGGAAACGATCTCCCCGGGTCGCTCGCTCGCTAACTGCCCGGCACGTCCCCGTAGAATACATCGTTCGGTTCAGGCTTTTGTGTATGTGCACGCGCTACAACTCCGCACGTCGACAACACATCTGCAGGCCCCTCCTTATCTTCTCCTACCTTATCTTCTCCTACATTCTCTCCTCCACAGATTTCCCCACATCGCGTCGTGCTCGTCCTCTCCATCTCGCATGGCTGCCATTCTTCTCTCCCTGTTCTTCTCCACAGCACCACCGCGCCCGCCATGGCTTCCCACCATCACAGCAATACACACCGCTACTGCTAGCTCCCGGTCCCCGTCGCTGCAAGTCAGCGCCACCGTGATATGAGCATGGGGACCTGCAGTGCCGCGAGCGGCGGGCGGCCCTGTGCCTCCCTGCTACAGAGGCGTGCGGTGTTCCCTGCTACAAGGGGTTGTCGGCCTTGCTACAGAGCCATGGTGGCGCTGCTACTCAGGGCGGCCGACATGGCTACATAGGCACACCGACGGCTGCTACTCAGGCGCGGAGGCACTGCTACAATGGGCGGGAAGGAGGTCCTACGTCGGTGCCGCCTCGCGCCTCTCTCTATGCCGCGCGCCTCCTCTGCGACGTCCTTCTCCGGCGTGCTCCCTCTCCCTCCTCTATGTCAGAGATGACGCTGCTACAACTCCGCGTCAGAATTTGCTACATGTAGCCGACGACGCAGCTACGTACGACGTCGATGACTGCTACATGGGGCCGCCTGGGGCCAATGGCGACGCTATGTGCGCTCGAAGGCGGTGCTACAAGCCATGTCGACGTTTTCTACATGCGTCCGGTGTCGATGCTACCTACGGCTTCTGGTGTTGCTACCTGCGGCGAGCAGTGCTGCTACATTCAGCAAGAGGCCCTGCTACACAAGGCGACTGACCCTGCTACATACAGCTTTTGGTGTTGCTACCTGCGGCGAGCGGCGCTGCTACATGTCATTTTTTTTCTTACAAGTTTTTGCTCCGGCGATGTCTTCGGCGAAGTCGGCTTTTGCTACATTAGTATAATTATTTTGCTACATCTATTTTCTAAGTTTGCTACAATAGCGCAAACTTCTTGCTACGAGGTCTCCGGCGAGATCTCCGGCGAGTCTAAGACGGAGTCAGTTTTGCTACATTTGCACAAATATTATGCTACATAGTCTCTGGCGAGGTCTCCGGCGAAGTCTCTGACAAGATCTGTCTTTTTTTTTTGTCTCGTGGACGAACCGTTTTTTGCTACAGTGTAGCAAAAGCGGAGCGTATGTAGCAAAAACGGGTCTGAGTGTAGCAAAAAAGGGATTTGGATGGACACTTTCAGCACCAGGACCCGGGGATCAGAAGTTTTTATCCCGAGGGACGCGTAGTACTGTCCTTTCTGAAAACTTGGCTTCACACGGAACAATTTGTAAGAACTCAAGATGCATGGTTCTTCTCGATCTCAGTCCTTTCACCGTACGTACCTTTGCGAGCAGTCGGGATCGACCAGCCCACATCTTACCTTCTTTAACCGAAGCTACAACGAGACAAAGGTGACAAATCTTTTTCAAGCAAAACGCCAAACCTGAAGAAGCCATCCGTGTATATATATTAGCCACAACAGTCGCCAAATAATCCAGGAGATCTCCTCCTCTTCAATCAACATCCACCTTTAGACGTCCACTACACGCCGGCGCCACCTTGCCACCACAGCCACACGGCGGCGACCGACCGCGCAAACCCACAGGACGATGTGCACGCCTCGACCTGGAGCAGCGCGTTCTTCTGTTGGCTCGAAGCTGCTTGGTCCACGTGTCAGCTTCTCACCGTGGACACATCAGTGTAGGTGGCACGGAGTAATCAGTACACAGTACGTGCTGCACCAGCAACAAAAGAAACATGTACATGACGAATACCGAAGACCGGAACAACTGTTGTGAAAGCCACACACACGATCGAGAATAATTGAGAGTGAACCCCCCCCCCCCTTCCTGTCACGTCGCCCCCTCCAGACGACCGGGGGTGAAACCCTAGATCCCTGCCTCCAGCCCCCCTCGCCTCCCCCAGAGGTGGCTACCGGACAAGTCCGCGATGCCGGTGAAGGGGACGACAGGGATCTCGTGCCGCTCGGACCTATGCGGAGTAGCAGGGAGGACTCTGCACCTGTAGGTGTGGCGCTGGCCTTCTCGTCCCGTGATGCCACCAGGTCGTGAAGCCGCCGGACTTGAGGGTGGTGGACTGTTGTGGTTTCCCACCATATCTGGCCAAGAAGGGGTCTTGGTCACTTGGGTACCCTCTTCCGGTGGTCGGCGGGGACATGTGGTTCGGCGGGGCATGGTCCTTTTGGATGCCGGGGTTGTGTGGGCAGGCGGTATTCGCATGTGCCTATCAGCTTTTAACGCGTTCGCATGGGGCGACGTGGTGATGTCGGTGGTGGCACCTCTCTCTCGCCGTCGCTTAGTCATGTTCTTGGCGGGGTGCTGGTCGATGCTGTAGACGGGGTCATAGGCAGGTGCCTCCAGTGTCCTTCCTTAGTCTTGCACCTAGGTTGATGTCTACACGACTATCTTGGATGATTTGGGGTGGCATGGACAGGCAAGTGGGTGGTGTCGGGTGATGAGTTCGGCATAGGTGTTCCAGGGTCTTGGTCACCTCCTCTCCCTAGCTAGGCCGGCAAAACTTGGTGGAGTGTTACCGACAGTTTCTGCTTCTGCTACCTCCCTACGGTCTCCTGGTGGTGGCCGGCCTTGGGTTCTGGTTGGACATCGACGAAAGCCATTCAAGTCCTTGGCCGTTGCGGGTGACGACGATGTCTTCGACGGTGTTCTTCTTCTTGGAGGCACCACCAAAAGGTCCCTGTTATCCCTTGTAGCTGGACACCGTCTCCTGCACAACTAGCAGTCCTCTTTGGTCGGGGCAAGGTTTTCCTCATTGACATCAGGCTCACTCCTTAACCTTCTTTGAGCTTGTCGACGCCATTGTTACCCTGGCTGCTTATACACGGTGAATATCTTTGTTTGGGAAGCCACCTACAAACCCAGGGGTGGTTGATTAGGTCGGTGTCATGCCACAAGATAGGTCAGCGGTTTCTTCCTCACGCTAAGGGTCCAATTGATTAGGCGAGTGTCAAAGTCGTGTTTCCGGGGGTGGTGGTTGGGCTCGGGCGAAAGCTCTGCAAGGCCGATGCCGGTGTAGGAGACGATGACGCTCTTGGGCGCCATTCCCCTTCTTGGAGGCATCTCCATTAAGCTCTTCCCCTTCAGAATCTCAAGTCTTGAAGATTTCAATGCTCCTTCAGACATAGGTGTGCTCGGGCTATGTAGGGGAGGCTATCTGGTTTGATGATCAGTTATACTGTTGCGCCCTTTCAAGAGAAATCTATGCCTACATCGACGGGATAAAGCTATCTGTATAGTTTTCTAGTTAGTGTAGCTTGTTCCTCTATTTATTTTTGTCTCCTGTTGTTGTTTACTTTGCCGCATTCTCAAGCTGGAATCTCAGCAGCTCATTGTAGTCATTCTACTATTGGTCGTGTTCGCTTTGTTAATTTAATGCCGGACTCTTTGAGCTTTCCTTTTAAAATACCAAAGACTCCGAGAGCATAAATGAAGAAGAAACTAACGTTAAGGAAGATGATCGGTACTTATTAGCATAAGTCTTTAGTTATAGCTATATGTCGGCCGAAGCACGACATTCCTGTCGATAGCGAGGCGTCTGTGGTGACTTCGCCAATCTCAAGACCTGCCGGCTCAGTCTCTCGGAGGTGCTCATAGGATAGTGTGTGCATGCATGTATTCATAGGGTGAGTGTATGTACGCTTGTGAGCATCTGCGTTTGTACTGTAAGATCTCTTTGCTCGCATGATTGACAAACGCAGGATTAGAAAAAGCAAAGAAATTTTATAGGTACGTTTGCTATGCAAAATAGAAGATTGTAAATCAGAAAACTATAGTCATGCTTGTTTGGAAGAAACCCAGGAAAAAGATGTCTCGATTCTATGCACTTGAGTCTAAATATTAGGAGGGGATGTTCAAATACCTTTAGAACGGAGTCGTAGAAATCTAATCCATAGGAATTTGGATAACACTATCCTTTGATCCAAAGATAGTCCAACAGAAAAAATGCATAAGAATTCAAATTAAAAATATTTTCTTTAAAAAGGTTAAAACCCACGGGCTCTACTTCAAAATGATGCATGTAGCCTTTTTATTATATTATTAAACAAAAGACTAGCGAAATAATTAAACAAAAGACTAGCAAAATAATATATCAATCAATCCAAATCCAACTACACCTACAAACTTGATAGTGGGGATGGACCCGATCGAGACCATGTACTCCGACCTCACACCAACACACACAATCTGTTCTGGCTCACCAAACCGTCAAACGACTAGACAGAGCACAGACCGGAACAGCAGAGTCCGAGCGCACCGCATGGGCATGATATACAAGTCTCCATTGCCTTCTCCCGCCGACCCATCAAATATCTACTATTTGAAGAGGGTCGTATGCTTTGTTTGCGGCCGGGGAACTAGTCATGTTGGTCGAGGAGTCTATGACCACGTAAGGTCTCGTGAAGCTACCGAAAATTTTCTTTAAGGGTGGATTGGAAACGACGAAAATGTCGGCCTGAAAATCCTGCATTGGAGACGACGAGAGTACTTTTTTATAGAGATGGAACGGTTCTTTTCTTTGTTTGTTTAATTAATACATGGCGGGCCGTTCTAACCAGGGGCGGATCCATGTGCAGACTTGGGGGTGCACAGGACACAGGGTAAAGTTTAATTCCTTTGTAAATTAGCTAACTTTCACCATGTGTGCAACCCCTAATACAAATAATTTTGCAGCTAGGGCACCACCGTGCACCCCGATCACCGTTTCTATAGCTCTGCCACTGTGCGTAACGAGTATGTATGTTTGTTTGTTCATGCAGAATTTTTTTATCCTCGAGACTCCAAACCAAATACAAAACCAGTCTCTAACACAGAAGCCCAAGCATCCATGATGCAACTACAAGACCATGCAAATATTATTATTTTTTCATATATAATAGCAAGTGGAAAAAATCATTTGACCAGAACATCACCTCCCAAATCCCAATCATGCATGCCATGATAGCAAGATGACATCTGATATATATGCATGGGACCAATTACCAGCACAAGTGCAAAGATTCCCATCTACTGTGAGCCGTTCTTTTTGCCCCGGCAAATCAGATCCCTGGCCGAACCATGCCATCAGATCCCCTGCCAAATCAATCAAGAGAGAAAGCAACACCAATGGCCCAGATCCCCCCTTGGGACTTTGGACCTCCTTCCCTGGGATGCGTGCACATGCAATCTCACCCTAACACCGGTGCCTGTCCTCTCGTTCCTTCTTGCAACACCAAGAAAATTCAAAAGCATTGGTGAATGAATGGTTCCTTTCAGTTACCACAATCCACCAACAGTGGATGATGCACCACGTACGCTGGTGGAGATATTCTTGCTCTCTCAGCAAATTACTAATGGGGAGAGGGCCCTATGGATGGTGAAATAAATGGGGACAATGATGTGTGGAGCGAGCTCTGGATCTCTCTAGACATCTCTACAATGTTGTAGGGTTTTGGGAATCTGATATCTGTGACATGCCACAGGATCATGCACGACCTTGTTTTGTCACGTGAAGACTTTTTCATTGTGGCTCACCATGACTCCCGTATAAAGTGATGAGAATTCGAGACCTACTATATGTTGCTGTCTGCGCCTTTAGAGATGGAATGTTGTTACTACTGTCCATGGGAAGCTAATAATCATACTACACCAATGGCCTCACATGTCAAATACTAATTCACATAGAGTTGTGCACATCACACGCACAATGATGTACGTGTACCATTCAAAAGGTTGAAGTATTGCACTGGAATAGTGTTGTTGGTGACGTTAGGTGGCGGTACGAAGAAGTCGTCGGGTTTTGTCGTGCATTTACGTTATTCCATTAATGGTGCAATAATCATGTCGTATTATGAACCAGTACTGTGGAACTATAGTCTTACCAATACCGAGGTTGACGGTTTTGATTATAAAGAAAACACACTCGACTACACTAGACAGTAGAAATCAGTCTTTCGCATTCTAAATTCTGGCCATTTTGCACACTCAATTGAACAATTTGGTGTTCTAAATACCGTCGCTTGTATCCCAATATTTAACTACTTCTGGGGTACCTTTGAGGTCCGATGTTTTGGGTGGGTCACGTCTAATTTTGACCAAATATTCCATAAGTGATATGTGTGACTCGTTTGAAATGTTATTGTGCCACGAGAAATACATTCATCCTTTAATAGTTGGCATCCCTGAAAAGTGTGCACACAAATTTCTTTAACTGGTGCCTTGCAAAAAGACACGCAGATCTCCTTCTCATTCTGCTTCTCGGGAAAAATCTGATGAGAGAGTTGAGTAATGTTAAAGAAATAGATTTTGAAAGTTGCTTCTCGGGAAATAATATATTCATCTTTAAATAGATGGCGTCCTTGAAAGTGTGCAAACAATTTTCTTTAACTTGTGCCTTGTAGAAAGACTCACAGATCTCCTTCTCCTTCTGCTTTTTGGAAAAAATATAGTAATGTAAAAGAAATAGAAATTGAAAGTTGCTTCTCTTGAAATAATACATTCATCCTTAAATAGATGGCATCCCTAAAAGTGTGCACACAAATTTCTTTTCTTGTGCCTTGCAGAAAGACACATAGATCTCCTTCTCCTTCGGCTTCTCAGAAAAAGAATCCTTAAATTGTCCATATATATACCTCGGGAAAATTTTATTATTTGATTATGTATATTTTTTTAAGAAACATAGTATAAACACAGACGCTCACAATGCATACATACACTCGCTCCTATGAACACATGCACGCACACCCTACCCCTATGAGCATCTCCGAGAGACTGGACCAGCGGGTCTTGAGATTGACGAAGTCACCGCAGGCGTCTCGCTATCGACGAAAACGTCGCGTCTTACTGAAAGAATATTTCGCCTTTACGAGACACCAAAGCGGCAAACCTAGGGTTTGAACTCTGGTGGACTGAGGGATACCACTGCCCTCCTAACCATCCAACCACGGATTGATTCTCAGATTGTGTATATATATTTCATAATAGAGTAATGTCACAATTTTAACTAACATATTGTTGCGATAAGCAAAGGTGAAACGTATATGGAGTAGACTGCTTTTGTTAGCTTGTTGGTTGTCAAACTTGTCCTGTATTGTATGGTCTGTAATAACTTGGTACATCTCTTGGTACTTTACTCTCTATGATGTCGAATAGTTTCCTATTCGTGCTCCAACTTGCAATCCCTTTCGTTTTCATCCCGTCGTATCGGAATTTTGTATCCCCTCCGTTCCAAAATAGATGTCTCGGATTTGTCAAAATTTAAAATAATCTAGACACTATTTATATAGTATAATAATGGTTCATTCAAATTTTAACAAATATAAGACATCTATTTTAGAATGGAGGGAGTACTCCTTTCATTTAGAAATAAATGACTTAAATTTGTTTATTACATGCGAATCTGGACGACACACGAATTTAGACAACTCGGGTCACTTATTACATGAATAGCCCAGTTGGAAAATATTGCAGGGCGCAAGGGATTGGGAAGGTTGTCCTTTGCAGAGCAAAATGCAATATCTACAAGATGCTAAATGACAAAGTGTCATATAAGTACTTAAGCTTGGTAATTTGTTTGTTTCTCCATGCATCACGGCAGTAGACAAAGCCGTACGTGCACATGTGCTCTCTCATGTGCTGCAGTGCTACTAGCTCGTCGTCCTACACAAACGTCGCTCAGCCGCTGAAGGGCCGGTAATCCTTGAGCTCGCCAATGACGTCGGCGATGGAGCCGGCGGCGGCGGCGACGGACACGACGAGGCACGCGCCGCTGAGCATCTGAAGGCATATCCAGCGCGTGCTGCCTCGCGGCACGCGGCGCTGCACGATGTACATCTCGACGGGGAAGTAGACGGTGAGCGGCCAGAAGGCGACGGCGCCGAGGAGCCCCACGACGTCGCCGAAGAAGGGGAGCAGCATGGAGACGACGGTGGTGAGACACACGAAGGCCGTGCGCCAGGTGAGCCGGAACACGCTGAGCGCGAAGGGGCCCACGCGGAGCTCCTTGGCGATGAAGGCGCTGTCGGGCCACCTCGCCGACGCCCACTTCTCGACGAAGGCGAAGAGAGGCTGGCAGAAGACCTGGTAGGCGCCGATGAGGTGCACGACGATGGCGGCGTTGGCGACGTCCAGCAGCCAGAAGGGCTCGTAGAAGCCGAACCCCGTGAGGAGGTTGTCGGGGGCCTCGTCGCCGAACGCCGCGTAGCCCATGCACCCGCACAGCATGTAGAACACCGTCGTGGTCACCACGCTTATCCCCGTCGCCTTCTTCATCACCTTCGCCTCCGACGGCGGCGGCGCTTTCACAGTATCCTGTAAAAAACAGAGCACGTGTCGTCGTCAGGGTAAGTAGTCAGTACCACGTCTAAAAACAGAGGACTCCAAGAAACAGAGTGTCCGAAGACTGGATAAATGCTTGCCTGGATTTCGATGAGGATGATGGAGTAGGAGTAGGCGAAGGCGATGTTGCCGAAGGCCTGGAGGCTTCGCCACACCTTCTGCATGGAGGTGACGTCGGGGCCGACGCTGAGGCCGGTGAGGCTGCCCTGGATGCCACCGTTGGCGACGGTCTGGACGATGCCGAGGACGAGGCCAATAGTCGAGTAGGTGAAGGACATGACGGCGGCGACGATGGAGAGCCACCATATCTGGTCGAAGTCCGGTATCTGCGAGAAGAGGATCTGCACGACGCCGAAGACGATCATGTACGGGTTGCTGGAGCTCCGGCACGCGTCCTGCCCCTTGACGTGGCGGGAGTGGAAGCAGTCGGCCCTCCTGATGGCGCGCATGCTGATGGAGGCTGCGATGGTGTAGCCGATGGCGACGCCGACGAGGTTGGCGTACTGTATGACGCCGCAGAGCTTGACCTTGGAGCCCGGGAGCGACGACCGGACGGCGTCCATGTAGGTGTAGCTGCGCTTGCCGTTCTCCGGGTCGCCGGAGCGGTAGCACTCGGCGAGGAGCGTGGAGGTGTAGTAGATGACGAAGGCGAAGAGGAGCATGATGGCGGGGCCCGCCACCCAGCCCAGCTGCGCGATGGCCCACGCCAGGGAGAGCACCCCGGAGCCGATGACGGCCGTGATGATGTGCGCGCTCGCCGTCCACACGGTGCCCGTCCGGCGCGGCCGCCCGTCGTCGTCGAGCCAGTCTGACTCCCGACCGTTCCCGGCCTCCACCGACACGTCCATCGGGGCCATCATCGCCGCGCCCTTCCCGTAGCCGGCTTTCTTCTTGTCCATCACCGCGACTAGCTCGCTAGAACGAGACAATGGTCTGTGCGGGACTGCAGGCAGAGTGCTCGGAGAATTGGCTAGGACACTAGGACGCCAGGAGTGGTGGTTCTTGGTGTGGTATGAGGGGAACGGGGGAGAGGTATATATAGGAGGGCGATGGGACATGAGAGTGGCGTGCAGGGATGGGTCGAGGGAGACCGTGTGTGGTGCAGGATGTAGATGCAGTGAAGTGGTGGTGGTGGTGGTGGTGGTAGGGGATGCTGCCGTTGGGCTTTTGGTGTGTTTCCCGCGTGGAAGGGCGGGGAGAGGAGGAGGAGGAGGACGAAGGATCTAGCCGGTGGTGTCTTGTTTCGCTTTTCTAACTTCCACTGCTGCTGCCAAGGGTGGGTGTATGTGTTGGAGTACAAGGATTGATTGGATTTTGTGTTAGTGCTGATCTGGAGGGATCAACAGATATTTTCTTCCATCGGGGACATGGCATGCACTTTCTGAAATCAAAGTGGCTAACACTTGGTGTTTCATAATATATAAGCCTTTCTAATAGTTTAAATTCAACAGCTAAAATTAATTATATTTTAGAATGGACAATTCTGGAAAATTATATAGTTCATTGGTTTGAAGGTCACCAATTTGCAGGCCTGTTGTCAGCAGTACTTATGTATATCCGTGTAGAAAGATGTGAATTTATAATACTCCCTCTGTCCAGAAATAAGTGACTTGGCTTTACCTAAATTCGTATGTATTTATACACTAAAACATGTCTAGATACATATAAATGTAGAAAAAACCAAATCACTTATTTTTAGATGGAGGGAGTAACAGATCGTTATTTCTTGAGCCACGGATGTGTAGAAAGATGTGAATCAGGCGAAGCTGAGCCTGCGCGCTCCGGCTCACGAGCGACCCTGACCGCCACGCGGTTACGCTCTGTCCCACTGAGGAGTTTCACGTTGACGATGTATACCGAGCCTTGTCTTCCTCCGGGTGCATTGTGCCGCTCCAGGAGGCCAATTGGGCCAATTTTGTGCCGCCCCGGGCCCGGGTGTTCTTTTGGATTCCGCGCCTCGGTCGAACGAGGACACGCGCTCACATGTTCCATCTTGGGTGCGTCCTCTCCCCGCATTGACCGTTCTGTCCTGGGTCCCTAAGGATCTGGAGCACTTGTTTGTGCGGTGCCCTCGCCTTTCTGCCCTGTGGGTGCACCTCGCGAGTGGTCTACGACTACCCCCTGACATGGGTGTTGCCATGCTGCTAGGCGCACTCTCTGACCGTCTCCCCCGCCTGCACGTCTTGGCTCTCCACACAATCCTCCTTCATGTCCTATGGTCCGTGTGGAAATCACGTAACCGTATGGTGTTCGACGGTGCTTTGTCCACGATCGGCCAGATTGCCTCGCAGATCGTGGAGCACCTGTAGCTATGGGTCGTTCAGGCTCCCCGTCGGGTTGAACTCAGCCCCCTCTGTGCTTGGTGTGACAACATAGCGTAGCCCCCCCCCCCCCCCCCCCCCCCTCTGTGCTTTTGTGTATTGTCTAGGCGGTGGTGTGCCAACCCCGCGGCCCACGGTTTCTCACGGCATCGGTACCATGTAATCATTTTTATGAATATGAGATCGCGTTCAAGTGAGCTATCGCCCCCTGGTGCACCCTAAAAAAATGTTAGGTTGATATAACCTGCATGCACAGTGTCAGAGTATCAGGGTCTGATTAGACTATCTTTCCGTTAGGTTTGGGTTCCATCGTGCCAACTTTCGTACTAACTAAATCAGTGAGCCCGACTAGTAATTATATGGTATATGTCCTTGCTAGCTTCGAATGATCTATGCTTGGCCGAAATGTACATTGGGTTTGTGGAAATCAAACTAAAACCATGCCACTATATTCGTGGGGCCCTAGGCCAAGGGTCAGCATCCATGTGAGGGCAGACACAAGCAGTACGCGGCCGGCCAGCATGGGAAACTCGGCACACATGTCCGGCGGAAAAGAAGAGATATATTTGGCACTTATCTGTCTCATGTTTTCCATGCATGCCAATTAATGAGAAACTAGCTAGGGATAAAAGAGTGCAAGACATAGCCTGTTGGGATAAGAAAGGTACATCTTTTATTTCATCTTATCGCACTACAGGAGAAAAGGAAGACGCCGATGGCCGGCCGGCTACGCCGACGGCCAAATGTCGAGGCCATCGGCCTAGCGGCCTCCCCCAGTCAACCACCCAGCCCGGCCGTCGGTATAGAGGAAGGTGCCGAGGGTAGCCCTCGGCGAAGCACGACCATCGGTGTAGGAGAGAAGTCTGTGCCGATGGTGGCCCTCGGTGTACCTCCAGCCCTCGGCGTAGCCTCCGTTTCGGCACGACGGCGGGAAGACCAGGCTGTGACGACGGTCTGGCCGTCGGCGTATCTCTTTGGGAGAAATTGGTTGGTCTTGGTTGGTTTGTGCCGACGGCTAGGCCTCTAGATTTTTTTTCTCATTTAATTTTAGCCATAGCTATTTTCCTTTTAACTCATTAATTTTTGAAAAATCATAATTAAATCATTCTAATTCAGAAAAATACAAATAATATATCAAAATTTGCAAAAAATAAGATCTATTTATCTACACTCAAGTATTACACATTTGTAAATAAAAATTAAGTGAAACATAAAACATTATATATAGTTTAAAATGGGCATAAGAATTTCAAAAACGATCCAAATAATGGAAAACCTTTTTGTGGTGCCACATTATGTGACATAGTTAAAATAAAAAATATCAAACTTGATATATTGATTATGTCTCAAAAAACCTTTACAAAATGACCTATCTCATTCGAGGTTTCCTGTCTTTCGGGTCAAATGATCAATGTTATGGCTAGAATGAAGGCATAGTTTGTGATAATATATCCATATTGTGCAAGTGTGCATCATGGGATAGCGAACAATATTGCAGTAGGAAGATTTCCTTTTCTTCGCACCAAAAAGGTATTTTCCATTTTCCGAGTGCAAAAAAAGGCGGTTTTGTGAAGAAACCACCAAATGGCCAATTCAAAATGCTGCCACCACATTTTTCAAAAATACTAGACCACCTTACAAGGACAATATCCTAACAGGGGGATCTCAACCATGCCATTTATCCTTGGTGAAAAAGACAAATTCCTACCGAATCGGTAGGAAGTGAGTCAGATATGAACTATATGTACATGATCTGATGCTCATGATTTTTTTACAAAAAATATTTTTAGGTTCACAATATGCTATTTCATTATGGATTCACTTTAAGTTTAGCGAGTGTTAGCCCCGAGCTAAGAATCTTCATGCCCGCTGTTCGACAAAGTTTGACGATAATTTAAAGCTGGCATAAAAAATTCAAAACGATCTAAATAATACAAAACCTTCGCGTGGTGTCATATTATATGACATAGTTAGAAGGAAAAATATCAAACTTGGTATATCGATTATGTCTCAAAAAATCTTCAAAAAATGACCTATCTCATTCGAAATTTCCTAGCTTTCGGGTCAAATGACCAATGTTATAGCTAGAATGAAGGTATAGTTTATGATAATGTATCCATATTGTGCGTACATGTGCATCATGGGATGGAGAATAATGTTTCAGTAGGAAGTTTTCGTTTTTGTCGCACCAAAAACCCATTTTCCGAGTACAAAAAAGGGCGGTTTTGTGAAGTAACCGCCAAATGGCTAATTCAAAATTCTACCACCATATTAAAAAAATACTAGACCATCTTACATAGACAATGTCCTAATAGGGGATTTCAAACCTTTCCGTCTATCCCTGGTGAAAAAGATAAATTCATGTCGAATCGGTAGGAAGTGTGCCAAATATGAACTATAGGTATATGATCTAATGCTCATGATTTTTTTTAAAAAATTATTTTGTGGTTCACAATATGCTATTTCATCTGAGATCCACTTCAAGTTTAGCGAGTGTCAGCCCCGAGCTAAGAATCTTCATGCCCACGAGGATAGTTTAAAACGGGCATAAGAAATTCAAAAATGATCCAAACAATGCGAAACCTTCCCATGGTGTCATATTATGTGACATAGTTAGAAGGAAAAATATCAAACTTAGTATATTGATTATCTCTGAAAAAAACTTCACAAAATGACCTATCTCATTCAAGGTTTCGTGGCTTTCGGGTCAAATAACCAATATTATGGCTAGAATGAACGCATAGTTTATGATAATGTGTCCATATTATGCATATATGTGCATCATGGGATGGAGAACAATATTTCAGGAGGAAGTTTTCCTTTTCGTCACACAAAAAAGCCATTTTCCATTTTTCAAGTGCAAAAAACAGGCGGTTTTGTGAAGCAAACATCAAATAGCCAATTCAAAATGCTACCACCATATTTTTCAAAAATACTAAACCACCTTACAGGACAATTTCCTAACAGTGGGATCTCAAACCTTTCCGTCTATCCCTGGTGAAAAAGAAAAATTCCTGCCGAATCGATAGGAAGTGAGTCAGATATGAACTACATATACATGATCTGATGCTCATGATTTTAAAAAAATTATTTTTAGGTGCACAGTATGTTATTTCATCAAATATTCACTTCAAGTTTAGCGAGTCTATGCCCCGCGCTAAGAATATTTATGCGCGCCGTTTTAAACGGGCAAATAAAATTATGGTAAGAATCACGGAGTTTCTGATAAGTTGATATTAATATCATATTTGGATTCCTAACATTTTTCTGATCAATTTATACATATTATTTGTCGAATTCCGATTTACAGATTTAAAGATATTAATTATTCCATATTAAATAGAAAAATACAAAATAATAAAATCATTATATTTTTATTTGAATTCAATAATGTTTTTTACTTATTCATTGTTGTTTACTTAAATAACTGTTTGTAATTTCAAAAAATACAAACCTGTGACATGATGATATAAGAATTAATAGGATTGATATCATAGTATTGACAACAATGTATAAATTGCTTTGCGAAAACAGATTGAGAAGGAATGTGAAAATTAAGCGTGCTGGAGGTGGAGTAGTGAGGATGGGTGACCGACTGAGAAATTTGATCAAGATTGCAATTTGAACAAAGATTAATTGTAATTAGTGTTAAAAATATTCAAAGCGAGATTAACGAGTCAAACAATTCAAAGATAAAAAAATTGATTTAAAAAAAAATTTAATTTAGATTATGCTGACTGCCTGGCTCTCGGCATAGAAGGGCGACGTGACGGGCCCTAGGCTGGGCCTGTGCTGACGGCCTAGCCGTCGGCGTAGCTCTAGGGCTGGGCCGTTATCAAACGACCGTGGCCTGATATTGTGGGGGCGCTTTAAGCACTATTCGAGGGGAATTTTCTATGCCAACGGCCGAAGGGGCTATGCCGACCACTTGGCACACCGAGAGGGCTATGCCGATGGCCACCGTCGGTATATCTTTGCCGATCACAATATGGCGCTGTGGCGACGGCAGCCGGCCGTCGGCACCTCGATTGTTTCTTGTAGTGTCGAAAATGTCCCTCGCGACCAGATATTCCACTCTGAAGTGCAGTTAATTCCGTGCATTATTTGATGCACGTGAAGCTGCCTGATCGGAAACATCTTCAGCCAAAGTCGCATTGATAAAGGTAGCTAGATGTCCATAAAACTAGAGTAGTAATAAATTTCTTCATCGATGCATCACTAGCTCTGGCTAGTCCAAATACTCATCGAAGTCCATAAAAGGCCCAAGAGTTTTTTAAAATATTAGAAATTATAAGTCCTCTCTCATTTATTAGCCTCTCTCATTCAATGCGTATTCTTTTTTTTCTCTATATTCTCTCATGCATGTGTGACTATTGATGCATGTAGTAATCAAGATGGTGAGTTATTGATTTTCTTAATCCCATCAAAATGGTCCATAGGCCTTATAATCTCTAACAGAGGGAGTAGTACTTGTCAGTTGGTACTCCTAAACGGGCTAGCTGCTTTATTATGGTTATTAAGAAGTTACCATTAATTGGCAAAGCGAGATTTTTAATTCAATAGAATAGGAAGAGTGCATATCGAAGTCTCCAAAACGGGTGATGTTCCGAAGAACTAGCCTAATGAGATGCTAAGCTTTAAAACATATACTTCCTCCGTTTCAAATATTCGAGTCTAGATACACTTTGTTCATAAAGCTAAAACATTTATATTTTAAAACAAAAGCAGTATATCCAGATCTCCGTTTGAGATGAGGGTTTGTCTCTGCCGATTTCGAGACTCTTTTTCCCCTCACTTCTCGGTGGCAGAGACTAGCTTGGGGTCTGACCATACTCATCTCATCCTGGATACGGGAGAGGGCTCCCCAATCCGCGGCAATAGATTCTTCTTTCAATCGGGCTGGCTTGAGACTCCGGGTTTTGTGGACATGGTGTCCACTCATTGGTGTCTCCTGATCAGCAAGACCGGGGGCCGCGATATTGTAGACTGGTGGCACTTCATGAATGCAAACCTGCGACAATTCCTCAGAGGCTGGAGTCAGAATCTGGGCAGGGACATAGAGACAAAGAAAGCTTCTTTGTTATCTCAGATAAGCAACCAGGACCTCCAAGCCGACTCGGTGGGCCTAGGTGAAGATGACTGGGCCTTTCGCTACTATCTGGAAGATCAGCTGATGCAAATTTACAGAGTCGAAGAAGAGTACTGGAGACAACGGGGGCGTGTAAACTGGGCTCTTAAAGGTGACGCCAACACTGGGTACTTTCATGCGGTGACCAATGGGAGGCGCAGGAAATGTAATATCTCGAGCTTGTCCACTGCCGTGGGGACGATTTCGGACAAGCTGCAGATTCAAGAACACATTTACTCCTTCTACCGGGAGCTGCTTGGGTCGTCTGGCCCCAGACTATGCAGGCTGTCAAATCTCACATGGGGTGGCAATGACAGAGTATCGGCAGAGGACAACGACGGGTTGGCAATAACTTTCTCTGAGTCGGAATTAGAGGCCATTGTGATGGACATGAAAGCGGACTCTGCATCCAGGCCTGATGGTTTCCCGGTGCGGTTTTTCCAATCTTTCTGGTCGATGCTGAAGCTAGGGGTGCTTCACATCCTTAATGACTTCATCCTGAGGAGGATTGACGTCTCAAGGCTGAACTTCGGGGTGCTCACTCTAATCCCAAAGGTACCGGGAGCGGAGTCCATCTCGCAATACAGACCAATCGCGCTGATCAACGTGATCTTCAAGATCATCTCAAAGGCTTTTGCTACAAGACTAGACCCGGTAGCGAACAAAATCATCAGCCGAAATCAAACGGCGTTCATAAAGGGGAGGTTAATCTCGGAGGGTTCGCTCGCCCTGATGGAAATCATTCACCAGATCAATAAGAAACAGTCAGGGGTTCTATTCAAATTAGACTTCGAAAAGGCTTACGATAGGGTCAAATAGGATTTCCTTGTCGAGGTGCTTAGGTTAAAGGGGTTTGAGGCGGGTTACATCCATAGGATCGAGCAGCTGGTTAAGGGAGGCCAGACTGCTATCTCCATCAACGGCGAAATCGGCCCATATTTCAGAAACCAGAGAGGCGTTAGGCAAGGCGACACCATGTCCCCTTTGCTGTTCAACCTCATTGGAGAGGCCCTCTCGGCGATTCTAAGCAAGGCTAGTGAGTCTGGGCATATTGCGGGGCTGGTTCCTGAGCTGATTCCCGGGGGAATCTCTCATCTGCAATACGCCGATGACACTCTTATCATGATTCAGAACGATGAACAACAGATCGCAAACCTAAAGTTCCTGATGATGTGCTTTGAGGACATGTCTGGGCTGAAGATAAATTACCATAAGAGCGAGGTAATTGTGATGGGTTGCTCCAGGGGAGACAACAAAGGGTTGCCAATCCGCTTAACTGCAAGCTCAGTGACTTCCCATTAATTTACCTCGGCCTCCCTATCTCTGATAGAAAGCTCACCATCGATCAGTGGCTATTTTTGGTGACCAAGTTGGGGGTAGAATCGAGCCATGGTTGTGTAGATTTCTCTCCTTGGGGGAGAGACTAATCCTCACAAACGCATGCCTCGATAACCTCCCCATGTATGCAATGGCTTTGTTCCTACTACAAGAGGGGATTCATGAGATGTTTGACTCCCACAGAGTAAAGTTCTTCTGGGAAGGGGTGGGACAGAAGCGCAAATATCACCTAGTCAACTGGCCGACGATTTGTAGACCCAAAGAGGTCGGAGGCCTAGGTCTTATCAACACAAAAAGAATGAACGAGGCGCTTTTGCTGAAATGGATCTAGAAGTTGTATCAAGACAACTCACCCATTTGGGCCAAAATTCTGAAGGCTAAGTATGCGGATGCGGATGATCTGTTCCAAGGGACAGGCTGAGGGGGCTCGCCTTTTTGGAAAGCATTACACAAAATCAAGCATTTGTTTAAGGCTAGGGCAAGGCATCATGTGTGCGATGGGAAGCGGACAAGGTTCTGGCTTGATTGGTGGCATGGGGAGCAACCTCTCAAGGACAGATACCCCTCCCTGTTCGCCATTTGTGATGACCCAGAGATTTTGGTGGCTCAGGTCTATCTGATCGACGTCATCAACCTGCGATTTAGGAGAGCGCTCGACCAGGCTGTGGTGATTAGCTGACTGGACCTGGTTCAGAACCTGGAAGATGTCACTTTGGGGAAGACCAAAGACACGGTGTCTTGGCATCTGGATCCTTCGGGCTGCTACTCGGTGAATTCCATGTATCAATTTCTGTCTAGAGGCGTCTCGGTAGCTCACTTCAAAGAGATTTGGAAAGCCAAAGCTCCCCTCAAAATCAGAATCTTTGCATGGCAAATTGTTCTTGACCGTTTACCTACTAACAACCTTCTTGCATCTAGGAATGGGCCGTCCAATGGTAGATGTGTCCTTTGTAACGCGGTAGAAGATGCGTCGCATATTTTTTTCTCCTACTCTCTCGCTAGATTTGCCTGGAGTGTGATCCGTCAACTGCTTGGGTGCAGTTGGAACCCTAGGAATTTTGCTCAGTTCGATTCCATCCTCTCTGGTTATGCGGGAAAACCAAAGAGGTTACTTTGGTTCCTGTTTCTAGCACAATCTTGGGCTTTGTGGCTAGTTAGAAACAAAATGATGATTGAAGCTAAGTTTATCAGACAACCTGTCGACTTGATCTATAAAATCCTGATTCTTCTGCAGCTCTGGACGACAAACGCCAAGCGACAAGACAGGGACGGGCTTAGGTGGATGGTGGACGAGCTGAAGAAGCTATATTCGACGGCGACCTCTACTTCTTAGTGCTGCCGCTCGGTCTGTTTTGGGGAGGCCGACCCCTGCTTTGCTGTTATCTTCGGTGACCACTCGTAGTGTGCTTTCGGCCTTAGGCTAAGCTGTATGCCTCAGCATGTATCACCAACCTTGTGAACCTTGTCGTGCTTTATTAAGTTAAAGCCGGGCTATCTAGCCTTTTATTTAAAAAGATGAGGGTTTGTTGGCAGGTAACCGTTTGCACTGTTGCCAATGAGTCTTGATCGTCGACAACCCAGTAATGTTAGCCCCATATGGCCACGCATAAGTTCGTCTAATGATTGGTTGCAACACTGCCGTTACTATATGGGAGTGTCTTTAGGATCGCTCTGTACTAGTGATAGGTAATCTAATATCTTTGAGGTAGTATATTCGATATTTAACATCATGTCACAGAAGCAAAGGCAATATTGTATTATCTTAAATCTAGTTTACAGAGGTTTATCTCAATAGAGTAGTGCGTTGTGTTGCAACATCTCAACCATAGGATGTGATGCCCCTATGAATGCTAATCAAACATATTATGAAGTTACAACAATATTATGCTTTTTTGCAGCTGTTTTGAGTCCACCATGTTTATGCGAGCGAGAGTAGACAAGTAAAACTATGAACCCTGGTCCATTTTTTAATCATAAGAAACACCTTTTACTTGAATATATGAGTCCTTTTATTTTTATAACTTATTTAATCCGAAAATACAAAAACATCTATCGTACTTGCATTTAGTTCTCTCATATATATTACACCAACCACTAACACCATTGAACTTTACTTTTGCATTGCTTTTAGTATGTCTATCATACATAGTTTAGTTCATTATACTTGTTGCATATTTACTTTATTTATCTTATTTACACATTTGAATTCGATTCTAATACGAAACCTTGTGCTTGACAACCACTTGGTAGAGTTGGGGACACATCAATCTTATCTCCCCCACCACGACAGAAGTCGTCTTTTCCCCCACACGCCGCAAGTGAGAAAAAAGAGATCTTTCCCTAGGGCACCAGCCTTCCGATGCCGTCCTCCGGAAGGCCACATGATAACTATCGCTAGTGAGGAAACTGATAACATGATAACTGAATACATGACACACATAGTCTGATAACATGATAACTGAATAGAGGACACACATAGTCTGATACAATAATATAAGGGTGAAACTTAAAGTAGTCTGAAGGCCACATAACAGATTAGCTAGGGAAATAAACTAGAATAATGAAGCAATATTGGTCCCTTCTCCTGGACCAAGATAGGTGATTACACACTATCATTGGAGTTGTCATACTAGAGGGCAGGTGATGACACCTCACCAGGAGGAATCTAACAGAACTTGGTGCCAATGGCTTGAACAGTCATGAGGGGGAGCTCTGGTGGTGCAGGGTCCTGTGCATCATTGATTACTGCTTCAAATTGATTTGCAAGATTTGTGGGAGTAACCACCTGGGAGGCACCAGCTTCATTAGCAGCAGCCTTGTTCTTGAAACCTGCATTCAGGCTGGCAATCCTTCTGCTCCTTCTGACAACACTGGCATGCCTTGGCTGGTTCTTCTTGTGCTTGGACTTTGGGAAGTTGTCAGGCTTAGGTATCTCCAGGAGACTTTCATCATCAGAAGCCTCCTTGAATGCAGGCTGGGTGGCCACCAGAGTGCTGGAAGATGTGTTGGCACCAAGGACATGTAGGTTGGCAGATAGAGTGTTGATTTCCAGGAAGAAATTGACAATAGTCACATCATTTTATTGAGTCCACACAACTTTGCAGGAGGCACCAGTGATTTTGTTGTCAGCAATTTTCGGCAGGATCTCATCATCATTGCCAACCAGGTTGGCCATGAGACTGGTGAGGTTACTAATAGCATCAGGCTTAGGGTTGGCAGCATTGTCGGGAGATTCTTCTGGCTGGATTGGTGGGGTGCCAGGTGCAAGGTTCTGAACTTATGCAGTAGGTGCAGCATTGCCAACCACTGTAGGTGCAACAAAAGAGGCTTCTTATGCAGCATCTTCCATGTTGTGATTAGGCATGCGAGGAATGTCGTGCTAGAAACCTTGGTGGACCAGGGGCATGGGGTGGGGGTTGGCACCATCAGGTGGCAGAGGGTCTTCATCGCCAGCAAGCCCACCTAGCAGATTGGTTACAAGCAGAATAATGGGACAAGTCCATGTGTCACCATTGCCATCTTCAGAGATGTTCTTGCCAACAACAACACTTAGGGGCAGAGTGTCAACATCTGTTGCCCTGAATTTTACAAGGATGCGAGCTCTGTTGGATAAATCTTTGTTCCATACCAGGAAACGACCAAAGGGGACAAAAGTTTTCATGACAGATTCAGGGTCCCAGAGCTGCTGAGGGTAATTCAGTAACATGCACCATACATCATGCGTAAAGACAGTGGATCTGTTGTTGATACCTTGGTCTTTGTTGACAATGTGCAGGACTGAATCACCAATGAAGTGTGGGCTACCCATGACTGCAGCATCACGATCTATGACAGTGGAAAACCTGAACAGAGTAGTGCCCATGGTGCACTTGGAGGTGCTTCTGACTTACAAACCTTCGCCATGCAGGTACTCAACAATGATTGGTACCGAGGAAAGTTACTCCTCGGCTGGTGGCGCTGGTTCCAGGGTGGCGATGGCCCAGTAGTCGCCGTGGAGGGGGAAGTCGCCTCCCAAAAACACATGAGCTCTCTAAGTGCGGAGCGGGCCAGGAGATATGTAAATCATGTCAGCAGGTACATGGGGTCAAGGGTCGACGGGTTAGTTTGCCATTGATGGGGTAGGAGGATAAGGGCAATGGCGTAGGGGAGATTGGGAATTAGAGATGTGGCTAGGGGAGCACTGTTGCAATGAAGAAGGCGAGGAGGCAGGGGTTTTCGAGATGATATGCTCACGATTAGTTTGAGCAATATTTTTTCTGCGATAAACCAGCCTTTGGTTGGGCTTGGATAGGAAAGTTCTAGCGATGTGGCCATAGTTGTAGCAACGGCGGCAGCGAACACTACTCCGACAAGATCGCACTTGGTGGCCTTCTCCGAGGCATTTGGAGCAGTAAATGGGACTAATAAATCTCAGGTGATTGGGCCTGGTTGGGTGGGGACTAGCGTTGGACCCTCGGAGATTTAAAATTTCAACGGTATGGTCTACCCGATTTTCGCTAGCTTCGACACGAGAAATGTGATCATGTTTGGAAATTGAATTTGAATCTGGCCTACGGTTCGCAACAATGTCCGCGTAGCTAGTATCATCATGGATAGGAATAGAGTTTGCACCAGTAAGAGGATTGCCAGCGTCACCTTGAAGGGCTGAGGAGATGCGATTGTACACAGTCCGAATCGGAATGACACGATGAGAATCCTTCTGATTTTTATAGTGGGGATGTAACCCGTGACTCTTTGGTTGGATCATGGTCCATTCCTTTTCTTGTTCATTGAGCCATAGTGACAAGGATATACCCTACAGGTGCATAACATTGGTATACCCGGTCCAGCCCAAGGAAGGCCCATGCAGAAAATTGCAGCCCAGGAAGATTTCAGGTGGCCCAAGCCCATGGCGAGTTCGACTCCTTGCAGGACAAGTTTAGATGTAGATAGAATTTCAAAGGGTTTAACCCTAATCTATAACCGACTCGACCTATCCCGGGACCTGGCCTATCTATATAAATTCCATGAGGGCACGACGAGAAGGATCTGAACACCTCATACACCACCTAACGCTAGATTACATTTGCGCACCCCTGTAACTTTCGGTTCCACCATAATCAAGAACAGACAAGTAGGAGTAGGGTTTTCCCTCCGGGGGCCTAAACCTAGGTAAACCTCGTGTCCCCGTATTGCTTGCTTGTTAACTGTTCCGCGACTTCCAGCATCCCAAACCCAAGTCCGTAACAATGGGCATTGACGAGTGAACCCTCGTCAATTGGCGCCGTCTATGGAAAATGGGGACGCTGATCGTGTGGTCATGACGGTCCCATCCAGAGCGATCTATGATTCCTCAGGACAGAGAGTCATCTCCTCTTTGGCGCTTTCGACTACACTGCCCACTCACCGGCAACCCTGGAAGATTTCGATTCCATAGGCAACAGGCTTGAGATGTTGTTCGGGAGCTTTAGCTTCCAGGTGGGGCAAACAGGCACCCTCCGCCTCCCAGAGTGGGTGCCACTTCCATCAATCAGGCCCGCTTCGTAGGTCCTGCCCATCGATGTCCTGCGCACGTTGACGCTGATGGACGACTCGGATGATAGCATCAGCTGCAACTCCGATCTGCGCAACCCCCTTTGGATGAAGGAACCTACGTTTCGGATCTGAGAGCTGCGGCAGTAGCGATCCACTCCATGAGGGCTACCTATGAGCCGTCATCCACGGTGGCAACGTCAACAATAGAGCGGATTCACCGCTAGGTTTAGGTGCCATACCACCTCCCAATCCCCCTCCCAACCCTCAGGTTGAGGACGAGGGAAACAGGGGAAACCCGACTAATAGAACCACTAAGGGCGGCAATCGCGGCTATGACCAGATCAACCTCAACGAGGAAGGCTGGGCAAAAGCATGCGAAGCCATGCGAGGAAATAAAATCCTACCATGGATGCCTCCCGTGACCTGCTGATGGCCTATCACTGGCTCCTGATCGATGAACACAATCAGCAGGTCAAGCTATAGGAGGAGCTTGAAAAACGTAAGCAGGCAGCCACAGAGTCAAGCGCGTGGCGAGCTGTGCTCTCCGCCGCTGGCGGCTCCTCTTCACACGGGAACAACGCCAACAAATAACGCTCCCGCATGGAGCGCATGGACCCTTTCGCATGATGCGAGGTCACTAAGGCGCTGGACATGTCCTTCATGACGATGGACTCGCAAGGCAACGTCATGCCAAAAACGCCGCAGGCCGTGATCATGGTGGCCACCACCTATGTCGCGTCCAACCCGCCACCAGCGGGAGACCCGAAGATCGCGATCCATAGGTCTGTGCTGGCAGGCCTCGAACTCGTCGGAGCTACGCTCCATGATGAAACTCCTACGAAGCCAAAGAAGAAGGCCACGGTCAAGTTCATTCAAAACCACACACTCTCATCCGATGAGGAGGAACACGATCTTCCCGGATGCTGTCGGAGCCCACGATGTCGCAGTAGCAACTACGATGCTCGTAGTGAGCTCACCCAGCGCAAGATCGATAAATCACGTGCTAAGCGCGCGTGCTCGACTAAGTCTGAGGAGGACGACAACGAAGAACTGTGTGGAGCCAGATGCTTCAGCAGATCGGTTCGGCAATCGTGGATGCCAAAAAATTTCAAACTCCCTTCAGACAATCTGAAGTTCGACAACACGTAGGAGCCAAAAGCTTGGCTCGATGACCATCTGTCATCCGTCAAGCTCCACGATAGAAACAAGAACACTTCCTTACAATGCTTCAGCTGCAGCTGATAGGCGCAGCCAGGGTCTGGCTTATCAGCCTACCCTCCAGCTACATCCGAATCTAGGAAAAGCTGGCATAAAACTTCATCTGCAACTTCAAGGGCACCAGCAAGAGGCCAGCCTCAATTGAAGAGTTGCAGGCCTACATCCAGCGGACCAACGAGTCCATCTGCTCGTACATACTATGCTAGTCTCACATCAAGAACTCCGCTGCGAACATCTTCGAAGAAAGAGCAATAGACGCCTTCAAGGACGGTGCCAGGCGTCCAAATTTCAATGAGGAGCTCGGGCGTGTCAAGCCCAAAACCCTTGATCACCTCATGGACATCGCCAACCACTGGGCAGATGTTAAGGATTCTGTCATCCGAACACATCCGTATGACGAAGATGACTTCGGCCGCAGACACGAGCGCCGTAGCAAGAGAAGGTCGCGCGTATATGATGATCGGGATGGAGTCAACATGGTTGCGGCTGGATACGCCGATCGCCACGATGACGACAACCGCAACAGCGGATGCCGCAGCAACAACTAGCGCGATGGCGGACGACCCACACAAACATGGCAACCTCGCAACCGCGGCGATGAGCCTTCGGCATACAACAAACTGTATGGTCCCTGCATCATCCACTTATACATTGATAAAAAAGATGGTAAGAAGAAGGCCAGCCACATGCTCAAGGACTGCCGGGAATTCCAGAAGATCAGCGAGGGCCTCACCCTACTGCGATGCCAGGTGGTGAATCCTGGATTCACACCGGCTCTAGGTGATATCGCCCATGGAGCTCCTCCACCACCACCTGGAGGACCATCGTAGCCACTGGTCGCACCAGCACCGAATAACGGCATGGATGGGTACCCTCCACCGAAATGGGCCCTCATGATCCAGAAGGGGCGCCCAACCAACAAGGTACATAAGAAGATCACCCGCCAAGTCAACCTGGCCGTGACCTCCCCACCAGCCATACCTGAGTACCTCAGCGGCTCGGAGTCCTGCATCATGTTCGATCGTTCGGATCACCCATGCCAGATCCCTCGCCCAGGTCACTCTGCCCTGGTGCTCGAGGCCCAGATCGGGGGATTAGAAATGAGCAGCGTCTTCATGGAAGGCGGCAGCGACATCAACCTGATGTTCGTCAGCACACTCGTAGCGATGCGGATCCCGCTATGCAGCCTAGAGCAATCAGACACGATGTTCCATGGCATAGTCCCAGGGAAAGGCATATACCCCTTAGACAAGATATGGATCGACGTCAGCTTCGGCAAGCCCGAAAACTTCAGGCGTGAATGGCTTGAGTTCAAAGTAGTGGACTATCACAGTACCACGCCATCCTCGGGCGCGTGGCATTCGCAAGATTCCTGGAAGTACCGCACTATGCGTACCTACTACTGAAGATGTTAGGACCTAGGGGTGTTATCACCATCCCAGGAAGCTTCACCAGGTCAGACATCTGCGACAGAGACTTCAATAGAATCTCTAAGTCGTTCGACATGCATGAGGAGCACTTCCCTCTACCAAGGATCGATCAAATCATCGACTCCACTGCAGGATGCGAGAAGCTCTCCTTCCTCGACGCCTACTCAGGCTACAACCAAATTCGACTGAAGGTCAAAGATCGGGAGAAGACGACGTTCATCACGCTGTTCGGGGTGTTCTGCTACAACACAATACCCTTCGAGCTAAAGAACGCAAGTGCCACTTACTAGAGGTGCATGCAGGCATGTCTGAAGAACCAAATCAGCCGCAACATCCAGGTCTATGTCGAGGACATAGTAATCAAGACCAAGGAGGCTAGAATGCTAATCAACGATCTCTGTGAGACATTCGATAACCTCGATCGCTACAAGATCAAACTAAACCCAGACAAGTGCACCTTCGACGTCCCGTATGGTCAGTTATAGGGTACTTCATATCCCAACAGGGCATCAAGGCAAACCCGAAGAAATCAGGGACATACTGGCCATGGATAAGCTGAAGAATCTCAAGGGGGTTTAGCAGCTAGCTGGACGAATCGCGGCACTCAGCAGGTTCATCGGTCGAATGGGCAAGAAGGCCCTCCCCTTTTATCAGCTGCTGCGCAAGACGAACAAATTCGAGTGGACACCCGAAGCAGACGATGCGTTCGAGGACCTCAAACGGCTATTCTCCACATCACCTATCCTGGTCACACCAAGGGAGCAAGAGCCTTTGCTGCTGTACATAGCAGCCACGCATCAGGTGGTTAGCACCACACTCGTGGTCGAGCGACCCGAAGATGGTAAGACCCACGGGGTCCAACACTCAATCTACTACCTCAGTGAGGTATTGACCCCGACAAAGTAGATGTACCCTCATTACCAGAAGCTCGCCTACGGCGTATTCATGACGGCGTGCCGGCTGAGCCACTACTTCCAAGAGCACCAGATCATGGTCATCAACAACGCCCTGCTGTCAAACATCCTGAACAACCCCGAAGCCACGGGACGCGTAGCCCTATGGGGCATCGAGTTGTCTCCTCGAGACATCATCTACGAGCGGCGTACCGCCATCAAGTCCCAAGTCCTCCCTGACTTCCTCGTCCACTGGATGGAACTGCAGGTGCCGGATACTCCGGACATGTCGCAGTCTTGGACGATGCACTTCGACGTCTACAAGCGCGAGGCTAGAGCAGGGGCCGGAGTCATACCGACGTCCCCCAAGGCGACAAGATGAATAAGGTGAGATGGCTCCAACAACAAAGCCGAATACGAGGCCCTCAGCCACGACATGAGGATGCCTAAGGTGTGCGGTGCAACATTCCTTGTCATCTATGGCGACTCGAACCTCGTCGTGCAGCAGACGATGAACGAGTGCGACGCCCATAGTGCCAACATGATCGCGTAATGCATGCTCTAAGCTCACTTGAAGGGGACTTTGACGGCTGCGAGCTTCGGCACGTCGTAAGAGAAAGCAAAGAGGAGGCTGACAAGCTCGCCAACATTGGCTCCACCTGCGTCCGGGTGCCACCCGGAGTGTTCCTCGAACAAATCTGTGTACCCTCCATTAAGAGAAAATTCCCAAAAGGCTCAGCCGAAGAAACAAAGCACTCGGGGGTTGCGCTACCTGAAGGACAAGAAGGACCCGGAAATCTTGACACGGAGGTCGAGATGGTCAGCCTGATGTAGGTCATGGAGGTTGAAGAAACATGGACGCAACCGTACCTTCGCTACCTGATAAACAATAGGCTACCTGAGGACCCGACAGATGCCCCACACATATCTTGCCGGTCAAAGTCCTTCACCATTATCAATGGTTAGCTATACAAGCGCAGCATTTCGGGTGTGCTCCAACGATGTGTCGCCACAGGTGACGGTAAAAACATTGTCCAAGACATCCATGAGGGGATCTCCGTCCATCACGCAGGCAGCCACACCCTAGTCGCCAAAGCTCTACGAGTTGGGTTCTACTGGCCAACTGCAGTGAACGACGCCAAGAAGATAGTCCAGAGGTGCAACGCCTGTCAGAGGCACGCGGACAAACCACACACGCCAGGATCCAACCTGAGGCCAATACCGGTGGCCTGGCCCTTTGCCCAATGGGGCCTCGACATGATTGGAAAACTGCCAAAGTCCTCGCCAGGAGGCCACGTCTTTCTCTTGGTCGCAGTCGACAAATTCTCCAAGTGGATCGAGGCCATGCCCATCACCAATCAAAGCGGCAAAAATGTCTTCAAGTTTTTCGAGTCCATTGTCTATAGGTTCGCCATGCCGCATAGCATCATAACAGACAACAACTCGAACTTCATCTTGAAAGAATTCAGAGACTTCTGCGGGAACCTCGGAATCAACATATCATACGACTCCGTGGTGCACCCGCAGACCAACGGACAGGTCAAAAAGGCCAACAGCCTCATAGGCAACGGCATCAAAAAGCGCCTACTATGTCCACTTGAAAGGTTTGCGGGAGCCTGGGAAGACGAGCTACCCTCTGTTCTCTGGAGCCTGCGCACAACGCCGAACATCTCAACTAGCTATACACCCTTCTTCATGGTGCACAGAGCTGAAGCCGTGCTACCCGCTGAGGTACGCCACAAGGCCCCATGGGTCGTCGCTTACAACGAGGATGAATCATCAGCCTCACTCGAAGACGTCGTCAACACACTTGACGAGGCAAGTGACATCGCCGCAACTCGCTCAGCGGTCTATCAGCAGAGCCTACACAACTACCATAGCTGTCGGCTGTGCCCAAGGTCCTTCGTCGAAGGCGACCTCATCCTACGACTCAAGCAAGAAGGGCACAAAAAACTTGATTCACCCTGGGAAGGACCCTACATTGTCACCGAAGTCATCCCAGGTGGCGCCTACCGCCTCATGGACGCTGCGTTAGGAGTCGAATACTCCAATCCCTGGAACATCGCACGACTGCGACGCTTCTACCTCTAGTTACCCTTTACTTTTAATAAGGCTATTCAGCCAGGCAACACAGCCGAACAATGTACCTCCTCGTTTTTAATGAATAAAAGCTAAGTTCCTTGGCCCAAAATATCTTTTTATCCTTACATTATTTATCGCTAACCATTCTCAAGGGTTGCGCCTCACCTTACGACTTCGTCGATTGACAACAATGCATACAACCTGAGTAGCTGACCACGTCAGGCTAACGAAAAGGACATGCACATTATATAATCATACAATGCACTACATGCCAATACAACCTTTACAGAGGGAATTATAAGCCCATTCGAAAAAATACAGACTTTACATTATCTTGTTTTCTTTTACAGGACTCAACTATGCTAGAATGTGGACGCATGTCCCACGCCATGCCATTTAGAGGAGGAGGTGGCCCAGCCGCTATCTCCGCGAGATTGACATCACGAAGATGCAGTCGAACAAGAGATAGGGCTTCCTTCACCCCCGCAATCAGCTGATGGCGCATCAACTCCCTAACGTGACCTTCATCCCGAAACTTACCGAGAAAACCCAGGAAGCTCGCAGGTGCAGAATCCAAAGGGAACATGGTGGCCCAAATCGCCGCAAGCGACGCCCTCGCTCGATTCAGCACCCTAAGAACTTGGTGTACGCGATCTTGCACCGTCGCAAGAACGAGTGCCCGATCACGGTCCATCCAGAAGAATCCGCTGGCTTCCAAGTCTTGTTACGTCAGGCAATTCATTCGAATTGCGACGCGCTCTTTCTCGTCCTTCAGAAGCAGATTTACAACTGCACAAAACATTGGGTGAGCCAACATAAAAATAAGACGCACTCGAAGAAGCAGCGGTTCACAAGGACCCACATTGGAGTTGATCGCCCATCTGCCGCAATTCCTCTAGCAGAAACTCCTCCCTAGCAATGGCACGCTCAACATTTGACTTCCACACATCCGTGTGAGCAGGATGCTAAGGGTATCCTTCTCCAAACTTCGGACGCGGTCCCGCAAGAAGGGAAACTGCGATGATTCTCTCTGCGATGGGCGAGGACCAGGCGCAGGACAAGGTGTGATCACTGGAGCCTCACCCGAAGGACTCTAAGGGTAAAACAGGAAAACATGAACATCACAAACACTTTCTATAGCAGTTAAAAGGTAGATTCATACATATACATAAATAAAGTCATCTCGTGGCAAAGTGAGACTTGTTCATTCAAAAGGCGTTACAGAGGCAGCAAAAGGAGAAAATCTATACTAGCTACAATACAGAGGGGCCTAAGTGCCAGCACCCAGAGCAGCTTCGGAGCTAGAGTGCCTACTCTTGGCTGCTCGTTGCTGCTCTGCCAAATAGTCGGCCAGGAGATCAATGAGCTTAGGCCCGAAATGCTTACAGCAGGAGGCAAAGGTGACAAAAGCTACCTCAGAGCCATCCACCGCCGTCGGCATCCTGGACATAACCTGTGCCAGATCCAGCTCCGCTCCAGATGCCATTGCCATGGCCAGCCCCATGGCAGCACCGAACCCCTTCTGCTTGCATTTGTACTCTGCCGGAGCATCGCCTGAAAGAACATCCACAAGGGAGTCGACGTCCTCGAGGGAAACGCCCTTGGGATTGACCTCCTTGTATAAGCGCGTGAGCACCTTCTTGGCCTTCTCAAGGGAGCCGATGGCAGAGGAGCAGCGATCCTTGATTGCTGCAGTAGCATCGGACATGAAATCCCCGTGCTCCAGTGCGCCACAGTCAAACGCGACACTAGAATCATCTGGCAAGAAAAGAAACAGAACACTCGACTGAGGAAGGATCAAACGCACTCACAAAATAGAACACTCACAGAATGGAAAGGTGACATACCAGAGATAGCCTTGGCAGCATCCATAAGCTTGTCAGCCATAGCCTTCTCCCTAGTGGCTGCAACAGCCGTGAGCTGTTGCTCACGGTCTTCGGCCTCCTTCTGCTGGCGCGCAAGGGCCTCCACGTCATTAGTTGCCCTCTTCTCCGCCTGCCCGAGGCTCTTTTTGAGAGCATTCATCCTACGGAGAGCAGCATTGTTCTCATCTACAACAGCAAGAAATAGTGAATAAATACAACAACAAAACTTGACGCACTCGAAAAATAGACAAGAAGACACCTACATACCTCGGAGCTGCTTGAGTTCACCCTCCAGCGACAGATGCTGCTGGATGAGGATGTTGGCGCCGCGTGATGTCTACGCACTTATATTCTTGTAGACAGTTGTTGGGCCTCCAAGTGCAGAGGCTTGTAGAACAGCAGCAAGTTTCCCTTAAGTGGATTACCCAAGGTTTATCGAACTCAGGGAGGAAGTGGTCAAAGGTATTACATCTCAAGCAACCCTGCAATCAAGATACAAGAAGTCTCTTGTGTCCCCAACACACCCAATACACTTGTCAGGTGTATAGATGCACTAGTTTGGCGAAGTGATAATAAAATACAAGTGGTAACGGTGCAAGAAAATAGCTTGACAGTGAGGTAAATACTAAAGGCAAAAGGATGGAAGCAAGCAGACATGCAGCAGATCTAGATGCAAATAGTGTTTCAATGTTTAGAAACAAGGCCTAGGGATCATACTTTCACTAGTGAACACTCTCTCATATAAATATCTTCTCTTAATGATACTACTCTTAACTACTCTCCGGTTGGACACTCTAATCCACGGTAGGCCTACAAAAGCACACCTCGAAGTCCGCCTTCCCTATCTAGATAATCCCACACTGTCACCTTGAGCGCTAGATGGTTCCAACAAACACCACAATTTCATAGAGACAACCAACTCAAAATATACTCATGATAAATATATATGTAACCTAGCTTAAGTGCCACACACGGCATGCACGCTGTCACTTTCACACACGTGGGGAAAAGTATAGATTTATTAAAGCATGATGAGTAGTTATGTAGACTCAAGCCTAAGTGCCACAATGGCATGCACGCTGTCACTTTCACACACATGGGGAGAGCAGAGATCTATTGAAGCACTTGAGTAACCGAGTAGATCTACTTGATTACAAAGCTCATGACCACAAAAAGATCATGCATAGAGAGAGATGAACACATAGCTACCGGTAGAGCCCTTAGCCTCGAGGAAGAACTACTCCCTGCTCATCATGGGAATCAGCAACGACGATGGAGATGGTGGTGTAGATCGATGGAGATGGCTCCGGGGCTCTTCCCCATCTCGGTAGGGTGCCGGAACAGAGACTTTCAGTCCCCCGAATCTCCCCTTCGGTTACGGTGGCGCTGTGGAACTTTTCGTGGCTTTTTGGTAGATTCTCTAGGGTTTCTGAGTAGGGGGCTTTTTATTGGCGAAGGAGGCAAGGTCGATGGAGGGCCAGGGGACCCACACCCCCTATGGGCGTGGCTAGGGTGGGACCCGTGCCGACCTAGGGTGTGGCCACCCTAGTGTCCTCCTCCGTCTCGTCTTTGATTTTCCGTATCGTTTAGGGAAAATATGAACTTTGGCTTTTGTCCCGTCCAATTCCGAGAATATTCATTTTTTAGCTTTCTGAAACCAAAAACAGCAGAAAACAGGCAACTGGCACTGTGACATCTTGTCAATAGGTTAGTTCTATAAAGTGTATAAAAATACCTCAAAGTGTATACAAAACATAGCAAAGTGGATACTAAACAAGCATGGAACATCAAAAATTATAGATACGTTTCCGACGTATCAAGCATCCCCAAGCTTAACTCCTGCTCGTCCTCGAGTAGGTAAGTGATAAAAAGAATAATTTTTCAGGTGACATGCACCATCAAAATCAAGATCAAACCATTTGCAAGCATTGAAAGCTGGGATCAAAGAACTCTAACCATGAGCATAAAAGATGGAGTTCTAACAGTAAGACAAAGTAACTATGCATGCAACATGAAAGGTTACAAACAAAGATCATGAATAACATGCATTCAAAAAACGTTTGTTTGTTTCACATATAGAAAACATGTCATAGTGGCATTCAGCTTGTCCCTCATGGAGTAGCAAAACATAAATGCATAGGATACCTTCAAAGTTTATAAGAGTGACTAGATACAAATAGCACAAGAACAAGTAATATCAACAATATGCATCAATCAATAAGTTTTGGGACAATGCACATAGAACTGAATAGCATCTATGCTCTCTTAACTGGTGCCTAAAGGTAGAAGGTGGAGACTCAATATAATAGTAGAAGAAGGGCCCTTCATAAAGGGAAGCAGGGATTTCAAGTTTCAAAAAGAGCTTCCAAAAATTATGTTACTTGTTAGCTTTTAGCCCTCATTTCACCTATCATAAGCATCTTGAAGTGATTAAGGTTAAAGTGAACAAACTATGGAGTATATGCTTGACAAAGTATAAGTTGCCAATCTCATGTCCCTTGAATACGAGGGTCGCTCCTCATGCTACTCAAGTTTAGTTACTTGCAAGTTTTTGTCATAGTAAGTATATGCGTATCATAGAGAACCGCCGACAGGGTACCCCTTGCACATGACATAGGAGCTTTTCCCATATCACAATGACAAGGCAAGCAGACAATGAGCATCTTAGCAATCTTCTTATTTACCATGGGAATATGGTACTTTTTTCTCTCTTTCCTCATTTTCTGAATCTCATATCTTTTTTTATAAGAAGAATGCTTCATAGATGTCATTATGGTGATGCTACAAGTTTCCACCATGATTAGGCATGGCTTAGGCTAGCGGCCCAGGCGTTTCTCTAACACAAAATACATAACTCCATGGACTTACAAGCTCCCCTTTTATTTCACACCAACGACATCCGCAAACAAAAGAGAATGATATCAACTGGATAGAGATCCAAAAGTGTTGAAAGTGTTCCCCATGACAACATGGTTCTGCTAATCCCAACGTATAAGTGCAAGCATATAAAACATAGATAACACAATGGTTCAAGTTTATTAGGGGCAAGAAAAATAAAGTGTGCCATCAAGTTCGTGAGAGCTTTAATCACTAAGTTTTCACATAACAAAATACGTTTTAATTGGAAGATAGATGAGAACAAGAATATACTTGGAATGGTGTAACACACCATGCATAGGAATTTATAGTGGACACTTTGGAATAACTTGGTTTCTTGGGAGTTGGATGCATGAGTAGAGCTTACTCAGCAAAAGTGAAGGCTAGCAAAAGACTGGGAGCGACAAAACATTACTAATCAAATCATAAAGTGGTATTACAAGTCAATGACTAAATGATCATAGAGGCTAATGGTGACTTTTTAAAGTCATAACATGGTGTGAGCATGTGCCAAGTCAACCCAAACAAAGCATCAAAGGAGAATACCACAATACTATGCTTTTGTATGCTAAAACAACGCATGATTCCTTCAAGGCACACTAAACACTCTCAAGGACTTAGAGCAAGTCATGCTACAACAATAATCACTAAGCATAAGGTCAAAACAACATCTAGCATGACATGATAAAGTCTAAGCCACACTTAAAGAAAGCTCCTCATTGTACAACTATAAGCATGAAACTTTCTACTCTTTTCCAACACCAATTAACTTATTTGAAACAACTCACAAAGATAATAATCAATAAAGATCAGTGAGCTTTTCTCATAAATCCACAAGGAAGAACTAAAAAGTTCTAAGCTGAAAGGAGAAGAAAACTAAGGCTAAACACAGTTCTAGCAAAAGAGAACACTCACAAGATAATAAGAATGAAAACTAGAGTGTTCTAGGCTATGAAAACAGAGCGTGTCTCTCTCCAAAAGAAGTGTGCTGAGCTCTAACCAACTTATTCAAGCAAACTAAGAAAACTAAGCGAAGCAAACAAAAACTAAGACGCTCCAAGAACAACACAACAGTGCATGAAACAATAAAAACAAAGTGTCTAGAAAGACCTAAGATTTTTATTGATGAAGAAGGGGATGCCTTGGGCATCCCCAAGATTTGACGCTTGTACCTCTTGATTATTTCTTGGGGTGACACGGAGTGGCATCCCCAAGCTTCAGATTTTGTCCATTATTCATCTCATTACATCATTCTCTCTCTACACCTGAAAATTTTCCTTCATTTAAACTTCACACAATCTTCATTAGCAACATTAGTGTATTCAAAAGATAATATACCCTTGGGTTTAGCTTTAGAACAGAAAAACTTTCACCAAAAACACAATCTATTATAGCAATTCCCTCAAAAAGCTCAATTTCCCAAAAAGAACCCAAAAAGGAATCAATAAGAAGCAAATGCAAATAATGGCAGAAATCTGTAAAAACAGACCAGAAGGTATAAAACGATTTTTTGGAAGACCTTATGTTGCTCAAATCAAAAAGTGTTGAACTAACGAAAGTTAGCTAACATTTTGGGGGATTTATTCATGAATTTTTAGCTTAATCAGACTTACAAAGATTCCTCATGGATTTTTATGGTGGAGCACAAAAATCTATTTCAGGACAGCAACTCCCCAAATCTTACTTCCCTCTCATTAGAGGTTATTCTTGGTACAAAAAACAAACAAAGAGGCAAAGGAGAGGTTGTTGCTGAAGTAATAACTTCCAAGACTCAAGCAAACTCTTGGGTTATCTCCCAACAAGTACTTTTCTTTAACGCCTTTAAGTTAGGCTTGATAGTTTGAAAAGATGCTCACATAAGAAATATCAATTGAAGTAAAAGAGAGCATCAAGAAGCAAATTCAAAACATATTTAAGTCTAACCCTCTTCCTATGAAAAATACTCTTGTAAATAAACAAGTCATGAAAGCACAAAGCAACAAGCATAGGAAAGCAAAACAAGTGCAACTTCAAAACTTTCAACATAAAGAGGGGAAACTTAATATTGTTGAGATACATAAGACGATGTTTCCCTCTCTCATAATAACTTTCAGTAGCATCATGAATAAAATTAACAATATATCTATCACATAAAAAATTCTTATCATGCGCCGCATGCATATAATAATTATAACTCTCCACATAAGCATATTCATCCTTATTAATTATAGTGGGAGCAAATTCAACAAATAGCTATCATTATTATTCTCATCACCATAATCATCAAATATAGGAAGCATATTGTAATCACAATTAATTTTCTCCTCAATAGTAGGTGGACTAAAAATATCATATTCATCATTGTAATCATCATATATTGGAGGTATACTGTCATCAAAGTAAATTTTATCCTCCGTGTTTGGGGGACTAAAAAGATCATCATAAAAACTAGCTTCCCCAAACTTAGACGTTTCCATAGCATTAGCAATAATGGTGTTCAAAGAATTCATACTAATAACATTGCTATTAGCATGCAAATGAAGTTCCATAGGTTTTTTAATTTTCTCTTCAAACACTTCATGTCCTAACTCAAGATAAATACTATAAAGCTCTCTGATTTTTTGTTTTTTCCATTAAGCCTAACTAATGAAGACAAGAAACAAAAAGACAAAACTGCAGAATCTAAAGGAAATAACTTCGAGCACTCACACACCAGATAGCTTAGTAGACAGAGGATGTGATTACCTATTACCTTAACTGCCTGGCAACGGCGCCAGAAAATAGCTTTCTGGCGTGTTGTTGCCATGGGGTAACGTGCGTGAGTGCCTTTTACCTTTCCTCCCTGGCAACGACGCCAGAAAATAGCTTGATGTCTACCCACTTCTATTCTTTTAGACGGTTGTTGGGCCTCCAAGTGCATAGGTTTGTAGAACAGTAGCAAGTTTCCCTTAAGTGGATTACCCTAGGTTTATCGAACTCGGGGAGGAAGTGGTCAAAGGTATTCCCTCTCAAGCAACCCTGTAATCAAGATACAAGAAGTCTCTTGTGTCCCCAACTCACCCAATACACTTGTCAGGTGTATAGGTGCACTAGTTCGGCGAAGAGATAGTAAAATACAAGTGGTAACGGTGCCAGAAAATAGCTTGACGATGAGGTAAAGACTAAAGGCAAAAGGATGGAAGCAAGCAAACATGCAACAGATCTAGATGCAAACGGTGTTTCAATGTTTAGAAACAAGGCATAGGGATCATACTTTCACTAGTGAACACTCTCTCATATAAATATCTTCTCTTAATGATACTACTCTTAACTACTCTCTGATTGGACACTCTAATCCACGGTAGGCCTACAAAAGCACACCTCAAAGTCCGCCTTCCCCATCTAGATAACCCCACACTATCACCTTGAGTGCTAGATGGTTCCAACAAACATGACAATTTCATAGATACAACCAACTCAAAATATACTCATGATATATATATATATATATATGTATGTAACCTAGCTTAAGTGCCACACATGGCATGCACGCTGTCACTTTCACACACGTGTAGAAAAGCATAGATCTATTAAAGCACGATGAGTATTTATGTAGACTCAAGCCTAAGTGCCACCATGGGGTGCATGCTGTCACTTTCACACACATGGGGAGAGCAGAGATCTATTGAAGCACTTGAGTAACAGAGTAGATCTACTTGATTAAAAAGCTCATGAACACAACAAGATCATGCATAGAGAGAGATGAACACATAGCTACTGGTAGAGCCCTTAGCCTCGCGGAAGAACTAATCCCTCCTCATCATGGGAATCAGCAACGGCGATGGAGATGGTGGTGGAGATCGATGGAGATGGCTCCGGGGGCACTTCCCCGTCTCGGCAGGGTGCCAGAACTGAGACTTTCTGTCCCCTGAATCTCCCCTTTGGCGGCGGAGGTGCTGCGGAACTTTTTGTGGCTTTCTGGTCGATTCTCTAGGGTTTCTGAGTCGGGGGCTTCTAATAGGCCAAGGAGGCAAGGTCAGTGGAGGGCTAGGGGGCCCACACCCCCTATGGGTGCGGCTAGGGTGGGACCCGCGCCCACCTAGGGTGTGGCCAACCTGGTGTCCTCCTCCGTCTCATCTTTGATTTCCATATCATTCAGGGGAAAATATGAACTTTGGCTTTTGTCCCGTCCAATTCCGAGAATATTCATTTTTATCTTTCTGAAACCAAAAACAACAGAAAACAGGCAACTGGCACTATGGCATCTTGTCAATAGGTTAGTTCCAGAAAGTGTATAAAAATACCTCAATGTGTAGACAAAACATAGCAAAGTGGATACTAAACAAGCATAGAACATCAAAAATTATAGTTACGTTTCCAACGTATCACCGCGGACAAAAGGCTGCAAAAAGGCCAGCAGGTCTAATGAATAAAAAGGACTCGGGGGCTCCCCCTACGGAATGGAAGAGCTACACTTACATGATCTGGCATGGACTCCGAAGGTTTGCATATTGTCTTACGAGTCACGAGTGCACGATCGTCCCGCCTCGCAGAGCTCGAATCCTCATCCTCGGAGTTGGCCACCATCTTGGGAAACGAAGATGTCAGCTTCGATTCCATGATCACCTCTTTGGTGCCCTCGTCAAGGGACTCCTCCAAATGATTACCGCTAGCACTTGTCAGATCAATAACAAGCTAATACTTAGCACATGAATAAGGTAACAAGGCTCAAATAGAAAGACTTACGATGGTATGTCTGACAAACTGAAGATAGGAGGCTCCTTCTTCTTCTTATTCTTGGCTGGCGGCTGCGGGGCCACTGCCCGAATGGGCATGGCAGGAAAAGGTGTAGACTTCACACCCTCATTTCCGCCATTCTGCTCGAGGAAGGACATACCCTTTGGTGTTGGTGGTGTCGCCCCATCTGAAGCTTCACTCTAGGAGCGTTTTCGGGTCTGCCCTTCGCCCGGCTCGGGGGCTTCCGCGGTGGGAGACTGCGTCGGGGGAAGCTTGGATTCGGACTCCACCATTTCATTGCCCGGTGTGTCCGTGTACTTCTCAGGTAGAGGGGGCATCATCCTCGCTAACTTGATTTCCTGCAAATCGAGGACAAGAAGATGAACAATTGTTAGTACAAATAGCAAACAACTAGCATTTGAAATAGCGCCACACGCAACTACAAGTTTTTCCACCTGGGGGACTACTTTCTTGGCACTGAAAGGGGATGTCAAAGATTTCTCCGGGAGGTCCTCGTCGGCCTTGAACTTCAGCAGAGGACGAAGCGCTCTATCAAAGTCACCTAAAGATAACTCCTCAGGCGAAACCCTTGTTGGATCGCTGCAGCCAGCATACATAAACATCGGGTGCGCCCTCGCTTGGAGCGGCTGCGCCCGACGCTTGAGGAAGGTGCGGATTATGTCGACACCGTCGACCTCCTTGCCGGACACCAGCTGAAGAGCCTCCACCCGCTTGTAGAGCTTCTCCACCTCTACAGATTCACGCTTCAATACATCGTTTCTCCACGAACTCTTTCGGATGATCTCTTGGTCGTAGTCGAAGGGAGCAAGACCATAATGCTGACCGTCGATTTTGGCGTCGCGGATGTAAAACCACTTCTTGCACCAGTACTAGACGGATTCGCAAATGGAAAAGGAGAAGAATTGAAGGGTGGAGCGGATGGAGATGATGCATCCACCAAGTGGATAAACACCACCGGTGCCAGGCTGCCTCTTTACGGAATAGAGTTTCTAGAAGAGGCCAAAGTGCGGCTCGATACCAAGCCAACACTCGCACATAGTGATGAAACAAGAAATATGAAGAAGAGAGTTGGGAGACAGATGATGCAGCTGAATACCGTAGAAAAAGAGAAGCCCACGAAGGAATTCGTGGGCGGGCAAAGAGAGACCCTAGCTGATAAAAGCATAAAACATCACCCGAAACCCTTCGGGTGGGCGAGGAATTACCTCTTGGTCAGGGAGGATGGCGTCATCCTTCTCCTTGGAGATTAGGCCAGAATCATGCAGTTTGCGCAAATCTGCCTCGCGCATCACCGTGTGCTTCCAGCCGACGTCAATGATACGGGTTGGAGCGGCGGCCTTCTTGCCAGCGCTGGCGGCGCTCGACCCCGCTGCAGCAGATGACGCCTTCTTCGGCTTGTCCATCCTGGAGTGGCGAGTGCGGAGATACGAACAGAGGAAAGAGGAAGGAAAGGTACGAAGGGCATCTAGTGTGCGATGAGAAGCAGAGAGCTCACGAAAATGGTGGCAATGGAGATGAGGCAGGAGCAAATGGAGAAGGGTAAAACCACTGTTTTTCCCTGTGGTATAAAAGGACGAAGACGACGTAGTAGAGCCGTCGATTGAGAAGCCCTAGCGCACACCTCATATCTCACCATACACATGTCAGCATCAAACCGAACCGTCGCCAGCACGCCGTCCACTACGCGCGGAAACCGAGGAGACGACGTAACTTCCGCCATGCCTACACATGACTAGTCAACGTCAAATCAGGTAGTGGGACCCACGATCTTCCCGTCGCATCGTCTCTGCTGTCGCAGACGGTTGAACTCACCAATCGTCAGTAATGACATCATTAAGGCAAAGCCAGCAACGACTCGAAGATTTCGATTGACCACAAAAGGTACTTACTTGAGTCTATGACTCAACCAACTACTTGGGGGCTACTCCTATCAGGTGCGCTGGCCGCGCACCCAAAAAATAACAAAAGTTACGTCACCTCGAAAATATCTTCAAGCCCTACGTAGAGTCTACGACTCCACTACAGACTCGGGGCTACTCCCATAGGGAGCGCTGATCACGCATCCGAAAAAATGTTTCCTTCGGGCTAATCATGAAAACAAGCACAAAAGGTTGAATTAAAGTCTCTGCTCGAGTCTACGACTCGAATAGACACTCGGGGGCTACTCCCTTCGGGAGCGCTAGTCGCGCACCCTATGAATTATTCGACTGAGGTCCTTCAGATCAAATACGACAAAATTCTTTTGGCAACTCTGCCCAATCTAACGCTAAGTGAGAAGTAGTCTCCTTGGCCACCCGGAACATCTCCGTGATGATAAAAATTCGGATGTTGTGTCTACGACGTAAAGATAAGTCCTACAGATACCATCTGATGGCCTGGTAACGCACCTGACTGCGCTCTCCCAGTAAACTTCCGTGTCAGCAGGCACGATGAAAATCCCAACAGACGCGTTGGGTTCATCATTTGAAAATCACTATGATTCGACTCCTATAAGACCTCAATGGCCTAAGTCGAATTACTCTAGCATCCGCTCCGGATTTGAGTCCGGGGACTCGAGTCTGATGAAGATCGTGTTGTTTTATCCTATGATAGTTAACTGGCCCTGATCCGTCGGGTGAGCCAGGCACATGCATCAATAATCCCTATGAACTAAACTTTTCTTCTTGAAAAAAGTTTAAATACCAAGCACCCAAAAGATTATAGAGTCTCTAGTCGAATATGCGATTCAACTGAACACTCAGGGGCTACTGACAAGGATATACCCTACGGGTGCATAACATTGGTATGTCCGCCCAAGGAAGGCCCATGCGGAAAATTGCAGCTGATGCGACTCAGATCACTTTAGAGCTTCGTTGGGAAACCCCAAGAGGAAGGTATGATGAGTACAACAGCAAGTTTTTTCCTTAGTAAGAAACCAAGATTATCGAACCAGTAGGAGGAAGGAAACGACTCAAAGGTGTTGCTAGCAACTTGGAAACCTGCACAACACAAACTCAAGACTTTGCCCCAATAAATAGTGAGGTTGTCAATCTCACCGGTTTGCTAAAAACAAAGGATTAACCGTATGGTGTGGAAAGTAATGGTGGCTTGCAGATAGTAAACAGTAACAGTGGAAGATGTATCAATGGTAAAGATTGGACCGGGGTCCATAGTTCACTAGAGGTGTTCTCCTTAAGAAAGATAACAAAACATAACATGCTGGGTAAAAAAATTACAATAGGACAATTGATAGGACTGAGCAAGGCATAACAATGCAATACTAGACATTCATGATCCTATGAGATTCGATTGGGCATTACAACAAGATACATAGAACACCATCCAACTGCATCTATGACTAGTAATCCACCTTCATGTTATCATCCGAACCCCCTCTAGTATTAAGTTGCAAGCAACAGATTACAAGCAAAGTGTGTAAGGTAAACAATACAATTGTTCTATGAACAAAAGATCGTTGTTTTCTCCCTAGTGGCAACAACACATCTACAACCTTAGAGATTTCTGTCACTTCCCTTAGATTCAATAGAGGCATGAACCCACTATCGAGCATAAATACCACCTCTTGGAGTCACTAGAATCTACTTGGCCAAGATAGCTACTAGAAACAGAGAGCATGCAAGATCTCAAACAACACAGACATGATAGAATCAATAAGACAAAACCATTAATCATTCTGACATAGTAATCTCAATATCCATCGGATCCCCACAAACACAACATGTATGAATACAAATAGATGATCTTGATCATGAACGGAGCTCACAAGATCTAAACATGATAGCACAAAGGAGGAGATACAACCATCTAGCTATTGTATGGACCCATAGTCCAATGGTGGAACTACTCACGCATCATACCGGAGGCTGGCATGGTGATGAAGAAGGCCTCCGAGATGATCTCTCCCCTCCAGCAGGGTGCTGGGAAGAGCTTTAGATCCCCCTGATCTAGGGATGATGGTGGTAGTGGATATGGACTGTTTCGTGGAAGATTGATCAGGGTACTTAGGGTTTGGTTTCGGGGGGGGGGGTCTTTATAGGTGAAGAGGCGAGGCAGGGGGCACCCGAGGCGGCTGCAACCCCCCAGGCACGGCCAGGCCTGGCCGTGCAGCCAGGGGATGTGGCCCCCTCGTGGCTCCCCTCCGTCTCGTATTCGGGCTCTGTGTTCCCCACGGTAAAATATTGACTTTGGCTTTCGTCCCGTCCAATTCCGAGAATATTCATTTTCTGCCTTTTCTAGAACCAAAAACAGAAGAAAGCAGGCAACTAGCACTATGTCATCTTGTTAATAGATTAGTCCAGCAAGCATATAAAAACACCTCAAAGTAAAGACAAAGCAAAGCAAAGTAGATAGTAAAAAAGCATGGAACATAAAAAATTATAGATACATTTACGACGTATCAGCAGCCTAGGAAGATTTCGGGTTAGGCAACATACATTCTAGGAATCCGGATCTATAGAGATAGATCAAGGCGGCTCATTGGATTGAGTCAGAGCACATATTTGGACAAAGTGTTGAAAAGGTTACATGGAATCGTCTAAGAAGGTGTTCTTACCAATGTCCCATGGTGTAAACTTAGCAAGACTCAGTGTCCTTCAACAACTGATGAGCGAAGTCGGATGAGTGCGATTCCGTATGCTTCGGCGGTCGTATCCACCATGTATGCCATGATTTGTACTAGGCCGGATGTTTCCTATGCTCTAAGTGTTGTGAGCAGATACCAGGCTGATCCTGGAGAAATCCTTTGGACATCGGCTAAAAATATCCTTAAGTAATTGAGAAGGACTAAGGATATGTTCCTAGTTTATGGAGGTGAGGATGAACTCAGTGTAAAGGGTTACACAGATGCAAGTTATATCACTGACTCGGATGATTCTCGTTCGCAATCTGGATATATGTTTGTAATAAATGGTGAGGGTGTGAGCTCGAAGAGTTCCAAGCAAGAGATTGTGTCTATATCTACAACAGAGGCTGAGTATATTGCTGCCTCGGAGGCAACAAAGGAAGTCATTTGGATGAGGAACTTCCTCGTGGATCTTGGTGCGGTTCAGGGCTCGTCCAATCCGTTAGACGTATATTGTGACAACAATGGTGCCGTTGCACAAGCCAAGGAACCTAGACAACACTAGAAGAACAAACATATACTCATGCAATACCACCAGATTCGTCAGTTTGTGGATCAAGGTGATAACAAGTTATGCAAGGAGCACAGGGATGCAAATATTGCAGATCCTTTGACAAAGCCACTACCACAGTTGAAGCATGAGGAGCACTTGAGAGCTATGGGCATTAGATGCCTCGACATGTGATATCGAAAGATTGACTCTAGTGCAAGTGGGAGACTGTTGAGAATATGCCATAGAGAAAATCATGTCTGATGTAATTTCCATTGTATTCATAAAGTTATTAAGTTGACCTTGCATGAACATCTGATGTATATTATTGAATATTTGATTTAGTTGTGGAACTATATATTCATGTTGTTCATACTAAATAGCCTTGGTCATTGAGGTTGTGCTGGACACACAACCTAGACTAATGTGGAAGTCGTCTGGTGACTCTGTTCCACTTGTCATGGGCATGGTGATGTTATTCCGACTTACACGGATTCAGCTAAAGAGTTTAGCGAGTCAGATTGACCCATATTGAGACACAACGAACAAGTCGTCATTTATATGTCTCTATCAATGTAATCCTTAGACCTAAGGTTATTGCACAATCCGAGTTGTGGATCACCAACTTAGGTTATGTCAAACGCTGATCTGTAATAGGGCAGTTTTAAAAGCACAGTTCGGGTCGACTGAGAATCAAGATGCGTGATGTGAATAACCAAGATGAGATTTTCCCCCTCCATCCAGAGAGATATTCTCTGGGCCCTCTCATGTGATATGATTAGGAAAGCATGGCCATGCACGAATCGGTTAAGTGTTAACCGAGGCGATCGACTAAGAGTTAGTCGGATGAATCACATATCATGAATTGAGAAGAGAGTCGGACTATTTAAGGAATAACGTTTATTCGCCTATAGTTTGACAAGGTATATTGTGAGGCAAATGAACTCGGACATAAGTCACATTGGAAGGTATGTCATCATGACTCTTTGGTACTTGGGAATCGACACGTTCAGCTAGAAGCCACTACCGATTGATCGATCACGAGTCTGACTCCAATCGTGTCCAAGTTGCCATGAGCCTACGGGGTCACACACCTAAGAGCGGAAGCAAGTCGTTTGGGTTGGACCCGAATAAGAAACGGACAGACTCAGTGAGTTGAACTCGCAGTTACTCATATAGGTTTTAATGGATGTGCCACAAGTGAGTGGATCCCACTTCCACTCCCTATATATACTAGGACGCGGGATTCTCAAAGGCCACGGTTAGACCACTCCATGCGTTGGAAACCCTAGCCCCATTAAGTCCAGCCGCCGCACTGGATCTAGCAGTCCACCGTCGGAGCTCCTCCTCGTACGTGTGGATACCGGCAGAGGTGTTATATGATCAACACTTGGATGACCGTGGGATTGGGTCGTATTGTGAGGACTGCGCTGCATCAATTGACGCGCGGTTGCGAATTACTGCGCCTCATCAGTAATCCACAACCGTGCGTCTAGTGGTAATCCTTATGGCCTTCTATCTCAGCTAGATCTTAGAATCACCGCGTAGGGAATTTGTTTTGTTTATCTCTCCGTGGACCAACATATGGCCGCCTCGTGGCGGATCTCGTGGAGGGCCGCTGATGTAGCCTCCTTGGCCACCACCTCCTTGGCGGCGATATGGTGAATCTCGCGCACCGACCATTGGGCGGCCACCTTTGCGGCCGCCTCTACCACCAGCTCCAGCGCCGCCTCCGCCACACGACCTTCTTCCTCGAAGGACACCACCTGCGTCTCGGTCATGCGCTGGGACAATAACGTGGCCTGGAGGTCGACGTTGTTAATCTCCACCTCCGGGAAGCGGGTGCGGCACATCACCTGGATCTTGGTCCAATGCGGCGAGGCATGACTGCTGGTGGCTGGCACTTTTTCGGCTGTTGGTTTGCTTTTACTTGGGATTGTTGTCTCCGCCGTGCCGATGGCCGTCTTTCATAGACCGCTGCGAAGGGGGGAAGTTTTCTGGCCATGGAAGGCGATGCACGCGCGGGAGACGGAAAGCTTCCATTACAGGAAACACCGACCGCGCGGGAAGTCGTCGGCGCTGATAGTCGATGTCGCGTCGCCATTAACATCTCATCACCGAAGGTGTCAAATGGTAACAGAGGGGGAGACGGACAAATGGGTCTAGCCGCTGGGCGCGGTTGACTAGACTGGTCGGACCACGACATAAAAGCGACCGCGAGCCGATCCAAACGGTCAAAAACATACTGTTTTGCCGGCCCGATGGAGATGCCCTAAGTCTTAGTTGGAACACGGGACCAGTTATCCCCTTTATTTTTTGCGGGAACGTTCAAAGACCAAACAGGGACTTTTGCTTGTGATCGACTTTATGACAAACGTATCCCGTTATGTCATTTTTCTCAAATTGAGAAGCTCTACAAGCTCATGCTTAATTGACGGGCAGAATTTTACCAGCGAATACGGTTGCCCAAGCTATCACTCTCGATCTCTCACGCTCGCGCCATGCGTCCACCATTAGAAGCCGACACATGGACCGGACATGGAGCCACCAGGAGAATCGCTACTCCCGATCGAGGAGTCCGCATCAGCATATAGCACCGCGGCAGACTACCGGTGATCGATGCGTAAGAGAGGAGGAGGAGTACACAGCTTAGCGTAGCGACACCCTGGTTGGTAATCCGTCCTCTCCTTTTCGGTTTGGCGTTTTCCCTCAAGAAGATAAACTCGCCAACGTTCTTATTCCAGTCTCGGTGAGGAAAGAAAGATGCGTGGTCGGCAGGTTTTTGCTGCCAGCCTTGAAGACGACACGTGCATCCATCTATCCGGCGCATGCACCTGGGTATCTGTCTCGTCGCCGGCGATGATAAGGCGATCGGCTCTCGTTCGTCGACATATGCGTCTCGTCTTCTCCACCCACTGCCGGTACGGCGACAAGGACAAGGAATCGGTGCTGTGCCGCGCCTGTGCGTATGTATTTGTGGCGCTGACCGAACGCGCGTTGCGTGCACACTGTGGAAACGAACTCCCAAAAGGGAAAACCTGGCCGGCGGGCGGCGGCCGGCGCGTGCGCGTGCGCGCGGCGGCGTGGCATCACGTCGCGCCTGCTTTGCACTGCACTGTCGGTCTCAGGCGCCCGGCGTGACATCGACGCTGGATAGAGCCCATGTACGTACGCGCGTCGTCGTTCTTTATCTGACTAGCTAGCCCGTCCGCGCGTGCTCATCCGTCGAGCATGTGTGCGAACCGGATGATGAGAGAAGGTGAATCTTACTACCTAGCAAGATTAGAAAACGACTCAACGAATAGTCACATTTGTATAATACAATTTGATCTCCTTTTCTATGATCATGCAAAAGAGGCTATGCTTGTGGATAGGTAGTAGGTTGGCACGTGCTACATGAAAATGCTTGCACAATGATGATCTGTTGATCTTTCCTCGTGGAGGCTAGCTTCCCGAAATGGAATGGCCTGAATCCGCAACTATTGGAGTACTCCTAATCTTGTTTCATTTACTCTCCTCTTTTTCCGTACAAGGGCACAAACTCATATTCCAGGTGACAAGAAAATAAAACAAACTAACAAAATAGCAAGATTAATAATTACGTCAAAATGCTTCCAGTTCCGGGATAATTAAGCATTTTTTTTGGACCTCAAAGTTATATTGCCACCGAGCCAAGGTGCACAGCACCACCCTAGATTACAAGAGCAGAACAAAAAGCATGTTGCATGTGCTGACTCATTTTTTATGGTTGCATGCAGCGTTAGCAATAATGAGAGCACAATTCAAGGTGGTATATACCTAATCATTTTTTATGAATCGATATTAATGGTCTTGTATAGATGCAAGCTATATTTTTAATAGCTTGTATACTAAGAGCAACTCCAACAATCGCTAGAAAACCTTGTCCGCGCTAAAAACTATTTTTTGGCACGAGAGGCCGCGCCGTCCCTCCAACAAATACGCTAACTCTCTGCCCGCGGGATGCCGCGCACGTTTTTTTTATGCACCGATCAGAGCGCGCTCGTTAAATTGCTTTCCACGCGTCAAACCCAACCGTCGCCACTTCAGCACGCGCGCAGACTCTTTCTTACCCCCCACCGGTTCTCTGCCGACGCGCCACCGCACGCGCCATGGCCGCCATGGCACCGCGCCGGGGAAGCTCCGGGTACCGTGGCATACGTGTGCGCCTGACCGGCAACTACTACCGGAGATCCGGTTCGGCGACGATCGCATCGGCCTTGGCACCTTCGAGACCACGCGTCCGTACGCAGTGGCGTGGCTGCTAGGGCGCCCGCTCGCGTCGATGAACTTCCAGGATGTCTGGACGCGCGATCAGGCCGAGGCGCTCGCGCCGCCGCCTCGCCTCCTGACGGAGGAGGGCCGCCGCAGGCGCGGCACAGAGCATGGCATGCTCGTCGCCGAGCGCGATGAGCGCCTGCGACAAGACTGGTGCCGGCGTTTTCCCGAAGACATTGAAGCGCAGCGCAAGCACGATGCCAAGAAGGCAGCGAGCAAGACGGCAGTGAGGTAGCGAAGCACGAGAACCGCCTCGAGCATCGGGCGGAGAAGGTGCGGAGGCGCGCCTTCATCAAGGTGCAGATGGCCGGAACGACGACCATCACCGATGATGATCTCAGTTAGGGGGACTATTGGTCGTCGACGCCGGTGTCCGACGTGACACCGGCCTCGTCCGATGATGACTTCAATTGAGACTAGGTTCTAGTAGTAGTTTCTAGTTATTTTTAGTATTTTCTGTACTATTTTCTGCACTATAACCTATGTATAGTTTTTTTCTGTTCTACGTAATATATTTTCACCTAATTTCTAGATCTATTTTTTGTTATGTTGCAGAATCTTAGTTGCGCGCGTTTCAATTTAGCGCTTTTGTTCGAGAGATTTGGGCTATAAATTTAGCGCGCACGTTTAGCGCAAGATTCGTGCGTGGTATCCAAATCACACCGCTGTATACGCATTCTAGCGTGCCAAAATATACATGGTCTGATGGAGTTGCTCTAATCATAGAGTGTATTATGTCCAAGTCAACATGCTGAGCAACCGGATATCTTTGTGTTGAGATTTGCGTAGGAGTGAGAAAAAAAATCAGATGGCACGCCATGAAGTTAGACATAAGGAACTTAAGCATGTTTCCAAATTAGTTATCGGGGATTAGTACACAAATTAAGAATTAGATCCGCGTAGGACCATGTGCTTTACGTAGGGTCATGTGAAATTGTCACAATAATACTTTATAATTTTTAGGGTAAAATATGGTACGTCCATGTTCGGCATGTCGCTCTGCCGCAGTACTGTTTCTGTACCTTGTGTAGTTGAGATGCATGGTGTACACTCGACACGAGTCACAATGTGGTGTACACTTCGTGATGGGAAAAAGATGGGACCCCAGGTGTGGCAATGTGAGGTGCAGTCGCGCTCGACATGATTCGGGCTATGCCATTGTGTGGCAATGTGAGTTTGATAGCCAGCAGCTCTCTTGAGTCTCGTCCTGGCCGAACCCCACAAGCTAGGTCTGGTTCCTGAAAAAACACCCATCCAGTCATCTTCTGCACTTTATTTGGTAGCCCGTGTTGCATCGTTAGCACCAAAATTGACTCGGTAGCACTTTGTTTGATAAGGCGATCGGCTCTCGTTCGTCGATCGCCATATTGCGTCTCGTCTCGTCTCCACCCACACGGCTGGTACAGCGACAATGACAAGGAATCGGTGCTGCGTATTTCTGGCGCTAGCTGACCGAACTCACGTTGCGTGCACAGTACTGTGGAAACGAACTCGATCCCTAAAGGGCAAACCTGGCCGGCGGCGTGGCATCGCGTTGCGCCTGTTTTGCACTGCACTGTCGGTCTCAGGCGCCCAGCCTGACATCGACGCTGGATAAAGCCCACCTACGTGCGTCCTTCTTTATCTCTGACTAGCCAGTCCGCGCGCGCGTGCTCATCCGTCGTGCGAACCGGCCGGATGAAGAGAGAAGGTGAATCTTGCTGGTACCTAACAAGATTAGAAAACGACCCAAGGATCAAGGAATTGTCACATTTGTATAGTAATAATACAATTTGATCTCCTTTTCTATGACCATGCACGACCCCTGAAAACGGATATGCTTGTGGATAGGTAGGTTGGTACGTGCTACGTGGATATGCTTGCACGATGATGATCTATTGATCCTTCCTCGTGGAGGCTTCCCGAAATGTAATGGCCAAAATGCGCACTTGTTCGTAATATCTTGCCGTTTTGCTAAATCCGAATCTTGTTTTATTTACTCTCCTCCTTTTTTTTAAACAAGGCCACAAACTCTTTTTCCAAGTGACAAGAAAATACATCCAACTAATAAATAACACGACTAATTATGTGAAAATGCTCTCGGATCCAGGATAATTAAGCATGTTGCATCTTTTTCTATATATAGTTGCATGCAACGTTAGCAACAATTAATGAGAGAACAATTCTAGGAGGTATACAACTAATCTTTTTTATGAATCAGTGTTAGTAGTCTTATATAGATGCAAGCTAAATTTTTAATAAGGTTTTCTTATTTATGCCACTATGACCGACCCAATACTACTCAGTTTTGCCATTTGATCGATCAAAACTCCAATTTTACCACGACTCCGTTACAACACTCAATTTTATCACCCCGTCATCTTTCCACAGTTAGTCTATAATCAGTTTTGCCATTTCAGGTTTTCCAGCCCTTCCTCTTTGAAGTTAATTCTATTTTTTGACTCCCTAATTTTACATTTCTAACCATATTTACCCTACATAACATAAAGTACTTTCATTTACCCATTTAGTGAAACTCGTGACAGGTTTTTCACCTATTCTATGACGTGTGACCTCGGCATATCCCCATCAATGTTATTCAGGAATAGTATTTGTAGTTCCGTCACCACCATATGCTGGTTCAATCAGCGATACAAATGATAGGGAAAGATGGGACCATGTGGCGATATGAGGTGCAGTCATGCTCGACACGATTTAGGCTATATCATTCTCCTATACTTAACAATATGAGTTTTCAATTTTCTGCTAGTTACTTATGGCTAAAATTTTGAGCCGCGCGTGGTTTTTAGAGCATCTCCACACACACACAAAACACCCCCACCCACCCACACACACACACACACACACACACACACACACACACATGGCCGACAAGCGCGCCAACAGTTGGTTTGGAGGACATTGCCCAAACTGCTGGCAGTTTGGGGAGACCTTTCCACATAGGTGTCTGATACCTTCGATTCGGATTATGGATGTAGTATAGTTCTTTTTCCCTAGTATACCTAGGTTTATCGAATCCTCGGAAAGCAGAAAGCAAAGTAAAGTTACTTTAATGGACCTTCGGAAGTTTTAGAATTCCTTTTGTGTTTTCACCGGATCAAGAGTTTGTGATCTTTTTGTTTTTGTTGTTGTTGATGATGGAGAGAGAGGGTCTGGCTTTCAGTTTCACCAGTCGTTGTGCAAAACATCTAATGGGAATAAAAGATAATAATAAAGTATACATATAATTGTTAGAGCAAGATAATTATATGTGGGCAGTGCATCCGTAACTGCTATTGCCTCCTGGTGAATGTTCGGTGGCTAGCAGAGTTGTTGGCATCTCATGGAGTTTGACACGCATAAAGCTATATCTTCCCATTATAGCATTGCCGTTGCATATGTTTAATCAACTCATAGCCAAAATCTAGGAGTTTTCTCCATGTAGATTGTTCGGTGGCTAGCGGAGTTGTTGGCATCCCATGAAGTTTGACATGCATAAAGCTATATCATTCTTATGATTCACAAGTCAAACTTTGGCATGCTGACAAATACTGCTAAACATTAATTCAATTGAACAAATCCTTTCAAAGAGAGCTATTAAGTCAATCACCATTTTCTGTGGTGTCGAGTGTCTCTAGGAATAAGCTTTCAAGACTAAACACTATAACACACAAGTATTCGGTTGTGAGACTTTTTCTTATTATAATTGTTTAGCAAATTTTTAGGCAAGACTTGGTTAACTACAAGAGCTGGAACAAAACGTACTCAACTAAATACCCTTGCAAACAAAATTTTACTAAAATATAGAGACTCACTCCACCAATATAATATCTTAACATTTACTACTAACTAGCATGGGTTTCTCAAACTTCAAAAGTGGGGAGTCATAAGGCATACCTCTCATGTTTGGTTCCACTTCTCTCTTCCCTTTTGATTTGTTTCTTGGAAACTCGAAGTCGGTCACTCTCCTGCAAATACATGAGAACCTCGAGGCGAAAAGAAAAGAAAGAGGGGAAATAAAGATAAATGAAGAAATCTGTTTGTTGTTTTTGAGAAGGGGAATTAGAGAATAGAAAATTGGTGGCAAAGCTTGACTTGAAAATCTCGAAAACAAAATAAAATATCTAGAGATAAAGTGTTGGGGAAACCAACACGAGTGCTTATAAACTCATAAAAAGCATAACCTCGAAAATAAAATAAAATAAAGCAAATGAACGCAAAATAAAAATAGGTAAAAAACATCCCTAAGCTTAGGCTTTTGCAAGCCCTTTAAATCATTGAGGTGGCGGGAAAAAGTTGTAACTCCAGTCCGCAAATTGAGTTGATAAGTTACTTGTTATTTCTTGGAGGTTTAGGGAGAGATTATGCATCCCCTTCACAGTCCCTCCAAGTTCTTGGAAGTCTTGATATTAGCGAACCGGTTCGGTGGCTGCTCCTCTTGATAAACAACTTCTTACTCCTCTTCTTGGTCCTCATCATCTGGAATCTCCTCCTCGGGTTGATGTTGTTCAACCTGCACATCATATAGCAAACGTCCCTCCTCGATAGATAAGAGACTATTAGGCAAAGGAGCGGGGTAGAGACGCCCAGCTCCTGCAATATGCAAGTAATAAACACCACCTCTCCTAGTGAGCATTTCACAAGCTTTTAAAGTAGAGAAACCAACACGTCGCTCACCTAGCACTGGTTGCAACTCATCTAGGTCGTTGCCTAGGGCAATGGCAAGCACGGTGATGACGCCTCCACCTGTGAGGTCCTTGGCTTTGGGAGGACTGGTGCTCCAAATAGCGCACAAGTATTGCGCCCAAGTTGAGTGACAAGTTGTTGTTGGAAGCAACTTTTGCGAGGACCAAGATGTCCTGTTCATTGAGTCTTGTAAACTCATTACATGCCTGCAAGGTGTTAGCAATGACATAGAACAAATAACGGGTAGCAGGATATTGAATATTCTTCCCCCTGTTGACTCTAGAAGTAAAACTCATTCTGTTGTAATAGTGATCTAGGGAAGGGTTCATGGCGGTATAAGATGCACGAAGGGCATTAGCATCATTGTTTGGTAAACTAAGGCAATTGCACCATTCATCAATTGTTAATGTATAATTGTGGTTCATAAGTCGGAAAGTAATAGTGTCCTCTCCTTGCCATGTTTTAACGGTGCTCTGCAATGAACTTAATAATTCAAAGGTTAACCGGCGATAAGTAGGCACATCATGAAATACAAAGTTTTGCAGGCTAACTCTATTGCAAAGTAAATTGAAGTCATTAGAAATACCGAGTTGGTTTAATATGATGGGACAAGCCCAATTGGTTGCCTTCACTTCTCGGTTTTTGATCTTGTTGAAGCGATCACGTTGGAGCTCATTCCTGAACTGTATCCCCATACGGTCCCGAGATGCAGCAGTAGCCTGAGAAGAACTCGCAGCGGCACGAGCACGCGTTTGGCTCCTTGTATTCATCTTCTAAAAGTAAATAAGAAAGACAAAAATAAAACTTTTTATAATAAGCATAGCATATTCCTCATCATAGCACACTAAAGAATCTCCTTAACATAATAACCTAGGCAAGAGAATCATGGCAACTAGTTCAAAGTAGGTCTTATCCTAGATTGATAATGACAATAGATCAGAGATGAATTTGCAAAAAGTAATTGGAGGATCGGAGGAGAAACATACCGTAGATCACTTGTGTGCGAGGAAATCAAACGAAATGGAGTAGAGGTGAAGATCCCTTGAGGTTTTGAGAGAGTTTAGAGGTAGAAGAGAAAAAAATATTGAAGTTTTGGTGTTTTGGGTACCTTCCCGTGTGTTTAAGTGGTCAGACGCAACTATACGTTTGCAACTATACGGCCGAAACAATTCGTACCTGCCATATAGTTGGTCTGACGGCAAAAATTAGGGTTTCTTTCCTGGTGGCTGTATCTATACGGCCGGAACTATAAGGCCGAACTAAAATGGTCATGTTGTATAGTTGGTCGTTAAACCTTCTCTATCCGGAGAATAAAAATTATCGATGGCTCAAATAACTATATGACCGGAACTGTACGGCTGGAATCTTTATTCCTGCCATATAGTTGGTCGTTAAAGGTACTATATACATAAAAAAATTCCATTTCTTCAAAAATTGCTTTTTTGACTGAAACTTAGCGAAACATCATATTTTGACAGAAAAATGATAGACTAAATTTTCGACATACATTAGCATGTATAAAGCAGGAATTTTAGTACCACGGAATCTCTCCTTCTCACTAGAGTTTTCTAGCACTCTATTTTCAACATAAAACTTAAACTAAAACTTAAAAACTTTACTCAAACCTTTATTTCACATGAATTGTCTCCCATGCAGCGTTTTTTTATGGTCAATAGCTTGACATTAATATTGCTCACTTAGGCCAGATGAGTGGAACACCCACTCCAAAATAGTTGGCCTTCAAAGTGATGGCCTCCTTCTCATCTTGTTTGGCTTTATTTTTCCTGAGAAAATAAATAACAAAAGGATCCCGCGAAGGCAATTGGAGCTTCACGTTCCCTTCATGCAGATTAATCAAAGCCTTAATAGTTATTAAGAAAGGACGGTCTAATATGATAGGAGCAGTAGCATCTTTAGGCATGTCAACAATAACAAAATCAATAAGAGCATGATAGCCTTTAATGTATATTAAAGTATTTTCATTAATTCTACTACTTGTTTGTAGGTAGAATCTTCTATATGCAATTTTAACTCGGTGATTTTAAAAGAGCCAAGATTTAACTTATTAAAAAGACTCTTTGAAATTGTTAAAACACTTGCACCTAAATCACAAAGTGCAGCTATTTCATTAGTTCCAATTTTAATCTTAATGGTAGGCTCAAATATTTCATCAAGCTTAACAGGTAATTTTTCAACAATTTTCTTATATTCTTCCTCAAGCTCACGTAACTTAATTGCTACCTGATTAACGAAGTGTTAATACATGGCTTCCTCGCTTCCTTCACTTACTGAAATCTTGATATTGATCCTTTTTATAAGATCTTCAACTTTGTAATTTGGTGAAGGAGCATTGCCATAGTCAAGTTCTTCAGGCTCCTCCCTTGATTCTTATCATCTTGAGATCTTTTACTGGATTGGGCTCAGCTTTACCTGCAAATTTAGATAGAATAAGAGTTTGACTCTCGGTTATCTAACCTAGCTGTGCCTCAACAATCCTTGTCCTTTCTTGTAGGGCCTACAAATCATTCCTCAAACTAAAAGCTTGGTTAGATCATAGCATCATGGTTCTCCATTATTTTACTAGGATATTATTTTTCTCATTTTGTGAATCCATAAAAGATTTAAGAGTTTCTTGGAGACTACCATTACTTGATGCCATATTATTATTAAAGTTACCTACAGGACTAGAATAATGTTTCTGAAAATTTGAACTATAATTCTTCTTCCAAGCAGGGTTATAATCATTACGAGCTATGAAGTTTATTTCTTCAATATTTGGTTCCTTACCTTTGAAGGCTAATATGAGATCATCCAACTTAACATTGAGTTCTTCATTTTCTTGAGGTGTGACGGAGTTCACCTTCTTCGTGTTTGATCTTTCCACATGCTATTGGGCATGGTTGTCTTGCATATTGTCTAGCTGCTGCTTTTCTTTGGTAATTTGTTTACCCGTAAATATTCCTCTGGCTGCAGTATCAAGCGTAGACTTAGACACGGGGTTAAGAGCATTATAAAATAAATGGAGAATTAACCAATCTTCTATCCCATGGCTGGGACAGTTTCTCATGCATTCTTTCATTCTCTCCCATGCAAGCGCTAGTGGCTCACGCTCTTCCTGTCTAAAACCAGTAATATTAGATCTTAGTTGCATAGTCTTTGCAGGTGGAAAGAATTTAGTCATAAATAAAGAAGTACATTTCACCCATGATGCAATAGTATTTCTAGGCAAAGATAACAACCATTCTTTTGCTCTTTCTCTAAGAGAGAAAGGAAATAAACGCAACTTGACCGCGTCGGGGTCAACATCTTTAATGCACATCATATCACATATTTTAGTAAAAGTAGTTCATACCTGCATCCTCAACAGTAGAGCCTCCAAATTTATTCTGTTGAACCAAACTTAAATGATGGGGATTAATTTCATAATCTTCAGCAGTAATTGCTGGCTGAGTAATAGGAGTACGCAAATAATCATTGTTGGGAGTTGCAAACTCCCCAAGCTTCTTTTCAGCCATATTTCCTATATTTTTGAATTTTCTTAAACAAATACTAATGATAGTAAAAACAAGAATTAAAAGACTAACTAATTTTTTATTGTTTTTCAAATAAAGACTAAAAGAAAACTAACAAAATTAAAAATAAAAATTAAAACTGGCAAGGTTCCTACTAACCTCACCAGGGTAGCTATTGCTTCCCCGGCAACGGCGCCAGAAAAAAGGTTGATACATTCAATTCGAATTACGGATGTAGTATAGTTCTTTTTCGCTAGTAGACCTAGGTTTATCGAATCCTCGGGAAGCAGAAAGCAAAGTGAAGTTACTTTAACGGATCTTCAGAAGTTTTAGAATTTCTTTTGTGTTTTCACCGGACCAAGAGTTTGCTTTTTGTTGTTGTTGATGATGGAGAGAGAGGGCCTGGGGCTTTCGGTTTTACCAGTAGCTGTGCAAAATATCTGATAGGAATAAAATATAATAATAAAGTATGCATGAAATTGTTAGAGCAAGATAATTATATATGGGCAGTGCATCCATAATTTCTATTGTCTCTGCAACCACTTATATTAATAACCTACTAGTCTCATCCATAGAAGAAAGAAAACTAATAATATGTGATGTCACCGTTAATCCCAAGTAAATCCCTCACATATAGCCGTACTACCCCTTTTGTCACTAAGGTTCCCAACCTACAGATCAATCATTACTCACACTCCTTATACCTGGATCAGTCCTTGGGGTCTTGGGTACCTGACAAGTCCTTAGATTGAAGCAAGAGAGAGGTATAATAATCATCATGTCATCTATATCTAATAATAAAACATGAAGTGTTTTTCCCGGTCCAACAGTTTTCTGGACGATTTTATCCTCCCACCAAAACACATATTAGCACGGATACCACCGGAAAGTAAAAAAACGACCCCACGTTTTCGTAGCGTGCATGTTCCAAACTCCCACCCACTTCCATATATAGGCAACCACGATGAAAGCCATAACCCACGAATTTGTGCGCTTTACCCCGATCGAGTCGACGACGGCGTGGCAGAGCACAACGGGGCAAGGAGTCTCGCACGCGTCTCTCTGCTCCTTCGGTGTGGTTGCTGACCGGTTCCACGAATGGTCCCGCCAAATTGATTACAACGCGCATGGCGGCCTGATTTCGACGGGAGCGAGTAGGAGGCCGCGGAATCCACTGGTCGCTGGTTCCGGAGGGGAGGACGTCGGTGCTGCGTGCTTATATCAAAACAAAGATGCGGTGATTACCGAAGGAAGACAGCGGCGCCTGGTGCCAAGGCGTTCAGCGTGGCAAATTCTATTTACCTCGGCCGCCCCATCATATATTCCCTGTCGCCAGCGTCCGGTGAGCGCCGCATTCCTCGACGAGAGTCGGTTATTTTTTCCATGACCATGATCTCGATGGAAATCGACAACGACGACCTTCGTTTGTCGGATCTGGAAGCTAGCTGGTGTTATTCTTTTCAACGACAGGGTAAGATTGTGATTTTCAGATCTATGGAGGATTCAATTCCTGGTCGATCTATGGAGGATTCAATTTATGCTCGATGTTGCCCATGTCATTCCCTGCGACACCCACAGCCTTGTTTTCTCTAGCTTAATTTGAATTTGTGATATCTCTAATCCATCAGCACCATTGGTGGTGACGGTCGCTGGAAACCGCAAGATCTCTGGCGAGACCGGCGGAAGCGGTAGCGTCCTGAGCTGAGATTTAACTCACCACCGTCTTGATTTGGCTGGTTTTGCAGACAACAGATTTGACGTACAAATGGAGACGCGATGTCGGGCATTGGAGAAAGATTTGGGAATCAAGTAGGGGTAATGGAGTGAGGAGAGAGACTCAGAAGCATAGAGGCGTGGCAGAACAAGAGGGTTCAATTAGGAGGACTCAAATACAGATTGATAAATTAGTTTGAAGAGTTTGGGAGAACATCAAAGAATTTGGCAGGTAATTGACGGTTTTTTTATAATGAGCTCTAGCTAGCTTAATGCAAAATCAGGGTACAAACATCGTAAGGACAAGTTTAACCTTTTATTAGGCTTCTAGCTTTTCCTTCTCATGGACATTCCGAAAATAGAGCAATACAGGACATTCAGAACGGCGAGAAAAACATAACATTTAGAACATGAATAGCAGAGTTCATGTACTAACTAAAGTTGCTATGCTTCGACTGCACCGTACACACAAACATTAATTTGATCACAAATTCAGCTACATGTTAGTTAACCATTGCATACTACAGTTCATCTTCTCTCATTTAGTCTCTATATACTCATGTATTTTGGGTGCCACATTCAGAACTTTATAGATCATCAGGTGCTAATGGATTCTGTTGAAAGCTGACGAGCACGTCAACAATTGGGAGACGATGATGGTATCCGCTATTGACGAAGGTGCATGCCGATAAATGGTATCACCTGATGCCTATAGATTTTTCAAATTTTGTGAATTAAAGAAATTTCTTTGAAAGCACATACTTGAAGATGATTTGGCGCCAATGGGGCGAGTGGAGGTAGATCAATGAAAAAGATTAAGACGAGACGACACACTAAGGTTAGAGCTTCCGGTGCAACGTACGGGCACATTTCCTAGTACAAACTAATACACGATCCCATCTATGATAAATAATATACACAAAAAGCTACATGGTTAGACCGAAGTCCTTAGCACAAGGAGAATTATTCACACATAGGGATGAAATCAACAATCATAAATATTTTAATGGAAATCCTGAGATTGATAATAATAGTCTTACAATATCGTTAATGGGAGATGAGATCTACTATTACAAGTGGTGGAATATGGCTATGGTGGTGGAGAAGGGTTTAGAGATTAGATCTAGATCTATTTTTCCGGCGTGGTGGTTTCTGGTGGCAGGGAGAGTTGGGATCGAAAAGAAGAGGATTTTTATCGTCGCCCGAAGCCTCTTTATATAGGGGTCCCTTCACGAAAGTTGTTGTGTTTGACCTGGCGATGTCGGTGCCAACTATACGGCAGGAACTATACGGCGGGAATTTTATTCCAGCCGTATAGTTGGTTGTTAAAGGCACTGGATCCACTTCACGGCTCCTGATTTCTTTGACGTGTTGGAAATCTCGTATCTTTGACTTTAATGTAGTGATTCCCATCATCAAACGTCATTATCTGCATAGGGAAAAATAGGAAGAAAATATTACATACCCCTTTGATCATTAGGCATTAGTGGCAGGATTTAGAGAGATATTTCATCAAATATATGAATAATATCTAGTTTAAATGCGTACATGGATGGCTATATTTCACAGCCATCAGTGCCCCCCAACGATCAAGCCATCGAAAAAATGAAATATAAACGAATTTCATTGAAATTTAGCGAAATTTACTAGGTTCGAATGAAATTTACGCAAACTTAAACCTAAACCTAGACTGCTAGGCCATGGCGCTAGGTTTGCGGCGGCCGCGTACTACTCCACGTTGTCGGAGGCGAGGTTCACTCAGTCTGATGCCCGCTAGAGGCAGGCCCCCACTAGTTTGGAGATGGAGGATGCTGGAAAGGTTGCGTCGGGGGCTGCAGGAAGGGCGGTGACGGCGGAGGCATTGGTGCGGTGACGGAAGCTTGCAGTGCCTGGAAGATGTCAGCCCAACTCGCCTCCTCCTCTAGATCCCACGGCTCCTGTGACTCACGCATGGAAAGCTCTATGGCGTCCTCGTTGGTGAGGCCCGGCGGCATGATGTCACTGACGTAGTCCTCCTCCTTCACCTCCTAGCTGGCGCCACCGGCTTCCAGCTCGTCCTCCCAAGTTAATGAGGCCCTACTGCTAGTGCTACTCGTTCGTCATTTCGGTGACCATGGCTGTGGCGGCACATAGGGGAAGATAATGTCGCAGGTAGCTCGGCGCGGATGCATCCGCGTGGTAGCATGATGCTGCGAAGGAGATGTCGGTGGCACCGGCACTAGCACTATCCCGATATGTGGCCTACCGAAGAAAGCATGACAGCTTGAGCGGTCACAGCGATGGCGGGGGAGGCCACGCCCGGCGAGGACGTCGACATTGAGGCCGTCCTAGTAGGTGTATCGTCCTTCCCGGTTGTAGGGACACCGTAGGGCACCGCCTCGCGGTTCGCGGTGTCCTCGCACTCCATCCTAGTAGAGATCGTTGCGCCAGCTGGGGTCATGCTGATGTTGGGGTTTCAGTGCAGAAAACAAAAAAAATTCCTACATCGAATCGTCCTAATGTCCAAGATCTATCTATTAGTCATGCAGTAATGGACGAAGGTTTCAGATACATACCCTTATAGTCCGAAAGTAACATTCCGAGGGGAACGTGGTTGAAGTAGTCGTGCTCGTAGCCGACCTCAAGGTCACGAAGGTCCTCGCAAGTCACTCCTTGCTCCATCATCGTGCAGCAGTCCGGCCCACGACATCCAAGGTGCCCCAAGTGTGGCCCCTCATGGTTTCATACACATACGATGTACAATGACGACCTCCGGCTCCTGGATCCCTGCCGGGAGTGCGGGAGTAGATCTCCGACTTGGAATCTCCGCAGCGCAACGGCGTGCTGCTAGTGCATCGTCTCTTGCGCGAATAGTCCTTCCATGGGACCATACTAGCGCAAGGAGACAACTAGAGATAGAGGAGACACATAGAGGAGAGAGGAGAACTGCCAACTCGTGGCCTTTGTGTGTCTAATCCCACCTATATGCACCCCTTTATATAGCGGAGTGGAGCATGCCCCTCCCTTAGGTGCCCCATGTGGGACTAAAAAATCAGGAATAAACAGAAAACAAAGGGGCGGTCGGATGGGCCAAAATGACCCATCCTAATAGCTCCTAGCGCCATTGCTTTTCGTGCAAGCCAGCATCTTGGCCCGGGTAGGCCACTGCGCCCCGCGCCAGTGGCAGCAGCGACCGGGTGGGACGGCTGCCCACCGCGGCCCACTAGCGCGTGCACGCAACGCGACCAGTGACCCGGGTGGGACGGCGTGCTCCGCTCGGTGCCCGCGGCCCACCAGCGCCTGCCCGCACGTCCGTTTGTTGCCCGCCGCTCGCTGGGCTATTTCAGAAACAACCCAAGTGGTTGATTGATGCCTTTTGCTATTTCTTTTCAGGGTGACTTTTTCCTAGGCTAATACCCGACGGTGTTTTAGCCTAATGAGAAAGTTTCACCATAACTTTTAATTTAAATATTTATCTAGTATATATTAATTCACAATTAATATATAATAAATGCATATATTAAATTGCCATTTATCCGAAACACCTTTCGGTCTTTTCTTTTTATTCTTTCTCCGAACAACTTCGGATCTCACCCCGAAACAATTCCGGCTTTTTCTTTCTCTACTATGATTCCAACTTACAGATGATATCTATCTCATCATACCCTTAAGTGCATCTCCCCACGGCTCAAGAATGACACATACATGATCTTTATCAATGATCAACAACGGGACCAGGATGTCCATATTAACCCCCTGTACATTCCACGATGACGATTGTCATTTGAACCATAAATATTGAGTCCAATTCCCTTTGTTTTTTAGATATGACTTGTATGAGATTCGACCATTTGGTATCACATACCTTGTTCAATCTCGTTATCGACAAGTACTATTTCACTTGTTACCGTGATATTACATTCCCGTGACCTAGTCACATGTTGAAACATTATAGATGTAATGTCACCAAGTCGGTCTTAGGTATCTTACCCTTCACTGGGTGAACAAATCCCGGTCTTGATTCATAGGCCCCAATCTGTTCTTCTGGAATACCTAACATACACCTTTATAATCACAATTTCACTGAGTGACGTTTGATACAGTCCAAAGCCTCGGGAGACAGTGATTAGTATGATCTCACAGTCTAAAGAGAAGGAGACTTCGTTTCTAACTATTGCAATGATGAACCTCATGACTTGATCGTGACGCAATCTTTGGATAATGTTCATCACATCATTCACCAATGATATTACCTCGTTGTCAACTGGCACTGTCACCCATGATTTGGAAACCTTGATCATCTGTTGCCCAACGAACTAGTATTAACAGAGGCTACTAGGGACTCACGTTTCAAATCACACATGTAACAATGTTTCCACTCGATACCATTATAGAATAATATAAAACTATTATGAATTTATTGGGATATGACAATAATAACCCCTTTTATAATTTGCCTCTAGGTCATATTCCGTTCAGCTGGTTGATGGCCGGCGGGAGCGACAGGCGGTGGGCGATGACCTCGCGCAGGTTGTCGCCCACGAGCATGGGCGGGATGGCATTGTCGTCGTGGTAAATATTCCACCCACCCGGTAGGCGCTAGTTCGGCAAGACGAGGAGGTTTGCCTCGTATAACATTATCGCCTCCTCGAGGGTGAGGTTGTGCGACCTCACGCCTCCGGCCACATGGTCGTTGCGCGACATGGTTGCTCGTCGAAGATTGGATGGGAAGGAGAGGGCATTGGGAGATTAGGTGGGGAGTAGTGTGCACTAGTGAGAAGGGGGGCACCTTTTATTTGGAACCGGGGGTGGTAGGACGAATGGCCACCGTGCCATTAAATCCGGCTCATCACAAGGCGATCCGTCATCACGCAGGCGGGCACGTACAGAAAAGACGTGGGGTCATTGATTACTTTGAGTGGCCTATTTTGGTGGCTGCCAACTAGGCCCGACGCGAACAGACGTGCCTCGTCCGACATGGTGCATGTTTCTAGCAGCCTAGTCCAGCCCCTAGTTACCAGGACGGTAAGGGGGTGCCAGACAGTTGCAGGACGGCCCAAACTACCGGCACCGGTTGAGGGCCTCTGGTGTGGTCCTCCACCTTGATGGCTGGATTTAGGGGATGCCTATGAAGATTCTTTTATTCCAAGCGTAGAGGCACAGATTCTTTTATTCCAACATAGAGGCGCAGATTCTTTAGTTCCTAGTAGATACTCTCCGTCTCAAAATAAATGATGTGAGTTTGTCCAGATTATATGTATCTAGACATGTTTTAGTATATAGATACATAAGAATCTAGACAAACACTTGTTATCTATGTTTGGATGAAGGAAGTACGTAAACATTGAGATGGTAGATCGGAACATCGGCTATGTTGAACCAATGGAAAATGATAGAGATCATTCGGGGATAGGTGAGTTCCATCGTCTGGGTCGATTGCACCGCATGTGGAGAAAAACGACGGCCCCACCTTATCGCTTTATGAAACAACTCTCTTTCCTTACCCATGAAAACACCACGCGGGTGCTGCCATGTTAGTCGTCGCTGTCGCCACTATACCAGTGGCGGAGCAGAGCCGGCTCTCCGATTTCAAAGACCCTGGGGCGAACTCCATCAGTGGGCCCAAGAGAGAATTTTTTTTGTTCCTCACACGAAATGGATAATATTTGCACAGTCATAAAGACAAATAATTTTTCATTAGAATTAAATATCCAATAATATTTTTTGCGTTTGTTCTAAACCAAATACAACCGAAGCTATAATGCGCAAAAAAACAAGAGGAATAACATGCTAACAAACCTCCAGTGATCACGAGAAATGAGACTTCCGTACAACAAATTCTTAGATCATTATCACCCAAGGACTTTAATTCTTCCAAGTAGAACAATTAGTCAAATATGCTCTCAAATGACTTCAGTTCTTCAAATCTATTATTCAGGGAAGCAATTGCTTACATATGTTGCTTTTTTGGTAACATGTTTTCACGACCTGAATGTTGTAGCAAATTAGCAAATCAAAGCATCCAAACCAGGCTATCTAAACAACTGAACAAGAAAAGGTTGAGTCGGCCAGCAGGGTCTTGTAGTAGTTTTGGTGCGAGAATTACCTGTACGTGGTGTTGATCTTGCCCAATATTTTGCCGCAGCGGCCGCTCCCAACTCTCAGTGATTAGGGAATAGAGATCGGGGAATTAGGATTTAGAGATTACAGCATCAGGGTGGGCGAGGCGACAACCGATGGCCTCCCTACATGATTAGATCTGAGAGATAACGAATCGACAAAACCTCTGGACGTTCGATCTCCTCCGTCAGTGCGCGTGGTTGCCTGTTTGCTGGACGCCAGGCCTGGCCATTCGATAGATGGGCATAATTCTCCTTTCCTCTACTACTGTCCTCTGTATATACTGCGTACCAGATATGGGCCCTTATTTTGGTCGGGCCCCAGGGCGTCGCCCTTCTTCTCCTGGGCCAGAGCCGGCCCTGGGCGGAGACAGGGGACCAGCAGGGGCCCTGCCCCTCCTCCCCCTCCCCCAAGGTTTGACTGGTTTGGGCTAGTTTAATTTTTTGTACTAGCTCTAAAGTTTGGATTTTATTTGTGAAGAAAAATAAATTAGGGTGTGAGTTGCCGGTTTGGCTAGTTTTGACCGGTTTCAGATTTTGCACACCCTTACCTCCAAGGTTCAGAATTTTGGAAAACACACCCTCATTTTCTTGCCAAAAACACCTCAAAACAGCGTGAATTTATACTTTGGCCCTCTCCAACAAATGACAAGACCAAATTTCTTTCAAATGGGCCCCCTCATTCTTTTTTCCTGCCTCCACCATTGCACTGGACTTCGCACGCCGCCGCCGCTCGATTTTTCTGCCACCGTGCTAGAATCGACGTCGCCATGTCGGCCGTGCACATGCCTTGAGGAGGAGGGCGAGACAGGTTATGTGCGGTCGTCCGCGTCCTGCGGTGGACCTTCTTAAGGAAGAAGTCGTGGCCACCGGGACCTGCAACAGTCAGGACAGTGCTGCCATGGGGAGGGATTGTGAGTCATGGACGCTTCCGTCGCCGTCGTTGTTTCTACCGAAAGCCATCATTGTTTCTACCAATTGCCAACGTGGTTGCTACGGATGGCCGGCGGATTTTCATGTTAGGTGGTTCCTTTTTGATACGGCTGCGAGTATTTGCTACGTACCTATTTCTTTTTTGCCACATTTATTGTTCTCAAAATGCTATAACAGCATTTTTTTTGCTCTAATGTCTTCGGCGAGTTCTCCGACGATGTCTTCGGCGAGTTCTCCGACGATGTCTTCGGCAAAGTAGGGTTTTCTACCATAATGTAAAGCAATGTATCTAGCGAGAGTATAGGTGATGTCTCCGGCGAAATCAGTTTTGCTACGATAGCACATTTTTTTTGGTACTAGGTCTCCGGCGAGATCTCCGAAAAGGGTAGTATTTATTTTTATTCTTTTATCAAACTGTTTGTTGCTACAACGTAGCAAAAGCGGGACTTTAGTTTCCACGTCGTAGTAAAAATAGGATGAAAGGACGGGTTGGAGAGATCTGGTCGCCAATTTGTTTTGATCCTACAGCTCGACCGGAGGGATGGAAAATTTCCATCCCCCGGAGGACGCCTAGCAGTTCCCATTAATTTGTATGTTGGTTCCGAAAAGGATGAATGTTGCATACGTCGTAATATGTATTGTGGCTGTTCTTCCTTTGAAATTTACTTTTTATTACAATTCAATACTTTGCAATAAGCATCCATCGATGCAAGGGTTGAGAGTATCTCCTCTTGGTTCTAGATTTGACGTGTACTCTTTTAATCATCCATCTGCCTTTCATATTATTGTTATGAGGATGATGTCTTGTGTCTTCATGTGGGTGTAGTTCCCTTTGTTCTTAGGGAGATGGATAATCCTAGCACTATTAATTATGTGTGTCTTTACTTGTATAAGTGTGTAATCAATATTTTTCTTGATATTATGCAAACATCGACTACATAGTATTTGCCATTCGGAGACTTGAAAGAAGGTTGTCGTTGGTGTATGGTGGATGTTAGTGATGGTAAGTGAGATATCACGCCCCTTTAGATGTTAACCTCGTTGCACATGTCCGTGTAGGGGTAGGATTAGAAGAACGTTTGAATCCAAGTAGAACTAGGATTTTTTGTCTAGTCTAATTGTTCAGTCCCTCTATGGATGTGTATAAAAGCACGCGTAGAGCTGCACCTTTTAACAACGGAAATCATCAAAGAAATTAAGAGCCAAGACATGTACGAGATGTGCCTATGGCAATCCAAATATCCAATTTTCTGTATGCGTTTTATTTTCTTCTTCGAGTTCGATAGTTTTCCGCCGAGAGGATCCATTGCAAGCGGCAACGATCTAAAGGCTAGAATCCAACACCCCTCCTAAGCCATGCATCAACGGGGAGAAATGAGATCCAAGAGTTGATATCCATAACTATGGAGAGACCCTTAAATGTAGTGAAAGACTTGTTGTTGATGATTAGTTGTGATTACGAGGGATGAGATAACCGAGACTTCTGGCCTGACCTTTATTTCAGCTCCGCCCAAGCACACTAATATAAATAAGACATTATCACAATCATGTTCTATTAAAATGCTAGTGGTGGGTCCAAGCCTCCCCGCTTTAGCCATCTTGCAATTTCCTATAGCAATACTTGCATGTTATTAGTTCACTTTTAGTATTTACTTTACTTGTGTTCCTAGTTTATTGTCACTTTAAACTCCCACTTATTATTGTTATTCTAGTAAGTTATTATAGAATGTGCTATTTTATGTTTGGGTGCGAGCCAGTGCACTGACAATAGTTGAATGGTTGTGTGATTTATGTTCTCCAAAGCTTCCACTAATCATTTGAATTGGCTTTTATTTAAATTTTTGTTTTATGTTTTAATATTCCCACGTATATCCAGTTTTGTGCAGTTGCCCGTCTTATGCTCACAGAATGATTACGTATCCTTTATGAGGAAATTAACCACCGCATCTTGGACAATCAACAACAGTGTGAGTGGTGCGTGTTGAAAGAGAGGTTCATGTGTCTCTCTTTCATATGAGTGTTGTCATGAGGATTTTAATGATGCCTCTTTTCTTGTATTAACATGGCATGATCGTGGAAGTTTAAGTGTCTCTGGTGTTCAATGGATGCTTTTTTTGGTGCTAATGAAAAGAATATCTTTGCTCGGGTCATATAGTTGATCAATTTGTGTCAATTGTATCACTGATTAACTTTCTTATTTTTAAGTAGATAGGTAAGAATCAATGTAATAATCCACTAATTGCTCTTTCTCCAATTGCACCAGACTCCCCCAACCCGTCGCTATTGCAATGTTTTGTAGCACCGGATAAAACACTTTTTAATTAAGATTGTCTTATACAATGTTACTAAAATATGAGAAAGATGGTGAAAAATTAAACTAAAGTTTTTGAACAAACTATAATAAAAACTACTACCATGAGTCTTGGGAAGACGGAAGCCATTTCAGAACTGCGGACATAGACATAACCAAGAAAAGCTAAATTCTCTTCTTGGTGTATCTATCTCGTTTATATAGCTAGGCATGAATCCATGTTAAAATGCATGTATATGTGGTGTATAAACTGTGTGCATTGAAATATAATACAGATTTTCTATTGTATTTGGATGAAATGTTAAATTGTGGGAGATGTGCACTAGTAGAAAACGGACCTTTGGTCCAGAGCATTAGTCCCGGTTCTGGTACAAACCGGGACTAATGCCCTGGTCCCAACGGTTAGAAACGGCCGCAGGGACCAGAAGACATTAGCCCCGGTTCGTATGGGAACTTTAGCCCCGGTTCGTTTAACAAACCGGAGCTAAAGGGTCTGGCGCTGGAAAAGAGCAGATGCGTGGACCTTTAGCCCCGGTTTGTTTCTCAAACCGGGACTAAAGTCCCCGACTATATCTTCTTTCCCTTCCTAGCCCGAGCCATTTCAAGCTCACACAATCATCCCTCTCAAATTTCTCCCCTTAATCTCGAGTTCTTCCCCATTTTTCTCAAGATTTGTGAAGATTTTTTGGCTCCACATCTATCAAGGGTCCTAAGAGGTTAGCAACTTTATCATTTCAGCTCTCATTGCTTGTTTTAGCTCATTTTATGCTCTAGAAATGGATAGATTTTGTGTGGGTTCTATCTCTGTATATCTGGTTAATTTGGCACATATAATTCTCGAAATTCATTTGATTCATCGAAGCACATAGATACATGAGTTCATCCTATATACATATCTTGGTTTGACACGTTGTCTTGAAATCCGGTCGGTTCACAGTGCATCATGTCACCGTCGAGCAACAAAATATTCTTTTTTCTTCTACCTGTCGTCACAAAAATCCATTGAAACAAAATTAAGTACCAAAACTATGAAGGCACACATATATATAGTGGCACCCTAGCATTTTAGTTAATCATCGGTCAGTTAAGCAAGAAATTAAGAACAAAAACATGAACATGCCAAGGAGCTACCAAATTAAATTAGGGAGTGCCTCTATGGCGAGCTCCTCAAAGATGTCTGAGGACGAGGCATCCTAAGACATCTTCGAGAAGCTCTGCCATAGTGGTGTCCCTGCTCTCGCACACCATCTTTCAGTTCATATCTTTTCTAGATAAATTAGTATGCTGGTGGAGCTAACTAATTTCACATATTAGGGAGTGCCTCTACGGCGAGCTCCTCGAAGATGTCTGAGGAAGCTCCGCCATAGTGGTGTCCCTGGTCTCGCACACGAACTTCCTTGTAGTTGATAGTTCACAAGGAAGCCTATTTATAGATTAAGCAGCACAACATAGTGTCGACACTCATGACATAATGTCGACACTCACCCCTGTCATAGTGTCGCCACCCACTGAAACAGTGTCGCCACTCACTGGCATAGTGTCCACTCACGACATATAGTGTCATCACCCACTTTTAGTCCCGATTGGAGACACCATTCGGGACTAAACGGGCTCATGTCGGCCCCAGCCTGCCGCAACCCCTTTAGTCCCGGTTGGTGTGTCCAACCGGGACTAAAGATGTAGTAGAAAGTTTTTTAAATCAGTGCTTGTTTGATGTATACGATGTGTTCTTTTATTTTTAGACTAGTACTACTCTTAGCATCGTGATTTTGTTTGATAAACTTATAAAATGCAGATGAGACGGCAATGGATGTACGCTGACCGAATCTCTGACGAGTTCATTAAAGGTGTGCGTTCTTTTCTCGTTGTGGCAGAGGCAAACAAGCGGAATGGTTTTATCTGTTGTCCATGTGGTGAGTGTCGGAATCAGAAGGAATACTCTTCCTAAAGAGTCCTTCATGGCCACTTGTTTCAGTTCGGTTTCATGTCTGGCTATAATTGTTGGACCAAGCACGGAGAAAGAGGGGTTATGATGGAAGACAACAAAGATGAAGAGAATGATGACAGCTATCCTATGTCCCCTGAATACGGTGGTACTACAATGGAAGACAATGATGATGAAGAAGCAGAAGAACATGCATCATATGAGCCAGATGATGATCTTGGTCGGGCCATTGCTGATGCAAAGGGAGAATGTGATAGCGAAAGGGAGAGGTTGAAATTTGAGCAGATGTTAGATGACCACAACAAATTGTTGTACCCCAATTGCGAAGATGGCCACAAAAAGCTAGGCAACACACCGGAATTGCTGAAATAGAAGGCAGAGGTTGGTGTGCCTGACAAGGGATTTGAAAAGTTGTTGAAGATAATGAAGAAGCTGCTTCCAAAGGATAACGAACTGCCCGCCAGTACTTACAAAGCAAAGAATGTTGTCTGCCCTCTAGGATTAGAGGTACAGAAGATACATGCATGCATTAATGACTGCATCCTCTATCGCGGTGAGCAGTACAAGAATTTGGATGCATGCCTGGTATGCACTGCATTGCGGTATAAGATCCGACGAGATGACCCTGGTGATGTTGAGGGGGAGCGCATGAGGAAGAGGGTTCCCGCCAAGGTGATGTGGTATGCTCCTATAATACCACGGCTGAAACGTTTGTTCAGAAACGAAGAGCATGCCAAATTGTTGCGATGGCACAAAGAAAACCATAAGAAAGACGAGATGTTGAGACACCCCGCTGATGGGTCGCAGTGGAGAAAAATTGACAGAAAGTACCCGGACTTTGCAGGTGACGAGAGAAACTTATGGTTTGGTCTAAGTACGGATGGCATGAATCCCTTTGGAGAGCAAAGCTGCAGTCATAGCACATGGCCTGTGACTTTGTGTATGTATAACCTTCCTCCTTGGTTGTGCATGAAGCGGAAGTTCATTATGATGCCAGTGCTCATCCAAGGCCCGAAGCAACCCGGCAACGACATTGATGTATACCTAAGGCCATTAGTTGAAGAACTTTTATAGCTGTGGCACGGACAAGGTGTACGTGTGTGGGATGAGCACAAACGTGAGGAATTTAACCTACGGGCATTGTTGTTCGTAACCATCAATGATTGGCCTGATCTTAGTAACATTTCAGGACAGACAAACAAGGGATACAATGCATGCACACACTATTTAGATGACACTAAAAGTATTTATTTGGATAAGTGCAAGAAGAATGTGTACCTAGGGAATCGTCGTTTTCTTCCACCCACGCATTCTCTAAGAAGGAAAGGCAAGCATTTCAATGGTGAAGCAGATCACCGGAGTATGCCTGTCCGTCGTACTGGTGATGCTGTATTTGATATGGTGAAGGATTTAAAAGTAATCTTTGGAAAGGGTCCTGGCGGATAGTCCGTTCCGAAGGACACTGGCGGACACGCACCCATGTGGAAGAAGAAATCTATATTTTGGGAGCTACCCTATTGGAAAGTCTTAGAGGTCCGCTCTACAATCGACGTGATGCACCTGACGAAGAATGTTTGCGTGATACTGCTAGGCTTCTTGGGCGTGTATGGAAAGAATAAAGATACACCAGAAGCACGACAGGACCAACAACGTATGAAAGACCGAGAAGGCAGGCATCTAGAGTTGTTTCAAGGTACTGCCAGCTACGCTCTTACGAAGGAAGATAAGGAAATCTTTTTTGAATGCCTGAGTAGTATCAAGGTTCCTTCTGGCTTCTCGTCCAATATAAAGGGAATAATAAATATGGCAGAGAAAAAATTCCAGAACCTGAAGTCTCATGACTGCCACGTGCTTATGACGCAGTTGCTTCCGGTTGCTTCGAGGGGGCTTCTGCCGGAAAATGTTAGAGTACCCATTGTGAAGCTATGTCCGTTCCTCAATGCAATTTCTCAGAAGGTAATAGATCCAGAAAGTCTACCAGGGTTACAGAAAGATGTGGTCCAGTGTCTTGTTAGTTTTGAGTTGGTGTTCCCACCATCCTTCTTCAATATAATGACGCACCTTCTAGTTCACCTAGTCGAAGAGATTACCATTCTCGGTCCTGTATTTCTACACAATATGTTCCCCTTTGAGAGATTCATGGGAGTCTTAAAGAAATATGTCCATAACCGTGCGAGGCCAGAAGGAAGCATCTCCAAGGGATATGGAACAGAGGAGGTCATTGAGTTTTGTGTTGACTTTATTCCTGACCTTAAGCCGATCGGTATACCTGAATCACAGCATGAAGGAAGACTTGGTGGAAAAGGCACGCTAGGAAAGAAAGCAAAGATATGTATGGACGGCCATTCTTTCACTAAAGCACACTATACAATTCTGCAAAGTTCCACCTTGGTGGCTCCATATATCGAGGTACACAAGAATATTGTACGCTCGAACTACCCGGGGCAGTCTGACAGGTTGATTAGAGATGAACACATGAAGACTTTCGGCGGTTGGTTGCAGACACATCTCATGAATGACACCATAATTGGAGATCAGTTGTACTTGTTGGCCAGGTCTCCATCTTCAGTCCCGGTTAGTGGTTACAACCGGGACTAAAAGCACCGTTCAGAGGGAAAGGGCGGGAAAACATGGCGGGAAGCGGTGGGATATGGCGGGAAATATCTTTAGTCCCGGTTAGTGGCTACAATCGGGACTAAAAGCACCATTCAGAGGGAAAGGGCGGGAAGTGGTGGTCCAAGAGACCTATCATGTTCGAGGTTTCATTGCTTTTGGTCCAAGAGATGGATATTATGTGTTGAATCGCGGCATAGTTTGTGATACGGTGCCCATATTGTGCATGCAAGTGTATATTGGGATGTAGAACAATGTTGCAGGAGGAAGTTTTCCTTTTCGTCGCTCGGAAAAGCCATTTTCCATTTTTCGAGCGCAAAAAGACAGGTCGTTTTGTGAAGCAGCTACCAAAATGCAGTTACAGAATGCTACCATCACATTTTTCTAAAATAGTAGACCACGTTACGTGAACTATATCCCAACCGGGGGATCTCAAACATTTCTGTCCTTCCTGGGTGAAAGAGACAAATGTCTGCCGAATCGGTAGAAAGTGGGTCCGGTTTGAACTACAGGTACATGATCTAACGTCCGTGATTTTTTGAAAAAATCATTTTTAGACTCACAATATGTCGTTTTTTCAGAGATCCAATGCAAGTTCTAACATTCTCATCCCCTATCTTCACGCACGCCATTTTGACCTAAGTTCGAAACGGCAAAGAATTCAAAACGGGCATAAAAAATTCAAAAAAGTCCGAACAATGTAAATCCTTCGCGTGGTGTGATATTATGTGACATAGTTGCAAGGAAAAATATCAAACTTGGTATACTAATTATGTCTCCAAAAAACCTTCACAAAATGACCTATCATGTTCGAGGTTTCATGGCTTTCGGTCCAAGAGATGGATATTATGTGTTGAATCGCGGCATAGTTTGTGATACAGTGACCATATTGTGCATGCATATGTATATTGGGATGTAGAACAATGTTGCAGGAGGAAGTTTTCCTTTTCGTCGCTCGGAAAAGCCATTTTCCATTTTCCGAGCACAAAAAGACGGGTCGTTTTGTGAAGCAGCCACCAAAATGCAGTTACAGAATGCTACCATCCCATTTTTCTATAATAGTAGACCATGTTACGTGAACTATATCCCAACCGGGGAATCTCAAATCTTTCTGTCCTTCCCGGGTGAAAGAGACAAATGTCTGCCGAATCGGTAGGAAGTGGGTCCGGTTTGAACTACAGGTACATGATCTAACGTCCGTGATTTTTTGAAAAAATCATTTTTAAACTCACAATATGTCGTTTTTTCAGAGATCCAATGCAAGTTCTAACATTCTCATCCCCTATCTTCACGCACGCCGTTTTGACCTAAGTTCGAAACGGCAAAAAATTCAAAACGGGCATAAAAATTCAAAAAAGTCCGAACAATGTAAATCCTTCGCGTGGTGTGATATTATGTGACATAGTTGCAAGGAAAAATATCAAACTTGGTATACTGATTATGTCTCCAAAACACATTCACAAAATGACCTATCATGTTCGAGGTTTCATGGCTTTCGGTCCAAGAGATGGATGTTATTGTTGAATCGCGGCATAGTTTGTGATATGGTGCCCATATTGTGCATGCATGTGTATATTGGGATGTAGAACAATGTTGTAGGAGGAAGTTTTCCTTTTCGTCGCTCGGAAAAGCCATTTTCTATTTTCCGAGCGCAAAAAGACGGGTCGTTTTGTGAAGCAGCCACCAAAATACAGTTACAGAATGCCACCATCCCATTTTTCTAAAATAGTAGACCACGTTACGTGAACTATATCCCAATCGGGGGATCTCAAACCTTTCTGTCCTTCCCGGGTGAAAGAGACAAATGTCTGCCGAATCGGTAGGAAGTGGGTCCGGTTTGAACTACAGGTACATGATCTAACGTCTGTGATTTTTTGAAAAAATCATTTTTAGACTCACAATATGTCGTTTTTTCAGACATCCAATGCAAGGTCTAACATTCCCATCCCCTATCTTCACGCACGCCGTTTTGACCTAAGTTCGAAACGGCAAAAAATTCAAAACGGGCATAAAAAATTCAAAAATGGTCCAAACAATGTAAATCCTTCGCGTGGTGTGATATTATGTGACATAGTTGCAAGGAAAAATATCAAACTTGGTATACTGATTATGTCTCCAAAAAACATTCACAAAATGAATTATCATGTTCGAGGTTTCATGGCTTTCGGTCCAAGAGACGGATGTTATGTGTTGAATCGCGGCATAGTTTGTGATATGGTGCCCACATTGTGCATGCATGTGTATATTGGGATGTAGAACAATGTTGCAGGAGTAAGTTTTTCTTTTCGTCGCTCGGAAAAGCCATTTTCCATTTTCCGAGCGCAAAAGACGGGTCGTTTTGTGAAGCAGCCACCAAAATGTAGTCACAGAATGCTACCATCCCATTTTTCTAAAATAGTAGACCATGTTACGTGAACTATATCCCAACCGGAGGATCTCAAATCTTTCTGTCCTTCCTGGGTGAAAAAGACAAATGTCTGCCGAATCGGTAGGAAGTGGGTCCGGTTTGAACTATAGGTACATGATCTAACGTCCGTGATTTTTTGAAAAAATCATTTTTAGACTCACAATATGTCGTTTTTTTAGATATCCAATGCAAGTTCTAACATTCTCATCCCCTATCTTCACGCATGCCGTTTTTACCTAAGTTCGAAACGGCAAAAAAATTCAAAACGGGCATAAAAAATTCGAAAAAGTCTGAAATATGTAAATCCTTCGCGTGGTATGATATTATGTGACATAGTTGCAAGAAAAAATATCAAACTTGGTATACTAATTATGTCTCCAAAAAACCTTCACAAAATGGCCTATCATGTTCGAGGTTTCATGGCTTTCGGTCCAAGAGACGGATGTTATGTGTTGAATCGCGGCATAGTTTGTGATAAAGTGCCTATATTGTGCATGCATGTGTATATTGGGATGTATAACAATGTTGCAGGAGGAAGTTTTCCTTTTCGTCGCTCGAAAAAGCCATTTTCCATTTCCAAGCGCGAAAAGACGGGTCGTTTTGTGAAGCAGCCACCAAAATGCAGTTACAGAATGCTACCATCCCATTTTTCTAAAATAGTAGACCATGTTACGTGAACTATATCCCAACCGGGGGATCTCAAACCTTTCTGTCCTTTCCGGGTGAAAAAGACAAATGTGTGCCGAATCGGTAGAAAGCGGGTCCGGTTTGAACTACAGGTACATGATCTAACGTCCGTGATTTTTTGAAAAAATCATTTTTAGACTCACAATATGTCGTTTTTTCAGATATCCAATGCAATTTCTAACATTCTCATCCCCTATCTTCACGCACGCCGTTTTGACCTAAGTTCGAAACGGCAAAAAAATCAAAACGGGCATAAAAAATTCAAAAAAGGTTCAAACAATGTAAATCCTTCGCGTGATGTGATATTATGTGACATAGTTGCAAGGAAAAATATAAAACTTGATATACTGATTATGTCTCCAGAAAACCTTCACAAAATGGCCTATAATGTTCGAGGTTTCATGGCTTTCGGCCCAAGAGACGGATGTTATGTGTTGAATCGCGGCATAGTTTGTGATACGGTGCCCATATTGAGCATGCATTTTTATATTGGGATGTAGAACAATGTTGCAGGAGGAAGTTTTCCTTTTCGTCGCACGGAAAAGGCATTTTCCATTTTCCGAGCGCAAAAAGATGGGTCATTTTGTGAAGCAGCCACTAAAATGCAGTTACAGAATGCTACCATCCCATTTTTATAAAATAGTAGACCACGTTACGTGAACTATATCCTTACCGGGGGATCTCAAACCTTTCTATGCTTTCCGGGTGAAAAAGACAAATGTGTGCCGAATCGGTAGGAAGTGGGTCCGGTTTGAACTACACGTACATGATCTAACGTCCGTGATTTTTTGAAAAAATCATTTTTAGACTCACAATATGTCGTTTTTTCAGAGATCCAATGCAAGTTCTAACATTCTCATCCCCTATCTTCACGCACGCCGTTTTGACCTAAATTCAAAACGGCAAAAAATTTAAAACAGGCATAAAAAATTCAAAAAAGGTCCAAACAATGTAAATCCTTCGCGTGGTGTGATATTATGTGACATAGTTGCAAAATATCAAACTTGGTATACTGATTATGTCTCCAAAAAACCTTCACAAAATGAACTATCATGTTCAAGATTTCATGGCTTTTGGTCCAAAAGACGGATGTTATGTGTTGAATCGCGGCATAGTTTGTGATACGGTGCCCATATTGTGCATGCATGTTTATATTGGGATGTAGAACAATGTTGCAGGACGAAGTTTTCCTTTTCGTCGCTCGGAAAAGCGAATTTCCATTTTCCGAGCGCAAAAAGACGGGTCGTTTTATGAAGCAGCCACTAAAATGCAGTTACAGAATTCTACCATCCCATTTTTCTAAAATAGTAGACCATGTTACGTTAACTATATTCTTACCGGGGGATCTCAAACCTTTCTGTGCCTCCCGGGTGAAAAAGACAAATGTGTGACGAATCGGTAGCAAGTGGGTCCGGTTTGACCTACACGTACATGATCTAACGTCCGTGAGTTTTTGCAAAAATCATTTTTAGACTCACAATATGTCGTTTTTTCAGATATCCTATGCAATTTCTAACATTCTCATCCCCTATCTTCACGCACGCCGTTTTGACCTAAGTTCGAAACGGCAAAAAAATCAAAACGGGCATAAAAAATTCAAAAAAGGTTCAAACAATGTAAATCCTTCGCATGGTGTGATATTATGTGATATAGTTGCAAGGAAAAATATTAAACTTGGTATACTGATTATGTCTCCAAAAAACCTTCACAAAATGACCTATCATGTTCGAGGTTTCATGGCTTTCCGTCCAAGAGACGAATGTTATGTGTTGAATCGCGACATAGTTTGTGATACGATATCCATATTGTGCATGCATGTGTATATTGGGATGTAGAACAATGTTGCAGGAGGAAGTTTTCCTTTTCGTCGCTCGGAAAAGCCATTTTTCATTTTCCGAGCGCAAAAAGACGGGTCGTTTTGTGAAGCAGCCACTAAAATGCAGTTACAGAATGCTACCATCCCATTTTTCTAAAATTGTAGACCACTTTACGTGAACTATATCCCAACCGGGGGATCTCAAACCTTTCTGTCCTTCCCGGATGAAAAAGACAAATCTGTGCCGAATCGGTAGGAAGTTGGTCCGATTTGAACTACAGGTAGATGATCTAACGTCCGTGAATTTTTGAAAAAATCATTTTTAGACTCACAATATGTCGTTTTTTCAGAGAGCCAATGCAAGTTCTAACATTCTCATCCCCTATCTTCACGCACGCCGTTTTGAAATAAGTTCGAAAAGGCAAAAAATTCAAAACGGGCATAAAAAATTCAAAAAAGGTCCGAACAAAGTAAATCCTTCGCGTGGTGTGATATTATGTGACATAGTTGCAAGGAAAAATATCAAACTTGGTATACTGATTATGTCTCCAGAAAACCTTCACAAAATGACCTATCATGTTCGAGGTTTCATGGCTTTCGGTCCAAGAGACGGATGTTATGTGTTGAATCGCGCCATAGTTTGTGATACGGTGCCCATATTGTGCATGCATGTGTATATTGGGATGTAGAACAATGTTGCAGGAGGAAGTTTTCTTTTTTGTCACTCGGAAAAGCCATTTTCCATTTTCCGAGCGCAAAAAGACGGGTCGTTTTGTGAAGGAGCCACCAAAATGCAGTTACAGAATGCTACCATCCCATTTTTCTAAAATAGTAGACCACGTTACGTGAACTATATCCTAACCGGGGGATCTCAAACCTTTCTGTCCTTCCCAGGTGAAAAAGGCAAATGTCTGCCGAATCGGTAGAAAGTGGGTCCGATTTGAACTACAGGTACATGATCTAACGTCCGTGATTTTTTGAAAAAATCATTTTTAGACTCACAATATGTCGTTTTTTCAGATATCCAATGCAAGTTCTAACATTCTCATCCCCTATCTTCACGCACGCCGTTTTGACCTAAGTTCGAAACGGCAAAAAAATCAAAACGGGCATAAAAAATTCAATAAAGGTTCAAACAATGTAAATCCTTCACGTGGTGTGATATTATGTGACATAGTTACAAGGAAAAATATCAAACTTGGTATACTGATTATGTCACCAGAAAACCTTCACAAAATGACCTATCATGTTCGAGGTTTCATTGTTTTCGGTCCAAGAGACGGATGTTATGTGTTGAATCGCGACATAGTTTGTGATACGGTGCCCATATTGTGCATGCATGTGTATATTGGGATGTAGAACAATGTTGGATGAGGAAGTTTTCCTTTTCGTCGCTCGGAAAAACCATTTTCTATTTTCCGAGCGCAAAAAGACGGGTCGTTTTGTGAAGCAGCCACCAAAATGCAGTTACAAAATGCTACCATCCCATTTTTCTAAAATAAAAGACCACGTTACGTGAACTATATCCCAACCGGGGGATCTCAAACCTTTTTGTCCTTCCCGGGTGAAAAAGACAAATGTCCGCCGAATCGGCAGGAAGTGGGTCCGGTTTGAACTACAGGTACATGATCTAACGTCCGTGAATTTTTGAAAAAAATCATTTTTAGATTCACAATATGTCGTTTTTTCGGAGATCAAATGCAAGTTCAAACATTCTCATCCCCTATCTTCACGCACGCCGTTTTGACGTAAGTTTGAAACGGCAAAAAATTCAAAACGGGCATAAAAAATTCAAAAAAGATCCAAACAATGTAAATCCTTCGCGTCTTGTGATATTATGTGACATAGTTGCAAGGAAAAATATCAAACTTGGTATATTGATTATGTCTTCAAAAAACCTTGACAGAATGAACTATCATGTTCGAGGTTTCATGGCTTTCGGTCCAAGAGACGGATGTTATGTGTTGAATCGCGGCATAGTTTGTGATATGGTGCCCATATTGTGCATGCATGTGTATATTGGGATGTAGAACAATGTTGCAGGAGGATGTTTTCCTTTTCGTCGCTCGGAAAAGCCATTTTCCATTTTCCGAGCGCAAAAAGACGGGTCGTTTTGTGAAGCAGCCACCAAAATGCAGTTACAGAATGCTACCATCCCATTTTTCTAAAATAGTAGACCACTTTACGTGAACTATATCCCAACCGGGGGATCTCAAACCTTTCTGTCCTTCCCGGGTGAAAAAGACAAATGTGTGCCGAATCTGTAGGAAGTAGGTCCGGTTTAAACTACATGCACATAATCTAACGTCCGTGATTTTTTGAAAAAAAAATCATTTTTAGACTCACAATATGTCGTTTTCTCGAGATCAAATGCAAATTCTAACATTCTCATCCCCTATCTTCACGCACGCCATTTTGACCTAAGTTCGAAATGGCAAAAATTCAAAACGGCCATAAAAAATTCAAAAAAGTCCGAACAATGTAAATCCTTCGCGTGGTGTGATATTATATGACATAGTTACAGGAAAAAATATCAAACTTGGTATACTGATTATGTCTCCAAAAAACCTTCACAAAATGACCTATCATGTTCGAGGTTTCATGGATTTCGGTCCAAGAGACGGAAGTTATGTGTTGAATCGCGGCATAGTTTGTGATACGGTGCCCATATTGTGCATGCATGTGTATATTGGGATGTAGAACAATGTTGCAGGAGGAAGTTTTCCTTTTCGTCGCTCGGAAAAGCCATTTCCATTTTCCGAGCGCAAAAAGACGGGTCGTTTTGTGAAGCAGCCACCAAAATGCAGTTACAGAGTGCTATCATCCCATTTTACTAAAATAGTAGACCATGTTACGTGAACTATATCCCAACCGGGAGATTTCAAACCTTTCTGTCCTTCCCGGATGAAAAAGACAAATGTGTGCCGAATCAGTAGGAAGTGGGTCTGGTTTGAACTACAAGTACATGATCTAACGTCCGTGATTTTTTCGAAAAATCATTTTTAGACTCACAATATGCCGTTTTTTCAGAGATACAATGCAAGTTCTAACATTCTCATCCCCTATCTTCACGCACGCCGTTTTGACCTAAGTTCGAAACGGCAAAAAATTCAAAACGGGCATAAAAAATTCAAAAAAAGGTCCGAACAATGTAAATCCTTCGCCTGGTGTGATATTATGTGAGATAGTTGCAAGGAAAAATATCAAACTTGGTATACTGATTATGTCTCCAAAAAACTTCACAAAATGACCTATCATGTTCGAGGTTTCATGGCTTTTGGTCCAAGAGACCGATGTTATGTGTTGAATCGCGACATATTTTGTGAGACGTTGCCAATATTGTGCATGCATGTGTATATTGGGATGTAGACCAATGTTTCAGGAGGAAGTTTTCTTTTTCGTCGCTCGGAAAAGCCATTTTCCATTTTCCGAGCGCAAAAAGACGGGTCGTTTTGTGAAGCAGCCACCAAAATGCAGTTACAGAATGCTACCATCCCATTTTTCTAAAATAGTAGACCATGTTACGTGAACTATATCCCAACCGGGGGATATCAAACCTTTCTCTCCGTCCCGGGTGAAAAAGACAAATGTCTGTCGAATCGGAAGAAAGTGGGTCCGGTTTGAACTACAGGTACATGATCTAACGTCCGTGATTTTTTGAAAAAATCATTTTTATACTCATAATATGTTGTTTTTTCAGAGATCCAATGCAAATTCTAACATTCTCATCCCCTATCTTCACGCACGCCGTTTTGACCTAAGTTCGAAACGGCAAAAAATTCAAAACGGGCATAAAAAATTCAAAAAGGTCCGAACAATGTAAATCCTTCGCGTAGTGTGATATTATGTTATGTAGTTAAAAGGAAAAATATCAAACTTGGTATACTGATTATGTCTCCAAAAAACCTTCACAAAATGACCTATCATGTTCGAGGTTTCATGGCTTTCGGTCAAAGAGACGGATGTTATATGTTGAATCGCGGCATAGTTTGTGATACGGTGCCCATATTGTGCATGCGTGTGTATATTGTGATGTAGAACAATGTTGCAGGAGGAAGTTTTCCTTTTCGTCGCTCGGAAAAGCCATTTTCCATTTTCCGAGCGCAAAAAGACGGGTCGTTTTGTGAAGCAGCCACCAAAATACAGTTACAGAATGCTACCATCCCATTTTTCTAAAATAGTAGACCACGTTACGTGAACTATATCCTAACCGGGGGATCTCAAACCTTTCTGTCCTTCCCGGGTGAAAAAGACAAATGTCTGCCGAATCGGTAGGAAGTGGTTCCGGTTTGAACTACAGGTACATGATCTAACGTCCGTGATTTTTTGAAAAAAATCATTTTTGGATTCACAATATGTCATTTTTTCGGAGATCAAATGCAAGTTCTAACATTCTCATCCCCTATCTTCACGCACGCCGTTTTGACTTAAGTTCGAAACAAATTTTTTTTTAAAACGGGCATAAAAAATTCAAAAAAAGTCCAAACAATGTAAATCCTTCGTGTGGTGTGATATTATGTGACATAGTTGCAAGGATAAATATCAAACTTGGTATACTGATTATGTCTCCAAAAATCCTTGATAAAATGAACTATCATGTTCGAGGTTTCATGGCTTTCGGTCCAAGAGACGGATGTTATGTGTTGAATCGCGGCATAGTTTGTGATAGGGTGCCCATATTGTGCATGCATGTGTATATTGGGATGTAGAATAATGTTGCAGGACGAAGTTTTCCTTTTCGTCGCGCGGAAAAGCCATTTTCCATTTTCCGAGCGCAAAAAGACGGGTCGTTTTGTGAAGCAGCCACCAAAATGCAGTTACAGAATGCTACCGTCCCATTTTTCTAAAATAGTAGACCACTTTACGTGAACTATATCCCAACCGGGGGATCTCAAACCTTTCTATCCTTTCCGGGTGAAAAAGATAAATGTGTGCCGAATCGGTAGAAAGTGGGTCCGGTTTGAACTATACGCACATGATCTAACGTCCGTGATTTTTTGACCTAAGTTCGAAACGGCAAAAATTTAAAACGGGCATAAAATTTAAAAAAGGTCCGAACAATGTAAATCCTTCGCCTGGTGTGATATTATGTGACATACTTGCAAGGAAAAATATCAAACTTGGTATACTGATTATGTCTCCGAAAAACCTTCACAAAAGCACCTATCATGTTCGAGGTTTCATGGCTTTCGGTCCAAGAGACGGATGTTATGTGTTGAATCGCGTCATAGTTTGTGATACGGTGCCCATACTGTGCATGCATGTGTATATTGGGATGTAGAACAATGTTGCAGGAGGAAGTTTTCCTTTTCGTCGCTCGGAAAAGCCATTTTCCATTTTCCGAGCGCAAAAAGAAGGGTTGTTTTGTGAAGCAGCCACCAAAATGCAGTTACAGAGTGCTACCATCCCATTTTTATAAAATAGTAGACCACGTTACGTGAACTATATCCCAACCGGCGGATCTCAAACCTTTCTGTCCTTCCCGGGTGAAAAAGACAAATGTCTGCCGAATCGGTAGAAAGTGGGTCCGGTTTAAACTACAAGTACATGATCTAACGTCCTGATTTTTTGAAAAGATCATTTTTAGACTCACAATATGTCGTTTTTTCAGATATCCAATGCAAGTTCTAACATTTTCATCCCCTATCTTCACGCACGCCGTTTTGACCTAAGTTCTAACATTTCCGTCGCTCGGAAAAGTCATTTTCCATTTTCCGAGCGCAAAAAGACGGGTCGTTTTGTGAAGCAGCCATCAAAATACAGTTACAGAATGCTACCATCCCATTTTTATAAAATAGTAGACCATGTTACGTGAACTATATCCCAACCGGGGGATCTCAAACCTTTCTGTCCTTCCCGGGTGAAAAAGACAAATGTCCGGTAGGAAGTGGGTCCGGTTTGAACTACATGTACATGATCTAACGTCCGTGATTTTTTGAAAAAATCATTTTTAGACTCACAATATGTTGTTTTTTCAGATATTCAATGCAAGTTCTAACATTCTCATACCCTATCTTCACGCACGCCATTTTGACGTAAGTTCGAAACGACAAAAAAATCAAAGCGAGCATAAAAAATTCAAAGAAGGTTCAAACAATGTAAATCCTTCGCGTGGTGTGATATTATGTGACATAGTTGCAAGAAAAATATCAAACTTGGTATAGTGATTATGTCTCCAAAAAACCTTCACAAAATGAACTATCATGTTCGAGGTTTCATGGCTTTCGGTCCAAGAGACGGATGTTATGTGTTGAATCGCGGCATAGTCTGTGATACGGTGCCCATATTGTGCATGCATACGTATATTGGGATGTAGAACTATGTTGCAGGAGGAAGTTTTCCTTTTCGTCTCTCGGAAAAGCTATTTTCCATTTTCCGAGCGCAAAAAGACGGGTCGTTTTGTGAAGCAGCCACCAAAATGCAGTTACAGAATGCTACCATCCCATTTTTCTAAAATAGTAGACCACGTTACGTGAAGTATGTCCCAACCGGGGGATCTCAAACCTTTCTGTCCTTTCCGGGTGAAAAATACAAATGTCTGCCAAATCGGTAGAAAGTGGGTCCGGTTTGAACTACAGGTACATGATCTAACGTCTGCGATTTTTTGAAAAAATCATTTTTAGACTCACAATATGTAGTTTTTTTAGAGATCCAATGCAAGTTCTAACATTCTCATCCCCTATCTTCACGCACGCCGTTTTGACCTAAGTTCAAAACGACAAAATATTCAAAACGGGCATAAAAAAATTCAAAAAAGGTTCGAACAATATAAATCCTTCACGTGGTGTGATATTATGTTACATAGTTGCAAGGAAAAATATCAAACTTGGTATACTGATTATGTTTCCAAAAAACCTTCACAAAATGACCTATCATGTTCAAGGTTTCATGGCTTTCGGTCCAATAGACGGATGTTATGTGTTGAATCACGGAATAGTTTGTGATACGGTGCCCATATTGTGCATACATGTGTATATTGGGATGTAGAACAATGTTGCAGGAGGAAGTTTTCCTTTTCGTCGCTCGGAAAAGCCATTTTCCATTTTTCGAAAGCAAAAAGACGGGTCGTTTTGTGAAGCAGCAACCAAAATGCAGTTACAGAATGCTACCATCCCATTTTTCTAAAATAGTAGACCACATTACGTGAACTATATCCCAACCGGGGGATCTCAAACCTTTTTGTCCTTCCCGGGTGAAAAAGACAAATGTGTGCCGAATCGGTAGGAAGTGGGTCCGGTTTAAACTACAGGTACATGATCTAACGTCCGTGATTTTTTGAAAAAATCATTTTTAGACTCACAATATGTCATTTTTTTCAGATATCCAATGCAAGTTCTAACATTCTTATCCCCTATCTTCACGCATGCCGTTTCGACCTAAGTTCGAAACGGTAAAAAATTCAAAACGGGCATAAATTTTTTAAAAAAGGTCCAAACAATGCAAATCCTTCGTGTGGTGTGATATTATGTGATATAGTTGCAAGGAAAAATATCAAACTTGGTATACTGATTATGTCTCCAAAAAACCTTCACAAAATGAACTATCATGTTGGAGGTTTCATGGCTTTCGGTCCAAGAGACGGATGTTATTTGTCGAATCGCGGCATAGTTTGTGATATGCTACTCATATTGTGCATGAATATGTATATTGGGATGTAGAACAATGTTGCAGGAGGAAGTTTTCCTTTTCGTCGCTCGGAAAGGCCATTTTCTATTTTCCGAGCGCAAAAAGACGGGTCGTTTTGTGAAGCAGCCACCAAAATGCAGTTACAGAATGCTACCATCCCATTTTTCTAAAATAGTAGACCACTTTACATGAACTATATCCCAACCGGGGGATCTCAAACCTTTCTTTCCTTCCCGGGTGAAAAAGACAAATGTGTGTCGAATCGGTAGGAAGTGGGTCCGGTTTGAACTACAGGTACATGATCTAACGTCCGTAATTTTTTGAAAAAATCATTTTTAGACTCACAATATGTCGTTTTTTCGGAGATCCAATGCAAGTTCTAACATTCTCATCCCCTATCTTCACGCACGCCGATTTGACCTAAGTTCGAAACGGCAAAAAATTCAAAACGGGCCTAAAAAATTCAAAAAAGTCCTAACAATGTAAATCCTTCACGTGGTGTGATATTATGTGACATAGTTGCAAGGAAAAATATCAAACTTGGTATACTGATTATGTATCAAAAAACCTTCACAAAATGACCTATCATGTTCGAGGTTTCATGGCTTTCGGTCCAAGAGACGGATGTTATGTGTTGAATCGCGGCATAGTTTGTGATACGGTGCCCATATTGTGCATGCATGCGTATATTGGGATGTAGAACAATGTTGCAGGAAGAAGTTTTCCTTTTCGTCGCTCAGAAAAGCCATTTTTCATTTTTCGAGCGCAAAAAGAAGAGTTGTTTTGTGAAGCAGCCACAAAAATGCAGTTACAGAATGCTACCATCCCATTTTTCTAAAATAGTAGACTACGTTACGTGAAGTATATCCCAACCTGGGGATCTCAAACCTTTCTATTCTTTACGGGTAAAAAAGAAAATGTGTGCCGAATCGGTAGAAAGTGGGTCCGGTTTAAACTACAAGTACATGATCTAACGTCCGTGATTTTTTGGAAAATCATTTTTAGAACCACAATATGTCATTTTTTCAGAGATCCAATGCAAGTTCTAACATTCTCATCCCCTATCCTCACGCACGCCGTTTTGACCTAAGTTCGAAACGGTAGAAAATTCAAAACAGGCATACAAAATTCAAAAAAGGTCTGAACAATGTAAATCCTTCTCGTGGTGTGAAATTATGTGACATAGTTGCAAGAAAAAATATCAAACTTGGTATACTGATTATGTCTCCAAAAAACCTTCACAAAATGACCTATCATGTTCGAGGTTTCATGGCTTTCGGTCCAAGAGACGGATGTTATGTGTTGAATCGCGGCATATTTTGTGATACGGTGCCAATATTGTGCATGCATGTGTATATTGGGATGTAGAACAATGTTTCAGGAGGAAGTTTTCTTTTTCGTCGCTCGGAAAAGCCATTTTCCATTTTCCACAAAAAGACGGGTCGTTTTGTGAAGCAGCCACCAAAATGCAGTTACAGAATGCTACCATCCCATTTTTCTAAAATAGTAGACCATGTTACGTGAACTATATCCCAACCGGGGGATGTCAAACCTTTCTCTCCGTCCCGGGTGAAAAAGACAAATGTCTGCCGAATCGAAAGAAAGTGGGTCCGGTTTAAACTACAGATACATGATCTAACGTCCGTGATTTTTTGTAAAAATCATTTTTATACTCACAATATGTTGTTTTTCCAGAGATCCAATGCAAATTCTAACATTCTCATCCCCTATCTTCACGCACGCCGTTTTGACCTAAGTTCGAAACGGCAAAAAATTCAAAACGGGCATAAAAAATTCAAAAAAGGTCCGAACAATGTAAATCCTTTGCGTAGTGTGATATTATGTTATGTAGTTAAAAGGAAAAATATCAAACTTGGTATACTGATTATGTCTCCAAAAAACCTTCACAAAATGACCTATCATGTTCGAGGTTTCATGGCTTTCGGTCAAAGAGACGGATCTTATAAGTTGAATCGCGGCATAGTTTGTGATACGGTGCCCATATTGTGCATGCGTGTGTATATTGTGATGTAGAACAATGCTGCAGGAGGAAGTTTTCCTTTTCGTCGCTCGAAAAAGCCATTTTCCATTTTCCGAGCGCAAAAAGACGGGTCGTTTTGTGAAGCAGCCACCAAAATGCAGTTACAGAATTCTGCCGTCCCATTTTTCTAAAATAATAGACCACTTTACGTGAACTATATCCCAACCGGGGGATCTCAAACCTTTCTATCCTTTCCGGGTGAAAAAGACAAATGTGTGCCGAATCGGCAGGAAGTGGGTCCGGTTTGAACTATAGGCACATGACCTAACGTCCGTGATTTTTTGAAAAAAATTCATTTTTGGACTCACAATATGTCGTTTTTTCAGAGATCAAATGCAAGTTCTAACATTCTCATCCCCTATCTTCACGCACGTCGTTTTGACCTAAGTTCGAAACGGCAAAAATTCAAAACGGGCATAAATTTTAAAAAAGGTCCGAACAATGTAAATCCTTCGCCTGGTGTGATATTATGTGACATACTTGCAAGGAAAAATATCAAACTTGGTATACTGATTATGTATCAAAAAACCTTCACAAAAGCACCTATCATGTTCGAGGTTTCATGGCTTTCGGTCCAACAGACGGATGTTATGAGTTGAATCGTAGGATAGTTTGTGATACGGTGCCCATATTGTGCATGCATGCGTATATTGGGATGTAGAACAATGTTGCAGGAGGAAGTTTTCCTTTTCGTCGCTCGGAAAAGCCATTTTCCATTTTCCGAGCGCAAAAAGACGGGTCGTTTTGTGAAGCAGCCACCAAAATGCAGTTACAGAATGCTACCATCCTATTTTTCTAAAATAGTAGACTACGTTACGTGAACTATATCCCAACCGGGGGATCTCAAACCTTTCTCTCCTTCCCGGGTGAAAAAGACAAATGTCTGCCGAATCGGTAGGAAGTGGTTCCAGTTTGAACTACAGGTACATGATCTAACGTCCGTGATTTTTTGAAAAAAATCATTTTTAGATTCACAATATGTCATTTTTCTGGAGATCAAATGCAAGTTCTAACATTCTCATCCCCTATCCTCACGCACGCCGTTTTGACCTAAGTTCGAAACGGCAAAAAATTCAAAACGGGCATAAAAAATTCAAAAAAGGTCCAAACAATGTAAATCCTTCGCGTGGTGTGATATTATGTGACTTAGTTGCAAGAAAAATACCAAACTTGGTATACTGATTATGTCTCCAAAAAACCTTCACAAAATGACCTATCATGTTCGAGGTTTCATGGCTTTCGGTACAAGAGACGGATGTTATGTATTGAATGGCGACATAGTTTGTGATACAGTGCCCATATTGTGCATGCATGTGTATATTGGGATGTAGAACAATGTTGCAGGAGGAAGTTTTCCTTTTCGTCGCTCGGAAAAGCCATTTTCCATTTTCCGAGCGCAAAAAGACGGGTCGTTTTGTGAAGCAGCCACCAAAATGCAGTTACAGAATGCTACCGTCCCATTTTTCTAAAATAGTAGACCACTTTACGTGAACTATATCCCAACTGGGGATCTCAAACCTTTCTATTCTTTCCGGGTGAAAAAGACAAATGTGTGCCGAATCGGCAGGAAGTGGGTCCGGTTTGAACTATAGGCACATGATCTAACGTCCCTGATTTTTTGAAAAAAATTCATTTTTAGAATCACAATATGTCGTTTTTTCAGAGATCAAATGCAAGTTCTAACATTCTCATCCCCTATCCTCACGCACGCCGTTTTGACCTATGTTCGAAACGGTAGAAAATTCAAAACGGGCATACAAAATTCGAAAAAGGTCTGAACAATGTAAATCCTTCACGTGGTGTGATATTATGTGACATAGTTGCAAGAAAAAATATCAAATTTGGTATACTGATTATGTCTCCAAAAAACCTTCACAAAATGACCTATCATGTTCGAGGTTTCGTGGCTTTCGGTACAAGAGACGGATGTTATGTATTGAATCGCGATATAGTTTGTGATACGGTGCCCATATTGTGCATGCATGTGTATATTGGGATGTAGAACAATGTTGCAGGAGGAAGTTTTCCTTTTCGTCGCTCGGAAAAGCCATTTTCCATTTTCCGAGCGCAAAAAGACGGGTCGTTTTGTGAAGCAGCCACCAAAATGCAGTTACAGAATGCTACCATCCCATTTTTCTAAAATAGTAGACCACATTATGTGAACTATATCCCAACCGGGGGATCTCAAACCTTTTTGTCCTTCCCGGGTGAAAAAGACAAATGTGTGCCGAATCGGTAGGAAGTGGGTCCGGTTTGAACTACAGGTACATGATCTAACGTCCGTGATTTTTTGAAAAAATAATTTTTAGACTCACAATATGTCATTTTTTCAGATATCTGATGCAAGTTCTAACATTCTTATCCCCTATCTTCACGCATGCCGTTTTGACCTAAGTTCGAAACGGTAAAAAATTCAAAACGGGAATAAAAAATTCGAAAAAGGTCCAAACAATGTAAATCCTTCGCGTGATGTGATATTATGTGATATATTTGCAAGGAAAAATATCAAACTTGGTATACTGATTATGTCTCCAAAAAACCTTCACAAAATGAACTATCATGTTGGAGGTTTCATGGCTTTCGGTCCAAGAGACGGATGTTATGTGTCGAATCGCGGCATAGTTTGTGATATGCTACCCATATTGTGCATGCATATGTATATTGGGATGTAGAACAATGTTGCAGGAGGAAGTTTTCCTTTTCGTCGCTCGGAAAAGCCATTTTCCATTTTCCGAGCGTAAAAAGACGGGTCGTTTTGTGAAGCAGCCACCAAAATGCAGTTACAGAATGCTACCATCCCATTTTTCTAAAATAGTAGACCACTTTACATGAACTATATCCCAACCGGGGGATCTCAAACCTTTCTGTCCTTTCCGGGTAAAAAAGAAAATGTGTGCCGAATCGGTAGGAAGTGGGCCCGGTTTGAACTACAGGTACATGATCTAACGTCCGTGATTTTTCGAAAAAATCATTTTTAGAATCACAATATGTCATTTTTTCAGAGATCCAATGCAAGTTCTAACATTCTCATCCCCTATCCTCACGCACGCCGTTTTGACCTAAGTTCGAAACGGTAGAAAATTCAAAACGGGCATACAAAATTCAAAAAAGGTCTGAACAATGTAAATCCTTCACGTGGTGTGATATTATGTGACATAGTTGCAAGAAAAAATATCAAATTTGGTATACTGATTATGTCTCCAAAAAACCTTCACAAAATGAACTATCATGTTGGAGGTTTCATGGCTTTCGGTCCAAGAGACGGATGTTATGTGTCGAATCGCGGCATAGTTTGTGATATGCTACCCATATTGTGCATGCATATGTATATTGGGATGTAGAACAATGTTGCAGGAGGAAGTTTTCCTTTTCGTCGCTCGGAAAAGCCATTTTCCATTTTCCGAGCGTAAAAAGACGGGTCGTTTTGTGAAGCAGCCACCAAAATGCAGTTACAGAATGCTACCATCCCATTTTTCTAAAATAGTAGACCACTTTACATGAACTATATCCCAACCGGGGGATCTCAAACCTTTCTTTCCTTCCCGGGTGAAAAAGACAAATATGTGTCGAATCGGTAGGAAGTGGGTCCGGTTTGAACTACAGGTACATGATCTAACGTCCGTAATTTTTTGAAAAAATCATTTTTAGACTCACAATATGTCATTTTTTTGGAGATCCAATGCAAGTTCTAACATTCTCATCCCCTATCTTCACGCACGCCGATTTGACCTAAGTTCGAAACGGCAAAAAATTCAAAACGGGCCTAAAAAATTCAAAAAAGTCCTAACAACGTAAATCCTTCACGTGGTGTGATATTATGTGACATAGTTGCAAGGAAAAATATCAAACTTGGTATACTGATTATGTATCAAAAAACCTTCACAAAATGACCTATCATGTTCGAGGTTTCATAGCTTTCGGTCCAAGAGACGGATGTTATATGTTGAATCGCGGCATAGTTTGTAATACGGTGCCCATATTGTGCATGCATGCGTATATTGGGATGTAGAACAATGTTGCAGGAGGAAGTTTTCCTTTTCGTCGCTCGGAAAAGCCATTTTCCATTTTTCGAGCGCAAAAAGAAGAGTTGTTTTGTGAAGCAGCCACCAAAATGCAGTTACAGAATGCTACCATCCCATTTTTCTAAAATAGTAGACTACGTTACGTGAAGTATATCCCAACCGGGGGATCTCAAACCTTTCTGTCATTTCCGGGTAAAAAAGAAAATGTGTGCCGAATCGGTAGAAAGTGGGTCCGGTTTGAACTACAGGTACATGATCTAACGTCCGTGATTTTTTGAAAAAATCATTTTTAGAACCACAATATGTCATTTTTTCAGAGATCCAATGCAAGTTCTAACATTCTCATCCCCTATCCTCACGCACGCCGTTTTGACCTAAGTTCGAAACGGCAGAAAATTCAAAACGGGCATACAAAATTCAAAAAAGGTCTGAACAATGTAAATCCTTCACGTGGTGTGATATTATGTGACATAGTTGCAAGAAAAAATATCAAACTTGGTATACTGATTATGTCTCCAAAAAACCTTCACAAAATGACCTATCATGTTCGAGGTTTCATGGCTTTCGGTACAAGAGACGGATGTTATGTATTGAATCGCGACATAGTTTGTGATACGGTGCCCATATTGTGCATGCATGTGTATATTGGGATGTAGAACAATGTTACAGGAGGAAGTTTTCCTTTTCATCGCTCGGAAAAGCCATTTTTCATTTTCCGAGCGCAAAAAGATGGGTCGTTTTGTGAAGCAGCCACCAAAATGCAGTTACAGAATGCTACCATCCCATTTTTCTAAAATAGTGGACCACGTTACGTGAACTATATCCCAACCGTGGGATCTCAAACCTTTCTCTCCTTCCCGGGTGAAAAAGACAAATGTCTGCCGAATCGATAGAAAGTGGGTCCGTTTTGAACTACAGGTACATGATCTAACGTCCGTGATTTTTTGAAAAGATCATTTTTAGACTCACAACATGTCGTATTTTCAGAGATACAATGCAAGTTCTAACATTCTCATCCCCTATCTTCAAGCACGTCGTTTTGACCTAAGTTCGAAACGGCAAAAAATTCAAAACGGGCATAAAAAATTCAAAAAAGGTCCAAACAATGTAAATCCTTCGCGTGGCATGATATTACGTGACATAGTTGCAAGGAAAAATATCAAACTTGGTATACTGATTACGTCTCCAAAAAACATTCACAAAATGACCTATCATGTTCGAGGTTTCATGGCTTTCGGTCCAAGAGACAGATGTTATGTGTTGAATCGCGGCATAGTTTGTGATACAGTACCCGTATTGTGCATGCATGTGTATATTGGGATGTAGAACAATGTTGAGGGAGGAAGTTTTCCTTTTCGTCGCTCGAAAAAGCCATTTTCCATTTTCCGAGCGCAAAAAGACGGGTCGTTTTGTGAAGCAGCCACCAAAATGCAGTTACAGAATGCTACCATCCTATTTTTCTAAAATAGTAGACTATGTTACGTGAACTATATCCCAACCGGGGGATCTCAAACCTTTCTGTCCTTTCCGGGTAAAAAAGAAAATGTGTGCCGAATCGGTAGGAAGTGGGTCCGGTTTGAACTACAGGTACATGATCTAACGTCCGTAATTTTTTGAAAAAAATCATTTTTAGACTCACAATATGTCGTTTTTTCAGAGATCCAATGCAAGTTCTAACATTCTCATCCCCTATCTTCACGCACGCCGATTTGACCTAGGTTCGAAACGACAAAAAATTCAAAACGGGCCTCAAAAATTCAAAAAAGTCCTAACAATGTAAATCCTTCACGTGGTGTGATATTATGTGACATAGTTGCAAGGAAAAATATCAAACTTGGTATACTGATTATGTATCAAAAAACCTTCACAAAATGACCTATCATGTTTGAGGTTTCATGGCTTTCGGTCCAAGAGATGGATGTTATGTGTTGAATCGCGGCATAGTTTGTGATACGGTGCCCATATTGTGCATGCATGCGTATATTGGGATGTAGAACAATGTTGCAGGAGGAAGTTTTCCTTTTCGTCGCTCGGAAAAGCCATTTTTCATTTTCCGAGCGCAAAAAGATGGGTCGTTTTGTGAAGTAGCCACCAAAATGCAGTTACAGAATGCTACCATCCCATTTTTCTAAAATAGTGGACCACGTTACGTGAACTATATCCCAACCGTGGGATCTCAAACCTTTCTCTCCTTTCCGGGTGAAAAAGACAAATGTCTGCCGAATCGATAGAAAGTGGGTCCGGTTTGAACTACAGGTACATGATCTAACGTCCGTGATTTTTTGAAAAGATCATTTTTAGACTCACAACATGTCGTATTTTCAGAGATACAATGCAAGTTCTAACATTCTCATCCCCTACCTTCACGCACGCCGATTTGACCTAAGTTCGAAACGGCAAAAAATTCAAAACGGGCCTAAAAAATTCAAAAAAGTCCTAACAATGTAAATCCTTCACGTGGTGTGATATTATGTGACATAGTTGCAAGGAAAAATATCAAACTTGGTATACTGATTATGTATAAAAAACCTTCACAAAATGACCTATCATGTTCGAGGTTTCATGGCTTTCGGTCCAAGAGACGGATGTTATGTGTTGAATCGCGGCATAGTTTGTGATACGGTGCCCATATTGTGCATGCATGCGTATATTGGGATGTAGAACAATGTTGCAGGAGGAAGTTTTCCTTTTCGTCGCTCGGAAAAGCCATTTTCCATTTTTCGAGCGCAAAAAGAAGAGTTGTTTTGTGAAGCAGCCACAAAATGCAGTTACAGAATGCTACCATCCCATTTTTCTAAAATAGTAGACTACGTTACGTGAACTATATCCCAACCGGGGGATCTCAAACCTTTCTGTCCTTTCCGGGTAAAAAAGAAAATGTGTGCCGAATCGGTAGAAAGTGGGTCCGGTTTGAACTACAGGTACATGATCTAACGTCCGTGATTTTTTGAAAAAATCATTTTTAGAACCACAATATGTCATTTTTTTCAGATATCCAATGCAAGTTCTAGCATTCTCATCCCCTATCCTCACGCACGCCGTTTTGACCTAAGTTCGAAACTGCAGAAAATTCAAAACGGGCATACAAAATTCAAAAAAGGTCTGAACAATGTAAATCCTTCACGTGGTGTGATATTATGTGACATAGTTGCAAGAAAAAATATCAAACTTGGTATACTGATTATGTCTCCAAAAAACCTTCACAAAATGACCTATCATGTTCGAGGTTTCATTGCTTTCGGTACAAGAGACGGATGTTATGTATTGAATCGCGACATAGTTTGTGATATGATGCCTATATTGTGCATGCATGTGTATATTGGGATGTAGAACAATGTTGCAGGAGGAAGTTTTCCTTTTCGTCGCTCGGAAAAGCCATTTTTCATTTTCCGAGCGCAAAAAGATGGGTCGTTTTGTGAAGTAGCCACCAAAATGCAGTTACAGAATGCTACCATCCCATTTTTCTAAAATAGTGGACCACGTTACGTGAACTATATCCCAACCGTGGGATCTCAAACCTTTCTCTCCTTCCCGGGTGAAAAAGACAAATGTCTGCCGAATCGATAGAAAGTGGGTCCGGTTTGAACTACAGGTACATGATCTAACGTCCGTGATTTTTTGAAAAGATCATTTTTAGACTCACAACATGTCGTATTTTCAGAGATACAATGCAAGTTCTAACATTCTCATCCCCTACCTTCACGCACGCCGATTTGACCTAAGTTCGAAACGGCAAAAAATTCAAAACGGGCCTAAAAAATTCAAAAAAGTCCTAACAATGTAAATCCTTCACGTGGTGTGATATTATGTGACATAGTTGCAAGGAAAAATATCAAACTTGGTATACTGATTATGTATCAAAAAACCTTCACAAAATGACCTATCATGTTCGAGGTTTCATGGCTTTCGGTCCAAGAGACGGATGTTATGTGTTGAATCGCGGCATAGTTTGTGATACGGTGCCCATATTGTGCATGCATGCGTATATTGGGATGTAGAACAATGTTGCAGGAGGAAGTTTTCCTTTTCGTCGCTCGGAAAAGCCATTTTCCATTTTTCGAGCGCAAAAAGAAGAGTTGTTTTGTGAAGCAGCCACAAAATGCAGTTACAGAATGCTACCATCCCATTTTTCTAAAATAGTAGACTACGTTACGTGAACTATATCCCAACCGGAGGATCTCAAACCTTTCTGTCCTTTCCGGGTAAAAAAGAAAATGTGTGCCGAATCGGTAGAAAGTGGGTCCGGTTTGAACTACAGGTACATGATCTAACGTCCGTGATTTTTTGAAAAAATCATTTTTAGAACCACAATATGTCATTTTTTCAGAGATCCAATGCAAGTTCTAACATTCTCATCCCCTATCCTCACGCACGCCGTTTTGACCTAAGTTCGAAACGGCAGAAAATTCAAAACGAGCATACAAAATTCAAAAAAGGTCCGAACAATGTAAATCCTTCGCGTGGCGTGATATTACGTGACATAGTTGCAAGGAAAAATATCAAACTTGGTATACTGATTACGTTTCCAAAAAACATTAACAAAACAACCTATCATGTTCGAGGTTTCATGGCTTTCGGTCCAAGAGACAGATGTTATGTGTTGAATCGCGGCATAGTTTGTGATACGGTACCCATATTGTGCATGCAGTTTTATATTGGGATTTAGAACAATGTTGCAGGAGGAAGTTTTCCTTTTCGTCGCTCGAAAAAGCCATTTTCCATTTTCCGAGCGCAAAAAGACGGGTCGTTTTGTGAAGCAGCCACCAAAATGCAGTTACAGAATGCTACCATCCTATTTTTCTAAAATAGTAGACTACGTTACGTGAATTATATCCCAACCGGGGGATCTCAAACCTTTCTGTCCTTTCCGGGTAAAAATGACAAATGTCTGCCGAATCGGTAGGAAGTGGTTCCAGTTTGAACTACAGGTACATGATCTAACGTCCGTGATTTTTTGAAAAAAATCATTTTTAGATTCACAATATGTCATTTTTCCGGAGATCAAATGCAAGTTCTAACATTCTCATCCCCTATCCTCACGCACGCCGTTTTGACCTAAGTTCGAAACGGCAAAAAATTCAAAACGGGCATACAAAATTCAAAAAAGGTCCAAACAATGTAAATCCTTCGCGTGGTGTGATATTATGTGACTTAGTTGCAAGAAAAATATCAAACTTGGTATACTGATTATGTCTCCAAAAAACCTTCACAAAATGACCTATCATGTTCGAGGTTTCATGGCTTTCGGTACAAGAGACGGATGTTATGTATTGAATGGCGACATAGTTTGTGATACAGTGCCCATATTGTGCATGCATGTGTATATTGGGATGTAGAACAATGTTGCAGGAGCAAGTTTTCCTTTTCGTCGCTCGGAAAAGCCATTTTTCATTTTCCGAGCGCAAAAATACGGGTCGTTTTGTGAAGCAGCCACCAAAATGCAGTTAAGAATGCTACCATCCCATTTTTCTAAAATAGTAGACCAGGTTACGTGAACTATATCCCAACCGGGGGATCTCAAACCTTTCTCTCCTTCCCGGGTGAAAAAGACAAATATCTGCCGAATCGATAGAAAGTGGGTCCGGTTTGAACTACAGGTACATGATCTAACTTCCGTGATTTTTTGAAAAGATCATTTTTAGACTCACAACATGTCATATTTTCAGAGATACAATGCAAGTTCTAACATTCTCATCCCCTATCTTCAAGCACGCCCTTTTGACCTAAGTTTGAAACGGCAAAAAATTCAAAACGGGCATAAAAAATTCAAAAAAGGTCCGAACAATGTAAATCCTTCGCGTGGCGTGATATTACGTGACATAGTTGGAAGGAAAAATATCAAACTTGGTATACTGATTACGTCTCCAAAAAACATTTACAAAATGACCTATCATGTTCGAGGTTTCATGGCTTTCGGTCCAAGAGACAGATGTTATGTGTTGAATCGCGGCATAGTTTGTGATACGGTACCCATATTGTGCATGCATGTGTATATTGGGATGTAGAATAATGTTGCAGGAGTAAGTTTTCCTTTTCGTCGCTCGAAAAAGCCATTTTCCATTTTCTGAGCGCAAAAAGACGGGTCATTTTGTGAAGCGGCCAGCAAAATACAGTTACAAAATGCTATCATCCCATTTTTCTAAAATATTAGACCACGTTACGTGAACTATATCCCAACCGGGGGATCTCAAACCTTTCTGTCCTTCTCGGGTGAAAAAGACAAATGTCTGCCGAATCGGCAGGATGTGGGTCCGGTTTGAACTACAGGTACATGATCTAACGTCCGTGATTTTTTGAAAAAAAATCATTTTTAGCCTCACAATATGTCGTTTTTTCAGAGATCCAATGCAAGTTATAACATTCTCATCCCCTATCTTCACGCACGCCGTTTTGACCTAAGTTCAAAACGGCAAAAAATTCAAAACGGGCATACAAAATTTAAAAAAGGTCCGAACAATTTAAATCGTTCGCGTGGTGTGATATTATGTGACATAGTTGCAAGGGAAAATATCAAACTTGGTATACTGATTATGTCTCCAAAAAACCTTCACAAAATGACCTATCATGTTCGAGGTTTCATGGCTTTCGGTCCGAGAGACGGATGTTATGTGTCGAATCGCGGAATAGTTTGTGACACGGTGCCTATATTGTGCATGCATGTGTATATTGGGATGTAGAACAATATTGCAGGAGGAAGTTTTTCTTTTTGTCGCTCGGAAAAGCCAGTTTCTATTTTCCGAGCGCAAAAAGACGGGTCGTTTTGTGAAGCAGCCATCAAAATGCAGTTAAAGAATGCTACCATCCCATTTTTCTAAAATAGTAGACCACGTTACGTGAACTATATCCCAACCGGGGGATCTCAAACCTTTCGGTACTTCCCGGGTGAAAAAGACAAATGTCTGCCGAATCGGTAGGAAGTGGGTCTGGTTTGAACAATAGGTACATGATTTAACGTCCGTGATTTTTTTAAAAATTTATTTTTAGACTCACAATATGTCATTTTTTCACAGATCTAATGCAAGTTATAACATTCTCATCCCCTATCTTCACGCACGCCGTTTTGACCTAAGTTCGAAACGGCAAAAAATTCAAAACGGGCATAAAAAATTCAAAAAAGGTCCGAACAATGTAAATCCTTCGCGTGGCGTGATATTACGTGACATAGTTGCAAGGAAAAATATCAAACTTGGTATACTGATTACGTCTCCAAAAGACATTTACAAAATGACCTATCATGTTCGAGGTTTCATGGCTTTCGGTCCAAGAGACAGATGTTATGTGTTGAATCGCGGCATAGTTTGTGATACGGTACCCATATTGTGCATGCATGTGTATATTGGGATGTAGAATAATGTTGCAGGAGGAAGTTTTCCTTTTCGTCGCTCGAAAAAGCCATTTTCCATTTTCTGAGCGCAAAAAGACGGGTCGTTTTGTGAAGCAGCCACCAAAAGGCAGTTACAGAATGCTACCATCCTATTTTTCTAAAATAGTAGACCACATTATGTGAACTATATTCCAACCGGGGGATCTCAAACCTTTCTGTCCTTCCCGGGTGAAAAAGACAAATGTCTGCCGAATCGGTAGGATGTGGGTCCGGTTTGAACTACAGGTACATGATCTAACGTCCGTGATTTTTTGAAAAAAAATCATTTTTAGCCTCACAATATGTCGTTTTTTCAGAGATCCAATGCAAGTTATAACATTCTCATCCCCTATCTTCACGCACGCCGTTTTGACCTAAGTTCAAAACGGCAAAAAATTCAAAACGGGCATAAAAAATTCAAAAAAGGTCCGAACAATGTAAATCGTTCGCGTGGTGTGATATTATGTGACATAGTTGCAAGGAAAAATATCAAACTTGGTATACTGATTATGTCTCCAAAAAACCTTCACAAAATGACCTATCATGTTCGAGGTTTCATGGTTTTCGGTCCGAGAGACGGATGTTATGTGTCGAATCACGGAATAGTTTGTGACACGGTGCCTATATTGTGCATGCATGTGTATATTGGGATGTAGAACAATATTGCAGGAGGAAGTTTTCCTTTTCGTCGCTCGGAAAAGCCAGTTTCTATTTTCCGAACGCAAAAAGACGGGTCGTTTTGTGAAGCAGCCATCAAAATGCAGTTAAAGAATGCTACCATCCCATTTTTCTAAAATAGTAGACCACGTTACGTGAACTATATCCCAACCGGGGGATCTCAAACCTTTCTGTACTTCCCGGGTGAAAAAGACAAATGTCTACCGAATCGGTAGGAAGTGGGTCTGGTTTGAACAATATGTACATGATTTAACGTCCGTGATTTTTTTAAAAAATTATTTTTAGACTCACAATATGTCATTTTTTCACAGATCCAATGCAAGTTATAACATTCTCATCCCTTATCTTCACGCACGCCATTTTGACCTAAGTTCGAAATGGCAAAAATTCAAAATGGGCATAAAAAATTCAAAAAAGGTCCGAACAATGTAAATGGGATGGAGATCCAATGTTGTAGGAGGAAGTTTTCCTTTTCGTCGCTCGGAAAAGCCATTTTCCGAGCGCAAAAAGACGGGTCATTTTGTGAAGCAGCCACCAAAATGCAGTTACAGAATGCTACCATCCCATTTTTCTAAAATAGTAGACCACGTTACGTGAACCATATCCCAACCGGGGGATCTCAAACCTTTCTCGCTTTCCCGGGTGAAAAAGACAAATGTCTGCCGAATCGGTAGAAAGTGGGTCCGGTTTGAACTACAGGTTCGTGATTTTTTGAAAAAAAAAATCATTTTTAGACTCACAATATGTCTTTTTTTAGAGATCCAATGCAAGTTCTAACATTCTCATCCCCTATCTTCACGCATGCCGTTTTGACCTAAGTTTGAAACGACAAAAAATTCAAAACGGGCATAAAAATTCAAAAAAGGTCCGAACAATGTAAATCCATCGCGTGGTGTGATATTATGTGACATAGTTGTAAGGAAAAATATCAAACTTGGTATACTGATTATGTCTCCAAAAAACCTTCACAAAATGACCTATCATGTTCGAGGTTTCATGACTTTCCGTCCAAGAGACGGATGTTATATGTTGAATCGCGGCATAGTTTGTGATACGGTGCCAATATTGTGCATGCATGTGTATATTGGGATGTAGAACAATGTTGCAGGAGGAAGTTTTCCTTTTCGTCGCTCGGAAAAGCCATTTTCCATTTTCCGAACGCAAAAAGACGGGTCGTTTTGTGAAGCAGCCACCAAAATACAGTTAAAGAATGCTACCATCACATTTTTCTAAAATAGTAGACCACGTTACGTGAACTATATCCCAACCGGGGGATCTCAAACCTTTCTCTCCTCCCCGGGTGAAAAAGACAAATGTCTGCCGAATCGATAGGAAGTGGGTCCGGTTTGAACTATATAGGTACATGATTTAACGTCCTTGATTTTTTGAAAAAATCATTTTTAGACTCACAATATGTCATTTTTTCAGAGATCCAATGCAAGTTCTAACATTCTCATCCCCTATCTTCACGCACGCCGTTTTGACCTAAGTTCGAAACGGCAAAAAATTCAAAACGGGCATAAAATTTTAAAAAAGTTCTGAACAATGTAAATCCTTCGCGTGGTGTGATATTATGTGACATAGTTGTAAGGAAAAATATCAAACTTGGTATACTCATTAAGTCTCCAAAAAACCTTCACAAAATTGACCTATTTTGTTCGAGATTTCATGGCTTTCGGTCCAAGAGACGGATGTTATGTGTTGAATCGTGGCATAGTTTGTGATACGGTGCCCATATTGTGCATGCATGTGTATATTGGGATGTAGAACAATGTTGCAGCAGGAAGTTTTCCCTTTCGTCGCTCGGAAAAGCCATTTTCTATTTTCCGAATGCAAAAAGATGGGTCGTTTTGTGAAGCAGCCACCAAAATGAATTTAAAGAATGCTATCATCCCATTTTTCTAAAATAGTAGACCACGTTACGTTAACTATATCCCAACCGGGGGATCTCAAACCTTTCTGTCCTTCCCGGGTGAAAAAGACAAATGTCTGCCGAATCGGTAGGAAGTGGGTCCGGTTTAAACTATAGGTACATGATTTAACGTCCGTGATTTTTTGATAAAATCATTTTTAGACTCACAATATGTCATTTTTTCAGAGATCCAATGCAAGTTCTAACATTCTCATCCCCTATCTTCACGCATGCCGTTTTGACCTAAGTTCGAAACGGCAAAAAATTCAAAACGGGCATAAAATTTAAAAAAGGTCCAAACAATGTAAATCCTTCGCGTGGTGTGATATTATGTGATATAGTTGCAAGAAAAATATCAAACTTGGTATACTGATTATGTCTCCAAAAAACCTTCAAAAAATGACCTATCTTGTTCGAGGTTTCATGGCTTTCGGTCCAAGAGACGGATGTTATGTGTTGAATCGCGGCATAGTTTGTGATACGGTGCCCATATTGTGCATGCATGTGTATATTGGGATGTAGAACAATGTTGCAGGAGAAAGTTTTCCTTTTCGTCGCTCAGAAAAGCCATTTTCCATTTTCCGAGCGCAAAAAGACGGGTCATTTTGTGAAGCAGCCACCAAAATGCAGTTACAGAATGCTACCATCCCATTTTTCTAAAATAGTAGACCACGTTACGTGAACTATATCCCAACCGGGGGATCTCAAACCTTTCTCTCCTTCCTGGATGAAAAAGAAAAATGTCTGCCGAATCGGTAGAAAGTGGGTCCAGTTTGAACTACAGGTCCGTGATTTTTTGAAAAAAAATCATTTCTAGACTCACAATATGTCATTTTTCAGAGATCCAATGCAAGTTCTAACATTCTCATCCCCTATCTTCACGCACGCCGTTTTGACCTAAGTTCAAAACGGCAAAAAATTCAAAACGGGCATAAAAAAATTCAAAAAAGGTCCGAACAATGTAAATCCTTCGCGTGGTGTGATATTATGTGACATAGTTGCAAGGAAAAATATCAAACTTGGTATACTGATTATGTCTCCAAAAAACCTTCACAAACTGACCTATCATGTTCGAGGTTTCATGAATTTCGGTCCAAGAGACGGATGTTATTTGTTGAATCGCGGCATAGTTTGTGATACGGTGCCAATATTGTGCATGCATGTGTATATTGGGATGTAGAACAATGTTGCAGGAGGAAGTTTTCCTTTTCATCGCTCAGAAAATCCATTTTCCATTTTCCGAGCGCAAAAAGACGGGTCGTTTTGTGAAGCAGCCACCAAAATGCAGTTAAAGAATGCTACCATCCCATTTTTCTAAAATAGTAGACCACGTTACGTGAACTATATCCCAACCGGGGGATCTCAAACTTTTCCGTCCTTCCCGGGTGAAAAAGACAAATGTCTGCCGAATCGGCAGGAAGTGGGTCCGGTTTAAACTACAAGTACATGATCTAACGTCCGTGATTTTTTTAAAAAAAGTCATTTTTAGACTCACAATATGTCGTTTTTTAGAGGTCCAATGCAAGTTCTAACATTCTCATCCCCTATCTTCACGCACGCCGTTTTGACCTAAGTTTGAAACGGCAAAAAATTCAAAACGGACATAAAAAATTTAAAAAAGGTCCGTACAATGTAAATCCTTCGCGTGGTGTGATATTATGTGACATAGTTGCAAGGAAAAATATCAAACTTGGTATACTGATTATATCTCCAAAAAACCTTCACAAAATGACCTATCATGTTCGAGGTTTCATGACTTTCGGTCCAAGAGACGGATGTTATGTGTTCAATCGCGGCATAGTTTATGATACGGTGCCCATATTGTGCATGCATGTGTATATTGGGATGTAGAACAAAGTTGTAGGAGGAAGTTTTCTTTTTCGTCGCTCGAAAAAGCCATTTTCCATTTCCGAGTGCAAAAAGACGGGTTGTTTTGTGAAGCAGCCACCAAAATGTAGTTACAGAATGCTACCATCCCATTTTTCTAAAAGAGTAGACCATGTTACGTGAACTATATCCCAACCGGGGGATCTCAAACCTTTTCATCCTTCTCGGGTGAAAAAGACAAATGTCTGCCGAATCGGCACGAAGTGGGTCCGGTTTGAACTACAAGTACATGATCTAACGTCCGTGATTTTTTGAAAAAAAATCATTTTTAGACTCACAATATGTCGTTTTTTCATAGATCCAATGCAAGTTCTAACATTCTCATCCCCTATCTTCACGCACACCGTTTTGACCTCAGTTCGAAACGGCAAAAAATTCAAAAAAGGTTTAAAAAAAGATTTTTAGAAAAGGTTTTAAAAAAGGTTTTTAATTTTTTTTAAAAAGGTTTTTAAAAAAAGGTTTTGAAAAAGGATTTTTAAAAAGGTTTTGAAAAAGGTTTTAGAAAAAGGTTTTGAAAAAGGTTTTTGTTTTTAAAAAGGTTTTAAACAGGCATATAATAATTAATTTTAAAAAAGGTTTTGAAAAAGCTTTTAAAAAAGGTTTTGAAAAAACCCTAAAGGGGTACGAGGCTGCGCGCGAGACGCGGCGCGCCGAAAACTCTTTAGCCCCGGTTTGTGCTACCAACCGGGGCTAAAGGTCTCTCTTTAGTCCCGTTTGTGCTACTAACCGGGGCTAAAGGGGGGTGGGTATAAATACCCACCCCGTGCGCCCCGGTTCGGTGCACGAACAGGAGCATACAGATCGACCCCGCGCCGTCGTCTTCCTCCTCGCGCCGTGCCTTCTCGCCGTCGCGCCCGCGCCCCTCCTCGCGCCGCCCCTCAACCGCGCCGCTCGAGCCCGTGCCGCCCGCGCCCGTGTCAACCGCGCCCCGTGCCGTCCCGCTCCGGCGCGCCGCCCCTCCCCAGCACGCCGCCGACGGCCCGCGCCGTCCTCACCGGAGCCCACCGCGCCGCCCGCACCGTCGACCACCACCGGAGCCGCTCCTCCCCGCGGTACGCTCTAGTTTACTAGTACGTGTTAATTTTGTTAGTGTTAATTTTGTTAGTTATTTTGTTAGTGTATATAATTTTGTTAGTGTATTTTAGGGTTAATTAGTTAGTAAGTTTAGTGTAATTTTTTCTTAGATATTTTAGTTAGTGTTTAATATATTTTGTTTTGTTAGTGTAATTTAGTTAGTGTAATATAGTTTATTTTAGTTAGTGAATTTTTCTTAGTTAGTGAATTTTAGCATTTTAGTTAGTGTTTAATATAGTTTATTTTAGTTACTTAATTTAGTTATTGTTTAATATAGTTTATTTTAGTTGATACTTTTTATTTTCATCATGTTTAAAGTATATAGGTTTAATTTAGTGTTTAGGAATATGCCGATTCCTCATCCTCGTTCACTCGGCGTGACCCCCGGAGCGCTACTAGACAGTGTCACCGGGCATCCACGGGGCTGGGCTCCGTCGGGCTAGCACTGGGAGGTGCTACCAGCCGGGGGACGTCATCTCGTGAGGAATTCGGGTGTCCTCGTCGACCCAGATCTTCTATGGTGGCGGCCGAGTGGTCCAGATGCGATGCAGCGGGAGCCGGCCCCCGACGAGGTGGTACAGCGTCGTGTCAGGGAGGAGGACGAGCACGTCCGGCGCTACATGCACATTTTAGGAGTCCGGGACGCCAATACCTGACAGCTTCTTGAGGCACCTTACCCGAGATATTCTCCGGTGAGGGTTCCTACACTTTGGGTGCACACCTCCCGCGGCTTAGTAGCCGTGGCTCGACGTCTTCGCTGAGCTAGCTAGATGTGTAATAGGGTTGTATTATTGTTTAATTGGTACTTTATTGTTGTACTAGCTGGATTATTCGAGATGTATTGTTGTTTAATTGGTACTTTATCTTTCTTTATCGCATTGTTTAAGCTGGATTACTTTATCTTCCTTTATTTTATCGCATTAAGAAAACTGGTTTTATCTTTCTTTTGTATTAGTTAAGTTATGGACGGTAGAGGCAATGAAGAGCACATCATGTACAACATGATAGATGAGGGTACAAGAGGTTACCATTATGATGGAGGAGACGATGATGGAGATGATGATGGCTCCCAATACCTCAACTTGGATGAAGCCGACTGAAGAGATGACTATGACGAATTCTTTGGTGGAGACGACGGTGGAACTGACGGTGGAGACACCACCATAGCAAAGACCGGCGAGGTATATAAAGCCTCTGCTGATCACGAGCTAGTAGATGCATTAGTTTATTCATATATATATATGTACTAACGACTGTTTCTTCTCTTAGACCTCCGCATCGGGTGAATCTTCTGCAAGGAAACGAGGCCCGACCAAAAAGTTGGCTGATGGTATGCGTTTCACCATTGATCTAGTGTCTGAGTTCGGCGAACCTTTGGAGCCGAAAGAGGCCGCAAGTGTATTTGTATACCAATGAAGAGCGATAGTCAGGGACGCCATCCCGATCACTACTCAGAAGTGGAATAAGCCAGGAAAGAAAAGTGATCGAGTTGGAGAAACTTTTGTCGATGACAGAGCCAAAGACGGTCTTTGGAATTCACTCATGGCACACTTCTCTCTGCCTGAATTGAACACTCCTGAACTCACTAAGGCATTGAGGTTGCAAGTCAGAAAGTGGGCCCTTAAGAAGATGGGCGGACAGTTCAAGGACTGGAAGAAAAGATTGTACAACAACTTTGCCAAGAAGGGGCTAACTCCGCCATTCACTGGCCCGCTTGAGAAGCAGCGGAATAACTGGACCCCATTTGTAAAATACAAGGAATCAGAAGCAGCTACGGCCAAGTCAGAAAAAAATAAGATAAATGCGGCCAAAAATAAATATCACCATACTATGGGGACAGGTGGCTATAAGACGGCCGCGCCGAAGTGGGAAAAAATCGAGGAAGAAATGCGTAAAAAAGGGGTCACGCCAGCTACAAATAAGTGGCCTGTGAGGTCAAAAAATTGGCTCCTTGGGCATGGGGGGTCGTATGACACTGAAACCGGGGAGATTATTGTTACAAAGGAGGCCATTACTAAACCCAAAGATGAACTTGTTAAAGTGATATAACTGAGAAAAGATGGAAGTTCATTCCCGACAGAGAGAACGATGAGCTGACATATGCCCTCGGGAATCCTGAAAAAGTCGGACGAACACGAGGCTTTGGCCCATCTGTTCCATGGAAGACAGGGTTTCCCGCTGACATCGATACTTATAGAAGCTGATCCAGAAAAACGAACCGGCAGAAGGCGGAGGAGGCAGCGCGATTGGAGGCGGTTGAAAAAAGGAATGAGGAATTTCAAGCCATGTTCAAGCTGCAATAGGAGCAGATTAATGAACTTAGAGTACTGGCCCGACAGCAAGATCCTGCATTAGACAGTCCGGTGGGCCCATCTCAGCGGACAAGCAACGTGTCTTCCACGGAGGTACAAGCTAATAATCCAATGCTGATGGTCAATAATGCACCGGTGATAGATGATACGGCCGGTGCAACGATGGTTCGCTACCCCGTGGATGAATTCGAGGCAAGGACAGCTTGTGAGCTACATGTCACAGTGAAGAACATTTCTATGAAGGTGGCGCTCGGCTTTGCTTTACCTTGTCCACCGGAAGCGACCTACCATGGAAGTCAGATTCCAGCTGGCTATGCTCGTGTCGGTGTGGATGAAGTTGACCTGACATGTCGATCACTTGAGCTTGACATCCCTGTAGGCAAAGGGGAGAAAACACTTGGAGAAGTGGAGGGTGGGATCATTCTTTGGAAAAAACAACACATCATGTTTCCAGGCTGGGCGCCAAGGAAATCTTCTCCTCCGAGAAGCAATCCATCACCTCCAAGGCCACCATCACCTCCGAGTCCACCGTCTCCACCAAGAAACAATAGTCCACCCCTTCCTGAGAGGGATCGCAGCGCGACTGCATCTCCATCTCCGGCGCCTCCGCCTCCGCCCACTGAATCAAAGGGAAGAAAGCGGAAGAATAACACTGCTACATCGAGGGAGACCCGACACCGAAAACGACAATATCCCCTCCCAAGAGTATCGCCGTCTCCTCCCAAGTTAGCTTATCACCAGACTGATGAGGAAAGCGCGGTGATCTCCCGGGCCGAAGCGAAGGCCCATTTTGCACCAAAACAACCCGAGCCACAGGTGCTAGTTGATCCAAAAGTCAAGAAGCACTTCAAGGCATTCCTTGAGCAACCACCCCAACATGTGTTAAATAGGAAAGATGACTATACACGCTATCTTACGAAGACACTAAAAGAGAAGTCATCAAGCAGTACTGCAAGTGGGAGAAAATCAAAAGAAGTTGCCCAGCTCGACAAACAGGCAAAACAATCCATTGCCTCGCTCAAGGTGTTACCCCAGCCCACACAAGGTGGAATAGATATGGAATTAGCTATTAAATTAGCCAAGGAGTGTAACGTGCCGGTCGAAGCACTTCTAGCCGGCGGAGATAATGTCGCCAAGGGACCAATAGCACGAAAATTTGTCTACGGGGAGCCTCTGGTCAGCGATGAGGTATTCGATGATCTGTCAACACATATGCAACTGTTGCATATCTGGTACTTGAAAGTCACAAAGGAAGGGAGACAATTTCTCCTATGTAAAGTTGGAGAGGAGTACTTCTGTCCAGACGAGATCTCTATTGAACTTTGTGAACTATTTCAGTTATTCAACCTAGACGCCCTCGACAAGTCCCTCCTCAGCATATATTGTCTGTAAGTAATTAAGTCACTAACTCAGCTCGTTTAATTCATTTTCTGTCGTTATCCTTACTATACCTCCTTCTGTATGCTATTATATATGCAGAATAAAGATTCAAGAATGTAGAATAAAGTCAATCTACAACATTGGCTTCGTTGACCCAAACAGAGTTAATGGACATACGCTAATAAATAACCTTGAGAAAACGGAGGATAACTTGCTAATGTTTTTAATGGAGCAACATTACAAGACACAAATACTATTTCCTTACAACTATGGGTAAGAGTCTTACTGTCTTGTACACATTCAATTTTTGTTTACTCGATGTTAAATGTATATAAACGTGCGCAGCTTCCACTGGATTCTTCTAAACATTGACGTTGACCGTGCAAAAGTTGAAATCTCGGACTCGTTAAAGAAGCCGGTGGAAGACTACCGCGGCATAATTGATTGTCTCCAAAAGTAATTTCAATCACTATATCTGTCTCTTTCGTTCATTCTCTGAGATGTAAACTAATTAATAACTCATTCATTTCTTTTTTGCCGGACAGGGTTTGAAAAAGGTTCACGAAGGAGGTTCAGGATGAATGGCGTGAGGAGCTCACTTTTCGTACGGTCCCGGTAAGTAGTACGAGAGCTAGGGGACTAATTTATGTGGATATTACAATTATCATTCTTACAATTATTATGCTTGATTATTATCTGATTGAATTATATTCTCGATCGAAAAGTGTGCGACGCAGCCACGGGGGACTAATTTATGTGGGTATTACGTATGCGAGTTCATTCGTGGGTGTATGGAGCAGGGCACGGACTTTCTTCAAGTACGTAAACAATATATTCGCAATTTATTCTATACCATAATTTTTGTTGAGTTCCATTCATAATGATCTACTTCTTTATATATAGTTGGATGCGATGCGGGATAAGCTCCTACCATATGAACGCCTACTAGCAATTCAAGAGAAGTTGTCGGGATTTTTGCCCAGGGACGTCGTAAACTCAAAATGAGAGTACAACGTAGATAGACCTTCGTGTAATCGTGGATAGACACAAAAGGACATTATCTGTTGTAATGATGATCTTGGTGTAAATCAATTAGACGAGCTCTAGTCTCGGTTGTGCATATATTTATATGTATTTATGTTATCGTGAGTGAAATTATATTATATATGCATCAATGTATACAACATGTAGTAGCGTGGAATAATATGTATATGAAAATAAATGAAAAATAATCAAACACAAAAAAAGAAAACCCTAAAACCTTAAAACCCCACCTCCTGCCGCGGCAACAGTTTGGTGCGAAACGCTGCCGCGGCAGAAGAACTTTAGTCCCGGTTCGTGTTGCTAAATATCCTCCAGCCCAGCGCGCGTAGCGGGGCCACATGAAGACTATCTAGTCCCGGTTTGTAACAGAACCGGAACTAAATGCCTAACCTTTAGTTCCGATACGTTAGTTTTGGATTGCAATCCGAGACTAAAGACTCTTACAAATCGGGACTAGTGTGCTGTTTTCTCCTAGCGGTGGTACAGTTGGACATATGTCTCCTAGCATGGTTCCTCAATCGTCATGTACTACTAGAAGGTGTAGTGCAGCCCCAGACTGTTGTTCTGACACATCGCATAGAGTCCTATGTCAGATGTAACCATAGAGCAGACGAGTGTTTAGAACTAATCATTTGCGATCATACAGTAAGAAGATACATAAATATACGTTTGCGATAACCAAACCATCCGCACACTATTCACATACTCCAGACGTGTGTGACGTTGAGCCCTTCGCAAATGGTGTATATGATGGTGTGCGATGTGCCGAGTCCGTGTCACTAAATCAGACTGGACCATTTTAACAATGCAAAGTATAAAGGGTGCTACTACGCGTCCCATCCCCGGATCAAGCAAACCACGTGTCCTCCATATTTTGACAGAAATTCCTCTTTTGCTACAAAATGTTTAAAATTTGCTATAAATTATCCATTTTTTACTATATGTAGCAAAAAACTGTTAGTTTCGGAAAAATAAGAAAAAAAGACTAACTCGTCGGAGTCTTTGCCGGAAACCTCGTCGAAGACTCTGTAGCAAAAAGTTATGCGAATGTAGCAGATTCGATCAAGCCGGAGACTCGTCGGTAGACCTCGCCGAAGACCGTGTAGCAAAACAACAGAACTTATGTAACGAAAAAAGTTTTACTATAGCAAATCCAATCTTGTTGGAGACCTCGTCGGAGATCTCTTGTTGTATACCTTGTAGGAAAATCATAGAGCGCTTGTAGCAAAAAAATTGTGCAAAAATAGCAAAACAAAAATGAATATGTAGCATAAATATTATGTTAAGATAGCAAATACCCGTAGCATCGATAGATAACATATATAACAAGACCGGTCAACATACGTAACAAATGCTGAAGACAGCTGTAGCAAGCATTTATGTCATAGGTTGTCTAGACGTCGCTGGAGGCCATGACTGCGGAATCCGGCGTCGTGGTTGCAGAAGCCATGACCGCTCCTCCTAGAGGAGCACGTCGGTCGTGGACTCCATGGCACCAAAAATTTATGGTGCTCGTTGTAGGGGTGCAGGGAGGCGACTCCGACGAGGGTGTGGGAGGGCCGTGGTGCAGGGGAGGCTACTCCGGTGAGGGTTCGACACGGTGGCACAGGTGCGGAGCGCGGGTGTGGCTAGGCGGTGTAGGCGTGGGTGCGGCAGCGCGGTGGCGTGCGAGCAAGCGGCGCAGCAGCAAGCATGCACACTCGAGGACGCAGCGGACGCAGCGTGGGCGGGGAGCGACCCGGAAGATCGATTCGGGGTAACAGTATCATTTTCCAAGTATAAAGATGAAATACAACAATGCAATATTTGTTAAGATAAAGAACTCTGTACGGTTTGCTTGCCGGACCTGATCTGCACGCTAAAAATGCGTATCCGCGTGTCTCATCTGATAACCTTCTATTCTCTATGCCGAAGAGTTTTTAATCAGCAACGAATTTAATCAACATTTGCAATGATTACATGTTCTTCGGCAAATAAAGTGTTGGAATTTGGGTGTGGGCCTTGGCCCATAGCCTAATACAAATTCTGAAATTCTCTTGGCCCATTCATGCCTAGCAAGGGGTGGCACCAAAGTTTAGTCTCACCTTCCTAGTTTAGAGGGAGTTGGACCAACATATATAGTGGAGTGTTTCACTGCCTCCTAAAGAGAATTATTGTGCGAGTTATTGTGCGGAATTGTGCCTCGGTGCCGATCTTATCTTTTTGCTGCTCGGGAAAATTATTGTGCGAGTTATTTTTCTGTCAGCCGTTTCCGGTTTTTCCGGAAACGTGGACTGTTACTACTCGGACATGGGCTACGCCCCACGTCTTACCCGACCGGCGTCTATATATAAACGGTCTTAGGCAAAAACCCTAATACGAGAAAATACACATCATCTCTCTGCCTCCAGAACCTTGCGCCGCCGCTACACCTTCTCCATCCCCTCTTCCGGCGTGCACCGGACGACGGGACAGTAGGCCTTCGGAACCACCGCCTCTCGTGAACCTGTACGGGTGAGGGGCGATCAGGTTTTTGGGGAGCGCATCTGCGCGACTGCTGACGGCATCACGTCGACCGACCACTCCTTCCCCGACGAGGACTTCTTCCCGGACATCAGCAGCCTCTACATCGACGCCATGGCTGACGACACTAGTGTCAACCTCAACCCCAACCTGAACGCGAACCCGATTCCTCCGCCAGTACCGTACGTAATCTGTTCCTATCTAGTTTAGTTTCTGTTGCAGTTTCTTGTACTAGCTCTTGAAATAGATGTGATCTGTTTATTCTGGTTGAATATGATCTGTTCGTCTATTCTGCTAGTATACATGATTAGATTAATTCCAGCACTTATAGTCATGATTTATTATTACTTATTTTGGATTAAATATTATGGTAATTTGCTTATATTTTCAACAATCCAAAAACCTGATTATAGGCAACTGAATTCAACTGGTTTAGCCGCGGCTACAAGGCCGCCTCCTTTTGACGGTGTCAATTATAAGAGATGGTGTACGAGAGCAGTTCTATGGTTGAAAAACCTAGGCTGCTATAGCGCCACTCTTGGCAAACCTGAGGGAGACCTTTCTCCTGTTCAGGAGGAAGCGTTTCAGAAAGTCGACACCATGTTTATGGGGGCTTTGTTCAATATTCTTGGTGACAACATTGTTGACACCTATATGTCATTTGATAATGGCAAGGATGCGTGGGATGCACTGGACGCCAAGTTTGGTGTTTCGGATGCTGGCACTGAACTGTATATCATGGAGCAATTCTATGATTACAAGATGACTGATGACCGTCCCATCGTGGATCAGGCTCATGAGATACAGTCCCTTGCCAAAGAACTCGAGCAGTTCAAGTGTAACTTACCAGACAAGTTCGTGGCCGGAGGCATTATTGCCAAGCTTCCTCCTTTTCTGAGGAACTTTGCTACCTCTCTGAAACATAAGAGACAGGAGTTTTCTGTTTCGGATCTCATCGGATCTCTTCATGTTGAAGAAAAGGCGAGAGCAAAAGATACACGTCCTCGAGGTTTTGATGGAAGTTCTAGCGCACATGTAGTGCAGAAAAACAACTTCCAGTCCCACAAGTTCAAGAATAAGAACAGGTCTGATGGCAAAGGAAAGTTTGATGGCAAAAACAAGGCCGCACAGACTACCAACTTCAAGAAGAAGACTGAGTATAAGAAGAAAGGATCCTGCCATGTCTGTGGTGATCCTAATCATTGGGCTCCTAGCTGCCCCAATCGCTTTGACAAGCGTTCACATGGAAATAGTGGCAAGTCCGCTAATGTTGTTCTTGGTGATATTGAGATGAAGGATGCTGGGTACGGTATATTTCCCACTGTTCTTTCAATTTGTAATTCACCTGATTGGTGGATAGACACTGGTACAAATATACATGTATGTGCTGATATTTCCATGTTCTCTTCTTATCAGGTCGAACGGGCTGGCTCCGTGCTGATGGGAAACGGCTCACGTGCTTCTGTTCAAGGTGTTGGTACGGTGGATCTGAAGTTTACTTCGGGGAAGATCGTACAGCTGAAGAATGTGCAGCACGTTCCCTCAATCAATAAGAATCTCGTCAGCGGATCTCTTCTGTGTCGAGATGGTTTTAAGTTAGTCTTTGAGTCCAATAAAGTTGTAATTTCTAAGTGTGGACAATTTGTTGGAAAGGGTTATGAGTGCGGAGGCTTGTTCCGCTTATCTTTGTCAGACTTATGTACTCAAGTTATTAATCATGTTTGCAATGATAGTGAATCCAATATTTGGCATTCACGACTTTGTCATATTAATTTTGGGTGCATGACGCGGCTTGCCGATATGAATTTAATTCCGAAATTTACTACTGTCAAAAGTTCCAAGTGTCAAGTATGTGTGCAAGCTAAGCAACCTCGCAAGTCTCACAAGACTGCCGAGGTACGAGATTTGGCACCACTGGAACTAATACATTCAGATCTTTGTGAGATGAATGGTGAGTTGACAAAAGGTGGAAAGCGATATTTCATGACTTTAATTGATGATTCCACTCGATACTGTTATGTGTATCTTCTGAAATCTAAAGATGAAGCCTTTAATCACTTCAAAATCTATAAAGCTGAATTAGAAAACCAACTTGATCGAAAGATTAAGCGACTTCGGTCTGATCGTGGTGGAGAGTATTTTTCCAATGAATTTGATTCTTTTTGTGCGGAGCATGGTATTATCTATGAGAGGACGCCTCCCTACTCACCTCAGTCAAATGGGGTGGCCGAAAGAAAGAACCGTACTCTAACTGATTTGGTTAACGCCATGTTAGATACATCGGGTCTATCCAAGGAATGGTGGGGGGAGGCGATAAAGACTGTGTGTCATGTCCTAAACCGTGTTCCCAAAAAGAACAAAACCATTACTCCATTTGAGGAATGGGAAAGGAAAAGGCTGAAACTCTCCTACTTACGAACTTGGGGTTGTTTGGCGAAAGTGAATGTGCCGATACCCAAGAAGCGCAAGCTTGGACCAAAAACCGTGGATTGTGTCTTTCTGGGATATGCATTTCATAGCATTGGCTATAGATTTTTGATAGTGAAATCTCAGATATCTGACATGCATGTTGGTACAATCATGGAGTCGAATGATGCGACTTTCTTTGAAGACATCTTTCCCATGAAAGATTCGTCTAGTTCATCAAATCAGGAGATGCCTAGTTTATCTAGTCAAGAATTAATCACAATTCCTGAACCCACAATTTCGATAGAACACCCTGATAATCCTGTGGAGGATAACAGTGAAGCTCCTACCAGAAGTAAGAGACAAAGGACTGCGAAGTCTTTTGGTGATGATTTCATTGTATACCTCGTGGATGATACTCCCACTTCTATTTCAGAAGCTTATGCATCTCAAGATGCTGACTACTGGAAAGAAGTCGTTCGCAGTGAGATGGATTCCATCATAGCAAACGGAACTTGGGAAATTACTGATCGTCCTTATGGGCGCAAACCTGTAGGATGTAAGTGGGTGTTTAAGAAGAAGCTTAGACCTGATGGTACTATTGAGAAGTATAAGGCACGCCTTGTTGCCAAGGGTTATACCCAGAAAGAAGGCGAAGACTTCTTTGATACTTATTCACCTGTGGCTAGATTGACCACCATTCGAGTACTGCTATCCTTGGCTGCCTCGCATGATCTTCTCGTTCATCAAATGGACGTTAAGACGACTTTCCTAAATGGAGAGTTAGATGAGGAAATTTATATGGATCAGCCGGATGGATTCGTGATAGATGGTCAACAAGGCAAGGTGTGCAAGTTACTGAAGTCTCTGTATGGTCTTAAGCAAGCACCTAAGCAGTGGCATGAGAAGTTTGAAAGGACTTTAACTGATGAAGGCTTTATTGTAAACGAAGCTGACAAGTGTGTGTACTATCGCCATGGTGGGGGCGAGGGAGTCATCTTATGTCTGTATGTTGATGATATACTGATATTCGGGACCAATCTTAATGTTATCAATGAGGTCAAAGACTTTCTATCTCGTTGTTTTGAGATGAAAGATCTAGGAGTGGCTGATGTGATATTGAACATCAAGCTGCTGAAAGATGATGATGGTGGGATAACACTGCTTCAGTCTCACTATGTGGAAAAGATCTTGAGTCATTTTGGGTATAGCGAATGTAGATCCTCTCCTACACCATATGATCCTAGCGTGTTGGTTCGAAAGAATCAGGGAGATCCTAAGGATGCTAAAGATCAGCTGAGATATTCTCAGATTATTGGCTCGCTTATGTATTTAGCCAGCTCTACGAGGCCTGACATCTCCTTTGCTGTAAGCAAGTTAAGTCGATTTGTCTCAAATCCTGGAGATGTTCATTGGCAGGCCCTTGAAAGGGTTTTGCGTTACTTGAAAGGCACCGCGAGCTATGGGATTCACTACTCCGGGTATCCAAGGGTACTTGAAGGGTATAGTGACTCAAACTGGATTTCTGATGCTGATGAGACTAAGGCCACGAGTGGTTATGTGTTTACACTTGGTGGTGGCGCTGTTTCTTGGAAGTCTTGCAAGCAGACCATCTTAACGAGGTCAACTATGGAAGCAGAACTCACAGCATTAGACACAGCCACTGTTGAAGCAGAGTGGCTTCGTGAACTCTTGATGAACTTACCTGTGGTTGAAAAACCAATACCCGCAATCCTTATGAACTGTGATAACCAAACTGTGATCATAAAAATAAACAGTTCTAAGGACAATATGAAGTCATCAAGACATGTGAAGAGGAGATTGAAATCTGTCAGGAAAATGAGAAACTCCGGAGTTATTGCATTGGATTATATCCAAACATCTAAAAATCTGGCAGATCCCTTCACAAAGGGTCTATCACGTAATGTGATAGATAATGCATCGAGGGAGATGGGTTTGAGACCCACTTTTTGAGTTGCTCACAGTGGTAACCCGCTCTATGTGATCGGAGATCCCGTGAAGTAGAGTTGGGAGACAAGCTGTTGGTCAACTGGGAGGAGAGTATCCTTATAGCATACTACCACTCCGTATAGATGCAATACTCTCCTATTCTGCATGGCAGGTTGGTATTTACCTTAATGTGTTCTGAGTGGCTTGTTTAAGCAAAGATGTTGTCCTGCAGAACATCTTTTGAAGAACACACCTATATGAGTCTGACTGTCAAACGTCGCAGTCCGTGAGAGTTGGGTGCTCTCTAATAAACTCATGAAAGGCCATGGAGTATGACACATAAGCTCCAAACCGCGGAGAAGCTTCGCGGCAGCCCTGTATCGGTCTAGACCTTATGTGAAACTAGTGCGCACCAAACTTGTAGTTCAAGGCATAGTCCACTATTCAAGTTGCAATCTAGTGTAGCATGAAGTTCTAAGTGGAAGTTTAACTTAACAGTCTCCACCTCGCACCGGTATATAAACAATGCTCTGGAACTGATTGATGTGATGTGATGATATGTGCCTATGAGAATTTGTGGGGGATTGTTGGAATTTGGGTGTGGGCATTGGCCCATAGCCTAATACAAATTCTGAAATTCTCTTGGCCCATTCATAGCAAGGGGTGGCACCAAAGTTTAGTCCCACCTTGCTAGTTTAGAGGGAGTTGGACCAATATATATAGTGGAGTGTTTCACTACCTCCTAAAGAGAGTGAAGAGGAGTGGCATAGACGCGCGCTCCTCCTCCTCCGCCGCCCGCCTCGCCTCGCCTCGTCTCGTCACGACGCGCGCCGCGGTTTGCGGAATTGTGCCTCGGTGTCGATCTTATCTTTTTGCTGCTCGAGAAAATTATTGTGCGAGTTATTTTTCTGTCAGCCGTTTCCGGTTTTTCCGGAAACGTGGGCTGTTACTACTCGGACGTGGGCTACGCCCCACGTCTTACCCGACCGGCGCCTATATATAAACGGTCTTAGGCAAAAACCCTAATACGAGAAAATACACATCATCTCTCTGCCTCCAGAACCTTGCGCCGCCGCTACACCTTCTCCATCCCCTCTTCCGGCGTGCACCGGACGACGGGACAGTAGGCCTCCGGAACCACCGCCTCTCGTGAATCTGTACGGGTGAGGGGCGATCAGGTTTTTGGGGAGCGCATCTGCGCGACTGCTGACGGCATCACGTCGACCGACCACTCCTTCCCCGACGAGGACTTCTTTCCGGACATCAGCAGCCTCTACATCGACGCCATGGCTGACGACACTGGTATCAACCTCAACCCCAACCTGAACGCGAACCCGATTCCTCCTTCAGCACCGTACGTAATCTGTTCCTATCTAGTTCAGTTTCTGTTGCAGTTTCTTGTACTAGCTCTTGAAATAGATGTGATCTGTTTATTCTGGTTGAATATGATCTGTTCGTCTATTCTGCTAGTATACATAATTAGATTAATTCCAGCACTTATAGTCATGATTTATTATTACTTATTTCGGATTAAATATTATGGTAATTTGCTTATATTTTCAACATAAAGGAAAGAGTACAATTACATGGCAAGAAGCTAGCGGTATCTTACAACGAGAAATCAGTCTCGATCACGAGCCCGGCGAGTCACGCGATACAATGCTGGCGCCGGCGGCTGGCGCCACGGCGCGGTCGGCGGAGCGCGAGGTGACGCACCGGTATAAGCTGGTGACGAGCCAGAACGCCCACGGGAGCGCGACGAGCGACAGGCCGGCGGCGGGGATCCATGCGGGCGACTCCGCTGGCGGCAGCAGGACGTAGGCAACGAGGCAGCCGCCGCCGCCCAGCACGGACAGGAGCAGCAGCGCCGCCACCACCCACACCAACGCGCTGCCCGTCGCACGCCGGCACTCCTCCCCTTGCTGGGGCGTCGCCATTGATCGTTGGCTCGGAGCCTAAGAGAACGCAAGCGCGGCGAGGAGGGACGCCGAGACGCGCGTCAGCGAGAGCAGGACGAGGGCGGCGAGCATCGGCAGTGGCATGCGGTGGTCGGCCGGCGTTGATCAATGGCCTCCGGTCGTCACCTTGTTTGCCTTCGGCCTGTTCGTGGACCAAGAGCAGAGCGAAACGTGCAAAAGCTCTGATATGTGATGATGTTTTCCCTTTTGTGGATCGGAGAATGGAAGGGGAGATCGATGCGACAGGGAAGAGCAAACCAGGGTGGCCAAAATGGAAGGAGTGGTGAAGAGAAAATGGTGCCGATTTAGCAGTGCACACTCTATAATAAGCTGCTACTACCTGGGTTCCATAACGGAACAGATTTATTACCTTTCTGATAATACAAAACGCTGAAAAAAGGATATTAAAACTGTCAAACAAAATCGGGGAAAAACAGACATGTTCACGTTCGTTGCGCACATGTAAAATATCATGCAAAAAAAATATTTTGTACTAGCATGTAAAAAGAACAAATTTGGTGCTAAACTGTTTTTTACATAACTTTTTCACGAGCACCACATGTAAAATAGCGTGTGGTTTGGTAATCGAAAGAATACGATGGACTTGGCATATATGATTTGTAAGTCAAGAACACCACATTTCTGGATAAATGGCTTTTTAAACTACTGACTGAAGATGGTGTCTGAAAAACCATAATATGGAGAAAATACGTGGGTTCCAAAACTATGTCTCAAGTGGTTTAGAAATTCGGTCACTCACATTTTTGGGCAGGCCAAACATTTTTTTTCGTTTTGGTGCATACAATATTATGGATTGGACAAACCAACCTGTGATTGGGTGGCTAGAAGGGTGGTTGTACCCCCAACCCACCAGAGTTCAAACCCCAGGTTTAACACTATGTGTTGCATAAAACACGAAATATTCTTTCAGTGGGAGGCAATGTTCCCGTCGACAGCGAGGCATCCATAGTGACATCGTCAATCTCAAGATCCGATTCGCACTCAGTCTCTTGGAGGTGCTCATAGGGATAGAGTGTGTGTGCGTTCATAGAGATGGGTGCATGTACGCATTGTGAGTGTCTATGATTGTATTGTGTTTCTCAAAAAATATTAAGGATTGATCATAGATTAGGTTTTAAGAAGATAAGTGGCTTGGTCGAACTTCTCTTCGTGAACAATTTTCGACTCTATATTCGATTTTGTTAAACACAAAGAGGATACGCTTTTCATAGTAATGGAATCTAATCCTTATAATGTGTCTTTCAGAAGAAATCTAATAGGTCCTAGACTAATATCTTGGAACAATCTTTTATTATAATTATCCACGATACAACTGTCGGACGGTGTGGATGGGTTCAAATAGAAATTATTAGAAAGTGACAAATTTTCGGTTCACTCATTGTATAGAGCATTGATTCAACCTGATATTCGGGTCGATGATAATAGTCAAATTTAAAAAATGAAAATACCCTTAAAGACGAAGATATTAGTCTGGTATCTTTGTAAGGGAGTAATTCTTACTAAGATAATCTTCTTAAGAGGAATTGGCATGGAAGTACACAATGCATTTTTTATCATTATGATGAGACAATTAGTCATTTATTCTTTCATTGTAAATTTGCTCGCTCTACACTACTAGGAAAATGGATATCTGTGGCGCACCAAAAAAGGACATCCATAGCGCACTAGCAGTGCGCCACGAGCCCACGCGCTATGGCTAAGATTTACCTGTAGCGCACTACATGGTACGTTATAGGTAAAAAAGTTACATGCAGTGCGCCACAGGAAGGGGTCTAGGTGCGTCACGACTATGTTTTTAAATTTTTTTTTTCAAAAGAACACCCTCATTTTGAATTGCAAAAGCAATCGGGTCCGCACATCGCCGCTGTCGTGTCGCCTCGCCGGAGCATGGTGGTCGTGGCCGCGACCACAACCTACCACCGCAGGGAGGTGCGGGAGGCTGTGGCCGCGCTAGTTCTTGAGCGAGAGGTGTGGGCAGAGGAAAAGGTGGCGGTCGGAGGAGGAGAAGGTGGCGGCCGGAGGAGGTGGTGGCGGTGGTGGCTGGAGGAGAAGGGGAAGGTGGTGGCCGAAGGAGTAGGTGGCGGTGGCGGTCGGAGGAGGAGGTGGCGGCCGTCGTTGTCACTGCAAGGAGGAGGAGGAGGAGGAGGCCAGAGAGAAAGGAGAAGGAGAAGAAGGATAAGAGGAGGAGAGGAGGCGAAGGGGAAGAAGGAGAAGGAAAAGGAAGAGAAGAAGGAGGAGAAGGAAAAGGGAGGAGAAGGAGAGGAGAAGGAGAAGACTGGGAGGTAAAATGAGAGGGGTAGGTGGGCGGGGTGGTGATTCACATTTCGATTCCCACCCAACTTACTCGTGGCGCACTACATAGTGGTGTGTTACGGGTAAGTGGCCTCACTTTTTTCTGCAGAAAAAAATGATCTTTTGACTATCTTTTTATCCTCAAATTTTTAAAATCTAAAAAATCGCTAAATGACCTTAGGTAGTTGCGAGCGGATGCGAAATTTCATTCTTGTTATTTTGATATATTAAACGTTTTTTCAACTTCGTATGCAAAAGTTATGGACGTTTATCGTGCCATGACTTTTCTTCAGAAAAAGTCGAAATTCTTATTTATTATTTTTTCTATAAACTATACAACATTACCTATCTAGATGTCAAATCATTTTTTAATTTAAAGTGTTTTTCATTTTCTTTTATTTTTTACAAGTCTAAAAAGCGATCAAGGGGGGATGGTGGTGTAGTGAAGTTGATGCAGGCCACTTAGCCGTAGGACACCATATATAGTGGTGCACCACGGGTAGGAAACATAGTCGTGGCGCATCACTATATGGTGCCCTCCGGTAAGTTTGTCTATTTGCACAACAGACTATACCACTTTTACCCGTAGCGCACTGCGCCACGGCTACCTTCCACACCCATAGCGCACCACGGATAGGTGTGCTACGGCTATGTGGTCTGCGGCCGGCCATGCACTGGTCTACACGTAGCCGTGACGCACCGCTAGTTAGTCGTGTAGCACTTGTTAGCAGTGCGCCACGACTATTTTAACCGTGGGGCACCATTGACACGTGTTTCATAGATGTGTGGATTACCTATAGCCGTTTTTCTAGTAGTGATATATGGTTATTTATCCAAATAGCTTCTGGTTTATCTTCCTCACGTTTGGTGATCAGTGTTTTCGGTAACTGGTTACATGTGATAGATGATAAATACATGATTTTGTTTAGGGTGAGCCCGCTTGCATTATTTGGTCGTTATGGAAATATAGAAATGACAAGATTTTTAATAACATTCTGTCTTCTCCTTTGCAGGTGATATATCGGGCCACGACTATTCTTCGACCATGGACTACTCTCCAACATTGGAGTTTCGTGACTTATTTGTGGAGGAGCGTACGCGGTTAGAGGACATGGTGAGGGATATTTTCTCCCGGCATGGATGGACACGTGATTTGCGGATTAATCTTCCATAGCTTGAGGCCGTTTTTTTATCGATTTCTATAATTTTAGATTACATTTTTTATTCTCTAGTCGTGTAGTTTGTGCGGCTGTGTGCATCTTAATTATACAAAAGCCGGCTATAAACATTACTCAAAGTAATAAAAACACATATTTCTAAAAAAAAGTAAAATAGTGTGTTAGTGTGTGTCGTGTTTGTATTGTACACGCCACGGTTAGAGGATATTGCCTTAGTTAGTCGATGACATGTATAGTTTTCTTAGGAATCATGTCAAATCCCACTGTATCAATATGTAACCTCTTTTTGACTATAACACGCATGCGTCCCTGCTCTTTAACCCTAATTTGATATGGTATGAGAGTTTTCTTCTTCCTAACACATCTACATCTCTCTACACCCATGGCTTCCTCCTATGATGCGCATGTCAGCAATCTGTTGGGTCAGACGTGCACGACAAGCTCACGAGGAAACATTACCTCGTGTGAAAGGCGGTTGTGCTGCCTACCTTGGTGCCATCCCTATGGGCACCTCGATGGCAAGACTAAGGCGCCACCGGAGAAGCTCGAGATCAAGAGCGACGTTTCTTGCAAGAAGACCACCGTCTCGATGGACAACCCTACATATACAACATGGATTGAGAAGGACCAATGGGTTCTTGGACCGCGTCAGCTCTCTCCCACAAGAGGTCCTGGTGCAGATCACTGAGCACCAGACGGTGCACGCGGCCTAGTCAGCAATCCAGACCATGTATGCATCGCAATACCGCGAAAGGATCATGTACTTTTGTGGGTGTTTAAACGACCTGAATAGGAGGGATATGAACGCAACAGTTTGCTTCAACAAGGTGAAGGCACTGACGGACGAGCTGGGTGTTGCCGGCAAGAATATGGATGAGGACACAATCATTAATGTAGTCCTCAATGGATTGAACACGAAGTTCAATCTGCTCATCGAGGCGGTCTCGGCACGCAGGATCAAGGTATAACCCTTGGAGAAGCCATGCTCTTGGCATTCGATGCGCACCTTGAGTCTCAGAACACCGACACTTGTGTTGGCGGTTTCTCCAATAATCTCGCCTCTAAAGACAGTTATGGAACAAGCTATGGAGGTAGCTACCTACTGGGCATGGCAATAGCTGGAACTATGGCGGTTGTTCCCCCTATGATGGCTATGATGGACGCCCAAATCAGGGTGGCTATGGTGGAGACATCCACGATGGCAATAGTGGTGGTGGGTGCGGCGGTAGAGGCAACAACTCGTCATATAGAAACTGCCCATGCTACAATGGGCCACCATGTCGGATCTGCACCAATCAGGGCACTCCTCCAACAAGTGCTTCAAGCGCTTCAAAGTCCTTCATCAAGCCTGAGGTGTAGGCAAATGCGGCGACATCCAACTCATATAGAGTTGATACCAACTAGTATCTTGACACTGGCGCAATTGATCATGTGAACGCTGAACTTGACAAGCTAGTTGTCGGAGATCGCTCCTCCGGTGATGAACAACTACACACGATAAGTGGACAAGGCACATAAATATAACCTATTGGGCATATGTCTTTTCATACTCATGATCGTCCTATTCATCTTAAGAATATTCTACATGTTCCAAATGCCACTAAAGGCCTAGTTTCAACATTATTATTTTTTCTTATAATCACGCTTATGTTGAAATTCACCCCCACATTCTTTTTTGTTAAGGATCAGGACACAAAGAAACATCCTTCTTCACAGTGCGATTAGACATGGACTTTACCACTTGCACGATGCTACCACTCCTTATCCAAAACAAGTCCTTAGTGCAAGCAATCCATCCTCCACTCGGTGGCACGGCGTCTTGGTCATCCATCTTTTTTTATACAACAAATTTTTGGGATAATAATCTTCCCTTTTCAAATAAGCATGCATGATGAGTCAGTTTGTGATACATGTCAATAAGGGAAAATTCATCATCTAACCTATCCTAGGTCTATGAGTGTTCCAGGTGCTCCTTTAGAGCATTATATTTTCAGAAGTTGGGGGTGTCCATGTCTCCGTTGGTCGTTATAAATACTATGTGAGTTTTATTAATGATTTTGGCAAATTCATATGGATTTACTTGCTCAAAAACAAGTATGTTGTGTTTCATAAATTTGGTGATTTTCAACATGTTGAACGTCTCTTTGACAAAAACAATTTAGCCCTTGAATCTAATTGGGGAAGAGAATATCAGAAATTGAAATCCTTTTTCTTTCATGTGTTGGCATGTCACATCATATTTATTGCCCCTATCTTCATCAAAAAATGGTTTTGTTGAACAAAAACATTGTCGCATTGTCGAAGTTGGTTTATGTCTTTTAGCACATGCCTTTTTGCCTTTAACGTTTTGGGATGAAGCTTTTGTTAGCCCGGTTTACCTCATCAATCTCTTGCCTAGCAAAGTCATACACCACAATACATCGATGAAAAAAATTATTTAAAAGTTCACCAAATTATTATATTCTTCATATTTTTGGATGTGTTGTGTGGCCAAATCTTCGACCCCATAACAGGCATAAACTTCGGTTTCGTTTGTAGATCTGTGCTTTTTTGCTATAGCGGCATTCACAAGGGGTATACTTGCATTGGTATCTCTATTGGACGGATCTACATCTCTCGGTGACATCAGGTTTGATGAATCATTTGTTTCGATCACAACCCTTCATCCCAACACCAAAGCTCAATTCCTTCTTCTACCATCTGTCCTTTGAACCCTTCCACAACTGATCATGAAAATGAATTGTGGCATGACCCTATGCATGTATCTACTAATTATTCGCTTAAAAATAGTGTCAAGAATCATCTGTACAAAATACAGGTGGCAATCCCCATGCAGATTCCCCTAATGTTTCGGTGCGTGCATTGATAAGATCCGTCTCGAGATCTGTAACATATCCGGGTAAAAAATCCGCGCCCCAATCACCGCTCCCTCATTGGAACGGGCCATTTCGCACGTGCCACATGGCACAATCTTCGACACATCTTCACCCGAGGCCACCACCTCGTTGAGCACATCCACTAGATCAGACGTGTATGCTTCCCTGACCGCATCTGCATCGCCCGACGTGTCCTCTACAGGTCCCATTTCTGATCTCGAGAGATTCGTATTCGGTGCTCTTGGACAGTCATGATCTTTCTGTGCCTTGCCTCCTATTGTCGAATATATACACGCATGCACGTTGGCTCAACGTGTTCACACACGTTCTGAAACTGGCATATTTCATCCAAAATAGTATTGTAAGGCCATATTTTGGTGCTGCAATTTTTGCAGTTATAGGTGAACCTGCAAATTTGGAGGAGGCACTCGTTCATGTCAAGTGGAAAGGGGCCATGCATGAGGAACTCTCGGCTTTGATGAAAAATAAGACATGGCATCTTGTTCCTCGCCTACATGGTAGCGATATTATTGACTATAAGTGGATTTATAAAATTAAACAAAAGTATGATGATACTATTGATCGGTATAAGGTGCGGTCAGTTGTTAACGGGTTTAAACATAGGTATGCCAATGACTACGAGGAAACCTTAATTTCCATGGTAAAAGATACAATAATTAGTCTTATTTTCTTGTAGTTGTCTCTCAAATCTGGACGATGCGTCGGTTAGATATGAAAAATGTGTTTTTTATGGTGTTCTAAAAAAATATGCCTACATGATCCTCAGACTCATGTGTGCAGTCTTGATAAATCATTGTATGGTCTCAAACAGGCTCCTCGCGCATGTTACTCTCGGTTGTCCTCCAAACTTCATGCTCTTGGTTTTTCTCCATCCAAAGTTGATACTTAATTATTTTTCTATGCGTTAAAATAGAGTCATCATTTTCATTCTCATCTATGTTGATGACATTATTGTCACTAGTTCATCCTAGGAGGTAGGTAATGCTAAGGATATCGTCTCTCTTCATTATTTTCCTTGTATTTATGTAAAATAGGTACCCAATAGTATTTCTCTATCTCGGGAAAATTATATTTTTGATGCTCTCAAGTGTGTTGGCATGGGGGATCGTAAACCAGTTACCACACTTCTTTCGACATCCCAAAAATTATCTATATATGAAGGAGATCCTCTTGGTGATGATGATGTCACCCGGTACCGAAGTATAATTAATAAGGTTTGTCAGTTTTTGCATGCACCTGTAACTTTCCATTGGACAACTATTAAGAGATTTCTTCGGTATCTGAAGTTCTTGGATGAAAACTTGTTAAGTACAAGTTCACTATGTTTCAGTGCATTTTCTGATGTTGATTAGGCTGGCTATCGATGATAGGGGATCTAGTGGGGGTTTTCGAGTCGTTTTTGGTTGCATTCATTCCTGAAAAGACATCAGATTCCTTTTTTCGAAATGGGGGAAAACCCCGGCCTCTGCATCCTAGGATGCACATAGCCTTTATTAAATCAATCTATAGCACAAAAGTATTATAGTTCACAGATCACAAAGGGTTGATACAAACACCAACCATCTGAACAAAGCTAAGGGTCTCACAAGAGAGAAATATTAGTAGCTAGACATTTGTCATAATACTAGAATGACGTCACGAAGCCAGACCGAAAAATTCTGATGTAACCGCCATAAGACGGGTGCATCCAGAAACCATGGGTTGTCGCTGATGCTCTGAGAGAAGGAAAGACCATAGATGAATCCAATGCGCTGCTATATGAATAACCTACAAAAAAGATGGGACTCCAGCCTTGTAAAAATAAAATTATTTTGACATTTCCAAATGGACCAACATAGGGCCGAAATGCCAATCCGAATTCTTCATTTATTCGCTTTATCTAGTCCCTTTAGCCAATTACCAAACATATTAGTGATATTGGTTGGGGGAGGTAGATTATAGGTGAAAAAATCATGCGCCATAATTTTTTTGCCAAAGGGCATGAAAGGTATAAATGTTCAATTGTTTTGTCATCGTCACAAAAGCAACATTTTTTTACATCCGTTCCACTTTCTCTTAGCGATGTTATCTTTGGTTAACAACACTTTGTTATTGAGGAACCACATGGAAATCTTAATTTTCGTAGGTATTTTATCTTTCACAAATATCTTGTGGGAAAACACGGATGTCCATTCATGAGATCTTCATTTTTTTTGGAAATGGTCATGAGATCTTTATACATAGATTTAATTGTAAATATTCCATTCTCAGTTAATCCCCATATAAATCTATCACAGTCATTTGTCAAAGTTACTGCCATCAATCTCTCGCATAGGTACAACCATGCATTCCATTTACTCGCAGTTAAACTTCGCCTAAAGCCAATGTTTAGAGGGGTGTGTGACAAGACAGTGTTTACCAACACATGTTTTCTATGTACAATGTTATATAGAGATGGATATTGTTGGGCAAGAGGCATCTCTCCTAGCCAAGTATCCTCCCAGAATCTAGTACCTCTCCCATCACCAATTTTGAAAGCATCGCGTGCAAAGAACTCATCTTCCACTTCCATTAGTCCTTTTCAAAAAGGTGAATCAGTTGGTTTGGTTTCAACTTGTGATAGGGTTTTATTTGCCAGATATTTGTTGTGTAAAAACTCATGACACACCCCATCTTCTGTCAATAATTTATGCAACCATTTGCTTAATAAATACCTATTTTTAAGTTCTAACACCTCAATACTCAAACCGTTCTGATCTTTGGGACGACAAATAATGTTCCATCGAGTTAATCTATATTTTTATTATGTTCATCACTTTGCCAAAAGAATCATGAACGATAGAAGTTCAGTTTTTTCTAACACCTTTTGGTAGTAAGAAAGACAACATAAATATAGGCATACTCGATAGAATGGAGTTAATTAGAACTAGTATATCCTCATATGATAGTAGCTTCCCCTGCCAACATCCTTACTTGCCTTCAAATCTGTTTTTACCGGATTCCACTCAGAATTCTGAAGCCTCCTGTGGTGTATAGGTACTCCAATGTATCTAAACGGCAAATACCCCGACTCACATCCGAAAATATCCTTATAGGTTTGCTCTTGTTCAACAGCTTTGTCAAAACAAAAGATCTCACTATTATGGAAATTAATTTTTAGACCTTATAATTGTTCGAAATATAGAGAATGAGTTTCATATTGACCGCTTTCTAAAAATCATGTTCCATGAACAAGATTGTATCATTAGCATACTGTAGTATGGATACTCCCCCATCGACAAGGTGGGGTATTAATCCAGCTACTTGGGCATTCTCGTTTGCTCTAGCAATGAGAATAGCGAGCATATCAACAACAATATTAAATAGCATGGGATACGGAGGGTCTCCTTGTAAAAGTTCTTTTCTAGTCTGGAAGTAGTGGCCAATATCATTATTGACACGAATGGATACACTCCCATCACGTACAAAGTTATCAATATTTGCACTATAATGGATGGAAACCTTTCATTAGAGGACTTGCTGTAAAAAAGGCCACTTTACTTTATCATATGCTTTTTCAAAATCAATTTTTGAATAAGTCTCCATCCATTTTATTCCTATGAATCTCATGAATCTCATGAATGGTCTCATGAAGAACAACCACACCTTCGAGGATATGCCGTCCAGGCATAAAAGCTGTTTGTGTGGGTCTAATTATTTTGTCAGCTATCACAGAAATACGGTTTATTGCAACCTTGGTAAGAATTTTGAAACTAACATTGAGTATGCATATGGGTCTATATTGTTGTATTTGGACACGTTTTATTTTTTGGGCAGTAGTGTGACAACACCAAAGTTTAGCTTAAACAAGGGTAAGTCAGCTTCGTGCAACTGTGCAAATAAAGCCATCAAATCATGTTTAATCATAGGCCAAGAGGTTTGATATAATTTCACAGGAAACCCATCACGTACAGAAGCTTTGTTATGTTCCATCGAGAAAATAGCTTCGAAAATCTCCTGCTCGCAAAACATCTTGGTTAAAATCTAATTTTCTTCAGATGAGACCTGTGGGATATCATTTCTTGTTTTGCTCCATAAGACGGTTACTTTTGAGAGTCAGCTCCCCGAACAATCTCTTATAGTATTCAGAAATATAGACTTTCAAATTATCTTCTCCCACAATGGTCCCTTCCTCTTATTCAACTTGTAAGATTTTATTATTTCTATGTTTTCCATTGAGTATAAGGTGAAAATATTTAGTATTATTACCACACTCCCGAATATGTTTAACTTTGGCACGTTGTGCCCACTTGGACTCCTCATCGCGCCTTATTTTTGTCACTTGTTCATTTGCAATCCTCAAGTCTTTTCTTTCTTCAACCGATAATGGTGTCATTTCAGATTTTAAATCTGAGATCATCTATGATAGATAAAAGCCTATCTTTTTCCTTTTTTTGTACTTTTCACTTTGATTTTTTTGCCCACCCACGAAGGAATCTTCATAGGTGTCTAGTTTTATTCTGCCAACGTTTAATAGGTGTGTCCCCATGAGTCACTGAAGCCCATTCAGTGGCCACTAAGTCATAAAAACTGTCTTGTCATAACCACGATAGTTCAAACGAGAATCTAGGATTATTCCCCAAGTGAGTTTGAACCCCTGAGTCAATCAGAAGTGGTGTGTGATCCTAACCTGATTGCACTAGAGCATGCACCATCACGAGAGGAAATTTCTGTTCCCACTCAATAGTGGATAGGATCCGATCAAGCTTTTTATATATAGGTGTTTCTCTTTGGTTTGCCCAAGTAAACTGTCTTCCGGAGGGACCAATCTCTAGTAAGTTTAAACTTTCAATGATTGCATTAAAAATAAAAGGCCAACGCATGTTGAAATTATTATTGTTTTTATCTTCTCTTCTTCTTAAAATGTTAAAATCACCCCAATAAGCAAAGGTAGAATTTCATTTTCACAAACTCGTACTAACTCTGTCAAAAACTCATGTTTCAAATTATCTTATGCCGACCCATATACAGGAACCAAAATCCATCGGAACCCGTCATTACGACATTTCATATGAATTTTTACACTAAAGTCACGTGAGTCGATCTTATTGACTTGTAGTTTTTCAGTGTTGATTTCGACCAGAATACCACCTGAATGCCCAGGGGGCTAAGCAGAACCATGCAAAATCCCTCCCTGGTGTCAAGTGTCGAAAGAAAGGAACGGTAAAATTAGATCGTCTTGTCTCTAACAAGGCAACAAAATCTAATTTATTTTCCCTAATAGTCTTGGAAACAAATAAGTGTTTGGCTGTATCACGAAAACCTTCACTATTCCAAATCATTCCTCTTAAACCTTGCATCTCAAAAAGTTTTCTTTATCCTAACTCTAGTGCCTCGACGAACTTTAGAAGGGTCATAAAGTTTTTTCTTGCGCCCACACGTTTGAAGAGGCTCTTTACCTAGATTCTCGACAAGATCCTCTAGCACATCTACCTCCTCTTCAACCAGATCATCGCAAAGATTTGAAACCTTGGACACTACCAGACTTTCTTCCCCCATATTATTGGTATCTCTCTTTAAAGCATTGTGTTTTAGGAGAGTAAAAGTTCTATGTAATTCATTATCCTTTATTAATTTTTCCCCAGCATTTTTCTGTACTTATGATTCTCCCAAAGAAACCCCAATAGATTTTTCTCTTTCTATAATATCAATATTTGAAAAAGACATAGTTGAAAAGGTTGGATTTAAATTTTTACCTGTAAAATCATCACGTTGCTGCACCAACTGTTGGGAATATGCCCTAGAGGCAATCATGTATGATGAGATTTCCCACTGTATTCATAAAGATATAAAGTTGTCCTTGTATAAACATCTGATGTGTATCATTGAATATGTGATTCGGTTGTGGAACTATTCATTCATGTTGTTTTAACTAAATACCCTTGGTCATTGAGGTTGTGCTGGACACATAACTTAGACCAATGTGAAAGTTGGCTTGATGGCTCGGTTCCACTTGTCATGGGCATGGAGATGCCATTCCGACTTACACAGATTCGGCTAAAGAGTTTAGCGAGTCGGATTGACCCATATTGAGGTACAACGAACAAGTTGTCATTTTTATATCTCAATCAATGTAATCCTTAGACCTAAGGTTATTGCATAGTCCGAGTTGAGGATCACCGACTTAGGTTCTGTCAAACGCTGATCCGTAACTGGGCAGTTATAAAGGCAGAGTTTGGGTCGACTGAGAATCAAGCTGCGTGATGTAAATGACCGAGATGGGATTTTGGCCCTCCACTCGGAGAGATATTCTCCAGGCCCACTCGGAAGATATGATTCGGAAAGCATGGCCATGCACGACTCGGTTAAGTGTTATTCGAGGCGGTCGACTAAGAGTTAGTCAGGTGAATCACTTATCTCGGATCGAGAAGGGAGTCGGACTATTAAGGGATGACAAATATTCGCCTATAGTCTGACAAGGTATATCGTGAGGCAAAAGGGACTCGGATGCAAATCGCATTGGAAAGGCAAGTCGTCATGACTCTTTGGTACTTGGGAGTCGGCACGTTCTGCTAGGAGCCGCTGCCGACTGATCGATTGCGAGTCGAACTCCAATCGTGTACGAGTAGCCATGAGCCTGCCGGGTCACACACTTAAGAGCGGGAGCAAGTCCGGGTTGGACCCAAGCCGGAAATCAGTCCGGGTTGGACCCATGCCAGAAATCAGTCCGGGTTGGACCCGAGGCGGATTAGGACTGAGTCAGCGAGTCGGACTCGCGGTGACTAGTGTTATATGGGCTTTAGTGAATGGGCCACGAGAGTGGAACCCACGTTCACTCCCTATATATAGTGGAGCACCGTAACCTAGAAGGGTTAATCGTTGTTCAGTTAGGTCATTCCATGTGTTGGAAACCCTAGCTCCACGGCAGTCCTGCCGTCGATACGAACCTAGCAGTTCGCCGCCGGTGCTCCTCCTTGTACGTGTGGATACCAGCAGAGGTGCTGTATGATCAGCACCAGGACGATCGGATCGGGAAGGACTGTACTGCATCAACTGACGCGCTTCATCAGTAATCCGCAACTGCGTGTCTAGTGGTAAACCTCGTGGCCTTCTACCTCAGCTGGATCTTGGGATCACCACGTTAGAGGAAAAAGTTTTGTTTTATCTCTGCGTGGCCCAACAGTGGTATCAGAGCGATAGCTTCTGGTTTTAGGCTCGAGATCTCGCATATGTGATATACGGTAGGCTGTAGATGAGATCTATATGCTGTTTTGGTGGTCGATCTATGAGATAGATCGGTTTTGTACGATGTTGATTGGATCAACTATACTCGGGGAATGGTAGATCTGATTTCCGTGATCATACTGCTGAGGTTGTGGAACGATATATCCCTACCGGTCGGCTTCCGCCATCGGGGTAGACCGTGACACGTAAATCCAGAAGCGGGACTACCGGCTTCGCCCTGTCGTAGCGCCTTAGATGTCGTTGCGAGTTTCACAACGCCGATAGATATTGTATCTATGCATAACTTGTTTTTGCAGGAAGTTGTGAATGATATGGTTCATGTGCATGTGATGTATGTGTGTAATCCATACATGATCTGCAAATCACGGTTTTTGTCAGCCGGCTGGAGCCTAGGTGTTGTCATTTTATTGTATAACGACCTGCGTGTCGGATTCTCCTTGTAATTTACTTTACTAAGCTAGTGTAGCTGCTTGGAGAGCCTGGATGGCATGCAAGGCGATGTATATGTCGGCGACATGGAGTAAGACGATAAGTGACAAGAGTTGGCACGAGTCGGATTACAGGCTTTGTGGAGATGGAGATCGCCATGAAGAGAGCCATACCATTTCACATTATAATTTCTTTATTCTATGTTATTGTTATGTCTCTGTTTTTACCTCTATTAGATAGTCGGTAAAATATAATCCCTCAAATAAGGTCTAGTCGGTTTTCCCGCCAGTGTTTGCACCATCACAAGTCGGACATTTTTGGTAGTGGGCTCATAAAATTGAGGTGCTGCCAATTCTTTCCGACTAGGTGGGTTCGAGTCGGACTCTTACTCCGGAAATACTCGGTAAGCTAGATGGGTCTATCACAACGGTTGTGGGGTTCGGGGAAAAGTTAGATGGGAGCCGGGGCATGTGATGACATCCTTCCAACAGGAGTCGTATGAGATACGATTGACAAGGAGTTGTCTACCTAGATCACTTGGCGGCTAGCGGTGATGCTAAAGCTCACTAGCCAACTTGCTTATTTAGGGTCCTAAATCACTAAGTAACCATTGGAGGGGTGTTGGTTCTAGTGGGAGCATAAAATATTAAAGTGTTTAATATGCTTGATCTTTTATGAATATATGTCTTAAGTGTTTTGCATATTTTCTGTTGTGGATCATGGACCAAGTAGCAGTCACTCTCAGATATCCGGTTTTGCGTTGAGAACCATTCTTGAGAAAGATAAACTGAACGACACTAATTTTACCAACTGGTATCGAAATCTGAGAATTGTTCTCAAACAAGAAAAGAAGGACCATGTCCTAGACAACCCACTTCCAGATGAGCCGAATGAGAATGCGACTGTCGCTACCACCAATGCCTACCGTCGGGCTAAGGATGAGTCCACGGATATTAGCTGTATTATGCTTGCTCACATGGAACCGGACTTGCAAAAGTAGTTCGAGAATGTTGAGGCCTACGATATGATCGAAAGCCTCAAAAGTATGTTCCAGGATCAGGCGAAGACTGAGAGGTATCAAGTCTCTCAGGCTTTGCCGAGTTGCAAGCTTAAGGATGGTGATCCACTGAGTCCACATGTGATCAAAATGGTTGGTTACGTGCAGTCTTTGGAGAGGCTTGGCTACCCCATAAGCGAAGAGTTCGCTACGGATATAATTCTGAACTCTCTTCCTAGTGCATATGGGAAGTTCATTTCGAACTACCACATGCATGGTATGGATAAGAAGCTCACTGAATTACATGGGATGCTCAAGCAGGCAGAGGCGGATCTCAAGAAGGGCGCCAGTCAAGTGTTGATGGTGCAGAATAAGGCTAAGTTCAAGAAAAGTTCTTGGACTAAGAAGAAGGCTAAGTCAGGAGGAAAGCAGGCTCAGGACCCGGTCCCAAGCGCTTCCTCAGGGACTATGCCATCTCCTTCAGCCGGATCCACTTGCTTCTACTGCAAGGCGGATGGCCACTAGAAGAGGAACTGCAGCAAGTACTTGGGCGACAAAGCCAAGAGTGGAGGTATGACTTCCGACTCAGGTACACTTGTTTGCAATGTTATAGACATATATCTTGCTGATGCACCTAATAGTTCTTGGGTATATGATACCGGATCAGTTATTCACATCTGCAACTCGTTGCATGGACTGGTAAGAACTAGGAGCGTAGCAAGAGGCGAGGTTGATATTCGAGTCGGCAACAAAGCAAGAGTTGCTGCGTTGGAAGTCGGCACGATGCAGCTTCATTTACCTTCCGGATTCATTATGGAACTAAATAATTGTTATTATGTTCCAGTGCTCAGTTGAAACATTATTTTTGCTTCATGTTTGATGAGGCAAGGCTATGAGTCGAATATCAAGAATAATGGTTGTTCTTTGTATTTGAATGATATGTTTCACGGCTTTGCACCCGTCCAGGACGGGTTATTTATTTCGAATCTTGATGGTGAGTCGGTTTATAACATAAATGTTAAAAGGTTGAAACCAAATGATCTGAATATGACTTACTTTTGGCACTGTCGGCTTGGTCATATAAGTTGGAAACGCATGAAGAAGCTCCATGATGATGGACTCCTAACTTCGTTCGACTTGGAGTCGTTCGAGACATGCGAATCTTGCCTACTCGGCAAAATGACCAAGACACCTTTTGCAAAGAGTTGCGAAAGGGCATATGACTTGTTGGGACTAGTACATAGTGATGTATGTGGACCAATGAGCACGACAGTTAGAGGTGGTTATGAGTACTTAATTACCTTCACTGATGATTTGAGTAGGTATCGATATATCTACTTGATGAAACATAAGTCGGAAGCCTTTGAAAAGTTCAAAGAATTTCAGAATGAAGCATAGAATCAACTCAGCAAGAAAATAAAGTTTCTTCGGTCAGACCGAGGAGGCGAGTACATGAGCCATGAGTTTGATGACCATCTGAAAAGTTGTGGAATAGTTCCTCAACTTACTCAGCCAGGAACGCCACAAAGGAATGATGTTTCGGAAAGGCGGAATCGGACCTTGTTGGACATGGTACAGTCAATGATGAGTAGGACAGATCCGCCTTTATCATTTTGGGGTTATTGTCTAGAAACAGCGGCGTTCACACTAAACAGAGTACCATCAAAATCGGTAGAGAAGACACCGCATGAGATGTGGACAGGCAAAAATCCGAGTTTGTCTTTTCTTAAGATTTGGGGTTGTGAAGCATTTGTCAAGCGACTTCAGTCGGACAAGCTTACAGCCAAGTCAGATAAGTGTATTTTCGTGGGGTATCCAAGGGAAACCTTGGGTTACTACTTCTACAACCGAGAAGAGGGCAAAGTTTTTGTCGCTCGGAACGGTGTCTTCCTTGAGAAAGAGTTTCTCAGTAGGGGAATAAGTGGGAGCACGATGCAGCTCGAAGAAATTCGAGAGGAACCGGCTAGTAGCGAGTCGGCAAAACCTTGGAGGTTGAGCCAGTCGCGGTAGCTGAGCCAGCTGCAGCACCTGTACTACGAAGATCGGCAAGATTACGAAGTGTTCGTGATGTGTTACTGTTAGATAGTGATGAACCGGCAAATTATTCGGAAGCGATGGTGGGATATGATTCTGAGTCATGGCTTGGAGCCATGAGATCCGAGTTAAAGTCCATGGATGAAAATCAAGTTTGGAACTTGGTTGATCTGCCAGACGGTGCAAGACCCGTCGAGTGCAAATGGGTCTTTAAGAAGAAAACTGATATGGATGGAAATGTTTCCGTCTATAAAGCACGTCTTGTCGCGAAGGGTTTCTGACAAGTTCAAGGAGTTGATTACGACAAGACTTTCTCGCCCGTAGCGATGCTTAAATCAGTTCGGATCATGTTAGCTATAGCAGCCTATTTCGACTATGAGATATGGCAGATGGATGTCAAAATGGCTTTCCTTAATGGAAATTTAACCAAGGACATGTATATGATACAGCCCGAGGGTTTTGTTGATCCGGCTAATGCTGACAAGGTATGTAAACTTCAGAAATCCATTTATGGTTTGAAGCAAGCATCTCGGAGTTAGAATATTTGCTTTGCTGAGGTAGTCAAATCGTTTGGCTTCATCAAGAGTGATCATGATTCTTGTTTATACAAGAAGTTTAGTGGGAGTAAAGTAAACTTTCTAATCTTATATATGGATGACATATTACTGATTGGAAATGATGTCTAGATGTTGTAAGAAACCAAGGAATCATTGGAAAGGAGTTTCTCAATGAAAGACTTGGGTGAGGCAACATACATCCTCGGAATCCGGATCTATAGAGATAGATCAAGGAGGCTCATTGGATTGAGTCAGAGTACTTATTTGGACAAAGTGTTGAAGAAGTTCAACATGGAATCGTCTAAGAAGGGGTTCTTACCGATGTCCCATGGTGTAAAACTTAGCAAGACTCAGTGTCCTTCGACAACTGATGAGCGAAGTCGGATGAGTGCGATTCCGTATGCTTCTGCAGTCGGATCCATCATGTATGCCATGATTTGTACTAGGCCGTATGTTTCCTATGCTCTAAGTGTTGTGAGCAGATACCAGGCTGATCCTGGAGAAATCCACTGGACAGCGGCTAAAAATATCCTAAAGTACTTGAGAAGGACTAAGGATATGTTTTTGGTTTATGGTGGTGAAGATGAACTCAGTGTAAAGGGTTACACGGATGCGAGTTATCTTACCGACTCTGATGATTCTCGTTCACAATCCGGATACGTGTTTATTATAAACGGAGGTGCTGTGAGTTGGAAGAGTTCCAAGCAAGAGACTGTGTCTGCATCTACAACAGAGACTGAGTATATTGCCGCCTCGGAGGCAGCAAAGGAAGCTGTTTGGATGAGGAATTTCCTCATGGATCTTGGTGTGGTTCAGGGCTCGTCCAATTCGTTAGACGTGTATTGTGACAACAATGGTGCTATTGCACAAGCCAAGGAACCTAGAAAACACCAGAAGAACAAGCACATACTCATGCGGTACCATCTAATTCGCCAGTTCGTGGATTAGGGTGATATCAAGTTATGCAAGGTACACACGGATGCAAATATTGCGGATTCGTTGACAAAGCCGTTACCCCAGCCGACGCATGAGGCGCACCTGAGAGCCATGGGAATTAGATGCTTAGACATGTGATGTCGGAAGATTGACTCTAGTGCAAGTGGGAGACTGTTGGGAATATGCCCTAGAGGCAATCATGTATGATGAGATTTTCCACTGTATTCATAAAGATATAAAGTTGTCCTTGTATAAACATCTGATGTGTATCATTGAATATGTGATTCGGTTTTGGAACTATGCATTCATGTCGTTTGTACTAAATATCCTTGGTCATTGAGGTTGTGCTGAACACACAACTTAGACCAATGTGAAAGTTGGCTTGATGACTCGGTTCCACTTGTCATGAGCATGGAGATGCCATTCCGACTTACACAGATTCGGCTAAAGAGTTTAGCGAGTCGGATTGACCCATATTGAGGTACAACGAACAAGTTGTCATTTGTATATCTCAATCAATGTAATCCTTAGACCTGAGGTTATTGCATAGTCCGAGTTGAGGATCACCGACTTAGGTTCTGTCAAACGCTGATCCGTAACTGGGCAGTTATAAAGGCAGAGTTTGGGTCGACTGAGAATCAAGCTGTGTGATGTGAATGACCGAGATGGGATTTTGCCCCTCCACTCGGAGAGATGTTCTCTGGGCCCACTCATAAGATATGATTCGGAAAGCATGGCCATGCACGACTCAGTTAAGTGTTAACCGAGGCGGTCGACTAAAAGTTAGTCGGGTGAATCACTTATCTCGGATCGAGAAGAGAGTCGGACTATTTAAGGGATGACAAATATCCGCATATAGTCTGACAAGGTATATCGTGAGGCAAAAGGGACTCGGACGCAAGTCGCATTGGAAAGGCAAGTCGTCATGACTCTTTGGACTTGGGAGTCGGCACGTTCTGCTAGGAGCCGCTGCCGACTGATCGATTGCGAGTCGGACTCCAATCGTGTCCGAGTAGCCATGAGCCTGCCGGGTCACACACTTAAGAGCGGGAGCAAGTCCGGGTTGGACCCAAGCCGGAAATCAGTCCGGGTTGGAGCCAAGCCGGAAATCAGGCCGGGTTGGACCCAAGCCGGAAATCTGGCCAGGTTGGACCCGAGCCAGATTAGGACTGAGTCAGCGAGTCGGACTCGCGGTGACTAGTGTTATATGGGCTTTAGTGAATGTGCCACGAGAGTGGAGCCCACGTTCACTCCCTATATATAGTGGAGCACAGTAACCCAGAAGGGTTAATCGTTGTTCGGTTAGGTCATTCCATGTGTTGGAAACCCTAGCTCCACAGCAGTCCTGCCGTCGATATGAACCTAGCAGTTCGCCGCCGGTGCTCCTTCTTGTACGTGTGGATACCACGATCAGCACCAGGACGATCGGATCGCAAAGGACTTCACTGCATCAACTGACGCGCTTTATCAGTAATCCACAACTGCGCGTCTAGTGGTAAACCTCGTGGACTTCTATCTCAGCTGAATCTTGGGATCACCATGTTAGAGGAAAAAGTTTTGTTTTATCTCTGCGTGGCCCAACACCAACTCCACTGCATGCTCCAGCTGTGTGGCATCTGCATTTGGCTGAGCCCTAACCCGGCCACTTGAGCGGATTTCATTCACAACAGTCTTCGGAATGCCTCCAAAGGAAATTACCTCAGCAAAAAAATGGTTGCTTCCTTGCAAGAATGCCACCAGTAGATACCGCATAACCAGCCTCGCTACTAAAGGTCGCTATTTTTGCTTTATGAGTGTACGTTGTTCCCAATTTGAGTTTGGGTGCCAACCCCATAATATTGTTGTCCTTAATGACTTTTGTTCCTTCCACCACCTTTTTGTCTCCATTGGCAGAACACGAGTGATCAAAAATCCTCCCTACGGGCTTCTCCACAAGCGATAACTTTGAAGTCTCCCCGGAAGTGGCTGCTGCCGTGGCAGCAGAATAGCTCGCGTCAGCCTGCCGTAGCTCCCCGACAGGTAGATTTTGTGCCCCGTTAGCGGTTGCTGCCGCGGCTGCTGAACAACCCGCGTTATCCTGTCGTGGCTCCCCGGCAGGCAGAATCTATGTTGTGACAGAGCCCCCGGCAGAACAACAACGGCCGTTTCGAACTCCTCTCGTGCAGCAACATCAGGAGAAACATTTGAAAAGACAACCTCAGCCTATGAGTCTGCAATATCTATCTTTCCATCCATATATTTAGGAGAGTGCACAGGTGTTACTTGATCAAGATTCCCAACAAGCTTTATAGGCATCATTGTCGTTTGGTTATGAATCGTCTTCAAGATACGAGGTACCATAGGTGCATCAGTGCACGATGGTGCGACCGTAAAAGGTAGAATCAGTTCTTGGTTATCAATAGAGATAGCTTACAATCAGCGTTAAGCAAAGACGCATCTGTAAAATTACTATGTATAAAAAAAGCATCATCATTTTGTAATACCTCCCTCATCTGTAGCTCAAAGGATCAAACATTAATACCAGGAGAGGATGGCGTCGCTGTCGTTTGGACCCCTCCTGGTGGTGTAGGGCCCCCACCTTCATTTTGTGGATCATTTGTTTTCTTATTGGATTGATCAGTATTTCTATCCTCCTTCATATTACTTGCACCATCCTTATTGCCTTTATTTGCATCATCATCCCCATATTTTCTGTTATGAAACACCGACGTTGGTCCCTCTCATTAACCAAAGGAGCAGAGGTACTGTTAGCACTCCTGTTGCTACCACGTCTCCTACTAAGCCAAGCCCAAGCAGCCCAAGACCCAAGAGGATATGCAAGCCCAACAAAAGAGTCAAGGGCGACGAATGGCTCAACCAGCTACGCGCTGATGGACGCAACCCTGCTTAAGGAAGGGGAAGACACCAGGGGCTACCCATACTGGCTTGGATCACGGCATCGGCAAAGACTTTCCTGGCATCCTCAACTACCCTGTCTCCCTTTTCCTCTTGTAGTTCTTCTTCCTTCCCAAAGGCAAACTCTATTGTAATTATCGAATTGTATCCCAAACTGGTATATCTGGAATCAATAGTAGAGCTCCCCTCACACTTGGTATCCAGAGCCAAAATTCACCCAATTTTTTCTGGATTGTGTGGATGTCTGCCGTGGAGATGGAGACACGCAAGCAACAGCAGGACCGCGCCGCTCGCGATCTCCTCATCGCCAACATGGACCCGGCGATGAAGGCGGGTTTCGACACAGTCACGACCTCAATCACGGAGTCCATCACCGTGTTTGTGGCCACGGCGGTGGCTGCGGCGCTCAAGGACACCAACACCAAGATTGACGGGTTCCTTGCGTGGAAGCCCGATCTGGATGCCAAGGTTGCCGATTTGCAGAACGCGGTCATCGATCTGCAGAAGCGGTCGAGCACCAACAGTGGGTGAATCGGCGGCGGCCCATCTTGCCGCTTCCCTCAACCAGCAGTTATCAGCGGTTGCAGCATAGAACGGCGGGGCAATCCACAGGCAAGGCCACGGCGTCGTCTACACCATCGGGGGAATCCCGCCTGGGGTCCCTGCGACCCCGGCGGCACCCCTGGTCACAGGTCCGTTGGATTTTTCGACTCCCATGAATCTGAATGTGTCAGTTCCTGCAACAACCATGTCATCCGCACAAGTTTTTCAGTCCTTAGGACAAGCACCACCATCGATAGCTTTTCTCCAGTTTTCAGGAGAAAATCCTCAACTGTGGCGAACGCTATGTGAACAATACTACACCATGTATCGAGTCCACCAATCCTATTGGGTAGTGATGGTAGTGCTCAATTTTCAGAGAGCTGCTAGTATCTGGTTGCAGTTAGAGCGTACTAAGGCCTTAGCTCTCACATGGTCTTCATTTTGCGACTTGCTATGCACTAGATTTGGGCGAGATCGCCATCAGGCCTTAATTCGCCAATTTACCAATGATGAAAAGCATAGATACGAGCATGGCCTCCCTGTCTCAAAAGCAGGCCTCCAAGGGTGCTCGCATGAAGCATTTCTCACTCATAAATAAGTAGTTATCACAAATTGACAAACATGCTCTTATCGAATATGCCATTAAGAAAACCACTACTGTAACAGAATATGCTGAGCGATTTGAAACTCTGATGAATCATCTAATGTCTTACTCTGACGCCATTCATCCTTTATATTTTTTGACTCGGTTCATCGAGGGCCTTCGTGGAGATATCCGGGCGGTGGTAATGGTGCAGCGGCCTCCTGATTTGGACACGGCGGTGTCTCTGGCAACTCTGCACGAGGAGGTTACCGATGGGCTTTATCAAGAGCGCATGCCATATGGACAGTCATCAGTGACAAAACTGCAGTTCCCGTTTTAGTATCCAAACCCCGTACCATTGGTGTTACCTCCGCCGCCGTCGGTAACACCTCAACGGCCTACTCCACAGCCTGCAACAACAGCAGCTGAAGACCGTAGGGGTACGGAATCTACAAGAGTTGGAAACAGTGCAACAAAAGTTTCTGCTCTCAAGGCCTACAGGCGTTCTCATGGTCTTTCCTTCAAATGCGGTGAGCGTTGGGGCCACGAACACGTCTGCCCCCCATCAGTCTTGCTACATGTGTTGAAAGAGATGATGGATGTGTTGGGATTTGACTCTTATGCTCAAGAGGATGATCAAACTGTTCCTGCCAAAGAAAAACTATTTTCCCTCTCTTATCAGGCAATCTCTGGTATAGATGGGACAATGGCTATGCAGATTCAAGGTTCAGTAGCTGATAAAGAAGTACTTATTTTGATCGATTCTGGAAGTACTACATCTTTTATCACAACATATTTGGCATCTGAATTAACTGGAGTACAGCCATTACTAGAGGCAGCGAAAGTAAAAGTAGCTGGGGGTGGCCTGCTGAACTGCACTCGTTTTATTCCAGATTGTAAATGGAAGTCACAAGACCATGAATACCAAACAACTCTCAAAATTCTTCCATTGGGAACCTATGACATCATTTTGGGGTATGATTGGCTAACCTTCTTCAGTCCAATGAAGGTTTGATTGGGCACGAAATAAGATGCGTATCCAAGATGGCTTGAATTTTGTGTACCTGCAAGGAATTCACACTACCAAGGCTCCAGAATGATCGTCTATCTCATTGCTAGAATGTTCTAATCTGCTTCAGCAAGGCGAAGTGACACATATTGTTCAGCTGAACAATGTCTCCATCGATTCAGACTCCGAGGCACCTTCGAAGGTACAACACTTGTTGCAAAAATTTTAGGATGTGTTCAGCGAGCCATCAATATTGCCTCCTCGCAGAGCGTGTGATCACAAGATTACTCTAGTTCCAGGTGCACAACCAGTAAATGTGTGACCCTACCGCTACAAACCTGAACTCGAGGATGAGATAGAGCGGCAGGTCCAAGAAATGCTCGACAGCGGCATAATTCAACCCAGCGCAAGCTCTTTTTCTTCCCTGGCAATTCTAGTTCGTAAGAAGGATGGAACCTAGCGGCTATGCATTGATTTACGTCAGCTTAATGCAATGACACACATTCCCAAATATCGTATTCCGGTGATTGATGAATTGTTAGATGAACTATCTGGGGCAGAGTGGTTCTCTAAGTTGGACCTACAGACGGGTTATCATCAAATTAGATTGGCTCCTGGGGAAGAATATAAGACAGGATTCCAGACACATAGTGGTCACTATGAGTATAAAGTGATGGCATTTGGCTTGAGTGGAGCGCCATCCACGTTTCAGGGAGCTATGAATACAACTCTGAAGTCATGTCTACGTCGTTGTGTCTTGGTATTTTTTGACGATATTCTCATCTACAGCCCCTCTCTGCCACAACATTTGTTGGATTTGGAAGAGGTGCTCGGTCTGTTGCACAAGGATCAGTGGTTAGTAAAGGCATCCAAATGCTCTTTTGCGCAGCAGGAAGTAGCATACCTGGGGCACATCATTAGTGCTACAGGCGTGGGCACGGACCCTAGCAAGATCGATGATGTAAAGAATTGGCAATCACCACAGAATGTCAAAGAACTTCGTCAGTTTTTGGGCTTAGCAGGGTACTACCGTAAGTTTGTGCGCCATTTTGGCATTATAGCGCGCCCACTAACCACTCTGCTGAAGAAAGGAGTTCAGTTTGTGTGGACCTCTGTTCATGAAGAAGCATTCTAGTTACTCAAAAATGGATTGATTTCAGCACCAGTTCTTGCCCTTCCCAATTTTACCTTGCCTTTTCATTGAGGCCGACGCATGTGATCGAGGAATAGGAGCAGTACTGCAGAAGTTAGGCCACCCCATTGCCTTTCTTAGCAGGGCCTTAGCGCCTAAAATGCAGGGGCTTTCCACTTACGAAAAAGAGTTCTTGGTGTTCATTATGGCAATTGACCAATGGCGGCCTTATATACAACATTCAGAATTAGTGATACGCATCGATCACAAAATCTTGGTGCACCTCGAAGAGCAGCGCCTACATACAGATTGGCAAAAGAAGGCATTCACTAAACTATTGGGTTTAACTTATCGAATCTGCTACAAAAAGGGAAGTGATAATCAGGCAGTAGATGCTTTATCAAGGCAAAATCATGAAACTGTACTGCTCACCTCGGTTATTTCTAGTTGTCAACCTGTGTGGCTGGAGGAAGTAGTACATGGTTACATCAATGATCCACAGGCCAGCAAGCTATTGGTAGACCTAGCTCTCAACAAGAAACAATCGGGCAAATATACATTGCACCAAGGGGTCATACGTTTCCAAAATAGGATATGGTTGGGCAACAATATCCCATTGCAGATCAAAGTCATACGTGCTCTTCATGACAGTCCGCTGGGTGGTCACTCAGGCGTGCCGACAACTCTGAAAAGAATTAAACATATTTTCCACTGACCTAATATGAACAAACAAGTCAAGGCGTATGTGCAGGGATGTCAAGTGTGTCAGCAAGCAAAGCCAGAGCGAGTTGCTTACCCAGGACTGTTGGAACCATTGCCTATACCAGAAATGTCGTGGCAATTAATCTCGATGGACTTCATCACAGGGCTTCCTTCTTATCAATGGCACACAATGATCCTCATGGTGGTGGACACCTTCTCAAAGTATGCTCATTTTATTGTATTCAGTCATCCTTTCAGTGCTGAGACGGTTGCCTTAAAATTCATGGATCAAGTTTACAAGCTTCATGGCATGCCTGAAGCAATCATTTCTGATCGAGATCCTCTATTTACCAGTAATTTTTGGCAGACACTTTTTCGTTTGACCCAAACTGAACTGAAAATGAGCACAACATCTCACCCCGAGACCGATGGTCCGACCGAGTGTGTAAATCAGTGCCTCGAGATCTATTTGCGATGCTTTGTCCAAGCATGTCCAAAGCAATGGTTCAAGTGGCTCTCGTTGGCAGAATTCTGGTATAACACGTCACATCACTCCACAATCGACCGCACTCCTTTCAAAGTTCTCTATGGGCATGAGCCTAGATACTTTGGCATTACTGAAGGGAATATGCCCGAGAGGCAATAATAAAGTTGTTATTATCGTATTCCTGTTTATGATAAATGTTTATTTTACATGCTATAATTGTATTAATACGGAAACGTTAATACATGTGTGTTTAATAAACAAAAGGAAGTTCCTAGTTATGCCTCTCTTATAAACTAGCTCGTTGATTAACAAGATGATCAAAGGTTTCGTGATCATGGACATTGGATGTTGTTAATAACGAGGTCACAACATTAGTGTAATGGTGTGATAAAAATTTATCCGAAGTATAGCATTACGATCAAAGTCATTGAGTTTATATTGCTATAACAACTTTCGAAGTGATCCTAATCCTTAGACCATGAGATCATGTCAATCACTAACACCGGAAGAGTTTCTTGATAACATCAAACGTCACATCGTAATAGGGTCATTATAAAGATAGGTTCAGAACTACTAAAGTGTTATGTTGAGGCCCATGGATCGAGAGGGGAATTTGTTCATCCCGATGACGGATAGATATGCTCTGGGCCCTCTCGATGATATCACATTGATTAGCTTGCAGGCAAGTGATTTGATCACTAGAATGTTATATCACGGGAACGAGAAAAGAGTGCATGTCAGTAACGAGATCAAACTAGGTATGGAGATACCGATGATCGAATCTCGGACATATAATATATCGTGAAACAAAGGGATTAAGATACTAGCGTAAAAGGTTCTCGCGATCACAAGAAAGTCATCGCTGAATGTGTGGGAGTCAGTATGGATCTCTAGATCCCGCTTCTGATTATTGATACGAGAGGGGTCTCGATCATGTCCGCATTATTCGTGAACCATAGGGTGACACAATTAAGAGACACCGACATCCAATTGGAGCAAAAGTTTCATGCCGAAAAGAATAACAAGTGCAGGAATTTATTTCACTAGATACCGAAACGGGTTTTCGGGTGAAATTGCAGAAAATGTTTTTGCATGTGAAATGAAATACTATCAAGGGGTTATATGAGAATGTTTGTCATTAAAGTAATTGACAAAATTCTGAATAAATAAAAGGATTTTTATTTAATGAGAGTTTGCATTAAATTTGGTGGAAATTTAATGGGAATTTGAGTGGATTTTTGAGTGGAGGAAATTGAAAGGCATTTGTGTGAGTGCAAGTGTCCACCCACATGAATGAAAGGAGGGGAGGGGCAGCCCCATGGCTGGGCTCATGGCCCCTTGGGTGCCCCCTCTCCCTATAAAAGGAGCCCCCTCCCTCTCTCTCACTCACACCTCCTCGTGAAGGATCTCTCTTTCCCTCTAGTATTTATTCCCATGGTCTCGGACTAGCGAGATACATGTTCCCAGTGACTATTCGGCAAGAGAGAGTTGTGCTTCCGCTGCATCGCTGGAGCGAGGAGGCGGAGGTTTCTCGGTGCCTCGGACGTGTGTGCGAGCACGGATGCGTCGCTAAGTTGCGGTGCTAAGGACTTCCTCTTGATCTTGAGATCGGCAAGAGATCGTCTATATCAACCACGAGTTTGGACTCGTTAAGCTTTGTCAGTCTTCAAGGGTATGTTCTCTACGGATATACATCCTCCCATTGTTCGTATCTAGTAGATAGATCTTGGTACATAGTTGTTCCCATCGTAGGATTTTTTTTTTGTTTTCTATGTTGCGAACCCAACAGTGGTATCAGAGCCGGATCTATGCGTAGATGCTTTGTATGGGTAGTACACATATGAGTATGTGGGCGGTGATGATCATTTTATTGCTTTTTAGTTGTACTTTGGATATTGGTGGCATAGTGGGATGAAGCGGCCCGGACAAACTTTGCATGTCCTCGCACATGAGACATGTTCCACGCTTGACATGCAACTAGTTTTGCATAAGTGGCTAGCAGGTGTCTGTCTCTTCTACTATAGTCAATATCTAATTTGCAACAAGTTGTCAACAATTTGGTTATCCTCGTTGTGGTTCATGTTCGTATGTAAGAACGGTTCTATCTTCGAAAGCCCTAAGCCACGTAAAACTTGCAATGGATAAATTAGAGGCGTCTAGTTTAGATTGTTATTGGGCTAGTGTCATGATATGATGATGTTATAAGTAGAAGTATAAGTCGATACTCTTACAACACACATAACGTGTAAGTTCCATAGACCTTGGCCTTACACATAGAGCTATGATACTGATCATACCACAATGCACATGATGGAGATCTAGTGCAAGAACCATATCATTCCACTTATAAACATGTGATGTTTGTTGCATCTTATATTGCTTGTTTGGCGTTTTATTAGCATAATAAGATGATCCCTCATTTATATATCAAGATAAAAATGTGTTCTCCCTTAAGTATGCACCGATTATGTTTCGTCGCTCCAAGACATCACGTGATGATCAGGTGTTCTTGGATCCACGATCATATTTCGGGTGTAAGATAGTTACACACGCGAATACTAAGGTTCTTACTTGGCAAGCCTAGCATGTACATACATTCCCTTGGAACATGGACCGAAAGGTTAAGCATGAGTCATATAGAAGATATGATGCTCATTTGATGCTCGCCTTTGAAGCTACATCGACTCACGTTATGATCGGACTTGGTATAGTGGATTTGGTTCATGTAATCACCAAAAAGGCACGAGGGATGTCGTTTTTGAGTGGGAGTTCATTTCTAATTTGGATTAGTAGAACTCAATTTATCATAAATTAAATCAAAGTGAATTTGCATAATTTTTTGTAGTCATTGGCATTCGTTGACCACCTTATGCATAGTTGTAATTGAGATAATAGAACTATAGAATTCTGGATACATACTTTATGAAGTGGTATCGTATTGTCTTGAGTGTTAATCTAAAGTTTAAAGTCCTATTGCAAACTTTCAGCAAACACTATTTACTCCGTGAAATTTGATAATTAGTATTAAATCGAGAGTAACAATTCCAGTGTTAGTATCTTAAGTATCATGTTTGCCTCCATGATTCTTGATTTAAATATCAAGATTATCTAGGAGCTGAAAGAATTGTTTCAGAAACCATCATGTGTGGCAGATATAACGATATCTGAAACAATGTTTTGGTTGCAATATGATAGTATAATATATGTTCTCATATTGGATGAGAATTTGCAAAGGTTGGAGATGCTAGACATCCTAATCATCCAAAAGGGTTTTGGAAATTAATGTTATACTCATGATTCACCTTTATAAGCTACAGTAGCTTGATCATGAAAGTCGTCATGATAAGGATGAATATAAGATGTATGTAAAGTGTTTACTACACTAAAAGATTACTAAAGAATGGATTTTGAAAGAACGCCGATCATTTGATGATGGTGATCTACTTCAAAGTGCAAGTCCAAAGGTATTATTATTTGAATATACACGCTTTGGACTATGTGTAATGTTTATGGCACCACTGTTGATGTTGATATATTCTTTTAGAAGGAAAAGTAAATGCTGAAAAAGAATATATAAAATATATTTGGAAGAAAAGAAAAGATTGGAAATATCCAATTTAGGTATATGGATGATATACATGTTATGGTTGTATTCTTTGCTTGTTAAACAATGTGGTTCTTGGGTATTGGATACCGAATTGGTTGGTATGAAATTTCATACAGAACGATGCAATTCATGAACCACAATGGCCTAAGTAACTAGCAAGAGAATATGTGATGATGTTCATCGAAAACAAACAAACAAACCGTTGTTTGTATTTCTTGTTGACATAAAGCTTGCCTTCAAGATTTATTTTAATAATAGTTATTTAAATCAGGTATTATGAGAACAAAGATTGTTCAAATAATTACCGTATTCCATATAAGATGGATGATTTACAAATCTAGTTGGAGAAATCACATCCATAAAAACTAATGCTAAAATATCACAAGACAAATGATTGAAAGATCACTTACGAAGTGACATCGCCGTTTAAATTATATTGGAAAGAAAATATGAAGAATCTCCATATCCATGGATTTTTGGAGTCTTTGATTGATCAAGTGACGCTTGTGAGACTTTCCTCGAGATAATTAAAACTTCGTTCAAAGGCCAAAGAAGAATGATCGACTAAAATATTGGAATTTATACATATAGATGTATGTAGTCCATTATGTATAGTCGTAAGCAATGGATTTCAACTTCATATGATTTCTCCGGAAATTTGAGTGAATATTCACTTAATGAGAAAGAAGTATGAAATATTTAAAAACATTCAAAGACTTTCAATATGAAGTGGAAAATCATTCTAACAAGAAAATAAATGGTTTATGATTTTATCATAAGGGATTTATTTGAGTTACAAGTTTAGCAAAAACACCTAGATTTGCATCTCCCGAAACACCATAGGAATATGGAGTGTTTAAGATTTGTAATGAAACCTTGTTTGACATGGTTGGATCAAAGGTGTTATTTATAAAACTTCCATTATGTTTTAAAAGATTAAAGCTTTAGAGACTACCGCTTTTACACTGAAAAGAGCTCCATCTTGATCCGTTGAAATGACACCATTTGAGTTATGGCTTGGGGTAAAACCCAAGTTGTCCTTTCTTAAATTTTGGTAAGCATAAGTAAGATGTTTACAACCAAAGTCAGATGAGCATGTCTTTGTAGGTTATTTCGAATAACCATTGGGTATTCCTCCATAACACCAAGGACAAAAGGGTTTGTCGCTTGAAATGTGAAGTTTCTTGAAAAGGGATTTTTTCGTAAAAGTTAAGTGTGAGGACAATAGAACTTTGATAAGGTTAACGAACCTTAGCTAAATGTGCTGAGTTGCGCAACACCGGAAATTGATCCGGAGGCATCCATAATGCTCATAGCTTATGTGCCTCAAAGGTTGTGGTCATGGAGATCTAAGTTCCTATTGAACCAAGTAGGTTGGTTAAACAAACAAATGCTAAGATTCGAGAGTAAATCATTATTTTTTGACAATGATGAACTGAATACATGCAAAGAAGCGATGATGGGACCTGACTCCGTCAAATGGCTTGAAGTCATAATATCCGTGATAGTTCCATACACGAGAAATCAAGTTTTGAACTTGGAAGACCCTCCAGAAAGGTGTAAAAACCTATCGGTCGTATTTGGATCTATAAAGAAACAGACATGGATGTTTCACATCTATGAAATAGTCGACATGTCGTAAAGTATTTTATGACAATGTTCAAGGAGGTGACTATGACAAGATTGGATCTTTCATAGCGATATTTAGTCTGGAAGGATTAATGTAGCAACCACTACATATAATTTGGTATATGGTAGATGAATAAACAAAACAAATTTCTTCTGATAGAATAGTTACCTAGGACGTGTGCATGACACGGTCCAAGGGTTTTTTTAATTCAAAGGATGCTAAAAGGCATGCAAACTTCAATGGTTGAAGTAAGCATCGCAGAGTTGGAATCTTCACCGTGATGAAAAAGAGTTTTCATCAGGAGACGATGAAGATGCTTGCATTTGCAAGAAATTAAGTGGGAGCGCTGAGACATATTTCTAATACATTATATGGAGGATATCTTGTTGATTGGAAATGATATATCTTTTATTGACAAAGGTTAAGAATTTAATTTCGATGAAAGACTTAGGCAAAACCCAAATATTTAGCATGAATGTCTACATGGATAGACTTTGACGCTAATATGGTTGTGCCAAACATACATATATGAGATATTGAAGGAGTTCAATATAGAAACGACGAGAAACGGTTCTTGTCGCACGAAAAAGAATTGAATCAATATTCAAGTGTATCGACACTTGATAAGTGAAACAAGATTCAAGTGCTTTGACACTTGATGAGTGAAATCACAAGAATGTTTTGATCAATCATACCATGATATGTACACATCCAGATATGTCATGTGCTCTAAGTGTTATGAGCATATTCCAGAATGAATCACAAGATGATCACTAGGCGATAGTAAGGAAATTCTTATGATCTTTTGAAGAACTAAGAATATATTTGTGTAGAGGTGACAAACAGTTACAAATAGTTTATTGTAAAGTGTTAAATTGATACTAGTTTTGTCATAAGATACAAATTAAGTTTATCTCAATTTAAACTATGAGTGGCACAATGAAATGGAAAGGAGTTTCCATGAAGGATTTGGATGAATTCCAAAGTTAAGACATTGTGACGGATACTACAACAAAAGGCTAAGTATATGACTGCTATAGTAGCAGCAAAGGAGGGAATTTGTATGAAGTAGTTTGTTATCAAACTAAGGTGTGGTTCGCAACAGCCTAACACTAAAGATATATTGTATGACAATAGTATCGACATGATTTAACCCCAAGGAACTAAAGGTCTCACCAAAATACCAAATTTATATAATGCCATCTCATTGGAGAATGAATGATGCGTGAATACGCAAATACATGCAAATACACACATACCTGAAGTGTCAGATCCGTAGATTATGTTAACCACTTGCAATTGCGTATATGGAACACCAGAAAGCCATAGGTGTTCAATACGCAAAGTTTTCAAACTAGATTATTGTCTATAGTGCAAGTGGGAGACTAAAGGGAATATGCCCGAGAGGTAATAATAAAGTGGTTATTATCGTATTCCTTGTATATGATAAATGTTTATTTTACATGCTATAATTGTATTAATACGGAAACGTTAATACATGTGTGTTTAATAAACAAAAGGAAGTTCCTAGTTATGCCTCTCTTATAAACTAGCTCGTTGATTAACGAGATGATCAAAGGTTTCCTGATCATGGACATTGGATGTTGTTAATAACGAGGTCACAACATTAGTGTAATGGTGTGATGAACATTTATCCGAAGTATAGCATTACGATCAAAGTCATTGAGTTTATATTGCTATAACAACTTACGAAGTGATCCTAATCCTTAGACCATGAGATCATGTCAATCACTAACACCGGAAGAGTTTCTTGATAACATCAAACGTCACATCGTAACAGGGTGATTATGATGATAGGTTCAGAACTACTAAAGTGTTATGTTGAGGCCCATGGATCAAGAGTGGAATTTGTTCATCCCGATGACGGATAGATATGCTCTGGGCCCTCTCGATGATATCACATTGATTAGCTTGCAAGCAAGTGATTTGATCACTAGAATGTTATATCATGGGAACAAGAAAAGAGTGCATGTCAGCAACAAGATCAAACTAGGTATGGAGATACCGATGATCGAATCTCAGACATGTAATATATCGTGAAACAAAGGGATTAAGATACTAGCGTAAAAGGTTCTCGTGATCACAAGAAAGTCATCGCTGAATGTGTGGGAGTCAGTATGGGTCTCCAGATCCCGCTTCTGATTATTGATCCGAGAGGGGTCTCGATCATGTCCGCATTATTCGCGAACCGTAGGGTGACACGCTTAAGAGACACCGACATCCAATTGGAGCAAAAGTTTCATGCCGAAAAGAATAACAAGCGCATGAATTTATTTCAATAGATACCGAAATGGGTTTTCGGGTGAAATTGCAGAAAGTGTTTTTGCATGTGAAATGAAATACTAGCAAGGGGTTATATGAGAATGTTTGTCATTAAAGTAATTGACAAAATTCTGAATAAATAAAAGGAGTTTTATTTAATGAGAGTTTGCATTAAATTTGGTGGAAATTTAATGGGAATTTGAGCAGGTTTTTGATTGGAGGAAATTGAAAGGCATTTGTGTGAGTGGAGTGTCCACCCACATGAATGAAAGGAGGGGAGGGGGCAGCCCCATGGCTGGGCGCATGGCCCCTTGGGTGCCCCCCTCTCCCTATAAAAGGAGCCCCCTCCCTCTCTCTCACTCACACCTCCTCGTGAAGGATCTCTCTTCCCCTCTAGTATTTATCCCCATGGTCTCGGACTAGCGAGATACATGTTCTCAGTGGCTATTCGGCAAGAAAGAGTTGTGCTTCCGCTGCATCGCTGGATCGAGGAGGCGGAGGTTCCTCGGTGCCTCGGACGTGTGTGCGAGCACGGATGCGCCGCTAAGTTGCGGTGCTAAGGACTTCCTCTCGATCTTGAGATCGGCAAGAGATCGTCTACATCAACCACGAGTTTGGACTCGTTAAGCTTTGTCGGTCTTCAAGGGTATGTTATCTATGGATATACATCCGCTCGTTGTTCGTATCTAGTAGATAGATCTTGGTACATAGTTGTTCTCATCGTAGGAATTTTTTTGTTTTCTATGTTGTGAACCCAACAATTACTCCAGCAGAAGTTTGCCCTGTCGAAAGTCTGGATGTGTAGCTGAAAGAGAGACAAGGAATCAACAAGTTACTCCATCAGCATTTGAATCTGGCCAAATAAAAGATGAAGTCGCAAGATGATCTGAAACGCACCGAACGCCATTTCAAAGAAGGCGACAGGGTGTTTCTAAAACTGCAACCTTACATCCAAAGTTCAGTAGCTTTGCGTGCTAATCACAAGCTATCATTTTGTTACTTTGGTCCATTTCAGGTGGTGGCCAAAGTGGGATCAGTTGCTTATCGTCTAAAGCTTCCAGAAGCGGCACAAGTGCACCCTGTGTTTCACGTGTCCGAACTAAAACAAGCGGTTCCCCCACACTGTCAGGTATCTTCTTCGTTGCCTGATGACGCTGTCACTTGGGCTGTTCCTCTCAGAATCTTGGAGCATCGCTAGAAGCAGAAAGGGAACAAAAAGAACCGTCAAGTTTTGACCCAATGGTCTAGATACTTGTCCACTGAATCTCTCTGGGAAGATTTGGATGACTTGCAGGCTCGCTTTCTGGCTGCTCCGGCTTGGGGTCAAGCCGTTGCCGAAGAGGAGGGGGGTGTTAGCACTCCTGTTGCTACCATGTCTCCTACTAAGCCGAGCCCAGCCAGCCCAAGACCCAAGAGGAGATGCAAGCCCAACAAAAGAGTCAAGGGCAACAAATGGCTCAACCAGCTATGCGCTGATGGATGCAACCCTGCTTAAGGAAGGGGAAGACACCAGGGGCTACCCATCCTGGCTTGGATCACGGCATCGACAAAGACTTTCCTGGCATCCTCAACTACCCTGTCTCCCTTTTCCTCTTGTAGTTCTTCTTCCTTCCCAAAGGAAAACTCTACTGTAATTATCGAACTGTATCCCAAACTAGTATATCTGGAATCAATAGTAGAGCTCCCCTCACATGTACCCTCCACAAGAAATTTCAGCCTATAGAACCCTCTCTTTATCCACACATCAAGATATGGAGGGATAAATTCCGGATCAACACAGTAAACCACAACCCTGATAATGCCCTTCTGCCTAGTAAATGGCATATCCATATTCTTCGTTTTGCCCAAGAGAGACTCAAGTCCCCAAAGAGATAGAAAATATCCTCTGACATCTTTTGGCACACACTCAATCTGAACTGACACCTCTGGCAGTAGGAACATAGGTTCATCAACCATTCCCCATTCATAAAATTTTAGGTAAATAGGAGTGTCTGGGATTTGATATTGCTTGATTGACTTCATTCACTACACCTCATCCTTAGTAGGAAATTTCATCTTAAATACTTTCAGTTGGAACTCAAGAACCGCCCAATTATAATTAGGTGAAAGCACTAATCGCTTGAGAATTTCATTCTCTTGAGCCACAGTCAAAGAACCACCTTCGACAAAAACCTTTCCAACCCTTGAATTCTCAACTCTAGGTCTATATGATCCAGTTGTAGGTTTTTTCGAAAAGAGGAACAAAGCCCCGGCCTCTGCATCGAAACAATGCACACAACACGTTTATTTCAAGAGTGCGAGAATTACAAAATAAACAAATCTGAGGCCAAAGCCTCGCGATAGTAACTTCACCAGACTACCACTGACCCTATGGCAAAGACTACAACAAAGAGAAAAATACACGACTTCTAGACACGTCCTTCAAGAAGGAAAAGCCGCATACGCGCCGATAGTGACGAGTCCAACCAACGGTCGAGCTTAGGGTTTTCATCCCCGAAGAAGAGCTTCAGGACACCACCTTCATCAAGGACACGATGCGAGCATATGTACACAGTGCCATCAATGTTTCCACCGAAGTGTGTAGACTCGATGAAGAAGCTTCTACCATCATCACCTGTCCGGCAACCACAACTCGCTGACCAGATACTGCTGGAGAAGAGACTGGAAACGAGACGTCCCATACTGCCACGCCTCCAGCACTGTTGCATCGCCTTCGATCGACCAAATAGGCATGACTTGACGCCCCAGAGGAGACGTCGTGCATAGCACCCGCTAGGATCAGGCCTAACATGAAGTCTCCAACAAGACACCACATCGCCACCGCCGGTCAGGCATGACTTGACACCTCCTCTAGGACCATCGTACGTAGCACCTGTTGAGTCAAAACGAACCTGATCTCGAAGTGGAAACCACTAGCGAAGATCCAGCCTTTGTGTCATCCACATGACCACAGAGGCTGCCGCCATCAAAAAAGCCGGGCCGCCGCCCCATGTACAAACTCCTGCGACACCATGAGACATTGCAGCGAGCAAAGTAGGGCCAGCACGCCACCGCTAGACCGACTGCAGGCTGTTGCCTGCAGTCACCACCTCCCTGCCGCAAGTTGTTGCAGATCTCGCACTCGAAGCCCAGCGATGCGAAGAAACAAGGCCACTGCAACCTCGGCACCACCTCCGCTGGTCCCTAAAGCCGGCGAGAACTCAAAAATGATGCCCTCAAGAGGGGAACGATGCACATGACACCGACATCACTTGATCCTACGGGATCTGAGGTTTCCCCGGAGTTTTCTTGGCTAGAGGGACGAGGGGCATCCGATCATCGTTCGCCATGTCGCTGCTCCTCCGGCCATGCCGTTGCCGCCGCACGCCAGAGATGCCACGCCGCTGAGGTGCCCAACGCGCACCCCATCCACAACGAGGATTGGCGTCCCGCGACACCGATCTACGTCGGGGAAGACGAGAGGTCCCCCCCCTCGCCGCCGGCAGCGCCTAGGCTTTGCCTGGTCACGACCATGGTGGCAGAGGGGGAGAGAGGAGGGAGGGGAGCTGGGGGGCTGAGGCGGCGGAGGCTAGGGTTCCCCCCCCTCGGTCTCCACATGGGGGTGAGAGTAGGTAAAAGTCCCGGTCCCGACTCAGTTGTAGGTAGTTCAAAAAAGTGAACTTATCATTGTCTAGCCCATGCACAACCACAATAGGTTTAGAAGCGAGCAATAGTGGGCACGAGAAAGTAATATGCTACGGTGATTCGAGGCAGAATGGACAAAAATAACCCATATTTGAAAGGAATTCACAAAATGACCCATCTGGAAAACAATTTCACTGGACTAACCCTTTTTGTAGCGCCTAACAGCTAGGCGCTACACTCTGTAGTGTAGCGCCTTTCAGCTAGGCGCTATGCCCCCTGCCAGCGTGGCACCGCCTGGCCCCTCCCTGGCCCCACCCCACCGTGTGACGCCCAGGCGCTATGCCTGGGGCGAGTAACGCCCAGGCGCTATGCCTCAGGTGTAGCGACTATCTGATAGGCGCTATGCTTTAAAGTGTAGCGCCTATTAGACAGGCGCTACACTTTGAGACTTAACCTGTCGGGCGCAGCCCCCCTCCCCACCCCTCCCCATTCACTCCCAGACGCTGGAAGAACACAGAGAAGAGCCGGCGGTTCCTCTCTCCCCCTCTCTCAAATCCCCACCTCAAATCCAACAGATCTGAGGGATTTCATCGTGGATTTGCTTCCCCATCCCTCCCTCAAGGTAATCCCCTCCTTTTCCCTCTCTTTCATCCAATCAATCTTGCACATTATCCTCAAACCCTAGGTTTAGTTGGATTCATAATATAGCATGTTTGTGCAAGTTTTTGGTTACTTGTAGTTATATATTAGTTGTATTTTATGGTGAATGGAAGTGTGTTGTTGATTTGCATTGTATATGATGGTTTTATATGGATTTGTATGGATGTGTGAATAATATGCTCCCATATTCTTTGTAGTTTATTGTATAAATTGAAACAATGGCCACATACCACACACATTTTATTGATGTTTGGAATATATATGTAGGATGGTGTGGCTACTTGAGGATTACTATGATCATCAACACGGGGCATACTTGATGGCGGAGAAGCATATGATAATAAAACCATGGTTGAACTTCTTTGCTTTTATTTTTCTATTGATTCAATTGTGTTGGAAAAAGCATAATGTTCGATCTTGTATGTATGCAGAGGCTTCGTCCCCTCAAGATTCGGTCTCATGGCGCGTCTTCGAATGACATGCCGTACGACGAGCGGTACACCGAGTACATCAAGCGGCTAGGCCTCCTCCCTTTCATCACGCTTGTGAGCCGGTCGACGCCGAACCTCAACGCGGCTGCTATCACCGCACTTGTCGACCAGTGGAGGCCGGAGACGCACACTTTCCCCCTCCGGACCGGCGAGATCACTCCTACTCTTCAGGATGTTTCCATGATCTTTGGACTTCCTATCGCGGGGGAGCCTCTCTGTATGAGCACATATTCCGATGGGTGGCACAATGCGATGCATCTACTTATTGGCATGGCTCCTGAAGAACTTGAAGATAAGAGCAAAGATAGAGTCCCAGCAGGCGCGACATATGCGTGGATCGTGGAGAACTTTAGGGAATGCCCGAACCCCGCCGAGGTTGAGGTGATTGAGACACATGCTCGTGTATACGTGTGGTATGTCCTTTCTAGGACTCTGTTTGCTGACATCGGAGGTAGGACCGCTCAGTGGATGTGGCTCAAGGCACTAGCAAACTAGGATAGCAATATCAGCTGGGGTTCGGCGGCTCTTGCCTACTTGTACCGGCAGGTAATCACCTGTGCACTCTACATTCATTTGTATATGTCGAGTCCACACATATGCTATACTGACCTCGTTTTTGTTCACTTGCAGTTGGACGATGCCTGTCGTAGGGCAGGCGAAAATGCCGGAATAGGTGGTGCTATGGTTCTTCTCTCGATATGGAGCTGGGAACGCTTACCAGTTGGTCGTCCCAAAGAGGTGGGCCACCATCCTTGGCCAGTGTATATTAGAAACCCTCTACGCCAGCCGACTTGGGCTTACAAGTGGGACGTGGTATCGGAGATGACAAGCGATGTTGATGCCATGTACCTCAAGTACACGAACGAGTTTGATGCGATTACGCCCGAGCAGGTAGATGTTTATCTATACATCACTATCCATAATATTTACTTCACGAGTAAAAATCGATACCAAACATGTTCTTGTGATATGTTGCAGGTGGAGTGGGAGCCTTATGGTTGTGGGGACGAGTTTGGTATTGCTCCCGGGTTTGATTTTAACCCGAAGTGCTTGGAGGAACAATCTCTCTGGCTCATGTGCTGCCCATTGATTTGCAATTGGGCGGTTGAGTTTCATATGCCACAACGGGTGATGAGGCAGTTCGGGTTGTTTCAGTACAACCCTCCCATGTGGAAGGACACCGACAAGGAGCTTCATCGGTTAGTTAGCATGATAACTTGTGCTCAATTGCTTTGGATGGTACTAACATGGTTCTTTGTTCTTGTTCAGGTTGGACAGAAAGAGGCAGAGGAAGATCAAGAATTGGGATCACCATCATAGGAGGCACGTCATGGATTTCCTCATTTGTGTGGAGAATGCTCGACGAACGGAATGGAATAGTGGAAGAGCACATTGCCCAGTTGCATTTAACAACTACATCCATTGGTTTCTTGGTAGTACCCGTGTCTCCATTTGCCCGTCGTCCTACGAGGAAGAAATATTGGAGGAGCCAGTCCAGTTCGATGAACTTGCCTACACTCAGTACAACCGGCAGGTCAGGAAGGGGACCGACACCCGCTTTCTTCCTCACTCAACTTTGCGGTAAAGTTATCGTTGCCTTCGCATTACTTTCCTTGCACTCTCATCTCTTTCTTGCCTAACATGTTCTTGTTCTTGACTCTGTAGAGAACGGAGGTAAAGAAATATGCCGACGATGCCGAGGCGATTCTTTTTGTTGCCCCTAAGGGGAAAAAGGAGAAGGCATGATACGAGACTTCCTTAAGGTATGGATGCGAGACTTCCTCAAGATAGGCATGTTCTTGTTTTGACTTATGTTGTTATTTGTTACAGCGCTCGGCCCAAAAGATGCGCCGCTTATCTAACGTGCTAGGTTGCCGCGATCCCGAGTACACAACCCCGTCCGGTTCTAGGTCCAAGTCGACTACTGATCCGTCGGCCCATCTTCAGGATGATGTTGAGGATGACACCACTTCGGCGATTCGTTCGGAAGATGAGGTATGGGACAACCTTACATGCATTTAGTGCTTTCTGTTTCCCATGCATTTCTCATAGCCATACAATCTTACATGTAGCTGCCTCATATGGAGAATGAGACTGAGGAGGAGTACCGGATTCGTTCCGCATACCAGCTGAAGCCAAGGAAATAGTTCAATCGCTGGACGTCGGACGACTTCCGTAACAAGGGAAAGGCCAATGTTGTCGAGGATGAGCCGCCACGGAGGTCAAGAGCGACTAGGAGGACGAGAGGCCTACAGTATGATGATGAAGATGAGTCGCAAGAAGAGGAGGTGACAAATAAGATACCTCCAAGGAGGGGCCGAGGCCCAAGGACGCGTGGACGGAAGTAGGTCATGTATGGCACAATGTTGATGATGATGCACTAGGTTGGAGACTATGTATGGGTTGATGTATGGCACTATGTTGATGTTGTTTAAGACTATGTTCATGTATGGCACTACGTTGATGTTGTTTGAGACTATGTTGATGTATGACAATTTGTTGATGTTGTTTGAGATTATGTTGATGTTATTTGAGTATATGTGCAGTTTGAGTATATGTTGTTTGAAACTAGTATAACAAGTGTTGTTTGAGTACATGTTGTTTGAAACTAGTGCAGTTCAGGAGTGTAGCGCCTGTCCGATAGGCGCTATGCTCTGAGGTGTAGCGCCTATCAGACAGGCGCTACACTCTGACTTAGAGTTTTCCCCGCCACACCGGGCTCTCTCACGAGGCTCTTGGAATTGGTCATTGCCCGTTTCTCGAGCACCACCACGGCCCCATCCATCCATGTCGCTCCTAAAGCGTTTTTTCTTGCGTCTTCCATGTTTAATCACTTTCCATTTCGGATCGGGCCATAGTTGAATCCCATGGTACTCTGGCCATTTTGATTGGTCCAAATATGGATGAAATCTAGGAGCCCGTGTCTTCTTAGTAGTCTCAATGGAGAACTCAGCCTCGCTCACCGTGAGCAGATTATTGTAATCCAAATGTCGCCGGCGAGACGCGACGAGCAAGTGCGAGCAGGCAAGATGAAGCAATGATGGCCTTCCGCATGTGCACTCACAAGTCTTCAGTGAGACCTTGAAAGCTCGGCCTCCGTGTTGGACACCATCAGCCGTTGTACCTCCAGGCTCCGTAACTTGGTAAATTAGCTCGTCATTGTCATACTCCGTGACAACTTGGGCATCCGCTTTCTTTGTCTGAAATTGCATCCAATCATCAACCTTAGGTGGGTACTTGTATTTGTGCTTGTTCTTGTAGTCCCCCGCAATCTGCCGGTTCGTTTCCTCTGAGTATTTAAGAAAATACCCATTCATCATGTCGAATGTATAACGGACTATTGCCGTGACGGGAAATGCACGGACACCTTTGAGCAACTTGTTGAAGGCCTCTGCCATGTTGCTTGTCATTTGGCCGTACCTCCGGCCACTGTCATCGAATGCTCGTGCCCACTTTGTTCTTTCTCCAATGCTCCTATCGAGAAACTCTCGACCACCCGCATCGAGCTCTTTGTTGAAGAGCAATTTGTTGTACAAGTTTGAGAAACGACGTTCCGTGAAAGCGAGGCAACAATCTTGTAGATCATCGGCCAAATCCTTGCTCTTGCATGCCCTATAGAAGTTTGAACAAAAGTGTCTCATGCACCAACGATGGTGCAACGGAGCATGCCCGGGAATATGTTGGTCCACCGCTTTAAGAATTCCTTGATGACGGTCCGAGATGACACATATTTCCCTATGAGGGGTTAATATCTTGGTTCTTAAAAGATGGAAGAACCACTCCCAATTATCATTGTTTTCCACCTCTACCAAAGCAAAGGCCAAAGGAATCAACCGGTTGTTGGCATCATTGGCTATTGCAATCAAGATAGTGCCCTTGAATTGACCGGTCAAAAAGGTGCCATCAACGGAGATGACCGGCCTACAATGTTCAAATGCCTGAACACATTGCTCGAAAGCCCAAAATGCACGGCCAAAAACTCGAACGGTTCTTCCGTTTACAATCCTTGTCTTGTTCCCCAAAGGTTCAACCACATGAACCATGCCCGGGTTAGCATCGGCCATCGCTCCCAACAACCTTGGGATTCGGTTATAAGATTCCTCCCAATCACCGTACAACATCTTGAATGCGGCTTGCTTAGCCTTCCATGCCTTCCCGTACTTCACCTCATAGTTAAAGAGGGCTTTCACAAACTCCATGACCTGCTTGATGCTCATTATTGGAAACGACGCGATGTCATTGGAAAGCCTATAAGCGAGGAACTCGGAGGTGAGTTGTCGGTGCTCATGCTTTGCATCCTTGCCATCCACCATCGGGCCTCGGCACATGTGAGTTGATACGCAACTAGATATGTGCCAATCGGGACCTCCCTTGAATGGTCTAGCACGCACAATCCAAGGACATCCTTCCGCCTCGCACTTCACCGTGTAACGCTTCTTGATATCCGAGTGCACGACCGTGTAAGGACGATGATGCTTCACCGAGAAGTCCTTTATCCATTGCTTAAATTCAACAAGGTCTTAAACCTTGATCCTTTGCAAAATCCATTATTCACTTCATTGCCATCCCGGTAAGAACTTGTCCTTGGTCCAAGCTCTATGCCTTTGCCACCATCAACCGTGGCTTCATCCGTGAGACTAAGATCACGAAACAAAGGCACCCGATGGTCCCGCCCTAATACGGTATGGTGGATTTCGGCCTCTCTAGCCGTGAACCCCTCCTCGTCAACTTCTTCTTCGGGACCATCATCATCCGAGTCCGAAGCATAGCCTCGAGAATACGGGAGTTCACGGTCCATGTCATGTTGAGTGATATATTTCTCCAAATCACCAACATTGTTGTCATGGAGTTCAACATCATCATCATCTTCACCCTCACAATCATCATTGTCCTCTTCCAACACTTTGTCTTGGTGTCTTGAAATCGGGCTCAATGTTTGGCTCAAAGGAGGTTCAATCCATAGATCTTGCTCCACGGGTGGAGGACTCCTACTATCCAATGGGGAAGCACGACGGTTCAAGTCCAAAGGCAATGAACTATCAACCTTCTTGGTGGCAAATAGCTCAAGAGCCTTGTCTAGTGATTCGGCCACCACCTCCTTGTATGCAAGCCAACGAGCCTCGGAGAAGATACGCATGGTCTTCCAACGGATATGCACTCCAAAACCCACATTATGTCTTCCTTCCAACTCAACAACATCACATGGGTCCATCCATTTCAATTCAATCCTCACTTGCTCCAAGACCTCGACATAGGTGGGACTACGCTCAAACACAATATCTAGCTCATCCGGGTCCGGTTCTATGTTGCCTTTCAAAAAGGCATCCTTGTCCACATGATGAACATGAACAATTCTTGCCATCCCTAACACATAGGAGAATATGTTCATTAACTAACCATGACAAGATAAACAAAACTATACTAGACACATTACCAAACCATAAAGCTAACAAGACCACCCTCTCTTACATAAGCAAACCCTAACCCTAACCCTAACCCTAACCCTAGCCATAACATTCCAATATACCAAACAATGTCATTTCAACAACCCTAAACCTAACTAAATGCTTCATACACATCTTTATAACCAACATTGACCAATGAATCTAACAAATTTCTAAACATTTCTCTCCAAATCAAATTTCTAGGGTTTCAAGCCAAGTCCAACCAAAATGAAAGATTTCCAAAGGTCAAAACGGAGGGGAATGAGGGAGGGTACCTCTAGCAGCTGGGGAGAGGCACAAATCCACCAAATAAAGCTTCCAATGTGAGAGATTTGAGGGGGGGAGAAGGGGGCGCCTCCTTGCTGTTATCCTTGCTTGGGTCGAGCTGGGAGTGAATGGGAAGGGGTGGGGAGGGGGGCTGCGCCCGACAGGTTAAGTCTCAAAGTGTAGCGTCTATCTGATAGGTGCTACACTTTAAAGCATAGCGCCTATCAGATAGGCGCTACACCTGAGGCATAGCGCCTGGGCGTTAATTGCCCTGGGCATAGCGCCTGGGCGTCACATGGCGGGGTGGGGCCAGGGAGGGGCCAGGCGGTGCCACGCTGGCAGGGGGCATAGCGCCTAGCTGAAATGCGCTACACTGTAGAGTGTAGTGCCTAGCTGTTAGGCGCTACAAAAAGGGTTAGTCCAGTGAGATTGTTTTCCGGATGGATCATTTTGTGAAATCCTTTCAAATATGGGTTATTTTTGTCCATTCTGCCGTGATTCGAAGTTGTCACGTACAATAACTGTACAGTCCTCGTGGAAATGCCCCGCTTGATTACACCTGAAACAACGCAGCTTATCATTCCTCTTTGGTTTTTTTGCAGGTCCGTTGTCATCTACCTCCATATCCGCTGCTGGCTGCTGAGCTGCCGACGCACCATCAACAAGCGCTGCCGCGGCAGCCGAAATTCCCGCGGCAGCCTGCCTAGGTGCCACGGCAGCCTACCCAGAGGCCACGACAGGCAGTTCCTATGCCGTGGCAGAGCCAGTCTGCCCCGAAGCATTAGAAATTGCCGACGCCCCTGATCCGGCCTATGTTGAAGAAGGTTGGGGCAATGTAATAGCACCATTCTGTGTCGCAGCTGCGACAGCATCGACAACCTGTTTGAGAATGTTTTGGTCGAAGAATTGCCATGTTGAGACCCGATGGTACCATTGTTTCGAAAGTTAAGACATCTGATTCCTGCTAAACAAAAAAATTGACAGTCCACATCTTCGACCAGGAAATGGTTATTTTCCAACCGAGAAAGTGAAAATTTCAAATAAATATTTGTCATCAGTAATTGCATCTCACAGAGCTGGTAGATGAAATGTTGTACCCGAACAACAGGTCAGATCAGATGATAACATCTACTACTGCACTGACACATTTGTCCATTCATGGTCTGAAGACGGATACAAACATTCGTCGGTACTTACATTTACAGCTCACACAAACAAGATCAGAAACAAGAAAAGAACCCAGCGATGGAGATAAATCGAAAACAGAAAGTGCAGGATCCATCCAAATCACACAGAAGCAGCCACAACCTGAGCAGTGAGCACAAAGAACACAGCCAGTGGTCACCCTAACACACGCCGTAGAGATCCCCACTGTCCTTGGTGCTCTTCCTCCTGGAGAAACTCTTGGAGAAGAGGATGTCACCGATGAGGGGAACGATCGGCTTCACCTTCTGCCCCTTCCTCCTCCTGCCGCCACCAGGCAGATCGTCGTCGTCGTCGAACTCGCCGAGGCTCAGCGCGTGGCTGAACGACGGCAGGTACTCGCTGCTGTACATACCGGACTTCTCGGCCCACCGCTCGCTCCGCACCATCGCCGCCGACGTCACGTCGGTGTCAACCCCGATGCTGCGTCGTGCAGCCGCGGAGGCCTTGTAGTCTGCCTCCATCTCGGCCAGCCTCGACATGCCTCAGTGGAGCTGCGCGTTGAGGCTGGCCACGGCCATCTCCATCTCGGTGCCCCTCTTCCTGAGCTGCACCACCTCCCGTCTCGTCTCGGCCACCTCTGCCTCCAGTTTCTTAATAGAACTCATGATCACTAACCCAGCTTCATCGTCTTGGCGATCGTGCTCACCGTCTTCGTCGTCATATGCCGATCGCGGCGAGGATGGCGCGGAGTACATAGGCACAATGGCTGCCGTTGCCTCTGACTCCTGCTCCGCCTCTTCTACCTCTGACATTGCAACTAGAGAAAGGGCGACGACACCGCTACCGCTGCTATCTTCATGCTTGATATCAGTGATTGCATTGGCATGGGAGTTGGCAGCGGCAACCGCATGGCTACTGTATCTGGAGTTGCGCTCGCCGACGAGGATGCGCTCCCCGAACACCGCCACCGCCTCCTTCACGGACCGGAAAGGGCGAGCGGTGTCGACCTCAACACGATCAGATGGTGTGGACATGTTTCCTCGAGATACACTACTGCAAGAACATCCACACGTTCCTGGAGGTTTATATGAAGGGGAGAGGCTGGTTTCTTTGCTTCCACTTCAGTAGCAGGCACACTGGCCACCAGCTAGCAGTAGCAACAAGCAAGAACCATGACTTGCCACCTAAAAGAAGTCACACAGAACTCCCCAAGACTCGTGTAGAAAAATCTGCAGGAGTGGAGTGGAGTGGAGCTGAAGCAGGGATGCTTTCTGGGCACTCTTGGCTGGCTGGCCCCAAGGAGAACATCACGGTAACAACTGCTGTCAGAGAAACACACACTGGGACGGAAATTCCGGTGTCATGAGAGTGGTTGGGAGAAATCATAGTTTTTTCAGTTGGGGCATGAAGTTCTGTAAGTAGATAGAAGCCTTGTAACAAACTGCCATGGTGTGGATTGTGGAAACCAGAAGCATGATTCTGACTGAGATGGCTAATGCTACATTCCAACAACAGAGTAAGCAGCAGAGCAAATCAGGTAAAGAAGTGGCTACTAATTCTAGCGTCTACTATTGTGGATGTCACAACCAGGTAAAGTAATAACGGAATGGATTAGCCCGGAAATATATGCACCTAATCTATAAGGTTTGCTTCTAGGCTCCTTTTCCAATGGATGAGTGATGTTGATGTTGCATCTGTGATGATGTGAAGATAAAAAATTCTATAAGTGGTTGTCTTTCTCATAAAAAATAAATGGTAACTGGGTGACAATAGGCGATACATGTGTAAATAAATAAAATATCATTAGTATTAGATATTGAAACTTCATCAAGTTTACCTGCCTTGTAAGGCTCATAAAGAATATTATCGTATATGAATTCATTGAGAATTCTAATTGGCGGTCCCATATCCTGAAAGGTATAAAGTAGATGTCGAAACAGCTTCTTCTTCAAGTTCGCTATCGCGAGGGATGTCACTGATAATATGCTGACTGCATATGAGTTAGTTCATTCATTGAGGTCGAGGCCTCTATATAAATTGACAATAAAACTCGCTGCTGCCATAACATCTAAAGACCGTTCTGAAAGTAAATGCTTCAAACTAATTGTACAAGGAGACAATCCATATTGCACAAATCCAGCAATTCTGAATGGAACATTATGGGAAACTAGGCCTTAAATTCTCAGTAATCTTCTGGAGGAATCAAACCGGTACCTTTAGTAATCAGTTAATCAATCTAAGCTATCACTGCCTAGCATAAACATGCATCAAGATCTTAAGAAGAACAAATGTAAATCAACGGATTGGTGGTGAAAACAGCCTATTTTCTTTCCTTGTTCAACAGTATCATGAACGACAACAAAGCTAGCAAAGAACACAATTAAGACATTCTAAAGATAAACAGTAAATAATGGACATCGTGCAACAATAAGGCTACTGCCACACATTTGTGCAAAATACAATACAACCATTTATGTGTTGTAAAAAAAGGTTTTCTAGAATTGTTATATTAGCCATGTACCCTTAATTTCCTTTTGTCGGCATTGACTTACGGTCTCCTCAGAATTGGACAATTTCACCATTAGTTAGGTCGCAACTTAACTAGTATGCCCTCTTGCACCTAATGATGCTACTGAGGTACTATTCCACGAGTCAGGCTCACTTGCCGGTGACATGAACAGAATTCCACCTTCAAACTGACAAAGACACAATGAAGACTAACACCAATATGAGGCTGTGAGACATGCCACACAAGTTTGAATCAAACTTTGACCCCCTTGCTATATGTCCTGAACGGCCCTTTGGCACATATGATCAGCCAAGTGCTTACGATAGCAAATGTGCTTCTTCATTAATAATATCTTCCTTTCTCTACCATTGCTTCTTATACCCATCGTGTTGCACATGGTACTGCACCCATTCCCTTCCCAACTGCAAACAACTGAACCGATAGTGCTACATTGAAAAGAAGTAGCCATGGAGAAGAGCAGGTATGGCCCGTGTTCTTACCATGGGTTATTTGCTAGCGCTGCTGTTTCTCTTTCTCCTTGATATGTCCATGGCCGGCGTGCAACCACCACGACTACACAAAGCTCAAGAAAACACCATGAGGAAACATTCAAACATGGTTTCTGACATGGCTCTGTGGGGCTTCTGGGACACAAGCGACTCTAACTCGTGCCTGTGGAGTGGGGTCACTTGCTCTGTGCCGTCCAGTCGCTCCAGTTCATCTGCATCTGTCCTCCACCTCTCCACAAATATGGCCCACTCTTTGAAGGAACTGGTGTTATTCAATAATCAGTTCAGCGGTCAGGTTCCGGCGGGTTTATTACGGTACAAGAATCTCAGTCCGTTGGATCGATCTCGGCCACAACAATCGGGCAGGTGATGTGCCCGATGAGTTCCTCAAACTCTCCAGTCCTCTTCAGATTTTGCTCCTTACATGCAATGATCTGTGTGGCATGATACCAGGCAGCTTGTCGAGTGTGACAACATTAGCTCGTTTTGCAGCTGACCAGAACAACTTCAGTGGCTCCATACCTAGTCGAATCACCCAAGAATCTACAGATGTTGGGTTTGAGTTACAATGTGCCAAGTGGTGAGATACCTTCTGATCTATTATTGGCTCCAGGTTTGCATACCGTCGATCTCACTAGCAACATGCTTCATGGGCGTATCCCACCAGCATTCTCTCGCAGCCTCTATCACCTTCGTGTCGGAGAGAACATGCTCAATGGTAGCATCCCAAGCTCGATTGGTGATGCCTCAAGCTTGTCTTTATCTTGAGTTGGAGAATAATTACTTGGTGGGAGATATTACCCTCGCATATTGGCAAATGCAATAAGTTGGCTCTCTTGAATCTGACAAACAATGAGTTGAATGGTGCATTGTCCACCCGAGATCGGCAAACTTAATAGCCTGGTTTTTCTCAAACTCCAAGTAAACAACCTTTATGAACATATACAAAGTGAACTTTCTGATCTGGTGAACTTGAGTTTGTTGGACCTTAGCCAAAACCCATTTGCTGGAGAGATACCACATGAAATTGTCCAGCTACCACGGCTTTCAAACATAAATTTGCAGGGCAACAAGATAAGTGGCGCCCAGCGTGACTGGTCGGCCTTCGACGACACCCTCCGAGCCCTGAGATCGGCGGCGGCCCCTTTCTCGGCTCCAGCTCCGGCTTGACTCCCGTTCCAACCGGATTGTAGGGTGTGGATGTGGCCCAGTTGCTTTCTCTGGTTTTTCGGGTTGTGTTGTGCTGTGGCCCCAGCAGTCATACTCCTTTTTCTCCCTTTGTCGTTGGCTGTGCCCGTTGTTGGTGCTCTGGATGTTGTATGAATCTGAATTTGGCTTTATTTATAAAGCAGGGCGAAAGAGACAAGATAAGTGGCGCCATTCCAACCTCAATCTGTTCTTTGCAGTATCTTATTGAACTTGATCTTGGAAACAATGAGCTTACTGGTTTCATCCCCACCATGCCAACCAGCTTGAGTACGGTTCTGAATCTAAGTCACAACCATCTCAGTGGGCTATCCCTTCAAATGTTGGCTCTTTACCTGACTTGGAGACCCTTGATCTTTCCTATAACAACTTTTCTGGTCAGATATCATCCTCCCTTGTCGTTCTTCCAAGCTTGACATAGTTGGTGCTTTCTTATAATCAGCTCTCTGGATCTCTTCCAATATTTTACAAAGTGGTTGTCGATTCCACGGGAAATCCTGATATTACCATTATTAATCCAGAGATGATTGTAGGTGAAGATAACATGTCAGCTATATGGATTGCAGCAGATTCATTTGTATCGTCATCTCTTTCTACAGGGATGGGATCAGAAACAGATGGTTTACATGTTGAAGGAGCAACTATCCGACTACTTGTTCACAAAAAAAAAAAAAAAAAAACTATCCGACTACTTCACGCCACATGAAAAATCCAATGCCAAGCCCTGGATGCATGTAATATTTTTTGTTAGGATAACTAATGCTCATGTAACCAATAAATATTGAACCGGTTTTTTTTTCCCGCATACTAGTTGAATTGCACCAGAATATTCAGTTTGTCCTGCAGACCATCGGTTGGGAAGAGTCTAGTAGATACTAGATTTAGGGGTGCGCCTTGGCGCACGAACCCGTTGAATCCGGACCAATTTAGCGGAATATGTGACAGGAAAATAAATACGTGCAAATAGAAGCATATTATTGTAGCAACAATAACAACCCGGCAGAAAAACGATGCATAATATTGTTCATATACAATCAATGAAATATGAGAACATATTACAATAACCAATACTGAAAATATAGCATAGTAAGTAACATATATGGCTTTGTCCAAGGTAGTAAAAGCAAAGGTACAACAAAAGTAACATCTACGTAAGCTCCCTATATGGGCATCCTTGCGCCATAGTCTTTAGATGCTGCAACACATAGGAAACGAAGACCAAATAGTCACCACCAAAAGCTCACATAGCTGCATATCAACAGAAAAAATAGCTGATAGTCAAACATGAGGTAAATCAAAGAAACAAAAAGAGTAGAAGATAAATTAGCTAACAGTCAAACACAACCATTCCTCATTTTCTCCAAATGTTTTTTCAGGACGACACTTGCATGTCTAAGCCTAAATCTCAAGTCTTCGAAGTTAAAAAGTACATTGTTTCAAACCGTGTCCGCAAAACGGATGAATAAATACTAATAATTTTTTCGATCACTTTTCGTATAGGAAAGAGTAAAGATTAAAAAACAAACAATTTCTTAACATACAACTCAGAACTCGCCTTTAATTCATTCTTCAGCAACCTTATGGCAGACAACAGAGGAAGCATTGAGTATACATACGGTATGTTGGGTAGATGCACGAATCCATGACCCATCCGATCATAACAGAAGATGCAATAGCTGAGGAGATCATCATCCATAATGGAGCCACGCTGGTAGCGACCTCAGCCCGGGAAATGATAATTAGACCTTGCAATAATAGGGAGATGCCAAAAGTAGAGAATCTATCACAAAAAAGTACTCACGGGTCAATCGTTTCTAAGGCATTTAAGACCTCTCTAGAGACAAGTACAAATGCTTTATTTGGCCAAAATCTCATCGATAGTCACATCATAGGCTGTTCTGCAAAAGAAAAATGCAACAACTGAATGCATCTGTTATATGTTGATCCAAATTCTACAAAGTGTGGGCCAACTTCAGACTCGTTACACTCGGCCCAAGCCTCCCGGCGACGGGCCTCGCTCCACTCGTCAGAAGTTGGCCTATACTTTGTAGAATTTGGATCAACATATAACAAACTCCACCTTGAGACAAATTCCTCCAGATTTAACGAAGATAACGAAGAACGAAAACGATATAGGGACGCCTGTGGGGGTGCGAGGGGCGACAGGCCCCCGCAGTACGGTACGGATCGTCAAAGACCTAGGTTTCCATCGATATATAAACCCCTTGTAAGCCGCCGGTTGGGATGTGTTGCATCTGTGAAATCCCCGGCATTTGTAAACACTCCTCGATATAGTGAAGTTTCGCTGGCTGGCGCCCGTGGTTTTTTTCCTCTCTTTGTTGGAGAGGTTTTTCCACGTTAAATCTGTGTCCTCTTGCTGTGTTTTCGTTCTTCGTTATCTTCTTGTCGCGATTGTAACAAGTGGTATCAGAGCCCCAGGTTCTAATCTAGGGTTTGCGACATGTCATCATTGAAGTTCGATCTACCACAGCTGGACTACACCACAAGGTTCTCCTTGTGGCAGGTGAAGATGCAGGAGATTCTCGCCCAAACTTCTGATCTGGATGAAGCGCTGGATGGATTCGGTGGAAAGAATGCTAAGACCTGGTCCGCCGAAGAGAAGCGGAAGGACCGTAAGGCTTTGTCTTTGATTCAACTTCATCTGTCCAATAATATTTTGCAAGAAGTACTGGAGATGAAATCTGCTGCTGCCCTATGGGAGAAACTAGAAACGGTCTGTGTGTCAAAGGATCTAACCAGTAAGATGAATGTGAAGATGAAGTTGTTCTCGCACAGGCTGCAAGAAGGTGGATCGGTAATGAATCACATATCTGTTTTTAAAGAGATTGTTTCATACTTGCAGTCTATGGAGGTAAAATATGATGATGAGGATTTAGCTCTTCTACTCTTATGCTCGTTGCCTAGTTCCTATACACATTTTCGTGATACAATATTGCTGAGCCATGATGAACTAACCCTTGCCGAAGTACATGACGCCCTTAAACAGAGGGAAAAGATGAAAACTATGGTAGGATCAGATGGGTCGTCATCCAAGGCCGAGGCTCTGCAGGTTCGTGGCAGGACCGAGCAGAGATACAATAACTATGGCAACAGAGATAAGAGCAAGGATGGTACAAGTCATTCAAAGTCCAAGGGAAAGGATAAATTCTGCAGGTATTGTAAGAAATCTAATCATGTTATTGATGATTGTTGGAAGTTGCAGAATAAGGAGAAAATAAACAGAACTTACCAACCGAAAGATAGGTCTGAAGGTTCTGGCAAGGCTGCTGTTGTTTCTGATAGTTCTGATGGTGAATGCTTAGCTGTTTTTGCTGCTTGTGCTTCTCGTGATGATGAATGGATACTTGATACTACATGTTCGTTTCATATTTGCTGTAACAAAGATTGGTTCAGTTCATATGAGTCTGTGCAGACTAGAGATTTTGTGCATGTGGGGAATGACAACCCATGCCATATTGTTGGTGTTGGATCTGTTAAGATCAAGACACATGATGGCGTGACACGCACGTTGAGTGAGGTGAAGCACATACCAAGCATGGCCAGAAATTTGATCTTCCTGAGTACCATGGACGTTGATGGATACAAGTACGCCGGTGGGCATCGAGTTCTGAAGGTATCAAAAGGTTCTCTTATTCACATGATAGGTGATATGAATTCTGCTAAATTATATGTTCTTAGAGGTAGCACTTTGCCTGGTATTGCTGCTGCTGTTACTTATGATTCTGATGATTGTGGTAAAACACATCTATGGCAAATGCGTCTTGGGCATATGAGCGAACAAGGCATGGCAGAGTTGGTCAAGAGAGAGCTGATTGATGGTTGCAACTTGGGTAAGTTTGAGTTCTATGAGCACTGCATCTTTGGTAAGCATAAAAGAGTTAAATTCAATGCTTCCGTTCATACCACCAAAGGCATATTAGATTATGTGCATGCTGATGTATGGGGTCCGTCCCGTAAGACTTCTATTGGTGGTGCTAATTATATGCTTACTATTATCGATGATTACTCAAGAAAAGTGTGGCCTTATTTTCTGAAGCATAAATCTGATGTTTTTGATGCTTTTAAGAAGTGGAAAGTTATGGTTGAAAAGCAGACTGAGAAGAAGGTAAAGCTACTACGTACTGACAATGGTATGGAATTCTGTTCTAATGAGTTTGAGGAGTTTTGCAGTAACGATGGCATGATCAGGCATCACACCATCCCATATACTCCTCAGCAGAATGGCGTGGCAGAACGCATGAACAGAACCATCATCTCGAGGGCTCGTTGTATGTTGTCTAATGCAGGTATGCATAGGCGTTTCTGGGCTGAAGCAGCCAACACAGCGTGTTACCTCATCAACGGGTCACCTTCTATTCCACTTGAGAAGAAAACTCCCATTGAGGTATGGTCAGGTTCGCCTGCTGATTATTCACAGTTGAGAGTTTTTGGTTGCACTGCATATGCTCATGTTGATAATGGAAAGTTAGAGGCTAGGGCTATTAAGTGCATATTCCTTGGTTATGGTTCAGGAGTTAAAGCATATAAACTATGAAATCCTGGAACTAAAAAGATTTTGCTAAGTAGAAACGTTGTTTTCAATGAGTCCGTTATGTATCATGATAGCTTGCCATCAGATACCTCTCATGTTGCTATTGGAGAGGAGAGAGTTAATGTGCAGGTGGAGAACCTGCAGAAAACTGTTGATAATGATGCTATCATTGAAGATACACATGAGGAAAACATTGATGATATTGTTGTTCAGCACTCACCTACTGTTTTGCAGCAGCCACATGAGTCCATTGCTGCTGATAGACCGAGGCGTAACTGTGGCCCTCATCCTCGTTTAATTGAAGAGTGTAATCTTGTACATTATGCTTTGAGTTGTGCTGAACAGGTGGAGAACGATTCTGAACCTGCTACATATAATGAAGCCATTGCATCCATTGACCGCGAGAAGTGGGTTTCTGCTATGCAAGAAGAGATGCAATCGCTTGAGAAAATTGGCACATGGGATGTTGTGCGCTTGCCTAAACAAAAGAAGGCGGTCCGCTGCAAATGGATCTTCGAGAAAAAGGAAGGTTTGTCTCCCAAAGAGCCTTCAAGGTACAAGGCAAGGTTAGTAGCAAAAGGGTTCAGCCAGATTCCAGGTATTGATTATAATGATGTGTTCTCTCTAGTTGTGAAGCATAGTTCCATTCGTACTTTTTTTAGTATTGTGGCTATGCGTGATCTTGAGCTTGAGCAGTTAGATGTCAAGACTGCTTTTCTGCATGGAGAGCTTGATGAGGAAATATACATGGACCAACCAGAAGGGTTCATAGTGCCTGGTAAAGAGGATTTTGTGTGCAAATTAAAGAAGTCTCTTTATGGCTTAAAGCAATCTCCAAGACAGTGGTATAAAAGGTTTGATTCATTTATGATCTCACATGGTTTTGAGAGATCTAAATATGATAGTTGTGTTTATATCAAGTTTGTTGATGGGTCACCTATATACTTGCTGCTATATGTTGATGATATGTTAATTGCTGCAAAGGGCATAAAAGAAATCACTACTTTGAAGGCACACCTAAGTAGTGAGTTTGAGATGAAGGATCTTGGTGCTGCTAAGAAGATCTTAGGTATGGAGATTACCCGAGATAGAAAATCTGGTTTGTTATTTCTTAGTCAGCAAAGTTACATTAAGAAAGTTCTTCATCGTTTTAATATGGATGGTGCCAAGTCAGTTAGTACTCCTACTGCTCCTCATTTTAAATTGTCAGTTTCTCAATGTCCTACTACTGATGAAGAGTTTGAGTACATGTCAAAGGTGCCATATTCTAGTGCTGTTGGTTCTTTGATGTATGTCATGGTTTGATCTTGTCCTGATTTATCATATGCTATGAGTTTGATAAGTAGATACATGGCTAATCCTGGTAAAGAACATTGGAAGGCTGTTCAGTGGGTTTTCAGGTACCTTCTTGGCACTTCCAATGCTTGTTTGAAGTTTGGCAGGACCGGTGAGGGACTCGTTGGCTATGTGGATTCAGATTTTGCTGCCGATTTGGATAAGAGAAGATCCCTCATAGGTTTTGTGTTTAATGTTGGTGGTTGTGCTGTTAGCTGGAAGGCTACATTGCAGGCTGTTGTTGCACAATCTACTACTGAAGCTGAATACATGGCTATTGCTGAAGCTTGCAAAGAATCTGTTTGGTTGAAAGGTTTGTTTGCTGAGCTTTGTGGAGATGATTCTTGCATTACTTTGTTTTATGACAGTCAAAGTGCCATATACCTTACAAAAGATCAGATGTTCCATGAGAGAACTAAGCACATTGATGTCAAGTACCATTTTGTTAGAGACATTGTTGCTCAAGGTAAATTAAAGGTATGCAAGATCAGCACTCATGATAATCCTGCTGATATGATGACTAAACCTGTTCCTGTTGCTAAGTTTGAGCAAAGCTCAAACTTAGTTGGTTTAACTAATTAGCCCAAGTGGCTATTGGCGCCGAAAGTATTTGCTTTGTTTGTTCAGGAAGATGGTTGTTGCTGATGCTACAAGGAGGAATTTGTCTCAAGGTGGAGTTTGTTATATGTTGATCCAAATTCTACAGCATCGAATAACACAATAGAACAAGTAAAACAATAAAATGTAATTAAAGATTTTGTCCGTGCAAATAGGAATTATAATTTCAGGAGCAAATAAAATACTACTCAATAATCAGTTTAGAATGTTAAAGATCACACCTTGTAAGTCCCGGTCAAGATGCCGCCGATGCCAAACGTCCGCCCAGCCAGCCTTCTCACCACCAGCACAGCTTCTGCCGACTCTCACTGTCGGCTGACGCCGCCAGCCGCCGACAACCCCGTCCCCCCCCCCCCCCCGCATCCCTTGTCAACCGGCGCAGCCCCGGGTGTCGGTCATGATCCCTTTGTAGCGTGCACCTGTTGGCCGTCACCGGAGTGCCCGCCACCGCATGCTCCTACTGGCCTCCTCCGGGGTGCTCTCTGCCGCCCCCGTCTTCCTCCACCTTGGCGTGCACACCATGAGGGCCACTGTCCTGGACTCAGAGTGCTAGCGCTAATGGACACCAAGCACTGAAATTTGGTATCACACGATCGAATCCATGACTGAAATTTTTTACATGTGCTAGCGCTAATGGACACCAAGCACTGAAATTTGGCTAGTATGAAGATGTTCTATAGTAGCCTGGAGTTCATGGTTGATTAGTTCATGGTAGCATGAAGATTAGTTCACAGTACTCGGAATATATTTGTGATATCTTGTTACATATTAATTATCTGAATGCTTGTTACCGTTTGTATTACTCAGCATTGTGTGATTTATTGACTACGTAAGGATTTCTCAGAGAAAAGATAAAACAAATCCTCTGTGCATTTTTTTAGCTGTAACATAGCTAACTGCCTCTTGAGCTGCAATATTACATCTCCACTCTAATATCTAACTGTACTTTAATCTGCAGATACCCTTCATACTGTCAAGCAGATATATTACACTGAAGTATGCGCTGGATATGAACAAAAACTAAGATCTTTGAAGATGTCGAAGAGAACACAGACACACTTCTGACAACATTGTGCATTTTTCAGAACACAGACTTCGACATCAATGGAGTAGTGGTTTGTTTGAGGAAAGTAGAGCTTACGATATGACCCATACGGTAAGGGTGAGTTGACGCCATTGACTAAGACCTCGCCATACATCTTCTCAGCACCATGCAGCCACCCTGAATCAGCGAGTGACAGCCATTAATTTGTAACCCGCTCGGGGAGCTGACCTGCTCATGGCACCACACTCCATTCAATAGTCCATGCCACCGATCGTCCTCCATCGCCGCCGTTGAAAAGAAATTGTCGCCGTGGCCGCGGTGGAGAGCACAAACGGCGGCCTCTCTTGACAAAAGAACTGGTTCGGTCTATACATGGTTTTGATGGCACAACTTACATAACTCCACACTTTGTAGGACAAAATGGCATGCAACCAAGCCTAAAAACAGGACCATGATGAAATAAACAGCAAGTTCAAGCCACAATGTCCAGGAATTTTTGAAAAAAATGCAACACAATGTATAATTATTCATTGGACTGCAATTTGGAAGTGAAGGTGCAAAATGTAAGAATAAATAGCACAACCGCCTAATGTTTTTTTCTAGAAGTTGTAACCGGTACCATTTAGATACACACACTTGCTCCATTTAGAGGAAAACTTCGATATTGTGAGTCCCATTAATTAGGTTAGTGAATCACTGTGCATCTTAGCACAAAATCTCCAAAACCACTCTACAAAATAGAACGTGAGACAACTTATGCAAAATGGTATTTAGAAAGCTATAAAATGAAGTGCAAGATAATAGCTCTGCAAACAGAGGTAAAAGAATTATAAGATGTAAGAAAAATGCTACGCAATAACACAAATATAGCAAACATGAATCAGGAGTTCTGCCAAACTACTGACACACTTTTTATGTTTCTAGGTATATTGTCGTTCTAGAGCTGCACCGTTCTATACATACTTCTGGGAGAAAAAACAGAGACCAATATCAATCCACAAGCTACTGCAAGGTATATGTATGGATGCATTGGCCGATGAGATGAAAAGCAAACTAAGTATCAACCAACTTCGAATATCGTTTTGATTTCAGATAAAAAATACTGTTCTGAATGTAAAATCCTGACTACTTTGCTACTTGATTCAATACTGTTAGAGTCGGGATTTAGATTCTTTAGAATTTACCATAAATTGACCCCCTAATATAGATGGATCTATATGGAAATTCGTATGTGGTGTATTTAACTATATTTTTTCTTCTTCGTGCAATACCATGTACTGTAACCCACTGACCCAAACCAAAGTACCACGTTATAGGTATGTAAGTAACTCAAAATATAAAATCATCCCCCGTGAGTGTTCACCCTTTAAAAGTGTAGCAGCACAGAAGGTAACCGCAGTTCTAGTAAGGAAATAATGTTCCGCAGTTTAAAAAGATAGAGCTTCCCCAAATGCCTTGTTATCAGAAATCAACTCCAGAATAAATGCTGCAAGTAGAATGCAAAAGAATTCAAAACTTGAAGTGTTGCTTTCAACACAAATCACCCGAATTCAAACTGAATGGATAAGGCACTAGAAACAACATCTATATAACCACATTCGTTGTTTCACCCTTGAAGAGTATAAATGAACTACAGTAATATATTTACTTCATAATCTATGTGCATACAGGAAATGCAGTGATAAAATTATGGGGTTTTCGGAGGACGACTGCTTACAAATATAAAGATATTAGGAACAATACTGTATATTGCACTATCAATATAAATTTGATTAAGATGTGAATGAAGCAACAAGCTAACAAATACTTCAGAAATAAAATTATGCAGTGGCAGACGAGCCAGCTGACAGAGTTTCAGAATTTTACTGGAGGCTCAGATGGTCCTTGAAAAAGGTACAAACGCGATGATCTGGTAAAGAAAGAGGAAGAAAGTTCAGTACAATTTTACCGAGCGATAAGAGATCTAAACAATAATAGTATCATTTACTCATTCTTCATTTGCTTCCTTGATAATTTTGTTTCTTTTTAATGTGTTAGTCAAACTAATATTGTGATCAGCAGAAATGCCTAGAAACTTACATTACAAAAGAATAGGACACAAAGCTTCAGATCTTCATACAACGCTTGTCATTGATTCGATGTGACCCTAAAAATTCACACAGATCACGGTCATTTCTGAACCACAGACCCAGCAAAATAGAGATCTAATTGACAAACTTAACTACTCCAGCGACTAAGCGCAGAACACATCCAAGATCTGCACTAAAACCCATCAAGAATTGCTCGGCGACACACGCCAACTCAATGGAAAACTCACTACACCGATAAAAGCAACATAATACAAGGAAAGTGGAAAATAAAAGCGTGTGGGATGATGAGAACATCGTGCACGCGTTTGATTGCTCGTACCTATAAAAATATTGTCAATCATACAATAATATTATAATCCCATCATCATAAGTTTTGAATCTTTTAACAATGTTGTAGAAAACCAAACAGAGTTAGTTGGCAAGAAAAACCAAAACTATAGCATAGATGAAGTGTTTGTAAATTACTGAGCATACCATGAGGAGATTCAATGCTATAAGCTGAAATTTGTATGCCAAGTAAAATCCATTTACCTACTGCATTATTGGGAAACACATATGCATCAATGTAATAGTAGACTTCACTTATCACGACTTTAGATATGACATGAAGAGGAAATCCCTATAAAGCGGAGATCATAGTTAAGACATCTGAGGCACACTCTCGCAAGTCCAAACAGTAGGTCTCTCAATAATTGCCTTGCTCATCTCTTGAGAAAATCTACCATGAAGTTCCTGTAAATTACTGAGCATGACATAAGGACATTTAAGCTGAACTGTATGCCAAGTAAAATTCATGCACCTACTGCAGCATGTATAAATACATACGCACCAGAGCAATGGTACACTTCATTCACCTTGACTTTTGAATAGCACATGAAGAGGAAATCCCTATAATGTGGACATCATAATCAAGTCATTCGAGACATGCTCTCGCATCTTTCCTCGCCTTTCGGGGTGATAATCATAGAAAAACTCACAATGGTTCCTTAATTGTAGATTAGTAATTGATAAATTAATACAGAATATTATCATTTGCTGATATTAGAGAATAATAAGATAGTTCATTAGCATAGGCATTGGGAATTGATCAAGGAACATGGGGCCAGCAGGGCTACCGCAGCTGCAGCCTGTCGGTATGGCCGCACCACACGACGCACGAGCAGCCGGACGAGCGACGCTCAAACCAAATCGATTATTCTCTTCTCCTGTTTTCCTGCGCATGTGTTTTTCTTTCCTTCCCCAATTAGCAATTTGGTAGCAGGACGATTGCTTACCTAATTTGTTCTTCAAATTTACAAATTGCAATAGGTCAGCAGCCATGGGAAAGGCCACTTAAAAATTAATTGATTTTGTCCTGAAAATAGTGGGGTTGAAGAGGATCCTTCAGCACCAGAACCGTGAAGAATTAATTTAAGAAAATTTGTTTTACGATTAAGGTCTAGTGAAGTGGTGTGTTTTAGAAATTTTATTTTAGCCTGGCCCGTCCTTGGTTTTTCTTCAAGCTCTGCCATTGCTTAGAATGAACAACTAAATTATATGTTGCTGTATGGGGATGGATTAGAGATGAGCCAGCAAGGAGATTGAGTGAGCAACAATTACAGGTGAGTCATGGAGGAGCAGCTCAGCTAGATAATATGTACCTCCTGTAACGAAATTGATGGACGGAGAAGCAGAGATATTGGGGTCGTTGAGGAGCTCCACCAGCCGCTCCTACTGACGACGGCACGGCGCGCGGCGACGGACTGCGCTGCTCCCCGTCGGCGACCAGACGCTACTCCAGACGACGGCGGTGCGAGCGGCCGGCTTAGCCACTCCCGTCGGCCACCATCGAGGCTCCTCGTTTCAACGGCATGGCCGGTGGAGCGGCGGTGGCAGGAAAAGGACGACGACACAAGGGGATGGGAGGAGATGCGGGGCTAGAGGATGGCGGCTCGCTCGGGGGAGGAGGACGCGGGAGCAAATGGGCTATGACGGCTAGGGTTTCCACATCGGGGTCCGTTTTATACGATGCTATAAAAACAAATCAACCGCTCTGATTTAATATGAGCCAAAATTAACGGCTCATCAAATCTAATTAATAGGAGGACGCCGCGAGGGGGCACCAATTACATCTTTAGATGTAAAGGAATAAGTTGCTACCACATATGTTCTTGCAGTTTTTGTTTAGATTACATTCACTCGCGGTGTTCTACTGTATTCAACAAAAGTTAGAAGGCAACATATACATACTGATGTTGTCCAACCTAAGAATCACAATAGTATATTACTGAATTCGCACACTTTTACAATAGTCTAGAAAATCAGAGCCAACTTTCAGAGCAAGAAAAATACTACGCAGCCTGCATGCCATATGATTCGAGCGATCAATTAAACACAAATGCCACGTACACTGGATAACAGGAATTTTATCAACAGTTTAAGTTTCAGGTTATTTGATTGAACTACAAATTGATTAATTCAGTTCAGAAACAATTCATCGGTATTCTCGTGGATACTGAACAAGACTAGAAAAAGAGCATGGCTTATGATCCGTTCCGAGCGACTAATCTATACCTCTATACCTAATAATAAAGGACGAAGTGTTTCTTTCGGTCCAACACTTTTTTGGACCGTTCTAATCTTGCCAGTTCGATGATATTTACCACATATGTCACCCGTAAGTCATTATAGACACAAGTGTCCACCGTCCGCCCGGACGCACGCGATAACCATCCTTAACACCAATCCGACCCAATCTTTTCCCTGCAGCACACCATCCCTCCTCTATTTGTATACACGTCCCGGCTTGATTTCGATCGACACTAGGGCGGAGAAGATCCAATCGAGACTTCTGCAGTTCTACTTAAATCTTCCTATCGATTTTGATCCAATCGTTCTAGGTCGCGGCAAAGAGCTTAAGAAGAAAGGTTATGGCCGACGGAGGCGGGGTCGCGGCCATGGCGCCCTAGATCCGGCCAGCGCCAATCTCATCAGCGTGGCCATGGGGAGCGCTGCGAGCTGCTCCGTAATTGATTATTCTCCGATCTGGAGGTGGGCACCACAGCTGGAGGTCGAATTGGAGCTAGACGAGCTCCATCGGTGCATTGACCTTCCCAATCCATGGCTACATCGTATCCTCCTACCAACAGTACAAGCACGGCAACCAATAATGTCGGATTCAGTCAACAAATACTCTGTATGCGTGTTTCGTGTGTCCATGTTCTGCAATCTGCAATTCTGCATGTGTGTCTCGACGGATTCACAACCGGTGTTGCAAACTTATGCATATAATATGTTACGGAGAAAGATTAATTAGCATGAGGCTGCTCTAATACACATCATGCCCCAGTTTTGAGATGCCGCCATGGTCCATGGAAGCCGTGTTTGAGATCTTGCCGAGGCTGCACTAGAGGCAGGCGACCGTGCACCTCTGGTTGTGTCCGACATCGTCTACTTTTGTAGTCCACGGCCGCCCCAAGTGATCCTCATCCTCACGAATTTACCTGGATCCAGGAGCTGCAACCATACCAGCTTCATGTAAGAGCTCTAAGACAAGTTGTTTTCTTAGCATTTGAAAGGATGAGCAAGTTTAGAAACTTAGCCCATACCAGCTTCATGGTCTGTATCATCCTTTGTCACTGATGCAAAAACTACAACTTGGCATGTCAGTGCTCAATGCTGCCTTGACTAGGCCATGACTGGATATTACACGAGTTCTATATAAAAGAGTTGCTAACTGAATTGAGGAGAACAAATCCATCAGAAGCAAAGCATTCTATAAGCCGGAAAGCATCAATAAAAATCAGGAGCTAGGTACTGAGACGTTCTAGGTTTGGTGATCTCTCCAGGTTCTTGGATAATTAAAAAAGTGATTCATGGTCTAAAAAGGCAGTCTATGTTTTACAAAAAATTCTGAACTTGCTCATCCTCTCAGACAATGACCCCCCATCCGTGGAAGCTAACGACAACACCTATTAGTCTGGAGGTGCTATCGTGGGATATATGGGGGGTCATCGTGTTACACAATGTAGTCGAATAATAAGGTTGAACCCGTAGCAACGCACGGGCATTTATGCTAGTTAGACGCAAATACGACACTGGATAGAAGGAAATTTATTACGTACCAGTTTAAGCTTTTGGATGATCTGATTGTCTCGTAAATCTCAACATTCTACTAATTTGATTACTTCAATTAAGAACAATTCATCAGTATTATCAGGATATAATTAATGGCTCCAACTTTATTTAGATTCGTATGTATCTAGTTAAATATTTAGAGTACAAGCGCCCGAATCTAGACAAAGTTGAGGCCTGATATGGATCGGAGGAGTAAAAAAACGTTCATATTTAGGCAGGAATGATCTAAGAGAACAAAATAATGATGAAGAGATTTATAGGGAGTACTAAGTGGAGATCCTCGATGAGGAGAGGATCTGCTCTGATTGCGGATCAGCTCTTCCCAACCTGAAGCAATCAGAGAAGTCCTGCTTACGAGCAGAGCAGCTTGCTGTTTGGCTGCGGTAGAGGCGAAGAGAGGGGGATGGGACCTCACCCCGCACGCCGTACGTCGCTGTATCAGGAGGAGCTCAGGACGGCATGTGTGCAGCCGCACATCGACGGTGCGACGAGAATAGGCGGCGACATCGGTGACCAGGGCAGGGCGGCCGGCGGCGTGTAGAGCCAACGGGGTGGCGGTGGAAAGAAAGGTCGAGAGCATATGCGGGCCACGTCATCCAAAATCACTTCCTTCATCTTCTGCCAGCCGGCTGGGGATTATGGGAAAATTGGTTATTTGCCCAAAAGTTCATCAACCTTGGATCATCTACCTAAACTTGGTTGTACATTGGTAAAATACCTAACAGGGACTTGAAATTAAAACACAAATATACCAGGTCTTAATTAAAGTTGATCTATGGGTTATCTTCATCACTGATTAGAGCGGAAACATTTCCTCTGATCGGCCATCGTCCGCTGCGCTGCAAATTATTCAAGTCTATGCCGTCCTTTTTATATGAATTAGGATCATAATTTACCTCAAGATGGAGCAATATATACTGATCAAGTGCGGGCTTGTACGGGCTAACATGCAAAACTATTTGAAGATATTGGCCGGAGAAAGTAACATGGATAGATCAGGCACAAGACGTAAATGCGGCCGGCGGTCAGCGGAAACGGTGCCTCCCGGCAGCAATGGCTGCAGTCACGAGCGGGATACGCTGATGAAGGGCAAAAGGGGTAGCACACAGGTGGTTGATCTCCTGTTAGGAGCAACGGCGCATGTGTGAAACTGCTGATGAGCGTTTCCGATCTAATCTATGATGAAGCTGATCCATCGATCATTTCATGACCAGTTCTAATTAGGATCCTGCTATAATTGTGTTTTAATTTAAGTTCCTGTTGGGTATTTTACCAATGTATAACCAAGTTTGGGTAGATGATCCAAGGTTGATGAACTTTTGGATAAATAACCAATTTTCCCGGGGATTTTTCCGGAGTTGGGAAGGACGGGAACCCTACGGCGCCAATCCGTCCACCTCACGCACTCCTCTCATCCTCCTCCAGACGCCAACTCGGCGAGCTCGCGGCCGATACCCGTTTTGCCGGTGGGGATTCCCGTCGGAATCGCCGCATGCGTCGCGCTCCCTGGGGAGAAATTCGTGAGTTCCCTTTTCCGAACATCCTAGCTCTTGTTTTGGTGCCTTCTTATCATGCAATGCTTCGATACATTTGGGTACATTTCCTAGAAACAAAATCAATTCGTAGCGTCGATGGTATCCCAACATGACTGCAAACCAGGGAAAACATCAACTCCGCTACAGATTTCTTTGCAGAATGGTTCAGGTATACACACACAGACAGCCACGTAGCACAATGGTAGCATTAGTTGTTCCATAAACGGTTGCAATTCCAGTTAAACGAAACCATTTCTTTACAAATGGAAGTTCACCATTTCAAAATAAGCAAATGGAAGTTGAGAAATAAAGCAGGCCAAGGCCATGTTTTCAAGCAATCAACGCTTGTGCCTCTTTCACAATATCCCAGAGGAGGGGTTTGACAGTCTTCTTCGCTCCACCATCAGTCCCAGCGAAGAGCATGCAGCTTTCAAGGTTACACATGATTCTCGAAGCCTCGGACAGTGTTTCCACGAATTTCTGATCCTTGAAGTGTGTCGTGTACTGTCCGCGCCGCATCATCGTAACAGCAATCTGGCCGCAGAGCTTGACGATTCGTAGACTGTTAGCTGTGGCCTCATGGTTCTCTTCTACTATAATCTTGAGCTTCGCCACAAATTCACCTTCTCCTGGGGCGATCTTCCTAGCCACTTCATCAAAGTCATCTACACTGATTATCAGTTTTTCACACATCACCCAAGTAAGGGATAATAATGCTTCCTTTAATTCCATCACAGCTCTCTGTTCCTCATTTGCCTGACTAGATGACTTGACGATGTACTTGTTGTGTCCCGAAAGTTGGTTCTCTTCATTGTTTCTGGGGGCAGAGACTTGCTGGTTTTCTTCATCGTTTCTGGGGCTAGAAACTTACTGGTTGTCTTCATCATTTGGGGGCGCAGAAACTTGCTGGAATTCTTCCTCGTTTCTGGCCGCAAAAACTTGTTGGATTTCTTCATCGTTTCTCTGAGCAGAAAGTTGCTGGTTTTCTTCATCATTTTGGGGGGCAGAAACTTGCTGGAATTCTTCCTCGTTTCTGGCCGCAAAAACTTGTTGGATTTCTTCACCGTTTCTCTGAGCAGAAAGTTGCTGGTTTTCTTCATCGTTTTGGGGGGGCAGAAACTTGCTGGAATTGTTCCTCGTTTCTGGCCGCAAAAACTTGTTGGATTTCTTCATCGTTTCTCTGAGCAGAAAGTTGCTGGTTTTCTTCATCGTTTTGGGGGGCAGAAACTTGCTGGAATTCTTCCTCGTTTCTGGCCGCAGAAACTTGTTGGATTTCTTCATCGTTTCTGCGAGCAGAAAGTTGCTGGTTTTCTCCATCGTTTCTCTGTGCAGAAATATTGCTTTGAGATGCTATCATTGGGAGTTCTCTTTGGCTGGTCAGTGCTTCTGTGAGGACCTGCAACAAACAACAATACTGATAAATGCGGGGACAATCAGAACTATTTGTTGGGGATATACCAAACGGGTATAGCGATGACATGGAGATATTCTAGCAAGCCTATTGCCGGCTGTAGAAAGGCCCAATATGAAGGCCCAGCCGCGGTAGAAAGGCCCAAGCCGGAGTCAGTGAAGAAGCCGAAGACATGCCAGACTTGCCGCCTTAGTCTAGGACTTAGAGTTTGTATCGGCTACGGCTTCTCCTGTATACCCTTAGGTCCGGCCGCCTTTATAATCTGGCCTATGGGATCCCTTAGGACAGAAGACAACACAATGCGCTATGCGTAACCTTGTAACATGTACGCATATCTGCCTTATAGTGAGTTACAGTAGGAGTAGGGATCATCCGCCGCATGGACCTGAACCTTGGGTAAGATCTGTGTATAATCTTGCACCCGGAGTACCGCCTTACTCTCCTCTCTCCTCTCCATGAGCCACCCTACATGACTCCCGTGTTGACAATACCACGACACTACAATATACTTCAGTGTTATGTTTGGATTAGATAAATGAATTAAGACGGTTACCTTTGGTAGCAAGGTGTTCTTCACATGTCCCTTGTCCATTTTATGGTGACTACTCAAATTTTCCAAGATCTCCCCTGCTATTTTTCTGTATATGATCTTGTTCTTGGCATCAAGCATTTTAGTGAGACTGTCAACGTTGTTGCTTGCTATAAACTCAGCAATAGTACTTCCTGTCTGGGACGATAAATCTGGCTTCGATAGTAATGCCAGTGTTTTTCCAGCCGTAACTTTAAGCTTGATGACAGATTCTTCTTCGCCTTTGTCATCACTAAGGAAGACCTGTAGCTGCTCCTTGATGAAATTTTCTTTTGTTTTACTAGTGAGTTTGCTTTGCAGATCTAATGCCAGTTCTGCGAGGATCTCTATGGCTCGCATCTGCAGTTCGTTGCCAGATTTGTTGCGTTCATCAAGAAAGCTCTCCAGGTTGCTCAGTGCCTGCTTGCTAGAAGATATTTCATTGGCCAGCGTTTTGCCATTCTCATTCGGAGTATTGATGAGCCTGTGCACCAGTTTGAGCGATCCATTTACTATGTCCGCCCATGCATTTACTTTGACATCTTCGATTGTTGTTTTGGAGTGAAGAGGTGCCATGATCTTATGGAGGAGACCGTGAGTGTTGTATATGTCCCTACGATTGTGATGGTCGAATGCCAGCCTCTCCAGAATTGTCAGTCCCTGTAAAATCAGCTCATTCCAGTCATTACCGTCGTTGCTATGGATGGAGCTATCCGTTTCATCCTTCTGAGCGTCACCCTCTTGATTTCTTCCCTCTTTTTTCCTGTTTTGCTCTATACCTTTGACACTGAAAAACAATCTTTCTTGAGCTTCAGCAATAGACTCAATTTGAGGTCCTTGTTGGTTGTTCCAATATGGCTGGGTGGTATCGAGGAGGGAGGATATGCACTGTACTGCCCCGGGGAACTGAGATAGATGGATATCCCCAGCAAGGTATGCGATGATCCTGGCGGCGAGTTCCCTGCTCTCTCTGTCACTGCTTCTCTGCCCTAATGTATCGATCAGCTTCTGAATCTTCGGTCTTGAGGGGAGGAGGAGTGACCTCACATCTGCCTCTAACTTAATGAAGTTGTCTATCATCCTTGCTCCTGACAGGTAGTCTTTCTGGGATTCAGAGCCCAGCAACTCAACAGCATAGTTGATCAAATTCCTACCATTTATAGATGAAGGGTCATGCCAGCACTTTGCTCGGGTTTCAGAGAGGTACTCTACAATTGCCTTGCTGCCCCACTTTTCTGGTAACTTGCATTCTTCACGGAACGAAACGACAATCCATCGCCCTGCATAATTGTTCAAGGACCATAAAAAGAACAGCGCACCTTGGCAAATAACTAGAGAATAGAATATCTCTAGTGCTGGCTTCAGATTCGCTTTGCTGCTATCTTTGTCATCGTTGCCATAATCACGCTGCCCTATGCGCCACATTGAGAGCCCGACGCAAGCAATAGGCCCCAAAAAGTAAAGGATCCCAATAACTAGAACCACAACCAGGGCCACTACAGATAGTATTTGGATAGCAAAGAGAACAGTTTGTACCCCAAGAACGGTCATAAAACCAGAACCCGTGGGAAAGCGATACACTCTTTGTACAAAACCTCCTAGAGGGTTTATAAAAACTTTGTGTGCAAGCTTTTCCGTTAGCTTTAGAAAAATAGGGAACAGGTTGTCCCCCGAGTCATTGAAGATCCTGTGTGTGCCATAGCAAATACATAGTCAGTGTTCAAATAACTTCATCATCATACAAAATTTAGACGAACAAGAGTAAATTTCACACAAAGAGATAATTGCACATTTGGAAGTAAGCCTAGCTCAACTTCTTGGGGAAGTGGATGTACAAACCCAACGTCTAGATTCAAATCCTCATGGATACGAATTTAGGTTCCTATATTTATACTTGAGGACCAGCTATCCTGGTACTCATGCAATTTATCTTAAGGACCAGGCTTGGTGTTTAACCAAGTTTAAAAATACTGTACTCATGCTTAATGGTCGTGTGCATCTCTAGTTGGTGCAGAGGCCGGGAAAGTGAAATCCGTCCTCCATTTTTCCTCATCATCTTTTAATCTCCTATAGAAACTTGGTGTTAAAACAATTTTATTGGAAACTCCCGCACGCGTTGCTCTCGCAAGGGGGGGGGAGGGGGGGAGGGGGCAAAGGTAGTTTCCCCAACGGCGATCTGATGGTGGCGGGGTCTGGAAGCCGGGGCGGCAGCCTCGGGCTTTGATGGAGTTCCTCCCTCTGCGGATGGTGGCGCGGGTCGCATCTGCTGGCAGGGGCGCGGTCCTAGAGTTTCTCTCATGCCAAGAAGAAGATTTGCCTTCTGCTTGTTTCCATTGATCTAGTGTCAATATTGTGTTTCGGAAGGCTCCACCGGCGAACTCCTATGGGCGATCCATGCCTGCAGATTGCTGGAATGGATGGGATTCGGTCGCGCACAACCATTTTTTCTGACCGTTTGGTTTCAGAGGGAGCGAGACGAAGCTCTGCAGTCTGTTGCCATCGTGGAACATGTCTTTAGTTCCATGGTGAAGGGTGAAGTCAGTGTGCGGAGAATGTCATGAAAGCCAAGATTTGTGGACTACCAATGGTCGGTCAAGTCCTGATGGCGATGAGAAATTGGCTTGGTGATTCGTGTCTTATAGCAGCGACATCGAAAAGTAGGGGCAGAAGCATAGGAGGAGTTCACAGTCTTACCTTGCAGGGTAAAAATCCAATGTTTGACCTTAGTTGGTTGTGTCTGGCAATGACCTTGTTGAAGGCATTGTGTGAGAGAGGACTTTCTTCAGGGTGAAAACATATGCTCTTTGATCGAACGATGACGATGCTTGTGCTATATTTCCTCCTTGAAGGCGTCACTATTGGAGATGTTGGACTTTTGGTGTTGTTTCGGTGGGGTTAGTGTTGCTGCTGATAAGGGTCTTATCGCTATAGTGGAACTTTTTTTTTTAATTCTTCTTCTTATTTTTTTAACTGTCTGCATCTGTAATGCCAATAGGCTAAAACGTTGTTGAAGAGGCTAGATGTAATTGATATCATCGCGATATTAATATATGCTCTTTTCCAAAGAAAAAAATGAGATAATTGCATATACTTTGACGCAATACACCGTGGACATACGGAATACCATTGTAAAGTGATATAGCCTGACATGTGATCAGTTGTTTAGAGCCTGGCATGTTGGACCTATCAATGGTTGATTAAAAGACATGTGTAATTTATGTAGTTTTCAAGCAAATGAAGTAAACATAGACAAGGTAGATAAATTAAAAGCGAGATAGAATTTTGATAATAAGATATATATATCCTAAGGGAAGTCTTTTGCCTCACTTTAGAAAAATGTATGTTCCTCATGTTTCAACTTGGGTACCTCTTTTTTCATGAAAACACAAAAGGCTTGAATTTTGATTCATTGATAGAAAAAAGAGAGTTTTGTACAAACTATACATAGTTGCAGACCCAAGAATTATTCGAAGCCTAGGTAAACAGTGTATTTCAAGAATAATGACACTATTTTTTAATAAAATTACCATTAAATTAGGCTTGGCGGCCGGCCCGAAATCTAGGCATGTGCCCAGGCTTAGGGATGGTTGGGTCCGCTTATGCATAGACGTCAAAGGACGCACACCCGATACACTCAAGTCAATACATGGCTGAGGCTGTTAGGCGAAAACATTACAACCGACGCCACCAAACAAACCCTGGTCTAGATGCACACACTGAACACCGCAACGCAGGGAGAATCCAATCCGCAAAGAAGGGCAGAGTTGGGCCACTTCAGTTTTTGGAAAGACGCTCAAGAAGCACCACCACAGCCTACAGCGGCGATCTACGGCATTGCAACATTAGCCAGTAGCTCAAGAAGCACCTCCAATCCGCAAACAAGGTGTCATAAATTGACGTCAGTAGATTTATCTATATATATATACATAATAATAAAGTACGAGAGTGTTTCACTCCATCGTATACTTTTTAGGACGTTTTTACCCCTCCCGTTGTATCAATTTGGACGATAACAGTTCGTTCGTTTTATCCTAGGCGCACGCTAGGTGTGTCCATGCCAAAAATACGAGGAGACACGATCTAGGGTTCTTCCTCCCCTTCTAATTCTCTACACAGTGGATGGAATTGGAGATTTTGCGAGGATTTATATACTCTGAAAGCACTAGGCCAGACTTGACGATTTTTGCATAGCGAAATGAGAGCAGCATGCAAAAAATGGGACGGAACAAAATATGCTTCTATATATATAACTAAATTACAAACCTTGCTGCTTGTACCATGCTAATTGCTGTTAGGCACCAAAAATCCTCTTTCCCCAGCGAGCTGACGAAGCCACCCAGGAGGACCACCGTCGACCATGTGAGCGCTAGGTAGCCTAGCCCGGTTACGGCCATCAAAATGTAGGCCTGCAGGAGGGCGAAACTGTTCAGCGACATCTCCTCCGGCGGCCTTACCTCCTGCTGGTTAGATAGCCTGGATCCGGTGATCCTCTGCACGGTAGATATGACGCTGTCTACGAGGGAGCTTACAAACCAACCGACAACTGAAATTCCAATCGGTACTTCCGATACGACGACCATTACGGAGACGATTTTGAGTGAAGGGTTGCTCTGGAATCGGTGGAGGTGGTGGCTATTCTGCAGCCTAGCTAGCTTTGAAGTTGAAACACTGCTTGCAATCAAATCTTAAGCTAAATGGAATCCGGATCTGGGAGGTAGGTGACGCTGGAACGTCCAACTTTGTTTTATAGTAGTAGTAGCAAATTCCTAGACTCCGAGCCATCATGATTTTCATTTTTTCGTGTTGCAATTATAAATTCTAGTACTACTTACTGTATTGATATCTGTCCTTTATCTGAGCCTCCACTTTCTTCTTCCCTCCTCCCAATATAAAATATAAAATCAGTATAATTACTCACAATGAATATATCGGAGGAAAACGAGAGTAAGTTCCCCTCCTCTCCCCTCCCACGGCGTGCCCCAGGGCGCCGCCGGGGGCGCGGGGGGGGGGGGGGGGGGGGGGGGGGGCGCCGCCGCCCAAGTTCTCCCTTCATCTCCTGTCTCCCTTCCGCCACTGCCGCCGGCGTGGCCGTGGTGGCGGCGACCCCTGGTGTCGAAGGCGCTAGGGGAGGGGGGGTGATGAGGACTTCGACGGGCTGCTGGGGCGGCACCAGCGGATGTGTTCGGGCGCGGTGGTCGGACGGCGATCTGGACCAGGCGGCGGCCATTGCCGTCCTTGGCTCGTCCTCTCGGGCGGAGGAGGCTGGTCGTGGATCTCGATTTCCATCTAGATCCGGTGTTTCTGGCCTCGGCCAGTTGCGGCGCGGTTGGGAGGCTAGTGCGGAGCCGATCTGCACGAATCGACGGAGATCCAGCCGGCTGTGGGTGTCGAGAGGCGGGGGATCCGGTGAAAACCGGGCTCTCACTCGTTGACGACGGGCGATGACGGCATTGTTGCGCCGTAACCTTGTTGGAGGCATCGACCTTGCAACCTTCATCTCTTCATCGCTCGAGTTGCTCCGAGGGAAACCCTAGATCTGGGCCTTCCCGGATCAGACGATGGTGGCGCGTTCAACATCGTCTCCCTCTTGAGGGACCCGTTCTTGGAGCAAGTGCTGGATGCGGAAGGAATAAGGTGGAGCGGTCTTTCATCGGTGGCATTGAAGACGGTGAGTCTCGGCGGCAAGGTGTCGCAGAGTCTCGGTGATGGATATGGCCAGTTGGACTCGCGCAGGTCGGTGGAGCTGTCTGACGTCGAGGTGGCGTCGATGGTTGGCCTAGCTTGGGTTATGCATTGATCTCTCCTGAAGATGGGATTGCGAAAGATGGCTGCGGCGACTACTGTGGGTCTGCCGGACCGGTTTGAGTTCCTTGCGCGTCAATGGGCGGCAGGTTGAGCTATCAGTTTCTTAGATGAGGCGCGTCGGTGTGATGTCAGGGCAAATGGCCCTGTTCATGGGCATCCCCCTTATATGTTTAGGTGTAGCGATGATCGCTAGGATTGGTGGATTTCGGTTTGATCCTTGTATTTCTCCTTGTAAGGTTTAGTGAATAATTAATAAAACAGGTTGTGTGCATCGCTCGATGCAGAGGACGGGGTTTTCACCTCCTTTTCGAAAAGAAAAAAATATCATAAATAATATAGATATTTTATTCTATATATAGCTGGTTAAATATTATAAAATTTAACTATGACCAAGCCTAATAAGCAAAATAATATGAATAGGGAGTATTCAGGTTCTCTCTAGTCAGATCCATCTTTTTTTAATTTGCGGGGACAAGTAGGAGTACGTCGATTTGGAGGACGGGTTAATGGTAGAACTTTATATTGTTTTTTGAAAAATTCAAAATTTAAAGATTCAAAAATTCCGAAAAAAATATAGAAAGATAGATAATGATTTATAATACGGCGTCTGCAAAAGATTATTTGGAAATACTTTGTATTCTTGCCTCAGTAAAAAAGACAACAATTCAGATTTGGATGTGAACAGTACAATTTTTGAATGGGTCTGTTTTTTTTTCCAGAATTTGTCATATTTGTCTTTTTACTGCGCCCAAAATACAATGTATTTTACTTTTAAATTTTGCAAACATGTATTTTACATTGTGGGCTATGAATATATTTTTTTCAGAAAAAATTAACGCTTTTTGAAAAATTTAAAGAAGTCCTCAGTAGAGCCCGTCCTCCAAAACGATTTTTCGGGACAAGCAGACGTTTCATTGTTAGTTGGATCTCAATGTCCTATGAGGTGGTTAGGTTACGAGGTAATAAAATGGTATTACCTCTGTCCCAAGGCTTAAGACATATAACTTGTCCCAAGGCTTAAGACATATAACTTTTTTAAAAGTTAAACTACCTAAAGTTTGACCAAGTTTTGAAAAAAAATATTAATATTTACAATACATAATCCATTCCCTTTCATATATTATGAAACATATTTTTACATTATATCTATATAATATAATAGTTTTTAATAGTTTTTTCAAAAAGTTTAATCAAACTATACATAGCTTGACTTTTTAAAAAAAGTTATACTATGTCTTAAGCTTCGGGACATAGGGAGTATCGTGATGTTGCCAAAGGTTCTTGGTCTTCTACAACAGCGATACAGCATAATAACGCGCGGTGGGCAGCTAACATGTTGTGGCTGCCCTCGAGCGAAGCGCGCACGCTGTCGCAAAAGGCACATCGATGGCAAAAAGCTGCAAGTGCATGCATCTCCCACTACGGTACGGTCAGAGTAAAAGAACTGGAACTTTTTAATGTTATTTGTTTTCTCTAATTCTAGAAATATTGGGTTGATTTTGTTTTTTCTTCAGAAATAATACACTGACGATCCAGGCTGTAGCGACTGCAACTGATCGCTCGAGGTGAGAGCGACAGCAGTGTTTCTCATGCCATGTCTTCGTTCCCGCCAAGTCTCTCGCCTTCTTCTCGGAGGCAACAAAGATCAGTGGCGCCATTCCAACTTCAGTCAGTTCTTTGTACGTACTAGTATCTTACTGAACTTGATATTGGGGAAAATGAGCTTACTGGTTTCATGAAGTACTAGTGTCAGATGATATCAAATTTAAACATAATTGTGGCAAGCTAGGAAGAATAACAGTAGCAGGAGGATCTATGACAGATCAGCAAGTTGTCAGGGAAATGGAATGGATCATTCCGGGTAATATCATTGGGACCAGCTAGAACTAATATTTTCAAAGTTTTATTTCCCTCAAAAACTGATCTCTCTCGCCTAAGAAAAATTAGAAAAGTGCCCATAGAGAATACAAAGCTTTTTAATGTTTGAAGAGTGGTCGACGGCCAGTAGACAAATACCAGCTTGAGGATTGCCCATAAGTTGCCGTGTCATTATCTAGCTGCTTTGTTTGGAGTGGGGTCTTTGATTGGGAAGGCAAAAGAAATTGACATGGTCTTTACGAGAAAGCGTCATGTAATAAGGATGTACGTTCAGGTTACTAGCATTGCTCTTATTCCAGAAGGTAAAAATCATATGTATGATGGAGATGGATATGGGATTAGTTTTTAGGTGGAGAGAAACGAACCAACGGTTAATAATGATGTTACTATGACTGGTGCTAATCATGGTACCGATGAAAATAGTAAACAACGGACGGATGCTCATAAGAATGACAAAAATAACGTGTCTACAGATTCAACCAGTCCGGTGCTATCGTGCCTACACCCCTCAAGGAATGACACTTATAATATGGGTAAACAAGTGCCTTTTAAGTGTGGGGAATTTTCTTCTTTCCCTAGATGACTCTAGTAGTTGTTTATTTGAGGGCCGCGCAACTCCCGAATCGCCCAATTCCGAGGACCAGTGCCGCCGCCATCAGACCATCGTCGTTCGCCTCCCTCCTCCCCTCCCTTCCCCTTCCTCTCGGGTCATCTTGCGTGGGGCAACTCCGAAGGCCCCTCTGCCATCCTAGCGAGCTATTGTTTGATCTACTACTCATGGTCACTGCTGCCATCTTCGTCGGTGGTGGCGGCCATGCCTAGCCTGTCAAAGATGGGGGGTGAGGGCGGGCAAACTCCGACGGTCTCCTACGCACATGGCGGGTTGTCCCCGGGGCGGTGCATGTGGAACACGGGTGGTGGTGGAGGTCTTCCACGACGGTGTGTTAAATAGTGGCGGGGGATCCTCCTCGCTACGCAATTTGGCTTGACCCGGTGGAAGATCGCCCCTGTTCTGTTGTCTTCTTCCTCAATGATTGCCTGGCCGGTGAGGTTCGAAGCGATAGATCCAACAGGGTGTTGGCAGGTGGCGTGGGAGATACTAGCTCAGCTTGAATAACGGTGGCGGTCCTAGGGATCCAGCTCGCAGTCTGCCAGATGCATGTCCCCATCAATCTAGCTAGTGTGTCGTGTTCCGGAAGGCTCCACCGGCAAACTCCACTAGGCGATTCATGCCTGAAGATTGCTGGATCGGGTGGGATTTGATCATGTGCACCCATGTTTTTATCTAACCTTTTGGTTTTAGAGGGAGCGTTGTGAAGCTTTGCTGGTTGTTACCATCATGGGGCACGCTTTCTCATTCCATGGTTAAAGTTGGAGATTGTTTAGGCATTTTTCATTAAATTTGCCGCACAATCAATCGTTCGAACTTTTCTTTGAGGAGTAGCTTGATCTTTCTATTCCCCACAACTCTCATGTTGCAAGTTTTTCGTTTTGATGGAGGTAGAAGAATCCATATATAGCTTCTTAACTTGTACGTGAGGTTGAAGATGAAGATGAGGACGAGGAAGAAAGCTTACGATGGGTGGGTCATGCAGGCAGAAGGCGGCCAAGGACGTCGTCATCGTCGACCGCGGCTATGACCACAGGGAGCTCCCCTTGGCCGTGCGGAGCTCCCCTTTTGCCACGCACCTTCATCGCTGTCGATCGCGCCTATGACCTGTTGGAGATATGCCCTAGAGGCAATAATAAATGTAGTTATTATTATATCTTTGTGTTTATGATAAATGTTTACATTCATGCTATAACAGTATTAACCAGAAAACATTAATACTTCTGTGATTTGTAAACTTAAATTAGAGTCCCTAGTGAAGCCTCTTCATAATACTAGCTTGTTGGTTAATAGATGATTGTGGTTTCCCTATCATGAACATTGAGATGTTATTAACAACAAGATCATATCATTAGGAGAATGGTATGATGGACATACTCCTATAGATAAGTGTAGCATAAAGATCAAGTCATTTTAATAGTTCAATTGATATAAGCTTTATGATACATAGTAACCTAATTCCTTCGATCATGAGATCATGCTTATCACCATCACCGGAAGGATGCTTTGATGACATCAAACACCACATCATAACTGGGTGGCTATAAAGATGGCATTGAGTGTTCGGAAAGTATGGGTTGAGACACATGGATCAAGAGTGGGATTTGTCCATCCATATGACGGATAGATATACTCTGGGCCCTCTCGGTGGAATGTCATCCAATTAGCTTGCAAGCATGTGACTGGCTCACAAGGGATCACATACCACGGGAACGAGAAAAGAGTACTTACCAGTAACGAGGTTGAACTAGGTATGCAGAGATACCGACGATCAAAACCTCGGATAAGTAAACTATCGTGAGACAAAGGGAAATTGGTATCGTATGTAAGTGGTTCATTCGATTGCAAAGTAATCATAGAAATATGTGGGAGCCATATGAATTTCCAGATTCCTCTATTGGTTATTGATCGGAGAAGTGACTTGATCATGTCCGCATAATTCACGAACCGTAGGGAGACACACTTAAGGATTCGATGTTGTTGAGTAGTTATGGAATGATGAGTAAGAGATCGAATGTTGTTTGGAGTCTCGGATGGGATCCGGGATATCACGAGGAGATCCGGAATGGTCCGGAGAATAAGATTCATATAAGGAAAGTCCTGTTTCGAAGTTGGGGAATGATTCTGGTGTTTTCATCGGGAATGTTCTAGAAGGGTCCGGAAGGTCCGACACTCTGGAGGGGAAGGGTACATGAATGTGTCATGACAATATGTAATGGTTGCATCATGTACTAGGTAACATGGCTGGGCAAAATAAAGGGAGAAATCAAATCCTAGTTTGAAAGTCAAACGCCAATTTGAAAAAGTCAAACGGCGAGTTTGCTTGGTGGAGGGAGAGTAGGAAACCTACTTGGGGAGGAAGTCCTCCTCCCTCCACCCGCCGGCCAAGGAGGCCGAGTTGGGGGAGGACTCCCTCCTCCCAACCGGCGCCCTCCCACCTATATAAGGAGGGGCAGGGCTGCCCCTCTTCCCTACACCCAACACACCCTAAACCCTAACCCTAAGCCGCCGGCGCCACCACCCCCTGCTGCCGACGCCTAGGGCACCACCAACTTGCTGAGTTGGGGTGATCCCAAACCCTAGCCGCCGGCTACACTCTCCCCTTGGCGCCTTCTAAACCCTAGATCGCCAAGGCCTCTCTCATAGTCCACCATACTCGCTCCTGCTTAAGGTGAAGCCCTGCGAGATCTCCCCTCTACTTCCGGTACCACGCCGTCGTGCTGCCGGAATCACGAGAAGAGTGCTACAACCTCCACTGCCTGCTGGAACAAGGGAGAGGAAGGTCTTCATCGAGTACCGAATGTGTGACTGACTGCGGAAGCGCTGCCGGAACGCAGCGCCGGAAGGATCGCCTACGCGATCTTGAGATCGGCAAGAGTACGACTACATCACCCACGAGAATCTGCTCTCGTTAACCACTTTGGAATCTTCGAGGGTGAGTTCCTCTATCGACTCGTTGCTACAATATAGTAGATAGATCTTGGCTTGTTTGTTTGCATGCGGTAGAATTTTTTCTCCATGCTACGAACCCCTATAGTGGTATCAGAGCCAGGTCTATATGTAGATCTGTTGCACGAGTAGAACACAATGGTCATTGTGGGCGGTGGTGTTTTTATTATCAATTGCTTCTTGTGTACTTTGCATCTTGCGGTATGATGAGATGAAGCGGCCCGGGCTAACCTTACATGACATCATTCATGAGACTTGCTCCACGCTCAACATGCAACTTGTATTGCATAAGTGGCTTTGCCGGTGTCTGTCTCTCCCATCATAGTATAGATCCAATTTACAATGGACACTTGATAGTTCAAGCATCAACGTTGTGGTTCTTTTTTGTAAGTTAGAGCGACACTTATTGAAAGCCCCAAACCACGTAAAATATGCAAAGAAAATTAGAGGCGTCTAACTTTGTTTTGCAGGGGTGTGCTGTGATGTGATATGGCCATGATTGTGATTATATTTGATGTATGCAATGTTCCTTATTGTAAGTTGGCAACCGGCAGGAGCCATATGGTTGTCTTTAAATTCTGTTAAGACCCGCGTGTCTATTCAAAGTAGTTGTAATAGTTGAAGCTGGTGGACGACAACCATGGAACGACGTCATTGACCTTGATGCAATGCCGGTGATGATGGAGATCATGTTCATGCTTGAAGATGGAGATCGGAAGCACAAAGAAGAAAGGACATATCATATCACATATTATGAATTGCATGTGATGTTAATCCTTTATGCATCTTGTATTGCTTAGTTAATGACGGTAGCATTATAAGATGATCCCTCAAGCACACAAATTTCAAGTTTTAAAGTGTTCATCCTTAGTGAGCACCGTTGCTAAAGCTCCTTGTTTCGAAGCACCACGTGATGATCGGGTGTGTTAGATTCTGCGAGTGTATACAACGTGAGCAAGCCAGATTTTCTCATGCAGAAGCTAAGGTTTTACCTTGACGAGCCTAGCATGTACAGACATGGTCTCGGAACACGGATCACCGAAAGGTAAAGCATGAGTCATATAGTAGATATGATGAACATGTTGATTGTTCGCCATTGAAGCTACATCAACTCTCGTGATGATCGGTTTTGATCTGGTGGATTTGGTTCATGTGATCACTAAAACAATGTGAGGGATATTGTTTTGAGTGGGAGTTCACCTAGATTAATTTAACTATTAATTAGAACTCAATTTGTCATAAACTTAGTCTAAACTATTGCAAATATGTTATAGATAAATGGCGGCCCCTACCATCAATTTTAATGCGTTCCTAGAGAAAGAAAAGTTGAAAAACAATGAAAGCAACTTCGCGGATTGGTTCCGCAATTTGAGGATTGTCCTCAATGCTGGTAATTTGACCTATGTGCTGGATGCACCGCTGGGTGACCCGCCTGCAGCTGATGCTACCGATGAGATAAAGAATGTTTTCCTCGCTCGGAAGAATCAGTACTCCACAGTTCAGTGTGCTATCTTGTATGGGTTGGAATCGGAGCTTTAGAAAAGGTTTGAGAACCATGACCCACATGATATTGTCCGTGAACTCAAAATGATATTTGAGGCTCACGCAGCAGTTGAGAGTTATGAGGCTTCTGAAAAGTTCTTTAACTGCAAGATGGAAGAGGGAAGCTCCGTTAGTGAGCATGTGCTTAAGATGTCTGGGCACGCAAACAAACTCCAAAGTTTGGGTATAGTGATTCCTAATTCTTTGGGGATTCACCGTGTCCTCCAATCACTACCACCAAGTTACGAGAACTTTGTGATGAACTACAATATGCAAAACATGGACAAGACGTTGCCAGAACTCTTCTCCGTATTGAAATCTGCAGAAGTGGAGATCAAGAAAGAGCACCAAGTGTTGTTGGTCAATAAGACCACAAAATTCAAGAAAGGCGAGTCTAAGCAAAAGGGAAACTTCGAGAAGGGCGGTAAGAAAGCTGTCGCACCGGCGAAGAAGACCAGGGCTGGACCTAAGCCTGATACTGAGTGCTTTTACTGCAAGGGAGAAGGTCACTGGAAGCGGAATTGCCCAAAGTACTTGGCGGATTTGAAGAACGGCGACATCAATAAGAAAGGTATATCCGATATACATGTTATTGATGTGTATCTCACTAGTACTCGTAGTAGTGCCTGGGTATTTGATACTGGTTCGGTTGCTCATATTTGTAACTCGAAACAGGTGCTGCAGAATAAACGGAAGCTAGTGAAGAACGAGGAGACGGTGCGCGTTGGAAATGGATCAAAGGTTGATATGATCGCGGTCGACACGCTACCTCTTCATCTACCATCGGGATTAGTTTTATACTTAAATAATTGTTATTTGGTGCCTGTGTTGAGCATGAACATTATATCTGGATCTTGTTTATTGCGAGACGGTTACTCGTTTAAGTCCGAGAATAATGGTTGTTCGATTTATATGAGTAATATGTTTTATGCACATGCACCTTTGATAGATGGTCTATTCTTATTGAATCTCGATTGTAGTAATACACACATAAATAACATTAAGGCTAAACGTTTGAAATTGAGCGATAACTCGACCTATATGCGGCACTGTCGTCTTGGTCATATCGGAGTGAAGCGTATGAAGAAACTCCATTCCGATGGACTTCTTGAATCACTTGATTTCGAATCACTTGAAAGATGCGAAGCATGTCTGATGGGTAAAATGACTAAGACTCCATTTTTTGGTATGATGGAGCGAGCTACAGACTTATTGGAAATCATACATACCGATGTGTGTGGACCAATGAGTGTAGCATCGCGCGGTGGTTATCGTTATGTTCTTACCTTCACGGATAACTTGAGTAGATATGGGTATATCTATTTCATGAAACATAAGTCCGAAACTTTTGAGAAGTTTAAGGAATTTCAAAGTGAGGTAGAGAATCAACGTAACAAGAAGATTAAATTTCTACGTTCTGATCGTGGAGGTGAATATCTAAGTTACGAGTTTGGCGAGCATTTGAAGAAATGCGGAATACTTTCACAATTGACACCATCGGGAACACCACAGCGTAATGGTGTGTCCAAACGTCGTAATCGAACTCTCTTAGATATGGTTCGTTCTATGATGTCACTTACATATTTACCGCTATCGTTTTGGGGTTATGCATTAGAAACAGCCGCATTCACTTTAAATAGGGCACCATCTAAATCCGTTGAAACGACACCGTATGAATTATGGTTTGGGAAGAAACCTAAATTGTCATTCCTTAAAGTTTGGGGTTGCGAAGCCTATGTAAAGAAGTTACAGCCGGACAAGCTTGAACCCAAAGCGGAAAAATGCGTCTTCATAGGATACCCGAAGGAAACTATTGGGTATACCTTCTATCACAGATCTGAGGGAAAAATCTTCGTTGCCAAGAATGGATCCTTTCTAGAGAAGGAATTTCTCTCGAAAGAAGTGACTGGAAGGAAAGTAGAACTTGACGAGGTTGTTGAACCTTCTCTCGAAATTGCGAGTAGCACAGCACCGGAAGTAGTTCCTGTGGGGCCTACACCAATAAGAGAGGAAGCTAATGATTATGATCATGAAACTTCGGTTGAAGTTGCTACAGAGCCTCGCAGGTCAACAAGAACTCGTACCACTCCTGATTGGTATGATCCCGTTATGAGTGTCATGTTGGTGGACAACACTGATGACCCTGCGACATATGAGAAAGCGATGATGAGCCCAGATTCCAATAAATGGCAAGAAGCCATGAAATCCGAGATTGGATCCATGTACGAAAACCAAGTATGGACTTTGGTGGACTTACCGGATGGCCGGAAGGCTGTCGAGAACAAATGGATTTTCAAGAAGAAAACAGATGCTGAGGGTAATGTTACTGTCTATAAAGCTCGACTTGTCGCAAAAGGGTTTCGACAAATTCAAGGAGTTGACTACGATGAGACTTTCTCACCAGTAGCAAAGCTAAAGTATGTGAGGATTATGTTAGCAATAGCTGCATATTACGATCATGAAATATGGCAGATGGATGTCAAAACAGCGTTCCTCAATGGAGACATTGATGAAGAGTTGTATATGATGCAACCCAAAGGTTTTGTCGATCCTAAAGATGCTAACAAGGTGTGCAAACTTCAAAGGTCCATATATGGATTGAAGCAAGCATCCCGAAGTTGGAATCAACGTTTTGATAAGGTAATCAAAAGCTTTGGTTTTATACAAACTTATGGAGAAGCTTGTATTTACAAGAAAGTGAGTGGGAGTTCCATAGCATTCTTAATACTATATGTAGATGACATATTGTTGATTGGGAATGATGTAGACCTTCTTAATAGTGTCAAGGAATATTTGAATAATAGTTTTTCAATGAAAGATCTTGGTGAAGCAGCTTACATATTAGGCATAAAGATTTATAGAGATAGATCGAGACGCCTAATATCATTGTCACAAAGTACATATTTGGACAAAGTTCTAAAGAGGTTTGGAATGGAAGATAGCAAGAAAGGGTTCTTGCCCATGTTGCCCAATATGACCTTGAGTAAAACTCAAAGTCCAGCAACGGCAGAATATAGAGAAAAGATGAGTAAGACTCCCTATGCCTCAACCATAGGATCTCTAATGTATGCCATGCTATGTACTAGACCCGACATTGCATATGTTGTTAGTTTGACTAGCAGATATCAAAGTGATCCAGGAGTGGATCATTGGACAACGGTCAAAAACATCCTTAAGTACTTGAGAAGAACTAAGGATATGGTTCTTTCTTATGGAGGTGATGAACAACTCGTTGTTAATGGTTACACCGATGCTAGTTGGAACACCGATCCAGACGATTTTAAATCTCAATCTGGATACGTATTTACTTTCAATGCTGCAGCAGTTAGCTGGAGGAGTGCAAAGCAAAGCGTTGTGGAGAGATCTTCAACTGAATCGGAATACATAGCTGCTTCGGAGGCTTCACAAGAAGCGATATGGATGAAGGAGTTCATTACAGAGCTCGGTGTGGTTCCAAGTGCGCTGGACCCAATGTCTATCTATTGTGATAACATGGGCGCCATAGCCAATGCGCAAGAACCAAGGTCACACAAGAAGCTGAAGCACATCAAGCTACGTTTTCACGCTATTTGAGAACATGTCCAAGATGGTGACATAAAGATATGCAAAGTACACATAGATCTGAATGTGGCGGATCCGTTGACTAAACCCCTCCCGAGGGCAAAACATGACCAACACCAAACTGCCATGGGTGTTCGGTATATTACCATGTAATCTAGATTAGTTGACTCTAGTGCAAGTGGGAGACTGTTGGAGATATGCCCTAGAGGAAATAATAAATGTAGTTATTATTATATCTTTGTGTTTATGATAAATGTTTACATTCATGCTATAACAGTATTAACCAGGAAACATTAATACTTCTGTGATTTGTAAACTTAAATTAGAGTCCCTAGTGAAGCCTCTTCATAATACTAGCTTGTTGGTTAATAGATGATTGTGGTTTCCCTATCATGAACATTGAGATGTTATTAACAACAAGATCATATCATTAGGAGAATGGTATGATGGACATACTCCTATAGATAAGTGTAGCATAAAGATCAAGTCATTTTAATAGTTCAATTGATATAAGCTTTATGATACATAGTAACCTAATTCCTTCGACCATGAGATCATGCTTATCACCATCACCGGAAGGATGCGGCGAGGGGGAATCTCGGAGCACGGCATCTCCAACAATAAGGACATCTTCCCCTCTCCTCGGAGGCCTCCCGCGCTGATGCTTTGTCGCGGCGTCAGGCGGTTGCCGGTGATGATCTGCGTCAAGCCATCGAGGTAGTGGTTGGGCGCTGCATGCGGATCTGGTGAAGCCCCGTTCAATAAGCGGCTTGTACTGGCTCGTCACCACCGCTATCATCTACGCTCGCCTCGCCAAGCCCGTGTCAGGAGCTCTGGTTCTGACGGTGAGTCGCTTTCCCTGCTACGGTGTTGGTGCGCCCCTACTGCTCTAGTTCCTCTGCTGGTTTCGCCTTTCTTCTTCTCTTCAAGCGCCAAGGTGACGATGGATGAAGAAGCTATTGAAGTTTGTGTTGAGCTAGGGTGGAATCGGAGTTCAAGAACCAATCTTTTTCGGATCACCTTCTCAGCATCTTTTAATTAGCCAAATCCTTGGCCAAGATGGCCTTCTTTGTGCCGGTGAGCTCCGGCAAGTTTTCAACCTCCATCGAGGCCCTATTTGAGTGCAACCATTGAGGACTTCGCCGAACCAAGGGCAAGTGGTTGTGTCCCCGCCTCTGTCCATGGTTGCAACGTGCTAAGCTCCTCGCTCCACGGTGGAAAAGAGGGGGGACTAGCTTGTAACTTCCAATCTCTTAGCAAGGTCCTTTATACATATGCTAACACTAGTAGAAAACATGACTCTAGTCCCGGTTTGTAAGGGGCTTTTAGTCCCGGTTCTGTTACAAACCGGGAATAGATTGTCTCCACGTGGCCCCGCTGGACACGCCGGGCTGGAGGATCTTTAGTCCCGGTTCGTAACACGAACCGGGACTAAAGTTCTTCTGCCGCGACAGCGTTTTGCGCCAACCTGTTGCTGCGGCAAGAGGTGGGAATTTAGGGTTTTCTTTCTTTATGTTCGATTATTTTTCATTTCAAACAATTGTATTTTCATATACATATTATTCTACACTACTACATGTTGTATACATTGATGCAAATATAATATATTTTTTCTCACGATATATAAATATATACACAACCGAGACTAGAGCTCGTCTATTTAATTTACACGAAGATCATTACATTACACGGATAGTGTCCTTTTGTGTCTATCTACGAGGTCTATCCACGTTGTACTCTCCTTTTATGTTGATGACGTCCCTGAGCAAAAATCCTGACAACTCCTCTTGAATTGCTAGTAGGCGTTCATGTGGTAGGAGCTTATCCCGCATCGCATCCAACTATATATAAAGAAGTGGATCATTATGAATAGAACTCAACAAAAATTATGGTATAAAATAAATTGTGAATATATTGTTTACGTACTCGAATAAAGTCCGTGCCCTGCTCCATACACCCATGAATGAACTCACATATGTAATATCCACATAAATTAGACCCATGTGGCTGTGTCGCACACTTTTTGATCGAGAATATAATTTAATCAAATAATAATCAAGTATGATAATTGTATGAAGACTGGAATTGAAGAGATGCGAGGACCTAGCTCTCGTACTACTTACCGGGACCGTACGAAAAGTGAGCTCCTTACGCCATTCACCATGAACCTCCTTCGTGAAGCTTTTCCAAACCCTGTCCGGCAAAAAGAAATAAATGAGTTATTAATTACTTTACATCTGAGAGAATGAACGAAAGAGATAGATATAGTACGATAATGATTGAAATTACTTTTGGAGGCAATCAAGTATGCTGCGGTAGTCTTCCATTGGCTTCTGTAACGAGTCCGAGATTTCAACTTTTGCACGGTCAACGTCAATGCTTACAAGAATCCAGTGAAAGTTGTGCACGTTTATATACACTTAACATCGAGTAAATAAAAATTAAATGTGTACAAGACAGTAAGACTCTCACCCGTAGTTATAAGGAAATAGTATTTGCGTCTTGTAATGTTTCTCCATAAAAACATTAGCAAGTTATCCCTCGTTTCCTCGAGGTTATTTATTAGCGTATGTCCATTAACTCTGTTTGGGTCAACGAACCCAATGTCGTAGATTGACTTTCTTCTACATTCCTAAATCCTCATTCTTCATATATAATAGCATACAAAAGGAGATATAGTGAGGATAACGACAGACAATGAATTGAATGAGCTGAGTTGGTGACTTAATTACTTACAGACAATAGCAGCTAAGGAGGGACTTGTCGAGGACGTCTAGGTTGAATAACTAAAATAATTCACAAAGTTCAATGGAGATCTTGTCTGGACAAAAGTACTCCTCTCTAACTTTACATAGGAGAAATCGTGACCCTTCCTTTGTGACTTTCAAGTACCAGGCATGCAACAGTCGCATATGTGTTGGCAGATTATCAAATACCTTATCGCTGACAGAGGCTCCCCGTAGACAAATTTCTATGCTATTGGTCCCTTGGCGACATCATCTCTGCCGGGTAAATTTTTTTCGACTGGCACGTTACACTCCTTGGATAATTTAATAGCTATTTCCATATCTATTCCACATTGAGTGGGTTGGGGTAACACCTTGAGCGGGGCGATGGATTGTTTCGCCTGTTTGCCGAGCTGGGCAACTTCTTTTTGATTTTCTCCTGCTTGCAGTACTGCTTGATGACTTCTCTTTTAGTGTCTTCGTAAGACGGCGTGTATAGTCATCTTTCCTAATTAACACATGTTGGGATGGTTGCTCAAGGAATTCCTTGAAGTGCTTCTTGAATTTTGGATCAATTTGCACCTGTGGCTCGGGTTGTTTTGGTGCAAAATGGGCCTTCACTTCGGCTTGGGAGATCATCCTATTTTCCTCATCAATCCGGTGATAAGCTAACTTGGGAGGAGACGTCAGTACTCTTGGGAGGGGCTCTTGTCATTTTTGGCGTCGGTTATCCCTCGACGTAGCGGTGTTATTCTTCCGCTTTCTTCCCTTTGATTCAGTGTGCGGAGGCGGAGGGGCCGGAGATAGAGATGCACTCGCGCTGCGGTCCCTCTCAGGGAGGGGTGGACTATTGTTTCTATGTGGAGACGATGGACTCGGAGGTGATGGTGGCCTCAGAGGTGATGGTGGCCTCAGAGGTAATGGATTGCTTCTCGGAGGAGAATATTGCCTTGGCGTCCAGCCTAGAAACACGATGTGTTGTTTTTTCCAAAGAATGATCCCACCCTCCACCTCTCCCAGTGTTTTCTCCCCTTCGCCTGCAGGGATATCAAGCTCCAGTGATCGACATGTCGGTTAGACTTCTTACACACCGACACGAGCATAGCCATCTGGAATCTGACTTCCATGGTAGGTCGCTTTCGGTGGACAAGGTAAAGCAAAGCCGAGAGCCACCTTCATTAAAATGTTCTTCACTGTGACATGTAGCTCACAAGCTGTCCTTGCCTCGACTTCATCCATGGGGTAGCGAACCATCGTTGCACCGGCTGTATCATCTATCACCGATGCATTATTATCCATCATCAGTAGATTATTAGCTTGTATCTCCGTGGAAGCCACGCTGCTTCTCCGCTGAGATGGGCCCACCGGATTGTCTAATGCAGGATCTTGCTGTCGGGCCAGTACTCTAAGTTCATTAATCTGCTCCTGCTGTAGCTTGAAATTCCTTGTTCCTTTTTTCAACTGCCTCCAACCGTGCTGCCTCCTTCACCTTCTGCCGGTTCGTTTTTCTCGATCGGCTTCTATAAGTGTCGATGTCCTAGGGAAACCCTGTCTTCCATGGAATAGATGGGCCAAAGCCTCGTGTTCGTCCGACTTTCTCAGGATTTCTGAGGACATATGTCATCTCATCGTTCTCTCTGTCGGGAACAAACTTTCCATCTTTTCTTTGTTGTATCACTTTAACAAGTTCATCTTTGGGTTTTGTAATGGCCTTCTTTGTAACAATAATCTCCCCGGTTTCAGTGTCATACGACCCCCCATGCCCAAGGAACCAATTTTTTGACCTCACGGGCCACTGATTTGTAGCTGGCATGACCCCTTTATCACCTATTTCTTTCTCGGTTTTTGCCCACTTAGGCATGGCCGTCTTGTAGCCACCTGTCCCCATAGTATGGTGATATTTCTTTTTGGCCGCATTTAACTTATTATTTTCCGACTTGGTCGTAGCTGCTTCTGATTCCTTGTATGTCACAAATGGGGCCTAGTTATCCCGCTCCTTCTCCAGCAGGCCAGTGTATGGCGGAGTCAGCCCCTTCTTGACATATTTGTTGTACAATCTTTTCTTCCAGTCCTTGAACTGTTCGCCCATCTTCTTAAGGTCCCACTTTCTGACTATCAACCTCAATGCCTCATTGAGTTCAGGAGTGTCCAATTCAAGTAGAGAGAAGTATGTCATGAGTGAATTCCAAAGACCCTCTTTGGCTCTGTCATCGACAAAAGTTTCTTCAACTTGATCGCTTTTCTTTCCTGGCTTATTCCACTTCTGAGTGGTGATCGGGATGGTGTCCCTGACTATCACTCCGCATTGATATACAAATACACTTGCAGCCTCTTTCGGCTCCAAAGGTTCGCCCATCTCAGAAACTACATCAATAGTGAAACGCACACCATCGGCCAACTTTTTGGTTGGGCCTCGTTTCCTTGCAGAAGATTGGCCGGATTCGGAGGTTTAAGAGAAGAAACAGTCGTGATCAGCAGAGGCTTTATATACCTCGCCCGACTTTTTTATGGTGTCTCCACCTCGTCTCCACCGTCAGCTCCACCGTCATCTCCACTAAAGAATTTATCATAGTTGTCTCTTCCGTCGGCTTCATCCAAGTTGAGGTATTGGGAGCCATCATCATCTCCATCGTCGTCTGCTGCATCATAATGGTAACCTCTTGTACCCTCATCTATCATCTTGTACATGCGCTCTTCGTCGTCTCTACGGTCCATAACTTAACTAATACAGAAGAAAGATAAAACCATTTTGCTTAATGCGATAAATAAAGGAAGATAAAATAGTTCAGCTTAATATACCATATTATACATTAAAGTACCAATTAAACAATGTGATGAAGAAAGATAAAGTACCAATTAAACAACAATACATCTCGAATAATCCAGCTAGTACAACAATAATAAAAGATAGTACCCTATTACAAATCTAGCTCAACCAAGACGTCGAGCCCCGGCTACTGAGCCGCGGGAGGTGTGCACCCAAAGAGTAGGAACCATCATCGGATAATATCTCGGGTAAGGTGCCTGAAGAACCTGCCAGGTATTAGCGACCCGGACTTCCAAAATATACATGTAACGTCGGACGTGCTCGTCCTCCTCTCTGACACGATGCTATACCACCTCGTCAGGGGCCAGCTGCCTCTACACCGCGCCTGGCCCACTCGGCCGCCACCATAGAAGATCTGGGTCGACGACGACACCCGGATTCCTCACCAGACCACGTCTCCCGGCTGGTAGCACCTCCCAGTGCCAGCCCGGCGGAGTCCAGTCCCGTGGATGCCCGGCGACAAAGTCTAGTAGTCCTCCGTTGTTCCCGCCGAGTGAACGAGGATGAGGACGCGGCATAATCGTAAACACTAATTAAACCTATACATTTTAAATATGACGACAGTAAATAGTATCAACTAAAATAAACTATATTAAACACTAACTAAATTCAACTAAAATCAACTAACTATATTAAACACTAACTAAAATCAACTAAAATCTCTAAACAAAATTACACTAAACTTCAAACTAACTAAATTATAACTAATTAAGTAACTACATTAACCCTAAACTTCAAACTAATTACCTAATTAACCCTAAATCCTAAAATAACCCTAAAATTACTAACTAATTAACCCTAAAATACACTAACAAAATTACACTAATTAACCCTAAAAATACGCTAACAAAATTACTAACTAATTACAACTAATTATGGTGGCCGGAGAGCTCACCTGTGGGGGCGGTGGGGCGGGCGACGCAACGCGGTCGCCAGGGCGGCAGAGGCGCGGGCGGCGCGGGCGCTGCGGTGCGGCAGCGCTGGATCGCGAGGAAGATGAAGGGGTGGTGCTCGAACCAGGGCGCACGAGGTGGATATTTATACCCACCCCCTTTAGCCCTGGTTTGTAACACCAACCGGGACTAAAGGGTTTATAACATAAACCGGGATTAAAGGTGTGTTTTAAAACTAAAAAAAAAAGCAAATTAGCAATTAAAAAAATTAATTAGTATATATCAAAATTTGTAGAAATAAAAGATATATAATTTAAAGCTATTACCCTACTCTGTTATATAGATGTAAATAAATAATTGTTCTCGTGTTTGAATTTACATTGTTCGGACATTTTTTGAATTTTTTATGTCCGTTTCAAATTTTTCCCATTTCGAACTAAGGTCAAAATGGCGTGCGTGAAGATAGGGGATGAGTCTGTTAGAACTTGCATTGGATCTCTGAAAAAACAACATATTGTCAGTTTAAAAATGTTTTTTTTAAATCACGGGCGTTAGATCATGTACCTATAGTTCAAACCGGACCCACTTCCTACCAATTTGGCAGACATTTGTCTTTTTCATCCGAGAAGGACAGAAATGTTTGAGATCCCCCGGTTGGGAGATAGTTCATGTAAGGAGGTCTAGTATTTTAGAAAAAATGGGATGGTAGCATTCTGTAACTGCATTTTGGTGGCTGCTTCACAAAACGACCCGTCTTTTGCGTTCGGAAAATGGAAAATGTTCGTGCGACGAAAAGAAAAACTTCCTTTTGCAACATTGTTAGCCATCCCAATATCCACATGCATGCACAATATGGCCATAGTATCACAAACTATGTCGCGATTCAGCACATAACATCGGTCTTTTGGACCGAAAGCCATGAAATCTCGAACATGATAGGTCATTTTGTGAATGTTTTTTCAAGACATAATCAATATACCAAGTTTGATATTTTTTCTTGCAACTATGTCACATAATATCACATCACGCAAAGGATTTACATTGTTCGGACTTTTTTTGAATTTTTTATGCCCGTTTCGAATTTTCCCCGTTTCGAACTAAGGTCAAAACGGCGTGTGTGAAGATAGGGGATGAGTCTGTTAGAACTTGCATTGGATCTATAAATAACCAACATATTGTGAGTCTAAAAATGATTTTTTTTTAAAAAACACGGGCGTTAGATCATGTACCTATAGTTCAAATCGGACCCACTTTCTACCGATTCGGCAGAAATTTATCTTTTTCACCCGGGAAGGACAGAAAGGTTTAAGATCTCCCGGTTGGGAGATAGTTCATGTAAGGTGGTCTAGTATTTTAGAAAAATGGGAAGGTAGCATTTTGTAACCGCATTTTGGTGGTTGCTTCATAAAACGACCCATCTTTTTGCGCTCGGAAAATGGAAAATGGCTTTTCCGTGCGATGAAAAGGAAAACTTCCTCCTGCAACATTGTTCGCTATCCCAATATCCATATTTATGCACAATATGGGCATAGTATCACAAACTATGCCGCGATTCAGCATATAACATCGGTCTCTTGGAGCGAAAGCCATGAAACCTCGAACATAATATGTCATTTTGTGAAGGTTTTTTGAGACATAATCAATATACCAAGTTTGATATTTTTCCTTGCAACTATATCACATCATATCACACCACGCGAAGGATTTACATTGTTCAGACCTTTTTTGAATTTTTTATGCTCGTTTCGAACTAAGGTCAAAACGGCGTGCGTAAAGATAGGGGATGAGCCTGTTAGAACTTGCATTGGATATCTGGATAAACAACATATTGTGAGTCTAAAAATGATTTTTTCGAAAAATCACGGGCGTTAGATCATGTACCTATAGTTCAAACCGGACCCACTTCCTACCGATTTGGCAGACATTTGTCTTTTTCATCCGGGAAGGACAGAAAGGTTTGAGATTCCCCAGTTGGGAGATAGTTCATATAAGGTGGTCTAGTATTTTAAAAAAATGGAATGGTAACATGTGGTGGTGATGCCTTGTTACGATACAGTGTTTTCGGCTAATTTGGGCACATTTTTTATGTGAAAAAAGAAACCAGTTCTTAGACAGTTAGCCGTGACCTGAAAGCTCTCTTCTACTTTAGTCTTGAGCTTCGCTACAAATTCTCCTCTGATCTCCAAGGGCAATTAATGGATCAACATCGAGAGAGTCATCTGAATTGATCAGAGTATATTATAGAAGTATATTCTGAGGCAAAACTCATTCGTGTAACTTTCAAGTACCCAAACTAAATATTTGTAGCCATAGTACCAGAGAAAGTTTTAGAAGTTTGACTCTAGCACGTCCAAATTGACAGCTTTTGCAGGACCAGAGGGACTGTTGGTTACTGTTCGAGAACTGTGAGTGTCAAACAACACCAATGGTTACTTGTTACATAAAATGGGTACAATTCCAAACATACAGTATTGCTTGTTCCATAAAATTAGTACAATTTGATTCATATAAACGACATGATACTTACACATAATCAATTGCTCCCAAGAAACAGAACAACACAAGGGTAGAACATACGATGAGTTCCTAACTAACCAACTTCAGTACATATTCCTCAAGTTCATAAAGCAGAGGCTCAACAGGCTTCTTCGCTCCGCAGTCTGTCCCAGCGAAAAGGATGCAGCTTTCAAGGTTTGACATATTTTTCACAGCCTTAGACAATGACTGCACGAACTGCTGATCCCTGAAGTGTGGGATGTACTGGCTGCGCTTCATCATTAGTACAGAAATTTCCCCACAAAGCTTCACGATTCGCAGACAGTCAGCTGTGACATCACAGTTCTCTTCTACTATAGCCTTGAGATTCGCCACAACTTCACCATCTCTATGGGGAATCTTCCGAGCCACGTCATCAAGGTCACCTGCACTGATCTTAAGTTTGTTACATTGCTAGAGTAAGGGACAAGAACGCTTCTTGAAATCCCATCATAGCAGTGTGCTCCTCATTTTCTTGACTCGAAGACTTGATTTGGCTGTTGTGTCCCTGAACTTGGTTTTCTTCATCGCTTCCTTCGGCAGAAAGTTCCCTGTTTGCTGCATCGTTTCCCGGTGTAGATATTTTGTTTTGAGGTCCTCCTTTACTTCTAAGTACTTCCGTGAGGACCTACAACAACAATGCAATTTTGTAAAATTCAAATCACTGCACATGATACTGTTAAGGGGGGGTGCTAGAACTACTCAGTAAAAGTGCTTGAGCATATGTTTCAAATTTGCTACTGATGTGCTGCTTTAGATGTTGAAACAGAAAAAAAAATCTGTATGTTACCTTTGGCAGCAATATATCCTTCATATCTTTGGTCTCAATTGTATGGTGAGAACACAAGTTCTCCAGGATCTTCGCTGCTGTTGTTCTGTATATGATCTTGTTTCTTGCATCAAGCATTTCGGTGAGACGCTGAACAATGAGATTGTATTTGCTCTCGATAAACACAGAGATGCTTCCTGTCTGGGAGAGTAATTCTACCGGATAGTAATACCAGTGCTTTCCCAGCTGTAACCTTAAGCTCAGTGAACTTGGTGGCAGATTCTTCTTCTTTCCCTTGGTCATCTGTAAGGAAGATCTGTCTCTGCTTCTCGATGATATTTTCTTTTGTTTCTTTGGATAGGTTGGTATGCAGATCAAAAGCCAATTCCGTCAGGATCTCTATTGCTCGTATATGCAGTTCAAGGCTAGCGTTGTTAGTCTGATCAAGAATTCCCTCCAGGTTGCTCACTGCCTGCTTGCTAGAGGCGATTTCACGGCGCAGCCTTCTGCCAGTCCTTCCAGGAGCACGCATTAGCCTGTGCACCACTTTGAGCGACCCGTTTACTACATCGGCCCATGCACTTGCATTGATATGTTTGATTAGCATTTTGGAGTACAATGGCGCCATGATCTTGGGGAGGAGACCGGGAGTGCTGCATATGTCCCTGCAGTTGTGTTGGTCGAGTGCCAGCCTCTCGAGAATTGCTAGGCCTTGCAGAATCAGCTCATTCCAGCCATCTCTTTTGCTGTCATGGATGGAGCTGTCCAATTCACTTTTCTGAGTGTCGCCCTCTTGGTTTCTTATCCCTTCTTTTCTGCGTTGCTCTATACCTTTGACTCCAAAAATCAATCCGTATTTAACATTAGAATCCTCTTTTGACTCAATTTGAGGTGAGTGATGATTGGGTCCTTGTTGGTTGTTCCAATATGGCAGGTTGGTATCAAGCAGGGTTGAAATGCACTGTATTGCTCCAGGGAACTGGGATAGATGGATGTCACCAGCAAGGTACGCAATGATCCTGGCAGCGAGCTCTCTGATCTCCCTGTCACTGCTTCTCCATCCTAATGTATCGATCAGCTTCTGAATCTTCGGTCTTGAAGGGAGTAGCAGTGGCATTACATCTGCCCCCAGCTTAATGAAGGTGTCAAGCATCCTTGCTCCTGACAGGTAATCTCTCTGTGATTCAGAGCCCACCAACTCAACAGCATAGTTGATAAAATTCCTTCCCTTTATGGATGCAGGGTCTTTCCAGCATTTTGTTCGGGTTTCAGAGAGGTACTGTACTATTGTCATTCTGCCCCACTTTTCTGTTAACTTGCATTGTTCACAGAATGAAGCGACAATCCATATAGCCGCGTAATGTATTACTAACCATACAAAAAAAAGTGCACCTTGGCAAATAACAAGAGAATAGAATATGTCCAGTGCTGGCACCAGGTTTGCTTTGCTATCATCTTGGCCGGTGTTTCCATAGTCGCGCTGCCTTATGCGCCACACTGAGAGCACGATGCAGGCGACAGGCCCAAATACGTAAATGATCGCTGCAACTAGAACCGCAACCAGGACAGGTATGGATAGTATTTGGGCAATGACGAGGACCGATTGTACCCAGAGAGCAGTCATTAAACTGTCGCTCATGCATGGGTTGTCGAAACACCTTTTGTAGAACTTGTACAGGATTTGCGAAAACTTTGCGCACAAGCCTTTGCGTTAACTCTACGAAAATCGGGAATAAATTGTCCTCTGAGTCATTGAAGATCCTGTGTGTGTGTCATAGTAAATACATAGTCAGTTTCAGGATAACCTTGTCCTAATATATGATTTCGAAAACTAGAATAAATTGCACAAAGATAATAAACTGTACATCTATGACACAGCGGTTAAAAAACTGTACTACATCTTCACATAACTGTAAGGTGATAGAACCTGACACGTGCGGCGTTTTATTAGAAGAGCCTGACATGTGGGACCTAGCTAGCTATCAGCTTAGTTGATCTGAATTAGGTGTTGCTTTGTGGTGCATTTTTCTAGAACATATGTATTAGAAGGGATCGCCAAGGCGGTGTAAAGTATATCGAACAAACAAAAGAAGCAGGCAGAGAAATAGCAAAAGAACTGTAAACCTAAGCTAACAGAAACTAGGCTCAGGCGAGCATGGAGTGGCAGTTTCCTCAGGGCATTTGCCCCTGCTAGCATCCCCAAGTTCGTCTCGTCAGTTATCTCAAAATCAGAGCAGCTACATCTGGGGAAGCAAGCTCGAAGACAAAGTCATTCCCTAGGCGCCACAACCTCCAAAGGGTGAGCAGTATGACTGATCGAGCTCCTTTTGTTTTGTTTTTGCCGGCGTGATCTGCAGCTGACTGGAAACATTCGCCGAAGGCCTCTCCCTGCTGCGGGCAGATGGCATTCAACGGCCAGTGGCTGAGCACACTGTACCAGACTTGGCGAGCGAAGACGCATTCCGTGAGAAGGTGAGAGATTGTCGGTCACAGATTGGGAATGTCGGTATGTGAGGTAATCCTTGCCTTGCTAGACGATCCACAGTCTGTGCAGCTAGACAAGAGAATATTTTGCGCTTGAGTGGCACCCATCCATCCTAGGTAACCTTCCAAGCAGGGGAAACAGTGTTGCCATCGAAGAGAGCCTCGATCACAGGCTGATTTGGATGTGTACTGGCCTGATATGGAGAGGTTACAGATGAATTGATCCTCAGTCCGTGGGTTTATGGATTGGGAATTGATGATTTCCACCAAGTGGACCAACTTGATGTCTTGATGATCCCCTGCATATTTAGTGCTCCCACAATGTCTCTGATCCAGCTGCGATCAATGGGACAGGTTGTTTCTTATGGCCTGCTCCCTTCCTTTCTCTCTCGAAGGGGATTCAAACCCACCTTGGTGTTCTCCCTAGTCTGCGAAGAGATATTTTTCTTATTGTGAATTGGTAGAGAGCCCAATCGAGTAATATTTTATTGTCTATAAAAATAAACCTATATGCTAAAGAACAGAAAAACCGAGCTTCAGGGAGCCCTTTATTCTGACAAATTTGAAAATCAGATTTCAGTTTTTCAAAAAAATCTGAAAACATACCTGGAGGTAGTCAATGATATATACTAAGCATGTAAAATCTCGGAGAGAGATACTTTATATTCTAGGCTACAGAAAAATGGAAAAAAAAGTGGATCTGAGTATAGGGAGCAGTGCACATTTCAAAACTATAAAATTTGTCTTTTTTTTGCCATTTTGTGTATCCCATAATATATAATTGTGCATTGAGATTTTGTACGTTAATAGAATAAACTACATCCAGATACTAGCTAGTCTGTTTTGCACATTTCAAAGTTTTTACCATGAGAACCTAGAGCTAGCTAGTTTGTTTTCAAAAAAAATCTGAAAACAAAACTGGATGTAGTCAATGATATATACTACAAGCATGTAGAATCTTGGAGCGAGATACTTTATATTCTAGGCTACAGAAAAATGGAAAAAAAAGTGGATCTGAGTATAGGGAGCAGTGCACATTTCAAAACTATAAAATTTGTCTTTTTTTTTTGCCATTTTGTGTATCCCATAATATATAATTGTGCATTGAGATTTTGTACGTTAATAGAATAAACTACATCCAGATACTAGCTAGTCTGTTTTGCACATTTCAAAGTTTTTACCATGAGAACCTAGAGCTAGCTAGTTTGTTTTCAAAAAAATCTGAAAACAAAACTGGATGTAGTCAATGATATATACTACAAGCATGTAGAATCTTGGAGCGAGATACTTTATATTCTAGGCTACAGAAAAATGGAAAAAAAAGTGGATCTGAGTATAGGGAGCAGTGCACATTTCAAAACTATAAAATTTGTCTTTTTTTTTTGCCATTTTGTGTATCCCATAATATATAATTGTGCATTGAGATTTTGTACGTTAATAGAATAAACTACATCCAGATACTAGCTAGTCTGTTTTGCACATTTCAAAGTTTTTACCATGAGAACCTAGAGCTAGCTAGTTTGTTTTCAAAAAAATCTGAAAACAAACCTGGATGTAGTCAATGATATATACTACAAGCATGTAGAATCTTGGAGCCAGATACTTTATATTCTAGGCTACAGAAAAATGGAAAAAAAAAGTGGATCTGAGTATAGGGAGCAGTGCACATTTCAAAGTTTTTACCATGAGAACCTAGCTAGTCTTTTTTTTATTTTAACATCGACATCTATCATGTCTAGAACAGTAAAATCCAGAGCACAAGAAGTTTTTATGGCTATATGTATCCAGTTGGCTCCGTCGTTATGCAGGTATGCGGGTATTAGAACTAGTATATCAAGTCAATAAATTTTCCTTTATATCAAAAGGGCTGATTATCTCTAAAGATACCAGGACACAGACATAATAAACATTAAGGATCCAAAAGAGGAAGATTAAGAGCATCTCTAGTGGAACGTCTAAATCAGGACGTCTATATCTTCGTATAGATGACCGTGTATAAAGATTCTAATTTACACCTCTTCAATTTTTCAGTGAAACGTCTATATATAGAACGTGTATATTTTCTCTTCTATATTTTAATAGTATCTTATAACTACCTTTCAACATATAGGACGTGTATCAAAACAAGCAATAATCAGCACGGATCTTCAATTATCTCTCAATCCTCTCTAGTCAGCAAAGCAGTACAAAATATTCACCTAAATAGCAATATTAGAATCTGCACTTGCTCGAGCAAATTATTTGATCATCCATCAAAGAGAGCATGAACTAGTTATTTAGATACATCAAAACCTCGTCGTTAACACCTAGGCATCAGTCAGCTGGGCTAAAAACAAATGCTCATGGTATTCAGAGAATACTTTGGCTCACCATCGGAACTAATTACGGAGGATCGGAGCACCCGGCCAGAATACTTGAAACTCGTTTTACTTAGAACCAAACCAGAGCCAAACTGTCGCAGCTCCCGTGGGACTGCACATGCGCAGCTGCCCAACATCGCCGCCGCACTCTACCACATGCGCCGCCTCCGCCACCTCCTTCTTCCAGCACCCATGAGCGGCGGTGAAGGTAGGTCCGCCCCAGGAATCGATGGATCCATCTACTTGGGACTCGGCGGCGGCGGCAATCGACGAATCTGGCTAATTGGGGCGCAGTGGCGGCCAAAATCGGCGACGGCGATCTCACGGGAGTTGCAGGTATGCCCTTCCTGGGTTCACGATGGAGACGGGAGAGGGCACAGGAGCGAGCGGTTGGCCGATATTGGTGGATAGACGTCGTGGCTGGATCGTCCAAATATGGACTACGCGTAGCAGATTGTGGACGACGTCTAAATTTAGACGACCTGATAGACGAGCCGCTGGGAGCGTTTCTTAGACTCACGATCGTGTAAATTCATCGATCCACTAGAGATGCTCTAAGCGGGTCGAAATAAAGAGACATAGTATATAACAAGGAGCTAGCTAGGGATTGATTCGAAAGTAGTGACCTGGCTGCCTGGACCATGCTGATGGCTGTGAGGCACCAAAAGTCCTTCTTCCCCACCGAGGTTACGAAGCCCCCGAGGAGGACGACCGTTGACCATGTGAGCGCCAGGTAGCCTAATCCCGTTGCCGCCATCAAAACGTACGCCTGAAAGAGCGAATAGTTGTTGAGCGACATCTCCTCCGGCCGCGGCGCCTCCTGCTCGTCCGACGTCGATGGTCCGGATCCGCTGATCTGGTTCACTGTAGCTATGACCGGAACAACCTTCCCCCTAACTTTCTCCACTGCTTCTTCTACAACGTACTTCGCCAGTCCGACCGCAAGATCTGCCATTTTGGCTCAAGTCTTGCTCTAGAATCGGCGGCTGTTTGATCTTGCAGCCTAGCTATAGCTTCTCAGTCTGAAGTGCTTCTTGCAACGACTAACTCCATGGAATGCAAGAGATGTTGGATGACTCAGAATTTTTGTTGAGTTACATAATGGACATGCAGTTACTAGATAGTAACTAGTAGTAAGCAGGAAGTATATGGAGGTCTAGCCTCCGAGTAACTAGGTAAACTACGGGAGTGGAGCCCGGAAATGCTCGGTTGCAGGCAGCGGCGTCTGCTCCCGCCAAACTTTGAGTGGTCCACGTTTTGAGGTGGGGCCACTACAACTTCTCCTATTTTCTAATAGAGCCCAGACATGAAAATTGAAGTCTCTGCAATTACAACCCCAGACATGGAACCCACAATCACGTGGGAAAGACTTTTCCTAACGCAAACCTTGTCTTTGGAGCATCCCAATTTTTTCTAAATTTCAGAATGTGAAATTTAATAAATAGGGTTGATTGAATTTCTATTTTTTTCAAAGCTCTAAAGTAATATAACCTTTTGATCATCATCATACCATTCTTATGCATTTCATGATTCAAAATTATTTTCATAAATTTTAGAAAAAGATAAGCCATAATGGTGATATAGAAATAAAATGATATATATATATAGGAAGCGAAAATGGTATGCCCTAGTACGCGAGAGGATGCATCTCCCACCACACATTGCTTTAAGATTGGTACCCGATGGTTTCCCTTTTTCTTTTTCCATTTGCATCACCTATTTGTAAAATGAATTTCTCTCACCTATCACATGACATATGCAAGCAAATGAGAAAACTTGCCACAGTTTTGCATGTCTAAAGGTACATGTTTGGCAGCCTTTGTTTGAACTTGAGTTTAAAAAACTATGCAAATAAAGGTAAGACAGTACTACTGATAGCAGTGGGCTCTGCGCCCCCTGCAAACCCACAGTTACTCTCTGCGCTAGGGCAGAAACTTGGCCCATCATTCAAATTTCAAACGTTGGGTACTATATTACACTATCGATTGGGTTGACCTCAGTCGCTGGTACCTAATTCGTACCAAGTTAAAAAATTCGTTTGTCCAGTCGGACAATCGGTACCCATGGCTTCACTCATCCGTGTCAGCTACTAGACTAGGTGGTCAGTTACCGAAGGCCTGGTGTTTTGCTTTCAACTCACTCATCCTCGATCAGCGATCATCATGAATACGTGTCTTTTTGTATTCTCTACAAAGGGGAGGTCAATATATTCAAACAACGCCGATTAGGCGCGTGAAGACAGATTATAAACCTATATCAATTTTTCTGGGGATGTTGCAGATGAAAAGGGCGCTCCTCTCGCTCCGCCGCCCCTCTCGCTCGCTGCGCCGGCCGCTCCGCGGCATCGCTCCCCTTGCCTCCGCCGGCCACTCCGTGGTGCCGCTCTTCCGCCGGTGACGGGTGGTTTTCCCTCCTTGAGGATCTCGTTCCTCTCGGGTGGAGGTCATTCCTGTGTCTCTCGGTGGTGTTGGCTATTTGCTGAGCTCGGGTTCCCTCATGGCTACTTCGTTTTCTTCGCATTCGTGTTTTCCTCAATCGATTGCTGATTTATTCCCTATGAGCTTTGAGATTCATGTGGCTCCGCATGTGGATTCCTCGGATCATGATGTGGTGCTGGATAATCAGGGAATAGTCGATGATTTTTGTTCGAGATTTTCCTCTTCTGGACCGAATCGGTGGAGATTGTTTGCGATGTGTGATCCTCGGAGAGATGGAATCCTCGGGTTGGGTCCTACGGCTACTGTTGCGAATCCGTTGAACTCTGTTAGTTTTTCCGTTAGTCGTCCTGACCGTCTCGTTATGAACACGTGTCCTGATCCTGGCGGAGGTCGAGACGATTGTGTGGTGGATCCTAGTAGTCCCTCTGGAAACCCTAGATTGAATGCTACTTATTGCTCCGGATTGTCCGCCCCCTGGTCAGATCTGGAGTCCCTCTTTGGACATTTCTGGTCCTCTTCCTCTGCTTCTCCAAGTCGGGTTGGTGGCGAATCCTTTGGCTGGTGGGAAGGGAAGGTGGCCGGTGATCCTAGATCCTTTGCTTAGGTTGTTGCCTCCTCTGCTATGAAGGAAGGTGGTGGCCGATTTGGGGGTCGGGGCAATTTTGCTCCGAACCGAGGTCGGGGCCGCTTGGTTTGGAATGGGGAAGATGCACAAGCCTCCTCGAGCGTTGGGCCTCATGGATCTGGTTCTGGGGACCGTTGGGAGATAGCTGCTCGAGAATCTGAGCAATGTCGTCAAGAGGCTGCCTCGCTGGTGGATGTTTCTGGGAAGAACAACTCATCTGGTTCGCCTGCTGTTGTAAGTGATTCTATATGCTCCAACTGCAAAACTAAAGGTCACCTTGCTGTGCTCTGTCCTACGGCTAGATGTGAGCGTTGTAAGAAACTTGGTCATGTTAGTCATGTTTGTCAGGCTGTTCTTCCTTGGGAGTGTATTCCTCATATGTGTGCTTTCCAATCTCCTAGTATGGGTTTCTTTTACATACCTGATTCTAGTACTTCCAAGCAAGACAAGGAGAGGTCCAGTAGTGTTGTCATTTCTATCATTGAGGGTCAGGCTACGGCTAGGGAGCTTGAGATGGAGTTCAATATTGTGTTTGGTGATAGCTGGCGTTGCACTGCTAGACCAATTGGGCCAAATCAATACATCATGTGTTTCCCTAATCCCAGAGAGGTTGAAAGGGCTGTTTATTATGGGGCTTCTATGCGACTCAAAACTATTGATGCTACTGTGAGATTGTCTACTTGGACTACTTCTGTGGGTGCTAAAGCAATTCTACAAAAAGCTTGGGTGAGGATAAGCAACATTCCTTTGGACAAGAGGACTGATTCCATTGTTTTCTATGTGGGATCCTTGGCGGGGGTTTCTCTAGATCTGGATGCCTCCACTCTTCATAAGCCTGAGTTTGTGAGGGTGCTTATTGGGTGCAGAGATGTTGATCTTCTTCCTGCTAAAGCTGAGGGTTGTTTGGGAGACAGTTTTTATGATTTCTTCTTTGAGATTGACAAAGTAGTGGTTGGGGGTCCTCCCAAGCAGTCAAGTAAGATTCCTGTTGGAGGTAACAGTGCTCCTTCTCCAAAAAGAGCTATAATGGACCAAAGTTTGACTGCAACTGCTACTGCAACTGATGAGACTTCTGGAGAACAATTTTTTGGTAGTCAGACTGATTCTGTCAGGCAACATGGAGTTCAGGAGGTTGAAGAAAAAGGCTGGACATTGAACAGGTTTCTGATGATGACAGTAATTTACTGGGGAATGAATTACTCATTGAGTCCATGGCTAGGGAGCATGAAGCTTCAGCTCCTATGGATTCCCCTGTTACATCAAACAAATGGCTGGTTCCTTGCTCCTTGTCTCATCAGGCTCATGATATTCCTCTGTCGACTACTGAATGGCCTTCTCTTCCAGTCATCACTGATGTTTCTGTTGATGCTTCTACTCCTTCTAAGGATCTTTCCTCTTACACTGTGCAATCTCCTGATTCTGCATCCATGGAGGAGGTAGTGGTGATTGAAGATACTGAAAGATTCAGCCAGAGACTCCAAGCTGAAGCAAATATACATGTGATGGAAAAAGTGGCCAATGTTTCCAAGAAAAGAACTCTGGAAGGTAATGAGCATTTTAATTCTGATCCTTTGATTGGGAATTCTTTTGCTGCCTTGTCTGATAGTGATATTGTTACCAGAGCATCCATGATGGGTGTTAAAATTCCTGATAATGATTTTTCCTCTATCAATCTGCTTAGAGAACTAGAGCATGCTAGGAATGGTTTGCTTGAGAAGAATAAACCTAACATCAATTATCAACAATTATATATTGAAAACAATACTGGAGTTAGTACTCCTTTGTCTATGGCTTGGGCAGACTCATCTGATGTTGATGATTCCTCCTTTACTTTGGTTGAGAGCAGGAAAAAAAAGAGTGCAAAAAGGAAACCTACAGTGGGGATTGCTAGACCTCTAACTAGAAGTCAAAAAAGAAATTGGAGAATGTTGGCATTTCTACCCTGCACCCTGGTGGAAATGTCAGGAATAGATCCAAACCACATAGATATAGATGAAAGGAGCCTTCTTTAATGTTAGGGGAGTGGGTAAAAAAGGTGCTTCCTCTTGCTTGAATGATATGATGACTAGTTATTCTTTAGATTTCATTGGTATCCAGGAAACTATGAAGAAGGATTATAAGTTGAGATTCTTTAGAAAACTTGACCCTAGTAATAAGTATTTTTGGAAGTGGTCTCCTTCTGTTGGGAAATCTGGAGGAATTCTGTGTGGTATTAATTCTGAGGCTCTTGATGTTAATGCTTTTAAGATTGGCAGATATATGCTTCATTTTGTCCTTTGGGATAAGGTTAGAAAATGTAACTGGGGGCTCATTGTGGTGTATGGAGCTGCACAGGAGGAAAATAGAGAGGATTTCCTAACTGAGCTAGCTTCCTTCTGTCATGGAAATCTCATGCCTTATATTGTAGGTGGTGATTTTAATGTGCTGAGACATAGTGGTGAGAAGAATACTATGTTCATTGGTTCTCATTCTACTGATCTTTTTAATTCTATAATTCACACTCATGGGTTGAGAGAAATTTTTATGCATGGGGGCAAATACACTTGGTCTAATAAGCATCTCTCCCCCACTCTTGAAAAGTTAGATAGGGTCTTGATGTCTCCTGATTGGGAGGATCTCTTTCCTCTGGTCTCTGTCAGGAAGTTGGTAAGAGATATTTCTGATCATAATGCTTTACTGCTAGATACTGGTTCTAGTCCTGCTTTCACTGATAACAAGAGAGAATTTAGGTTTGATGTTTCCTGGTTTAAAAATGAGGAGTTCCTTCCCTCGATTGATAGAATTTGGAGAAAAAATGTCCACAGTTCTGATCCTATTGATGTGCTTAATATTAAATTGAAAAGATTCAAAAAGCATTTCAAAGGGTGGGGTTCTAATTTGTTTGGGCATAATAAGAAAAGGAAAATGGAGCTCAAAGAGGAGTTAACTTCTATTGAGAATTTGGAAGAGGATAGTGAGCTTCCTTCTGATGTTAGTTTGAGAAAAACTGCTATTTTAGTTGAATTAATGAAGTTGTATGCTGAGGAGCAGTCTCATTGGTATCAAAAAGCTCATGCTAGGTGGCTCCTAGAGGGGGATTCTAACACTAGCTATTTTCATAGGGTGGCAAATGGGAGGAAAAAGAAAAACTCTATTCTTTCCATTGCAAAAGATGATGTCAATATTGAGGGGACTGAGAACATTCTTAATCATGCAACTGATTATTACAAAGACCTTTTTGGGCTTGCTCCTGGAAATTTATTTCCTATTAATTTTGATATGTGGGGGCCTCATGAGAAACTTACTGAGGAAGACAATAATAAGCTAAAAAATCCTTTTTCTGAGGAGGAGATTAAGCAGGCTTTATTCTCCATGGCTAAAAATAAAGCTCCTGGTCCTGACAACATTCCCATTGAGTTTTACCAGCATTGCTGGGACATTGTTAAGGATGATATCATGAGAATCTTTACTGCTTTCCATGCTGGTACCCTTGATGTTAAAAGATTGAATTATGGTACTATTACTTTGTTACCTAAAATTTCTGAAGCTAATAAGATTAGTCAGTATAGGCCTATCTGTCTTCTCAGATGCATTTACAAGCTTATCACTAAGACTCTTACTCTTAGAGTTGAACCCCTGTTGGATAAGTTGATTAGTGTGAATCAAAATGCCTTTATGAAACAAAGGAGTATTGTGGATGGGATTATGTCACTGCATGAGATTATGCATCATACTCATGCTAAAAAGCATGTGAGAATCATTCTGAAGTTGGACTTTGAAAAAGCTTTTGACAAAGTAAACTGGAATTTTTTGGTGGAGTGTCATGAAGCTATGGGTTTTGACCTTTTTTGGAGAGATATGCTAAAGAAAATTCTTTATAATGGTATTGTCTCTATCAAAATAAATAATACCAATGGTCCTTATTTTCAAAGTGCCAAAGGGGTTAGGCAAGGTGACCCCATGTCTCCTTTTCTGTTTAATTCTGTTGTTCAATGCTTAACTAAGATGGTTCTTGAGGCGCAAAAAAATGGGCTGCTATTGGGTTTGGCTCCTGATCTGATTGATAATGGTGTTGCTATTATGCAATATGCTGATGACACTGTTCTGTGTCTGTCCCATTATAGCTTTGAATTTGAAATTGCTTCTTTATATGTTTGAACTCATGTCTGGGTTGAAAATTAATTACCAGAAGAGTGAGGTTTTCACTATTGGGGGTGATAATGATGTTGCTGCTTTTTACTCTGACATGTTTGGGTGCAAAGTGGGTCTTCTCCCTATGAAATATTTGGGGGTTCCTGTTACCTTTCGAGCTCTTAAAAATTCTGATCTGGATTTTGTGGATGCTAAATTTGTGGTCAAATTGGATGCTTGGATTGGGGGTTCTACTTCTTCTGGTGGCAGGTTGACTTTGGTGAATGCCTGTTTATCTAATATACCTTCTTATGTGATGAGCCTTTTCCTTTTAAACAAAACTTTCATTGCTAAGTTGGATAAACACAGATGTAGATTTTTTTGGCATGGGAAAAAAATCAAGAAAGGCTATTATATGGTGGCTTGGAAAAGAATTTGTAGGTCCAAAAAGAAAGGTGGTTTGGGGGTTAAGAATTTAAGAAGGCAAAACATCAGCCTCCTGTGTAAATGGTGGTGGAAACTGGATAATTTTGATGGCTTATGGCAGCAACTGGTTAAGGCTAAATATCTTAAGAAACATAGTGTTGTTACTGTGGTGGAGAGAAGTACTGATTCTCCTTGTTGGAAATCTCTTTTAAGGATTAGGAAAAATTATTTGGCTGGGAGGAAAATTTCATTGGGTAATGGAAATCTAACTAGACTGTGGGTTGATCCTATTGAAGGAAATTTGCCTTTTGCTGAACAGTTTCCTAGCCTGTTTGATATTTGTCAGGTTCAAAACATTACCATCAAGAAATGTGTTGAGATGGACTTTGCAATTCCTTTTAGAAGATCCCTTCGTGGTGTCATTTTAAGTCATTGGAATCATGTCTGTGAGGTTGTTAGATCATTACAGCTCTCCCATGATGATGATAAGGTTTTCTGGGATTTTACTGCAAATAAAAAGTTCTCCACCAAGTCTATGTACCAGTGGTTGGAGAGGAACCTTGCTGGCTCTAATAATAAATGGATTTGGAAAGCTAAATTGCCTCTTAAAATTCAAATCTTCATGTGGCAGGTGTGTAGGGATGCGCTTCTCACTAGACAGAATATGAAAAAAAGGAACTGGCCTGGATCTCCTATTTGCTCCTTTTGCAATCAAGTGGAAACAAATGATCATTTGTTCTTTTCCTGCTCTGTTGCTAGAGTGGTTTGGGGGGTGATGGGAACTACCATGGGGACTAATCTGGATCCTGATAATTTTTGGCAGGCCATGGCTTGGTTTCATTCCTTGCTCCCTCATTATGAAAAATTTTATGTGATTCTGATTGCTTCTTTGTGCTGGGCTATCTGGCTCACTCGTAACAAAGTTACTTTTGAAAATCATAAAATGCATTCCCCTAATGAGATTTCGTTTTTTGCTGGTTCCTTACTCTTGTACTGGGCAGGTTTGCTCAAAGAGGATGACAAGGTGGTTCTTAATCAAGGGGCGTCCCAGTTGATGCATATGGCGGCTAGGGTGTACTCCAGATCTGCCTCCAGGGTTTCTCCTGTTCTGATGATCACAGGCGGTCCATGATACTAATGGTTCTACTTATCTTAAGCTGTTGTTGCTTCCTGAGGGCTTATGTAGTCTGTGCTCTCATGCTTTTGCTGTTGAATGATCGAACTTCTTTGAACTAGATATTTGTGGTACCAGGTTAGGTTTCCTGGTACTGCACCAACTCGCTTTCGTTTCTCCCTCCCCCCTTTCTTATTTTGCTTGTAATGACAGACAATGAACTTGGTTATTTCCGTTTAATGAAAATGGAAAGGGGTGAAAGCCCGGTTGGAAAATATCAATTTTTCTGAGTTTCCCTCTACAAATCGTCTTTGTATGCAAATGTTACGCTGCGCATCAATGCATCCATCATGCCGTGTATAATTTCAATTAGTGCTAGCTGGATATCCCAATGGCATCGTGCACGACACATTGAATCTCAGGTGTCCAATTACTTTGTTTGGTTCCCGATGTTCTTGGTTTAGGGACCCCTAGTTTCCAGGCCGACGCCATGGTCCATCGTCCAGCCGGATCCACCAAGCGAGCTGCCGAGCACGCCATCGTCCTCGACATCCTATGCTCTGCTGCTCCTCCTCGACAGCGTGTCACTGCAGTGTCGCTCCTCCTCCTCGACCTCCTTGTTCGTTACTCGTCCACTACATTGTTGTCCTCCTTGAACTGTTGGCTGAAGAACTGAACAAGAATTCATGAAAAAAAAAACAAGTGAACAAGTAGTATTGTAGTTTAAAATTTTATTTTAGTTTAATAATTGATAGGAATAAAGCAGTCTGTGAGTACCATCAAGCTAACTGTGTGCTAGAGAAGCAAGCTAATTGTGAATAATAATAGTAGCACAAACGAGTATGTTTCAGCATTACATCATAAACAAAACAAGAGGTGATGAATTGCCTCCTTCCATGAGGTGCTTAATCTCAAGTAAAACGGGTTCTTAAATCTCGTGTAATCTCCTGAACACAAACATCTACTAGACAATAAACCATGTAACATTGTTCGACACCACTACTTAACTTATTAGGTACCCATTCATAACGCATCAGTTATAACGCATCATCAATATAATATCCATGGTAGTTAAATATCAAAGTAAGCATTATTCAGTACCAGGACAGTGATTGTAAGAAAACTTCGTGGATGGTAGCCAAAAGAATGACCTTGACCTTGTCGGGTGCTTAACATATATCAAGCACCATGCGCTAAAAGAACAGGCAAAACCCACCAGCAAAATTATAGCTATCACTAGATTGACGATTGAAAATTTAGTATTAGACGTGGGATCATGTTGATCTAACTAATAAGTCCCTAGATCATGTTGTTCTAACTAATAGGCAATTCAGTACTATAAGATTAGTGACTCGACAGTTAGGAATTTAGAACCTGGAGTATAGTTGTTAAGTACCCATAATTAGAATCGGAAATTAGAGAGACATGCTGATTATCTGCACCCCGGTTGATAATGTTAAGTACCCACAATTAGAATCATAAGAAAGTAATGCTAGAATATGATGGACTAGATGCACATGAACATGTAAACAAACTTGATAAATACATATCATTCAGCACCTCGACATACCTTGTTAAGCACCCGACACAAACCATATGATTATGATTCCGCATCCGAGAGAAGCTTGTTCAGGACCATACCACTACTCTTTAAGCACTTTTGTAGGATATATGATAGGCATACCATCTGGAATTGTATATTATTCTATGACAGGCCGTATGTTATTCAGCACCGCATCATATCTTCTTACGCATCCTACAAAAACACATATCATTCAGCACCTCGACATACCTTGTTAAGCACCCGACACAAACCGTATGATCTTGCAAAACATCGAAACTGGAATTGAGAACAAAATCAAGAGCCATACTAAGAATAAGTAAATACACAAGAGCCATACTAATAATGCATGCACGCTTAGCACAAATAAGAAAATTCAGCTTTGAGAAATCGGAACCATGAAGCATACACAATTTTCACCATACTCTGTAGCAGTATAGAGTCCAGAATAGGCATCCACGCAGACTAAATGGGCATTTGAGGGTGAAACGTCTTTTATCTTTGTATGCATTTAACCTCGTGTAATGAGTAGTGACCATCCAATATGAAGTTCCAGTTCACTTGCCAGCATGTTTGGAAGAAGCAGATTCTTGACTAAATGAGAATATCAGAAGATGGCTTCAGAACACATGTAAAAAAAGGTGCAGTCCTCCATAAATTAAAATTAAAATTTCAAATCCCACTGCAGATTACCTTCTGCTATCCAGGTATCAGAAGATGGCGAGGAAGCGGTCGAGCGTCTCCAACGGATGCCGCGCGTCCAGCGCCGCGTTGATCCACCGCTTCGGGTTGAACCCCTCCGCCCCGAACTCCGACGCGTCCACCACCACCATTCTCCGCGCCTCCCGCCGAACCGCGCCCACGGGAGGAGGAGGCCGAAATCCTCCCGCGTGTGAGGAGGCCGATGCCGTCGCACGTGTAGCAGGGGGACCAGCTGCGTTTGATACCTGATGGAGAACGACGGGGCACACGTGGAGAAGGGGCGGTGGCGCTTGATCCTGCCGTGGAAAGAGGCTGTACGCGCGTGGAGCAGGGGTAGGCGATGCTCCAGCTCGTGGTGGTAGAAGGTGAGGCATGAGCCTGCCACTGTAGGAGGTCCAACGACGGCGGATCTTGGCGAGCAATAAACCGATGCTAGTTGAACTACGGTGAGCGCAAGGGAAGCGGGACTATGGTGGGATGGCCGCCGGTTGTGGGGGCCTGCGGGAGCGCGGGGTAGGATAACGTGGGAGCGGTAGGGGAGCCGGCGATGGCGGCGATTCTGGGCAGAGGTGGGAGGGATCTGGAAACTGGACAGGATCTAGGACGGGTTGTCGGAGGTGGGATTTGAGACGGGGAAGGTGTCTGATCCTATTTATCGGGGCTCGGCAATGGTCACCTGCGATGGCCCATACCTGTGAACACTGCAGCGACGGCAGGAGAGCCAGACTAGTCTGGCAGACTAATGTATAAATTCCGCGTACATATATATGGAAAGCGGTTTTTATGCTCATGGTAGCCCGTGCGTATAGGATGAAAACCATTGGATTGCATGCATTTTAGCTCTCTTATCAAATCAGCTATCTCCTTTCTCTCACGGTGTGTGTCTCGAGGTGTGCCTCCGTTACTCACGGCCACTGTATGAAAACGACACTCCTCTCTCTTTTCCTACTCCACTCCATTTCTATTTTCTAGCAGTTGGCTTACGGTTCCAGTCTATAAACTTACATGGTATCGGTACAGAAAGGAGATAAAACGGTGTTCTATATGTCTTGTTTTGTTCACACGCCATGTAACCTCGGTATGTTTTTAAGTATTCTGTTATCGGATGTGTTCGCATGCCTTGTTTTGTTCTCATTCGTATTCGTTTCTCGCATGTTCCTTTATGACAGCTTCTCCATCTTTCTTTTTATACTAGTTGATTTGCGTCCATAAAGGTAGAAAAGATACGCGGTGTAGCACTGGGTTTCTTGTTTAGACAAAACTAAAACCCTAGTTTTATTTTTGTCTGCCATGCTATATGTTCCCGCCTTTTCTTCCCGCGTATACCAAGTGAACTTTTTCTAGTAGAATTAAACAACAAAGGTGAAGAAAAACCGATAACTGCAAGCTGAAGAACGGATTAGAAAATCATTCTGGATACGTACCTTTATGCTCTTGTTCTAGTAGTAGAATTGCCTCTCTAGCTCAAGTTTTATTCACCACGCTGAGAACTTGGTTTTCATGGTTTTGGGTCTGCTCATGTTGATTGGAGGGTGGCCAAGGGGGAATATGTTTTGGACTTGGCTTAGGCGTGATGATATAGGCAATATACATAAGGACCACTAGCAGTTAGTGACGAGGTTTAATCTCATCAATGCCCATTGTTATGGATTTGAGTTTTGGAGAAGATGGAGATGCTGGAGATCGTGGAACGGTTAACAGACAAGCAACTAGGGGACAGGAGATTTACCCAGGTTCAGGCCCCCGGAGGGAAAACCCTACTCCTGCTTGTCTGCTCTTGATTACGGCGGAACCGAAGGTTACAGGTGCGCAGATTCGATCTGGCGTGGAGGTGCGTGTGCGAAAGTATGAGTCGAGCGATCTAGGACGTGCCCTCCTGGCCTTTATATAGACTTAGGCAGGTCCCGGGCATAGTCCTAGTCGGTTACAGGTTTTAGAGTTTTACCCCTTTGAATTCCCTATTTATGCTAGTATTGCTCTCCAAGGATCCGAAAGACGTCATGGGCCTTAGCTACCCGAAAATCTTCATGGGCCAGCGTATGTCTGCTGTGGGCCTTCCTTGGGCTGGACCAGGTATGCTGAAGTCACGTACCCGTAGGGTATAACCATGTCAGTAGCCCCCGAGTGATCAGTCGAATCGTAGATTCGGCTGAGGACTCTTCAATCCTTCGGGTGCAACTATGTATAAACAGTATATGTGTGTAGGGATTGTTGATACGTGTGCCTGACTCACCCGACGGATCAGGGTCAGTTAACTGTCTTAGGATGAAACAACACGATCTTCATCAGGTTCGAGTCCCTCTACTCGAATCCGGAACATATGCTGGCGTAATTCGACTCAGGCCGTGGAGGACTTACAGGAGTGGAATTCCAGTGATTTTAATTGATGTACCCAACGCGTCCGTCGGGATTTTTCATCACGCCTGTTGGCACGAATTTATACTAGCAGAGCGTAGTCATGTGCGTTGCCAGGCCATCAGATGATATCTGCAGGTCTTATCTTTGCGTCGCAGACGCAGCATCCGAACATTTGTCACCACGGAGGTGCTTCGGGTGGCCAAGGAGATCGTTGATCACTCAGCGTTTTGTTGGGGCAGAGCTGCCGAAAAGTTTTTGCGTGCTGATCCGAAAGATCGCAGTCGAAGATTTCACAGGGTGCGCGACCAGCGCTCCCTATGGGAGTAGCCCCCGAGTGTCTGTTCGAGTCGTAGACTCGAGCGGAGACTTTAGTTCAAGCATTGTTCAGTTGTTAAGTCCGTAGGACACGAAAATTTTCGGATGCTTAAATCCATCCTCCCTATGGGAGTAGCCCCCGAGTCCGTAGTGGAGTCGTTGACTCGACGTAGGACTCGAAGAAATACTTTGTCTTTATTCATCTTTCGGGTGCGCGGCCAGCACTCCTGATAGGAGTAGCCCCCGAGTATTTAGTTGAATCGAAGATTCGAGTGAGTACTCTTAGCTGTGGAGCCGAAAGATTGTAGTTGATGCTAGTATAGCTTTTGATGACATCAATGCTGACGATCAATGACCTCAAGCGTCTGCTACGCCAGAGATGACTTGACTGGACGAACGTGGGTCCCACTTGCTGACTTTGAATTGACCGGTCACGCGCGTCGTGGAGATAATTACGGCGTCTCCTTGATTTCCGCGCATAGTGGACGGCGTGGTAACGACGGTTCGTTGTGATGCTGACATGTGTATGGTCAGATCTGCCGTTGGCGTTAGGTCTTCTGGATGGACGGCTGCCGTGCATCGTCTTCGTTGTTATAATCATTGAGTAAATCCGCGGCTTGTTTTCACCACATCAGTTCTTGTTTTCACTGTCTCCTTGTGCTCGAGCGATTCTTGCTGCGCGCTGGGATTTCCTTCCACATTTCCATCTTCCCTTCTGCTCTTTCACCGCCGGCGCCGCCGTACCGCAATGGGGAAACCGAAGAAATCGTCGTCGGCCATTGGTACTAGCGCCGCCGGAGGAAAGAAAGGCGCCGCCGCTACACGTGTCACCGATGGTGGCTGGCGGCGATCAGAGACGCGGGAGAGCGATCTCTGCAAGCTTCGCGAGCGGGGTTTGATCCCGCAAGATAGGGAGGCCGTCAGACTCCCCGGCAATGAGGTAATCTCCCGTCCCCCAGCTGGGTATCGGGTTATGTTTCTCGCCTTCGTTATTCATGGGTTTTCTTTTCCAGTCCACAACTTCCTCCGTGGACTGCTCTTCTTCTATGGGATTCAGCTTCATCACCTGTCTCCCAATTCTCTTCTCCACATTGCTTGTTTTATCACTTTTTGCGAGTGCTGGCTTGGCATTGAGCCGCACTTTGGCCTCTTCCGGAAGCTCTATTCCGTGAAGAGGCAATCTGGTTCGGATGGTGTGTATCCCATTGGGGGTTGCATCATCTCCCTCAGTCCCAATCTTCTTTTCTTTTCCTTTTCCATGTCCAAATCTGTCCAATACTGGCGGAGGCAATGGTTTTATATCCGCGACTCCGTAGTGCCTGGGCAAGATTTTGGTCTTGTTCCTTTTGACCCCTCCCAAAAGATTGAGCCGAAAAGGTCTTGGAAAAACAACATCTTGGATGGCGAGGTGGCGGAGATAGAGGCCCTTTACCGTCGGGTGGAGGATCTCCAACTGATTCCGGAGAAGGAAGTGAATGGCGTGGACATCATCCGGACGTTTCTCGAACGTCGGGTGCAGCCTCTCCAAGCGAGGGCGCACCCGATGTTCCTTTATTCTGGGCGCCGTGATCCGACTAGGGTTTCGGCTGAGAAAATCTCCGAGGGGGATCTTTACAAGGCCCTTCGCTCGCTGATGAAGTTCAAGGTCGGAGAAGAAATCCCAGGGAAGTCGCTGACTCTGCCGTTTTCTGCGACGCTGGCCATTCCGCAGGTGTAGATTCGTGCGCGTAGTGCTTTTTTGTCGACTGCGTATTTATTTCCTTTGTTTGCTAACAAAGTCCCTTATGATTTTTGCAGAGCTTCAAGGTGTCGGGCATGGTACCGCCATTGCCTGAAAGGTATCTGAATGCTCCGGATAATGAGATGGTGGAGTCCGTGTCCGAACTTCCTTCGGCTCGATCGCCAGCTGAAGATGCCGACGAGTCGAGCGAGGATCATACGCGCAAACGATCACGGAGCTCCAGCGAGTCTCCGGATGCCTCGACTCCTCCGACTCCCAGAAACCCTTTGTGCCTTGAGCGTCATAGTGACGGGCATGGAGGCTCTTCCTCTCCCATTCCTGCCATTCCTGTGCGGGCTGTAGCACCGCACCCGCCAGCGAAGCGGAAGAAGGAAGAAAAGAAGGAGGAGAAGAAGGAAGAGAAGAAAGAGGAGAAGAGAGTCTGAAGGACTCCTCCTGTCTTCGACCTGAGCTCGCTGGGCTCGTAAGTTTCTTGTTATATTACTGTCCTTTTTTTCTTGATTTTGCACTTGTGCTGATTGCTTCGTATGCAGGCATTCCTCCCGCGACTCCTCCAGCGATGATGCGCGGGAGATGATGGGGGAGTCGAAAATTGAGTCTCCTCCTCCTCAGACGGTGGCGACTTCGGGAGGCGCCGCTCCGGATCCTCCTATGCAGGAGGTGCAGGTGGTTGCGCCTCAGAATTTCGCCAGCGGGTCTTCGGAGTCGCCATCCGAGCATGTGAGTACCTTTGCTTCATGCCTCGGGGGGAGCCCCCGGGTGTCTGAAAATTTCTTGTCTTCTTCTTTTTTCGAATCTTCGGGGGGAAGTCCCCGAGTGTCTTCGTGTGCGAGTTTTGCCTTTATTCCTCTGTGTTGGGCGCAGCCCCCAAGTCCTTTTTCTTACTAGTGCTTCTTTTTTCTGTAGCCTTTTGTACAGGAGGCCAAGCGGCTGGTACAGGAGCGCCTAGTGCTGGAGGCTAACCTTTGGCAGCTTCAAGGTACCTATCTGCCTTTTAGTGCCTCTCTTATTTATTCTGGTCCTGTTCTTTAACGCTTGCTTGTTTTGAATGCAGAGGAGCATAACACTTCTCTCCGTGGGGTAGACGCTCTCAAGAAGAGCCTTGGTCAATCGGAGCAGAAGGCCGAGGCCGCCGTTGGTGCGAAGGAACGCCTCGAGCTAGAGCTGACTAAGGCAGCCGAAGCGAAAGAGCGTCTGCAGCAGGAGGCCGCGGACCGTGAGGAGCAGCTGGCCACTGTTGCGGCTGCGCACGAGAGAGAGGTGGCAGCGAAGCTCATGGCTGCTGCCAAGGCTATTTCGGGTAAGTGCTGTATTTCTGCCTGTTTCTTCGTGTTTCCTGTCTTCTTCTGTGCTGCTTTTCTTCATGTCTTCTCTTTTTTTATGTCTCAGATGCCGTAGGCATCGAGTTTGACCGCGGTGCTCTAGAGCACGGTAGATGATGCTACTGTGGCGGTCGAAGATCGCTGCAGCACCGTCGTCAGCTCCCTTGCCAAGGCGAAGGAGGTCCTTGGCCGCTTCTACAAGGAGCTTGTTCCTAAGGGCGTGGCCCTCGATGATGTGGATGCCCTGGCGGAGGCTTTATCAGCTGAAGCGCCTGCGGCTTACAAGCGCAAGCAAAAGGGCATCGGCGCGTCCGTCGGGCTGGCGATGGCCTTGGCGGCTGGAGCAGAGCTGGACCTGCCCTAGATCACCTCCCGGATGCCGACGACTGCAGATGGATCCGAGGTAGCCTTTGCTTCCTACTTCGCTCGCTGCAAGCGATATGGGCCCAAGCTCATTGATTTGCTGTCTGAGTATGTACTGCGGCAGCAGGACGGGGCCAAAGCTAGGCAGTCTGGCTCCGAGGCGACTCAGGGTGCCGCGTCTTAGGCGTTGTAGACGTAGGATAATTTGTAGTCTGCTTTTGCTGTAAATATTTTGAAGAACACCATCCTTGTGCCACGTAGTGGCCTAATATGTTTAATGAATTCTTATGAGTTGTGTTCTACCATTGTCTGAATGTTTGTGTCCCTTTCTTTTTCTGCTGCTCTAGGTTCCTTCGGGTGTTGACCCTGTTGACACCTCGTCCACAGTGCCGCTGCGACCATCTTTGGATGATTCCTCGCAACTCGCTTTTCTTCGGGATCGTGTGCGTAGTCTTGAGAGGGAGTTGCTTGGGTTGCGCGGTCACGCCGATGTGTGGAAGTCCAAGGCGGATCGTGGTGCAGCCAGAGAGGAGTACTTGATGGCGGAACTGGTTCGACTATCCGAGCAGCTTCAATGTAAGTTGTTCTTTGGTTCGAGCTGTAGCTCAGTTCTAAGGATGAGCCTGCTGTCCTTGCTCTTATTTTGTGCAGTTGTCGCAGGTGCGAACCTTGCTCCAAGGGAAGAGAAAGAGCGTGTCGCTGTTCGGGTCAATTGTTTGACTCAACAGGACATGGAGGCCGGTGGCTTCTTCTGGATGGATCGTGACCGTGCCATGGCTCTGGCGACGGTGCAGGATCATGTGCACCAGGTTTCGCGAGTGCTTCGCCAAGTGCAGATGTCGCTTGCCTCGGTTTTGCACGTCATGTTTCCTTTGGATGCCGTACCGACGAGCCTTGCGGGTCTTCTGTCGAAATTTCAAAATGTGAGCAATGTCAAGGAGTTAGTGCGGCAGCAGCTCGTCGCAGGGGTGAAGGCTGCTTTGTCTCTTGTGAGGCTGCACCGGCCTGATGTAGATTTGGCTGCTGTGGCCGCTGGGCCACCTCCTCGGCCGGATGATGATGAGTGGGACATGCGTCCACATTACGCAGCTGTAAGGCAGTATGCCGAACAGGTCGTAGATTTGTTTGAGCAGCGTGCTCAGGTTATTCTTCAGAATAGGTAGTACCTGAAAAAAGAGATAGATGTAAACTTTGTATATTTCGGCTGGGCGTGTTGTGCCCTTTGTTGTAAAGGTTTGTGAGCACGTAGTGCTTTGATTGAGTACGTGTCCTTTTCGTTTGCCTGACGTTGTCAGCTACTCAGGTGTACACGCTTGATCCTCAGTCGATGAAATCGTGAGGTGGGGGGAGCCCCCGAGTGCGTTTGTAGCATAAAGTTAAGTTGTAAAATAGCGAACTGAAGTTTGGGGCGAGATACTTAGCTTTATTTATATCGTAATGGAGGAAGTACATGGCTGAAAAGCCTTATTGAAAGTAAAGGGGTGGGTATCTAGGGGTAGAATCGTCGCAGGTGCGCGATGTTCCATGGGTTGGAGTATGCGACTCCAGAGTCCACGTGCTTGAGGCGATAAGCGCCACCTGGGATGACTTTGGTGATGACGTAGGGTCCTTCCCATGGTGACTCGAATTTATTCGGTCGCTCTTGCTTGAGTCGCAAGACGAGGTCTCCTTCGACGAACGACCTTGGGCGCAGCCGGCGGCTGTGGTAGTTGCGGAGACTTTGCTGGTACACCGTTGATCGAGCTGCTGCTATGTATCTTGCTTCGTTGAGTGTATCGACGGCGTCTTCGAGTGCAGCCGTGGATTCGGCTTCACTGTATGCGACGACCCGAGGGGCCTGGTGGCGTACTTCGGCTGGAAGCACGACTTCAGCTCCGTGCACCATGAAGAATGGCGTGTAGCCGGTGGAGCTGTTTGGCGTAGTCCGTAGACTCCATAGTACGGATGGTAGTTCTTTCGTCCAGGCTCCAGCTTTCCGTTCGAGTGGAATCATGAGGCGCTTCTTGATGCCAGCGCCGATTAGGCCGTTGGCCTTTTCCACTTGCCCGTTCGTTTGCGGGTGTGCCACTGAGGCGTACGTGATGTTGATCCCAAGGCCTTCGCAGAAGTCCTGGAACTCGTTGGAGATAAAGTTCGATCCATTGTCGGTGATGATGCTGTGCGGTACGCCGAACCTGTAGACAATGGACTCGAAGAACTTGACGGCAGTTTTTCCTTTCTGGTTGGTAACCGGCATGGCCTCAATCCACTTGGTGAACTTGTCGACTGCGACCAGGAGGTAAACGTGTCCCCCTTTCGAGGACTTTGGCAGTTTGCCGATCATGTCGAGGCCCCATTGAGCAAAAGGCCAGGCTATGGGTATGGGTCTGAGCTCGGACCCAGGTGCGTGCGGTTTGTCGGCGAACCGTTGGCATCCGTTGCATCTTCGGACTATGTCCTTTGCGTCGCTCATGGCCGTTGGCCAGTAGAATCCTGCTCATAGAGCTTTGGCGACAAGGGAGCGGATGCCTGCGTGATGGCCGCAGATGCCCTCGTGGATGTCTTGGAGGATGGCTTTCCCGTCATCGATGGTGACGCACCTTTGTAGTACACCTGTAATACTGCGCTTGTACAGCTCGCCATTGATGGTGGTGAAGGCTTTTGACCGAAGAGATATGCGTCGGGCATCTGTCGGGCTGTCAGGCAGTTCTCCATTTATTAAGAACTGGAGGTATGGTCGCGTCCAAGTTTCTTCGACTGCCATAACCTGCATTAGGTTGACCATGGCTACCTCTGTGTCCAGTTTTTCGGGTCCTTCGTGTCCTTCGGGCAGCGTAGCCCCCGAGTGTTCTGCTTCTTCGGGTGATCCCTTGGGGAATTTCCGCTTGATGGATGGTACGCAGATCTGTTCGAGGAACACACCTGGTGGCACCTTTGTGCAAGTGGAGCCGATGTTGGCGAGTCTGTCGGCTTCCTCGTTGCTTTCTCTTCCGACGTGCCGAAGCTCGCAACCGTCGAATTCTCCTTCGAGTGCGTTGTAGAGTGCACGGTACGCGATCATGTTTTCGGCGTGTGCGTCGCACTCGTTCATCGTCTGCTGGACGACGAGGTTGGAGTCACCGTAGATGACCAGGCGCGTTGCGCCGCATATCTTTGCCATCCTCATGCCATGGATGAGTGCTTCGTATTCGGCTTCGTTGTTGGAGGCTCGAAATTTCATCCGAAGGACGTACTTCATCTTGTCCCCTTGCGGGGAGGTCAGTATGACCCCTGCTCCTGCTCCAACTTCACGCTTGGAGCCGTCGAAGTGCATCGTCCATGACTGTGACATGTCTGGGGTGTCTGGCAGCTGCAGCTCCATCCAATGTACCAGGAAGTCCGGAAGGACTTGAGATTTGATTGCGAGTCGCTTCTCGTAGACGATGTCCAAGGGTGATAGCTCGATGCCCCATAGGGCCACGCGTCCTGTGGCCTCTGGATTATTCAGGATGCTGTTCAGGGGTGCCTCGTTGACGACCATCACTTGGTGCTCCTGGAAGTAATGGCTCAGCCGTCGAGCCGTCATGAACACGCCGTAGGCGAGCTTCTGGTAGTGAGGGTACCTCTGCTTTGTTGGTGTAAGTACCTCGCTGAGGTAGTAGATTGGGCGCTGGACCCCGTGGGTCTTGCCGTCTTCGGGTCGTTCGACCACGAGCACGGTGCTGACCACTTGGTGTGTGGCTGCTATGTACAGCAGAAGAGGCTCGCGCTCCTTTGGCGTGACCAAGACGGGCGAGGTGGAGAGGAGCCTCTTGAGGCTTTCGAATGCATCATTGGCTTCTGATGTCCACTCAAACTTGTCTGCCTTGCGCAGCTGTTGGTAGAATGGCAGGGCCTTCTCGCCCATGCGGCTGATGAATCTGCTTAGCGCCGCTATTCGCCCTGCGAGTTGCTAGACGCCTTTGAGGTTTTTCGGCTTCTCCATTGCCATGATGGCTCTGATTTTCTTCGGGTTCGCCTCGATCCCTTGCTGAGAGATGAAGTACCCAAGCAGCTGACCCGATGGGACGCCGAAGGCGCATTTTTCGGGGTTGAGCTTGATCCTGTAGCGATCAAGGTTGTCAAACGTCTCGCGGAGATCGTCGATAAGTGTCCTTGCCTCCTTGGTTTTTATCACTATGTCGTCAACATAGACTTGGACGTTGCGACCGATCTGGTCCTTGAGGCAGGCCTACATGCATCGCTGGTACGTGGCACCTGCGTTCTTTAGCCCGAAGGGCATTGTGTTGTAGCAGAATACTCCGAACGGTGTGATAAACGCCGTTTTCTCCTGATCTTTGATCTTGAGTCGAATCTGGTTATAGCCTGAGTAGGCGTCGAGGAAGGAGAGTTTCTCACAACATGCAGTCGAATCGATGATCTGGTCGATCCGAGGAAGAGGGAAGTGGTCCTTTAGGCAATGCTTGTTTAGTGACGTGAAATCCACGCACATCCGCAGGATGTCCGTGTCCTTCTTTGGGACCATCACTGTATTTGCAAGCCACTCGCTTTCCTTGATTTCCCTGATGAAGTCTGCAGCGAGCAATCTATTGATTTCCTTGCCGATAGCTTCGGCTCGTGGCTCCGACAGTCTCCGAATGGACTACTTGACTGGCTTGGTGTCTGGAAAGATATTGAGTGCGTGCTCGACGAATTCCCTGGGAACTCCTGGCATGTCCGCAGGACACCAGGCGAAGATTTCCCAGCGCTCACAGAGAAATTCGACGAGCGCGCCTTCCTATGCGGAGCTAAGGTCGTTGGCGATCAGGGCCGTCTTGGAGGCATCCGTCGGATGGACCTGCTCTTTCTTGGTGTTGACGGTGGAGTCGAAGGACATGTCAGGTGCGTTCTGCCTTGTGACCGGGGGTGCCCCATTGTCTGTCACCTCACGGAGCCGTACGAGCTCGTCTTGCATGCCGAAAGACTAGGAGATTTTGTTGAAATCCCTATCGCATTGGTCTGATCGGGTGAAGCTCCCGTGGACTGTGATGACGCCCCTTGGTCCTGGCATCTTCAGTAGTAGGTATGCATAGTGTGGGACAGCCAGGAACCTTGCGAATGCTACACGTCCAAGGATGGCGTGTGAAGGGTTTCGCGGCATAGTAAATCAAAATTTTCTACGGATGCGAACAGAGGGAAAGCCAAGATCTAATCTAGGAGATGCAAACAACGAGAGAGATTTGATTAGATCTTCATACCCTTGAAGATTCGCACAGCGAAACATTCGTCGGAACGTGGGTGATGTAGTCGTACTCGCTTCTCCTCCTCACGATCCGATCCGATCTAGCACCAGAAGTGGCGATGCCTCCGTGAGATGCACACGTGCGGCACCTCGACGTCTCCTCCTTCCTTGGTCCAGCAAGTATGGTGGAGAGATGGGTTGGATCTACAACGCGACGGCGCGGTGCAATTGGTGGAGAATTTCTGCAGCAGGGCTTCGCCTACAAGCAGTCGGGAGGGAGAGAGGAGGGCAGCAGGGCGGCTAGGGTTGGAGGGGAAGGTGTGGGGTTTTGGTGCGCCCCCAGCCCTCTATATATAGAGGGGTGGGCGCAGCCCTAGCCCCTCCCCCAAGCCAAGGCCGGCGGCCCCAAGGAGGAAGAGTGGGGGGCAAGGAAACCCCCCCTTCTAGAAGCTCTATCTAGAGTTTAAACCTCTCTTGGCCGGTTGGGCCCTATGGGGCCTTGTGCCCCTGGCCCAATGCGGCCAGGGCACTCCCTCATAGGCCCATGCCCCCTCCCGGAAGGTGGGGCCACGTTGGTCCCCTTCCGGAAGGTTCTAGAAGCTTCCGGTACAATACCGATTAACCCGGAACAATTCCGAACTCCAAAACCTGCACTGCCTTATATGAATCTTATTCTCCGGACCACTCCGGAACCTCTCGTGATGTCCCGGATCCCATCCGAGACTCTGAACAAAAACTCATAAACCAATTATCCAATCTATCCTAGCGTCGAGACACGTTAAGTGTGTGACCCTGCGGGTTCGAGAATATGCAGACATGATCTTTTATCAATAATCAACAGCGGGGTCTGGAAACCCATATTGACTCCCACACATTCATCGATGATCATATCGTATGAACCACGATGCCATGATTCAATCAATCCCATATATATATTCCCTTCGTCTTGCGATATTTTACTTGCCCAAGATTCGATCGTCGGTACCGTCATACCTAGTTCAATCTCGTTCACAGCAAGTACTTTACTCGTTCCGTAATCCGATATCACTTTGTGATTAACTCCTTAACCACATGCTTGCAAGCGGTGTTGATATCGATTATCGAGTGGGCCCGAAGTATATCTCTCCAACTTGGGAGGGACAAATCCCATCTCGATACATACAACCCAACAGATACTTTCCGATCACCTGAGAGACACCTTTATGATCACCCTCTCATAGGATGATGTTTGATGACCTCAAAGCTTTCTTCTGATACCAGGGAGTTGTATTATCTCATGGTCTAAGGAATACAATATTTGACATAAGAAAAGCTTCGCAAAGATGAACACGATGACACGATCTAATTGCTTCGCTTAGTTTGGGTTTGTCCATCATATCATTCTCCCAATGATATGATCTCATTATCAATTGACAACTCATGTCTATGGTTAGGAAACCTTAACCATCATTGATCAATGAGCTAGTCCAAAGAGGCGTACTAGGGACACGGTGTTTTTCACAAACCACACAAGTATTAAAGTTTCCGCTTAATACAATTCTAGCATGGAATATAAACATTATCATGAACAAGAATTATAATAATAACATCTTTATTATTGCCTCTAGGGCATAATTCCAACAGTCTCCCACTTGCACTAGAGTCAATAATCTAGTTTACATCTGGCAACAATCTCACACCCATGGCACTGAGGTGCTGATCATGTTTTACACGTGGAAGAGGTTTAGTCAATGGATCTGCGACATTCAGATCTGTATGTACTTTGCTAATCTTCAGATCTCCATCTGCTATATAATCTCGGATTATATGAAACTTGCGGTTGATATGCTTGGTCTTTGTATGATATCTTGGTTCCTTAGCGAGTGCTATGGCACCAGTGTTGTCACACAATATCTCCAGTGGGTCCAATGCACTTGGAACCACTCCAAGCTCAGTGATGAAGTTTCTGATCCAAACTCCTTCACTTGACGCTTCTGCAGCAGCCATGTATTCCGCTTCTACTGTAGATCCCCCGATCACGCTTTGCTTGCAGCTTCTCCAGCTCACAGCTCCTCCATTCAAAATATACACGTATCCTGTCTGAGATTTAGAATCATCCTTGTCGGTGTCAAAACTAGCGTCGACGTAACCTTTTACGACAAGCTGTTCATCACCCCCATAGACTAAAAATATTTCTTTAGTCCTATTTAGGTACTTTAGGATGTTCTTCACGGCTGTCCAGTGTTCCACTCCTGGATCACTTTGATATCTGCTCGTCAAACTAAGAGCATTGGACACATCCGGTCTAGTACACAGCATGACATACATGATAGAACCTATGGCCGAGGCATAAGGCACTTTGCTCATAGTTTTCCTATCATTTACCGTAGCTGGACACTGAGCCTTGCTCAATATCTTACCTAACAACATAGGCACTGAACCTTTCTTTGCCTTATCCATTCTAAACCTTTTCAGAACTTTGTCTAGGTATGTACTCTGGCTTAAAGCTATCAGGCGTCTTTGTCTATCTCTATAGATTTTGATGCCCAATATATAAGCAGCTTCACCTAGGTCTTTCATTGAAAAACACTTGTTCAAATAACTCTTCACATCGTTAAGCATGTTAATGTCATTTCCAATAATCAATATGTCATCCACATATAGTACCAGAAATGTCACCGAGCTCCCACTCACTTTCTTGTAGATACAAGCTTCGTAGCAATTTGGAACAAATCCAAAGCTCTTGATCACTTGATCAAAACGAAGGTTCCAACTCCGAGATGCTTGCTTCGGTCCATAAATGGAACGCCCAAGCTTGCATACTTTATCAGCATCCTTAGGATCGACAAAACCTTTGGGTTGCATCATATACAACTCTTCATCAATGTTGCCATTGAGGAACGCAGTCTTGACATCCATCTGTCATATTTCATAATCATGAAACGCAGCAATTGCTAATAAAATCCGAATGGACTTAAACATCGCTACGGGAGAGAAAGTCTCATCGTAGTCAACACCTTGAACTTGTCGAAAACCTTTCGCGACAAGCCGTGCTTTATAGATGGTAACATTACCATCCGCGTCCGTTTTCTTCTTGAAGATCCATTTGCACTCAACAGCCTTTTGGTCGCTAGGAGGGTCCACCAAAGTCCATACTTGGTTTTCGCTCATGGATCCCAATTCGGATTTCATGGCTTCTAGCCATTTCTCAGAGTCTGGGCTCATCATCGCTTCCTCATAGTTCACAGGCTCACTGTCATCTACTAACAAGACAGTCAAGACAGGGTTGCCGTACCACTCAGGAGGGGCACGCGACCTTGTCGACCTGCGACGTTCAGTAGCAGCATCGTCTGAAGCTTCATGATCCTTGTCATTAGCTTCCTCTATCGTTGGTGCAGGCGGCACTGGAACAATTTCAGGTGCTGCGCTACTCTCCAATTCAAGAGAAGGTTCAACAACCTCGTCTAGCTCTACTTTCCTCCCACTCACTTCTTTCGAGAGAAACTCCTTCTCAAGAAAGGAACCGTTCTTTGCGACAAACACTTTGCCTTCGGTTCTATGATAGAAGGTATACCCAATAGTTTCCTTAGGGTATCCTATGAAGACGCATTTCTCGGCTTTGGGTTCGAGCTTCTCTGGCATCAACTTCTTGACGTAAGCTTCGCATCCCCAAACTTTAAGAAACGACAACTTAGGTTTAGCACCAAACCATAGTTCATACGGTGTCGTATCAACGGATTTAGATGGTGCCCTATTTAAAGTGAATGCAGTGGTTTCTAATGCATAACCCCAAAATGATAACGGCAAATCAGTAAGAGACATCATCGATCGGACCATATCTAATAAAGTTCGATTCCGGCGTTCAGACACACCATTGCGCTGTGGTGTTCCGGGTGGCGTGAGTTGCGAAACAATTCCGCTTGCTTTAAGATGCGTGAGAAAATCATAACTCAAATACTCGCCCCCACGATCGGATCGTAGAAACTTAATCTTTCTGTTACGATGGTTCTCCACTTTATTCTGAAATTCCTTGAACTTTTCAAATGTTTTAGATTTATGTTTCATTAAATAGATATACCCATATCTACTTAAGTCATCGGTAAAAGTGAGAAAATAGCGATATCCACCGCGCGTCGAAACACTCATCGGTCCGCATACATCGGTATGTATGATTTCCAACAAGTCCGTTGCTCGCTCCATCATACCGGAGAACGGTGTTTTGATCATCTTGCCCATGAGGCATGGTTCGCATGTGTCAAATGATTCAAAATCAAGAGACTCCAAAAGTCCATCAGAATGGAGTTTCCTCATGCGCTTTACACCAATATGACCTAGACGACAGTGCCACAAAAAAGTAGTATTATCACTATCTACTTTGCATCTCTTAGCCTCAATGTTATGGACGTGTGTTTCATCCCTTTCGAGATTTAGAAGAAATAAACCATTCACAAGAGGTGCATGACCATAAAAGATGTTACTCATATAAATAGAACAACCATTATTCTCCGATTTAAATGAATAACCGTCTTGCAATAAACACGATCCAGAAATAATGTTCATGCTCAACGCAGGCACATAATAACATTTATTAAGGTTTAAAACTAATCCCGAAGGTAAAACTAAGGAGAGCGTGCCGACGGCCATCACATCAACTCTTGATCCGTTGCCAACGCGCATCGTCACCTCATCCCTCGCAAGCCGCCGTCTATTCCGTAGCTCCTGTTTCGAGTTACAAATATTAGCAACTGAACCAGTATCAAATACCCAGGCACTACAACGAGGGCTAGTAAGGAAAACATCAATAACATGTATATCAAATATACCTTTGATGGTGCCAGCCTTCTTGTCCGCTAAGTACTTCAGACAGTTGCGCTTCCAGTGACCCTTGTCCTTGCAATAGAAGCACTCAGTGTCCGGCTTAGGACCAGACTTGAGCTTCTTCTCAGTAGGGGCAACGCGCTTGCCGCCGCCTTTCTTGAAGGGCTTCTTTGCACCTTTACCTTTCTTAAAGGAGGGCTTGTTGACCATCAACACGTGATTATCCTTTTTGATGTCCACCTCTGCAGCCTTCAGCTTTGCGAAGAGCTCGGTGATCGTATCAGTGGAACCAATCTGGTTATGAGTCACTACAAAACTTTTGTAGCTGGGAGGGAGTGATTGCAGAACCCTGTCAATCTTGAGCTCCTCTGGAATCTTGCAGTCCAGTTGCTCAAGGCGTTGAGTGTAGCCCGACATCTTAATGGCGTGCTCACTAACGGAACTCCCTTCCTCCATATTGCAGTTAAAGAACTTCTCAGAGATCTCATATCTCTCAGAACGGGCCTGAGTCTGAAACATGGTTTTCAGCTCCTCGAGAATCTCAAAGGGCCCGGGATAGTCTTCAAAACGATTTTGAAGATCCGATTCCATAGCAAACAACATGGTGCTCTTAATCACACCATAATCATCTTTGCGCGACTGATAGACAGCTTTCTCATCAGCCGGCGCAGTTGCAACAGGGGGGTTACCTAACGCTTTCTCAAGGACATAGTCCTTTTGACCGCCAGAGAGAATGATTCTCAGATTGCGGAACCAGTTGGTGAAGTTAGACCCATTATTCTTAAGCTTTTCTTTCTCAGCAAAAACGTTGAAGTTGAAGTTGGACTTAGCCATGTGATCTACAATATTTGCAAGTACAAATTAGACTATGTTCATGATAACTAGTTCAACTTTTAATCAAATTACTAGATGAACTCCCACTAAATTCAACATCCCTCAAGTTGTTTAGTGAACACGATCCAAATTCACCACACCTAATCCGATCTTCACGAGAAGAGATGTGGTTTCAATGGTGGACAACGAAGTGTCGATCATATCATTCATATGACTCATGCTTAACCTTTCGGTTCATGTGTTCCGAGGCCATGTCTGTATATGCTAGGCTCGTCAAGCTAGACCCAAGTATTTCCGCGTGTGCAAAACTGGCTTGCACCCGTTGTATGTGAGCGTAGAGTCTATAGCACCCGATCATCACGTGATGCTTGGACACGATGAACTTTCGCAACGGTGCATACTCGGGGAGAACACAGTTTTTATCTTGATCTTTAAGTGAGGAATCATCTTATAATGCTACCGTCGCGATCTAAGCATAATAAGATACATAAAAGGATAAACATCACATCCATATAGCTTTATGTGACATGGTATAGCCAATCTTCGCGCAATGATCTCCATCTTGTGCGTGCCGGCATGATCTCCATCACTCCACCATGATTGCCTTCACCATGAATAGCAACTACAACTATTGCTAACTACTTAGCGATAAAGTAAAGCTATTACATGGCGTATAAGAAGTTGACTCGCAGGTCATACACAATTATAAAGACAACCATATGGCTCCTGCCGGTTGTGTACTCATCGACATGCAAGTCGTGAAACATTACAAAACATGATCATCGCATACATTATACACATCACATCTTGGGCCATACCATATCACAGAAAACACTCCCTGCAAAAACAAGTTAGACGCCTCTACTTTGTTGTTGCATGTTTTACGTGGCTCATGGGAGTAGCAAGCTAAGAACGATTCTTACCTACAGAAAGCCACAACGGTGATATTATGGTTGCCAAACTCCGGTGTTAATCCCATGACAACTATAGTGAGAGAAACAGGCATCCACCAGCCGCATGTGTGGAACAAGCCACACGTCAAGTGCGGAGCCGGTCTCGCGAACGACGTCGCGTAAGGTTGGCCTGGACCGCTTCAATCTCACTATCCCGCGTCATAAGAAGAACACAAACAAGAGGCTTGCAACAGAAAACATCAACGCCCACAACAACCATGTTGCGTTCTACTCGTGAATCACATCTACGCATAGATCTAGCTCTGATACCACTGAAGGGTTTCGCGGCATAGTAAATCAAAATTTTCTACGGATGCGAACAGAGGGAAAGCCAAGATCTAATCTAGGAGATGCAAACAACGAGAGAGATTGGATTAGATCTTCATATCCTTGAAGATTCGCACAGCGGAACGTTCGTCGGAACGTGGGTGATGTAGTCGTACTCGCTTCTCCTCCTCGCGATCCGATCCGATCTAGCACCACAAGTGGCGATGCCTCCGTGAGATGCACACGTGCGGCACCTCGACGTCTCCTCCTTCCTTGGTCCAGCAAGTATGGTGAAGAGATGAGTTGGATCTACAACGCGACGGCGCGGTGCAATTGGTGGAGAATTTCTGCAGCAGGGCTTCGCCTACAAGCAGTCGGGAGGGAGAGAGGAGGGCAGCAGGGCGGCTAGGGTTGGAGGGGAAGGTGTGGGGTTTTGGTGCACCCCCAGCCCTCTATATATAGAGGGGTGGGCGCAGCCCTAGCCCCTCCCCCAAGCCAAGGCCGGCGGCCCCAAGGAGGAAGAGTGGGGGGCAAGGAAACCCCCCTTCTAGAAGCTCTATCTAGAGTTTAAACCTCTCTTGGCCGGCTGGGCCCTATGGGGCCTTGTGCCCCTGGCCCAATGCGGCCAGGGCACTCCCTCATAGGCCCATGCCCCCTCCCGGAAGGTGGGGCCACGTTGGTCCCCTTCCGGAAGGTTCTAGAAGCTTCCGGTACAATACCGATGAACCCGGAACAATTCCGAACTCCAAAAACTGCACTGCCTTATATGAATCTTATTCTCCGGACCACTCCGGAACCTCTCGTGATGTCCCGGATCCCATCCGAGACTCCGAACAAAAACTCATAAACCAATTATCCAATCTATCCTAGCGTCGAGACACGTTAAGTGTGTGACCCTGCGGGTTCGAGAATATGCAGACATGATCTTTTATCAATAATCAACAGCGGGGTCTAGAAACCCATATTGACTCCCACACATTCATCGATGATCATATCGGATGAACCACGATGCCAGGATTCAATCAATCCCATATATATTCCCTTCGTCTCGCGATATTTTACTTGCCCGAGATTCGATCGTTGGTACCGTCATACCTAGTTCAATCTCGTTCACAGCAAGTACTTTACTCGTTCCGTAATCCGATATCACTTTGTGATTAACTCCTTAACCACATGCTTGCAAGCGGTGTTGATATCGATTACCGAGTGGGCCCGAAGTATATCTCTCCGACTTGGGAGGGACAAATCCCATCTCGATACATACAACCCAACAGATACTTTCCGATCACCTGAGAGACACCTTTATGATCACCCTCTCATAGGATGACGTTTGATGACCTCAAAGCTTTCTTCCGATACCAGGGAGTTGTATTATCTCATGGTCTAAGGAATACAATATTTGACATAAGAAAAGCTTCGCAAAGATAAACACGATGACACGATCTAATTGCTTCGCTTAGTTTGGGTTTGTCCATCATATCATTCTCCCAATGATATGATCTCATTATCAATTGACAACTCATGTCTATGGTTAGGAAACCTTAACCATCAATGATCAATGAGCTAGTCCAAAGAGGCGTACTAGGGACACGGTGTTGTTCACAAACCACACAAGTATTAAAGTTTCCGCTTAATACAATTCTAGCATGGAATATAAACATTATCATGAACAAGAATTATAATAATAACATCTTTATTATTGCCTCTAGGGCATAATTCCAACAGCGTGGTATTGTGACGACCAGTCCACCACTTCAAATTCGAGTCGCTCCTGCCGGAAGTTGTCCGGTTTCCCGAAGATGACGTCGAGCCCTATTTTGCCCAGGGGGAATATGCCCTTCCCTGGAACGATGCCGTGGAACGTTGTGTCTAACTGTTCCAGGCTGCATTGCGGGATCCGCATTGCCGCTAGCGTGCTTGCGAACATTAGGTTGATGCCGCTGCCGCCGTCCATGAAGACGCGACTCATCTCGAAGCCTCCGATCTGCGCCTCCAGCACCAGGGCAGCGTGACCTGGGCGAGGGATCTGGCAAGGGTGGTCCGCGCGAGTGAATGTGATGCAGGACTCCGATCCACTAAGGTACTCAGGGATTGCAGGCGGAGTTGCCACGACCAAGTTGATTTGTCGGGTGATTTTCTTCTGCACCCTATTCGTGGGGCGTCCCTTTTGGATCATATTTAGTGCTCCTTTCGGTGGGGGGTACCCGTTCCTAGCGTTGTTCTGTACTGGTGCGACTGGTTGGTTTGGGCCTCCAATAGGCGGCGGTGGAGGAGCTCCGAGCGCTATTTCGCCTGGCGCAGGTGGGTTTCCGAACGCAGGTATTGGGGCTTGTTGCCTCATCTGCACCATGCTTTCGCTGAGTTTCTGGAACTCGTGGCAGTCCTTGAGCATATGGCTGGCTTTCTTTTTGCCATCCTGCTTGTCGATGTAGAAGTGGATGGTGCATGGACCCGAAAGTTTGTCATATGCTGAGGGTTCGTTGTCGCGGTCGCGGCGTTGCCAGGACTGTGCTGGGCGTCCGCTGTCGCGGAAGTTTCCTCCGCGGTATCCTCCGCTGTTGCGGCTGTTGTCGTTGTGGCGGTCGGCGTAGCCGGCCGCGACCATGTCGGGTCCGTCGCGGTCCTCGTAGACGCGTGATCTCCTCTTGCTGCGGCGTTCCCGTCTTCGGCCATAGTCGTCCTCTTCATCCGATTGTGCTCGGTGAATGCAATCTTCGCCGTCTGCCCACCTGTTGGCGATGTCCATGAGGTGGTCGAGTGTTTTGGGCTTGACGCGCCCGAGTTCCTCCTTGAAATCTTGGCGTTTGACGCCGTCCCTGAAGGCGTCGATGGCCCTCTCTTCGGAGATGTGTGCTGTGGAGTTCTTGGTGGTAGACCAGCATAGTATGTACGAGCGAATAGATTCACCCGTTCTGTGAGTGCAGGCTCGCAACTCTTCGATTGAGGCAGGCCTCTTGCTGGTGCCTTTGAAATTTCGGATGAAGCTGTAAGCTAGCTCCTCCCAACTTCGGATGGACCCTGATGATAGGCTGCTGAGCCAGACCCGCGCCGCGCCTGTCAGCTGCATCTGAAGGCATTGCATGGCGGTTTCTTTGTTGCCGTCGTGCAGCTTGACGGATGACAGATGGTCACTGAGCCAGGATTTTGGATCTTGCGTGCCGTTGAATTTCGGAGTATCCGAAGGAAGCTTGAAATTGCGTGGCATCTGTGTTCGCCGAACAGATCTGCTGAAGCATCGGGCTCCACAGAGTTCTCCTTCGTCTTCGTCCATCTCGGATTCAGACGAGCATGCACGTTTGGCTCGTGCTTTGTCAATTTTGCGCTGTGTAAGCGTGTCTCTGGCGTCGTAGTCGCGTTTACGGTGACGCGAGCTCTTCTTCCTTCGAGGAAGGTCGTGCTCCTCTTCCTCTTTGGATGAAGGGGTGGGGCTCCGGTCGCGCCTGGCCGGAGCTTTCTTTTTAGGCTCCGGAGGAGCATCTTCGTGGAGCGCAGCTCTGACAAGTCCGAGTCCGGTGAGTGCGGACTTATGCATGGCTCTTTTCGGGTCCCCCTCCGGAGGTGGGTGGGCCGCGAGATACGCAGTGGCTGCCATGATCGCGGCTTGCGGTGTCTTTGGGATGATGTTGCCGTCGGCATCCATATCCATGAACGATGTGTGGAGAGTTCGGGTCACATCACGGCGTTCCCTGGGATCCATGTTCTCCACCCGAGAGCGGTGCTTGTTTCCATGGTTTCCATTTGTGCTAGAGCCGGGTGCCATGGCGGAGAGCGCAGCTCATCGCGCGCTGGACTCGGAGGCTGCTTGCTTGCGTTTGTCGAGCGTCTCCTGCATCTTGACTTGCTTCTTGTGCTCCTCGATGAGGAGGAAGTGGTATGCCATCAGTAGTTCACGTGAGGCGTCTGCAGGTAGGACTATGTCGCTTGCCACGGCGCGGCGTGCCTGGACCCATCCTTCTTTGCTAAGTTGGATGACGTGGCCGTTGTCTTCCCCGTCGGGTGGGAGGACTGGCTTCTTCTGTTCCCGCCGTTTCCGCCGTTTCTACCCTGCGGGTTGGAGTTCATGTTGGGCGGCGGGTTAGGCGTTTGCTGTTCCTGGATGACTGCGGCGCATTGGTAGCGCTCGTAGATTGGTCCGCTGCTGCCACAGCTTTCGGACCCGGAACCGTAGGTCCCTTCATCCGAAGGTGGATCGCACAGATTAGAGTTGCAGTTGTTGCTGTCGTAGGACTCATCTGTCGATGGTGATGTGCGCAGCACAGGGTGTGGAGCCCACGAGGCGGGCCTGATTGATGGCACAGGCACCCGCTCAGGAAGGCGGAGGGTGCCAGTTTGCCCCACCTGGAAGCAGAAGCTCCCGAACAAGATTTCGAGTCCGTCGCCTACGGGCTCAAAGTCCTTCATGGTGGCCGGCGAGTGAGCGGTGAAGTCGAAAGCGCCGAAGAGGAGATGATTCTCCGTCGCCGCAGAGTTGTAGATCGATCGGGTTGGGACCGTCACGATCGCACAATCGGCAGCCCCGATTCCCACAGACGGCGCTAATTGACGAGGTTTAATCTCATCAATACCCATTGTTATGGACTTGGGTTTTGGAGAAGATGGGGATGCTGGAGATCGTGAAACGGTTAACATACAAGCAACTAGGGGACACGAGATTTACCCAGGTTCAGGCCCCCGGAGGAAAAACCCTACTCCTGCTTGTCTGCTCTTGATTACGGCGGAACCGAAGGTTACAGGTGCGCAGATTCGATCTGGCGTGGAGGTGCGTGTGCGAAAGTATGAGTCGAGCGATCTAGTACGTGCCCTCCTGGCCTTTATATAGACTTAGGCAGGTCCCGAACATAGTCCTAGTCGGTTACAGGTTCTAGGGTTTTACCCCTTTGAATTCCCTATCTATGCTAGTCTTGCTCTCCAAGGATCCGAAAGGCGTCATGGGCCTTAGCCACCCGAAAATCTTCATGGGCCAGCGTATGTCTGCTGTGGGCCTTCCTTGGGCTGGACCAGGTATGCCGAAGTCACGTACCCGTAGGGTATAACCATGTCAGTTAGCAAAAGGATGGAACTCCAAATAGCACCGTCCTAATTTGTTTTGAAAGCTATAGATGGCCTACGCATGGAGAATTAAAATATCCATGCCGTGATAAAACAACAAGAAACACATTACTACTATTTGCTCACTATCCAATCTGTGTGTGTTTGGAAGTAAACATGTATGAATCTTGTTTACTAAATATATATGGATGAATAGCTGAGGGGATACATGCTCCCGATATAACGCCGTTCCTATAAATTGTCTCACGCCGCATGCAGCCGTCTTAGTCCGTATGCTCTCTTTAGGAGGATCGGACGATGATGACCCTATGCACACATACCACCGTTATATATATATATATAGTTATATATATATATAGTTATATATATATATGCTCTATTAGACCCACTGGGTGCAGAATATTCTGCACCCGGGTCGAACCAGCTCCGTGCCGCCTGACGCCGATCGATTTATTACCTGGTCAAACCCCTTTTTTATTAGCTGACGTAATTGCCGATCGGTTTCCATATTTTGGGTCGTGGGGGTACTCGGGAGCTTGCCCACTTCCTCAAATCAGTTCCTGGGTGCAGTCGTAGAGACAGGTGCGGCCGGCCGGCGAGCGGCCATTACAGTCCGCGGCGAGCGGCGAGCGGCGACCGGCGAGCATCTGCATCTAGGGATTGCGGCAAACGGGCTCGGCCAGCGGCGTGTGTCCTCGGCGGCGGCCGTAGAGGCAGGTACGGCCGGCCGGCGAGGGTCATTACAGTCCTTGGCGAGCGGGAGCGGCGAGCGGCGAGCGGCTGCATCTGGGGATTGCGGTGAGCGGGCTCAACCAGCGGCGTGTGTCCTCGGCGGAGCTGCCGTGGTCGGCGGGTCAGCGACGCCTTGCCAGGCTGCTGTGTGGTCGCGTTCGCATCACGGTGAGCGGCGGACGACATTCATACTGCCCCTCCGTTTTGGATGCTGTAGGCGACTACGCGGGACAGAGCGTGAGGTTTTTCCTACTCTTTTCTTCAGAAATTTTTGGTTACAACCATACGCCTCTATACAATAGATTTGTGTATCTATTCTGTCGTCTCTTGTACTCCCTTTTAGAATAACGCATCCATACGGGAATTATTGCAATATAGAATGTGTGTAGCTGTTACTCTACTAACTCTGGTGCACTCTTTAGGATAATAAATCTGAATTATAATTGTTTTACAACGACCATCACGTATCCTCTGATGCTGCTTACCATTGTTTTACAGCAGCCATCTCTTAACTCATAATTGGATCCATACATGATGCTCTTTAACATTGTAGAACAGTGTTGAAGTTACAAACATGTTTTTAATCAAAACAAATACTAAAATTTATGGAATAGATGCAATTTAAGTTGACCATCTTCTGGTTAAAACCATAATCCTTTTATGGACTATTTTCTTGCAATTGGAACTTGCGAGTAGTTTCTCAATTAGGCCTCTTTAATTACTGATGCTTGTTTTTCTAGTTACATTTTTCTGACATTTAGTTATTATTCGGCATCATAGCTGCACCTCAATTATTTTTGCGACTGAAATCATCCCAACCATGGTGACAGGCTGCTTTGGAGATCTAATTTCCATGTTTCTTTTATTTTTCTAGTTGCGTCGGTGTGCTCCTTTTTCTGATTTTGGTGGTACGAAATCCGTGATTGGCGCTGGCTTCTTCTTTATTTCCCCCCGGTTCTCTTCAGTACCGCCCCATCTCTTCCAATTTGGATGAGTAAGTACCGGTCTTTTATTTTTCCATTGTTCATTATTTTTTGGTGAGCAATTGGTCAGTTTTTCTTATATAATTTTTGTTGATGTTAATAATGAAACTTGAGATAAGTATTTCTGCATAATTTCTTAGTTATTGGCTGTAATGGTATGTCCAATCAAGTGCTACTGAGCTCGCCAGGTTCTATGCAAAAACCTAAATTTGTATTTATGATAATCCTTGTAACTGAGACTTTTGTTTGTGTTTTTTTCATTACAGATTGATGAGGATTACAGGCAAAACTCCTGATAGTGTTAAAAAAATCTATATAACAGGAAGTCAGAATACCTCTACTTTTCACTTTGATGACTCTCAGGGTGCGCCGAAGGATGGTATGTGGTTCCATGTTAAAGGTTCTTCTGCTACTGGTGACGCTGCAGCGTCGTCTGTTGCTCGTGAGACTGCAGTCTCTTTCTCCCCGCCTCCTCAGCGAGCTCCACCAAGTCCATCAAATGTCCCTAGGAAGAGAAAGGAGAGAGTAGCAGAATTGGCGGATGATGATAATGATTTTGTTGGTTTTCCCCCAAGACCATCAGCTAGTTCCTCAAAGGCTACTTGAGTTGCTGTTGGGAAGACAAAAAACTCCAAATCATCACATTCTGGACCAAAACATTCTGAGGTAATGTATGATGCATTTTTTTAGTTCAACTGTACTGCTTATGTTTCTTTTAGGTTTATACATTTTTAGATGATGTATTATTCAGATTCAGTAAGTTAAATAATGTATTATTATACTGACAAAGAATAAGTTATACTATTCTGCTGTATGACCTCTATTTTGCTAACTTGGCCTCAATAATTTATGTTGCTTTGTGCTGAAATATGCTGCTTCTGCTTGTCAGATGTTCTGATTTTTTATTGATGTTGTATTGCTTTTCTTTTGTTTTAATGTTATGTTTACATCTGGTAAAAGCAATTTACTTTATTTATGCTTATACAACCTAATTATCTTGACCTCCACTTTTATGTACAGGGTGTCCAAAATCCTTCTAAGAGGACAAATCCAAACTATAGGTCTGCACCTAACAAAGTTGTTGAAGCCATCAAAAGTCTGAATGACCGACAGAAAGTTGAGATCAGGGATTATCCCTTTGGGTCTTTACTAGATTTGAAGCTGAGAGGACTCGAGAACACCAAATTATTGGTTTTCCTTATGGATAGATTGGATCCTGATACACTTACCTTGGATATTGGCAATGGCAAGCCCCTGAAGATTACTAGACATTCTATCCAATGTGTCTTTGGTTTGCCAAATAGGGGTAAACGTATAGCTGCTCCTGATAAACATAAGCAAAAAGAGGCGTTATCCAACCTGAAGCGGAAACTCGGGATTGAACCTGGTGTTGATGTCAAAGTGCAAGACTTGATTACATGGCTCAAAAAAGGAGACACCGATACATTTTCAGTCACGTGTTTTATCATGGTTCTCTTAAGCAAGCTTCTTGTGCCAGGGACGTCTGACTTCATCACTGGAAAGGAGGCTGCATTGACAGAGGTAACTTAAGGTGAGAGGGGAACAGGGGGGACGTGGGGGCTCATAGTTCTTGTTACTGGCCTCCGTGATAACCACCACGCGCCCCACGATCCGCTGTTGCCGCGCGTGGAATTGACCGGCCGTTGCCATGGTCGTCGGAGGCGACTCGGGGGGGATTGGGGAGGTGGCTCCCGGGGGATTAGGGAGGTGGCGATGCAGGGGGTGGCCGTGGTGTTGTGGTAGGGGATGAGGGATGCGGTGCGGGGGGGCGATGGGAGGTGCCGCGTCGGAGCTGCGGCAGGCGCCGTGAAATTGGACGGAGGTCCCTAGATGCAGTTTTCAGGTTGTTGCCGTAAGGATATGGTGCCTTTCTTACCTCGCTTGCAAGCCTATGGTGACACGCAGACTTAGAATAAAATAGGGACACATGACCAGCAAGTCCATTAACATATGGGTCAGTCTGTTAATTTCTTGACAATTTTTTTTATCTCGGTGGATCTATTTGTTCATGTAGAATATCGTTTTCATTAGTTCATTTAACAGTGTAATAAAATTATATTGGATGTTGTTCACTATGATAAAAAAATTATGAACACTAGATTGTACACTCTTACTTGATGGCGTACACTAAACCAGTTTTAACTATTGAAATAGCATAAACGTGCGTAATTGAAGCCACAATTATTGCGCAATAGGCATATTGAGAGGTAACAACACAAAAAACTGTAACTATCTTCCACGTCGTCTACTAGTGAGTGTCGACTGATGATGTACATTCGTCCATCTCGCGCAGCTGTTGTTCAGCCTCGTATTCCGCTATTGAAAAAAAAAATACCTTTGGGTTAATTCAAACCATAAGCATAAATCCAACTTTAGAACTTTTTAAGTAAAATGTGAACAAAACTGACCTATTGTGCATCTAGGAAGTGCGATACCCCCCGACCCTGATAGCCGGCGTATATGGCCAAGAGTTAGGTGTTCGTGGATAAATGTGCCAATGACAAAACGTATCTCGTCGCCTTGCTTAATGTTGTAAATGCTTACGAACATCTCCCATTCTCCTTCGATGTAGTATTTTCCCCCTTCCTTTCGTATATCGAATTCATACCACTCATGTGTTGGTTCCACCTCTAATTTCATCTCTCTTCTAAAACGGTGAACGAAGTGCTCCCCTAATGTGCAAGGTATCACCTACACATGTATAATTAATATCGAAGTATGTTAGTGATCAAACATTGTGGATAACAAATGTTACGGCTTACCATGCGAGTCTTGAATTCTCCTGATATTGTGAGTACATTGATGTAGTCCAATGAGAAATCCTCAGCACATACATCCTTCGGATATTTACAAACATTGCATATGGAATCAAGATTTTGGCCTGCCATTGTGAATGATATCAACAAGCTTGGGTCAAACTTCTATTTATAACAATACGGTCGGGATCTGTTGCATTTCTAACCACCCAAATCTAGCGTAAGGTGCGGTGCTTTCTAAATCACCATGACTGGAAACTCATGTCGATACACTCTGAACCACTCGACGAGCATTCAGTCATGTACATTCTAAATATAGGATTTCTATAAGTAGCACACATACTCCTAGCCATTCATAGGTGATAGCCTACAATCAGAATATTTTTGTGTTCCTTGTAAAAAAAGGATATTTTAAATTGATTTTACTTTTTCCCCACAATCCCGAGTAACTAAAATAATAGCCAAATATCACTGCTAAGACTATAATAGTGCCAAACGTGGTTCCCAAAAATAAATTTCATTTACTTACATCATTTTGACTTTGCTAGTGGTTGACTCATAAATAATGTTTATTTACTCCCGTCCTTTTAATATTATTGGCCTTCGATTAATACTCAAAACTAAGGTGCAACTACCTTCTTATAGAAATATCCCGTCCTTTTGACTTTTAATACTCCCTCCGGCCCATATTAATTGACTTGAATTTATCAAAATTTGAATAAATCTATACTAAATAGTGTCTAGATTCATTCAAATCTAGACAAATTTGAGTCAATTAATATGGATCGGAGAGAGTATTTTATTTACTCCCATCCTTTTTATTATCTGACCTACTTGCCGATCGGTTTCCAACTTTTGGCTCGTAACTTTCTTACGTTGCATGTGTGCGGATCCTTTGGCTCGTAACTTTCTTACGTTGGAGCTAGCTCCCGTCGCTCGTAACTTTCTTATATTGCATGTGGGTGGATCCTTCCGTGGACGCGCGCGCGGAAAAGAACCAACGTAAAAATCTTATGTCGCATGCAGCGAGATTACGTCGCGGGCTGAACCAGGTGCGAACCGCGGGACGGGTGCGGCGCTTGATACGGGCGGGGTGCAGAATAATATTCTGCACCTAGGGAGTCAAATAGCGCGACTATATATATATATATATATATATATATATATATATATATATATATATATATATATATATATATGTGGGTGGTGTAGAAATTTTAGTTCGGAATTGAATTAGACCGAGGATTCCAAATCCAAGATGAAAAGAAAATGGACTGCAATTCCATTTCTGCTGTTTGTATGTGCATAGAATCCTAGCTCGGAATCGAAGGGAATCACCTATTTCCAATTCATGTTTGGATGTAGGAAATATGAAATTGTCAATTTTGTTGATTTTGGACGGTCTAACGTATGATTTGACCATCACACCAGCGATGGCATGTTGTTATTCTGTCTTGTAGGCTTGCAACACGTAACTCCATGCCCAATATATGGCTACTCTTTTTCGTTTTACTCTTATCCAGTGTAAGACGATAGAGGGACACGATCGCTAGCACCATAAAATATGTGCTAAGCGCTCGCTGTATGCATTGATGCTGCACATTACGAGACTTGCTCCCGTTTGTAGGCTATTTAGACATCACATGACAACGTCCGCAAAGCGAGATATGATACTATTTGATGCGCTCATCTTCATGTTGGGGCGCGTTGGGGAGCAACCATTCTAAAGGACGTGACGGCAGCGACCACACCGAGCGTGTGGCATCCTACCATAAAGGGGCACTACAACAGAAACTCTACTTTCAAACATGCTCCTAATTTCAACTCGTTGAGAAAGAAACAGTCCAACGGAAATTCTACTATTATGATTATATACAAATCCGAAAGACCATCTGAACGTATTGGAAAATAAACAGTACAGCTTATTAGAATTGTTTTATACAATAGATAGACCATATAAACCATGACTTCTGCAAATATAACATCACAATTCTAGGCTAGTAGAAGCTTTCCTATGCATATGATGCCTCCTATACAAATACACTACCTTTTAAATCTTGTAAAATCATGCTTCCCATAAAAACTTTAGTTCTTAATGGACCACTGTGTTCCCCTCAACCGAGTCTACTCCTAGATTAGCTATGTACTAAGGACATCCCAAACGGCACTCCGCAAATAGACCAATTCGGCTCATTTAGGTCTGATCGGACAAAGAACACCCTAAGGGGTACCCCAAATTCACTTTTGTCTGTTTTTAGGCTAGCCGGCGCATTCCTGGAACAAATTTGGGCCTGATTTGCGGAAAAATGGAATGTGCGAACGCGTCCGATCTGTCCCCTTGAAATCTCCATGGCTCAAGTGACGGCCACAGAAAGCCCCCACCAACCCCACTAATTTTAACATAACAAGTTTAATTTGGAAGATAGATAAAACATAAATATACTTGAAATGGTGTAACATACCATGCATAGGAATTTATAGTGGACTCTTTGGAATAACTTGGTTTCTTGGGAGTTTGATGCATGAGTAGAGCTTACTCAGTACAAGTGGAGGCTAGCAAAAGACTGGGAGCGACCAACTAAGAGAGCATTAATAGTCATAATCATGCAGAGCGACAAAACATTATCAATTAAAGCATAATGTGGTATCACAAGTCAAAAACTAAATGATCATAGAGGCTAAGGTGACTGGTTCATAGTTTTAACATGGTGTAAGGATGTGCCAAGTCAACCCAAATAAAGCATCAAAGGAGAATACCATAATATTATACTTTTGTATGCTAAAACAACACATGATTCTTTCAAGGCATATTAAGCAATCTCAAATATTTGGAATAAGCCATGCTATAGCAATAATCACTAAGCACAAGGTCAAAGCAACATCTAGCATGACATGATAAAGTCTAATCCACTGTCAAAATAAGCTTCCTTTTGTACCACTATAAGCATGAAACTTTCCACTCTTTTCCGACACCAATTGACTTATTTAAAACAACTCACAAAGATAATAATCAATAAAGACTAGTGAGCTTGTATCACCTATTCACAAAGAAGAACTAAAAAGTTCTAAGCAGAAGCATGAGAAAACTAAAGCTAAACGCAGTTGTAGCAAAAGAGAACACTCACAAAACAATAAGAGTGAAAACTAAAGTGTTCTAGGCAGTGAAGAACTAGGTGTAACTTCTCCAAAATAAGAATGCGGGGGTCCAAATAATTTATTGCAGCAAACCAAACAAAAGAAAACTAAAAACAAAAACAAAGACGCTCCAAGAACAACATATAGTGCATGAAGCTAATAAAAATGAAGTGTCTTGAGAGAAAACCTGAGATTTTTATTGATGAAGAAGGGGATGCCTTGGGCATCCCCAAGGTTTGACGCTTGTACCTCTTGAATATTTCTTGGGGTGACACGGGTGGCATCCCCAAGCTTTAGCTTTTGTCCATCCTTCATCTCATCACATCATTCTTCCCCTACACTTGAAAATTTCCTTCATACAAAACTTCACACAATTCTTCATTAGCAACATTAGTGTATTCAAGATAATAAGCCTTTGGGTTTAGTTTCAACTCAAGTAAAACTTCCATTAAAACACAAGCTACTTTATCAATTCCTTTTAAAAGCTCAAGTGATCAAAGAGAACTCAAAATAAACCGATTAAGAGGCAAATGCAAATAATGGCAGAAATCTGTCAAAACAGACCAGCAGGTAAAGACCGATTTTTTGAAGATCTTCTGTTGCTCAAATCGAAACGTGCTAAACTAACGAAATTTAGATAATAACCTGGGGCATATGCACATAAAAGTACAGCTCAATCTGACGTATTGGGATTTTCATGAATTTTTATAGTGAAGCACAGAAATCTATTTTGGGACAGCAACTTCCCCAAATCTTACTTCCCTCTCATTAGAGGCTATTCTTGGCACAAAAACCACACAAAAGGATAAGAAAAGGTTATTACAGAGGCAATAACTTCCAAGACTCAAAGAAACAAAAATAAATTGAAAGCAAAAATATAATGGGTTGTCTCCCAAAAGCTCTTTCTTTATAACGATTAAGATAGGCATGATAATTTCGGTGATGCTCATATAAGAAATATGAATTGAAGTAAAAGAGAGCATAAAAATGAAAATATAAAACAAATTTAAGTCTAACCCACTTCCTTGAAAAATAATCTGGTAAAGAAACAAGTCTTGAAAGCACAAAGCAACAAGCATAGGAAAGCAAAACAAGTGCAACTTCAAAAATTTCAACATAAAGAGGGGAAACTTAATATTGTTGAGATACATAAAACCATGTTTCCCTATCTCATAAGAACTTTCATTAGCATCATGAATAAAATAAACAATATAACTATCACATATAACATTCTTATCATGAGCCACATGTATATAATAATTATTACTCTCCACATAAGCATAGTCACTCTTATTAATTGTAGTGGGAGAAAATTCAATAAAATAGCTTTCATTTTTATTCTCATCACCATAATCATTAAATAAAGGAGGCATATTGTAATCATAATTACTTTTCTCCTCAATAGTAGGTGGACTGAAAATATCATATTCATCATTGTAATCATCATATATTGGAGGTATAGTATCATCAAAGCAAATTTTCTCCTCTAAAGCTGGGGAACTAAAAAGATCATTTTTATAAAAACTAGCTTCCCCAAGCTTAGACGTTTCCATAGCATTAGCAATAATGGTGTTCAAAGAATTCATACTAATAACATTGGTATTAGCATGCAAATAAAGTTACATAGGTTTTTTAATTTTCTTTTCAAACACTTCATGTCCTAACTCAAGATAAATACTATAAAGCTCTCTAAATTTTGTGTTGTTTTCCATTAAGCCTAACTAGTGAAAATAAAAACAAGAAACAAAAAGATATAATTGCAGAATCTAAAGGAAATAACTTCGAGCACTCACACACCAGCAACAGTACTAGAAGATAGCTTAGTAGCCAGAGGATGTGAGTACCTTTTACCTTACCTCCCCGGCAACGGCGCCAGAAAAAAGCTTTATGTCTACACACACTTCTATTCTTGTAGACAGTGTTGGGCCTCCAAGTGCAGAGATTTGTAGAACAGCAGCAAGTTTCCCTTAAGTGGATCACTCAAGGATTATCAAACTCAGGGAGGAAGTGGTCAAAGGTATCCCTCTCAAGCAAACCTGCAATCAAGTTACAAGAAGTCTCTTGTGTCCCCAACACACCCAATACACTTGTTAGGTGTATAGGTGCACTAGTTCGGCGAAGAGATAGTGAAATACAAGTAATATGAATGATTATAAGTGGTAATTGCAATCTGATATGAAGATGGCAGCAAGAAAACATGTAATAGGTCTAGTTGTAAATGGTGTTCCAATGCTTAGAAATAAGGTCTAGGGATCATACTTTCACTAGTGGACACTCATATAAATATCTTCTCTTCGTTATGCTACTCTGAACTACACTCCGGTTGGACAACTCCAATCCATGGTAGGGATACAAAATCTCTCCTTAAAGTTCACATTTCCCATCTAGGTAACCCCATACTGTCACCTTGAGCGCTAGATGGTTCCAACAAACATCACAATTTTATAGAGACAGCCAACTCAAAATATAACTCATGATAAGTATTTATGTAATCTTTAGCCTAAGTGCCACACGGTGTGCACACTGTCAACTTCATACACGTGGGGATAACCATAGATTACAATTAAAGCACTTGAGTAACAGAGTAGATCTACTTGATTACAAAGCTCATGACCACAATAAGATCACGCATAGAGAGATATGTACACATAGCTACCGGTAGAGCCCTTAGCCTCGAGGAAGAACTACTCCCTCCTCATCATGGGAATCAGCAACGGCGATGGAGATGGTGGTGGAGTCGATGGAGATGGCTACGGGGACAATTCCCTGTCCTGGTAGGGTGCTGGAACAGAGACTTCTGTCCCTCGAATCTCCTCTTCGGTGGCGGCGGCACTGCGGAACTTTTCGTGGATGGAGGCCGATTGTTTTAGGGTTTTCACATTGGAGAGAATATATAGGCAAAAGCGAAAGGTCGGTGGATCCTCGAGGGGCCCACACCACCTGGTGGCGCGCCCTCCTAGCTGTGCCACCGTATGGTGTGGCCGCCTCGTGGTGCATCTTCGTCTCTCCTTCGTCTGTGTCGTGTCTAATAAAATAATGACTTTGGCTTTTGTTCTATCCAATTCCGAGAATATTTCTTTACTAGCTTTTCTGAAACCAAAAATAGCAAAAATCAGGCATATGGCAATGCGACATCTTGTTAATAGGTTAGTTCCAGAAAATGTATAAAAATACCTCAAAGTGTAGACAAAACATAAGAAAGTTGATACAAAACAAGCATGGAACATTAAAAATTTACGTTTACAACGTATCACCTCCCACTGTAAGCATTTTCGCCCGAAGCTTATTGACCTTCTGGCCACATATGCGCTGGAGCAGCAGCAGGCAGCCAAGGCTAGGGTCTCGGAGTCTGAAGCTGCTCCGGATGTGGCTGCCTAGGTCGTTGTGTCGTAGTCTATTTAGCAGTATTTTGATTTTGCTTCAACAGCATGCATGTAATGCTATATCCTGGACAAGTATGACTTTTACCACATGGTGGTTGATCGTTGTAAATATAAGTTTCTCATTTGACTGTTGTCAATTGTCTTGGTTTTTATACTCGGTCACATGTGCACTCTTAGGGTCCTTCGAATGCTGAACCGATGATTGTGCCTCCTGTCGTGATTGGTGCCCATCCGCCGATGAGTGAGACGTCGCAGCTTCCTCTGCTACGTGATCACATCCGAAGCCTGGAGAAGGATGTTCTCATGATCCGTGGCCATGCGGATGTTTGAAAGTCCAAGACCGAACGGGATGTTGTGAGAGAGGAATTCCTCCTTGAGGAATTTCGGCGCATCGAAGAGAAACTCTAGTGTAAGTTATTGTGATCTTCTTTTCTTTTCAATTGTGCTTGACCTTCATGCCAACTCATCTTCTGCTTCTGCGTGTAGTTGTGAATCTTCTTCCGAAGGACGAGAAGGAGTGTATTGCGATTCGGCTGAATTGCCTGACACAACAAGAGTTTGAGGCCGACGGATTCTTCTGGATGGATCGCGACCGGGTGACTGTTGTCGCGACGGTGAAGACCGCGTCCACCAAGTGCTTTGGGTGCTAAAACGTGCAAGATCGTCACTCGCGGCTATCTGGTCCACAATGTTTCCTTTGGACGCGGGTCCTTCCAGCTTCCTAGGCTTGTAGGACAAGTTTCGTGATGTTGACGCCGTGAAGGAGCTTGTCCATCATCAGCTGGTGGCGGGTGTGAAGGCGGCTCTAGCACTCGCTCGGATACATCGTCGTGACGTGGACCTTGCTGAGATAGCAGCTGGGCCACCTGCTCCCCCGGATGGCATGGCGTGGGACATGCTTCCACATTATGCTACAGTGGCGCAGCATGCTGAGGAAATAGTATATGCCTTTGAGGAGAGGACGAACGTCCTGCTTCATCATAGTTGAGTCTTGTGAATAGTAAATAGAACAATGTAAAGTCTGTATTTTATCGGGTGGGCTTTCATGCCCTTGTAAAGTTGTATTTATTGGCATGCGGTGCATTGTTGACTATGATTTGTGCATGTCCTTTTAGTTAGCCTGACGTGGTCAGCTACTCAGGGTTTATGTGTTGTTGTTGTTGTTGTCAGTCGACGAAGTCGTAAGGTAAGGCGCAGCCCCCGAGTGTATTTAACGATGTAAATGTATGCAAGAGAGAGGAATTTGGGCCAAGATACTTAGCTTTTATTCATCATAATGTAGGAGGTATAGTGTTTGGCTGAATAGCCTTATTGAAAGTAAAAGACAACTAAGGGTAGAAACGGATGATGACCCACAAGTATACGGGATCGCAACAGTCTTCGAGGGTAGTATTACCCAATTTATTGATTTGACACAAGGGGATCCAAAGAATACTTGCAAGCCTTAACAACTGAGTTGTCAATTCAGCTGTACCTGGAAATAGTTCTTGCTCACAAAAGTTTATTAGTAGCAACAACAAAGCAACAACAGCGGCAAAACAGGAGCAATAGTAACAGTAGTAGCAAACAGTAGGATATGAGTGTGGTAGGCATAGGGATGGATGGACGTGCATTGCATGGACGAGTCTAAACATGTCACTTCAAGATCTAGGGAAATTGCAGATAAATAAGAATAATCATCCAAGTACTAAACAATCATAGGCATGTGCTCCATATATAGTCATGCGTGCTCGCAATGAGAACTTGCACAACATCTTTTGCCCTGCTAGCCCGTGGCAGTGGGGCCTCAAGGGAACTACTGGCAATTAAGGTGCTCCTTTTAATAGAGCACCAGAGCAAAGCATTAACACTCCATGAACACATGTGATCCTCACATCATAGCCATCTCCTCCGGTTGTCCCAATTTCTGTCACTTCGGGGCCTTTGGATCCGGACAATGATATGTGTACACAACTTGCAGATAAGATGACAAACAATACTATCATAATGATTCAATAATAAGTTTAGATCTGAGATCATGGCACTCGGTCCCTAGTGACAAGCATTAAGCACAACAAGTTGCAACAAAGTCAAATAGCACTAATAGAGATACTAGGCACCATGCCCTAACAATCTTATTCGATTACATGATAGAACTCATCCAATCCCTACCATCCCCATAGCCTACAGCGGGGGATTACTCACTCATGGATGAGGGAAACATTGATGGTTGATGGAGAGGCGTTGGCAATGACGATGGCGATGATCCTCCCCAAATTCCCCGTCCCGGCAGGGTGCTAGAACGGAGTTTCTGGTTCCGAATCGCGGCTTCTAGTGGTGGAGGCGCAGCGGAACTCTTTCTGGAAAAACGTCCAACCCCCCTGAGTTTTTAGGTTAGAAGGCATCTTATAGGCGAAGAGAGAGGCAGAGGGGGTGCCTGGGCTGGCCAGACCCCTCCCAGGCGTAGGGTGGGCCCACCCGCGCGGCAGGGGGTGGGCCACCCAGGACTCCTCTCCGTATCGTATTCTGGCTCCGTGGATCTTCTGGTAAAATAGGATTTTTTGCATATTTTCAGGATTTTTCTTGATAGTTGATTTTCTACACAAAAACTAAACACCAAGGTAATTCTGCTGAAAACAGTGTCAGTCCGTGTTAGTTGTATCCAAATCACACAAGTTTAGAGGAGAAACAATAGCAAAAGTGTTCGGGAAAGTAGATACGTTTTGGACGTATCAACTCCCCCCAAGCTTAGCTTATTGCTTGTCCTCAAGCAATTCAGTTGAAAACTGAGTGTGATAAAAGAATTTTCACGAACACATTTGCTTCATATGATGTATATATTCTCAGCACAGGAGTAGATACTTAAACCATTCATAGTAAGAATTATGCACCTAAGTCTACTCAATAGTCATTGCAAGCTATCAAGAGAAACCAACTCAATAATAATAAGTAGCATGAAACATAAACATAAACAACATTGCAATGCTCATAAGAAGGTATGATAGAGTGGTATATCGCTTGCCTTTGTTTGTAGAGCACAATATAAAAGCCAAGGCAGCTCTGAAGTTCACATGAAGACTAGAAGTAAAGATATCAGACATACAAGCATCAAAGTCATGACATAATTAACCAAGTTTTGGGACAGGCACATTACACTAAGAATGACAACTATGCTCTCAAGAAGGTGCTCATAGAATTAGTGGTGACTCAACAAGGAGGTGAAAAGGTTTTGAAAAGTTTGAAAGGCTTCCAAATGCTAAAAGTAAGGTACTCACTAGCTTTGAGCTCTCATTGCCCCTATCATAAGCATCTTTATGTGGTTAATGGTGAAAGTGAGGTCCAATATGAGTTATATGCTTGACAGACCATAAACTGGAAATCCCATGTCCCTTGAGTACGAGGGCCTCTCCTCATGCTACTCAACTTTAGTGACCTGTAAGTTCTTGTTATTATCAATACATGCATATCATAGAGAACTGCCAATGGGGTACCCCTTGCACATGATACAGGAGCTATCCCATAATCAAAATGGCAAGGCAAGCATACAATGAGCATCTCAGCGATCTTTTTATTTGCTATTTGCATAGGTTTTAATTGAGGATGCCTCACAGATGCTCATTATGGTAATGCTGCAAGTTTCCACCATGATTAGGCATGGCTTAGGCTAGCGGCCCAAGCATTTCTCTAACACATATATATAACTCCATGAACTCACAAGATCCCTTTTTATTTCACACCGACGACATCCGCAAACAAAAGAGCATGGTATCAACTGGATATGTATCCATAAGTGTTGAAAGTGTTCCCCGTGACAGCACGGTTCTGCTAACTCCCAGCCTATAATTTGCAAGCATATAACTTTCATGGACAGACACAGTGGTTCAGGTTTATTAAGTGCAAGGAATAAAGTGTGCCATCAAGTTCGTGAGAGCTTTACTAACTAACTTTCTCAAAACAGTCAAACATTTTATTTGGAAGAAAACAATGCATAGTGAATATGCACTAAATAGCAAATGATGCTAATAGGTAGGTATGGTGGACACTGTTGGCAATATTGGTTTTGGGGAGTTGGATGCACAAGTAGAGCTCATACTCAGTGTAGGTGAAGGCTAGTAATAGATAGGGAACGACAAACGAGAGAGCAATAACTGGCATAATCATGCTTGCAAAAAAAGGACTAATTATGGCATGAAAATGATATAAGAACTCTGAGGCAAAATAAATCATCGAGGCTTACTGACTATTGTTTAGTCATATGCATGCGTGAGCATATGCCAAGTCGATTCACATGAAACATTCAGAGGAGGATACCACAATATCATACAAAAATATGAATAGAACAATGCAAGCAAACATTCATATAACATGCTACAAACTATTATCAAGCTGGAGCTAATCATAAGAAAGCAAGAACTACTAAGCATCCATAAATAACATACACCTTACTTGAACAGACTAAGCAGGCTCACAATGATGAGTATATGTACAAAAATGAAAACAAATAGAGTTCGTTACCAGCCACTTACCACACCTCAAGTTGTCTTAATCTTCATTATTGCCCTTCACTTGTGTGACTTGAATAATAACATGAAACCAAACTCCACTTAGAACGGTTGAACCCTGCAAAGAACTCACAAAACCAAAGAAGAAGAACAAATATTTTTGGTGTTTTCGATTTTTAAAAACAAGCAAACAAAGCAAAGCAAAATCTTTTTGGATTTTTCTTTAAGGAAAACCAAAGCTAAAAAGCAAAGAAACAAACCAAGAGAAACAACGAAAATATTTTTGGTATTTTTTTGTTTTGAGAAAGCAGGAATGAAAACCAAAAAGAAAGCGAAACAATGGATATACAAAGAACCGAAGAAACAGGATATATAGATGAGTGTGATGTTGGTATACCTCCCCCCAAGCTTAGGATTTTGGCCTAAGTGGGGCTCAATAGCGCGGGTAGTAACCCCAAGATGGTGGGTCATCATAGGAATGATCATAGTCAGGCGCTTGCGATGAAAAAGAAAACGCGCCCCAATCATAGGAGGGATGCTGGTATGAAGACTCTCCCAAGTTGGAGGGCTGAACCGAATCATCTTTGGCATCCTCTCTCCAACATTCTCCTCTTCCTGGGAGAGCTCCACCACTTATATGTCAAACTCCTCCTCCGTGAGCGACCATCCTTGCTTGTTATCAAAATTAAACAAAGTAGGTGCAGGCAAATAAACTACTTTATCAGTCCTACCCTCTCTACAACCACGCTTGACAAAAGATAATTCATACAGTAAACTTATCACAGTATCCCCTAGAGAAACAAAGTTATGTTGAACCATGGAATCATGATCAAGCCTCTCTATGGGGAACCGATATTCTGAATGGTGGGGCTCTAAACCATGGAAAGCTAGCAACCTAGCGGCGATGAGACCTCCACAAATTCCACCCTTCTCGCGGTTAGTGGTAAGACGGTAAGCTATCAAAGCACCCAGGTTATAAGATCTATCCCTATTCAAAGCATCTGAGATAAAAGCTAGATCAAAAGAAGATAACTTTCTACCAATCATTCTAGCAAGAACACACTTGGTAATGAAATAGGCAAAATATCTAATGGATGGGAACTGAATGTTCCGAATTTTACCACTTTTCTTAGAGAAGTCGAACCCTTGGAAAATTTCAGCATATAAATCCATAAGTGACTTAGGACTCTCCTTGATCTTCTCACAAGATCCCCAATGAGGTACTCTAATTGCTGCACAGAAATCAGCAAAAGGCAGGTCGACAGCTAGATTATATATTTTACAATGGACCATGGGATTAGATGAAGACCAAGTAAACCAAAACTCCTGCACCATAGCCATGGTTAGCTTAACATACCGAGAAGGTTCCCCTTCAACAAAGTGTTCCAACCCTGCATTAGTAATCATAGTTTGGAAATCCTGGAAGATCCCCGCGGCTCTCATAAATTTAGGGCATGGATAAATTGAAGGGAAGACTCCTTCCTCATGATGGACTTTCATCGGCTCAGGTACCTGTAACATACCACCCTTTTGTGTAATATTAATAAGGACATGTTTGAGCATCGCATGCATGCATAACACTTGCACTTTGGTTTAATCAAGAAAGAACAAACAAAACCATAAACCCTAACTCCCCTCTCTATTTGAAACCTTCATTTGGTTTTGAAAATATTTGGAAAACACAAAATGTATGGAGCCCAATCAGTACCAAGGGTCCCTGCAATATTTTGATACATTTTAAAAAAACCTGATAATTTGAAATTGTTCAAAACATATTTGAATTCAAAATACAAAATGGAAATCAGAAAACAGAAAAAGAAAAAGAATTTCAGAAGAAAAGACCAGTTCCTAACTCTAACTGGGCCACAGCCCACCTCTCCCCTATTCCTCTCTACCGCACAGCACAGCCACCTTGTCCCAGCAGCCGGCCCAACCGGCCCACGTACCCCTTCGCCGTGTTTCCCGTTGTCTTCCTCGTCGACGGATGCAGCGAAGCAGCTCGCTGTCGAGCACTCGTCGCTGGCGTGCGCTGCGATTCGTGCCGCCGCCCGCCGTCGTCTACAAGACCCTTTCCTCACCAAGGACGAACCCTAGCACGTCATTTCCTCTCCCCTCTTCTCCTATGCGCAAACCCTAACCGTAGAGCTCACAGACGCCGTCGAGCCGCGTCGTCTCCGGCCGCCCCAAGCCTCGCCATGGCTCCTGGAAGCTTCGCCTCGCCGTGGTGAGCAGCCTCGTAGAAGGAATCGACGCGAGTAGCTCCCAATCGTCACCAAGGACACCGCCTTCCCGAGTTCCGGCCACCGCTTCCTCCCTCGATTCCGGCGTCGACCGTGCTCGCCTCGCCTCACCGACACCACCGTCGTGGTCCTGGTGAGCCACTGGTGCTCAAGCACCTTTCCGCTTCCTCTCTCTCCCTTGGGATCTTCCTCCCCGCGAGAGCCCGACGCCGCCGCCGCTCGCCATCGTTGCACCGCCGTCTCCGGTGACCAAAAACAGGCGGCGCCACCACCAATCGACTCCCTATCATCGCCCGCATCCAACACCCCCAACCACGCATCCAGGCATGCTCGGTGATTGGTTCTTGTGAATAGGAACCGAACCCGAAGCTGAAGTCAACGCCACGGAAGAGCAGTACCAGTCCAACAACGGACAAGGCAAGCGAAGTCCCACTCATACATATGAATCCTATGTTTATAAAGTATTTCATTCTTGCCATATGCATTCGGTTCAACAGTATTTTATCAGTAGATAGAGTAATCCTATCTGATGCATGTTTCCCTTTGTGAACTATATTACCTAATCCACTGCTCCTAGCATAACTAGGGTTTGGCTTATGAGCACCGCTAGTGCCACAGTTCAGTCAAGCATAGCCATGCTTAGTGGTACGATGCTGATCAATCAGGTGATGCACCGGAGATGCGAATGAATCTAGTATGGTAGGATGTGGTGATGTGATCAGAGATGGATTATAAACATGCTAAGGCATGTATGGGAGGCCACGTGGGTTGTGGTTTTTGTAGTCCCATACTTGCCACCCTTAGGATCTGATGTTCTTGCCTCTTGAACCAAGATGAGTGTACAACCACACGGGGGCCTGGAAACCCCCTCGACCAACTAACTTGCCTAGTAGATTCCACGAGTTACATAGTTCGGGCTTTCCATTCGACATACGCATCTTGGTTGTTTTTGAATGGAGGTGAAGGAGGTGCATTCATAATAGGTAGGTAAGCGTGGCCGGGAACAAGAGATGCCTGGCATCCGTAATCTTGAACCCCGCACACATCATTAGGGACCGGCTTCGGGACTTGACCCGTTATGGCGGCATCTCCCTAGTGCGTGACTCATGGTATCGGCGAAAGCAAGGTAAAGGTCATGGTAAACCACTCTCTGTCGGCCTTCCAAGGAAGAAGGATAATATATTGGCATTAAGAATCGGTTGGTACCTGTGGGTAAAGTTGTGCACCCCTGCAGGGTTACTAATCTTTTCGAAAAGTCGTGTCCACGGTTATGGACGACTTGGGAATGGATTCTGTGATCATAGAAAACTATAACTGAATGATAAACCTTGTCAACTAATGTGAGATCCGGAGTACTTCCTCGGGGTTGTTTGAGGGGGTATTCCGGGAAGAGAGGTTCAGTTGATGATGGTTCTTGGTGGATATCAAAGATGACTCCGAAGATCTAGAGTTGTAGTCTTCTTATCCCCTTTTAAAAATGATCCAACTAGACGAGTTTCTTCTCCCTCTTGTTTTGAAAACAAAAAATGGCTTTATGCAAAACAAATCCACTAGCCATAAGTCTTGCGGAGTACACCCTGTACTTAGCCTTGCTTCGTTGATGTTTTTCTACAGATAAAGCTACTCCAACTGAAGGTGGTTTATACGTTGAAGTCGACGAGTAGTCGGGGTTCCCGGGCAGTAGCCTAGGATCTATGGAAGGGTCGCTACTTCTGTTTATGGCCTCTTAGGCCCTTTGCTAAAGAATGTGTTGTTTAGAATAACTTGTTTGCTTCCATTGTTTGTTGTAATGATGGGTCTGTGACCCCTGGCTTGTATGACTAGTTTGTAACTCTCTTAAGAGTTTACCTGATTAATGTATGGTTTGTATGTTCTGTAATGTTACCGATCTTTCCCTGCGCGCTTCGGAATTTAGGTTAGGCTTATATCGGATAAGGATCTGGTATTTTTCTAGCCCTGATCCCGGGTCGTGATAGTACCATCAAATCATATTGATTCAGTGGGTATGCACTTATCTTCCTTTCTGGAATTTTTAGACAAAAATCAAACCAAGTGATTTCCAAGTTGATAAATGATGAGAAACTACTATATGAACTTGCTAGAGGGATACACATGCATCAAAATGAAATCTCTAAGCATAGAACAAGCATGCAAGCTCACACAACCTGTCACCTATAGCAGCAAAATACTCAAGATACAATCTACCAATCACAAATCTAATTAGACAAGCGGCGGAGGCACATACCAAGGAGCAATCCCTCCAAAAATCAGTAGCAAAGATGGGCTGAGCAAGGAGATCGAAAATCAGGAGCAAGAATAGCAGGAACTCAAGCTTGAGAGAGTTTTCCGGTGTTTTTCGGGAGAGAGAAAGAAGATGGCTGGGAGGAGGCATCTTGGAGGGCCATAGGTGGGCCACACCCCTGCCATGCGCCACCTGGGGGCTGGCCGCGCCACCCAGGGGTGTGCTGGCCTAGGGTGGCCTCCTGGGTCACTCCAGGTGTCCCTCTGCCCTTTTTTTGAGGAAAAATTTATTTTGAATTTTCTGGAATTTTCGGGAAATTTTATTTTTGGCCAATTTTCAGGGTATGAAAATTGATTTTCTCGCAGAAAAGATTTTTTTAGAAGAAGCAAAAGCAAACCAAAACCAAACTACAGAAGTTCTAAGACACTCTAACAAGCAAACAACTAACGAAACCAAAGCTAACAAAAGAAAAGGCAAAGACTAGGAGGGAGAAAAGTAAAAGAAAGCAAGAATAACCATAGTGAAAACATTGTTTTGTTCATTAAAATCCTTTTGTTAACAAGGTTGATCAAGTCTTATTACCAAAACAATCTTATATGAAACAAAACTTTGCATTCCACAAGGTGATTATGTTACCTCAAAATTGATAGCAATGGTCCCAATCATAATAGTTTCAAAATTTCCTTGTGGAATGGGACAATATATTTCTCCAACCTTGATGCTCTCAATATTTTCAATGGAATTCAGGCAATACCTCTTAGCAACATTCTTGGGGAAATAAACAGTATGATCTTTTTCATTAATATTGAATGTTACTTTTCTTGGATTACAATTGATGACAACACCTGTAGTATTAAGAAAGGGTCTCCCAAGAATAATAGACATATTATCATCTTCAGGCATTTCAAGCACAACAAAATCAGTCAAAACCAAGCAATTATGAGCCACTTGAACAGAAACATCCTCACATATACCAACAGGAATAGTAGTTGACTTATCAGCCATTTGCAAAGATATATCAATTGGTATCAACTTTTCTAGCTGGAGTCTCTTGTAGAGAGAAAAAGTCATAACACTAACTCCAGCTCCCAAATCACATAGAGCGGTTCTAACATAATTATTCTTAATAGAGCAAGGAATAGTTGGTATACCTAGATCATCAAGTTTCTTTGGAACCTTGCCATTGAAGGAATAATTAGCAAGCAAAGTAGAAATTTCCTCATTAGAATCTTCCTTTTATTAGAGACAATATCCTTCATATACTTTGAATAAGGAGGCAACTTAATAGCATCAGTCAAAGGAATTTGCAAAAATAAAGGCTTCATCCACTCACAAAACTTGTTGTAGTGTTCTTCCTCCTTTGACTTGTGTTTCTTACCTGAAAAAGGCATAGGGTTATGCACCCAAGGTTCTCTCTTTACCATGTTTATTAGCAATAAAATCTTCCTTAGTGTACCTAGTATTCTTTGTGTGCTCCTCGGGTTCTTCCTCAACTTCCTCCTTATCAGGAGCATCATTTTTATCATTACCACTCTTAGTTTTAGCATCAGAGACAGATATACTATTAGGATCTACAGCAGGTTCAAGTGGTTCCTCAACTATTTTGTGTTTCTTTTTCTTTATCTTATGAGGACTACCACTACTTGTTGAGAATCCTGCGCAATTCTTTTAGGTTGTCCTTCAGGATATAAAGGATCTTGAGTAGCTATACCACTCCTAGTTCTAATTCCATAAGCATGTTTATCTCCTAAAGCATTAACTAGCATATTCTTTTGTACCTTAGCAAGTTGATGAATTTGGGTTTGAACCATTTGAAAGTGTTTACAAAGCATTTTAATATCATTAGAAGTTCTTTCCACAATATCTTTCAACTCTTTAATAGCTCTAGAGTTTTCCAATAAATGATTCTGAACTTGTTTATTAAAATTACCTTGTTTAACAATAAATGTGTCAAGTTCCTCTAAGCATTGATCAGGAGGATTACCATAGGGAATATCACCTTCATCAGTGGAGAGAGTGTACCTCAATAGTAAATGAGTGGGCAATTGGCTTACATAATCCTATAGGAGGTATATTCTTCACATCTTCAGCTCTAATACCTTTCTCCTTTAGACATTTATCAGCTTCTTTCATCACTTCATCTTTTAATGCAATAACTCCCCTCTTCTTTGGTGTTGGTATTGGAACTGGTTCAGGCACCATTGGTTTAGAAGTAATAGGCTCATGTGTATTTAGCTCAGTTGAAGTCCAATCATCATAATTCTTGGTTATTTTAGCCATCAATTCTTCAGCATCTGTAGGAGTTCTTTTCCTGAAAACACAATCAGCAAAACTATCTAGGTATGTCCTAGAATCATCAGTTAGTCCATTATAAAAAATATCAAGAAGCTCATTTTTAGGTAATGGACATCTAGGATGTGCATGAATCAAGGCACAGAACCTTGTCCATGACTCAGGCAGTTTCTCTTCTTCTCCCTGTTTAAAATCAAAAAGTCTCTGCAAAGGAGCATGTCTAGCACTGGGAGGAAAATATTTCTGGAAGAAAGAAGCAATCAAGCAATCAGGACTATCAATGGAACAAGAGGTAATCTATTAAACCAAGCCCTAGCATCTCCTTTTAGTGAAAAAGGGAAGATCTTAGGCTGGTCATAGTGGGGAGTAACTTAGACTAGTAACATGCACATGTTACTAGTCTAAGTTACTATCTTCATAGTGCATAGTAACATAGATCTAGTAACATAAAAACTCTCATTTATTATTCTATAGACTCAACTTACATTGGTAAGTGTGATGTTACAGTAACATAATATGTTACTCCATCCATCTTTTCCCTCATTAATTACTTGCCACATCATCACTTTTGCTTAGTTGGCATGTATGTTACTACTCAAGTTACTCCCACTATGACTAGCCTTAGTAACAAAGTACTTGTGCATCATCAGAGAATAAAGCACTCATAGTTTAAAGCTCATTCATATGAGCCACGTCACTCTCATTTTCAGTCCCACAAAAAGGTTCTTTCTCAACAATGTCTAAATAGGATAAATCAAGAGAAAAATCATAATCTTTATCTTTAATATCTATGGGAGAGGTGGCAAACTTAGGATCAGAGGACAGTTTAGGAATAATGGTACGTCTTGCAAGGAGACACTTAATAGCACTAGCACCATGTGTGTTTCGGCACTCTTCAACAAATTCATCAGTAAACTCAATATAGCCATCATTAATATCATAACTCTCTCTAGACTCAGGTGAGCTAACAGGTGTAACAGTGTCTTCACTAGGAGTTTCAGTATTTCCTAGACCAGCCACAGTAGCATCTAGGAAAGGACCTAATGAACCACTCGCATCAAGCACAGTAGAAGTAACATCATGAGTATCAAAAGCAATTTCAGATTCAGCAGTAGTAGCAGCGTGTGTAGCATGAGTATGTGGTGGTGGTGTAACAAGCTTACTTATAACAGATGGTGAATCAAGAGCAGCGGAGGTGTTTAGGATTGTACCTCTTCTTGTAGTGGATGGTAAAATAGGAAACTTTCCATCACGAGACTTCCCCATGATGAAAGGAGTAGCAGTGAAAAATAATAGATCCAAGTGAACTTACAAATAAATCTATGCTCCTCGGCAATGGCGCCAGAAAATAGTCTTGATGACCCACAAGTATAGGGGACCGCAACAGTCTTCGAGGGTAGTATTACCCAATTTATTGATTCGACACAAGGGGATCCAAAGAATACTTGCAAGCCTTAACAACTGAGTTGTCAATTCAGCTGCACATGTAAATAGTTCTTGCTCACAGAAGTTTATCAATAGCAACAGCGGTGGCAAAACAGGAGCAATAGTAATAGTAGTAGCAAACAGTAGGATATGAGTGTGGTAGGCATAGGGATGGATAGACGGGCGTTGCATGAACGAGTCTAAACATGTAACTTCAAGATCTAGGGCAACTGCAGATAAATAAGAATAAGCATCCAAGTACTAAACAATCATAGGCATGTGCTCCATATATAGTCATCCGTGCTCGCAATGAGAACTTGCACAACGTCTTTTGTCCTGCCAGCCCGTGGCAGCGGGGCCTCAAGGGAACTACTGGCAATTAAGGTGCTCCTTTTAATAGAGCACCGGAGCAAAGAATTAACACTCCGTGAACACATGCCATCCTCACATCACAGCCATCCCCTCCGGTTGTCCCAATTTCTGTCACTTCGGGGCCTTTGGATCCGGACAATGATATGTGTACACAACTTGCAGATAAGATCACAAACAATACTATCATAATGATTCAATAAGAAGTTCAGATCTGAGATCATGGCGCTCGGGCCCTAGTGACAAGCATTAAGCACAACAAGTTGCAACAAAGTCAAATAGCACTAATAGAGATACTAGGCACCATGCCCTAACAATCTTATTCGATTACATGATAGAACTCATCCAATCCCTACCATCCCCATAGCCTACAGCAGGGGATTACTCACTCATGGATGAGAGAAACATTGATGGTTGATGGAGAGGCGTTGGCAATGACGATGGCGATGATCCTCCCCAAATTCCCCGTCCCGGCAGGGTGCCAAAACGGAGTTTCTGGTTCCGAATCACGGCTTCTGGTGGTGGCGGCGCAGCGGAACTCTTTCTAGAAAAACGTCCAACCCCCTGAGTTTTTAGGTTAGAAGGCATCTTATAGGCGAAGAGAGAGGCAGAGGGGGTGCATGGGCTGGCCACACCCCTCCTAGGCGCGGGGTGGGCCCACCCGCACGGCAGGGGGTGTGGGCCACCCAGGGCTCCTCTCCGTCTCGTATTCTGGCTCCGTGGATCTTCTGGTGAAATAGGATTTTTGGAATATTTTCGGGATTTTTCCTGATAGTGATTTTCTGCACAAAAACTAGACACTAAGGTAATTCTGCTGAAAACAGTATTAGTCTGTGTTAGTTGTATCCAAATCACTCAAGTTTAGAGGAGAAACAATAGCAAAAGTGTTCGGAAAAGTAGATACGTTTTGGACATCTGCCGCTGTCGCTATCCATGAAGATGCGGCTCATCTCGAATACTCCAATATGGGCCTCGGGCACCAGCGCAGAATAACCTGGGCGAGGTATCTGGAACGGATGATCCGAACGATCGAATGTGATGCACAACTCCGAGCCGTTGAGGTACTCAGGTATGGCTGGCGGGGAGGTGACAGCCAAGTTAACCTGGCGGATGATCTTCTTATGCACCCTGTTGGTTGGGTGCCACTTTGGCATCATTCGAGATCTTAGTGGTGGCGAGGTATGCATCTGCCCCATTATTCTAGGCCGGCGCAGCCGCGGGCAGCGCGGGTTCTCCGGGTGGTGGAGGTGGAGCTCCATGTGCAATAGCTCCTGGAGCGGGGCCGAATCCTGGATTCACCACTTGGCGACGCATCTGAGCGAAGCCCTCATGGAGTTTCTGTAACTCCCTACAATCCTTGAGCATGTGGCTAGCCTTCCTCTTACCATCTTGCTTGTCGATGTACAAGTGGATGGTGCAGGGACCCGAGAACTTTTCGAATGCGGATGGCTCATCGTCACGATTGCGGCGCTGCCATGTTTGCGTGGGTCTTCCGATGTCGCGGTAGTTGCCACCGCGATACCCGTTGTTGCGGTTGCCGTCGTCACGACGATCAGTGTAGCCATCCGCAGCCATATCAAACTCATCGCGGTCGTCGTAGACGCGCGTTCTTCTTTTTCTATGACACCCCCGGGATTAAGGCTAGACAAATCCCAGACCTTCGTCTGAACATAAGCCTACTCGAAAGCGTACAGAGAGAAAATTGGTAACACAACAGTGACCCTACCACACAAAATTTCTTACAGCAAGCTCATAACTGAGCGAAGAACCAAAATATTACAAGCAGAGGTCACTGACCACAAACATCAAACAACGGAAGGCAAATTGTGCTATTAAGTATAGCAAACTGAACAAAAGGCCTAAGAGGCCTAAAGCATAACGATGACGTCCAATCCATAGATCCCAGACTGCCTACTGGGAACTCCAAACTACTCGACAATGTCGATGTTGTGAAGAACTCATCTTCTATAGTAACACTTACTCTGCTACAAAAGTATCAACAAAGCAAGGGTGAGTACAGGGTGTACTCCGCAAGACTTATGGCTGGTGGAGTTATTTTGCATAAATCCATATTTGTTTTGTAAAACAAGAGAGAGAAGAATCTCGACTAATCAGAATATTTTAAAAGGGGATAAGAGAGCGGTATCACTAACTTTGATCATCTTTTGACATCCACTGAATCATCATCAGCTGAACCTATCTAGGATCACCCCCTCGATCCCTGAGGAAGTATCCTTAAGCACACATTATTTAACTTGCCAAGTTTTACGATTAGGTTCAAGTTCTCTATGATCTTCACGTCCGTTCCCAAGTCGTCCATAACCGCAGACGCGGCTTTTCGAAAAGATTAATAACCCTACAGGGTGTATAACTTTACCCACACATACTAACCTTCTCTTAATGCCAGTACATTAGCCCTCTTCCTTGGAAGGCTGGCAGAGGATGGTTAGACACGACCTTTACCTTGCTTTCGCCGAGACCATGAGTCACACAATAGGGAGATGCCGCCGTAATGGGTCGAGTCCCGAAGCCGGTCCCTAATGATGTGCGCAGGGTTCAAGATTACGGATGCCGGGCATCTCTTGTTCCCGGCCATGCTTACCTACCTCTTATGAATGCACCTCCTTCACCTCCATTCAAGAACAACCAAGTTGCGTATGTCGAATGGAAAGCCCGAACAATGTGACTCATGGAATCTACTCGGCAAGTTAGTTGGTCGAGGGGGTTTCCAGGCCCCCGTGCGGTTGTACGCTCGTCTTGGTTCAAGAGGCAAGAACATCGGGTCCTAAGGGTGGCAAGTATGGGACTGCAAAAACCACAACCCACTGTGGCCTCCCATACAAGCCTTAGCATGTTTAACTTTCACCTCTGATCTTACCACGTCATCCTGTCATACTAGGTTCATTCGCAGATCTGATTCATCAACCGGATGGACCAGTGGTAACAGCTAAGCATGGCTAAGCACAACAGATGTAACAGCTCTAGCAACGCTTCACAAGCCAAACCCTAGTTATGGTAGGAGCGGTGGATCAGGGAATATAGGCTATAAAGGAAACATGCATCATATAGGATTACTCTATATCTCGATAAAAGACTTTAGAATCGTATGCACATGGCAAGAATTGAAATACTTGAAAACATAGGATTATGTCATGTGTGGGGCTTCACTTGCCTTTGCCAGTTGATATCCAGAAGGCAGAGCTTCGGACACCTGGTACTTCACTTGATTACAGTTGATCAAGTATTGATCTTCGAGCTTCGACGATGTTGATCTCGATCTTTAGTCTTGGACTTGGTCTCGATTCCGATATCGTATTCTACCGAAGAAGAACCAAATATCGGAAAGAAGGGGAAACAATCAACACATGGAATCAATGCAATGCTCAAGCAAGGATGATGATATGACAATTTAAAAGTTATTGAAATTGAAACCCTAAACATACTTGGTAGTTTAATCGGGTTCCAAACCCTAGAACAGGGGGATCCTTCGAATCACCTACGGGGTTCAATTGGTTCTTCTAATTAAACTTTCAGTTTGAGTTGTTGAACAATGCATGATTATAGTTTAAATAGGTAGAGCTCATTTTTCTGAACATTTTGATATATTATTTGTATTTTCTAATTTAAAATGAATTAGTTGTGATTTTTCCCAATTTTAATTCATTTTAAATCATTTTTTTGGAATATTATAAAATAATTAAATTTTGGAAATACTTTTACATTTTTAATAATCAGTAAACATTTTCTGAAAAAGTTTATTTGACTTACAGGATGGACCCACCTATCAGTATTTATCTATTACAAAATAATTACAGAAAAAGAATTACAGAAATGGTAAAAGAAAAAGGAAAATGAATATGACGTCATGGTGATGTCATGATGACATCATCAATGGCGCCCTTCCTAGATGGAGCACGGGGCCGACGATAGAGAGCGCACATGATGGTGATGAGGCGTGCGTTGGAGAGAGGGGAGCGGGGTGAGTCGAACAGTGGTGGCGCCGCCCTTTTTTGGTCGCCGGAGGAAGGAGAACGGCGAGCAACTGCGGCGACCGACGGTGGTTGCACGACGCGGTGGCGACAGAGAGAGAGAGGGAGTAAGAAAGGAGGTTCCTGAGCACCGGAGGCTCACCAGGAAGCCAATAGAGGGGTCGGCGAGGCCAGGGAAGGTCGGGGTCGCCGGCAATGTCGACAGCGAGCGACGGACTGAGGCGGAGAGGACGGGGTCGATGCCGACGATTAGGAGCACCCGCAGCCAATTCCTTTGACGAGGATCACCAGCAAGACGAGGCGGAGCTCCTGGAACCCGTGGCTGGCCTTGGGGCGGTGTAGAACGGCGGCGACAAAAGGATCTAGCTGGGCTAGGGTTCGGCCAAAGGGGAAAAATAGCACAAAGGGCAAGGGAGAGCGAGATGGATATGGGGAGAGAGAGCATGACGCGGCAGTTTTTATTTTTTAAATCTTTTTATTTTATGTTTTCTCTTTTGTATTTTTCATTTGTAATTCTATTTGGGATATTTTCAAAATACAAAACTTTTATAAACATTTCTAAAATACTGCATGGACCCTTTATAACCATTTGGGTTCCATAGGTTTTGCACTTTTCAAAATTTCAACACCAGTTGGAAAGTTTCAAATAGGGAGGGGGAATAGGGTTTAGGGTTTTGAGAATATATTTGTTGTATACATTTTTAATGATGATGCTCATGGATGCACATTCAAACCCTAATGTCTATTTAGTAAAACTAGGGTTATTACAATTCTATCCCCCTTAAAAGAATCTCTACCAGAGAATCCTATGTAGGAAGATAGAAGGGACAGGATCACACTAAACTTCGACGATCTTCTCAAAGAAGTTGATCCATGCCACCATGACGAGTGGACGAAGCGCTTTGTAATCTTCGAGGTGGCTGCTTACACTAAGGAAGAGAGGGAATGACACGGAACCTCAAACTGAGTATCTCATGGTCAACTCATGGATAGATGTTTCACGAACATCTCTAAAGCCAACGAACATGAAACACGTCAAGGTAACGGAAGAAACAAAAGGAGAAGGTTTCAAGGTGACAGGTAACTAGTCTTCATAAGGATTGAGACCATGGAGCTTGCAGAAGAATTTTAACTTCTGAGGGAAGAAACTTCCAACAGATGGAACATGATCACAGACTTCGAGAGGTAAACCTCTACTAAACAGCTTAATAGAGCTTTACAGGTGGAAGAAACACATATCAACAAAACCAAGATGTTGAACTGCTTTTGACAGAGAAGGGTCATTCTTTGGTTCAACAGAAGGCCAATACAGAAAGGTGTTTTGTGGGGAGGACTCGTAAGATCCACAAGGAACATGTAACAAGAGGAACTTCTGATTACCAAAATCATAGTTGCTCTTCAAACATGTTTAAGAAAGCGGAAAGGAAACTCTTTATTCATCCAGGACTATCAAAATCTTTGCCAAAGATATTGATATCACTATACACCACCAAGATGAATAGTTGAGAAGATTCCTGATGACACGAGAAGAAAGAAACTTCATTCTCAGACTCTAAGTACTTGGCATAACAAGACGCTTGCCAACGTAAAATTGTCTGGAAGATCGACCGAGAGACATTTAGCAACTCTACTTTAAATGTTCTCCTTGATGTTCGAAACACCGCTAGTAAGCTACTGACAAGCCTTTAACCAGTCATCAAGTAAAGGTCGGACTTCGGATACAAAGGAAACCATAAGCACAACTCCTATAATAAAATATAGAAGAGGACTCATGAGGAGTGGTTGTTATTGCTGATTCAAGGAATATGTCAATAGATCTTCTGACTGATTGTGCCAACCAATACATTAATCTTGCCAGAATTACAATAGGCTTACATCATAACCTTGAGGAACACCAATCATCATTGCCGCTTGAGATTCAGCTTTAGTTAGGTGGAGAGATGCTTCAGACTCAACATGTTCAAATAGAAAGGGTGAAACATTTACACAGAGGTAAAGTCACTAGATTCTCAAGACATGGACTAGAATGTCAAGCTCCAAAAGATGAGCTAGATTACGGAACCCATGTGATAGCAAGTTACCAAAAGATATTGCATCTACATGAATTGTTTGCAACGAAACATAATTGAATCCTATTTAGGAAACATTTAGGAGGATATAGAAGTTTTGTTGGACTTCTTATCTTCCATGACGAATCAATCAGTGTCTTGGTGTGCTTGGAGGTTCTTCTCGATATGTGAAGATATCAAACTACATATCAAGAATACCTCGCACATGCTTGACTAACTTGGAATGATTTTCGAGGAAACAAATATAACTCTACTCGAATCCATGGCGACATCTTTCAACATTTGCACATGAACCAGAGAAGGTTACTTCTAACATCCAGAACACGTACTTCGGGATAACACGAAGATGGTTTTCAAAAGTTTCAAACATTAATGGCAATTGTTCCGTATGAGTCTAGTATAACATGGATAAGTTAGGAATGTCATCGATGGGCTCAATAACAAACTTATCAGGATACTCCAAAATATGGACTCATATTTTATATGAACAAGGCAGAAATACTGGTCAGACCAAAGAACATGAAGATGTACTTAAGTGAGATATCACAAGTAGATACACCATCAAGATTGTCCTTGGATCTGAGTTTGATTTGATGATAACCCAATCAAATCAAAGGCATGGAAGATAACATATCCACGCAGGACACACTATCTTACTTCAGCACAAACAAAACTAGACATCCCTTTTAAGAAGAAACTAGATTGAATAGAACTTTTGTCTTACAACTCTCCAAGTTGTTGTTTAAGCACAACCAACTAGTTCAGGGGTATCCAGTACAGATCCTTGGAGAAAGGTGAAGTTCAGAGAACTTGCTTGCTCAAGAACTTGACAACACGGTCATGCGGCAACATGGCGATACTTCTAGAAAGACATCCAGAATATCACGGACCACCGATATGTCACTTAGTTCGAGAAGAATCTTGCTTTGTAAGGCAAGAAGACATAGTCTCAGAGTTTCGGCACAAGCCTAACTCTTTGACCGAAGAGAATGCACCAGAATAGCGGACTTGGTAGCACAATCATCCTTTGCTTAGTGATTAGATAGCTAATCACGCTAAGAATGACACAATGTCCTTAGAGTTCAAATCAATAACAATTGCTAATAATCTTAGATGACCACATTATTACACACACACACACAACATTTCTGAGCGCGAACAACTCAGTGGAAGGTGAGTAAAAATGTGTAGAGCATCACTTCATTAAGAGGTCATGGAACTCAGCACGGCATCTTAGTATAAAAGAGTGATACTTCAGGGTAGAACAAAACATAGGCTAATCAACACTTATTGATCTGCGGATTACAACACTTTGACCTGGTCTTAGAAATGACGAGGTACTGGAGTTTTTTTCTCCTGACATCCCGATCTGGTTTGTCATGATGGACCACAAGTGTATCTTGCATTGGAAGACACCAATGCACATTTACTACTTGGCTACCAACTGGTAGACAAAGGTCGGAAAGCAGCAAGGGAAGGAACATGCTTAGGATAGAATCCCAATAAGTGGATGCATAAGTCAACAATCTTCCAGAGACCGATGGAGAGAAAGGAAGGTGTGGCAGAGTCACGAATACAGATGCGAGACTCACTAAGAGAACTCTTGTCGTGATCTATTTGGTTCCATTAAAGAACATATGCCATAGCTAGTGGTATGAGAAGTCCTTTATCGTCACTGTTCAGTAGCGACAATATCCACAAGCTTGAAGGCTATACTAGAAGGTACTAGCCATCCCGAGGTAATGTGTGAACATTAACCACAGGGGTCAACAATGGATCTTGGGTTAAAGGTCAGCTTCATGTACAAGATTCACAGCACCAGAATCCAGCATAATCGGGGATCTTAGATTCAAGTCCAAGGGTTAAAACCCAGAGAAGGAGTAACTACTACTTGAGTGACACAGCGTACACTACAAGAGAGTAATCACGAGGTAACTTCCAAGAGAAGAAAGAACTTTGGAAGTACCCAAAAAAATGAAAAGAAGGCACATGAGGCGAAAGGAAATCTCGAGACCTAGAACAGAACACTATGGAACCATCAACATGATGTTGTGGACCCATAAGATAGAGATATCATGATGGAAAGGAATCTCTCATATGAACAAGAGCAAAGAGTTACAAGAAATTCACAACACACACAACTGACTCTAGAGAACTCAACACTAGGTCAACTAGTTGAGAAACCGGCATGCCTGAAGAGGCACCTAAGCTTTGAAGAAAGAGACGAGATAGCAAAACTTTTCCAAATCAACACAAGATAAGGTGACCCAGAGTTAGAGCGAAGCTGGGTAAGGAGAAAAACAAGCATACCAGAGTTTCCGCACATAATTTTCATCTTTGAAAATAGTTTTCAGAAATACTAGACTCAACATCGACCGATAGAAAGGTTTCCTACAGTCGGTACTACTCTGATACCAAAACCTATGACACCCCCGGGATTAAGGCTAGACAAATCCCAGACCTTCGTCTGAACATAAGCCTAACCTAATCTCGAAAGCGTACAGAGAGAAAATCGCTAACACAACAGTGACCCTATCACACAAAAATTATTACAGCGAGCTCATAACTGAGCGAAGAACCAAAATATTACAAGCAGAGGTCACTGACCACAAACATCAAACAACGGAAGGCAAATTATGCTATTAAGTATAGAAAACTTAACAAATGGCCTAAGAGGCCTGAAGCATAACGATGACGTCCAATCCATAGGTCCCAGACTGCCGACTGGGAACTCCAAACTAATCGACGATGTCGATGCTGTGAAGAACTCATCTTCTATAGTAACACTTACTCTGCTGCAAAAGTCAACGAAGCAAGGGTGAGTACATGGTGTACTCCACAAGACTTATGGATGGTGGAGTTATTTTGCATAAAGCCATCTTTGTTTTGTAAAACAAGAGAGAGAAGAATCTCGACTAATCAGAATATTTTAAAAGGGGATAAGAGAGCGGTATCACTAACTTTGATCATCTTTTGACATCCACCGAATCATCATCAGCTGAACCTATCTAGGATCACCCCCTCGATCCCTGAGGAAGCATCCTTAAGCACATATTATTTAACTTGCCAAGTTTAATGATTAGGTTCAAGTTCTCTACGATCTTCGCGTTCGTTCCCAAGTCGTCCATAACCGCGGACGCGGCTTTTTGAAAAGATTAATAACCCTACAGGGGTGTATAACTTTACCCACACATACTAACCTTCTCTTAATGCCAGTACATTAGCCCTCTTCCTTGGAAGGCCGGCAGAGGGTGGTTAGACACGACCTTTACCTTGCTTTCGCCGAGACCATGAGTCACGCACTAGGGAGATGCCGCCATAACGGGTCGAGTCCTGAAGCCGATCCCTAATGATGTGCGCAGGGTTCAAGATTACGGATGCCGGGCATCTCTTGTTCCCGGCCACGCTTACCTACCTGTTATGAATGCACCTCCTTCACCTCCATTCAAGAACAACCAAGATGCGTATGTCGAATGGAAAGCCTGAACTATGTGACTGATGGAATCTACTCAGCAAGTTAGTTGGTCGAGGTGGTTTCCAGGCCCCCGTGTGGCTGTACGCTCGTCTTGGTTCAAGGGGCAAGAACATCGGGTCCTAAGGGTGGCAATATGGGACTGCAAAAACCACAACCCACTGTGGCCTCCCATACAATCCTTAGCATGTTTAACTTTCATCTCTGATCTTACCACGTCATCCTGTCATACTAGGTTCATTCGCAGCTCTGATTCATCAATCGGATGGACCAGTGGTAACAGCTAAGCATGGCTAAGCACAACAGATGTAACAGCTCTAGCAACGCTTCACAAGCCAAATCCTAGTTATGCTAGGAGCAGTGGATCAGGGAATATAGGCTATAAAGGAAACATGCATCACATAGGATTACTCTATATCTCGATAAAAGACTTTCGTATGCACATGGCAAGAATTGAAATACTTGAAAACATAGGATTATATCATGTGTGGGGCTTCGCTTGCCTCTGCCAGTTGATATCTAGAAGGCAGAGCTTCGGAAACCTGGTACTTCACTTGATTACAGTTGATCAAGTATTGATCTTCGAGCTTTGACGGTGTTGATCTTGATCTTCAATCTTGGACTTGGTCTCGATTCCGATATCGTATTCTACCGAAGAAGAACCAAATATCGGAAAGAAGGGGAAACAATCAACACATGGCGTCGATGCAATGCTCAAGCAAGGATGATGGTATGACAATTTAAAAGTTATTGAAATTGAAACCCTAAACATGCTTGGTAGTTTAATCGGGGTCCGAGGGGTCCAAACCCTAGAACAGGGGATCCTCGGAATCACCTACAGGGTTTAATTGGTTCTTCTAATTAAACTTTCAATTTGAGTTGTTGAACAATGCATGATTATAGTTTAATTAGGTAGAGCTCATTTTTCAGAAAATTTTGATATATTATTTGTATTTTTCTGATTTAAAATGAATTAGTTATGATCTTTCCCAATTTTAATTCATTTTAAATCTTTTTTTGGAATATTATAAAATAATTACATTTTGTAAATACTTTTACATTTTTAATAATCAGTAAACATTTTCTAAAAAAGTTTATTTCACTTACAGGATGGACCCACCTGTTAGTATTTATCTATTACAAAATAATTATAGAAAAAGAATTACAGAAATGGTAAAAGGAAAAAAGGAATATGACGTCATGGTGATGTCATGATGACATCATCAATGGCGCCCTTCCCAGATGGAGCACGGGGTCGATGATAGAGAGCGTGCAGGACGGTGAGGAGGCGTGCGTTGGAGAGAGGGGAGCGGGGTGAGTCGAACTGTGGTGGCGCCGCCCTTTTTTGGTCGTCGGAGGAAGGACAACGACGAGCAACTACGGCGGTCGACGGTGGTTGCACGACGTGGTGGCGACAGAGAGCGATAGGGAGTAAGAGAGGAGGTGCCTGAGCACCGGAGGCTCACCAGGAAGCCAATAGAGGGGTCGGCGAGGCCAGGGAAGGTCGGGGTCGCCGGCAATGTCGACAGCGAGCGGCGGACTGAGGCAGAGAGGACGGGGTCGATGCCAATGATTAAGAGCACCCGCGGCCGATTCCTTTGACAAGTATCAAACAACAAGACGAGGCGGAGCTCCTGGAACCCTTGGCTGGCCTCGGGGCGGTGCAGAACGGCGGCGACAAAAGGATCTGGCTGGGCTAGGGTTCGGCCAAAGGGGAAAACAGAAGAGAAAACAAGGGAGAGCGAGATGGATATGGGGAGAGAGAGCATGACACGGTGGTACTTATCCTCTTGACCATCGGCGGTGGCGGGCATCGCAACGCGGCGGGCATCGGGCGGCGGAGGCGCTGCCAGGCAGCAGCTTGGCGTCGCGAGGAAGAAGACAGGGATAGAGGGCGAAGGGGTATGGCCGGTAGCGTGTCGCGCATGGGCCGAACTGGGCTGCACGGGAACGCTCTGAGCGACGGCGGGGGAGAGGGAAAAGAGATGGCTACGGCAAAGGGAGAGAGAGGGAGACTGCTTTTTTATTTTTTAAATCTTTTTATTTTATGTTTTCTCTTTTGTATTTTTCATTTGTAATTCTATTTAGGATATTTTCAAAATACAAAACTTTTATAAACATTTCTGAAATACTGCATGGACCCTTATAACCATTTGGGTTCCATAGGTTTTGCACTTTTCAAAATTTCAACACCATTTGGAAAGTTTCAAATAGGGAGGGGGAATAGGGTTTAGGTTTTGAGAATATATTTGTTGTATGCATTTTTAATGATGATGCTCATGGATGGACATTCAAACCCTAATGTCTATTTAGTAAAACTAGGGTTGTTACGTTTTCCGTGGTGATCACGCCTGCGGCCGAAGTCATCTTCGTCATCCGAACGTGTTCGGTTGACAACATATTTTCCATCGGCCCAGCGATTGGCGATGTCCATCAGATGGTCGATGGTCTTCGGTTTGACGCGCCCGGGCTCTTCTTTGAATTCACGATGCCTTACGCCGTAATTGAAGGCGTCGATTGCCCTTTCCTCCGAGATGTTCGCGGCGGAGTTTTTGATGATGGACCAGCGCAGTATGTATGAGCGTATAGACTCGTTGGACCCCTGGAAGCAGGCGCGTAGCTCCTTATTGAAGCTGGTATCTTGCTGGTATCTTTGAAGTTGCGGATGAAGCAGTATGCCAGCTCTTCCTAGCTGTGTATGGATCCGGAGGGGAGGCTGTTGAGCCAGACTCTGGTTGCGCCCATCAGCTGCAGCTGAAGGCACTGCATGGATGTGTTTTTGCTCCTGCCATGGAGCTTGACTGATGACAGGTGGTCGTATAGCCAGATCTTTGGCTCCTGCCGCGCCGTCGAATTTCAGGTTGTCCGAAGGGAGTTTGAAGTTCTTGGGCATCCGCGATTGTCGTACTGCCCTATTGAAGCATCGGCGCCGCACAGCTCCGTGTCCTCGTCTTCGGACTCCATGGACCACATGTTTTTTGCGCATGACTTGTCGATCTTGCACTACGCGATCTTTCTACGAGCGTCGTAGTTGCTGCTCATGCGCCTTGGGCTACTGCAGCGCCGTGGCAGGTCATGCTCTTCCTCATCGTATGAGGGTGTGCGGATTCGAGTGAATTTTACCGCGCCTTTTTTCTTCGGCTCCACGGCTGCTTCGTCGTGGAGCGCAGCTCCGACAAGTCCGAGACCTGCAAGCGCAGATTTTTGGATTGCGTTCATTGGGTCTCCCGTTGGTGGCAGGTTGGATGTTAGGTAGGTGGTGGCCGCCATGACCGCGGCCTGCGGCATTTTGGGCATGACGTTGCCCCGCGAGTCCATCGTCATGAAGGACATGTCGAGTGCCTTGGTGGCATCACGTCGTGCAGCGGGATCTATGCGCTCCATGTGAGAGCGATACTTGCGGCTATTGTAGCCCTTCGAGGTAGATCCACCAGCAGAGAGCGCAGCTCGCTTCGCACTTGACTCATCAGCCGCTCGCCTGCGCTGATCGAGATTGTTTTGCTGTTTGATCTGTCGATTGTGCTCCTCGATGAGGATCCAGTGGTAGCCCATCAACATATCACGAGGGGCGTCGATTGGTAGAGGGTGGGTGCCTCGCATGGCATCACACACCCTCTACCACTCGTCGTTGTTAATCTTGATCTTGTTGCGAACACGGTTTATAGCCTCGGTGTTTTGGGGTGCCCCGTTCCTGTTGGGGTTGGGTGGGGTGGTCTATTTCCTCTGTTCTCATCCTGCGGGTTGGGAGGGGGATTTGGTGGTGGATCGGCGCCATCGTCGACGTTGCCATTGTGGATGGCTGCGCACATGTAGCACGGGAGGAGATCGTTACTCCCACAACTTTTAGATCTGGAACCGTAGGTTCCTTTCTCCGTAGGAGGGTCGTAGAGGTCGGAGTTGCAGCTGCCACTATCATTCAAATCGCTTGTTAGCAACGTTGTGCGCAAGGCACCGATTGGTGGCACCCACGAGGCAGGCCTGATCGACAGAGGTGGCACTCTCTCTGGGAGGCGTAGGGTGCCGATCTTGCCCACCTAGAAGCAGAAGCTCCCGAACAGCATCTCGACTCCGTATCCTATGGAATCTAAATCCTTGAGAGTGGCCGGGGAGTAGGCAGTGAAGTCGAGGGCACCGAAGAGGAGGTGATTCTCTACTACCGGGGAATCATAGATTGCAGCGGATGGGACCGTCATGATCGCACGATAAGCGTCCCTAGTTCCCATTGACGGCACCAATTGACGAGGGTTTGACTCGTCAATGCCCGTTGTTATGGACTTGGGTGTGTAGAAGAAGGGGATGCTGGAGACCGCGAGATGGTTAACAGACACGCAGCAAGGGGACACGAGGTTTACCCAGGTTCAGGCCCCGGGAGGAAAAACCCTACTCCTGCTTGTCTGTTCTTTATTGATGGCAGAACCGAAGATTACAGGGGTTGCGCAGATGCAATCTACCGTGAGGTGTGTGTATGAGTTGGATAGATCCCCCTCGTCGTGCCCTCCTGTCCCTTATATGGGGAGGCCAGGTCTCGGGGTAGGTCGAGTCGGTTGCAAGTTAGGGTTTCACCCTTCAAAATTCTATTTACATCTAGGTCGTGTTCTTCAAGGAGTCGAACTTCTACCAGGCCTGGGCCATCCGGAGTCTCCTTGGGCAGCAAGTCTTCACGTGAGCCTTCACTGGGCTGGACCGGGTATACCAATGTGAGGTACCCGTAGGACATATCCATGTCAGAAATGCACCATCAGTTTCACACCTTCTATTTGCTGATGATTCCCTTATTCTCATAAAAGATGATATGACTAATGCAACTTCCTTGCAACAAGTTCTGGATACGTATTGTGCAAACTCTAGACATATGGTGAGTTTGGCTAAATCAAGATTTATTTTTCCCATAATACAAATGCCTTGATGAGAGCGGAGACATGTGATATGCTACATATTGATACAGAATCCCTTTCTGATAAGTATCTTGGGCTCCCAGCTTTGGTGGGAGCTGATAGGAGTGGTTGTTTTAAACATTTTATTGAGAGGATTATCCAAAGGATTAATGGATGGAAGGAGAAATTTTTATCTATGGGTGGTAAGGAAATCTTATTGAAGGTTGTGGCCCAAGCTATTCATGTTTATCTTATATCCGTTTTTCAAATTTCCAAAGGTGTGTGTAAAAGTATGATGGGCGCTATATCTCAATTTTGGTGGGGGATGATGAAAACATTTAAAATGCATTGGCTTGCATGGTGTAAGTTGTGCTATCCGAAAGAGATGGGGGCATGGAGTTTAGATGTTTCCACTCTTTTATGCTAGCTAAGCAAACTTGGAGACTTATCAATGACCCTGAATCTTTATGTGCAAAAGTTTTGTGTGTCAAATAGTATCCACACTGTGATATTTTGAAGGTTGTCCCTAAACCGAATTCCTCATTCACATGGCAAAGTATTTTGGCGGGGCTTACTACCTTCAAGAGAGGCTACATATGGAGGGTTGGCAATGGGCAGGAGATTAATATGTGGGATGATCCATGGATTGTTGCGAGTCCTAGAAGGAAAGTGTTAAGTTCAAGAGGTAATATTGTACTTACTAAGGTTGCTGAATTGATCTCTCCTCTTACTAGTCAATGGGATGAGGAGCCGATAAGAGATATATTCAATGTGGTAGATGTCAACCGTATCCTATAGATCCCAATTAATCAATAGGGATTTGATGATTTTATTGCGTGGAATTTCACCAAACTTGGTGAAAGAGCATGTGGTCCCCTATGTGTGGTCTTGGTAATTAATGACAATCTCTAAGGACTAATATTTGCATTAAGTTGCTCTTGTAGGAATTACTTGTTGGCATCGCTTGGAGCATGTGTTGGCTTCAAGATAAATGAAGAAGAAGAAGAAGAAGCAATGTCCAAGGGCTTTGGGCCTATTGGAATCATGTAGAAGAATAAGAATAAAGAAAAGAAGATCAAGAGTGTCTTGAAGTATAATATGGAGTTCCTCGTGTGTATCTTTAAGACATCATCCAAATGAAGTTAGAAGAAATGAAGTGAAAGCTCAAGATGCACCATCACTAGAAGATCTCATGCTTGAAGCTTTCTGTCCTCAGTGATCATGGATCGATGAAGACAAGTTTAAAAAATAGGTTTCCCCATGGTGTTCGGGGGAGAAAGTTGCAAGTCTTCATCAAGAGAGCGCGAGCAAGAGCAATCAAGAAAGATGTTCCATCTTGAGGAGGACAAGATCGTCTACATTGAGCTCTAGTGGAATGCTCAAGTCAAAGGTATAATCTTGATAGGTTTTCCCTTTTGGCGGTCACATGTTGTTAGTTGGGATACCGGGTTTAGGATAGATAGTCGTACTATCAAGAGGGGCTCTCAAGTGAGTAACTCGATCGTATCTTTCGGAGAGAGCTCAAACTTGAAAGAGCATGTGGTCCCCATGTGTGGTTTTGGTAATTAATGGCAATCTCTATGGACCAATGCTTGTATCAAGTTGCACTTGTAGGAATTGTCCATTGGTATCGCTTGGAGCATGTGTTGGCTTCAAGGTAGAAGAAATAAAGAAGAAGAAGAAAGTTAAGAATATCAAGTGTTGATCAAGGTTTCAAGAAATGACCCGGAGATTGGTCAAGTAGAAGTTGAGCCTATACAAGTGTGTCTTGAATAACAAGATAGTGTGATATCTCATGTGTATATTTAAGACACCAACATAATAAAGAAAGAAGAAATGAAGTGCAAGTTTAAGATGTGCCATCTTGAAGAGATCATATGCTTGAAGCTTGTCGTCCTTATGGTGATCATGTATATGTGAGGATATTCCTAAAAGAGTGGCTCTTCCATATTGGAATATGGGGGAGCAAATTCCAAGTCTTCACCAAGCTAGCGCAATCAAGAAAGGTGATCTATCTTGAGGAGGACAAGATCATCTACATCAATCTCAAGTGGAATGCTCAAGGCAAAGGTATGATCTTGATAGGTTTTACCTTTTTCCGGTCTTATGTTGTTAGTTGGGAGGCCGGTTTGTAGGATAGATAACCGTACTATCAAGAGGGGCTATCGAGTGAGTAACTTGATCATATCCTTCAGAGAGAGCTCAAACCTTTGCATACTTGGAATCATCTTTCTTGGCTCTTATCCATGAGAGGATTTGGAACTTGTGTTAATCTCCATGACAAGCTCAAGTTCATCGAACACGGATTTCATATGCATTCTCAAGTGTCCCATAGTGGATCACGTGCTTGCCGTGCGACAGGTGCTCGGGAGAATAGGCTGAGGCCTCTTGTGGCGTTGGTGTTCTTAGTACCGCCCACCCCTCCAACGAGACGTACTCCCTTGTAGGGAGAAACTCGATAAAACATCGTCGTCTTTGCGTGCCTCGGTTATTTCTATACCCGAGCCCTTTACTTATGTACTTTACATTGTGATAGTCTTCATGCCTGAAGTAATCTTTCTTGCTATCACTTTTTTGCTTGTCTTACTTAGCATAAGTTGTTGGTGCACATAGGTAAACCATAGTATATATAAGCTTTGTGCTTGACAAAGAAAACGCTAGTTTTATTCTATCTTTGTTAAGACCATCTCATAAAAGTTTTTAACCGCCTATTCACCCCCTCTAGGCGGCATCCGTGATCTTTCACATAGACGGCATCCGTGATCTTTCACAAGAACGCTATACGGTGCGATCTGGATACCATATTCAGTGGAAACATCAATTTGGTTCTAATAAGGCACCGCTTGCTATCTCTAGAGGATCGTGTACTAACACGGTGTGGAAAATTTTGTGGAAATTAAAGGTGTCAAGCAATGTTAAAATACTCATATGGATTGCGCTACATGGAATTATACCTTTGAAAAGTATTTTGATGAACAGACACATTGGCACGTCTAGCCAGTGTCTTGCAGGTTCTACGGTCCTGGAGCATCTCTTACGTCAAGATGATAATCAGATTCCTGATTTTAGTGGTGTTGGTCTGAAGGAGCTGATTGTTGTTGCTTGGTGGTATTTGTGGTGGATCCGACGTTGACGTACGAGGAATGAATGGGTACCTCCCCTACATAAAATCAGGATGTCCATTTTAGAATGCGGCGAAGGGTGATGCACGGCCTATTATTCCTGCAGTAAAACGTTGGTGCAAACCTGTTCCGAGGTAGGTAAAGCTAACGTAGACGCATCATTTTATGCTGACATGTGTGTAGGCTCGGTCAGAACGGTCATGCGGGGCTATCAAGCAGGTAATCTTCGTCATCGCTAAAAATACCCAAGCCAAAAATGCCCTGGCGGAAGGCTGAAAAAGTGACACGTGTCACCTCCCGCCACGGGGGGTGGCGGGATGTTCCTCCCGCCATAGGGGGTGGCGGGATGTTCCTTCCGCCAGGGGGAATGGCGGGATTGTGTCGACCTTACCTCCAATATTGGTTCAGCCACTTTCAAGCATTGTCCGAGGGAAGCCAACCAGCTAGCTCATGAGCTAGCTAGTTATAGTTTCTTAAATGAACAGTCTTGTAATTGGCTCGATGAAGCTTTTAGAGTTTTGTTAGCAGTATTATAAACGATATAATTGTGGTTGGTTATTAATAAAGCTCGCAACTTTCCTAAAAAAGAAAAACTCCTTCAATTATCGGCTCCGGAGTCGTTGTCTTTTGGAGCAGCCTGCCTCGTAGCGATGCAGGTCATGAGCTGAAACGCCGGCGTGAGGAGGCCTTGCTGCAAGTCAGCCCACGTTAATTTCCAATATTCCTGGCCGGCTGTGTGGTGGTTTCCATCCAAGAGCGTTCTTCAGCTTTCCAGAGCGTGTACAGGTTTTATCGGATGATTGTTGCGGTGTTCGGGCCAACCTATCCAAGAACACCGAACGAAGAAGACACAACTCATATCTTGACACAATATACAGGAGGGGATTTCCTCGGATGATTTGTGGTATTGTGGGGATGGTGGAATTGTTCCAGTCGAACCCAAAACGTTAATGCAAACTGAGTGTCGATACCAAAAGTTCGTATCGTAATGCAGCTTTTAGAACTACAGCCAGAACTACAGAACGTGAGTGGCTGCTCAGTTGATTCAGTCTTCCGATCATCCGCGATTGGAAATGTTTCTCTGTTCAACTACAGCCAGAACAACCTAACCAGCATCCTATTTGATGACTTCATGAAGGAGGTTGCTCTGTTATGGCAACGACTCTGACCAGTGTCTCCGTTTGCACACAAATGGAATCTGCAAATTATGGTAGTGATAAAAGACTAGTTTTGTACTGTCAATACAGTACTTCTTTTAGCTGTATCCATCACAGTATAGCACTACATTGATTGAACTTTTGAGAAGGCATAGTTAAAGCTCTGACCTTGCCAGACTAAAGTTTTCGAACATGTACACAAGGACAACCTAATAAGGAGTAATCATGGAAAGGCAGAAGAAAATGTGTTGTTGCAAAGAGGAGGAACAAAATCAGGCAAACCAATTCACAGAAGAATGTATTCCTTACCTTCTGTAGATGGCAAAATAGCCAGCAGATGTTTGGGATGGAACTATATGTCCTTGCAACAACCATTTATATATTTTTTGGCAATCATCTTGGATCATCATGCACAACTTTCCTTTAAACTTACAAAGTAGCGCAAACAGATGACTAAAATAAAATTGTAAACTAACTAATGCACAGCTTGCTGCTTTAATCAAAATTAACTGCCCAGTGTATTGCACTTTTCAATGCAATGAGAAGAAAAAATGGCAAAATGGCCCATTCTCAACAAATATTTATGATAAAGCATCAGAATTAGGTTCATCAATTGTCTAACAAAAAGTATGAATTGATACTTACACAGACAATAATTGGCACCTAACTGGGCAGCAATTTATGAGGTAGGTACAAGTAAAAATAATAAAAAATGAATCTTTGATTTTCCTATATAACATTTTCCTACAAAAATCAGGTAAGCTCAAATTGCTGCGCAGCTGCATGACTTTCTAAAAATGAAAAAAAAATGGTATAGTAAATGATGCCACTGTATGTAAGTACACTTTATCCGGTTTTCCAGAACTGGTATTTCTTAATAACCATCATTTAATTGCTCTGGCGGTTGACATCATCTCTCGTTTCTCCTTATAATAGATGAAACCATCATCCAAGCAGGGGCAAGAATAGTATCTGTAATTTCCATAACCTCATTCTATCCAACGGCAAAGATGAGGTAGAACCTCCAAGTCCGGTTCCTCGTCAACCAACCTTGTCTGAAATTGTGTGCGGCAAATGCTGCCATGAGGTTCCTAGCACATGTGGGCAAATGAATATTCATCAGGAAATATTCAAGTCTTTGTATCTAAGAGGAAGCTCTTCCATTAGGTAGTGGTTTTCAGCCTTGGGAAGTGATAATGGTAAGGTCTCCTCATCCACAGAATCTTGACATTTAAGTGGAAGAATCTCGATGGCATACGCATTCTGACTAGCATGCTTTGGGCGCTGTGTGGACAAAGTTGGTCCAGTACCTTAAAAACAAAATCTCATTAGCTATAATGAGAGAGTGTTTGTAATAAAGATGCTTAAAATGGCTAAACTTGTGACATACTGTCATTCATGTCCTTTGTTTTGTGAAGGAGAAATGTCCCTGAAAGGATGGTCACAAAACCACACATCTCTGTGACAATTTGTGTTGGATTTTGCCGATCCCAATCCTGCATGTCAAATAGCTAAAAAACTGAGGAGATAAATCTGCCAATACGTAGGTGTCTTAAAAAAAGTAACAGCATCAAAGAAGAAAAAAAGGTACATTGATCAATATAAAAGTCAAGTCATCATGCTAAATAATAAATATTAGGCACAATTGAATATTATAGTGGTCCAAATTACAAAACGTTCATGTGGTTCGCATTCTGGAAGGCCATAATCCTAAACCAAAGGTATAATGGAACTATATGCCCAGATGACCTTGTCATTGTGAGAGCTATTACACACAACTATAAGCAGAGCAAGACATAGAAATTGAATCACACCGCAATCCAGCAGCAAGCAATATTTTGCTTTAAAGAAGTTCAGTTCACAATGAGAGTGCATGTTTGTGATGAAAAGACTGTAAAAGGGTACCTTAAACATTATCACACTCGCTATAATTGTTAGTGAAGTAAACATCACATAATATATTGGTGAGACAACTGCTGTATTAAACGTGTCCAGTGCCTGCAATTTACAGAAGAAAAAAATTAACATGCATTAGCTTATCATAGAAGATTCAATAGAAAGAACCACGATCGGTGGGTGCCAACTGAAAGCATATAGTACTAAAAAGCTGCATGCTATCCTCTTCACTTTACCAGAACTTACGGAGATTATAAGGACAAATAATATTACAATATATTACATATTTAGGAGTCACTATCAATAGGTAACTGTGTTTTCTACTTTTCTTTGCAAGACCAAATGCTACTACATTTAGTGTATACTCTGTAATATTCTACTGTAGATCAACATGAGAAATAGATATAGCCAAAGCAAAACTACAAGAAAATATATCGATTCAATTAATCATGTACCATAACAAGAAAGCCTTCCATTGTTGAAATATATAAGTTCCATCAGTTTGGAATTTAGTTGTGTTGGCTAGTGCATCAATTCAATATGGTATCAGAGGCAAGAGGTCTAAAGTTCAAGACCTGGCCAGCGCACTATTAAATGTAAAATAGATGCGGCCTTTCATCGATCCCACGTCTAAGATGTTTCCATGTCTATGGTCTTCCTGTATGTCCAGCCTTGATGTGAGGGGGGGTGTTGAATATATAAGCCAACAACACTAAAATGTAAGATGGTGACCCAACAGCACTGATGATGTGGTGATAATAATGTGGTATCCATTGGCACCAAATGTGAGTGTAATATCTTTTTTGAAGAAGGCCAGAGATGGGCACCAATAATCTCTTGGGCGATGTTCATGACTGTCATGCTTATTGTGGACTGTTCAGTCTGCATACAGACAAGAGGAAACAGTTTTGCTCCCTCTAAGTTTCCTATCCAGCTTTATTCACTAATGCTCAACTCTATGGCATCAATAATAGCACAAATTGAGTCTTTTACCTTATTTAGGTAGTTTATTTGGGTGCTTACGCAGGTGGCAACAATTAGAGCAAAAGCCCATGTCTGAGGATAGAATAATTGGTTCACTCCCGAGAATGTTAGCTTCAGTGCAATTCCGAGAGCCTTTACACTCATAACCTGTTAAATTCTTGGTATCAGATGGAGAACGGGGTACAATGAATAAATTCAATAGAGAAACATCAAGACAAATTATGCTAGAGCCAAGAGTTGTCGATTTGGTAGAAGGCGAGAGGCATACGGTGAGAGATCCTAGAAGAGAGCAGACTCCAATGTACACCATGATGTTTGTTTGTCCATGATGAGGGACAACAAAATATATGAGCACCAAGGCTGCCGCAACTACTATAGCCGCATATGAAAGAAAAGCTGGGAACAAGGAAAACAATAATGAACCCATCTAGTTCATGAAAAAGAAATGAAGTTAATGATGGCAAGTAGTAAATACCTGGCTCAGTTGCAAGATCCCAAACTTCCCTAACAGAATCAATATCACGCTCCGGTGGAGCATGGAGGGCAATTGTGATCGATCCAACTACACAAAGAGCACACCCAAGTATACCAAAGGTGTGCAGTTTCTCCTGTAGAATGGAATGAGCAAGTGCAGCACTGCAGACATTTAGAATGGACTGTGATTTCAGTTTAATAAGCAGCAAGCTAAAGCACATTGCTAAGAGTTTTGATGAATTAATATGACTGTACCTGATGATTATACTGAGTGCCCCAAGAGGAGTGACAAGAATAGCAGGAGCAAATGCATAAGCAGCAAAATTAGCGATTTCACCAACAATCACTGTCCATAGGAGACCATGAAGGGAAAATTAGTCAAGTTTCTTTTCTCCCAAAAGTAAAGTAGTAACATATTTACAAAAAAAATGAGGCGGAACTTTGCTAGTATAAAAAAGCGCCAAGCAAACTTATAATACTCTCAACAATACGCAATCAACAAAGAAAGAACCGAATCTCTATTCCCTATGAACAACAAACAACAAAAATATCACATTTAAGTATAACAGAACAGGAATTCATTTGCTCTCTGCAGCCACTTTACATGGGAGAATATTGTCTAAATATCCTACTATAGCATCTAATCAAACGTTATAAAAGATGTTTTTCCACTGCACTCACGTCTGCCTTAACTACAAATTGTTAGTTGCTCCTATTATGAAGTACCAATATCAACCTCAGCTCCTAAAAATGAAATCAACTTTCATTTATTTCTGCTTCTCCGAGGAAAATAGACATCACAACCAACATGAGGTCACAGGATGAAAGAAACAATAATCTCAGCATGGTCATCAGGGAATTTAACAAGGATAACAGTGGGCAAATGGTTGGACATGACAAGCTATATCTTTGGTTGAAGGAAAATACGGGCTCGTATATACTGTACATGTGATAAAAGCAAAAAGAGGCAATACATTAAAAAGTGAAGTGAAATAACGTTTAGAAAGAATGGATAGACTTACTAGAAATCATGCCTATCCACCAAAGTGGCTCCACTAAATAAGAATATCCTCCATAACCTGTTTCATGTAAATAAACATAATCTTATTATATTTTGCACTAATATTTGTAGAAAGTATAATTGTATATCAAATATATAGGTTTATTGGTCATACTTTAACGTAACTAAACTGAAATAACTAGCATACTTTGCTGCAAGGAACAAACAAATCCAATCATGTACCCAATAGTAAGCTGGGAAACTGTCAACCTGAGTTCCTGACATACAAAACAGCCACACTGATGAACAAGAAGAGATATACAAACACAGGCTGCTCCGAGATTTGCTGGTTCCTATTTCATTCTCGAAAAAGTTCCAGTCATGGTGTCCTAAACAGAATTTGCCAGTAAACTACTTCAATCGAACTAAATGATACTATCAACTAACTAAGATCTATGATCTATCCATGATTAGGAAGCCCTATGCAAGTAACAACTCCAACACAACAGAGCATCTTTGAAATCCAAAGAAATCAAACCGTTCCAAAATACAAATATACATCTACAAGTAACGATCACAGATCTTCCATCAGATAGCTTTGATTGGTAAGCTTGTGGAAGACATCAAGAAAATATGGAAGACAACTGCGAAAGGGTAAACATCCCAGACCAAGAAACCACTTTCTCGGACGCGCTGAGCTCGATTCCAATGAGAAACTGACGAGACATGAAACAAATGGCACCGCGAGAAGTAAATCAAAACAAAATTCTTTCGAGTCAACTAAAAGAACAAAAGAAACTCGATTTTGGACTGCATTTTCATGTAAACTTTCGCACCAAAACAGCGCAGCGAAGCAGCAAAAACTTTCCACAGACGAAACCAAATCATTGCAATCTTTTCACAACGCGGAAAGAGAAGATAATCAAGCCACCCGATTATGACAGCATGAAGCGTGCTGGACTCAGCTGGACTTCCCACGCCGCCAAATCTAGCGCAAAAAACGGGTCTCCCTGTCCGAAATCTTAACCTTTTTCCAGCGTCAACTCGACTCTTCTGTTCTGATCATCCCGAGCAAGAAAAGTTTCCAGGAAGTTGCAATAACAAGCAAGCATCATAGTTCCGAGCGATTCATTTGATTCAACTGGTCTGGACTGCCAATCTACCGGAGAAGAAAAAACAAACCGCGCTCCCCTTATTTATTTTTTAAGACAGGCAGATCCCTCCCACCAACCAAACAGAGAACAACAACCAAAAGAAAAGCGCGCTCGATTCCGCTCGCTAATGCTCCAAATCAGCGACCTAATCGCCCCCCCTCGCCGACCAACCAACCCACCCACCCGCCAACGGCGAGATCCAAACGCCAGAGGAAGCAAAGCAAGGCAGCCGCGGGGGCTCAGGCACTGAAGGCGCAACTTACCCGCGCGGACGCCGGAGTCTGCGGCCCTCTTGAGCCCCAGCTTCTTGACGATGAAGCTGGCGCCGATGAAGGCGCTCGACGACACCGCGAGGGCCAGGCCCTTGGCGTTGTCCGACGTCATGCCCCCGAACCCAGCCGCAGACGCGGGCGCCGCCATATCACAAGCGGCTCCTAACTCTCCCGTGGCACTGCGGCTCCGCCGTGTCCGCCTACGCCGCCGACATGGGAAGCGGTGGAGGAGGGAGGGGAGTAATCGGAAGCGGGAGGGAAAAGGCCAAGGCGGAGGAACAAGTGGGAATTTTAACAGGAGGGGAATTTATGCAGCCGGGCCCTTGAGGAATCACCTATTGGTGTTATGTTTTGGTTAGGAGTCCTAATAATAAATTAATTTAGGGAGAGCTTAGAGCTTACCTATTCTAGTTGTCCTAGTTGGATTTTATGTAAGATTGCTTTGTACGGTTTTTATATGTAATGTAATGAAATATCCACTTAAATAATCAAATTATATATTCCTATAGAAGTTCACATGTGTACATGTGTGTATCTTGTAGCAAAATTTGCATCTTCATGCAATTGGTAGCCCACAAGGTTATATGAAGACTCATGGGACCTTTTTGTAATGTGATATAAACCTATTATGCAGTTTCGGTAAATGATCTGATCAATCAGATCAACCAATGGGTCGACTCCCCATGCATCCCTCGCATGCCCTCCGCAATGCTTGGGCTTCTTGATCTTTTTTACTTCAATATCCTTCTCCCTCCACTATTTACTCCTCCACACCATAAATCACTAGCCGCCCCACCACCATTATAGTTGCTTCTCCTCCACACCCGTAGTCGAAGGTTGCTAGCTTCACCTCCACAGGTGAGCTCATAGTGGACCTCAAGTTCGAGGCGAAAATAGGAGACCTCTGCACACCACTTGGCTTGAGGAAGATGATGTTGAGGGATGGATGGCATTGGGTTGCCTGATCTGGCTCGATCGAGGATTTGGCAAACCAATCAGTGCCAATAAACACAACTCGGTGAGGGGAAAGCCTAAATAAGTTGGGAATAGAGGATGCTCAAATTGTGATTTTCTTAATGTTGTGTAGGATCTTTCGACGCGCTGCAAGCATGTATGGTGTTTGTTGTACAAGTGAGTGGCATCTTGCGATTGTTCTCGACTTCCGTTATGAAGGGTGTATTGTATGTTGCAAATGTGTTTCTTCGTTGTTGCCTTCATTGTTCTTGTATGTCATGGAATTTTTCATTTTCATGTTGCTTGTGTTGTGATCCATATTAAACATCTTGTTGTGATCAACAAAAGGCATATCCATTAATTTCTACCAGGGGCGGAGCCAAATTGGCCTACCGTGATGCATAGGCATCGGGGTCAGAATTTTTTTGCTTACCATTAGAGCAGAGGCTATGCATCAGGGTGGGCTACGCGTTGTGCATCAGGGTGGGACACGTGGCTTGCTCCTGCACGTTCTGCATCAATGCCGTCGGGCGCGTGCTGTTCCGCACGCTCGAGCTTCCCTCCTATAGCACGCGTCTACGACAATCTCCTCTCGTATGGACGGCGGTTTGGCTGATCGATTGTGTGAGAAACAAAAAAATAGACATCGCACGCTGCAGCAGGGGCACGGATGAACCAAAACTCCATGTCTTCACATCACACTCACCACGCAGGGCCGCAGGGGAAAAGGGCGGAGGCAGCAGGCCGGCAGGCGTGCAACTCGGCAGCTATGATTAGATCACCGGCCATCGCCCGCCAGCCTATCAATTCCTCCCGCAAATAGGCTAGAACAGTGATCAATCAAAATTCTGCATACCACATAATCAATTTATCCCGGCTGTAAGTCCCGAAATTCTCCTCTTCTTTGTCATGAAAATTGTTGCTAGTAATACAATTTGATGGAAATTGTGGCTATAGGTTGAGTTATATAGAGTGTACATATATGTATCATTTTCTTACATGAATTCCAAGTCTAATGTGAAATATTTATTTACCAAGTATAGGTATATTATATGGACAAGTTTATTCTCAAACAAAAAGTATCACCACAATATGTTTTAGAAGACACAAATTGGTGAAGAGGAGATTCGATACAATCTAGACAAGGGGAAATTGATAGAACACTATCATCCCGATTTGAAAGAAGTGTAAGAAGTAAGTACTTGGTAATTGACCTTGAAAACTTTCCATATTCATAGTTTGGTTAAGTATTTTATGGATTTGAAGAATCAAAAGTCTAAGAGTAAAAGGTAATGTGAAAACCATAGCTACTTGAGTACTCGTACAATTTCGGTCATTTTACTATATTTTACTTGAAAATTAAGTCATCTTGCAGGTTATTGAGCTTTGGTGTTTGATGTTGTATTTTGGATATTGAAAATGTAAGACATCTTTTCAAAGTAACTTTGTCCTTTGTTTTACCAATACAATAGTTATTTTATGTACTAGTTCTTTCATATTTACATGTTGTCTTTTATTATGCGGTATTACCTATATTAGAAGTTACAACCATAGTTCTATAGGGTATATTCTTGCTTGAAAATTGTGGACATGTTTGGTTCATAGCCACAGTTTGCCAAGCCTAAGTTTGGCAAGTGTGGCTGTCATAAAAGTGTGGCTAAAAAATTGGAGGCCACAAAGTGTGGCAAAAGTTGGCAAAAAGTAACTCTATGACAAGTAGACCCTATAAATAATAAAGCGTGGTAGCTTTAAAGTGTGACAACAACCAAATATATGCCAAATTGCCAAACTTTGGCTTGGCAAATTGTGGCCGGGAACCAAACACGCCCTGTATGCCATTCGTAAAGTGGTGCATCAGGGTGATTCGAGCTCTAACTCCGCCTCTGCCTTCTATTACGCAACCAAGTTAGTTGGAATGCTACAACGATTTTGGATTATATTTTATAGGGTCACGGGGAGGGGGCTACGAGCAATAAAAGAGATATGTATGTATGGGAGGCTGATATTGCAATGATCGAATGCCATAATTTCAATTTTTAGAGGGATGCAGAAAATCGTATAGAAGCATCACCTGATTGATGCCTAGCGCACAATTCATGTATCTCCATTGCATTTCCAACGTCATGAAGTCGGCTTTGTTCCAAAGAATTGACTTTATATAGGGTGCTGGAGGTATGGTTGGTTTAGCCGGAACATCAAGAGAAAAGCTTGACTTGTTTAGCTCAACAACGCTTTAGTTGAACCTAGAACTACTATATTGCTCTAAAAATACAACCCAAAAGTATTTCTATAGGGCTTTTAAAGAAGCACTTGGCTAAATGCTAGTACTCCCACCGCCCAAAAAAGGATATTATACGTCTAGGTATATGGGAAGCAAATGTAGACAAATCTGCAACCTCCCTTTTTGAACAAAAAAAGTATGAAAAATGTGAAATGGTTTTAGTAAGACGTGCCCCAAACAAATGTGTTTGCACATGGTGAAGCAAACACCACGCACACACGACAATACACTTTATTTTTCCAAACGTGGCATATGGAAAGGAATCAGCAGCTAATTAGCATGCCCAAGTTCTAGTTACCCAATCCCTCGAGGTCCAACGCGCAAAACTCCCCGAAACTGCAGGTGACCATAGAAAAAAAAACGAGGCTCTCGCAAAACCACGCGGCCTGCCCGCGCACAGCGTGCTTCTCGTGGACAGCGAGATCAGCCGTCCATATCTGCATCCGACGGCTGGTGACTCGCAGGGCGCATGGATCGAGCCTACGCGTGCGCCGACACCGCGTGGGGCCGCCGGGTCAGGGAGCACGTGGAATATGCCGTTATGGAGGGGTGAGAAAGGTATCTGACACGCTGGCGTCTCCTGTTCTACTCTGACCTCTCCCGCGATCCACGCTTCAGCCTCTTTTCTGTCGAATTAGAACATCGATTTATCCTGAAAAATTATTACTCCCTTTATTACACAATATAAGGACTTGTTTGATTCGTAGGATTCATAAAACACAATAATAGGAAAACCATAGGATTGGAGTGGCATGCCCACTTGAATTCTATAGGATTAGGTACCTACAGGATTTTAGATCAAGCAGTGTTTGATTGCACAGAAAAATCAAAGGAATTGTACAAAGAGATTGGAATGGATGGAAATTTTCCTTCAAAATGGAGTGCAAAGGAATCCTTTAAAGGATTTCTTAAGGATTGTAATTCTTTGAATCAAACAACAGTTATAAAAAAAATTCCAAAGGATTCAAATCCTATAAAAATCCTACACAATTCCTTTGAATCAAACAAGCCCTAAGCCTTTTTTGAGAAGTTAAAATACTAGTTTGCTAAAAAGCATATATTGTAGAACAGAGGGAGTATGTTAGGTCCTGGAAGAAAATACATTTAGTGTGTGTTTGGTAGCCCTGCTCCACACAGAATTTCACACCTCAGCCTAAATTCGGATGTTTGTTAGATCGGGTCTGTGGTCTGGGCAGTGCCCACCTCATACAAAAACGGCCTCTGGGCACTGCCGGATTGCAAAGCAAAAAAACGAGCTTCGCTGTTCGGCAGGGCCGAGCTCGCCCGAAAAATTTCACTCGCGCCCCGCACCTCGCACGAGCCAACAGGGGTCACCAGTTTCCCACCCTCATCTCTCTCTCTCTCTCTCTCTCTCTCTCTCTCTCTCTCTCTCTCTCTCTCTCTCTCTCTCTCTCTCTCTCTCTCTCTCTCTCTCTCTCTCTCTCTCTCTCTCTCTCTCTCACTCAACCGAATGACGCTCCGCCGCCTCCTCTGGACGCCGCCCCCGTCCTCCTCTCGCGCCGCCTGCCTCCCGTCCTCCTCTCGGACCGTCGGCGCTCGAACTCCTCTCGCGCCGCCCGCCCCCGTCCTCCTCTCCACTGCCAGCGATGGCCCCCAACCTTCTCTCCACTGCCAGCGATGGCCAGCACCGGCCCCTGACCTACCCTCCATTGTCCGCCTCGTCCGAGCAGCAAGGCGGGTCCTCACCGGCCATGGAGCAGCGGCGGGCCACGCCGCCTCTCCCGGCCTCGCCTGCGCGTGGAGCAGCAGTCACCCGCGGGAGGAGGAGCTCGGCCTCACTCGCGCGAGGAACATGTGTGGCGGCCCATGGCGGCGACACATGGTGGCGGCGCACGGCGGCGACGCACGGTGGGCGCATGGCAGCGAAGGTGGGCGTGTGGTGGCGGTTCCACTCGCCGGCGTTAGTGTCAGATCCCGAGCCTAATGTTCCCAAGGACCTAATTGCTTTTTATGTTTTGCAGCTAGGGACTTGATTACTTTTTATTTTTGTATGGCATAGCTCAAATCATACAGGATATCAAACAGGATCTCAACTGATCTCATCTCAGCTCATGCAACCTACCAAACACAACAAACAAAACACACTTGTATAAGGTTGACATAGCTGAACCCAACTTGTATATGCTGAGATAGGTCACCCGGGCTACCAAACACACCCTTAGTTGCTCTTCTATAGCGGTCTTTTTCTTAGAGAAGAAAATATAGCAGTCTTTCGCCAACATTTAATTCTAGCCAAACATGTTGCTGCTAAGATTTTGGTGACGGAGACATTTTGGTTTTATCTAATAGCAACAACGTCTATCGGGTTGTGGTGAATAGTGAACATCTTGACCTACTTGATGGGACGTGATTTTCTATGGATATATATAAACATAAAGTTTAAACTCAAATATATTTTGTGGGTGCAAAGAAGCAAACCTAAAAATAAAAATAGCCGACATCAGTGAAACATCACCATTCATTCTGATTTCATAATTTGCAGACCTCCAAATGACCGAGTTTGACGATGAAACATTACATATTACGAAAAGTTGGATTTTAAAAATATGACTTGTTTAAGTTGTCAAACTTTTTAAAGCTACGCTACGAGTATGTGACAATGTCTCAGTGTACGAAACTTATATGTGACAACAAAATAATTGTAAAATTGTTTAGATCATTTTAGATAGGAAATCATACGTTCGATTTGTCAAGAAACAACTTAACAATCCAAACATTTCAAATTTATTCTACTACATATCCATACACAGTTCCCGTAGAAGCCGTGTGTGTGGTCATGCAAAATCCGAAATGCCATGTACTCCCTCCGTTTGAAAATATAAGATGTTTTAGGTTTGTGAATAAGATGTATCTAGACACCTTTTAGTATATAGGTTTATCTTCTTTATAAACCTAAAACGTCTTATATTTCTAAACGGAGGGAGTATTTTAGAACGGAGAATTTAACTTGGTACTCTTCCTTTGCCAAAAGAAAAACTTATAACCCTTCATCATCTAAATTTAGATGCGCCCATTCTTCCTAGTATCTTTTTTCAGGACGATGATTTATATGCTTGGTCTCTTTAACCCAATCATTACTCCATGATGACAGGGGAGGTGTCACCTTAATTAGTAGTAAAGTATCATCTGGCTGCAGTGAAGTTTAAATTCGTTAAGTAGTTCGGGGACCAGCTCACTACAGTACAATGCTGGCTTTTGGAACTGGTTGCAAGATGTGACAAGAATACTGGATACGTACAGGGAGAGAAGAGCGTCTACATATGTATTCCATGTTAAAAATACCCATGCTCAAACTCCGCCAACTGGAATAAACAATCGTAAAGTGTATATAGTGAACTCCAAAGGGACTGGCATGACAATCACACTATGAGGGGCGGAGCCAAAAACAGCCTAAGACTGGTGCTAATAGAGCCTTAGTGGTGCTAGTTACCTAGAATTTTTATAAGTATAGCCTTAAAATTAACACATGCTCATTGTAATGTGGCTGCTAGGCTGGTGCTACAGCACAGGTAGCACCACCCGCAGATCACTATGTAATCATTAGCTTTGCTGGACTACCTGGATTTGTGTTAATCAATTACCAAACGCTAGGTAGCATTATTGCCTGACCAGGGCAACAGCTCGCGCTGTTTTGCTGCCATTGGCCCTTCTTGCCTTCCCAACCGTGCATTTAGAGAGACCTGTGAACAAGCAATGGGACCGAAATGAGCATGTTCTGGTAGTAATAATTAATTAATGGATAGACACCTAATGATGCACTTTCTAACTAGATAAACACTATACTGTATATAGTGTGTGCTCCATCTCCACTCAATGATATCTTATTAGTTATACGTTCTTCATTCAGGATAAGATCAGTCAATGATCAACTATCGAGGTAATACTTCTGTTATTGAAATACTGAACATATCTACTCTTTTAAAGGGTGTCTACAGCTACCTTAGAGGCGGGCTAAAGCTAGCCGGTTGGTCTCTAGAGGTTCGGAGGGAGCTATTTTCCAAGCGGATATGGATCAAAATCGGAAATACTGATCAGTTTCCCTAGGATATTTTACAATCGATTTATTTTATCTTTGCAACCCTGTTAGGTTTCTACGTTTTTTATATTCGTCGCTTTATCGATTTTGTGATTCAAGGACTCACACCAATAGTCGGACTGATTAAGAAAATAGGAACACCCACATCGCCACCCTTGGTGACTTGGGAGGCGGTCCATCATGTCTGCCAAACTACCTCTGCATCGGTGGGCCCCACCCCTCGCCACTATCGTTTTGTCGCAGGGCAATGCTCGTGTGGTTGTGGCGGCGATGAGACCCACATTATTGGCGCACCTACGCTCGGCTAGGTGGGCGTCCCATGCTGGCACGACTCGATGGTGTTCAGCAGGTTGTGCACGAGTTCCCCCACGAGAGGAGTGGCAACGAGTGCTACCATGCCATTGATCGAGGATCCAGCACTCCTTTGTCTTGATGGTGTTCAACAGGTTGTGCACGAGTTCCTCCACGAGAGGAGTGGCAACGAGTGCTACCGTGCCATTGGTCGAGGATCCATCACTCCTCTATTGGAGATGGTTGGCTCGATGACTCTCTTTGGCATGTGTGGTATCATGGCGGCGATGAGAGTTTTGCGTTTTCATATGCATGTGTGTCAATGGCATGCCCACAAATCTACCAAGTTGAGTGATCCTAATGTGTTTCATAGCGTTGCCATCTCACCTTTCTCGATAAGTATGGACTCTACGGTGGAGGGCCACTAATCGAGCCCGCTGATCCTTGATTGTGCTAGGTTATTGCACGTTCACGAGGAGTTTGGAGCATGCAAAGTATTGGGAGACACAACTATGAGTAGGTGTAACTTCGAGATGGTGATAGAACACCACTTCATTTTAGGCTGGCCATAATGGGAGTATCATATTAGTACTGACATCCATATAATACTAGTGTATATCTCTATAGTGCAAGGTATCATCTAGTAGTATCATAATCTCACAATATTTAATAACTTGTAGAATATCAATGTAAACTTGTGTACAAGATGTATTTATCACTACTTTTTTTTTAGTTTTATGTGTTATGATACGGTATATCATGTTATGATACTACTATCACCTCTCTCTTCATTAAATTATGTGCCATATCAATTTTTTACATGTTATGCATGATACCACCTATGATACTCTCACTATGGTTAGGGGTGAAAATCCATGCTATTGCTAGGATCTAGGAGTGTCAAACTTGTGTCCTTACCTTGTGCTTTAGGAGTTGAAAATAAGCATAATTCCAAAGATTCTCGTTGAAACCATGAGCAGGTGAAGGCCTTTTCCTCATGTGGATGTTATGCCCTTCTTTGGTTGGATCCAGAATAAAACAACGAATATCCTAGTCGTAGACTAACAAGATGATGTCTGTATGCGTTGATTTATCCTTTTTTGAAGGCGTTGTTGTTGAAGAAGACGTCGTATGTGTTGTTTGTCATAAGTTCTCATTGTTACCTATTGGTGTATATATACTATGTTTGTTAATATGTCGCCTCGCATCCACTATAATAAGGTCACGGTTGATTTGTGTTAGCTAGAATGTGTTACCTTTCTTTCGAATAAAAAATTGGCTAAACTTTTGGATTCTACATTGAGGCCCGACTCTACATCTTTGCTCGTGGTCGATGAATATAAAATCGACGGTCCAACCATTTCTCGAACAATTGATTGCGGAAGGAAGACATATTTGACATCTTTTAAAAAAATGACTTACAAGTATATTTGGTGGCGAGTAGAACTTTGAGGAAATCGTATTATCCGCCATGTTTTGGTCCCAGAGTTGCATATAAAGATTACTAGTTCGACCTCCGTTCCATAACATAAGACTTATATTTTACTCCCTCTGTTTTAAAATATAAGATGTTTTAGCTTTATGAAACAAATGTATTTAGATTTCTTTTAATACGTAGATTCACTCAGATTGGAGTGAATCTACACACACTAAAAGAAGTTTAAATACTTTTTTTTCATAAACCTAAAAAATCTTATATTTTAAAACGGAGTCACCATCTACTGTATTGCTCCAATTCGTTGCACACAAGCTGCAAAAATGTGCTTGAACCGGTGATCGGTTCAACGCTGGGACCAGAACATGATAGGTAGTGCAATTTCCTCGTAGAGCTTCACGTGACGTATGCATATTTGTAGTAGTAGGAGCAATTAAAACCGACTGGATACTGAAGGTGATGTCACGGGCAGAGGATTGATGGTACCGTCGCTTTCGATTTTGTTGCGCAGCGAAATAATTGGAACCGTGCACGTCGGCGGAGAGACGAGTCTGAGCACATGCCAGCAGCTTCCCTGGAATCTGGCTACTTTCACTCATGGGTCATATCAAAGAAATGAAGACAAATCGGAAATTCTAAACATTTATACTCTCTTTATTCAGAAATAACCGACTTAAGTTTATCTATTCCCTCAGTTTTATAATAGATGTTTTAGTTTTTTTGAAATTTGGATGAATATATATAGTATTAAATAGTGTCTAAATTCACCTAAATTTTGATAAATTTGAGACAAAGAAAATAATATAAAAATATATATATATAAATACATTTAGATACATCTAAATCTAGACAAATATAAGTCAGTTATTTCTGGATGAAGAAACATTTGATTCGAAGCATTAGGTTTTGACAACCGTAGCTTTTAAACAGTTAAACAACATAATATTGGACAGCCTTGCTGGATCTGAGATACTCTTGCTCTTGTGTGTTGATTAAAAAGTACTACTACTAGCGGTCCGAGTCTAACCTCGTTCGACTAGTCAACGTCGAAACTCGAAACCGACAAGTGCGTACATGCAAACTGGTGGGCCCACGTTTGACACCTCAGAGCGGTACGATTGGATTCGAATATATGCATGAGGCGGCAGTATCTCACTGGAATCTAGCGAAGATCTGACCAGATGCGGCAGTGAAAAATCTGCGACGCAAGGTAACACCGAATCAGTCATCACGCGGCAAGTCAAACTAGGAGCGCTCAGTCTCTCGGAGGTGCTCATAGGGGTAGGATGTGCGTGCGTGTGTTCATAGGGGTGAGTGTATGTACACTTTGTGAGCGTCTGCGTTTGTACTGTGTTTCTCAAAAAAAAAAAAAGAGCGCATGTTAGCCGCATGGGTAAGAAAATAGCAAAAAAAGATTAGATGAGGTAAAGCTGCTGCAAAGTTTGGTCCTTGGGAGTACCGCTTCCGTTGGGTGTTTATGCCTGAAGTGTATGCTTCACCTGATTTTTACTTACGTGGATTTGTGGGGAAGTAGTATACGCATGCCACCATAAATCATGTTCTTACAACAAATCGACGGTCCCTCGGCCTGCTTCCTCCCTCGGCCGCTCCGACGGCAAGTGGGGGCTGGGGACCCCGGAAATTATGGCTGGTTTGGTTTTTTCTTAAGACATGAGAAGATTGCGTCGCGTTGAAATAATTTGTTTCTGTTCTTTTTTTTTATCTCGACATCGCACTATCTGGTGACGTCGGGGACAAATGGTCCGGTCTTCTTGTTGGTCTCTGTATTTAGAGAGATTCGTGTCTGGTGGTCTACGTTCGTCATCCGCGCTGGTAACGGTCGCGTCGACTGCTGCAGTATTATTTGACGTCTTGTAGTTGTGCGCGTGAAAGATGCGTGCCACAACGTTTCTCTTCTTCGACTCCGTTGGATGAAGACGACGGTGTCTGAATCTGGTGACCACGGGAAAGACCCCTGACCGACGTGCCACAAAGTCTCGGCTTCGTCGCTTGCTGTTCATCATCTCGAAAATCTGCGTATGGCGGTAGTTCGCATCTTTTTCCGGTGCTACCATGGCGGACACGGAGGATGATGAACGACGGTTCAGCGCGACAAGTTTCTTCAAGAGTGAAATTATAATTTTACTAGCGGAGTTCTTTGTGCAAAGTTGCTTAACAAGCATGTTCTGTTATTCCGCTATGAGAATAAGAGAATACTATAATTTTTTATTGACAATATGTCTTTTCTTATAAACACAAAACTGCTAGAAAGCTTTGATGATGGTATGTACGATCAGATCGGAAACTTGGTATCGACGCCACAGCTTGCCTGGCGGCCTCTGCTCATCCACATGGCCAAATTTAAGGACACTAATAATAATAAAAAAAGCACGAGTTTACCCCTACTATCCGGCTGTGTACGGAGACTTGCACTTGGAAATGTACGTCGAGACGGCCCTACCTAGGGCCATTCTCACCAGCTGGGAACGGTGTCAAATTGCTAGTCTTGGAGGTTCCGGACGGGGCCGGGACCAGGAGCCGACCGAGGGTACGTACGTAATAAGCAGGAACTTGCTGGAAGATTAGTTTATGTCTTATGATGCGTGCGTCTCCACGTGCTGTCAGTCTCCGCATTGCCCTGTAGTATACCGTAGCGTACTGCGCCCCGTCTCCGTCGCTGTCTACGCGTACACATCTACGTACTGGACCAGCATTTTGCCGTGGCTTCAGCTGGGCCTGACAAGGCCTCTCTCGATCACCCAGCAGGTGCAGTGGTCCATCTCTTCCCTGTTTTTTTTGGGTGGAGCAAATTAACACCTGCCACTCTTTGTCCTGTGGCCTAGTCACACACTGCCAAAGGATGACAGCAACTACTGCCACCAGAGAGAAAAATCATGCTAGTGGTAAGACAAAAAAAATATATTTTAGAGATATGTACGTGCTGGTGGTCACTGTTTAGCGAACTCTTAAAAATATCGGTACCTATCTCTACATGGTCCATGACCACGAGGGGATTTTATACTTTCTTGCTTGACAACCCAAGTCGTTTGCTCATGGAGACTTGGCGATTTCTATAGTAAGGGAACAAGATCTCCAATGATTTGGATAAGCTATATTGTGCCCTCTAAAGTGATAGAGTAGTATATATATAAGACAATATTAAAGATATACATATATGGCTCCTATTTGGTTGATATATGTATTTATCTATCTGAAAATAAGTGATTTGAATTTATCTAGATTCACATCTATATATCTACTAAAAACGTCTACGTACACGCGGATGTAAAAATTCAACTCACTTATTTCTAGACGGAAGGAGTACCATACAAGTTGGTGAGTGTATGTACCGTTCTACTTGGTTTGCACTCCCTCCGTTTCAAAATATAAGATGTTTTAGGTTTATAAAGAAGATGAATCTAGACTTGTTTTAGTACGTAGGTTCACTCAACTTTAGGATGAATCTACACACTAAAAAAAGACTAGATTTATTTTCTTCATAAATCTAAAACATCTTATATTTTAAAACGGAGGGAGTACCTGTTAGCAATGCTCCACATACACACACTAACGTGACTTGGGCCTTGAGGAGGGAAGAAACCCAACCGCCTTAGAAGAGATACAACCCAGAAGACTAGATCAACAAGTGAGTTATACATAGTGCCATGTGTACCTGGAACAACTCGGTTTGGATCATGGCCGTGTCTGTTTGCTTGAAAACCAATACCATTGAATCGTGCCAATATATCGTTGCCGGAGCAATCCTACATGGTTACCCTCCATCCTCCAAGTAGTTGCTAACAATTTGATATTCAAAGCCATTAATCTTTCCCACGCTTCGATCTCGAGCTGCACCGTCCCCACGAGACGAGGTTGAAGGCGGCGACAGAGTGATATCCCCCAAGAACAGAGGATCACTGTAGCACCTCTCAATATGGAATTATATGCATCGTTTGGCGGGAGTAAAAAAACTATTTACTCTCTCTAACTAGAGTGTTTGTCTATACACTAAACAAAATAGTAACAAAGGGGGTTTAACTTAATGTTTGAAGGTGAAAACAAAACATTAAACATGAAAGTGTCACAAATCCTCTAACATGCAAGAAGACAAGATGGAGATTTACTCTTATAAGAACATTGGACCTAAGTTTATGGTTTTACTTGATCATTCTCTCTCGAACAATGGTGATAATCATGTTATAAGATGATAAAAGTTACACACGATTATATGTTTCAATGATTTGCATTTATATCGCTACATGTTTAAAACACATAGTAGTTAGAAAAAATATCTTAGACATGCTATAACCAATCCGTACGACTGTATTGTCCTATATACTAGGGTAATGCACCGCGTCTCGGTTGTTGTCTACGCTGTATACTAGGGTACTGCACCGCGTCTCGGTTGTTGTCTACGCCTAGTGATATAAATGGTACGTGAGTATGTCCGTTTTTAAGGATATGATATGCAATTTAAGAATCCGACGGAGATAGACGTGGATACAGATATCTGTCATGCGGATATTCGATGGATATGGGAGGATATGATAGTGCTATTATTCGGAGGCTACAGATCATCCACTCTTTTTTGCAAATTATCCAAACTTTACAACTAGGATACTAGCTTAGCAGACAACCAAAATACCCAATTAGTCAGTATCATTATACCAATTACACCTAGCCTCTGCAACAATACATTGTCCTAGCGGCCATACAGATGTACACCGCTAAAAAAGAAAGAAAAATTACAAAAAAGTCCTGCTACAGTTCCTCATTCATTATAACAACAATACTACCACCATCAAGACAGCACCAGAAGTCCATCTTCTCCAAAAACGACGCCTCCAAGAAGAAAACAGTGCACAAACACCGTTATCGCCCGATCAAAGATCTAGGTTTTCACCATAAAGAAAGTCCACGCTCTCAAAACAATACCTTCGACAAGGCCATTGCCATGTACAACCAATTAAGATCAGAACCTGGGTTTTCACTCTAAAAGATAGGACCATGATCTTCACCTGTATTGTTGCCCCCGCTTGCATACCACTACTCCAAGTCACAAGTCACCAAGCCAATTTCTCATCACTACCCAGACTCGAACCATCATTGTCATTCCTCGGATCTTAGTCTTCATGACATCCTCCGTCGACACCATGGGACGAGAACATACCCCATAATATTAACAGCCAATAGAGCTTTCGAAGCGCTCCCTCTGAACCCAAATGGTCAGAGTAAAAACATGGGTGCACACGATCGAATCCCACCCGATCCAGCGATCTCTCGGCATATGCGCACTGTGGAGTTCGCCAGCGGAGCCTCCAGAACACAACACTGCAATCATATCAATAGAGACAAACATCAAGCGGGTCTTCATCTTGGCGTGAGATGAACCCTAGGATCACCCCCTTTATTTCAATCCGAGCGAGTAGCCCCCTCGCCACCAGCCGGAGGTAGAGGAGAAGACAGTCTAGCATGCCACCGAAACGGCTGCCGGAAGCCAGCGTGTAGCTGCCTCCGCGGCTAGAGGTCCAGATCGGATCCGGGCCAGACCCGATGCAACCGCCGCCCGCCATGGCGGCCGTACGTTAGCGCCGTCGAGAAAGACCTCACAAGATCGTCTCCAATGCTACCACCACGACACCTCCTCCTCTCCAAGCCCTCGATCCGCGCCGCCCGGAAGATGATGGGCCTAGGCGGGCGCCCTAGGCCCACGACGTGATGCCGTCGCCTGCAAGAAGCTGCAGGAGCACCCACCGCCGCCTGGCCGAGGTCGCCACCCCGACCACCGCCCCCGACCCGCTCCATCGGCGCTGCCCCTCGAAGAAGACCGCCGCAGCCTCCACCCCCTAGCACCTTAGGTACTAGGGGCGCGCCTCCACCGCGACCGACGTCGGCGGCAGCGACGGAGGACGGGATCCAGAGGAGGGAGGTCGGTGGCGGCAGGATGTAGGGCCCTTCGACGGCGCCTAGGGGTCGCGACGGGATTAGTCAGTATCATGTGTGGCCCATATTTTCTTTATGTGTTTCTCTCTCGTATTTTTCTCGTTCTTAGTTTCATGTTCGTACATGCAAGTTCTCGTTGCTTGCTTTAATTCTCTATTAAGAAATTGCAAGAGAAACTTTTATTTAGTCTTATTTGTTAAGTACGAACTTGTTTTGGAGTAATGATATTGGTGTTACTCCTTTCATATTTTTTGCAATGGTAAAATTAGTTCTCGTTGCTTATGTTTATCCGACAATATTTGTCTGTTTTCGATCCGACTTCATTCTATTTCTGAATTTTTTTGGCGAAATTTCACTAATCTATTAATAATCATCAACACCAGTACAAATAGCTCTAAAAGTAATAAAAATTACAGGTAAGTCTTTGGACCACCTAGCGACGACTATAGACACTAGCACTAGCCGAAGGCACGTCGCCGTTCTCGGATCTTCATCACCGGAGCCGAGCAAAGCTTGTCTTAGTAGAACTTATTATAGTAGACGGACGAAAAGTCGTCGTTCTACGACCACAAAGGACCAGCGTACTAGAGGAGCAATCACCGAAGATGATAAACGTAGACAGAAGAGATTAACCTCAAAACACACCAACGAAAAAGAAAAACGACTAGATCTAGGATCCGTCGGACACATGACTCCACACATACTTTATTGATGCTAGGCACACCAAGAGAGCGAGGATATGATTGGAAGGAACTTATTCTGACTTGCCGATTTGAATCCGCGGTCTAATATTATTCGTATTCAAATCTCATCCGGTCATTATTCGCTCTGTCCCGAATTCCATAAAAAAATATGATAAGAACATATTTCGATTCGATCCGCTTTACACCCCTATCTACCCGTCACATCAGTGTGACCAGTAAATTGTTGTGGCTCCAGCTGTGCCTGCCATGCCAATGTGCCATTTGCCATGCACTTGGACAAGGCCTCTCCCGCCCAGCAGTACGTGCAGTGGTCAATTTCCTTTCTGTTTTTTTCGTGGAGCAAATTAACACTTGCCACTCTTTACCTGTGGGCGAGTGATACTCTGCCAAAGGATAACATCAACATTTTTTTTATAACGAGGGTATATTAATATTACGAAGATATCAATTACATCTAGTCTCTAGAACATCGTATTGCACTAACGGCTTTTCTGATATACATAGCCCAAAAAATTTACAAAAAATAAATATCCAGCTACAACGATCAATTCCTTGTAGCAGCGATACCAATACCAACAAAACAACACCAGTAATCCACCTCTCCAATAGCGACGCCTTCAATAAAGAAATAGTGTACAAGTGTCGTCGTCCGATAAAAGATCATAGGTTTCATTCTAAAAAAAGGTCCTCGTTCATAAAACAATGCCTTTAACACGGTCATCGCCACACACAACCAGTTAAGGTCATACTTTGGATTTTCACCCTGCAAGGTAAGACTGTGAATTTCTCCTGTGATGCCGCCCCACTAACAGACACTGCTGCGAGTCATAGATCACCAAACCAATTTCTCATCGCTAGAAAGACTCAAACCACCATCATTAGCCCTCATATCCCTAATTCGTACTTCCTCCGAAACCAAACGGTCAGAAAAAAGGGGTGCATACGACGGAATTCCTTCCGATCTAGCAATCTCCAAGCATTGGTTGATATTTATTCATTTGTCTAAAAAATTGATTTGGATTTGTCTAGATTTACATATATCTATCCACTAAAACATGTCTACATATATGCAGATCTAGAAATTTAAGTCAGTTATTTCTAGACGGATGAAGTACTGTACAAGTTGGTGAGTGTATGTACCTTGGTTCATCAATTGATTAGTGTTTGCACCTGTTAGCGATGCTCCATCTGCATGTGCTAACGTGAGTCGGGCCTTAAGGAGGGAAGAAGCCCAGCCCAGGAGGGAGGAAGCCTAACCCAGGATTCAAAGGCCTTCGAAGAGATACAACCTAGAAGACTAGACCACCAAGTGAGTTATATATAGTGGCATGTGTAGCTGGAACAACTCGGTTTGGATCACGGAAGTGGTCGTTTGCTTGAAAATCAATACCATTAAATTGTGACAATATATTGTTCCCGGAGCAATCCTCCTCGATTCCTTAAGTAGTTTCTAATAATTTGATATCCAGAGTCACTAGTGCACAACAGATCCTCTAACAGCGGTTCAGGATTCCTCAAGTAGTTTCTAATAATTTAATATCCAGAGTCACTAGTACAATCACTGTCATCATAATGAACTTCCTCTTCATGCACAACCAAGAAGAAAGGTTATAGATACATAGAGTCACATGCCAGGTGTTGTGACTGTAGCTCTGCTCACCAAAAGGATTCATGCCATCTGTACTTAGACCAAATCTTAAGTTCCTTGCGTCACGTGCGAAGTCTGGGTACTCTCGCTCGACTTTTCTCCACTGTGACCCATCAGCGGGGTGTCTCAACATCGTGTCTTTCTTACGGTCTTCCATGTGTCATCGCAACAACTTGACATGCTCTTTATTTCTAAAAAGACGTTTTAACCGTGGTATTATAGGAGCATACCACATAACCTTGGCATGAACCTTCTTCTTAGGGGCCTCGCCCTCAACATCGCTAGGGTCGTCTCGTCTGATCTTATACCGCAGCGCAGTGCATACCGGGCATGCATCCAAATTCTCGTACTTCTCACCGTGGTAGATGATGCAGTCATTAATGCATGCATGTATCTTCTGCACGTCTAATCCTAGAGGACAGACAACTTTCTTTGCTTGGTATGTACTGTCGGGCAATTCATTATTTCTTGGAAGCAGATTCTTCATTTTTACCAACAACTTTGAAAATACGCTGTCAGTCACACCGTTCTCTGCCTTCCATTGCAGCAAATCCAGTGTGGTACCTAGCTTTTTTTGGTCATCTTCGCAAGTTTGGTACAACAATGTTTTGTGATCCTTTAACATCTGCTCCAGCTTCTCCTTCTCCTTTTCAGTTTCACATTCTTCCTTTGCATCAGTAATGGCCCGACCAAGATCGTCATCAACGGGCCCATCTGCTGCCTCTTGATCTTCATTATCTATCTCCGTTGCAGTATCATCGTATTCAGGATACATATTACGATAGTTGTCATCATCCTCTTCTTCTTCGTTGTTGTCAACACCCGGATTTTTAATCCCAGATACCTGTTATGCCATACATCACAATCCCAGGATTACCATTTTTGTGAGACATAACAGAATTGGATACCATAGTACATCATCCATTACAAACCATACATAAGGTCTTACACAAATAAGGATCTCATAATCCAGTTCTTAATACAACTCAAGCAGCGGAAATACGTAATAATAACGGTAGCGTAGGCGAAACTCCATCTTCGGGGTCACAGGCAATGCTGACGATGGGAGATGGTCCTAGTTGTCGTAACCTTCCTGGGGTCCATCATCCTGGTACTCCTCTTCATAGTCTGGCCATGGGAATAGCCAGGAACAAAGCCATGCGTACTCTTTAAGTACTCGCAAACTAATACTAACAAGTGAAGGGGGGGTTTTTGTGATATGATACAGCTCTAGGATTGTTTTGCAAAAAGCCAGATTTACCTCTACTAAGTTCAGAAGCAAGAAAAGCTAGTTGAAGTTTTATAACCCTAAGAGGGAACTTGTATCTCATGCCATAACTCTGTTGTGGTCAAGTCAAGTTCTCGATTCATTTGACCAGTCATTTTGAAAACATCTGACGGGGGAACAGTATGGCCACTCCAACTGTCCATAACCGCGGACGCGGCTATTCGAATAGTTTGACACTCTGCAGAGATTATACACTTTCACCACAACATTCGATACATCCGTCAGGAACAAATCCTAAATTCATCATACTCAGTATGCGGATAATCAATCTTAACCTTTCAATTACACGCCCTAGTATAAGCACCTCTCCTGTGAGTTTGGCCTCCCAACCATGACCAACTGTCATCTTGGATAGTGCACAGGTGGACAATCTTCACAAGGTAGCCTCAGCTCAAACCTTGGCTGTGAGGGAACCCATACTAAGGTATATAAGTTTCCAGTCAAGCCCTACCCAAATTTTCGGGTATTGTGGTTGTACGGTAACATTGGAATGGTATCGCATCCAGACAACCATCAGTTTTATAAAGGGCTAAGGCTCATGCCTCAATATTTTTATCACCAAAATCATCTGGTGTTCGGAAACACATGCCAAAACATCTCAGTAGAATGATCCATCATTCCAAGGTTTTCATAGCCACTTTTCCACCAAGTATTCTCATCCAAAGTTGATCAAGTTTTATGCTTAGCACTAGCATCTACAAGTGGGAGTGAGTACTAATGAAGGGTGGTAACCAGTGTAGTTTTAACTAAGTTCAATCTCATGCCTTAGGATGACATCAAGATTATCTAGGCCAAACTTAATGATCTTTATGCAACCTTCAAATATCCTCCTAAAATCTACAAATCACTTAAGTAGACTCTAAGTAATAGCTTTGATCAAGAAATAAAGTAGAAGCTTGCAAGTAAAACTAGGAGGGGGTATCAAGTGGATATGATCACATATGCTTAAGGCATCTAGTGGTCATGGTAACAAGCAAGTATTTGCTTGCATTAGTATCAGTATAATCTTGCTAAGTTAATAGCTTGCAAGTATTGGCCCGCCTTGTGTAGAGCAGTGGTTGAAGTTCTCCTCGGCTTCTTCTTCGTAGTATCCTCCTTCCTCCTCGTATCCTTGGTCAATACTAGCGTCTATAAATAAATATGAGGTACACAATCACCAAACAATACTTAAATACTTTCAATCATCACACAAAAGAGTTCTATAGATGATCTAGCATCATCACTAATATTACAAGATTAAAGCATTTGTCTTATTTATTTTATTTTTAGAAAAGTAATTTCTACTCATTGAAAAACTACTTAAGATTTAATATTCTCCAAACCAAACATGAGATCATGTTGACACATGTCATCACCACATATTTCAGTACATGAGAATGTGATTTAAAGTGGTGTCACAATTTAATAATGTTTAACCTTTTATTTCAAATAAAATAAGTGACTAGAAATGCCTATGTGGCATTCTTTTATTACTTGAACATTATTTCTGTAAGTAAACCCATATATTTTTATATATTCTGAAAGGTATGATCAAATATGATTTTTGAGAGTTGGAATCAACTCAAAATCTATTATGGTTTAAATTTGAAAAATGTTTGAATGGAGAAAAGCTTCTGTCTTGTTATTTTTACCAAGGTTGATCTATAGGTCCAAATGATTTGAGTCCAACGGGATTGGATTAAGCATTTCAATATCTTTCTAACAAAATTGGTTTCATTCAATTTGGTTCATTGACTCGAGCTGGGTTGATTTTTGAAACTAGGTACAGAACTAAGTTTGAATGAAAATAGAAAAAGCTAAATTCAAACGAGTGGGCTGCGCAGGAAGGGGTAATGGGCCGGCCCAGTGTCACTCCGCAGCGCGGGGCGCAACTGACAGAGGGGGTCTACTGGTCAGTGACTCTTTAAATGCGAAGCGATACGGGGCGATGTGGTGCGTTGGATTAGAATGAAGATTGACGGCTAAGGGTCGTCGTCGACGATGAATAGGTCACCGGCGAGCTCGAACCCTAGCGGCTCAGTGGGGGTCGTGGGAGGCTCACCGGGGCTCAGGCGAAGGTCGGCGAGGTGGGCAAACGACGAAGTAAATGACGGCGAACTCAGGGGTGGTCGCAGCAGCTCCTAGGGTGGACGAAATCAACGGCTCCTCTTCTCCTCTGCAGCGGCGAGCTCCGGCCAAATTCCGGCGATGTGATGCTCGCCTTGCTCCGGCTAAGGGGTGGAACGATCAGTGAGGTGAGGGAAGTGATATGGTGTGCTTCAATCGGCTGGGGGTGGCCTCCTTTTATAGGCTCGACGGCGAGACCGATAGGGATGGGAAGGCGATGGTGGCGACACGGCTACGGGCGGCTAGAGGCATGGCCGAGGGTGGCGATCGATCGGTGGTATCCTGGCGATGCTCTAAGGTTTAAATACGCTTGTAGGGGCGGTGACAAACGGTCGGGAACGCGCGATGCTCTGCGAGGCAGAGGCAGCGAACTCTGCAGCGAGCGGTGGCTATGGGGTACGGGCGGTGAAATGGGCATGTTTGACGGTCTCCTGGGACGGTGGGGTGCATGCTGGCGGGCGGCGAGGGCTCAAGGTGGTCGGGTTGCGTGGAAACGGCGCGTGCTCTGCGGTGCGCGTCGGCATGGTCGACAGCGGCACGGGCGCGGCGTTCCTGGCGGTTCTGGGCGTTGTCTTTGAGCTAGGGCTGGTCAAGAGGGGGCGGTGAGGCATGGGCTACCTCCCAGACAAGGTTGGCACGACTAGTTCTTCTCCTAGCTTGCTGTCCACACTGGGGTGACATGGGTGCTCTCGGCCTGTTCACCATTGATGACATTGGCGAGTTTACAGTGGTGCTAGAGCTTAGTTAAGATTGCTAGATGATCTACTGAGGCTAGTGTAACCACAGAGGGAACAAGTTAGGCTCAAAACACTGCTCAACATAGTGTTTTGATTTTGTTTGATTTGCATCTGCAACCTGTTTGATGAAATGGCCGCATGAACTTAAGTTTTGAATTTTGAAAAGATTTTTGGTGGGTGTGCTAGGCATGTGCTGGTGATACTCTGGATGCTTGGGTTTTGAAAATTGAGCTTGTTTGAGTGGTTTTTGAAATAGTGGGATCTTCCCATATGAACTAGATTCAATTTTAAACTGTCATTTAAACTAAGCATTTGAATGTTTTTGGATGATCACAAAGTGGGCCTTGATACCTTGTTATGAGAACTATCAAGGGGTGAAAAGATCCATTCATATTTCTGTTAAGTTCTGAAAGTTAGAGATAGCCAAAGTAGGCATGGGAGTTAAATTGGCCAAAGTGACCATTCACTTAATTTGTTTGTCTTTGGGAAAAGTTTGGGGATTGTTTAGATGATGTTTATTTCACCTAAGAATTATTTTACAAGCAAAGAAACACACGATCATGGCAATTCAAAAGAATCCTAATTTTAATACACACACATATGAATGCTTTCATATTTTAATTGGAAAAGTTATTGTTAACCCTAATTTTGATGATTAGAGTTATCCAAGTTTAATATTTTTGGGATGTTACAGTTGTCTTCCATCACAACCTCTTTTTCTCCGTGCTTGGTCCAACAATTATAGCTGAGCATGAAACCGGATCGAAGCAGGTGGGCGTGAATGGTTCTGGTATTTGAATAGTCTTTCTTGTTCTGACAGTGAACACACGGATATCACATAAAACCATTGTGACCACGGTTTGCATTAGCTACAATGATGAAATTTTGGAGGCCCGTAATGTACCCGAAAGTGCGTCGGTCACCGTACATCCATTGCCGGTTCATCTGCATTATATAGTACTATATCAAAAATTAATAGGGAGATGACCACTTATACAGTACATCAATGACACATGAAAGGATAAAGTTGCCAACCTCGACCGAGAAGGAAAGAGCAACGAGAAAACTTAATTCGAGCTCTCGGGCATTTCACCGAACACCTCTTGTGCATAGAAAAAAACACAAACTAGCACAACTCTCACCCTCTTGCTAAGCTCCAAAATGAGAGAGTGAAAAAATAAGAGAGAGGGGTGTGGGCTGCGGTCTGTTATATAGGCGCACCCCCTTTAACACCGGTTCAAGCCACGGACCGGTGTTAAAGGGGGGGGGGGGCTATATGGACCACTGGTGCAGGGACTTTAACACCGGTTCGTGGCTCGAACCGGTGTTAAAGGGGGTGCTCCTTTTTGCTCTCTGGACCACGCTGGTACGGGCGCCCCCTTTAACACCGGTTCGTAGAAGAACCGGTGTTAAAGCCCATTTCCGACCTCAACCAAAGGCCTCGTTTCCACTAGTGAGTCGTCGATCATTCCCATGCTTCAATCTGGAGCTGCCCCATCCGCACGAGACGAGGTTGAAGACGGTGGCGGAGTGATAACCCCCAAGAGCAGGGATCACTATAGAACCTCTGAATATGGAAGTATGGATATCAATTTGTACGAATAAGAAGAAAAAGCTATTTACTCTCACCAACTAGAGTGTCACAAGTCTAGTTGTCTATACACTAAACAAAATAGTAACAAGGGGGGTTTAACTTAATGTTTGAAGATGAAAATAAAACAATAAACATGAAAGCGTCCCAATCCTCTAGTGTGCAAGAGGACAAGACAGAGGTTCACTCTTATAGGAACATTAGACCTCGGTTGATAGTTTCACTTAATCGTTCTCTCTCCAACAATGGCGATTATCATATTATAAGATGATAAAAATTATACACATTGTATATTTTAATAGTTTATATTTATAGCGGTTACATGTTTTAAAACACATAGTTGAAAAAAAATTTATATGTGTTAGATGTGCTATCAGACGCAAGCAATCCCTATGGCCGCACTGTTACGGATACCGTAGCATACTGTGCCCCGTGTCTGCCAAAGGATGACAGCAACTACTGCTGACAAGAGAGAAAAATCATACTAGTGCTAAGAACAAAAAATTGGAGATATGTTCCCAAAAAAAAAAATTTAGAGATATGTACGTGCTAGTGGTCACTGCTTGGCGAGCTCTTAAAAAGATTGTTACCTATCTCTACATGGTCCATGAGAGGGGCTTATACTTTCTTGCTTGACAACGAAGTCGTTTGCTCAGGGAGGGAGACTTGGCAATTTATAGTGCCGAAGGGAACAAAATCTCCAATGATTTGATAAGCTTGTCATGCTCTCTAAAGTGATACTAATATATAAGACACTAGTTAAAGATATATAGGCAGGCCCCTATTTGCCTGGTTGATATCTACAAATCGATGAGTGCATGCACCTTTCTACTTGGTTCATGGATGCAGTAGGGAATCCTAAACATGGTTATCCGTTAGGGACAACTGTTAACAAAACAACAAAAAGAAATCAAGTCTTAAAATATGATCATAATATGTCTACACCGGTCCAGTGGTCCATATGTGGGAGTGCGACTTTGCTTTCTTGCTTGAAAGTGAAGTTTCTTTTCTTCATAAACATTTGATTTTGTTGAAGTGTGCCGACACAAAAAACTCCAATATTGAATGGTTGGATCCACTCTAGCCTCTATAAAGATCAAACAGCTACCTTCCACTTAGTCCTCCAGATTACTTCTGTTGGAAAAAAAAATACCATAGTAAATTGCAACAAAGGAAGAAAGATGACGATTCACATAATATCATAAATCACATGAAGTGCCCACGTGATGAAATATCACATCTTAGCACCATTAGACCAGCCACACTGTCTGTTCGATTCAAAAAAAGAAGCGAACCAATGCATGGTTGCTGTAGTGTATTGAATCGGTGGTGGATCCCACTAATCAGGTGCTTTTTCATGCATGCATATGGCTTTCCCTCACAGATCCATCGCTGGGACCCACAAATGCATGAGAAAAGCGAACCAACTTGAGGAATCGCTTTTTCATTCTGACACCTTGAATCGATTCCTACCGAAACCTTGCACTGTATTGAACCGATTCCTACTCTTCTTTGAATCGCTTCTAAACCACAGTGTGGCTGGTCTTACTAGCTATCGTGCTCCCACACTTCTGCGCAAAAATGGGAGGATAACCCCTGTCTCTGTCTCTACCGTGGGAGGATAACCCATGCCTCTGCCTCTGCTTCTGCTGTAGGAAACCATTTTTTTTATCATGGGAGGATAACCCTGCCTTTACCGAAAAATGCATCTGGAACTCAGGCTACTCCAAAATGAATTACTAAGTTTCAAATAGTTATGAAACACATATGCACATGTAGGAAATGATGTAAACTTTAAGTGTGCAAAACTCAACCAGAAATGGTTTGTATTCTAGGCCACACCAAAAGGACATAAACCGACAAGATTTGAAGGTGCATTGTTCACACACCTAGATCTATAATTTTATCGATTACATGTAGCCAATAATACAAAGCACTTCGGATTGAAATTTTGCATACTTCAAGCATAAATCATTGCCTACATATAAATATTTTTTTTCAGAATTTTCTGAAACTCTAAAACACATTTTTCCGGATGTTGGAAATAAAGAACTCCTTGTAGGCCGGGTGCCAAAACGACCCATCCCTGCCTCTGCTTGGATTGATATTGCATTTAGGCATATATTTACAATAAATAAAAAGATCCTAACAAAAAGATAGCACCAAATAAGATATGTGTGCACTCGATATGCTCTCAGCCATACAAGTTTGAAAGTTTTCATTGCCATCCTTGATTTTACATGTGTTTAAGTAAAGACGGTTTATGTTTTCCATTTTCCTCCTTGCTACATCTAATAGTACGATTTTAGTTAGGAATAGATATTGTAGTCAAGACAACCTGCATGCATGTATTCATAAACTAGAATATACTTCGTGGGAATTTTGGCTTGCTAAGTAGGGTTTTTTTTTCTTTGGAAAGAAATCAGAGGATACCAATTATACCCAGCCTCCGCAACAACACATTGTCCTAGCGGCCATACGGATGCACACAACTAAAAAAGAAAAAAAATTACAAAAAAATAAGTCCCTCTACAATTCTTCATTCATTAAAACAGAAGTACTAGCACCACCAAGAAAACACCATAAGTCCATCTTCTCCAAAAAATGACACCTTCAAAAAGGGAACAGTGCATAAACACCATCATCGCCCGATCAAAGATCTAAGTTTTTACCATAAAGAAAGTCCACGCTCTCAAAACAATACCTTCAATAAGTTCATTGCCAGGTACAACCAATTAAGGCCAGAACCTGGGTTTTCACCCTAAAAGATAGGACTATGAACTTCACCTGTACTGTCGCTCCCGCTTGCATACCACTGCTCTAAGTCACGAGTCACCAAGCCAATTCTTCATCACCACCCGGACTCGAACCACCATTGTCAGTCCTCAGATCTCGGTCTTTATGACATTCTCCGTCGACACCATGGGCGAGAACATGCCCCATGATATTAACGTCCAACAGAGTTTCGAAGCGCTCCCTCTGAACCCAAACGGCCAGAGTAAAAATATGGGTGCGCACGAACGAATCCCATCCGATCCAGCGATCTCTCGGCATATGCGCACCGTGGAGTTCGTCGGCGGACCCTTCCGAAACACGCCACTACAACCAGATCAATGGAGACAAACATCAAGCGGGTCTTTGTCTTGGCGTGAGATGAACCCTAGGACCACCCCATTTATTCAAACCGAGCCAGCAGCCCCCTCACCACCAGCCGGAGGTAGAGGAGAAGACAGTCCAGCATGCCACCGAAGCGGCTCGCTAGAACCCAGCGTGTAGCTGCCTCCGCAGCCAGAGGTCCAGATCGTATCCGGGCCAGACCCGATGCAACCGCCCGCCCGCCATGGCGGCCGCACGTCAGCACCGCAAAGCATGTCCTTACAAGATCGCCTCCAATGCTGCCACCACGACACCTCCTCCTCCCCAAGCCCTCGATCCGCGCCGCCCAGGAAGACGACGGGCCTAGGCGGACACCCTAGGACCACGGCGTCATGCCGCCGCCTGCAACGCGGCTGCAGGAGCACCCGCCGCCCCCGACCCGCTCCGTCGGCGCCGCCCCAGCCGCCCCTCTGAAGAAGAGCGCCGCAACATCCACCCCTAGCACCTTCGGTACTAGGGGGACGCCGCCACCGCGACCGACGCAGGCGGCAGTGGCGGAGGGATGGGATCTGTAGGAGGGAGGTCGGCGGTGACGGAATCTAGGGGCCCTCCGGCGGCGCTTGGGGGTCGCTCGCTATGTAGGTAGGGTTGGACCCAGCTTATGACCCAAGTACTGTAGAAATTAAGGATCTGAGACGCCCTCACCGGCACGTTTCCTCGTTGAAATCCAGCATACTAGCATGTCATGTCACCATGCCTATGTCACCATTCCTTCAGCCCTTCACAGACTAGAATCTTCAAGAAAGACAATTCAGATCGGGCCAAAACGAACTGTTGCAGTAGCTTTTTTTCAGATCGGACCGCACGACATTTCCCTCTGTTGGTTCATTCATTCAGTCACTTTTTTCCTTCTCGTGACTAACAAATCAGGACATCTCATTCAGTCACCTTTACTCTTTTACCAGAAGAAAAGACTCCATCTTTCCAAGCAACATCACATCTTTAGCAGAAAGCCATCGTCTCCCTCCCTTCAAAACCATGGTGATACTGTTCCTGTGCATGGAGAAGTTTATATTTTTCTAGGAGTGAGTGTATGGAGGAGTATGTTCGGTTTCCCTTGGCTTTTCAGACACCCAAACCATCCAGATCCAACCAAATTTTTTTGCCCAGCAGGCATGTGATTGGTTGGTCCAGCATCCAGCGTCTTGCAGTTTCTGTTAGGATGGTCAGATTCAGGCCCAGCTGGGCCATTCTATACCACCTACAAGGCTACAACCTACACACATGTCCCGGCCGACGCTAGCAAAAATCAACAAACATTGGATGGAAGAACTAAAAGCTGGCCAGTTTAACCCATGTGTGCCATTAAATACCAGCAGGAGACGATTAGATACACCTGAGTCCCTGACCGTCATCGTCAATCCTTTTTATAGTGGTGTTATCTTAGCGCACTACCACGTAATATGATTTGCTGAGTTGGAGTGAGAGTGAAACAAACAAAAAGAAAGGATATTTTCCTTCTCTTTGCTGTGAGGCCATCTCTTATTGAGAAAGACAAGACAATTTCCTCCATTCTAGTAACACATTTTTTGGTTTTATTTTAATCATGCCATAATTATAGGATCATACAAACATTAATTCTTATATAGGTGGACGCTGGACCCCGGACACGGGAGGTCTGGAGGTGGACGCTGCAGCATTGGGCAAGGCCCCTATGGATGTTGATCCCGGAAACGGAGTTGCTGCCTCGGTGGACCTCCCAGACGGCTCTGCCAGAGACCCGACGGGACTTATGGACCACCGTCATCCTTGTATTCTGGTGCATTTGGCGGCACCAGAACGACGTGGTCTTTAACGTTGCGTCCTCTTTCGTAGATACCATCAAGTGCAAGATCAAAGCAGACTATGAGCAATGGCGCTTAGCTAGGTTATTCCGTAGTGTGGACTTTGGCTTCCTCGAGCCGGTGACTGTAGAGTGGTTGGATGGCGAGTAGTTGGTTATTCTTCTTTTGAGGAGGTGTCACCTCCATCCATTTGCTTGGCGTTGTAACTGTCGTTTGACACCTCTTCTATATGATTGATGCACCTTCTAAGGTGTATTCTCAAAAAAATTAATTCTTATATAATACTCTAATAGATAATTCATTGTATAACATATACTCCCTCTGATCCTAAATAAGTGTCACGGTTTTGGGCTAGAGCTAGTTTAAAACTGCGACACTTATTTAGGATTGGAGGGAGTAACATATTTACATCTCCGCTAGATGATATGCAATGTATAAAATAAGAATGTCTTATCAACTACTGTACATGTCATACCTCTTCTTTCCGATATGTGGAACATAGAGGAGAGGAGTGGTATGTCCGAGCCTTTTGCCTCGACTTGCAAGTACATGGGCAAAAATAATTATGGAAGACGCAACAGTGTGATCGCTTGCTTCATTGTGTCACTGAATATACCCAATACCATATATGTAAGAGATATGATGACAATTTTGTGTACAAGTATGAAATACTCTTGTAGAAATCCCAAACCCCTTATGGAACATGGGAAGGACTCGTGCACGTATAAGGGATAAAACGCGTGGAATCTAGGATTCCCTTCCTTGGTTTGGTTGGATCTTGAAAGCCAGATTGGATTGATCTCGGTCTAAAGCCAATACATGATGCATATTTAAAATGGCACAATGACATGGTGAAAACCAACCTACTTAAAAGCCGCGAAACACCCTTGAAGGTCTCGCTGACCTAGGGTTTAGCCTAGAGGATAGCCATAATGACCATTGTAATCATGAAGATACTATAATAACACCATCGCTATGGTAGTTACTCGTATTAGTGTGTGTGTGTGGTGAGGGGGGGGGGGGGGGGGGGGGGGTGGTGGTGGTGGTGGGGGGAGGTCCATAACCTAGGTAAATCGTATCTCTCACCCTCTCCGTATGGTTGGAGTTAGTCTGTGAAATACTTGTATCTCTTTACCTACATTGATTTCAACTATGTATACCCTCGTAAACAGAGTCAAAGCAAATTGTGCATTGGCACATTGCTTCTTCATCCTTAGATGACTTCCCTGCACTAACCCGATTTTTGAATCACCTGTTCTTAGTTCACATAATTGCATCCAGAGTATTTTTTTCCTTTTCTTTTCTAGTAGTTCTAAAAAATAAAATGTTATGTATAATTTTCAACATAAACTAAGTATTGTTATCACGAAGCCGAATTTTGATTCCACGCGAACTTGACCAAACATGATATTTGGTGGTTGATTAATTGTACCTACCCTTTGGCAATAGTTTCCCACCCAGAACAGTTTATTGTGGGTGACATGGCGATCTTCACAAGGGGAAGCGACCTCGATCCCCTAGACAAGAAGCAATTTACCCAGCACACATTCATCACCCCATGATTACAGCCTAGCATCCTTGATCCATCCATCTCATGAAGCTTAGTTACTGCCAACCATGGTACCATACCTTTTCCAGGCACAGTTGAATCAAGTAGGAAGACGAAGATGTTCCACCCTCCACGAAAGTGAAACTGAACCTCCATCACCACTACTCTTACTTACTATAGACTATTCTAGCTCCAAGTATATATAGGAGCCGAGTGGTGGTGGCCGTATACATACGCACTACACCACCGAGGAGATTCGCAACTTTGCAAGCTACCTAGCTAGCTCACCTCACCATGGACGAGTTCACTTTCCCCACTGTCCCAGGCGGGCAGTGCAAGCTCGCGCCGTTCCCTCCGCCGTGGTTCCTCGCCGCCCTCTCGGAGGACGACGACGAAGACGACAGCGGCGGTTCCGCGTGGGGCGGCGACGACGAGAGGATGGACATGCTGTGGGAGGACTTCAACGAGGAGCTGGCGCGCGCGCCGCCCGTGTGCCCGCTGAGCCCCTTCACCAAGGGAGGCGGCGGGCTGATGACGATGACCATGATGAAGGCCGGGTGGCTCGACGAGGACGGCGGCGGAGAAGGCTACGGCGGTGCCGCCGAGACGAAGGGGAGGCGCGGCCGGCACATGGTGGTCCGGCGCCGGAGGTGGAGCCTGCTGCTGATGCTCAGGCTGCTCAAGAAGCTCTTCCTGGTCAAGAAGTCCAGGAACCAGCAGATGACTACGCCGATCTGATCTACGTACAGCAGTTAATGCAGAAAATTACCGACGTGCTATTAGTCAGTAGCGCGTGTATATTTTGATACATATATATTTGTACACAAGCATTTTCCTTTTGTTTGCTGCTTACAAGTTACAAGGCAAATAACACATGAGTGTTCTTTTTTGGGTTTTGCTGAATAGTGTGTTCTTCTTTCGGACAGTCTGTTCTTCTTCTTGGCAGCAGTACATTCCCAAATACAAATACTAATCGGTTTCCCTCTGAATCGTCTAACTTTTGATTTCAAAACGACCGCACCGAATGCTTGTCAACAACATTACAACGACTGAGATCATAATTCCGTATGAATATTGCTTCTGAATCACCTCCTCAAGTAAATAAAAGTAAGTCCCGTTCCAGAATGCGTGCATTATTCGTTCGACCTATTTCAGTTTTGATCATCTGAACCCATCCAAGCAATTTGGTTGTGAAAATAAGTACTAGAAGGTGTTTCATGAAGCATCTAGTCGAACTTATCATTCTATTCCATCACTTATTTTTCTTCCATGATCTATGGGTTTTCTTTGTGTCTGGAGCGAGTAAGTTACACTACTTGTTCCCCTCTAGGCAATTGTGTTGTTAGCATTGGGATCACCACGACAAGGTTGTCACCTCACCTGTCGTACACATGGCAGACGCATCGCCATCACAGACCTACCTAAATCAAGGAGCCATTCAATTGCGACACCAGCATAGTATGAAACAGAAAACCAGATGCCTCCCAAAGTCTCCAGCTTCATAAATGTTGCAGCCAACAAACTCCCTCCCTGATGCGTCAGTTAACTTAAATCTTGATCTGCATGCTACTACTACTACCACTAATCGCATCACGATCTGATTCAGCTAGTAGAGATAGCTCGATCCACCTAACATCTTCAGGTATTTGCTATTACACTAACTTTGCTTAACTAATGGATAGTAAAGTGCTGGTACTACTACTGCTACAAGGAAGTCAATCATGGTACAGATCACTGAAGAAAACCTCCTCATTAGGGCCCTCCTCCTGAGTGAATGGACCAGCAAGGAAAAGCAGGCCCAGGGCACCGCGAGGCGGCGACACGTGGCCAGTCGCACCGTCGCAGTCTGGTGTATACGGTGTTTGTTTGTTGTCGCAGACCGGTTCATTCATCTGTGACTGACAGAGTGAAGCAACCAGCCGGTTGGTCTCCAGCAGTGAGCAGCAAGAATCGGTTGTGCATGTACTACCGGCTCTCTGTATACGCTGCCAGGTTTGGTCATACACCAATCTGCACTTGGTTGTTGGGTATATTTCAGATCACACAAACATACCCAAATGAGTTTGTCAAAGAAATGCTACAAGCAGCAACAACAACTGGGTAAATGCTACAAGCTCTGAAACTGTTCAGCTTCGTGTTCTGGTTTCAGGATTGTCCCAAGGTACAATCCCTACCTAACAAGTACTCCCTCCGTTCAGAGATATAAGACGTTTTAGCTTTGTGACTCAAATGTATCTAAAAGTCTTTTAGTGTATAGGTTCGTAGAGGTTCGGAGTGAACCTATACACTAAAAGGTGTCTAGATGCATTCATTTCTCAAAGCTATAATGTCTTATATTTCTGAACAGAGGGAGTAGTACAATCTGTCTCAGAGGTCACAGCTAGAAAAATAACAGTGGTTGAGCGAGCATGATCACAAGAAACTCAATGTACTAATGGTTTTCCCAGAAAAAGGTGAAGAAGTAACAGGAATGTTTCACAAGTAACAACCGATTTTCTTTCTCTGGTGAATCAAGGCTTCAGTTGCACACAAGAGCCACATGTTTGCAACCACCAGACAAAGCAAAGCTGGCCAGAGATGCACAGGCATATATATAGAAGCCCATATGGGTTTTCTGCTCAGGCAGATATCATGTGACAATAATAACCCACGCAAAAATGCCGGAAATATATCAGCACATGTATAAAGGGAAACTAAGGGGCATGAATGAAGACTAACAGAATAATATATTTTGTTCAAATAATATGGCATTACAATGGCAGTAAAGCCACAAGATTATTCTTCAACACATACAATTGGGGCCTAACCAATCATTTCAACAATCCAATAAGAACATAGCTGTGTTTAGTAGCCAGCCTAATATTTTATTTTTAAATGTCACCAATATCTGAATACTGTCTTCTTATTGCTTACTACAGCTCCGAATCAGTGGAATTGCAGACAGACCCCAAGAATGTTTAGCACTCTCTCAGCTGTGCACATGGCTGTTATTTCTTGCCAGGAGCACGGAGGAATGGAGTTATTTCTGGGGCAACTCTGTAGATGTGTACTTTTATGTTGTCCTTCGAGATGAGCTCGAAGACACAGACGTCAAACACCTCAAGATTATTGCCTACAGAAAACTTGCCCCAGCCACCGCTCAAAGCGCCAACAGAACGCTGGCTGGAATATATATAGTTAACATCCCAAGACTTTCCTTGTGGATCCCACAGTTTTAACTTAATGTTGGCACGTGGAAGACACTCCTTTGCAAATTCAGAGGGGATATTCTGCAATACAAGGAAGCAATTCAGGAACGGGATAAAAGCCAAATCAGGCAAGTCGCAGATACACATGTATATGAAAAAACTACTAATTGGACTAGAAAGAATCTGAAACATGATTGTTTCCCTACTGAGAAGTAAACTAGGTCAACATGATTTCTGCCTTAGTACTTTGGCGGGATTTTCTATTTCAAAGTTTTAAGCTGGGCAATGGAGCCTAAATTTCACACGACAATCTGTTTTTCTAGTCTCTTCACACATATAACTTCGATCGACAGCCAGATACGCCATCATTTGAGTTATCATGTCATCCACACCACTTGACAATTTTGTAACCAAATATCAATAGAAATTTATCTCCTAAAGTACCAATGCAGATGAATGTGAAATCAATGAATTGGCTAATCAAAGCCATCAAGGAAAGACTGTAAGAGCGATAAAATAAATTGGATAACAACTAGTGGCAAATCAAAACGTGCACCAATGAGTCCTGTTGACGCACAAAAAATCGATGAAATGAGATCAGCCAGGACTAGTCCTTCACGGTGTTTTTTTAATAAAGGGAACAACCTGAACCCTGCGGAATCTAGGACTCGGACATGGATAGGCAATGTGCGTACTCGCACAGGTACTCATGTAGCCGACTGAGTGACCCTCACTCGGTTCTATTCATGCACATACAAAAGAAATGGCCCTCAAATCGAAAAAAGGAATGGTATTTTAGCACGATAGAAGTAGTAAATATGTGAAGAAAGTAACATTACCAAGAAAAACCCCACGTATACATAAGACTCCTTCATTATCTGGAGACCGAAAGGATTCTTGGATTTAAATTGCTGTGCCCTTTGCAGAGCCTGGTTCTTCTGTTCTTCAGTTACCACTGGCCTTTGCGATATGACTCTTAGTTCTCTTTGACCTGTCGCGCTATCTGAGAAGTGCAATCGCATATATTTATTTACAGAAATCATATAATTATAATAACTGATGTCTTACTAAGCATACATTGCAGCAAATCTTATACCGATATAAGGAGAGTTTTTGGGACGGACAACTTACATGTACCACGTGTAGGCACATCCTTACTCACTCTGAACCTCATGGGTGATGACAATTCAGACTTGATGCAAGAGATACTTTGCTCTAACATGCTGCTTGAGGAATCAGAATCTGTGATGTGGAGAGTATGTTGATAAGGGAATAGAAATCCTTAGCACTTTCAAGTACTAGCTACTGTAAATATTTCAGAACTAGTGTTGCAAAATTGATATTTTCCATCTCTAACCTAGAGCTCAGAATGGGTCGCTTCTAGCAAATACTTTCCTATACCGTATAACAAAGATGCATGGTAACCAACACCGAGTTAAGATGACTGTACAATCATTATGGAAATATGCACACTACTTCATGTTCTTGGCTCGTCTCTCGAACAGTTAAAACAATAATTGAACTGTCAATTATTACTACCTACTTTATCTTAGATAACAGAAGATACAACCTCTCTGGCCTACACATCGTGAGATGTTACTAGTTACTCCAAATATGCTGACTATGTCAGAACGAATCTTAGACCATTTTCACTATTGAAGACAGATTTTACCTTCAGTACTGTTAAGACTTGTTGATGCCGACTTGTAAGTACCAACTGAAGCTCCAGCACACTTTTTCTTACCCTTGTCTGAGGCAATCCAAGACAGATGCGATGCAAAATCATTTGCATCCATTTCTCGAATCCTCTTCCTTGTGGCTTTGCTGCTCTCCTCTAGGGGGACAACTACTGTTTCTGGTGGGTCAGCTGAATTCATGTCCATGTTAACGCTAGATAGTTTTGCCTTACAAGTAAAAACCGAAGTTTCAGGCCTACTATTTTCCAAGACACTAGAGCACTTCTTCGATGTAGAGCCATGTGCATCCATTTCTGTAATCCTCTTCCTTGTGGTTTCATCACTCACCTCCGGGGGTGAAGCCAATACTTGTGATGGACCAGCTGCATTCGTGTCAATGTCCTGTTCACTAATTTCTAGTTTAACAACCACATCCTTGCAAGGCCTAGCATGGAAAGCTGAAGGCTTCTCAACGCACATGGCATCAAATATAAAAACTGAAAACTGCGAACGCCCATCATAACGGAAGGTTAAGAAGTGACCCGTCTCAATGGAATGATCTCTCACAAATTCCTTCCACCCCTTCACAAAGAATAACCCTTCGTTGTCTGAAGCCAATTCTGCAAGCCATGTGTTCCCACTCTGACCTTTTAGGTAAACCACACCAGTAGGCTGATTCTGAAGGTACTGGTTGAAAGGTGCTGGAATTCTCTGCATAGTATCAACATACAAGGCCCTGTTAATTTTTCTAGAATACACACAAGAAATTGTTAACAATGTGAACCAAATGTGCAATATGACCAAAGCTATCAAGTCAATACTAGTATATAACATGTCATTTGACAGACTAGAAGGCACCCAATTGTCCTAGGTCAGTAAAACAAGCTTGAAAGCAGTGCCTGAATGATGTGTGTGTGTATATTATATATGTATGTATGTTATGTCAATGCATAGCATGTTTCTCCATTCACCAGATAGCATGGTGATACTTTATATTTTAAGTATCATATCATCAATCCTCGGGAAATGATTTAACAGATCATTGGTACAATCTAATTAACATTAAGGTTTTAGTGAGTTTAGAATAGGTAAAATTCACTTTTGGTCCTGACCTTTTTTTAATTGTTGATTGGTTTGGATTGCCTATCACGTGTACCACGCGACTTGGTCCTGACCTTTCTAATGCTAAAATTTGGTCCCTCTACTTTCGAATTTGTCCATATTCTATAGGGTGATGAGATGAGAACCCATGACATCACCACAATGCAGCGCTATGGCAAAGATGCTGCTGCTGGACAGGAGATACAATAACACAGGGCTAGGTCAAAGAAGCTGCTGCTGGACAAGAGATACAACGAGAACCAAGCTCTTGTTAATTCCAGGGACAGCAAGAACCCTGATTTGTGCTTCTGAGTTCAGGCATTCTTTGAACAAAAATAAGAGTTAATTTCAAAGGTAGTTGCCTCTTTGTTCTCTTACTTCATCTCTTGCTAATGCATAGAATCACATATATTAAGGCAACAATGAACAGATAAAATATCAGAAAGTAAACTACTATTGGTGTGCCAACTTAATAATGGGTTACTTGAGCAGCCAATAGCTCAGCAGACAACTAGAGGCTGAGGTACGGATATGTGAATGGACAACATTTTATTGACGGAAGGACAAATAGAAATCACATTACACCATATTTTTTCGAAATGGACATCACACCGTATTATGTGTCCCTTAATCTGTTAATCAAAATTTATACCATATACTGGACTACAAGAGTGCATTTCTGTAGATAAGTAGTAAGCACTAAGCAGAGAAAATCTCTAACCAGCTAAATCAAACACGCAAGCAGTGTAACTGTGTAAGCATGGGCAATGCTGTGTGCTAGCTTGGTCAAGATTAATTCTGCCACCTTCAAGAAAGAGAGCTCAACTAACAAAATTGCCAAAAAAAAAATACTAAGGGCCTGTTTGGTTGAAATTATTCCTAAAATTTACAGGAAAAAGTCTTTAAGGATTCCAATTCTTCCAAAATTTCTATGAAAAAATCATTTGAACAAAAGAGGAATCAAAGAGGCCCTGCTATTGAAAGAAAAAAAAGACCATGCTATTTAATGTACATCAAACGAGGAGATTCCCCTGCCACCAGACAGTGGATCAAAGGAATAAGACTGTTCCACCTCCCACATCCAAAGGCATAACCAGCTTTAGAATCTTTCAAATAACATCATACAAGATTCACAAAACACAATAAGTAGCTTTGGCATCCGATACACAATCAAAAGCAAACACTCATAGAGACAACACTCTGTTTTTTTTTGTATCGACATATGCCCAAAAAAAAAGATATACCAGATGGGGAGTTGAGCACAGAACCAACATCGGATCGGGATAAATCAATCAACGACACCCTGCAGATTATAATCGAAGAATCAAGGAACCTCACCAATCTCTCCCCGTATAGGTGCGGAAAGAACACCCTGGCGAATTGCTGCCCGAACTTGCCGCTCTCCTCCTCCTTCTCCTTCTCCTTCCCCTTCCCCTTCTCCTTCGCGGCCATGGCGGCCGCCGCCGTCGCCGCCGCCTCCCTGGTCTCCCGCTCTTTCTCCAGCCGCGCGCTCTCCTCCCTTCCCCGCTGCTCCTCCTGCTCCTGCTCCCGCCGCCGCCTCTCCCTCTCCTGCAGCTCCCGCCGCCGGCTCCCCTGGCCCTTGAATCCCACCATGCCCGACTAAGCTTCTACCTCTCTCACCTACCCCTCTACTCTACTCTTCAGAGGATGTCGCCGAGGTATCTAAGCTTCAGTTACCACTGGAGTCTGGAGGGGGGAGTGAGGCGAGGCTGCCTCCTTCCTCGGCACTCATGGTGTCATTGTGCTCTGACTACCACGGACAACACTCACTGACAGTGGGTCCCCTGCCCCTTAACTCTCAGCGTGGGTTTTAGCATGAGATCCCCGAGGACGGAATGGTCAATGTCTTTTCACAGAAAAAAGGAGAACATGCCTCGGCTCAGGATGAAAGTCCCTGACATGATGGTCCATTTTGGGCAGTGTGCAGCAGAGATGATGCATGCATGTGCGTGAAAAATAGATAAATGAGTGAATGATAGGTATGCTTTTCTTTCATTTATTTTCTTCTTTCTTTAGGGATAAAATAGGGAAATCATCATGCTTTAATGCTCAATTTTTCAAAGCATTCGAATTCCTGGGTCACCTCTGAATTGTAACAATCTGGTAGCATAGGATGGTGTCTATTTGATGTACAGAAGTCGAAAACTATTGGTTTGAGTCGAATTTCCCTCGGACCCATTCCCCTGCCCCCACCCCACCAAATATAAAACACTAAAAAATCAAAGTAAAATAAAAACATAGAAATATTACATAAAAGTCTCGATTTACATATAAAAAATAAAAAAACATAACTAAAAATAAACCCTAGCTATGACTAGGGTTTAGCTAGGGTTTCTAGCGGCTGGCACGTCGGCGTCTAGTCATCGGGCTCGTTAGAGAGGTCGATGAACACCAGCGGCGACCATGGCCCCTGCAGATAGTACGCCGGGGATGGTGGTCGCGGCTGCTAGTACAACGACGTCATGGGCATGAGTGGGGCGCATGGTGGCGATGCCCACACTTCTCGCCCCCACACCTGGGCGCAGGCAGGCCACCCTTTCAGCAGCGACGACGACGGGGGCAGTTGGTTGCCATAGTCCACCATGTGGGCAGAGAGCTGGACAACTGAAGGAAATATGCCCTAGATGTAAATAATAAATGGTTATTATTATCATATCTTAATTAGTTCGTAATAGTTTCATATTATGATATAACTGTATCAAGTGTAACTATTGATATAGGTGTGATATGAAACAGAAAGTCCCTAATAGCCTCTATTCATACTAATTCGTTGCGCAACCGATAATCAACTTTCCTAATAATGGGGCTTCTATGCCAGCTGACAACAAGTCATATCATAGGTGAATGATGTGATGGATATTATCCAAAGATTTCAACACGATCAAGTTACGAAGTTCATCGTTGCAATAGTTAGAAACGTAGTCTCCTTCTCATTAGACCGTGAGATCATATTAATCACTGTCTCCTGAGGCTGCTTCAACTGCATCAAACGTAATTTCCTTGGCGAAAGGATACAGATGCTGCCTAGAGGGGTGTGAATGGGCAGTTTAAAACTTTTCTAAGAGTGACTCAACAAAGAAGAAATTAAACTAGCGTTTACTTTGTCAAGAATAAAACCTAGACCAATTAGGGTTCACCCAGGTGCATCAACAACTTATGCTAAGCAAGACAAGCAACTATGTGATAGCAAGATATATACTTCAAGCACAAAGGCTATCACAAAGTAAGGTGCATAAGTAAGAGCTCGGATATAGAGATAACTGAGGCATGCGGAGACGATGATGTTTTATCGAGTTCCTCCTAACATGGAGTACGTCTCGTTTGGAGAGGGGGTGGTATGAAACCACCAACGCCACAAAAGGCGTCCCTTGTTGTCCGGTGAATCTCACCCCAATAGGATCGATCCACACTTCCACTATCGGTGCACTTGTCGGTGGCAATCCGGAACCTCTCACAAGGTTAGGGCACTTCTCCACAACTCAATTGGAGGCTTCCAACAAACAAGCTTAGGGAAAGCTCCACAACTTAATTGGAGGCCCCAAGTAATCCACAAACCTGCAAAACAACTGAACCGACTAGGGTTCCATGAACCCAAGAGTAAAAAGCTTCTTAGCTTTCACCCAATCGAATCCTCACCGAGAACTCAAACCGATACACCAAATGCAATGGCAAGAACACAAGAAGTTATCAAGTCCTTCTCTACCAAATTCCACCAAAGCTAAAAAAGCTTATGGGGAAGGAAGAACAATGGAGGAAATCCATAAAAGACTCCAAGATCTAGATCCCAATATGTTCCCCTCACTTAGAGGAGAGATTGATTGGTGGGGTTGTAGATCTAGATCTCCTCTTTCAAATCCCTCAAGAATATGCAAGAATCATAGGAGGGATTTAGGGAAAGAAAGATCAAGAAGGTCAACAATGGAGGGCAAGACTTGCAAAACTCGGAATTAGACCATTAGGGAAGAAGGGCCCCTTATATAGGTGTAACATCCCAGAATGAGCACTTAGAAATAGAGAGGGCACATGGTTGTGCATGGCATTCATGCGTAGAAAATCCGGGGAATTTTCGTGCAAGATAAAAGAGCAATAGAGGGATAAAAATCTCTCTTGTAGTGATGGGAACATCAGAGCAAGTGCGATAGATTTTGACATGACCTTAGTAGAATTCTTTGTTTTTAGGGGGGAAATTATTCAAACATGTATTTGGATTTCAAATGAATTTAGAAAATTCACAAATTGAATAAGGAATACTTAAATACTTAGGAGAAATGGAATGAAAAATCTTCAATAAAGTAATATGATATTATAATAGATAAAATAATAATATAAGAAAAAGGAAATTGAAATTGAATTATAAAATGGAAAAAATATAATAATAAATAAGACTTGAATTTATATTTAAAAATAAGATTAATTATTACAATATTCAAATTACAAAAAGAAAGAAAATTTAACTTTATTAATATTATACAACATTACACTGTCAATTACATTATCCAAAAGTAACAGGAAATTACAAGAATTATCAAAAGAGAGTCCTAAACCAAATCCTAGTTATTTCTTCATCTTGCCTATTTCTTTTGTCTTCAACCTGCTTCCTATAAACAAAAGAAAACAAGAATAGAAAACAGAGAAAATAAGAGAAGGAGGTTAGTTTAATGGTTTTGTTCTCAGAGTGGGCAGTGAGATACACTGTTAGTTGTTTCATCACAGAGTATGTTTGAGATGGGCAAGTTTCACCAGCAGCATCTGTTCCTAGAATGAAATTGCCTCAACACAACATCATTGGCATTAGACAGGGGCAAGTTTCACCAGTATACAGTAAAAGGCAAAGAGATAGAACCCCAAGGAATATCCCATTTCACTTGATCTGATCCACACACATGAGGCAAGTAGGCAAGCAGCTTACACACATAGCTGCATGTAGATGTTCTGTCGACCAGAGAAGAAGGCACACACCATATAAAACCACACAAGCACAGTATCTATTTATGTTTTTCCTTCACAGAATTTGCAGTTGTTCTATCACAAGAACACACAAGAAACCACCCATAAAACCTGATAGAGCTTTACTAGATCAACAGACAAATCACCATAGAAAAACATCTGTCTCCTTATAATCCACATGGTTCCATAGAGGAACCCAGTAAATAGATCAAGCATCAACCCATAAGCAACCAAGGGGAGCTGGAGCTAGGAGGGGAAGGCTTCAAGAGTAATCTACAACATGTGATCTGAAGCAACATCAAAACCACCACAAGATCAACAAGCAACCAGAAGTCATAGCCAAGATTCCACCACCCACCAAAGGTTGTTACATCATCAGTTATTCATAGCATCAGTTCATAGCATGTTCCATGCATGATTTTGTGTACTTTAGGAAAATTCTCAGATTTATACTCAAGTGGAGTACTAAATCTTCAGAGAATATGTTTTTTTAAAGAAGCAGTAATAAAGTTTCAGCAATCAAATCATTAGGGCCTCAGCCTTTGCATCATAGGCAAAGCCAAAATTTATGGTAGCTAATCTTTGAGAGGTTTACCATTGTGTACTCTCTTAGAAGAGGCACCATAGTGGAAAACATACAAGCTCTAGCCAGACCCACCACAAAGGCCACTTAAAATCATGTGCTAATGAAAGTAAAGATATTTCTCATCATCTTCCTAGCTAGTCTAGCCAGGAATCATTGCAAGCACTCAAAGGATAAATTTATATCATATTCCTTTGATAGAAGCATCTATAAAACACCTGAAGAAATGTTGATCTATTAGCACATCACAAGCACAGACAAGCTATGCTTGTACAACATATATACATTAGGCAAAAACATCTTTTTATTTCAGCATATGAAGGTTACCACCATGTACCATCCAGTAGGAGGTTTCACAGTGGTATCCATCCAAACCAAGACCAGCCTCAAACTCAAACAAGTTAAAAAATCATCTTCACAGAATACTAGGAATTATTCTTAGCCATCTGGTTAAGGATCATTTAAATAGTTGCTATCATATTGACAGAATAATCATATTGGTCAATCATCTCTAACCACAAATTATACAAAAAATCAACCTCATCATTTTCCTAGTCAACAATCTAGGAATCATGTGAATATCATTACTATCATAGGGCAATCTCACATCATACAAGCAAATAATTGAAAAGCAAATTTATAGAGGAGACACAATCCCAGATAAAGTACCCAGGATTTGGAATCCAAACTCACTATCACAACTGACAGTACACAACATCTAAACAAGATACATTTAGCCACTTGCTAAAACCATACACACATGCTTAAAATCCTTTCCCTAGATACCATTTGCTAGGAATCATTTCATGAAATACAAACATTGCTTGGAAGGGGTAATGATCATTACTGAACCATATGTCTAGTTTACCAAATATTTTGTAAAAACAAAATTAATACAGTTACCCACTCATGCCTTGGATGAATAAGTCACCAAGTTGAGACATTACTTAATAGATAAAATATAGACCCAAATTATCTGCAGTACTTATTCACCAACCATATACCAAGCTAGCAACAATAATTATACAGTGGATCATCAGGTAGGCACATGAACCGGTGATCATCACCTTTTGTTAGAGGAGCCAACAAATAATGAAAGAAACCAATTCATATCATTTTCTTAGGCATTGTTCCTAAAAATCAAGTACATATATAGAATTCTATTGTCATATAGACAATACTTATGATCCACATCCACATCATCCTACAACACAACATCATATTTTTTTCACAAACAACTAGGAATCATGCATTCATAGGAGTTGGGCCAGTACACAAATGACCCTAATTAGTAATTTTACTAAAGCACATCAGACCTAAATCACAAGGTAGAAGTAAAGGCAACACTGGAGTTCATCATTTCTAAATCAATCAAGCCACAAGACACATGTAGTGTTGACTAATGGGGGAACCCTAGAACAGGCCATAATACTCCCTGGAAGAAATCCTTATCTACAGGGATGAACCCCAGGAGGAATAAAGAGAGGAATATGAAGACCACCACTTACCCGAGGTCCTCTCTAAGGTGTGAAGAGGAAGCAGTGGCCGATGTCGAGGAAGAACTTGGTGGCACGGGGAGAACCTAGAGGGCGCCGCAACCCATGCCAAGCCGCGTTCATGGTGGCTATAGCGAGGAAGACGACATTGTATCGTCACCAAGGCACCAGGGCGACGCCAACAAGGTGTCAACGCATCGCGTCCCCGACAAGGGAGAAACCCTAGATGCAGAGTAAGGGACGACATGGTCGAAGGAAACCATGAGCAACGAATCGAACTAGAAAGGAAGATGCGGCGTCGCCATCCACACCGTTCAACACGATGGTGGCGGCCGAGGAAGCCAAAGGTGGCCTAAAACGAGCGGCGGTGGTGGGACGACACACGACTGCCAAAGAGAGGAGAGGATGATGTCGAACGAGCGAGAGAGGAGAGAGGACTGGATCAGTGGATAGACGAGTGGGTTTGACCCAATCCACTATGTCGGGTCAGGCCAGCCCATTGGGCCAGGCCCAGTTTTTAAAGAAAACCCTAAATAAATTATTAAAAGACCAAAATACTCTTGAGCCTAAATGAGCTCTAGAAAAATAAATAAAAAATTCTTAAATTATATGTAATATAATAAAATGTTCACAAAAATAATCTCTACCGAAGAAAAATATAACTTTACTTGTTTGAGTTAAATAAGATAAAACTAAATATTAAATGAAATTTAGTAAAATAAGGAAAAATCCTAAAAAAATAAAAATCATTTTTGTTTATAAAAATAAATCTAGTACTCCCTCCGTTTCAAAATATAAGATGTTTTAGATTTGTGAAGAAAATGAATCTAGACTTGTTTTAGTATATAGGTTCACTCAAGTTTAGGATGAATCTACGTACTAAAAGAAGTCTAGATTCATTTTCTTGACAAACCTAAAAAAATTTATATTTTGAAACGGAGGGAGTATTTTATAAAAATACTAACTTAAAAGTTCTACAAATAAAAATTGAAGCAAATATTTAAGGATAACTAATCCTTTATGGAATTTATAAACCTAAGAATAATACTTAAAAATAAATAAAAAATAATTTTAAAGATCTTGAATAAATATATTCTAGTAGAAAAATGTTAAATATATTATTAGAAAGGTTTTTAAAATTTTAAATTAATAAATCTTTATCTATTACCTATTTTGTAAATTCCTTAAGACATTTCTTAAGTAAGAAATAATCACAAATTTATATAAAACCTTAAATATTTTATATCTAAGTACTAATTCCTAAACCATAACTTGGATTCATAATCAAGCTTAAGTATAAATATTAACTTTAAAATACTCTTTTAAAATCTTAAATTCAAATTAAAACCCCTTTAAAATAAATATTATGAATCACTCATATATAATATGATCAGTGGTCTTTATATCTTAATCATCATTAAAATGACTTCAAATCCTAAGAATTTACTAAGATCATCTAATTATGCTCTCATTAATAAGTTACATATTGTTTTCCTAATCACATATCCAATCTCAAATTCATCATTCATTTAAACTGAAAGTGAATGATTCTACATTAACAACTATACTATTCAAAACCTAAAACCTAATAATGTTCCAAAAACATTACACCTTAAGATTCACTTCTAGTCTTATAGTTAACTTTGGTCTGAATAATCATAAATATCTTATTTGAAGTTTATTCATGTTTTTATCGTTAACTTTGGTCACTTATACAACCAATTAAAGTATAATAACTCAACATCAATTGTAACCATAAACAACCCTAATGTAAACCCTAGTAACCTTCAAGATTGATTAACCTAACCTAAACATTAATTTCTTCAAATGTTATTCTTTTTGCCACTTCAAACAACAACTCTATGATAGTGCTTTCAACCCTTAACAACTCAACACATGGACTTTCATCCTAGCTACCAGATGGTAGTTAACCTTAATTATAGATTAATTTGTACTCCATTTTTATATCTTGTATGAGAAAACTTAAGTTCCTTATAAATGCAATTTCTTGTGAAGTAAAAATTGAATATAAACCAACTCTTACAAAATCACAGAAGTTTAACTCACCTATATTATTGGGATTCATTTTGGGAGTTTTATAAATACATAGCATTACTTATGCATAATATCATATTTCTTCTTTAAACATTAGTCCTTACCGGACCAATGATGCTAATTTCAGATATTGGATCTTCTATTTGTCTTGAAGATCATGATTACATAATCTTGCAATCACAAAAGGCAAGTTCACACTTGCTCATGTCCTTTGATTATTTTCTGTAAAGTATTTGCAACTAAAATGTTGTCATCACCTACATTTCAAAAGGGTCATAAAACACTATTTTTGATTACAATGTGAACTATTGGTTACTGATACAGGGTGATCAGCTAATCTATTAAGTCTGATATTTGGGATACCACTTCACAGGTTATATCATGTAGGACTTAACAACCATTATTGCCAATGATTCTTGCGCCATATATTACACGTTAACCATGAGATTTGGAATGGGACAGAGAAGTCAACTAGATCTTCTTCCTTTCGCATGTAGCCAGATGTGCAGGCCGTGGATGTTATCCTTGTAGCGTGATTATGTAATTCATAGAGGATATGCAGCATATGGGTAGGAACCCTCAATGTCTCACGGTAGTTCTGGCATATGAACGGTATGTACTGTCCATTTCCGTAATTCAATAGGTGGGCATGTCGTATACCAAGGAGACATGCAGGGTTGCGGAGAAGGGAAGTGATTAGCTTGGATCATCTACTAGGCCCCACATCACGGAATTGTGGACGGGAATAAGCTCCCCGGTTGTGCAACAAGTATTTGATCTCTCATGGGTAAAGAAATGCACCTCTGAGGAGTGTAAGAACTATAAGTTGTTACTCCCTGTTCCGGGAAGAAGCTGTGAACGCTGTAGGAAAGGAACTCCATGAAAGTTCTGGTAAACCTGTGAAGGCCGACGGACATAGCTTTTCAGAATAAAAGCGACCTTTTAAGAAATATTTTTGAAAACCTGCATAGCCTACGACCTAGTGTCTGTGAATGTAGCTAGTGAATAAAACACTCCATTTTAGTGAACTTGTTGAGTACGCTCGTACTCAACCGTATCTTCTTGACTCTTGCTAGATTCTGAAGCCAATAAAGACGATGTCTACATCAACTTATGCTCAAGAGAATTGTGACCAAAAGCTCAAGTTTTTCAATGAAATCAAGGAAGTCAACATATGCATCAACTAAAGAGAAGACTAAGTTGCTGATTAGATAGGAATATACTCTCTAGCCATAGAACCTAATTCTATAGAGCATTGTAATAATAGCATTTGCAAGTCAAATAGTTTAAATAATAGACTTACTAGTATGATAGCTTTGCGTTGTTATTTTTGGTTCTTCTTTGTAAGAAGTTTCTTTCTCTCTCTATAACCTAGAGTGTTATCTAGATCTTTTATAAAGAGTCGAGTTGTAACCTATAGTTATGTCTTGGACCTGTTGTCTTTCTTTTGTACCACTCTAAGGGATGTAATACTAGTGAACGGTGTTTTATTGGTGTTATGTCAACGACTATAGTGTACTACATCATGCAGTGGTATGCTGGGTCATTGAAATAGGCCCACTCATTTCAGATCGTTTTCTGCCCGTTGGGGAAATTCCACATCGGAGACTCCGGCCTGGAGACCGAAGACTGTGGTCTACATTTGTCTCACACCGGAGATTCTGGATAGTCTCCGGACCATCTCCGGACCCCCATACATAATGTCTTGGGACAGGTCTTGATGCTCCCTCCGAAGACTTGGCAGGAACTTCAGACCTGAGGACATCGGAGACTCCAGAATTTTCACTCTAGAGTTTCCGGTCTACCAGTATACACCGGAGATTCTAGCCTATCTCCAGACCCCCATACAGAAAGTCCTTGGGCTTTGTCTTTGATCCACTCCAGAGGTTTGGGGAGAAACTCTGGTCCACACAAGAGACTTTGGTGTTTGCACACCGGAGATTCCGGTCTGGACATTCCATCAAACTTTTGTTTCATCCAAGGAGGATAGAACCAAATAAGAGGCAAACTTCAAATAGCGATATCTAGAGTTTGGAAATTCCGATTGACCCGAAACCAATATTGGATACCACCAAGTGAGAATATTTCATGTATTATAATGTGAGATACCTCCGTTGGTGAGAAACCTGAAAACCTCCAAGATCAAAAACGCAATAAGATATAAAAGGGAAACCTGTTTTTGATGAACTAGAGCTTGTTATGAATGTTACCATAAGCTCTGGAACTTCACATGGATAAGATCCAAATAAAAACCAAGAAAGATGATGCTAAGTATGCAAATGTTTGAGCTCTCTCAGAAACATATGATCGAGTTACTCACTTGAGAGCCCCTCCTGATAGTGCGGTTATCTATCCTATAAACCGGTCTCCTCAACAAACACTACGATACCAGTAAGAAAGAAACCCTATGAAGATCATACCTTTGCCTTGCGCATATTCCACATGATCTTGATCATGGCGATCTTTTCCTCCTCAAGATGGAACATCTTTCTTGATTGCTCTTCCTTGCACTTGCTTGATGAAGACATGCACTTGCTCCCCCACATACCATGGGGAAACCTCTTCTTTGACCTTGTATTCATCGATCCATGATCACGAGGATGACAAGCTTTACGCATGAGATCTTCTAGATATGGTGCATCTTTAGCTTGCACAACATTTCTTCTAACTCCATTTAGATGATGTCTTGAAGATAGACACGAGGAACTCTATCTTCTTATTCAAGACACATTTGATCTTTTCTTTATTCTTCTTCTTCATTTCTTTTACCTTGAAGCCAACACATGCTCCAAGAAATGCCAATGGACAATTCTTACAAGTGCAACTTGATACAAACATTAGTCTATAGAGATTGTCATTAATTACCAAAACCACACATGGGGGCCCACATGCGCTTTCACTTGGTCGGGTGGTTATAAAGGTGTATGTTGGGTATTCCATAGGAAAAGTTGAGGCCTATGAATCAAGACCGAGATTTGTTCACCCTATGACGGGTAAGATACTCAAGACCGACTTGGTGAGATTACATCCATAATATTGCAACATGTGACTAGATCACGAGTATGTAATATCGCGAGAACAAGTAAAACATAACTTGTGGGTAACGAGATTGAACAAGGTATGTGATACCAAATGGTCAGATCTTGGACAAGTCATATCAAAAAACCAAAGGGAAATGGACTCGACGTTTACAGTTCAAATGACATTGTCATCATGGAATGTACATGGGTCATTATGGGCATCCTGGTCCCGCTACTGATCACTGATGGAGATCATGTATGTGCCATTCCCGATCCATGGAGAAATATACTTAAGGGTATAATGAGTTAGAGATCATGTGTAAATTGGAATCATAATAGAGAAAAAGAAAGCTGGAATTGTTCCAAAGAGAGATATGAAGATGTTCAGAAAAAGGAAGAAATGAAAAGACTAAAAGGTGTTTCGAATAAATGATAATTTATAATATGCATTTATTATATGTTAATTATGAATTAATATATACTAAATAAATATTTAAATTGAAATTTATAGTGCAATTTTCTCATTAGGCCAATACCCTGGAGGAAATTGGCCCAGGAGAAAGCCACCTTGAAAAGAAAAAGGAAAACAACAGGAAAAAATGGTTCTTGCCCCGTGTGGGCCTGGCAGCCCACGTAGGCGCGCGGGTGGGTGCTATGCACCACGCAGGCGGGCCACCACCTTGCAGCCCACATGGAGAACACGAGGATGCGGGCAGGCTCCTGCCCGCCAGCCGATAGCGGGCCGACCTAGGCGGGCTTCGTGGGGCAGGCTGGCTAGTGCGAGGGCGGGTGGGACATGGCCAAGGCCCACCCCGCCAATGCCGCTTCCAGGTATAGATGGGCATTTTTCGAGCTGGGCCGGGCTTCGAGCCAGACCTAAAAAAGACGGTCGTACAAAACCTAGGCCCAAGCCTGGCCCAAACTTGCAAAAAACCACCGGACCGTTGGGCCGCCGGGCTGGGCCTTCCCTCTTTTCAACTTTTTCCATGCCCGAGACCAGCCCGAGTTGCACACGGGCTCTAGATCTACGGCCCAGGTCCGACCCATCAGGATTTTTCCTGGTCGGGTTTCCCATGCCCAGATATACTTCTAGTCCACCTCGCCACTGCCGGGGTTACTGTGCTATGGCAGCTGGGCCGCCCCGGGTCGGCCCACCTAGGTGCGCCCTGTTAGCCCAGCCGGTAGCCCCCCTTTTCATTTTCCTTTGAATTTTCTTTAATCACACATGTGAAAGAACATGTGGGCCCCCATGTGTGGTTTTGGTAATTAATGACAATCTTTATGGACTAATGTGTGTATTAAGTTATACTTGTAGGATTGGTCCATTGGCATCGCTTGGAGCATGTGTTGGCTTCAAGGTCGATGAAATGAGAAGAAGATGTCTTGTGCAAGCTCAAAATGCGGCATCTATAGAAGATCTCATGTTTGATGCTTGCCATCCTCGGTGATCATGGATCGATGATGAAGAATCAAGAAATGCATTCAATCTTGATAAGGGCAAGATCGTCTACATCGAACTCAGGTAGAATGCTCAAGGCAAAGGTATAATCTTGATAGGTTTTCCCTTTTGCCGGTCTCATGTTGTTAGTGGGAGACCGGGTTTAGGATAGATAGCCGTACTATCAAGTGAGGCTCTCGAATGAGTAACTCGATCACATCGTTCGGAGAGAGCTCAAACCTTTGCATACTTGCATCATCATATTTGGTTGTTATTTGTTCTTATCCATGTGAGGATATAGAGCTTGTGGTAATCTCCATAACAAGCTCTAGGTCATCAAAAACGGATTTCCCTTTTATATCTTATTGCGTTTTGATCTTAGAGGTTTTACCGGTTTGTATTTTAGAGATAGGTAAAACCTTCCATTATTTAGTTCTTACTCATGTGAGGATTTAGAGATTGTGTTAATCTCCATGACAAGCTCTAGTTCATCGAAAACGGATTTTATATGCATTTTCTATTATGTTTTCGATGTGGGAGGTTTTATCGGTTCGTCTTTTTGAGAGAGGTTAAACCTTTAGTCATTTGGATATATCCTCCCTTGCTGGACTATGATGTTTATTTGCATGATCTTTTATATCTTGTTGTCCTCTTCGAAACGAGCCCAAGATCATCAAAATCAGAGTCCGGATGCAAAAGTTATGGCCGTTTTCGTTCAGGGATGACCGGTAGTACCGGACCAGGGTCCGGTAGTACCGGAGGTCCGGTAGTACCGCCCCTTTGTACCGGTTGGTACTGAATAAGGTGCGTTTGGTGACCTGGGATCCCCAGGGAATGTCCGGTAGTACCGGGAATGTCCGGTAGTACCGGGATTCGCATTTTTGGGCTTCAACGGTTGGATTTTCGGGGGACCTATTTAAGGGGCCTTCTTCCCCAATGGTTCCCCAACCATTCTTGCAAGTTTTCCCCTCCATTGTTGACCTTCTTGAGCTTGCTTTCTCTCAATACCTCCGATGATTCTTGCATATTCTTGAGGGATTTGAAAGAGGAGATCTAGATCTACAATCCCACCAATCAATCTCTCCTCTAAGTGAGGGGAACATATTGGGATCTAGATCTTGGAGTCTTTTGTGGATTTCCTCCATTGTTCTTCCTCTCTTATTCCCCCATAAGCTTTTGTAGCTTTGGTGGAATTTGGGAGAGAGGGATTTGAGCACCTTTGTGGTGTTCTTGCCATTTGCATTTGGTGCATCGGTTTGAGTTATCCTCGGAGGATTTGGTTCGTGTGACTCATTGGAGTTTGTCCCTCTTGGGTTCTTGGAACCCTAGATGGTTTTGTGGCCTTGGTGGCATTGTGGCCTTTTGTGTCATTTTTTGGGAGCCTCCAATTAAGTTGTGGAGAAGTGCCCCAACCTTGTCAGAGGTTTCGGTTGCCACCGACAAGTGCACCGATAGTGGAAGCGTGGATCGATCCCATTGGGGTGAGATTCACCGAAGAATAAGGGAGGCCTTTTGTGGCGTAGGTGGTTAGATACCACCCCCTCTCCAAACGAGACGTACTCCATGTTGGGAGGAACTCGGTAAAATATCGGTGTCCCCGCGTGCCTCGGTTATCTCTATACCCGAGCTCTTTACTTATGCACTTTACATTGTGATAGCCTTCGTGCTTGAAGTAATATATATCTTGCTATCACTTTTTTGCTTGTATTGCTTAGCATAAGTTGTTGGTGCACATAGGTGAACCTTAGTTGTTCTAGGTTGTGCTTAACAAAGTAAACACTAGTTTTATTCCACCTTTGTTGATCCACTCTAGGAAAAGTTTTAATCGCCTATTCACCCCCCTCTAGGCGACATCCGTATCCTTTCAATTGGTATCAGATCCCGGTCTCTCATTTTAAGCTTCACCGCCTTGAGAGTAAAGATGTCGGCTAGAGGATTAGTGCATAATTATATATTCATATTCGATGGCACAAATTATGATATATGGAAATCTCGCATGCTTGATTTATTTCGCAAAGCTCACCCAATTATCGTGGAATATCTATGTATGGGTTTCTCTTCTTCTATGGATCCCCAAAATGAATCTTTAGAGAAGTTTAACTCTAGTATAGATGCTCTAGCTACTAAAACTCTTTTACAAGTTGTGAGCAATGTCGTTCTTTCTTCTATCATGCCTTATTCAAGCGCTCGTGAGATATGGACCAAGCTTCAAGCTAAATATAGCAAGTCCAACATTATTGAAGACGATTGTGTTGCTTCCACTTCCGGTCGAGATGAGTTCTCATCGTCTACCACTTCACCAACATGTGATTTTTCACAAGGTAATGATACGGTGAATGGTGATAGAAATTACAATGAGGATAGTGTGCTTACTGTTTGTAATCCTTCATCCCTATCTAGTTGCAATGATCTATCTTTGGACTTTAACACTTCTAGCACTCACAACTCCTTACATGCTAGTGTTGATAGTCCTTGCATATCATGTAGTAATGACTTGAATAAATCTCATGAGGATATGCTTGTGTTGTCTCGTTGCCATGATAAAAATGCTTCTATTTCCTCTAGTGCTTGTGTTGCTAACCATGTAGAGGAAATCGAAGATTCTATGGGCCAAGATAAGGTTTTGAATGAAACCACAAATGCAATCTCATCTTCACCTTCTTCAGGTACCCACCTATGCCTTATGGCTAGTGTCACATCCCAAGATTTTCCAAATCTTGTAATGTGAAAAATAAATGAATAAAATAAAACTTTGATGATTTTCAGGGCCAGAAGAAACTTTTTGAATTTAATTGGAACTTCAAACCAATTTGAATCAAATAAAATCCTAAAGGAATTTAAAAAAAATTAAATAAACAATAAACTTCAAAACCTTTAAAATTACAATTTTGGATCTTTCAATAAAAGATTTTGTTTTCAAAAGAAAAGGATAGATTTACAAATAAAGATTATTTTATAAAGCCAAATTAAACCTTGGCCAAGCTTTTGAAATAAAAATATTTCTATTTGATAAAAATAGTAAAGGTTTATTCAAAATAAATTAATAAGGATTTAATATCCAATTTTATTTAAGTAAAGGTTTTATTATTAATAAACCATCAAAGACTTGGTTATTGTTTAAAATTAAGTTTTTCCAAGTATTTTATATTCTCAAATAAAACCTACTGAAGTATTTTGATTTTATTTATATTTCAAATAAAGATTTTAAATAAAACAAACCCTACTTGATTTATTAACTAAGGTCCATTCTATTTAATTATTAATGGAACCTAAAATAAAAGGTTATTTTGTTTTAAAACAAGTTTCCAAGTATTCCTTATTTCCAAATAAAACCTACTGATTTGAATTTGAAAATATTTGGATTTCAAATGGAAATTTTATTAAATAAATCAAACCCTATTTGATTAAATAGCTAAAGGGCTATTTTATTTAAATATTAAATAGATCCTAAAAATGAATAAAAATATTATTTTATTTTGAGATTTGGTTTATGTTGATAAACATAACCAAAAACTTATTTAAGTGTGGTGATTATTTGAATTGGTTGAATGTTTGAATAATTGATTGAAAATTCAAAACAGAAATTGATTTGGAAAATAGAAAAAGGTTTCAAACAGAAAAAAATAGAAACTGGCCGACCCAGCCCAGCTAAAGCCCACCCCAGCCCAGCAGCCCATTTTCCCCACCCCTCCGACGAAACGTTTTCGCACTCAAACCCACACCCGCGAGGACACTGACGACTGGGCCCCGTTCCCTTTCCCTTTCTCACTGATCAGAGGACCCCACCGCCACGTCCCTCTTCTTCCCCACCCCACGACATGTTCTTCCTCCCTCGCCGGCCATTGCAGGCTTTGTTTCGCGGCTTGAATTCGCCTTAACACGGCCACCTTAACTCGCAGCGACCAGGCACATTTAAACGCCAGTGACTCCTCTCCGTTTTCCCTCTGTTTCCTCCCCCAAGCACGCCCCCAGGCCGCCCTAATTTCTCCCCGAGCAACTCTGTCTCCGACGAGCCTCCACCTTCGAATCCGGCCGAGCCACACCACCTCCTGCCTCCCCGAACACACGAGCACGCTCACAGCATCCTGGCGCATCTTCCCGTGCCAGTCATTCATCCGCGGGTGCCCTGTAACCTCGGCTTCGACGACGACCTGCAGCACCGCCGTCTGCCTCTTTCTCCGACGAAGCTTCCAGGTAGTAACTGGCCACCCCTTGTCCTTCCGATGATACGCCTGTGTCCAGTGCACTCGCCCGCATCTAACCCTATCATTCTCTTGCTTTCTGGTGGACTACAGCCCCGTCCCCGTCAACAAACAGAAGCTCCTGGCGCCAGCCCTAACTCCGGTGAGGAATCCCGCCCGTCCTCGTGCGCCCCTTCACCAACCAAGGGCAGGTTGAGCATCCCCGTGCCACGGCGATCACAGTGATCCACCTCTCCTCCTTCCTCACTTCCTGTAACGTCGACTCCGCCGCCGTCTGGCCGCTCCGCCACCAGACGCCACCGTCAGCGCCGCCAGTTCCTGGCAAACGCTTGGTAGCCATAGGATCTTAATCGCGTGGCCACGATAGATTGACTGAGCGAAGAGGTACGCTTGCCCCTGTGCCGCACGATCCACTTTAGATCTAACGGCTGCTGTCAGTCGATCCGCGCGAACCATTTTCAGCGAATTAAAACGTGCCGCGTGTCACCAGAAGTTTGGAAAATAGAATTTGAACCTGATTAGAATGCAAATTTGTAATTGCTATAACTTTCAAACCACACGTCCAAATTTTGTAAATTTTATATCAATGAAATCAGGGGAACAAGCCCTAGCCAACCATGGCATTTGTTTAGCAAAAAGCTTTTGGAAAAATGGTTGTTTTTGCAGAAACATTTGTATGCTTGTTAAGGTTGTGAAAATTGTTTAAAAATGAATTTGGGGATAAAATCTTTGGCAAAAGGTGTATTTTGAACATACTGACCCTAGGAAACACTTAGTGGATTCAAAAATGTATTTGGTGAAGGAAAAGAATGATTCTTTGATTTAAAACTATTTCTAGTCAAATAGAAATGTAGTTTATTTATTAAAAATGGTTTTGGAAGAAAACATTTGGAAAATGTTTTGTTTTAAACTCACTGACCCCAAATCCCAAGTTTTGTGAATTGAAAACATATTTGGTGAAACCCTATAGATTAATGCCTTAGTAAAAATATTTCTACACCACATAAAATGATACTTTGTTTTGAAAATGTTTTAGGAAGTGAAACCTCTTGGAAATGACTTTGCCACTTTACAAAATGACCAATGGGTGTATTCAAATGTTTATGACCCATTAGGAAACACTTTTTCAAACAAAACAAAGCTTGGCATGTTTGCATGCATTACCTTGACTTTGTTATTTTATGTGATGTTTTGCTTGATTGGTAGATTGAGTTTGTGCCTTGCTTGATTGAATTGTAGTGACTTGAAGAGTGTGATTGTTGCAAGGACAAGGAGTGAGCTTATACCCTCTACCAAAAAGGCAAGTGATGCTTCATATCTTTTTGTCCCATTACTTTCTCTATGCATTAGTGTTTTTCTCTAAGTAAAACTTGCATGGAACTTTTGCTAAGTATAAACCTTGCTATAGGAAAACCTAGTAGATGAATCCTTAGTAGGATTTTTCCTAAGTTAAGACTCCTGCTACTATCCAGCTTAGCCTAGCTAATAGAAAACATGGGTGGAATATATATTCACACTATGGAAAAATTTCTAAGTCTGAGGACTTGTGTTTTGTTTAATAAAACAACTAAGTTAATGAATCACCTGGGTGGAATGGGACTTGCTTGGTGGTTTTTGGTTGAGTGGTTACACAAGGCCAGAGGACTGGTGAACCTTGTGTATCTCACTTGTGGATGGCCACCCAGGAACAAAGAGATTTGAGATGTCAAATGTTGAGAAGCTTCAAGTGCAACCACTTGGCAATATGGGCTCTACCATGATCATATAGGTTGCAAGAACTTAGCCATATGGACAGTGGGTGGTAGTGTTTGATAGGATGGAGCGCGTCCATTTTGGTCTAAGGGAAAGCTTCTGAAAGATCTTGTCTTGGGAAACCAAGTCTTGTGGGGAAAGTGCACCACCTCTGCAGAGTGTAAAATCTAAGTACTTAGCCATGTCCCTGGTAAAGGACAATTTGAGCATCAAGACATGGAAGCAATCAAGAATCTCATCATTCCAATTTCTAAGTTAAAATCTTGTGGTTTGAACAAGGGTTGTTTGAAATCTTCAATCTTTGATTGAGAGATGCCTTGTAAAGGATCTTCAATCTTTGATTGAGAAAATGATTTTGTCAAAGCAAAAACTTAGTATTTTCAAATGTTAAGGAAAAATCCATTTTGAGCAATGCAAGCCTCAACTCCACTTAGCCAAAAGCATATAGATGATAGACTCCACTATACTACCATAGTATCACTTGCCAATACAATTCAAATGTGTTGACCTTTGTGGCTGTAACTTGTATGTTGCAGGTTTGATTGTTTAGTGAAGATTGTTTGATTAGGATTACAAAGTCTACAACCAACATCTGCCTGTGGTACTTGAAGATGAAGGACCCATACTTATAGTTATTCCGCTGCAATGTAATGTAATAGCCAAATGAGCTATGTTTGATGTAATAAACTTATGTTATTCCTGGTTATAAAGTTACATTATGACCTTTGTTTCTTGATATTACATCTAAACTGTGGATGCTAGCTATTGATCCAGGGACTAGCATTGTAAACACAGGAGGAATCTACCTTATTAGGTTGAGACCCCTACAGCTAGGGATTCAAAGGTAACTCCTACTTTGGAACCCATTACCCCTTGTGATGAGGAGGATGTGGATAAGATGGAAGAAGGGCTTAATATTGATGATTTATATGAAAAGGGTGAGATTTTTTATCGTGCCCTTGTTAAAAATGATATTGCTTGCTCTAACTTTGTTGAAATGTTGGACTTTTCTATTAAGAGCAAAGAACATATTGATAAGTTAGAAACACAAATTGAGGTGCATGATAACAACTTTGATAAAGTGTGTAGTATTGAGCGTTAGTATGCTAATATAATTGGAAACTTAAATAAAGCTCTTGAAGAGGAACAAACCACTAAGGAATCTTGTAACATCCCAAAAGTGCAACACTTGGATCATCAAACTCTAATCATTATTCTAAATAAAATTATGGAAGCATGCATGTGAGTATGCATTTCATTTTGAATTCTTTGAAACACCTTGTTTGTGTGTTTCATTGCTTGTAAATGGATGCTTAGGTGAAATAAACATCATCTAACATTTCCCACACTTTTCCTAAAGACAAGTAAATCAAAACAAATAAAATAAGGGAATGGTCATTTTGACCAATTTAACTCCCATGCCTACTTTGTCTGTCTCAAACTTTTAGAACCTAACATAAACTTTTCTGGATCTTTGCACCCCTTGATTGTACTCATAACAAAGTATCAAGGCCCACCTTGTGATCATCCAAAATCTTTCAAATGCATAGTTTAAATAACAATTCAAAATTGAATCTATATCATATGGGAAGATCCCACCTTTTCAAAAAACCACTCAAACAAGCTCAACTTTCAAAACCCAAGCATCTGCATACTCACCAGCACCAACCTAGCACACCCACCAAAATCCTTTTCAAAATTAAAAACTTGAATTCTTGCGGCCGTTTCATCAAACACTTGGCAGACACAAATCATCAAAACCCTAAACACTATAGTGAGCAGTGATTCAAGCCTAACTTGTTCCCTCTTTAGCTCACAACCATCTCAGTAGATCATCCAGCAAGTTAAACCAAGCACTAGCCTCACTGTAAGCTGGGCAATGCCATCAATGGTGAACAGCCGAAGCTAACCATGCCATCCCAGTGGAGACAGCAAGCTAGGAGAAGATTTAGCCATTCCAACCTTGTCTAGGAGGCATCCCACCGTCCATCGCCACTCCCTCTCCCAGCCGCGAGCGTTGCCAAACCTTGGACCACACACACGGACCGCACCCAGCTCACCAGCAACCATGCGCCAGAGCGCCACCCTCGATCGAAGCCCACAGACCGCGTGCCGCCCTCGCCGCGTGCATACTCGATCACCACCGACCCAGGAGACCGCCAGACATCCCCGTTCGCCGCCCCATGCCGCACAGCCACCGCTCGCCATCGAAGACGCCGCCTCTGCCGCGCAGAGCATCGCCCGTTCTAGACCAAACCGCACCGCCCCTACGCGCGCATTAAAGCCGTAGAGCATCACCAGGAGACCACCAAGCGATCGCCACCGCTGGCCATGCCTCTAGCAGCCCGTAGCCATGTCGCCACCGTCGCCTGCCCATTCAGTTCGGTCTCGCCGTCGAGCCTATAAAAGGAGGACTCCCCCGCTCGAATTCTTCACACCATTCCACTCCTCTCTCACCCAGAACCACCCCACCTCAGTCCCGGAGTAAGGCGAGCAGCGCATCGCCGGAATTGCGCCGGAGCAGGCCGCCTTTGGAGAAGAAGGGCGCCGTTGATTTCGTCCACCCCAGGAGCTGCCACGACCACCCCTGAGTTCGCCGTCGTCGACTTCGTCCTTCGCCCGCCTCGCCGACCCTTGCCTGCACCCCGGTGAGCCCCCGAAGACCCCCACTGGCCGCGCTAGGTTTCTGTCTCGCCGGCGCTGCTCAACGTCGATGATGACCCTCAGCCGTTGGATTAGAACCAGATCGAATGCACCACATCGCCCCATACCGCTTCGCACCCCCTCGTCTCACTGACGCGTGGGGACAACCACTTAACCAGCCCGCGTAAGCGCTGCGCTTAGCAGGCCGGCCCAGTATCGTTTCCCGCGCAGCCCAGTTATTTGAATTAAACCTTTTCCATTTCATTTCAAACACACTTCTGTACCCATTTTCAAAAATCTACCCAGGTCGATTCAGTGCACCAAATTGAATGAAACCAATTTTGTTGGAAAGGTCTGTGAATGCTGAATCCAAGCCTGTTGGATTCAAGTCATTTGGATTTGTAGATCATCCTTGGTAAAAATAACAAGGCAGAAGCTTTTCTGCATTCAAACATTTTTCAAAGTTAAACCACAATAGCTTTTGAGTTGATTCCAACTCTCAAAAATCACATTTAACCATACCTTTCAGAATATATAAAAATATATAGGTTTACTTATAGAAATAATGTTTAAGTAATAAAAGAATGCCACATAGGCATTTCTAGACACATTATTTAATTAAAATAAAAGGGTAAAACATTATTGAATTGTGACATCACTTTAAATCACATTCCCATGTACTAAAATGTGTGGTGATGACATGTGTCAACGTGATCCCATGTTTGGTTTGGAGAATATTAAATCTTAAGTAGTTTTTCAATGAGTAGAAATTACTTTTCTAAAAATAAAAGGGATTTAAACCAAACCTTAATCTTGTAATGTTAGTGATGATGCTAGATCATCTATAGGACCCTTTTGTGTGATGATTGCAAGTAGTTAAGTATTGCTTGGTGATTGTGTACATCGTATTTATTTATAGACGCTAGTACCGACCAAGGATACGAGGAGGAAGGAGGATTCTACGAAGAAGAAGCCGAGGAGAACTTCAACCACTGCTCTGCACAAGGAAAGCTAACACTTGCAAGATACTCTACTTTAGCAAGCCTTACTAATCAAGTTGACCTATGCAAGCTTATACTTGCAATTGTGCAAGCAAATACTTGCTTGTTACCATGCCAACTATATGCCTTAAGAATATGTGATCATACCCACTTGATAACCCAATCCTAGTTTTATTTGCAAGCTTCTACTTTATTTCTTTATCAAAGCCTTAACTTAGAGTTTACTCAAGTGACTTATAGATCCTAGAAAGATATATTTGAAGGTTGCATAAAGAGCATAAAATTTGGCCTAAGTTAGAAACCTTGATATCATCCTAAGATATAAGGTTGTACTTAGTTGAAACTCCACTAGTTTACCACCCCTCATTAGTGCTACCCCCACTTGTAGATGCTAGTGCTAAGCATAAAACTTGATCAACTTTAGATGGGAATACTTGGTGAAAATGGTTATGAAAACCTTAGAATGATGGATCATTCGACTGAGATGTTTTGACATATGTTTCTGAACACCAGATGATTTTGGTGATGAAAATGTTGAGGCATGAGCCTTAGCCCTTTATAAAACTGATGGTTGTCTGGATGCGATACCATTCCAATTTTATTGTACAACCACAATATCCGAAGATTGGGCAGGGCTTGACTAGAAGCTTATATACCTTAGTATTAGTTCCCTCACAGCCAAGGTCTGAGCTGAGGCTACCTTGTGAAGTTTGTCCACCTGTGCAGTACCCAAGATGACAGTTGGTCATGGTTGGGAGGCCAAACTCACAGGAGAGGTGCTTATACTAGGGCGTGTAATTGAAAGGTTAGGATTGATTATCCGCATACTGAGTATGGTGAATTCAGGATCTGTTCCTGACGGATGTATCGAATGTTGTGGTGAAAGTGTATAATCTCTGCAGAGTGTCAAACTATTCGAATAGCCGCGTCCGCGGTTATGGACAGTTGGAGTGGCCATACTGTTCCCCCGTCAGATGTTTTCAAAATGACTTGTGAAATGCATTGAGACTTTGACTTGACCACAACAGAGTTGTGACATGAGTTACAAGATCCCACTTAGGAGTTATAAAATTGTGACTAGCTTTGTAACTTAGTAGAGATAAATCTGGCCTTTGCAAAACAACCCTAGAGCCTAGTGTCCTATTATCCAAAAACCCCTTTACTTGTTAGTATTAGTTTGCGAGTACTTAAAGAGTACTCATGGCTTTGTCCCTGGCTATTCCCGTGGCCAGACTATGAAGAGGAGTACTTGGAGGAGGGACCCCAGGAAGGTTACGACAACTAGGATCATCTCCCATCGTCAGCATTGCCTGTGACCCCGAAAATGGAGCGTCACCTACGCTACCGTTATTATTACGTATTCCGCTGCTTGAAGTTGTATTAAGAACTGGATCATGAGATCCCTATTTGTGTAATACCTTATATATGGTTTGTAATGGATGATATACTGTGGTATCCAATTCTGTTATGTCTCGCAAAAATGGTAATCCTAGGATTGTGATGTATGGCATAAGAGGCATCTGGGATTAAAAATCCGTCTCTGTGGGCAAAGCATCAATCAAATCAAGGGAACCCGCTTTGAGTTCTGCCCAAGGCGTGATGCAAATGGACAACCACTGGAAGCCCCATACCACCCCGAGCTGAAGACTCAATTGGACCATCTTAGCTTCATGATGTACGATCGTCAGCAGGAGGTTGATAATTGCCGTGAGTACTCCAACCACAAGTCTGCCATCATGAAGACCAAGGATCAGACCATCACCATGCTAGCGAAGGATCCAAGTCTCGCCGCCGTCAGCTCGACAAGAAGGAGCGCATCATTGCCCGTCTCCGCCACCGCATCTCATATTTGGAAGAGACCATCCACGAGAGAGACATGCAGTTGGAGGAAAGGGAGAATGCCGGAGAGGATCTTCTTGGAGACCCCTAATCCTATCTCAGCGATGATGATGATTTTTTGGAGGATCAGGCTATGGACTTCTTCACCGATGAGGATGATTTCGCCTTCATCGATGATGATGAAGATGATGAAGCCACATATTCCGAGGAGTAGTAGCACTTGAGCACTAGCGTAGTGATTAGTATTCGGTCCCACTGTATTGTAGTTTTCAGAATGGTTCTTTAAACCATCTGTTTTTCCTTGTTGTGGTGGGTGTTGTATCGTGTGAATGAATGAATGAAAAGCAAGTTGCTAGAAAACTCGGAGTCAAACTTTAAAAACTTTTCAAAGTCCCTGAAACCTTAGAAATTTCCCTCTTTCTCATAATCTATATAAATCTTCAGATGCCACGCGGAGGAAGTGGTTCATCCCTGGACCCGATGTTGCCGATCCTGCAAATGTTGACTTCTGACCGCCAAGCTGAAAGAGCGGAACGTCAAGCCAACCTAGCCACCCTGCAACAGATAGCTCAGCTTGCGCACAACAACCAAGGCCACGGAAATCAAGATAACCATGGATCTAAGCTCAAGAATTTCCAGAATACCAACCCACCTGTTTTCACTAAGTCAGAAGAGCCCCTAGATGCCGATGATTGGTTGCAAACCATGGAAAATAACCTAGAAGTCGCCGGAGTGGAAGCCAACGAGAAAGTTCTATTTTCCACCCACTATCTAGCCGGAGATGCCAGGGCATGGTGGAACAGTGTTCGTGCAATGACCGGAGGATAGATGATGACCTTGGAGGAATTCAAGGTCAAGTTCAGCAGAACCCATGTGCCACCGGGTTTGATCAAGAGGATGAGAGACGAGTTCAGAGAACTGAAGCAAGGAAGGATGACTGTAGTGTAATACCGTGACAAATTTTTGTCATTAGCTAGGTATGCCCCGGATGAGATTGACACCGAAGCCAAGAAGAAAGAAAGATTCCTGAATGGTCTGCATGATGAGATGCAGACAGTGTTAGTCAATATCCCCTTTGCTGATATTGAAGCCCTTGTCGACTCTGCTATCCAGATGGAAGGAAAGATTAACCAAGCCAATGAGAACCGCAAGCGTCGTATGATGCATCAGCCAGGAACCCATCAGACCCCAAAGTATCGCCCTAACCCATCTCTAGGATTTGCCCCGAGAACCAACAGACCCCCGATAAACCGTCCGACCTATCCCAACCGTGGAAACCCTAGGCCCGGAGGGAATCCCAACAACCCCGACAACTCTAGCAATTTCAACCGTGCCCCACCAAAGTTCAACACCAACAATGCTGCCACCAACACCAACACTGCCCCGAGGACTAGAAGCAATGCGGTGCCTGTAGCGGCAAAGGACAAGTCGCAAGTGACTTGTTATGACTGTGGAAATAAGGGTCACTACTCCAACAAGTGCCCCAACAAGAAGAATGCCGCAACACCCAACGCTAATGCCCCAGATCAGCAGCAGCGTCGTGTTCAGCCCGGAAGAAGGTTTGCCCCAAGGATTTCACTCAACCGCAATGGCCGTCTTTTTCTCATGCATGCTGAAGAAGATCAGGAAGCACCAGACGTCGTGCTGGGTATGTTTTCTGTTAATTCAGTACTTGCAAGGGTGTTGTTTGATTCTGGTGCATCGCATTCATTTGTCACCAAAGAGTTTGCATGCACTAGTAAAATTCAACCAACCAAACTGAAGCATGTAATGATTGTTCAAATTCCCGGATCAACCACCAAAGCTAGGCAAATTTGCAAAGCCGTCCCTATCCGAATCCATGGCATAGATTTTTATGCTAATCTGATAGTACTCGGAACTAAAGGTTTGGAAGTAGTACTAGGAATGGATTGGATGTCCAAACATAAAGGATTGATTGACTGTGCCAAGAAAGCCATCACCATGACCAGTACAGCCGGAATATCAGTCGAGCATATATCTGAAACCTTACCTCGTCAATTCAAGTGCAACAAGAGTATAGCCCAACCTACCATTGACCAAGTCCGGATAGTCTGTGAATACCCCAATGTATTTCCAGATGTTTTGCCCGGTATGCCCCCAGATCGGGATATCGAGTTTATCATCGAACTAATCCCCGGAACAGGACCCATAGCCCAGAGACCCTATAGTATGAACCCATCGGAGCTACAAGAACTGAAGAAGCAACTGGATGCCATGCTATAAATCGGATTGATTCAACCAAGTGCGTCACCATGGAGATCACCTGTCTTGTTTGTAGACAAGAAAGATGGAGGTAACCGTTTGTGTACGGATTATCGGAAGTTGAATGATGTCACCATCAAGAACAAGTACCCCTTGCCCAAGATAGAAGATTTGTTTGATCAGTTGATCGGTGTCAAAGTGTTTTCTAAGATTGATCTTAGAACTAGTTATCATCAACTCAAGATTCGTGCAGAGGATATTCCAAAGACTGCCTTTACCACCAGATATGGATTATACGAGTATACTGTCATGTCTTTTGGATTAACCAGTGCCCCTACTTATTTCATGAACCTCATGAATAAGATTTTTATGGACTTCCTGGATAAGTTTGTCGTTGTTTTCATCGATGACATTCTGATTTACTCCAAATCAGAAGACGAACATGAGCTACACCTAAGGACCATTCTTGGAACCCTTAGAGAGCATCAGTTGTATGCCAAGTTTAGCAAATGTGAATTCTGGTTATAGGAGGTAGGATTCCTCGGTCACATTGTATCAGCCGGAGGAATTGCCGTAGACCCTGCCAAAGTAAAAGATGTAGAAGATTGGAAAGCCCTAACCACTCAAACCCAAGTTCGTGCATTTCTCGGATTGGCGGGATATTACTGCAAGTTCGTAGAAGGATTCTCGAGTATTGCCAGACCGATGACCCAATTGCTAAAGAAGGACAAGAAGTTTGAATGGACTGACAAATGTGGAGCGAGTTTTCAAGAACTCAAGAGAAGATTGATTTCATCCCCAATCTTGATCATGCCGGATATCACGAAGCCCTTCGATGTGTATTGTGGCGCATCCAAGATCAGTCTCGAATGTGTGCTAATGCAAGAAGGCAAAGTTATATCTTATCTATCTCGACAATTGAAGCAACATGAGCAAAATTACCCAACCCATGATCTTGAACTCACAGCCGTAGTTCTAGCCCTGAAGACATGGAGACATTACCTGATGGGAAATCGTTGTGAGATTTATACGGATCACAAGAGTCTGAAGTATATATTCACTCAGAAGGAGCTGAATATGAGACAGAGGAGATGGATTGAGCTAATCAAGGATTATGATCTGGCCATTCACTATCACTTTGGTAAAGCCAATGTGGTAGCAGATGCCCTTAGCAGATTGCCATGCCGTTTGAACTCCATGATTTTAAAGGAGCAACCAAGCTTGCACAAAGAGATGGAAGATTTCCGAATGGAATTAGTGAGCGAAGGATTTTTGGCTAGCATAGAGCTTCAACCCACTTTGATCAGCCAGATCAAAGAGGCGCAGAAAGGAAATGCTAGTATTGATGGAATCAAGCGTCGTATCGGTACATGCAAAGTACCCGGATTCACCGAAGACGAAGAAGGAGTTCTGTGGTACAAAGGACGCCTTCGTGTACCAGCAGATTCTGAGTTGAAAGAAGTTATTCTGAAGGAAGCTCATGATACTCTTTATTCTATCCACCCCGGAGGAACAAAGATGTATCAAGATTTGAAGGAGCAATTTTGGTGGCATAAGATGAAGAGAGAAATCGGAATCTATATCGCTAACTGTGATATATGTCAGCGAGTCAAAGCAGGACATCAAAGACCCGCTGGATTGTTGCAACCCTTGCAGATTCCGGAATGGAAATGGGATTCCGTTGGAATGGACTTTATCACTGGACTGCCTACTTCTAGTAGGGGAAGTGACTCTATCTGTGTCATAGTGGACAGATTGTCCAAAGTTGCCCATTTCTTACCCGTCAAGACCACATATCAGAGTTCGAAACTAGCGGAGTTGTACATCGCTAGGATAGTTAGTTTGCACGGAGTCCACAAGAACATTGTATCGGATCGAGGAACTCAGTTTACCTCGAGATTCTTGAAGAAAGTTCAAGAAGGTTTAGGAACCCGCCTAGATTTCAGTACCGCGTATCACCCTCCAACCGATGGACAAACGGAGCGAGTAAATCAAATACTCGAAGATATGCTGAGAGCCTATGTGTTAGTATATGGATCCAAGTGGGAAGACTGTCTGTCATTTGCAGAATTTTCATACAATAACAGTTATCAAGCTAGTTTGCAAATGGCCCCATTTGAATTCATGTACGGAAGAAAGTGTCGCACCCCTTTGAACTGGTCGGAAGTAGGAGAAAGTCAGATTTTCGGACCCGACATCCTATGAGAAGCAGAAGAGAAGGTTCACAAGATTCGTGAGCACCTCAAGACCGCCCAATCCAGACAGAAGAGTTACACCGACAAGAGACGTCGAGACCTCGCCTTCAACATAGGAGATTTTGTTTATCTGAAAGTGTCGCCATTGAAGGGAATGCTACGTTTCCAACTCAAAGGAAAGTTAACCCCAAGATATATCAGACCTTTCAAGATTTTGAACCGTCGAGGAGAAGTATCGTATCAATTGGAACTACCCGAAGATATGTCAGCAGTGCATAATGTGTTCCATATCTCGTTACATCGCAAGTGTCTCAAAGTTCCAGAGAAGACGGAAGTGTTCAAGAATATCGATCACCGGACCATAGAGATCAACGATGACCTAACCTATCCCGAAGTACCCATCCGTATTTTGGAAGAAGCCTTCAGAACTACCCGAACCCGAAGCATCAAGTTTCTCAAGATTCAGTGGAGGAACCACACAGAAGAGGAAGCTACCTGGGAGCGCGAAGATCACATCAGGACGGAGTTTCCCGATCTCTTCAAATCCTAGGTAATCTTTTTCGTCCTTTTTCAAATCTGAGGACGAGATTTTGTTTAAGGGGGGAAGGTTTGTAACATCCCAAAAATGCAACACTTGGATCATCAAACTCTAATCATTAACATTAGGGTTAACAAAAACTTTTCTAAATAAAATTATGGAAGCATGCATGTGAGTATGCATTTCATTTTGAATTCTTTGAAACACCTTCTTTGTGTGTTCCATTGCTTGTAAATGGATGCTTAGGTGAAATAAACATCATCTAAACATTTCCCACACTTTTCCTAAAGACAAGTAAATCAAAACAAATAAAATAAGGGAATGTTCATTTTGACCAATTTAACTCCCATGCCTACTTTGGCTGTCTCAAACTTTCAGAACCTAACAGAAACTTTTCTGGATCTTTGCACCTCTTGATTGTACTCATAACAAAGTATCAAGGCCCACCTTGTGATCATCCAGAAACTTTCAAATGCATAGTTTAAATAACAATTCAAAATTGAATCTATATCATATGGGAAGATCCCACCTTTTCAAAAAACCACTCAAACAAGCTCAACTTTCAAAACCCAAGCATCTGCAGATTCACCAGCACCAACCTAGCACACCCACCAAAAATCTTTTCAAAATTCAAAACTTGAATTCTTGCCGCCATTTCATCAAACACTTAGCAGACACAAATCATCAAAATCCTAAACACTATAGTGAGCAGTGATTCAAGCCTAACTTGTTCCCTCTTTAGCTCACAACCATCTCAGTAGATCATCCAGCAAGTTAAACCAAGCACTAGCCTCACTGTAAGCTGGGCAATGCCATCAATGGTGAACAGCCGAAGCTAACCATGCCACCCCAGTGGAGACAACAAGCTAGGAGAAGATTTAGCTGTTCCAACCTTGTCTAGGAGGCAGCCCACCGTCCATCGCCACTCCCTGTCCCAGCCGCGAGCGTTGCCAAACCTTGGACCACACGCACGGACCGCACCCAGCTCGCCAGCAACCATGCCGAGCATGCGCCAGAGAGCCACCCTCGACCGAAGCCCACAGACCGCGCGCTGCCCTTGCCGCGTGCATACTCGATCACCACCGACCCAGGAGACCGCCAGACATCCCCGTTCGCCGCCCCATGCCGCACAGCCACCGCTTGCCGTCGAAGACGCCGCCTCTGCCGTGCACAGCATCGCCCGTTCCAGACCAAACCGCACCGCCCCTACGCGCGCATTAAAGCCGTAGAGCATCGCCAGGAGACCACCAAGCGATCGCCACCTCCGGCCATGCCTCTAGCAGCCCGTAGCCATGTCACCACAGTCGCCTGCCCATTCTGTTCGGTCTCGCCGTCGAGCCTATAAAAGGAGGACTCCCCCGCTCGAATTCTTCACACCATTCCACTCCTCTCTCACCCAGAACCACCCCACCTCAGTCCCGGAGTAAGGCGAGCAGCGCATCGCCGGAATTGCGCCGGAGCAGGCCGCCTCTGGAGAAGAAGGGCGCCGTTGATTTCGTCCACCCCAGGAGCTGCCACGACCACCCCTGAGTTCGCCGTCATCGACTTCGTCCTTCACCCGCCTCGCCGACCCTTGCCTGCACCCCGGTGAGCCCCCGACGACCCCCACTGGCCGCGCTAGGTTTCTGTCTCACCGGCGCTGCTCAACGTCGATGATGACCCTCAGCCGTTGGATTAGAACCAGATCGAATGCACCACATCGCCCCATACCGCTTCGCACCCCCTCGTCTCACTGACGCGTGGGGACAACCACTTAACCAACCCGCGTAAGCGCTGCGCTTAGCAGGCCGGCCCAGTATCGTTTCCCGTGCAACCCAGTTATTTGAATTAAACCTTTTCCATTTCATTTCAAACACACTTCTGTACCCATTTTCAAAAATCTACCCAGGTCGATTCAGTGCACCAAATTGAATGAAACCAATTTTGTTGGAAAGGTCTGTGAATGCTGAATCCAAGCCCGTTGGATTCAAGTCATTTGGATTTGTAGATCATCCTTGGTAAAAATAACAAGGCAGAAGCTTTTTTGCATTCAAACATTTTTCAAAGTTAAACCACAATAGCTTTTGAGTTGATTCCAACTCTCAAAAATCACATTTAACCATACCTTTCAGAATATATAAAAATATATAGGTTTACTTATAGAAATAATGTTTAAGTAATAAAAGAATGCCACATAGGCATTTCTAGACACATTATTTAATTAAAATAAAAGGGTAAAACCTTATTGAATTGTGACACCACTTTAAATCACATTCCCATGTACTAAAATGTGTGGTGATGACATGTGTCAACATGATCCCATGTTTGGTTTGGAGAATATTAAATCTTAAGTAGTTTTTCAATGAGTAGAAATTACTTTTCTAAAAATAAAAGGGATTTAAACCAAACCTTAATCTTGTAATGTTAGTGATGATGCTAGATCATCTATAGGACCCTTTTGTGTGATGATTGCAAGTAGTTAAGTATTGCTTGGTGATTGTGTACATCATATTTATTTATAGACGCTAGTACCGACCAAGGATACGAGGAGGAAGGAGGATTCTACGAAGAAGAAGCCGAGGAGAACTTCAACCACTGCTCTGCACAAGGCAAGCTAACACTTGCAAGATACTCTACTTTATCAAGCCTTACTAATCAAGTTGACCTATGCAAGCTTATACTTGCAATTGTGCAAGCAAATACTTGCTTGTTACCATGCCAACTATATGCCTTAAGCATATGTGATCATACCCACTTGATAACCCAATCCTAGTTTTATTTGCAAGCTTCTACTTTATTTCTTTATCAAAGCCTGAACTTAGAGTTTACTCAAGTGACTTATAGATCTTAGAAAGATATATTTGAAGGTTGCATAAAGAGCATAAAATTTGGCCTAAGTTAGAAACCTTGATATCATCCTAAGATATAAGGTTGTACTTAGTTGAAACTCCACTAGTTTACCACCCCTCATTAGTGCTACCCCCACTTGTAGATGCTAGTGCTAAGCATAAAACTTGATCAACTTTAGATGGGAATACTTGGTGAAAATGGTTATGAAAACCTTAGAATGATGGATCATTCTACTGAGATGTTTTGACATATGTTTTTGAACACCAGATGATTTTGGTGATGAAAATGTTGAGGCATGAGCCTTAGCCCTTTATAAAACTGATGGTTGTCTAGATGCGATACCATTCCAATTTTATCGTACAACCACAATACCCGAAGATTGGGTAGGGCTTGACTAGAAGCTTATATACCTTAGTATTAGTTCCCTCACGACCAAGGTCTGAGCTGAGGCTACCTTGTGAAGATTGTCCACCTGTGCAGTACCCAAGATGACAGTTGGTCATGGTTGGGAGGCCAAACTCACAGGAGAGGTGCTTATACTAGAGCGTGTAATTGAAAGGTTAGGATTGATTATCCGCATATTGAGTATGGTGAATTCAGGATCTGTTCCTGACGGATGTATCAAATGTTGTGGTGAAAGTGTACAATCTCTGCAGAGTGTCAAACTATTCGAATAGCCGCGTTTGCGGTTATGGACAGTTGGAGTGGCCATACTGTTCCCCCGTCAGATGTTTTCAAAATGACTTATGAAATGCATTGAGACTTTGACTTGACCACAACAGAGTTGTGACATGAGTTACATGATCCCACTTAGGAGTTATAAAATTGTGACTAGCTTTGTAACTTAGTAGAGATAAATCTGGCCTTTGCAAAACAACCCTAGAGCCTAGTGTCCTATTATCCAAAAACCCCTTTACTTGTTAGTATTAGTTTGCGAGTACTTAAAGAGTACTCATGGCTTTGTCCCTGGCTAGTCCCGTGGCCAGACTATGAAGAGGAGTACCTCGAGGAGGGACCCCAGGAAGGTTACAACAACTAGGATCATCTCCCATCGTCAGCATTGCCTGTGACCCCGAAAATGGAGCCTCGCCTACGCTATCGTTATTATTACGTATTCCGCTGCTTGAAGTTGTATTAAGAACTGGATCATGAGATCCCTATTTGTGTAAGACCTTATATATGGTTTGTAATGGATGATGTACTGTGGTATCCAATTCTATTATGTCTCGCAAAAATGGTAATCCTGGGATTGCGATGTATGGCATAACAGGCATCTAGGATTAAAAATTCGGCTGTTGACAAATCTCTTGAGGAGACCTTTGCTTTAGAGATGTCTAGAGTAAAGGAATCCCATGATAGAGATCTTGAGGTGGCAAGTTGCTTATGCTAAATTCCTTGAGGATTTTGAGCACCTCAAACATGGCTCTAGGGTCATAAAGGGTGAGCTCATCAAACTCACCGAGTCACATGAGCAACTTAAAGCTTCATATTCAGAAGAGCTTGCCAAGTTGCCCTCAACTCTTGCTAATGATGATGCTTGTGCTACTAACTCTATTTCTTGTGAAGCATGTTTTTTTAAAGGATAATGTTGAGCTAAAGGCTCAACTTGCTTTGCTAACTAGCAAATATGGGAAATTAGAAGAAAGCCATGTTAAGCTCTCAAGCTCGCATGAGGATCTCCTAGTCTCCCATGGTAGGCTAAAGTTGGCTCATGAGGCCATCATGTCAAAGGTAACATCTAGTGGGCCTCATGTGGACATTGGCACTATATCTACTCCCAATGTTATATTGCCATGTGCTAGTTCTTGTAATTCATCCTCTCACAACCATGCTATATCTCGTGATGAATTACATTTCGTGCCTTGTTGCTCTAACAATGTAGCATCTACTTCCTCTAGTACTTTTATTGAAACTAACCATGTAGAGGAAATCAAAGAGCTCAAGGCTCAAGTCACTTCTTTGAAGAATGACTTGAAAAAGGGTCATCAAGGGAAGGCTGCACTCAACAAAATCTTGAGTGTGCAAAAATCCCCCAATGACAAGCGTGGGCTTGGATTCAACTCCAATGTCAAGAACAAGTCCACTATCAAGTTGAAGCACAAGGACAATAAGAAGAATGGCCAAGATCAAGAATCCGGCCAACATTGTTTGCTTCAAGTGCAAGGAAGAAGGGCATCATGTCAAACATTGCCCATTAAAGAAGAAGTCCCTTGGCAAGAAGCAACAAGGGAAGCGGCCTCAAGCTCTACATCTTGTTAGAGATGGGCCTCCTCCCAAGAAGAATCAAGCTCTTCCTCAAGTTGTTTCTTCATCCAAAAAGAAAGATGGCAAGAGTAGAACTTGCTACATATGCCGCGAGAAGGGGCACATTTCTTCCTCATGCACTATTGGTAACTTCTCATCCCATCCTATCATTATTGATGATGCTTATTCTCTTTATAAGGATGAGATTGGCAATGTGTTTGCCAAATTTGTTGGTGCCCAATGTGGTGTCAATAAAAGATCCATTTGGGTTGCCAAGCGTATTGTGACTAACTTCTTAGGACCCAACTTGGTTGGGGACCAACAAGCCAAAACTTGATCAATAGGTGTGTTTTTGAGGGCATTGGAGTCTTGGCTACATAATGAAGAATTGAGGGATCTTCATCAATTATTATTGTCAAGCCAAGCCATTTGGATTATCATGATTATAGTATATTTCCAATGTTCCTCCTTGCGGTAACATATGCTAAACTCTTTACATTAAAAGTTACTCGCCCCTTGTGCATGAGTTAGTTTTGTATCTTCCATGCTTTTGTACATGTTGTGCTTTCCACTTAACTATCTTGAGGTATCAAGCATATTTGTGTATGATTAGGTGGCACACCATGTATGTGTGTTTCTTGTGTTTGAGCCTTACTTGGTTATATTTGGTATCTTATTTGGCTCTTTTGAGAGATTAATGGATTATCCCACTTTGGGGGAGTGTTATGCTTGGGCATTCCATAATCCTAAAAATTGTGTGTACATGAGGAATACCACCTAGTATTTATATTGGATTATTGCCTAGTCTCTATGTGGTATAATTCTCATGAGAAATTTAATTTTATAATGTCCATTAATTATCTCTATTTGTATCATTTTGCCTCGTGTTGGTGTTAAGGTAGTATCACATTATGGGGGAGTCATATGATTAGTGCATATTACAATCCTAGAAAATGTGAATATTCGAGGTTGTGTCACTTAGAATTGATATTGATAATTATCTAGCACCTATGTGACACATTTGCTCATACAAGTTCCAATTTGCTTGAATGTTGTTGTTGATCATATTTTGGACCTTGTATATGAGAGTGTTTCTTGGTATGTGTTTCCTCATATTTAGATCTCTATATCATCATGGAAATCATTTGCTTCAAGTTACTCTAATCACTAGTGATTGTGTGACTATTGGAAGCTACCAAGAATTTTGTTCGAAGTATCGTGATTAATTCTTATATTTTGTTATATGCTTCTTGTTGTGACTATGATCTTGGATATCCATGCAAGCTACCTTGGGAAAATTATTCCCAATATTTCTTGTCCTTGGACAATGAGTACCCAATTTATGGTAGAATTTATTGATCATATTCACTTTGGCCCTTGCTTAATATTGTCATATCTTTGGCCAAGTAAATGTTTTGTGTGCTCCCATCTATTCCTTGCTACTTTTGGATCTTCTTATTTTATTGGTATCCTCTTGTGTTTTATTTAATGTAGGTAGTAGTGATGATCTCATTTGTGTGCATTTTGCATTCAAAAGCAAAATTCTATATAATGTACTACTTATGGGTGAGCTCTCCTATATTATTTAGAACACTCGTATTTATGCTTCTTTGTTTGATCCATATCGGGGGTTTTGTGCTTGGAACCTCAATCTTTTTGTTTTGGTACTTTGTGACATCATGAGAAGTTTGGGGAGTTTGGTTTCTTATTGGAACCTTGCTCTTTTTGGGAGTTGGTTTTGTCTCATTCCTTGTTTCATGATTTGACCATTTTAGAATGAGATAAATCCTTGAGCATTTTTATTTCTATCTATCTTTTGCTCTTTTGGTTTTAGCCTAGTTCATTTGTTGAACTTGTGATCTTTCATGTGTTGAATTGGTTCTTTGATACAATTTGGACATCGTTTGTCATGTCACACTCTTGTGTGTGCAATATCGATTTACTTGGTGTTTTTGTTCAAATTGTATCTCCTTTTTGGTTCTTGAAATCTTTATGCATGCATATTTACTATATGTTTATATTATGGCATGCTTTCTTTCTTTAATCCAATATATAGGGGAAACTCCACCAATTCCCATCGGCTAAGTTGTGCATGAAATTCAATTTCATATCAATATGCACATAATTATGTGGAGTCTCACCTATGTATTGTAGTTGCACTAACTTCTTTGGACCCAATAAGTTTGGGGACCATTTTTGTACTTAAATATGTTTTAGGTACATTGGAGATATATTGGATGCTTGTCTCTCAATCTTGAAGAAGTGGTGCGTTAATGAAAATTGGAGGCAAGCTATAGGATGATCAATGAATTCATATCCTCTACATCCTACCAATTATATCTCAGTAACAAGTATCTCTTTCTCATGATCATATATCTTGATTCCAACCGTTTGTCGGTTGCCTTCTGGCATGAATTCATGTATTTGTAATTGTTGTATATATAGCCATGGTATTAAGAGAACTCTCTATTGTATATGTGTATAAGTTGAGATGAGTATATATATTTGGGACTATAAAAAATCATGCATATGATCCTCCAATCCCAAATATGTCAATCTAGCAATTTTATTGCCTATCTTTTCCTCAACTTCTCTCATGTGCAATAGTGAGATTTTGCTAGTTAAATTTTTCTTGTGATACTTGTTGCCTTTCTCCATATATTCCAACTTTCTCCTCTTCCCTTGGTGAAAGTTGTAATATATGTAGTGTGTTGGTGTTTGAAGTCCATTAATGTACAATAAGACATATGTGAGCCTTTGGCCATGCATTGAAGCAAAAAATCTTATTGATATATGTTATGACTTCATTTTTGCCTTTCATGTGCTTTCTTGTATAATCTTCTTTATGTGTGCATATTTCTTTTTTGGCATATGTCTTTGTGATGTTTTCCATTTAGAGACATATACACATATGAGGAGATAATTTTAGTTGATTTTTAATCCTTGGAGACCACCTTTCTATTTCTTTTGATTTTTTGGTGGCTTCCAAATTTAATTGCCTATGAGTGCTTGTTCCTCTTGTTTGCATCTTTGGGCACTCATATTTGTTCTCTCATGCCTTGTATTGTTAAATGAACTTGGATGAGTGAGGATTCCATGATTATGCACCTTGTTTCCAAATGCAATTATCATAATTGGTGCATTATGTTTGGGGAGCTCATCTAATTCATTTAATAATGCTCATTTATCTTTTTTCTCATTTATTGCGTCTTAAATGTTTATGGGGAAGTGAGGATTCCATATTTGTGCATTTTTGTATTGAAATACAACGATTCTAAAGTGCACACAAATCTTGGGGAGCTTCTCTATTTTATTTAAGCATTTATTTGATCTCTCATTTGTTGTGCTTGAAATGCTTATGGGGGAGCAATGATTCCATATTTGTGCAATATGTATTCTAATGCATTTATGTTGAATAGTGCACAAATCTTGGGGAGCTTCTCTATTTGTTATTTAAAGCACTCTCTTGCTCATATCATAATATCTTGTAGGTTCCATTTGAACTCATTTGTTGTTTTCAATTCACTACTAGGAAAAGGGCTATAGGTAATTCGCACATCCGTGGCTCACATGGTTGAAGTGCCCCACAGGTAAAATAGGCGTGGCTCACCTGTGGGTAGTGCCCTACTAGTAACTAGAACAACCGTGGCGCACATGGGATATGTGCGCCATAGATATGTATGGGCCAGGGGCCTGCCAGCCGCATGCCACGTACCCGTAGCGCACATGGGGTAGCTGCGCTACGGTTGTGTCAAGTTCTGTGGTACACTATGCCATGTGCGCCACAGATGTATAAACTTAGTAGTAGGGCACCTTGCCCTAGTGCCCTACGCCTAACTATCCTGCACCAACTCCACCCCCCCGTGGATCGCCTTTTTAGGCTTTGCAAAAAATAAAAGAAAATGATAAACACTTCAAAAAATTAAATCCTTTCATATTTAGGAAGATAATGTGGTATAGTTTCTAGGAAAATTAACAAACATGAGTTTTGACTTTTTCTGCAAAAAAAAGTCATGCCACGGTAAAATGGCCGTAACTTTTGCATACGATATCGAAAAAAATCATATAATATACCAAAATGACGAGAACGAGATTTCGCATCCGCTCGCAACCACATCTAGTCTTTTAGCGATTTTTTAGATTTTCAAAATTCGTAAAGAGTAAAAAGTTACGGTCAAAAGACTGTTTTTTCCTGTAGAAAAAAATAGAGAAAACTTACTCGTAGCGCACCACCACCTAGTGCGCCACGGATAAGCTTGGGCGGGATTCAAAATTTGAATCCTCACCCCGCCCACCTACTTTTCCCTCTCCCTTTTCCTTTCCCTTCTCCTTCTTCCTTCTCCTTCTCCTTCTTCCTTCTTCCTTCTCCTTCTCCTCCTTCCCCTTCTCCTCTCCTTCCAGTGATTACGCGACGACGACCTCCTCCTCTCCTTGCAGTGACGGTGGCGCGGCGGCGGCAGCACAACGGTGGCCACCTCCTCTCATTGCAGTGACGGCGGCATCCGACCTTCCTTCCTTCCTCCCTTCCTCCCTCTCTTCCTCCATCTCTTCCTTCCTCCCTCTCTTCCTCCATCTCTTCCTTCCTCCCTCTCTTCCTACCTTCCTTTCTCCAACCACACCCTTCCTACCACCTCAATGCCGACGAGGACTAGAGCGGCCACGGCCTCCCGCACCTCCCTGCCATGGTCATGCTCCGGCGAGGTGACACGACTGCGGCGGCGATGCAAGGACCCGATTGCTTTTGCAATTCAAAACGAGGGTGTTTTTTGCATTTTTTTTGTTTTTTGAAAAACACATCCGTGGTGCACCCTGTACCCCTAGCCGTGGGGCACCTGGTAGTGCGCCACGCCTATCTCGACACAACCGTGGCGCACCATGCAGTGCGCCACGGCTACGAGATAGCCGTAGCGCGAGGCCCGTGGCGCACTGCTAGTGCACCACGGAAGGCCTTTTCAGGTGCGCCACGAACAGGCGTTTTCCTAGTAGTGATTGGTTTGTGGGACCTTGTAATTGCTTGAATCATTTGACTTTATTTATTTTGGCAATCTTCGGGTCCTAGATATAGTTCTACTCCCTCCCAAGTATTCATCATTGGATATGTGCGAAGGCACACCTTTGGAGGAATTATTATTATATTTGTCTTCTAGAACTTGTCACCCATTTCGGCAATCGATGCCAATGGGGGAGAAGTTTTAGAGGGTTTAAGGGAAGTTGGTTTATGCATTGAGTTTGTTCTTGTGCATTTGCCTCTCATGCTCTTCCATCTTTGTCGTTGCTTAGCATGTGGTATATATAGTGGAAACTCCACCAATGATAATGATTGGCAATATATGCAATGAAATTCAAGTTCATCACACATGCATAGATTGTGGGGGAGTTTGCTCTATATATGGTGGTACCAATATCACATACTTATGTAGTATTTGATATTGGTGTTACCAGTTTGTTCATTAAAATTCCTTATATAAACCCTCTTAAAGGGATTGTCATCAATTACCAAAATGGGGGAGATTGAAAGAACATGTGGTCCCCCATGTGTGGTTTTGGTAATTAATGACAATCTTTATGGACTAATGTGTGTATTAAGTTATACTTGTAGGATTGGTCCATTGGCATCGCTTGGAGCTTGTGTTGGCTTCAAGGTCGATGAAATGAGAAGAAGATGTCTTGTGCAAGCTCAAAATGCGGCATCTATAGAAGATATCATGTTTGATGCTTCCCATCCTCGGTGATCATGGATCGATGATGAAGAATCAAGAAAGGCGTTCAATCTTGAGAAGGGCAAGATTGTCTACATCGAACTCAAGTAGAATGCTCAAGGCAAAGGTATAATCTTGATAGGTTTTCCCTTTTGCCGGTCTCATGTTGTTAGTGGGAGACCGGGTTTAGGATAGATAGCCGTACTATCAAGAGGGGCTCTCGAATGAGTAACTCGATCACATCGTTTGGAGAGAGCTCAAACATTTGCATAATTGCATCATCATATTTGGTTGTTATTTGGTCTTATCCTTGTGAGGATATAGATCTTGTGGTAATCTCCATAACAAGCTCTAGGTCATCAAAAACGGATTTCCCTTTTATATCTTATTGCGTTTTGATCTTGGAGGTTTTACCGGTTTGTATTTTAGAGATAGGTAAAACCTTCCATTATTTAGTTCTTACTCATGTGAGGATTTAGAGCTTGTGTTAATCTCCATGACAAGCTCTAGTTCATCGAAAACGGATTTCATATGCATTTTCTATTATGTTTTCGATGTGGGAGGTTTTATCGGTTCGTCTTTTTGAGAGAGGTTAAACCTTTCGTCATTTGGATCTATCCTACCTTGCTGGACTATGATGTTTATTTGCATGATCTTTTATATCTTGTTGTCCTCTTCGAAACGAGCCCAAGATCATCAAAATCGGAGTCTGGAGCCTCCAATTAAGTTGTGGAGAAGTGCCCCAACCTTGTGAGAGGTTCCGGTTGCCACCGACAAGTGCACCGATAGTGGAAGCATGGATTGATCCCATTGGGGTGAGATTCACCGGAGAATAAGGGAGGCCTTTTGTGGCGTAGGTGGTTAGATACCACCCCCTCTCCAAACGAGACGTACTCCATGTTGGGAGGAACTCGGTAAAATATCGGTGTCCCCGCGTGCCTCGGTTATCTCTATACCCGAGCTCTTTACTTATGCACTTTACATTGTGATAGCCTTCGTGCTTGAAGTAATATATATCTTGCTATCACTTTGTTGCTTGTATTGCTTAGCATAAGTTGTTGGTGCACATAGGTGAACCTTAGTTGTTCTAGGTTGTTCTTAGCAAAGTAAACACTAGTTTTATTCCGCCTTTATTGATCCACTCTAGGAAAAGTTTTATTCGCCTATTCACCCCCCTCTAGGCGACATCCGTATCCTTTCAACATGGGTATCCAAAAGGGAGGGCACAACTCCCTCCGCCTATATAAAGGGGTGCCTATGGGTGGGATTAAACACATCAATTTGAGAGGTTTTCTAAGGCATTTTTCTTAGAGAATTCTCTCCTTTCTCTCTCTATAGTTGTCTCCATGCGTAGGCATGGTCCCATGAAAGGACTGTATGCATAAGAGATGGCGCACCTTCAGCACGTCGTTGCACTATGGGGATTCCAAGCTGGATATCTAATTCCACACTCCCGACGGGATCGGGGAGCCGGAGGTCATCATCATACACCATATGTGTACGAAATCTCGAGGGGCCACATTTGGGACATCTTGGATGTCATGAGCCGGACCGCTGCAAGATGGAGCAAGAGGTGACCTGGGAGGAGCTTCGCGACCTTGAGGTCGGCTACGAGCACGACTACATCAACCACATTCCTCTCGGAACATTAACCACTTTCGGAATACAAGGATATGTATCCGAAACATCGATCATTACTGCATTACTAATAGATAGATCTTGGGCAGTTGGGGCGTTCCAACTTAGGGATTTTTTTGTTTTCTACCCCGGAACCCCTTCAACGCCATCCTCCAGTCCGTCCCACTACTACTTGGCATCCTCCTCCACCACATTAGATGTTTCCATGGCGGCATGGGTGTCCTCGTCCCCGTCGTAGCCTAGCGTCACGACCACGACTAGTGGCATGGGTTCCTCCTCCTTGTGGTTCGTTAGCTCCTCCTCCCAGCCTTCATCTTCGTCCTTGCTACCGTAGAATTCGATGTCGGGGAGGTTAACATCGCCCTTGACCGGGAAGTCGAGCTCGACCAACTTGTTCTGGAGACAGTTCCGGTAGAATTGAATGATATTCTGTCGGCTGAGATTGTATCCATCCTCTAGGGACCGAAGGTTCGCTAACAACGTCTACAGCATAGAAATGTTGAAATAAATTATGACAGAGGATCTAGTGGACAGATAGTTTTGAAAATAGCAATAGTGGTATAACAAATAGAAATTTCTTAATACTTGTTACCTTCTGTGTTTCAGAGGAAGATATTTGAACAAACAACATTTTCGCACCGTCTGTGCAATGCATATAAGATGAATGTGGAACGACGTCTTCTCGAAGCAACCTATCAGGTGTACCATCATCGTTGTTAGAAAATGTGAAATCTGGGAGGTTGGTAATACCCTAAAAAAATCATGATTTAAATTCTGTTGGCAAAAGAGGAAATGGTGTGCTAAGAGAGTAAAGTGAAACAACAAGAACATATATTATAAACTGAGCAGAATGTTTGTTGACTATGTGACTTCCCAATTTAGGAATCTGCATGGTGCAGGCTTGGGTAAGGTCGTTCATGTCTAATTGATGAAGTAATGCAGTGATGATGAAGGAAATAGCTGGGATACCTTCTGGAACCTCAATTATCCGTGGATTTCGTATGAACACATATATAAGCTAGAAAAATAGCCAATTGACAAATGGTTAGTAACTGTTTTGGGGTTGGCTAGAAGAATTAATAGAAAGAAATTATTATTTTTGAAGTGGGAAGTTAATTGAGCATACCGGCAAAATTCCAACACAATCATGAATGTATACATTAGTCACAGTTGAATTGTGGTAATCTTGAATGGAATCGATTAGGTAATCTACAACGAACTCTGGACAGTTCATCTGTTTGATCTGTTCTTGGTTTTCAAACATGTGCATATAGCTTCGATTCAGGATATGACCACTGGTGGGAGATTGATATAAGCAAATAAATATCATCATGAACTGTATATACAACTGATCTTTGCCCTGCATTTTGACAAGTTCTTCAATTGCTTTATCTAGTTTGATGCCCCTACCAACTGCCTCTGATCTGAATTCTTTCTTCCCCTGAAAGGTTTAGACTTGTACATTCCATGACGGGGTAAAGGGACAGGGATGTTGGCATTAGATAATCCCAATACTTTCTGTATGAAGTCCTTTATTGGTTATATAATTCCATTGATAACTAAAGACTTGGTATGAGAGTCTACTTGATGTATCAATTTCATTGTGAGACCTTTCGGAAGCCTACACGCATGCATGTCATTCAGTGGTTGAAGTCCCATGTCTGATATCCATCCCTTCTGCCTTGCATAAAGCCTCTTGATGATACCTAGGATCATGTGAGGAGCGCATGTGTAACATATGTTCTGAAAAATATGGGAGACAATGCTAAGAGAGTGTTGAACAATGGTTGAGTTATACAGAACTAAGAAAGTTAAAACATACCCCACGGACACCTTTGATTGATGGCTTGGACACTTTCGCAACGGGATTCATGACAATAGTGGGTAGTTTGTGTTTCATGGATGTCAGAGTCAAAGAAGATTCGGCGCCGGTGGCTCTGGTAGAAGCTGAATTTAGCCGGAGGGTTGTCGAGTGTGAGGATTCGGGATTTTCTACATCTTGTTCCATCCCGAGACATTTACAGGAAAGGAAAATAAATGCATCATACTGATCATGTAAGTTTGTAACAGGAGTAGTGACTGTGCAACAAATTTTTTTTGAAAAGTGGGGGGTGGGGGGTTATGTTGGTTCGTAAAATGGAAATTTGTTACATGCATCTAATACAATCATTACAAACTATACGGATGAAGAAACTGCGTTGCAATCGGGGTGGGATATGAGGTAGAAATCCAAAAATATATACCATGGGACTAAAATTTCTTGTTTCCTTATGAGAACATTTAATAGTTGACTTCATAGGTAACTCTGAAAATACTGAAAAAACATGCTTTACGAGTTGACATTTAGGGATGCTAACACTATGTAGATTAGGCAAATTCAGGGTAATATCCGTGGTACTCTTACTACAGATATAAAGTAAAGACAAGTTCTAGAGGATTAACATGGTTTAGAAGTGGTTCATAACTGCGAGATATGAGAGCAGTAAATAGATCTAAGTTTTCTAAATTCTAAACCTAGCGGAGATGGACATCGAGGTTCTACAAAAGTCGAGATCTGTAAGCTAATGGATCAGGAAGTGAAGGGAAAATTGAGGAGGAAGAAATACTAAGAGGAAGCAAACATGATGAGTGTCTTACCTTGGTCCAGCAGAGGGCGAGATTTGGGATGAACGACTAATGGCGACGTCGAGGAGTGGCGGAGGGACTATAGGGCACAGAAATAGGGGAAAGGAGTTTGCTATAAACTTGGACACCAAGCTGGGCAGAGATCCGAAGGAAGGAGGCAAGGCGACGACACGGTGGGGTTGGAAAGGACAACGACGGTGGGGGCTCGCAAGCACAGGAGACGACTGCCGGTACCTAAAGCGGGTAGGGCTAGTGGATCTGCATAGGGGGAGATCTGACGGTACCCATGGGAAGTGGAGTCGCCGGCGAGATCGTATGGAAAAACCATGGAGGCGCTTCAAACGGCCAAAGGACAGGGTGGGGAGCGAGGGATGGAGATATGTGGGACCAACATGGGAGGGGAATATGGGGAAGGAGGGCGGGTGACATGGTTATACCCTATGGGTACACGACCTTAGCATACCTGGTCCAGTCCAAGGAAGGCCCACGAAAATATACACGGCCCATGAAGACTTTCGGGTGGCCCAAGCCCATGACGACTTTGGATCCTTGGAGAGCAAGACTAGACTAGATAGAATATTCAAAGGGGCAAACCCTAAAACCTGTAACCGACTCGATCTGTGCCCGAGACCTGCCTAACTCTATATAAAGGCCAGGAGGGCACGATGAGGAGGGCACCTCACAAACCACCGCATACACACCTCCACGCCAGATTGCATCTGCGGACCCCTGTAACTTTCGGTTCCGCCGTAATCAAGAGCAGACAAGCAGGAGTAGGGTTTTCCCTCCGGGGGCCTGAACCTGGGTAAATCTCATGTGCCCTGGTTGCTTGTCTGTTAACCGTTCCGCGATCTCCAGCATCCCCATCTTCTCCAAAACCCTAGTCCATAACAATAGGCATTGACGGACCGATCCTCGTCAATTGGCGCAGTCTGTGGGAATTGGGGGCGCTGATTGTGCGATCGTGACGGTCCTGACCAAAGCGATCTACAACTCCTCGGCAACGGAGAACCATCTCCTCTTCGGCGCTTTCGACTTCACCGCCCACTCGCCAGCCACCCTAAAGGACTTTGAGCCCGTTGGCGACGGACTCGAGATCCTGTTCGGGAGCTTCTGCTTCCAGGTGGGACAGACCGGCACTCTCCGCCTCCCAGAGCGGGTGCCCATGCCATCGATCAGGCCCGCCTCATGGGCTCTACATCCCGTGCTACGCACATCACCATCGGCAGATGAGTCCTACGACAGCAGCAGCTGCAACTCAGATCTGTGCGATCCGCCATCGGATGAAGGGACCTACGGTTCTGGATCCGAAAGCTGTGGAAGCAGCGATCCACACTACGGACGCTACCAACGCGTCACGGTCATCCAGAGTAATGTGGATCAACAAGAACCCAACCTGCCACCCAACCCGTAGGGTAGGAACGGCGAAAATAGGAGGAACCAATCCTCCCACCCAACGGGGACGACACCAATGCCAATAAGGTAATCCACCTCAGCAAGGAGGGATGGAACCAAGCACGTGAAGCCGTGGCGGGCAACAAGATCCTGCCTGTGGGTGCCTCACGGGACCTACTAATAGCATACCACCTGCTCCTCATTGAAGAGCACAAAAAGCAGGTGAAGATGCAGGAAGTACTCGACAAACGCAAGCAAGCGGCCTTGGAGTATAGCGCACGGGGAGCTGTGCTCTCTGCCATCGGCGGCTCCAGCTCGCACGGCAACCAAGGCAACAAGCATCGTTCTCGCGTAGAGAACATGGACCCCGCCGCGCGTTGTGAGGTGACCCGAACCCTCATGTTGGGGATATGCTATATGGGTATCCTCATAGCATGTCTCTTATCCGACTAACCCGGGTGGCCCATAGTCGGTAGCATGGCATATGACCTGCTGGGCAGCCCAGTTAGATGGATCCAGAAGGGAGGCCCATGCCGGATAAAGGAAGGCTACGGTGGAGTCACCAACATACCCGGAGCCTTGGAGTGCAAGGTACACAAGACTAGTGATAGACGGTGTAGGACTCTGTAACCTATACGGCTAGGACTTTTCCCTGTAACCCTAGGATCTGACGACTATATAAGTCGGACCTATGGGAGCCTTTAGGGTATCGTTTTACACACACCTCGCACAGCGAACCTATCTCTGTAACTCGGCGTATTGCCATTATAGTGATTTATAGCAGGAGTAGGATTCCGCCACCGTCGTGGGATCTGAACCTGGGTAAGCTGTGTTACCTCGTACCCGTCAACCGTCCGCCTTACCCCACGTCTCTAAACAAGCACTGTGAGGACCCCTCCATGGCGTACTCGTCGGCAATACCACGACAGTTGGTGCCCAGCATGGGGCAAGAGGCGCTTCAGGCTCTTCAGCGGGCGAGGACCAAGATCTTCGCGGGAATCGGCAAAACCGTAGCCATCGGCTGTGTTATCTTCTCCGGCAATGTTCCGATCGTCCCCCCTGACGAGTTCTGGATCCCGGCGAAGACGAACCCTACGCGGTGTTCGATCGTTCCTATCAGAGACATCCACCTCTTCATCGGCGAAACCGACTCGGGCACTAGTTCCCTGGGAGTCGGAGGAGCATCAAGACCCGCACGGACCGCCTATGGGCAGGATATGTTCGCGGAAGGATCGATGTCGGATCTCTCTTTGGAGTTTGCCGGCAAAGATCGGAAAGCATCAAGACCCGCGCGGACCGCCTACGGTCAGGATACGTTCGCGGAAGGAACGATGTCGGACCTCTCCTTGGAGTTTGTCGGCAAAGATCGGAAAAATTCAAGACCCACCCAAACCGCCCCTATGCAGGATATAAAGGTGGAAGATCACTGCAATTCCGCTAGCTTGGTCCGCGCGTCTAGACAGCAGAGATCCAAGTTTGTCGGCGTGGTTACCATCTTCAATCTGGCGCGTGACATTTAGAGAGAGGGCGAAAACCCCCGCGACTACCTCGCCAGGTGGCTCCGTATACGGGCCGACCTGGCCAACTACCCCAATGATGATGCCATCTATCACTTTGTGGAAGGACTGGACCATGGCACGCTTCTTCGACATTCTCTAAGGCGGCAGCAGGCGTCAGGACGCCTTACCTTCGAAGGCATGGTGAACACCGTTAACAACTACGCGGAGGCCAAAGCGGCAGCTCAGACAGCGCTTGTGCTCATTGATGGAGCCCCTCCGATTCAGCCACCACCACCGCCTCCGCCCGCCATCGTCGTAGCAGCACCGCCACCTCCAGTCATCGTCGAGGCCGTTGCACCTCCACCGCCCGTCATCGAGGAAGTCCTGGCACCCTCCGACTCTGTCATTGACGCACTTTATGCTGACTTCAGTGCAGATTCCGAGGAGATAGATTTCAGTCCAGAAGAGCTAGACTCCGCTATGCAGGATATGGAGGAGGAGTACTCGCGCGACGAGCTATCTAACAACACCGTCATGTCCCGAGGAGTGTTCGTCACCATTGGGACAGCGATGGAGGAAGATCAGCCCGGGCAAGCTCCGCCTACGGTGCTGGAAAAGGGGAAAGGGCCACTTATTGCTACTGACGATGATCGTGCAAAGGTCATGCCTCCTCCGCCTAACCCAGTGCAGCAGCCGCAGGAACTCGGCACCGGCCCGAGCAACAACAACACCGCAAACCTGCCGCCTCCAACATCCACGTCGGCAGCAGCCCATGTCACTCCAGATGATAGAGTGATGTACGGCAATATCCTCGTCGAGCCACTAACCGTTGCTCATATCCGGAACGTGACTCAGCTTGACGAGAAGCGCCAGCAGCTGCTGGAGGAGGCGCAAGCCATCGCGGAGCAAGGCGCTAAACTAGATAGAGATCTGGTCAACGCGCAGAAGTCCATAGAGAAAGCTAGAGCAATGGAGGCCGAGTACAAGACCCTGCTATAGCAGCAAAAGGCCAAGAAAGCTCCGGCTCGCGTCATCAACGATCCTGGTGTACGGCGCAACCTAGGATGGCCCCCCTCGAAGCCAGCACAGGCCAAGCCATACATTGATAGTTAAGGCAAGCAGGTGATGCCCACCCCACTCCTTAACCTCGCCGTCACCAAGACACTTCTGGAGCAGGATAGATCGCCTGAGGAAGTAGAGCAGGTCTATGACCTAGTGGCCAAGATGGTAAAGCAGCAGGAAAAGGCCACCTCTCAGAGGCTCGAGTCTGACCCAGCGCTCTGCCGATCTAGCCAGTACAAATCACCAAGGGACAGATCTCCTCAGGATGTCGGATCACAGACGGGTTCATCAGAACGAAGACGGAGGGATGCGTGCAACAGGAAGGATGCTATCCCCATATCCTCCGACCACGGAGAAAAAGCCCGACCTCGTCGCCCATCTCCACCGCCCCGATCCACCTGACATCAGGAAGACTACAAGGCTCACCATCGTACGGATATGCCCCTCCAAAGCAGTGCGGCATCATCATATGCGACAATGTGGCATAGACCCGTCATGATGAAGAGCGCCACCAAGGACACAAGAGCAGGTCACACCACGATCCTCCGCGTCCGACAAGCAACCGCGATAGGCGTGAGGCGTCGCAGGAGGGTAATAGCAAGAAGGCTAACCCACCGCCACCTCCGCCTCCGTCGCTGCCAAGCAGTCACCATGGCGGAAGAGGCCCGCGTCGTTCACGCAGCCCATCCCCTGTCGACAACAAGAAGAAGAACCTGGAGCCGTACGGCGCACGTTCGCGGATCGATAAGATCCACGGGGTTCGGGAAGGACCATACCTGGGACCACGTTGCTTTGGACCTGCAATACGTTCCGCAACTTACCCCAAAGGTTTCCGGATTGACAAGACCATCAAGCCCTATGATGGCACAGCCAAACCTACCACATGGTTGCAGGACTACGACATCACGGTGGAGATTGCCGGAGGCAACCCCAACGTCGCTGTCAAGTACCTCCCGTTAATGTTGGCGGGCACGACCTGTCAATGGACGATGACTTGCCGGAGAAATCTATCTACAACTGGCTGGATATGCAAGAAGCATTCACCAAAAACTTTGAGGGTACATACAAGCGTCCCTGCACTGTGGGCAATCTACAACAGTGCATGCAATAAAAAGACGAGACATCTCGCGCCTACCTCTCCTGTTGGCTGGATATGAAGAATTCCTGCGCAGGAGTGCACGCTCAGACCGCCAAGGCCGCCTTCATCGATGGGTTGTAAAGGGGCACGTTGCTCCGACATAAGCTAAAGCGCTTGCAGGACAATCATCAGCTTGACTTGAATCAGATGATTCAGTTAGCTAGTGAGTTCGCAGCTACCGACGATGATGCTCGCGGCTCTTTGCCGGCAACGGCCGTTCCAACTCAAGCTCGGAGGAACAACAGTACAAAGCGGAAAACCTCTCTAGAAGAAAAGCAATCTACGGACATGGTCCCCATGACTTTTGCAGGACGAGGAGAGGGCGGACAACGTGGCCGAGGAAGGGGAGCAGGCCGTGGGCAGCAACGAGGAAGTTAAACCAACTCGGCGCCGCTCCGTGTTCCCCAAACCTACGAAGAGTACCGCGATATGCCGTGCCTCGTACACCTCGACGCCAACGGCAAGGCCACCCATACCAATCGACACTGCAAGTTTGTCAACGACCTCAAGGAAGACCCGGAGTCTGGCTACAAGCAAAGTCGGAAGAACAGACCGCGAGGCAAGGGCAAGGGGAAGAAGAAGGAGGAGGACAAGGATTCAAGTGACATGGACGAAGACGTTGACCCCAAACACGCCGCCAAGAGCGACGACAAGGGCAAGAACCCCTTCGCAAAGAAGGCCCAGTCTACCACACTTTTCTTGGCACCCCCACCGTCCGACAATAGAAGACTTCTCTAAGGATCCTGATGGCCACTCTTCCTCCAGTTCCCCAGTACCTGCGCTGGTCGGAGGTTCCAATAACTTGGGACAGGACGGACCACCCAGACCTTGTACCCACGGAGAACCAGTACGCCATGGTCATCAACCCATTGATTGACGGCGTGGAGTTCACCAAGTGCATGGTGGATAGCGGAAGCAGCATAAATATCATGTACCTGGATACACTGCAGAAGATGAACTTGACAGAGGCAAACCTAAGACGGACCAACACCGTTTTCCATGGCGTAGTTCCTGGACGGGAGGCTCGGTCCCTTGGGTGCATCACACTTCAGGTAGCCTTTGGCGACGTTAAAAATTACCGCCAAGAGTGCATGACCTTTGAGGTAGTCCCCTTCAAGAGCGTGTACCACGTCATATTCGGTCGCGACATATTCCACACGTTCATGGCCAAGCCATGCTTCCTCTACAACAAACTCAAGATACCCGGACCAAACGGTGTCATCACCGTATTCGGAAGCTTTACCAAGGCAAGGGACTGCAAGATCAACGAAGCAGCCATTGCAGAAGCTGTTCAAGGAGATCCAGAGCAAGGTCAATGACTCAGAGATGCCCGCGTCGAAGAAGCAGATCTCCGACTCCGCTCCTGCGTTCAAGGCCGCCATCGAGACCAAGCCGGTGGAACTTGTGGTAGGCGATGCCTCCAAGACCGTAGCCATTGGGACGAACCTGGATCCCAAATAGGAAAGCGCGCTCGTCGAGTTCCTCCGTGAGAATAAGGACATCTTTGGCTGGCAACCTGCCGGCATGAAAGGTGTACCTAGGGAACTTGCCGAGCACAGCTTAAACATAGATCCAAAATGTAAACCAGTGAAACAACCTCTACAATGCTTCGGAGATGAGAAGAGACGCGCCATTGGCAAAGAGATAGCTAGGTTACTTAAGGATGGGTTTATTCGAGAAGTCCTTCACACCCGATGGGTGGCTAATCCTGTACTTGTCCCCAAAAAAGGGAACCAATGAATTAAGAATGTGCATTGATTACACCGGATTGAACAAAGCATGCCCCAAAGATCCGTTTGCTTTGCCTCGCATTGACCAAGTCATTGACTCGACGGCTGGCTCGGAACTTTTGTGTTTTCTCGATGCATACTCAGGATACCACCAGATCAAGATGAGGAAGTCAGACCAATTGGCCACTTCGTTCACTACCCCATACGACACGTTTTGCTACGTCACGATGCCCTTTGGGCTAAAAAACGCAGGCGCTACCTACCAGCGGGCAATGCAACATTGCCTTCACGACCAAATTGGTCGGAACGTTCACGCCTATGTGGACGATATCGCGGTGATGTCTAAAAAATCAAACGACTTAATCTCCGACTTGAAAGAAACCTTTGATAATCTCCGTAAATACAACATGATGCTCAACCCTAGGAAGTGCGTCTTCGGGGTTCCAGCCGGCAAATTGCTGGGCTTCATCGTTTCCCAGCGTGGAATCGAGGTCAACCCGGATAAAATCAAGGCCATCTTAAACATAAACCGTCTGACATGCCTAAAGGACATTCAACGACTAACAGGTTGTGTTGCAGCAGTTAGTCGGTTTGTCAGCCGACTTGGAGAGAAGGCTTTGCCACTATACAAGTTGCTGAAGAAGGTGGGCAAATTCACGTGGACGGACGAAGCAGATGCAACATTGAAGCAGCTCAAGGAGATCCTTTCCTCAGCGCCCATCCTTGCAGCACCCGAGCCTGGCGAGCCCCTGTTAATTTACATGGCGGCAACCAACCGGGTTATCAGCATCGTCGTCGTCGTAGAGCGGAAGGAACCAGGCTATCAGTACGGAGTACAACGACCAGTTTACTATGTAAGCGAGGTCTTGATGGAGTCCAAGCAGCGTTACCCACACTACCAAAAGATAGCTTATGGAGTACTCCTTGCTTCACGGAAGCTGAGGCATTACTTTCAGGAGCACCCAATCACAGTGGTGAGCAAGACTCCACTGTCCGACATTATCAATAACAGCGACGCTACAGGAAGGGTCGCGAAGTGGGGCATTGAACTTGCCGCCTTCGAGATCACTTACAAGAGACGCGACGCTATCAAGTCACAAGCCTTGGCGGATTTTATTGCAGATTGGACGGAGATGTCAGATGCTACTCCATTGCCAGAACCAGAGTACTGGGTGATGCACTTTGACGGATCAAAGTTGCTCAATGGCTCCGGGGCTGGTGTATTGCTACAGTCACCAAAAGGAGACAAGCTACACTATGTTCTGCAGATCCACTTCGAGGCTACAAACAACATGGTGGAGTATGAAGCACTCATTCACGGACTACGTGTAGCCAAGGATATTGGCATCAAGCGCATAGTTTGCTGTGGAGATTCCGACTTGGTTGCCCAGCAGGTGGCTGGCACCTGGAATGCGCGGAACCCTATGATGGTGGCATATCGAGGCGAAGCGGACGAGATAGCCAAGAGCTTCTTGGGCTACGAAGTCAAGTACGTGCCTAGGGAGCAAAACGAGGCGGCTGATCTATTGTCTAAACTGGGATCAGGCCGAAAGCGAATTCCGCCAGGAGTTTTGCTAGAGCATCTACGCACACCATCCGTAAAGGGCGCCGACATCGACAACCCGGATAGAGCTGACTCTTTCGTCAACATGGTGACAAAGATCCCTCCGGCTTGGACAAAACCGTTCATGGAGTATCTCGAACACGGAACTTTGCCCGACGACAAAGTCGAAAGACGACAAATAGTACGACGAGCAAAGGGTTATACCATAATCAATGGGAAACTCTACAAGAGGTGCACTACTGGTGTATACCTAAAGTGCGTCTCCCAGCTAGAAGGTATGGAAATCCTACGCGAAATCCACCTCGGAGATTGCGGGCATCACGCCGCTCCTCGATCTTTGGTCGCGAAAGCCTTCCGGCAAGGATTCTATTGGCTGACCGCGAAGGCGGACGCCGACAAGCTGGTTGAGACATGGACAGGATGCCAGTATTATGCCCGACAACCACATGTTCCTGCTGCAGAATTGCGAACAATACCAATAACTTGGCCGTTTGCAGTCTGGGGGCTAGACATGGTGGGGCCGTTACAGACGACACCATGTGGATTTACGCATTTTCTCGTAGAAGTTGACAAATTCACCAAATGGATAGAAGCTAAACCCATTAGAAAGCTTGATGGGGCAACTGCCCTCAGGTTTGTCCGAGATCTAGTGGTGAGATTTGGTCTCCCACATAGCATCATCACCGACAATGGAAGCATCTTATCACTCAGAGAAGTGGAGGCCTATTGCTGGGACAAAGGCATCCGACTTGACCATGCATCCGTGGCACACCCACAATCCAATGGTCAAGTTGAGCGAGCCAATGGATTAATTCTACAGGGAATCAAGCCACGTCTTGAGGAACCGCTACATAGAGCAGCTAGAGCCTGGGCAGAAGAATTGCCATCTGTGCTGTGGAGTTTACGAACTACACCTAACAGATCCACCGGCTACACCCCTTACTTCATGGTATATGGAGCAGAAGCCATCCTACCTTCCGACATCCTCCATGATGCACCAAGAGTTGCCGCCTACGACGAAGATAATGCTGAAGAATCCAGCCGCCTAGATGTGGACCTTCTCGAGGAGGAGCGCGTTTTGGCATGCCAAAGATCCGCCATCTACCAGCAGAAGCTACACAGCTACCATAGTCGCCGTGTACGGCATCGCTCGTTTAAAGAGGGGGATTTGGTGCTCCGACTTAAGCAGAAGAAGTCACACAAGTTATCCCCGCCATGGGAAGGACCGTTCATCATAAGCAAGGAGCTGCTCAATGGGTCCTACTACCTTGTCGACAATTGTGAACTCAAGGATAGACCCAACGAGGATCATAAGCGTAAGCAACGTGACCCGGATGATGACTACCTGGAGCTTGATCGGCCATGGAACATAGCACAGCTACGTCCCTTCTACACTAAGCATTTTTATCTAATTGTGTACCTCTTATATGATCAATGAAATAAAGCTCTTTGGTTCACTCATATTGCTGAGTCTTTTACCTCCTTTAGTGTTCATTTTTGGATCATGTAAAACTTTTATGTACAAGTCTTGCGATTGCACTTGTGAAAATTCCGCCTACGGGCGTTAGCTTAAGTTTTCTGGTCTACACGTTCTTTGTTGTTTTTATGTGGATTCTGGAGTAGTGACTTTTGACACTTATTGTCGGCGATTTTGTGCTCAGGTTATTGACGGTGCCATTGGGCATCATCACCTAAGCGCATGGTTCCAACAACGAGTCTTCCGACTCACGAAAAGTCAAGCATAAAAACCAAAGTAATGGATAAACCAACACTTGCTTAAAAAATATATACATATTGGGAATTAATTCTTAAGTAGCAGGATACGACAACCATTGTTTTTCGCCTTAAGATTACATCACCAAGTTTTTTCCATGCACACATCAAAGGTGAAACAAGAATTACAAAGTGTTTTTCACTCTTTGGGCGCAGGGGACTTGGAAGCCGCATCATCACCAGCCGGAGAAACACCCTCGGCATCAGCATTGTGATGAGACTCGGAATAATCCTGGTCGACATTGTCGATGAAGTTTCTGGGCACAAAGACGTCCACATCCACCAACTCGGCAACCCTGGTATCATACCCCGCGAGTGATGACAGGATGGCTTCGTGATCGATCTCCTTGCCGTCATCATCCACGCCGGGGATACCTGAGGTTACCGTGTCGATGTCGGCATCTTCATAGTGTGCCTTCACCATTGACAGCGCCATCCTTGCGCCAGCCTGCGCACAAGAAGCTTTCCAGCTCGCGACACGCTCATGGGCTCGGCGCAGGATCTCCGAGTACTTCGTCACGGAGTCCGATGCCTTGATATATATTTGGAGGGGCTTGGCAATCTCCTTGGCTTGGGTAATGGCGGTTTTGATAAAATTGCCGGCAAGAACCATGCATTCCTTGTCCGAAGGAGGCGAGCGGGTTAAACCCATAGGAGCTACAAATTCTGACAAGGAGCATATGAGTTCGATAAATCCTAAGTATCTAGACTTACAGAAGTTCAAGGCGGAGGGAACTTACTGAAGATGCTAGCCTTGGCTTGCCAAAGGATCTCCGCCAAGGATTCCTTCTCTTGTGGGAGGAGCTTAAACGCCTCGCTATGGCGAAGGTTTTGCTCATCGACAGCTTGCTTCTGATCCTTTAGAATTGCAAGCTCCTCCTTCAAGCGATTGATCTCCGCAGAGGCGGAATCTTGCAAGGCTTTCATGGAGTCCTCGTGCATCTTCAGCATCTCCTTCCTCTCCTCCTTCAGGATCTTGTTCTCATTGTCCAGCTGCTGGATATGCTTGGACTGCTCGACAATATCCTTGGCCTTGGCGACATGTTCTGCAAGTCGGAGAAAACACAGTACATAGTGAGTACTCGGAGATTGTGGGCGCAAAAATAAGACGGAAATGCGTAATAAGAAAACAGACCCTTGTTTTTGATGATCTGTTCCTTCAAGATGGCGGTTTTACCCTTTTCAGCTTCAAGGTCCGCGCGCATCTTCTAATACTTGTCGTTGGCCATGCCCCTCCGAGCATTGTCGTTCTGAGGAAGCAAATACAAAGTTAAATCATTTTTTGGTCTGCTTGGAGCTTCTAGTCGGAGATTTTCCACCTAGATACTCGGGGGCTACAGCGAGAATTTTTAACTTAGCAAATATGCTTAGGTTTTCTTTAAGCATCTAGTCGGAGCTAATTCAGTTCTAGATTAGAGGCTTGGGGGCTACAGTATAAAGTTTTTAACTCATAAAATGCTTGTGCTTTTCTTTAAGCATCTAGTCGGAACTAATTCAGTTACAACTAGAGGCTTGGGGGCTACAACATTTAAAATAATGAACACTGCTTGTGCTACTCTTAAAGCATCTAGTCGGAATATTTCATTCCATCTAAACGCTTGGAGGGCTACAGTGAGAGTTTTTTTTCTAACTTAGTCATTCTTAGAGCATATAGATGCAAAACCTATGGTTTTCCGTCTACATCCTCGGGGGCTACAGTAGGATACTCATATAAAATATAGAAGGCAAAGTAAAAACTTACAAGTGCAATGATCTTAAGGTTTGTAGCACTCTCGGCCAGCAGCTTGCCGAAGGAAATGCTATTTCCTCGCAAGATATCCGCTTGTCGGAGTAGCTCCCCGAGACCGCACGTCGAAGATGACGACACTCCTCCAGCAACGATAGTAGTGTTACTCGGCAGAAGTGCCGGGTAAACTATCTTTGGGAACTCGAAGGGTTTTTGGGGAGTAGGGGCACCACCTTCGGCAGAGGTACCAGCTTCCACCACCGCCTTGCCGCTACCGATGGCATCCTTAGCCGGAGCTTCAGCCATTTGAAGAGCAGCGCTCTCCTGCGTCGCCTGCTCGCTGACAACAACGAGCTCGGTAGAGGCGCCATAATCTACTTCCATGGCGGAAGGGCCTGGTGCCTCCTGGACTTGAGAGCTTGTTGGAGCCAAGGAAGGCTTGACGGCAGGAGTGGCAGGGGCGATGGCGGGGGAGGAGTCGCGATGCAACATCTCTTTAATATTTCTAGAATCCCCAAGAGTCTTGGAGGACTTCTTGAGGCTGGTTGTGGCTTTCTTCCTGAAACGTGAAAAATGCATAAGTACAGGAGCAAGACAGATAAATAGACAATGTCGAATAATGAGAGGCTTATACTAGGGGGGCGCTTTGGCAAACATCCCAGTGGCTTTTCTCTTTTCTGCCTCTAGGGCGGCGGTAGTCTTCTTGGAGGATCAACCCTCCATCTTCTTTTTCTTGCCTCCGTCGGCAGCGTCAGAGGTGGAGCTCTTCTGCTTACGCGCCAACGGGACATCATCGTCAGACACGACCGTAACGTCCTTCATCTTTGGATCGTAGATTTGGGCGGCTAGGTTGCCCTCATCTAGATCGCTAAGCTGTTAAAGTGATAAGTCATCGTGTTAGACAAGATGGTATTGGCAAGACGGAAAAACTGGAGTAATGTCATACACGAAGAATAAATGTCTACCTTTGGGCACTTGCCGTCTACGAACATGTCGTAGATAAGGGTGAAGTCGCGCTTCTTATCCTTCACCTTGACGATGTCCTTAAGGCGGAACTTCACAGAGTCGCTCAAGAAGTTGTCCTCGGAGATCTGGAGGGTATCCCTTCGGTCGCCGGTGTACTCGTGCATGAACTTCGTGCGGTGCTACAGAGGTTGGATTCGTCTGATGAACCAACACATGGCTAGGTCCAAGCCGGTCAGACCCGTCTCTACGAACCACTCGATCCGCCTTATTGCGCGAGAAGCATCGAGGTCAGAGGGAAGGGAGGCATGGGATCTCCATGTGGAAACTTTGGCGGCGGCTCCATCCACGAAGTCTGGGTACGTTACTTCTCGGCCCGACAAAGGAATGTCGGGGCCGTAGAAGTACGTCCGCTACCAGTTTTTGCACGACTCGTGGCCGACGATGTCGGGGAACCACCGGCCAGGTCAGATCTTGAAGCTTATGGTGCTGCAGTTCCTAAGCTCCTCCCTACTGTGTTCGGCTTCACGTTTGACGGTGAAGAAGTACACAAACAAGTCTAACCTAGGCCTAATCCCTAGGTAACCCTCACAAAGTGCCGCGAAGTTGCTAAGCACTAAGATTCTATTGGGGGAGAGGTTATGGGGTTGGACCTTGAAGTGATTCAAGACGGACAGAAAGAAGTGGGAGATGGGCAGAGAAACGCCGCGTACCAATTGGGCCTTGAGGTACACCTTCTCTTCATCTTGGGGAGAAGGAGTCACCTCGCTGGCCGGTGCCGCCCGCCAGGCGAGCCCCTCCGCCGCGGGGAGGTAGTCTTCAGCGACCATCTCCTGGATGTCGCGGGCGGTGATGTCCGAGCCGCGACAGTCGCCTTTGTGCGAGTCTGGCTCCTCTTCTAGAGGCTCTAACGCCGCCAGATTGTGGTCGCCACTGGTGGATTCGATGACCGCCGACGCAGGGATGACCAGGCCCTCTGGGGGCACGACGACGAAGCTCTCCGGCTTCGCCGTGGCTTCGCTCGACACCGCCATCGACGAGGATGAACTGCTGCTGGCCATGGAGGAATGGGAGAGAGCGACTGGTGCGAGGAGAGGCTAGGGTTTCTTCGAGGTTTTCGTGGAGAGATCGAGGAGGCGTGCGGCTGGAGGAAGAAGAAGCTGACGCGAGAGAATGAGGTGAAAAAGTAGCAAGTGTCCCACGGTTACTATTTATCTTACTCTGCGTCAAGATTTGTGCAGCTAATTGGACGGTTGCCGCGTAGACGACATGGTCGAGAACGTGCACGATAATTTCGGCACGTCTCCAACTACTGCCGCCAACGGTTCATATTGCTCGCGCGGGAAAATCGGCTATCATTATGTTCTCTGCATGTGTGAGTTACGCGGCGTTGCTGACCTAAGCCTACGTCGTCATAACTGACATGGTAGATGAGCCATCACATCAAAGATTCCGGCATGGACGGATTTAATCCGACTATCAGAAGAGTACAATGGAAGATTCAGCATTTCTCCGACTTACAAATCAAACACGGAGAAAACTTTGTAGGGTTCTTTGGGAGGACTACAAGATGTTGCCTGACAATTTGCCGACATCCATCCAGACAGAGCATTCCATGTGAAGCGGCAAGACGCGCAAGATCTCGGAGTTCTCCGAGAGGGCTACTGTTGGGGATATGCTATATGGGTATCCTCATAGCATGTCTCTTATCCGACTAACCCGGGTGGCCCATAGTCGGTAGCATGGCATATGGCCTGCTGGGCGGCCCAGTTAGATGGATCCAGAAGGGAGGCCCATGCCGGATAAAGGAAGGCTACGGTGGAGTCACCAACGTACCCGGAGCCTTGGAGTGCAAGGTACACAAGACTAGTGATAGACGGTGTAGGACTCTGTAACCTGTCCGGCTAGGACTTTTCCATGTAACCCTAGGATCTGACGACTATATAAGTCGGACCTATGGGAGCCTTTAGGGCATCGTTTTACACACACCTCGCACAGCGAACCTATCTCTGTAACTCAGCGTATTGCCATTATAGTGATTTATAGCAGGAGTAGGATTCCGCCACCATCGTGGGATCTGAACCTGGGTAAGCTGTGTTACCTCGTACCCGTCAACCGTCCGCCTTACCCCACGTCTCTAAACACGCACTGTGAGGAACCCTCCATGGCGTACTCATCGGCAATACCACGACACCTCAACACATCCTTCATGGAGATGGATGCCAACGGCAACGTCATCCCGAAGACGCCGCAAGCTGCGATCATGGCAGCCACCACATACCTCGCGTCCCATCCACCTCTGGTGGGGGACCCGAAGAGGGCCATGCACAACTCCGCACTAGCCGGACTTGGACTCGTCGGAGCTGCGCTCCACGGAGAAGTCCCTGAGGAGCCAAAGAAGAAGGCTGCGGTCAGATTCAATCGCAGTCCTACACCCTCATCAGACGAGGAAGAACATGACCTGCCACGATGGCAAAAGAGCTCACGGCGTTGCAGCCGCGACTACGACGCTCGAAGCAAGCTCACCCAACGCAAGATCGACAAGTCACATGCCAAGCGCGTGTGCTCATCCGAATCCGAAGAGGATGATGATGAAGGAGAACTCTACGGAGCCTGATGCTTCAGCAGATCCATTCGGCGGACGCGGATGCCGTATAACTTCAAGCTTCCTTCGGATACTCCGAAGTTCGACGGCACGCAGGACCCTAAGGCGTGGCTCAGCGACCACCTGTCATCCGTCAAGCTGCACGGCAGAAACAAAAACACCGCCCTACAATGCCTTCAGCTGCAGCTGACAGGCGCCGCTCGGATCTGGCTCTACAGCCTATCCTCGGGATCCATTCGAAGCTAGGAGGAACTGGCATATAGTTTCATCCGAAACTTCAAGGGCACTAGTAAGAGGCTAGCCTCGATCGAGGATCTATGGTCCTGCACTCAACGAATGGGCGAATCCATTCGCTCGTACATACTACGCTGGTCCAACACCAAGAACTCCACGACGCACATCTCTGAGGAGAGAGCGATCGACGCCTTCAAGGATGGCGTCAAACGCCAGGACTTCAAGGAAGAGCTTGGGTGCATCAAGCCCAAGACACTCGACCACCTCATGGACATCGCCAACAGGTGGGTAGATGGTGAGGACTCCGTCCACCGAGCACACTCGGAGGAGGAAGATGACTACGGCCACCGATGCAAGCGCCGTAGCAAGCGAAGATCGCGCGCCTACGATGATCGCGATGGACCCGACATGGTCGCGGCTGGCTACGCTGACCGCCGCAGCGAAGGAAACCGCAGCAGTGGCAGATACCGTGGAAACAACTTCTGTGATGGAGGACGCCCAGCGCAATCATGGCAACGTCGCAGCCGCGACGACGGACCCTCGGCATACGACAAGTTGTCGGGCCCATGCACCATCCACTTCTACATTGACAAGCAGGATGGCAAAAAGAAGGCAAACCACATGCTCAAGGATTACCGCAAGTTCCAGAAACTCAGCGAGAGCATGTCCCAGATGAGGCAGCAAGCACCAAACCCTGGGTACGGGCACGCACCCACGCCAGGTGAGATCGCCCATGGATCTCCTCCACCATCACCCGTGGGACCCTCGAATCACCCAATCGCACCCGCACAGAACAACGACGAAAACGGGTACCCCGCGCCGAAAGGATCACTGATGATCCAAAAGGGGCGCCCAACAAACAGGGTGCAAAATAAAATAACTCGTCAGGTCAGTTTGGCCGCGACCGCTCCACCTACCATCCCTGAGTACCTCAACGGTTCAGAGTCCTGCATCACGTTTAGCCGTTCGGATCATCCCCGCCAGATCCCTCGCCCAGGTCATGCCGCCCTGGTGCTTGAGGCGCAGATCGGAGGGTTCGATATGAGCCGCGTCTTTATGGACAGCGGCAGCGGCATCAACCTGATGTTTGCTAGCACCTTAGCAGCAATACGGATCCCGCTGTGCAACCTGGAACAATCTGACACAATGTTCCACGGCATCGTCCTAGGAAAGGGCATATTTCCCCTGAGAAAGATATGGCTGGACGTCATCTTCGGCCAGCCCGACAACTTTCGCTGCGAACAACTCGAGTTCGAAGTGGTGGATTGGCCATCACAGTACCACGCCATCCTCGGGCGCGTGGCATTCACATGGTTCTTGGCAGTACTGCATTACGCATACCTGCTACTCAATATGCCAGGACCTAGGGGCGTCATCACGGTCCACGGAAGCTTCACCCGATCGGACCACTGCGCCAGGGACTTCAACAGAATCTCCTGTTGGGGATATGCTATATGGGTATCCTCATAGCATGTCTCTTATCCAAGTAACCCGGGTGGCCCATAGTTGGTATCATCGCCTATAGCCTGCTGGGCGGCCCAGTTAGGTGGATCCAGAAGGGAGGCCCATGCCGGATAAAGGAAGGCTACGGTGGAGTCACCAGCGTACCCGGAGCCTTGGAGTGCAAGATACACAAGACTAGTGATAGACGGTGTAGGACTCTGTAACCTGTCCGGCTAGGACTTTTCCCTGTAACCCTAGGACCTGGCGACTATATAAGTCGGGCCTATGGGAGCCTTTAGGGCACAATAACTTATACTCTCTAGTCACCTCGCACAGCGAACCTATCTCTATAACTCGGCGTATTGCCCTTATAGTGATTTATAGCAGGAGTAGGATTCCGCCACCGTTGTGGGATCTGAACCTGGGTAAGCTGTGTTACCTCGTACCCGTCAACCGTCTGCCTTACCCCATGTCTCTAAACACGCACTGTGAGGACCCCTCCATGGCGTACTCGTCGGCAATACCACGACAGTTGGCGCCCACCGTGGGGCAAGAGGCGCTTCAGGTTCTTCAGCGGGCGAGGACCAAGTTCTTCGCGGCAATCAGCGAGACCGTAGCCATCAGCCGTGTTCTCTTCTCTGGCAATGTTCCGATCGTCCCCCCTGACGAGTTCTGGATCCCGGCAAAGACGAACCCTATGCGATGTTCGATCGTTCCTATCGGAGACATTCACCTCTTCATCGGCGAAACCGACTCGGGCACTAGTTCCCTGGGAGTCGGAGGAGCATCAAGACCCGCATGGACCGCCTACGGGCAGGATACGTTCGCGGAAGGATCGATGTCGGATCTCTCTTCGGAGCTTGCCGGCAAAGATCGGAAAGCATCAAGAACCGCACGGACCGCCTACGTGCAGGATACGTTCGCGGAAGGATCGATGTCGGATCTCTCTTCGGAGTTTGCCGGCAAAGATCGGAAAGCATCAAGACCCGCACGGACCGCCTACAGGCAGGATACGTTCACGGAAGGATCGATGTCGGATCTCTCCTCGGAGTTTGCCGGCAAAGATCGGAAAAATTCAAGGCCCACCCAAACCGCCCCTGTGCATGATATAAAGGTGGAAGATCACTGCAAATCCGCCGGCTTCGTCCGCGCGTCTGGACAGCAGAGATCCAAGTTCGTCGGCGTGGTTACCATCTTCGTTCTGGCACGATGCGTTTAGAGAGAAGGTGAAAACCCCCACGACTACCTAGCCAGGTGGCTCCGTATACGAGCCGATCTGGCCAACTACCCCAATGATGATGCCATCTATCACTTTGTGGAAGGACTGGACCATGGCATGCTTCTCCGACATTCTCTAAGGCGGCAACAGACGTAAGGACGCCTTTCCTTCGAAGGCATGGTAAACACCGTCAACAACTACGCGGAGGCTGAAGCGACAGCTCAGACAGCGCTTGCGCTCATTGACGGAGCCCCTACGATTCAGCCACCACCATCGCCTCCGGCCGCCATCGTCGTAGCAGCACCACCACCTCTAGCCATTGTCGAGGCCATTGCACCTCCACCGCCCATCATCAAGGAAGTCCTGGCACCCTCCGACTCTGTCATTGACGCGCTTTATGCCGACTTCAGTGCAGATTCAAAGGAGATAGATTTCAGTCTAGAAGAGCTAGACTCCACTATGTAGGAGATGGAGGAGGAGTACTCGCGCGACGAGCAAGCTAACAACACCGTCATGTCTCGAGGGGTGTTCGTCACCATTGGGACGAAGATGGATGAAGATCAACCCGGGCAAGCTCCGCCTATGGTGCTAGAAAAGGGGAAGGGGCCACTTATTGCTATTGACGATGATTGCGCAAAGATCATGCCTCCTCCGCCCAACACAGTGCAGCAGCCACGGGAACTCGGCACCGGCCCGAGCAATAACAACCCCGCAAACTTGCCGCCTCCAGCATCCATGTCGGCAACAACCCATGTTACTCCATCTGATAGAGTGATGTACGGAAATCTCCTCGTCGAGCCACTAACCGTTGCTCATATCCGGAATGTGACCTAGCTTGACGACAAGCGCCAGCAGCTGCTGGAGGAGGCGCAAGCCATCGCAGAGCAAGGCGCTAAACTAGATCGAGATTTGGTCAACGCGCAGAAGTCCATAGAGAAAGCTAGAGCAATGGAGGCCGAGTACAAGACTCTGCTACAACAGAAGGCTAAGAAAGCTCCGACTCGCGTCATCAACGATCCTGGTGTACGGCGCAACCTAGGATGGGCTCCCTTGAAACCGGCACAGGCCAAGCCATACATTGATAGTGAAGGCAAGCAGGTGATGCCCACCCCACTCCTTAACCTCGCCATCGCCAAGATCCTTCTGGAGCAGGATAGATCACCTGAGGCAGTAGAACAAGTCTATGACCTAGTGGCCAAGGCGGTAAAGCAGCAGGAAAATGCCACCTCTCAGAGGCTTGAGTCTGACCTAGCGCACTGCCGATCTAGCCAGTACAAACCGCCAAGGGACAGATCTCCTCAGGATGTCGGATCATGGACGGGTTCATCAGAACGAAGACGGAGGGATGCGCGCAACAGGAAGAATGCTATCCCCATATCCTCCAACCACGGAGAAAAAGCCCGACCTCGTCGCCCATCGCCACCGCCCCAATCCCCTCGACGTCAGGAAGACTACAAGGCTCACCATCATACGGATATGCCCCCACCAAAGAAGTGTGACATCGTCATCCGCGACAACGCGGCACATACCCGTCATGATAAAGAGCGCCACCAAGGACATAAGAGCAGGTCACACCATGACCCTCCACGTCTGACAAGCAACCGCGACAGGCGTGAGGTGTCGCAGGAGGGTCACAGCAAGAAGGCTAACCCACCGCCACCTCCGCCTCCGTCGCCGCCAAGAAGTCACCATGGCGGAAGAGGCCCATGTCGTTCACGCAGCCCATCCCCTGTTGACAACAAGAAGAAGAACCCGGAGCCGTACGATGCACGTTCGCGGATCGATAAGATCCACGAGTCCCGGGAAGGACCATACCTGGGACCACGTTGCTTTGGACCTGCAATACGGTCCGCAACTTACCCCAAAGGTTTCCGGATTGACAAGACTGTCAAGCCCTATGACGGCACCACCAAGTCTGCCACATGGTTGCAGGACTACGACAACGCGGTGGAGATTGCCGGAGGCAACCCCAACGTCGCCGTCAAGTACCTCCCGTTAATGTTGGCGAGCACGGCCCATCAATGGATCGACGACTTGCCGGAGAAATCTATCTACAACTGGCTGGATATGCAAGAAGCATTCACCAAGAATTTTGAGGGTACATACAAGCGTCCCTGCACTGCGGGCGATCTACAGCGGTGCGTGCAAGAAAAAGACGAGGCGTCTCGCGCCTATCTCTCCCACTGGCTGGATATGAAGAATTCCTGCGCAGGAGTGCACGCTCAGACCGCCATGGCCGCCTTCATCGACGGGTTGGAAAGGGGCACGTTGCTCCGACATAAGCTAAAGCGCTTGCAGGACAATCATCAGCTTGACTTGAATCAGATGATTCAGTTAGCTAGTGAGTTCGCAGCTGCCGACGATGATGCTTGTGGCTCTTTGCCGGCAACGGACGTTCCAACCCAAGCTCGGAGGAACAACAGTACAAAGCGGAAAACCGCTCCAGAAGAAAAGCAATCTACCGACATGGTCGCTATGACTTTTGCAGGACGAGGAGAAGGCGGACAATGTGGCCGAGGAAGGGGAGCAAGCCGCGGGCAGCAACGAGGAAGTGAAACCACCCTCGGCGCCGCTCCATGTTCCCCAAACCTACAAGGAGTACCGCGACATGCCATGCCTCGTACACCTCGACGCCAACGGCAAGGCCACCCATACCAATCGACACAGCAAGTTCGTCAACAACCTCAAGGAAGACCCGGAGTCCGGCTACATGCAAAGTCGAAAGAACAGACCGCGAGGCAAGGGCAAGGGGAAGAAGAAGGAGGAGGAGTCCAAGGATTCAAGTGACATGGACGAAGACATTGACCCCAAGCACGCCGCCAAGAGCGACGACAAGGGCAAGAACCCCTTCGCAAAGAAGGCCCCAGTCTACCACACTTTCCTTGGCACCCCACCGTCCGACAACAGAAGATCTCTCTAAGGATCCTGATGGCCACTCTCCCCCAGTTCCCCAGTACCTACGCTGGTCGGAGGTTCCAATAACTTGGGACAGAACGGACCACCCAGACCTTGTGCCCACAGAGAACCAATACGCCATGGTCATCAACCCATTGATTGACGGCATGGAGTTCACCAAGTGCATGGTGGATAGTGGAAGCAGCATCAACATCATGTACCTGGATACACTGCAGAATATGAACTTGACGGAGGCAAACCTAAGGCGGACCAACACCGTTTTCCACGGTGTAGTTCCTGGTCGGGAGGCTCAGACCCTTGGGTGCATTACGCTTCAGGTAACCTTTGGCGACATTAATAATTACCGCCAAGAGCGCATGACCTTTGAGGTGGTCCCCTTCAAGAGCATGTACCACGTCATATTCAGCCACGACATATTCCACACGTTCATGGCCAAGCCATGCTTCGTCTACAACAAGCTCAAGATACCCGGACCAAACGGTGTCATCACCGTATCCGGAAGCTTTACCAAGGCAAGGGACTGCAAGATCAATGAAGCAGCCATTGCAAAAGCTGTCCTCTACAGCGAAGAATTCAAAGAGATCCAGAGCAAGGTCAATGACTCAGAGATGCCCGCGTCGAAGAAGCAGATCTCCGACTCCGCTCCTGCGTTCAAAGCCGCCATCGAAACCAAGCCGGTGGAACTTGTGATAGGCGATGCCTCCAAGACCGTCGCCATTGGGACGAACCTGGATCCCAAATAGGAAAGCGCGCTCGTCGAGTTCCTCCATGAGAATAGGGACATCTTTGCCTGGCCACCTGCCAACATGAAAGGTGTACCTAGGGAACTTGCCAAGCACAGCTTAAACATAGATCCAAAATGTAAACTAGTGAAACAACCTCTACGACGCTTCGGAGATGAGAAGAGACGTGCCATTGGCAAAGAGATAGCTAGGTTACTTAAGGCTGGGTTTATCCGAGAAGTCCTTCACACCCGATGGGTGGCTAATCCTGTACTTGTCCCCAAAAAAGGGAACCAATGAATTAAGAATGTGTGTTGATTACACCGGCTTGAACAAAGCATGTCCCAAAGATCCATTTGCTTTGCCTCACATTGACCAAGTCATTGACTCGACGGCTGGCTCAGAACTTTTGTGTTTTCTCGATGCATACTCAGGATACCACCACATCAAGATGAGGAAGTCAGACCAATTGGCCACTTCGTTCACTACCCCATACGACACGTTTTGCTATGTCACGATGCCCTTTGGGATGAAAAATGCAGGTGCTACCTACCAGCGGACAATGCAACGTTGCCTTCATGACCAAATTGGTCGGAACGTTCACGCCTATGTGGACGATATCACGGTGATGTCTAAAAAATCAAACGACTTAATCTCCGACTTGAAAGAAACCTTTGATAATCTCCGGAAATACAACATGATGCTCAACCCTAAGAAGTGCGTCTTTGGGATTCCAGCCGGCAAATTATTGGGCTTCATCGTTTCCCAGCGCGGAATCAAGGTTAACCCGGAGAAAATCAAGGCCATCTTAAACATAAACCGTCTGACATGCCTAAAGGACATTCAATGACTAACAGGTTGTGTTGCAGCAGTTAGTCGGTTCGTCAACCGACTTGGAGAGAAGGCATTTCTGCTGTACAAGTTGCTGAAGAAGGCGGACAAATTCACATGGACGGACGAAGCAGATGCAACATTGAAGAAGCAATCGTTTAAGGTTTCGGCAATCATTTAACCTAACCCGACTGGGCCTATCTACTCTCCTGGGCCTTCAGCTTCCAGTCGCTTGAATCTATGCCTGGTCTTGATCCAGTCGCCGTCCTGCAGGCCCACTCGCCAGTTCCTGGGCCGGTCGGAAACGTCCTGCTGGGTATACCCCGGTAGGCATATCCACATCAAGTTTACTATGTGAGCGAGGTCTTGACGGAGTCCAAGCAGCGTTACCCGCACTACCAAAAGATAGCTTATGGAGTATTCCTCGCTTCGCGGAAGCTGAGGCATTACTTTCAGGAGCACCCAATCATAGTGGTGAGCAAGACTCCACTGTCCGACATTATCAATAACTGCGACGCTACAGGAAGGGTCGCGAAGTGGGGTATTGAACTTGCTGCCTTCGAGATCACCTACAAGATACGCGACGCTATCAAATCACAAGCCTTGGCGGATTTTATCGCAGATTGGACGGTGATGCAAGATGCTACTCCATAGCCAGAACCAGAGTACTGGGTGATGCACTTTGACGGATCAAAGTTGCTCAACGACTCGGGGGCTGGTGTACTGCTATAGTCACCAAAAGGAGACAAGCTACACTACGTTCTGCAGATCCACTTCGAGGCTACAAATAACATGGCGGAGTATGAAGCACTCACTCACGGACTACGTGTAGCCAAGGATATTGGCATCAAGCGCATAGTTTGTTATGGAGATTCTGACTTGGTTGCCCAGCAGGTGGCTGGCACCTGGAATGCGCGGAACCCTATGATGGAGGCATATCGAGACGAAGTGGACGAGATAGCCAAGAGCTTCTTGGGCTACGAAGTCAAGTATGTACCTAGGGAACAAAACGAGGCGGCTGATCTGCTGTCTAAGCTTGGATCAGGGCGCAAGCGAATTCCGCCAGGAGTTTTCCTAGAGCATCTACGCACACCATCCGTGAAGGGCGCCGACATCGACAACCCGGATAGAGCTGATTCTTTCGTCAACATGGTGACAAAGATCTGTCCGGCTTGGACAAAACCGTTCATGGAATATCTCGAGCACGAAACTTTGCCCGACGACGAAGTCAAAAGACGACAAATAGTATGACGAGCAAAGGGTTATACCATAATAAATGGGCAACTCTACAAGAGGAGCACTACTGGCGTATACCTAAAGTGCGTTTCCCAGCTAGAAGGTATGGAAATCCTACGTGAAATCCATCTCGGAGATTGCGGGCATCACGCCGCTCCTCGATCATTGGTCGCGAAAGCCTTCCGGCAAGGATTCTACTGGATGACCGCGAAGGCGGACACCAACAAGCTGGTTGAGACATTCACATGATGCCAGTATTATGCCCGACAAAAACACATGTTCCTACTGAAGAATTGCGAACAATACCAATAACTTGGCCGTTTGCAGTCTGGGGGCTAGACATGGTGGGGCCGTTACAGACGGCACCATGTGGATTTACGCATCTGCTTGTAGCAGTTGACAAATTCACCAAATGGATAGATGCTAAACCCATTAGAAAGCTTGATGGGGCAACTGCCCTCAGGTTTGTCCGGGATCTAGTGGTAAGATTTGGTCTCCCACATAGCATCATCACCGACAACGGAAGCAACTTGTCACTCGGAGAAGTAGAGGCTTATTGTTGGGACAAAGGCATCCGAATTGACCTTGCATCTATGGCACACCCACAATCCAATGGTCAGGTTGAGTGAGCCAATGGATTAATTCTGCAGGGAATCAAGCCACCTCTTGAGGGACCGCTACATAGAGCAGCTGGAGCCTAGGCGGAAGAATTGCCATATGTGCTGTGGAGTTTACGAACTACACCCAACAGATCCACCGTCTACACCCCTTACTTCATGGTATATGGAGCAGAAGCCATCCTACCTTCCGACATCCTCCACGATGCACCAAGAGTTTCCGCCTACGACGACGATGACGCTGAAGAATCTAGACGCCTAGATGTGGACCTTCTCGAGGAGGAGCAATTTTGGCATGCCAAAGATCCGCCATCTACCAGCAGAAGCTATGCAGCTACCATAGTCGCCACGTTCGGCATCGCTCGTTTAAAGAGGGGGATTTGGTGCTCCGATTTAAGCAGAAGAGGTCGCACAAATTATCCCCGCCATGGGAAGGACCGTACATCATAAGCAAGGCACTGCTTAATGGGTCTTACTACCTTGTTGACAATCGTGAAATCAAGGATAGACCCAACAAGGATCATAAGCGTAAGCGACGTGACCCGGATGATGACTACCCGGAGTTTGATCGGCCATGGAACATAGCACAGCTACGTCCTTTCTACACTTAGCATTTTTTATCTAATTGTGTACCTCTTATATGATCAATGAAATAAAGCTCTATGGTTCACTCATATTGCTGAGTATTTTACCCCCTTTAGTGTTCATTTTTGGATCATGTAAACCCTTTATACACAAGTCTTGCGATCGCACTTGTGAAAATTCCGCCTACGGGCGTTAACTTAAGTTTTCCGGTCTACACATTCTTTGTCGTTTTTATGTGGATTCTGGAGTAGTGACTTTTCGCACTTATTGTCGGTGATTTTGTGCTCAGGTTATTGACGGTGCCATTGGGCATCATCACCTAAGCGCATGGTTCCGACAACGAGTCTTCCGACTCACGAAAAGTCAAGCATAAGAACCAGAGTAATGGATAAGCCAGCACTTGCTTAAAAAAATATATACATACTGGGAATTAGTTCTTAAGTAGCAGGATATAACAATCATTGTTTTCCGCCTTAAGATTACATCAACAAGTTTTTCCCGTGCACACACCAAAGGTGAAACAAAAAATTACAAAGTGCTTTTCATTCTTTGGGCGCAGGAGACTTGGAGGCCGCATCATCACCAGCCGGAGAATCACCCTCGACGTCGGCGCTGTGATGAGACTCGGAGGAATCTTGGTTGACGCTGTCGATGGTGTTCCTGGGCACGAAGACGTCAACGTCCACCAACTCGGCAACTCTGGTGTCATAACCCGCGAGTGATGACATGATGGCTTCGTGATCAATCTCCTTTCCGTCATCATCCACGTCAGGGATGCCAGAGGTCACCGTGTCGATGTCGGCATTTTCATAGTGTGCCTTCACCATAGACAGCGCCATCCTTGCACCAGCCCGTGCACATGAAGCTTTCCATCGAAACCGTGTCGATGTCGGCATCTCCGACTCCGCTCCTGCGTTCAAAGCCACCATCGAAACCAAGCCAGTGGAACTTGTGGTAGGCGATGCCTCCAAGACCGTCGCCATTGGGACGAACCTGGATCCCAAATAGGAAAGCGTGCTCGTCGAGTTCCTCCGTGAGAATAGGGACATCTTTGCCTGGCAACCTGCCAACATGAAAGGTGTACCTAGGGAACTTGCCAAGCACAGCTTAAACATAGATCCAAAATGTAAACTAGTGAAACAACCTCTACGACGCTTCAGAGATGAGAAGAGACGTGCCATTGGCAAAGAGATAGCTAGGTTACTTAAGGCTGGGTTTATTCGAGAAGTCCTTCACACCCGATGGGTGGCTAATCCTGTACTTGTCCCCAAAAAAGGGAACCAATGAATTAAGAATGTGCGTTGATTACACCGGCTTGAACAAAGCATGTCCCAAAGATCCGTTTGCTTTGCCTCGCATTGACCAAGTCATTGACCCGACGGCTGGCTCAGAACTTTTGTGTTTTCTCGATGCATACTCAGGATACCACCAGATCAAGATGAGGAAGTCGAACAAATTGGCCACTTCGTTCACTACCCCATACGACACGTTTTGCTATGTCACGATGCCCTTTGGGCTGAAAAACGCAGGTGCTACCTACCAGCGGACAATGCAACGTTGCCTTCACGACCAAATTGGTCGGAACGTTCATGCCTATGTGGACGATATCGCGGTGATGTCTACAAAATCAAACGACTTAATCTCCGACTTGAAAGAAACCTTTGATAATCTCCGGAAATACAACATGATGCTCAACCCTAAGAAGTGCGTCTTCGGGGTTCCAGCCGGCAAATTATTGGGCTTCATTGTTTCCTAGCACGGAATCGAGGTCAACCCAGAGAAAATCAAGGCCATCTTAAACATAAACCGTCCGACATGCCTAAAGGACATTCAACGACTAGCATGTTGTGTTGCAGCAGTTAGTCAGTTCGTCAGCCGACTTGGAGAGAAGGCTTTTCCGCTGTACAAGTTGCTAAAGGAGGCGGACAAATTCACATGGACGGACGAAGCAGATGCAACATTGAAGAAGCTCAAGGAGATTCTTTCCTCAGCGCCCATCCTTGCAGCACCCGAGCTTGGTGAGCCCCTATTAATTTACATGGCGGCAACCAACCGGGTTATCAGCATCGTCGTCGTGGTAGAGCGGAAGGAACCAGGCTACGAGCACGGAGTTCAACGACCAGTTTTGTCGTGGGAATGACCACGACAGATGCTGCAATCAGCATCGAGTAGTAGAACGAGGGGCAAGGGCGGCCAGCCATCTGTGGTGCGAGATGAGGGCGGAGACACAGGGTTTTACCCAGGTTCGGCCCCCTGGAGGGTAAAGACCTACTCCTGCTAGATTGTATTATGATGGAAGTACAAAGGGGCGAGCTCGATGGCTAGGCAGCGAGTCGCTGGGGTGGATGATGGGACGTATCCTCTACTCGCCCTCTAGGGAGGTTTATATAGACTCATCCCCTAGGGTTTACATATCCCAACCGAATCAGTTAAGGTTTCGGCAATCGTTTAACCTAACCCGACTGGGCCTATCTACTCTCCTGGGCCTTCAGCTTCCAGTCGCTTGAATCTATGCCTGGTCTTGATCCAGTCGCCGTCCTGCAGGCCCACTCGCCAGTTCCTGGGCCGGTCGGAAACGTCCTGCTGGGTATACCCCGGTAGGCATATCCCCATCAGTAGTCCCCGAGGCCGTCGTTGATTGGTCGCAGGCGTTCGTTGGCAGTCGGAGTTTACGGGTCCAAGGCGGATGCCCAGTCGAATCGGCGGCGGACTCCTGTTTAAAGGAAAATCCAGTTATTCTAGTCACAATGATAGCGGTCAGCTGGGTCGCAGCTCGGCGAATGGGTCGGCGAATGTGCAGTCACTGTTGTAGTGATCGGGTCGACGAGTCGAATGGGTGAAGTTGGACCGTTAGATGAGGTCAAACTAGCCGTTGGGGTAATCCAATGGTAACTTTTGGCGTAATCACCGCGTAGTAACGGCTCCCGAAATTGGTGGGTAACAACCGCTATAAAAGGGAAATGGCAGGCGATCGGGAAACCACTCCTTCATCTTTCCTCCGATATAGCCCACCTCCGTTCTCCTTCGCCTCGCGATCCAACCGATCCAGTAACCCTCGACCTCCACGAACTTCTCAGCCAATGGCCCCCTCCAGCGAACCATGGGGCAGGTCCAAATGCACCTGGGCGCTACTGGCATCCTTCGAGGAAGCTGGGATCCTGCGCGTCGGTAGGTGGCGCATCCCTGCGGCCGGAGAGGTGACTCCGGATCCGTGCGAGGGAGATTTTGTTTGCTTCACCAGCCATCTGGAACGGGGGCTGGGGTTCCCCACGTCCCTCTTTTTCTGGCGCTTCTGCGCCTTCTACGGGATCCAGCCGTCGGACCTGGGCCCCCACAGCATTGAGCAGCTCGCCATTTTTGTGGCGTTCTGCGAGTGCTACCTGGGTTGCATGCCCTACTTCCCCTTGTGGCAAGATCTGTTCCACGGGAGGATCAGTCGTGAAGAGTCAGGCGGCCCAATGCTGGCGGCGGGTGGCCTGACGTTCCAGTTGAAGTCGAAGGACTCCTTCTTCGACCTGATGCTGCCTGCCAAGGCGGCAATCGAGTGGAAGAAGTCCTGGTTCTGCGTCACCAAGGCGACTCCAGATGGTGAGGTAGCAATCCCAAGGTACTCCGACGACCGGCCCGAACCGCGTCGTCTCCAGGTCGGCAAGCTCCCATTAGACCAGTGAATGGTCGTGGATGAGATGCTTCAAACCATCCGCGGCCTGAAGAAGAAAGGCCTGCAGACCATCAACCTGTACAACTGCTGGTTCGGGTGGCGACTTGTTCCCCTGGCCCACTGCAAACATTACATGTACGAGTACATGGGCAGGGAAGACTCGACGAAATCCTGCCTTGCCTAGTGGAAACTTGAAGACTACACCCTGGCATTGAAGAAGATCACCCAGGCGGTATACCTGGACTCGAAGGCCGGGGTCGCCCCTTACACCGCGAAGCATCCAGCTCCCACGGTAAGTCACTATTTTTGCCACCGTTTGCAGTCGTGGTTGATGCCGTCGCAGTTGTATTGATATTGTTTCGTGATTGCTGCAGTTATTTCAAGTGGTGGAAGGATGGCACCCACCCGCGGATGACGAGAATTCAAGCTCGTCCGTCTAGGACGGGGGCGAGTCGCCTCCTGCCAAGGGCGACGTCGGGAGCGACGCAAGTGATGACGACGACGATGACGATGAGCCCAGGGAAGAAGCTGCCCCGTTGGTTCGCAAAACCCGCCGGCAACATCAGCGCGAACTCGAGGCGAGTAAAAGCCTCGAACATCACGATGACGACGACGGCGACGAGCTTCCCGAGCACACCTCACGTCGCGAGGCCACACCGTCAAAAAAGAAGAAGAAGAAGAAGGAAGTGAAGGATCCACCAAAGAGGAAGACGAGGCCGGCGAGACAGGCATCTCCACCTCATTCGGAGAGTAGTTCCGAGGCCACCAGCTTGTCCAAGGATGAAGCTCCATAGACGACAGCAGCACCGGATGCCACTGTGGCTCTGGATGAGACACCTCTAGCCTCGCTTCCCCCTATTCGCCCCAGTCTCTGGGTTGGGGGTTGCTCCAGCCGCGGCGACTTCACCTACCAGGAGAGCTCCTACCGAAGGCGTTCTTGAAGCTCCTGTCGCGGCCTCGTCGTCAAAGAGGCCTTCCGTGTCTTGGGCACATGATGTTTTGGAGATGGGCTTCAGTCAGAAACTGGGCCCCGAGCTGGAGAAGCCGGCCAGCATCCGCACGGGACTGCGGTTCATACCAGTCGCGAAGTAAGTTTCGTGCATTTGCTTGCCTTTCGTTGTATTTGGACAATTTTGCTTATATAATCCACTCGCAGGACTAGAGCTAAGAAGATAGGCCACCCGTCCGTGGCCAAGGTGCCACCAGTCATCGCCGAGGAGGGCGCCTCACGGAAGAGGAAAGCCGACGAAGTCGTTGCCCCCGCAGACAATGCTAAGAAGGCCAAGGGTGACGATGTTGTCACGGTATCTAACGACACGACGGCTGCTCTGAGTGATCCTCCGACTGCGACGGAGGCGGCTTCGAAGGCCAAGGAGGGTATTTCCTCACCCGGGATGACTGAATCAGCCCCTCTTGGTGCTGGGGCGTCTGCCGCGACCTTCCTCCGCTTCATGACCAAAGTGGCCACAACGAGTGGTACAGAGCCATCAAGCCTTGCGCCTGGAGTCGCCGAAACGGAGGTTGAGCAGCGTCGCGGACACACTCCGGCTCTTCTCGCATTGGTGGACGCGCTGCAGCATCACGACATGTTGGGCGCAGCCATCCAGTATGTCCAGTCCCCGAGGATCGGGCCACTGAATTTCAGTGGTCAGATTCTCATAGTGTTTGCTTTTATTTGTAGCACCCAGTCCCCGGGTGCCTAGTCGCTGAATTTCAGCGGGTGGGCAGTTAGTATTTTTGATCTCCAGTCCCTGAGTGCCTAGTCGCTGAATTTCAGCGGGTGGGCACTTAGGATTTTTGATCTCCAGTCCCCGAGTGCCTAGTCGCTGAATTTCAGCGGGTGGGCACTTAGGATTTTGATCTCCAGTCCCCGAGTGCCTAGTCGCTGAATTTCAGCGGGTGGGCACTTAGGATTTCATTGTTGTTGACTGTTGATTTGTGCGCAGGGCTTGCAGCGTGAGTCAGCTGATTGGCTTGCCGCGAAGTTTCGTGCGGAAAAGGAGCTTGTTGCCGTCCAGGAGGCGAACAAAGGACTCCAGGCCCTTGCTGCCAAGGCGGAGGAAGTCTGCCAGGGTCTTGTTCCGGCGTGCGAACTGTCGGCGGCTCAGTCTGCCTTGAGTATAGCTGAGCAGCGGATCGCTGATCTTGAGCGTGAGCTTAAGGAAGCGAAGGCGGAGGCGAGTGCGTCGGATGGGCGAGCCAGAGCTGCTGTTACGGCTGCTGCTGAAGAGCGGAAGGTCTCTGACGCCATCGTTGCTGGGCTACAGGACGACCTTTCCTCTCTTCAAAGCTTCATCACGGGCCTCTGCCGTCCTTTAATTGGTAAATTGGCCGCCTCTTCTTGTAGTAGCAGCATTATGTAATCTTTTTTGTACTCACTGCCACCTTCTATCCACAGGTCGGATTATCAACAGCTCGGAGGAGGCGCAGTCGTATGACACGCGGCAGTGTGTGACCACTCTGGTCGACTCGACCACGTTGTCCGCGGCTTGCATTCGGGCGTATCTTCAGGAGATGTCGCCTATGGAAGTGATTCCCAGCGACCTCGTCGAAGTATGGCGATATCTGGAAAAGGCGCCGGCGGTCGTCGAGTTTATGACGCGGTCCGCGTTCTGGCGCGGGGCGGCGACAGCGCTTAGCCTTGGGCTTTCCCACTTCCCAGAGGATTTCGATCTGGACGACTTGACGAGTGGCTACCCCTTGTCGACGGGCGCGGTGGAGATCGCTGAGGTGCTGAAGCTGACGGACAAGGCTGCGGTGTACTCCGACCGTGTCTGGGCAATGGGCGACCTCCTCCCCTATCAGGAGACGACTGTCGCCCCCAATGATCCTGAGCCGCCGCATCGGGACTTCAAGGTCGAGCAACCCTTCCGTGCGGCGATGGCGGGTGAGTTGACGACCTATCCGTCGAACCTGTACACGCTCTTCATTCGCAACCGCAGGGGTGGTGGCGAGTCGCCGTCGAAGCCTGCGGAATAGTAACACTGTGCCTTGGGGCATTAGTAGCAATTGGCCATTGGGATCAACTTGTATTTTGAACGACTTTGTTCTGCTGTAATTGAATCTCATGTTATTTTGTGAATTGTCTTGCGATTTTGATTGTTAATTGGACGAGTCCCCGAGCGCGTCCGCCCTTTTTATGGGGTTTACCTCGTTTGTTATGTATTTGTGGTTTAGAATGTTTTGTTAGTTTTGTGATATTGAGGTCGACTCGCCCTAGCTTGGAAAGCCAGTCGCTGGGCGAATCCCGAGAGTGCTCTTTACTTGACCGTTTTCCCTGGACGCGAACGAGGTCGGGCGGCCGAGTCCCCGAGTATGGTACTTGGTGGTTCTAGTCGCGGCTCTAGGGTGGGTGAGGACTTAGCGCGTTAGAGTGAACGCACCACTCCTGCCTGACCCGTAAGGTCAGTCGCATGGTGAATCCTGGGCACGCTCTCATACTTGGCGTTTTTCCCTAGTCGCTCGTGTTTGACTGGTCATCAGTCTCCGAGCGTGGTACTTGGCCGTTCGAGTCGCTGTGCCTAGGACGCGGAGGGTTTTGGTCGCTGTGAGGAGCGAAGGCAGTAGTCTTGGCTCGTTAAGCCAGTCGAGCTAGGCGACTCCAATGGGGCTCCGGGTAGGCGTTTTTCGTGGACGTTTACAAGTCCTGGGGTAACCCAGTGCCCTCGTAACGCACTACTTGGCCGTGCCGGTTGCTTTACCAGAGGTTGACTTTTGTAGTTAGCTTGACGCTGTTGTTACGAGTGCGAGTGGCACAAGACACGGAAAGCAGACACAATTTGCGATAACCAATATGTTTTATTTCATAGCGGGTGGGGGGTACATGTATGGAGTTCTAAGAGTAGAACTTCCGTAGGAGGTTTACATTCCACAGTCGCTTGACGTCGAGTTTCCTGTTTCTGCGGACGTCGGTGAGGTAGTAGGCGTCGTTGCCGAGTACTCGCCCGATGGCGAACGGTCCCTCCCACGGCGGGGAGATCTTGTGCATGCCCTTATTGTCCTGGATGAGGCGCAGCACCAGGTCGCCTTCCTGGAAAGTGCGAGTCCTCACTCACCGGCTATGGTAGCGGCAGAGTCCTTGCTGGTAGATGGCAGTGCGGGAGTGAGCTAGGTCGCGTGCCTCGTCGAGTTGATCGACTCCATCCTGGCGTGCAAGTTCGTTTGCGGCCTCCGTGTAGTGGACAACCCTTGGCGAGTCGTGCTCTAGGTCGGTGGGCATGACTGCCTCGGCGCCATACACCATGAAGAAGGGGGTGAATCCTGTCGACCTGTTGACAGAGGTGTGGATGCCCCAAATGACGGAGGGTAGCTCCTCAACCCAGCACCGGCGGTGCGCTTGAGTGGTACTTGGAGCCGTGGCTTCAGGCCATGGAGGATGCTCTGGTTGGCTCATTCCGCCTGGCCGTTGGACTCCGGGTGAGCGACTAAAGCAAGATCGAGTCGAATGTGATGTTCTTCGCAGAACTCGGCCATGGCTCCTTTGGCGAAGTTGGTGCCGTTATCCGTGATGATGCTGTTTGGGAACCCGTAGCGATAGATGAGCTCGCGTAGGAACTTGGTGGCGGTTTTCTCGTTGCATTTCTGGACTGGCTTGGCCTCCACCCACTTTGTGAATTTTTCGACCGCGACCAGGAGGTGAGTGAAGCCAGAGGGGGATTTTTTGAAAGGGCCTACCATGTCCATATCCCACACGGCGAACGGCCAGGTAATGGGGATTGTCTTGAGCGCCGAGCTCAGCACGTGGGTCTGGTTGGCGTACTTCTGGCACCCGGCACACCGCTGGACAATGTCGACAGCGTCCGCGTGTGCGGTGGGCCAGTAGAAGACGTGTCGCATAGCCTTCGCGACCAGAGAGCGGGCGCCGGCGTGGTTGCCGCAGTCGCCGGAGTGGATGCCGTGGAGGATTTTGCGTCCTTCAGCGGGTTGGACGCAGCGTTGGAACACGCCGGTCACGCTGCCCTTGTGGAGCTCGCCGTCGATGATGACGAAGGATTTGCAGCGGCGCGCTATCATCCGGGCCTCTGTTTTGTCTGCTGGCAAGGTGCCTCCCTCCAGGTAGGCGATGTACGGCGTAGTCCAGTCTTCTGGCTCGGCGATGAGTGCGACCAGGGCTGCCTCTGGCTACAGCGGGACTCCGATGTCGATCTCCCTTGGGGGGGAGATGGAAGGCTTGGTGATGGTGTCGAGGAAGACGCCGGCGGGTGGTTCGAGTCGAGCCGAGCCGATGCGAGAGAGTGCGTCGGCCTCCTTGTTTTCCGCCTATCGATCCACTCGACGGAATAACCTGCGAAGTGTCCGCCCAGCTTGTCCACTGCTTGGCGGTATGCCACCATGGTGGGGGAGACGGCATCGCAGGTACCAGCGACCTACCCAGCGACGAGGTCGGAGTCTCCGTAGCAGCATAGGCGGTTGACATTCATCTCCTTAGCGGCTCGCATGCCGTGGAGTAGTGCCTCATACTCAGCCATATTGTTGGTGCAGGGAGTGAACTCGAGGCAGAGGACGTAACGGAGCTTGTCGCCCTTTGGGGAAGTCAACACGATTCCTGCTCATGTGCCATCTGCATTTTTGGAATCGTTGAAGTGCAGGCTCCAATAGTGGAGGTACGGCAGCTTTTTCGGCTGCTGGGCCTCTTCCCAGTCGGCGATGAAGTCCGCAAGGGCCTGCGACTTTATTGCTTTGCGTGGCTCATACTTGATGTTGTGGACGCCGATTTCGACGGCCCACTTGGCAACTCGCGCGGTCGCTTCGCGGTTGCAGATTATGTCCTGCAACGGTGCCGAGGAGACGACCATGATCGGGTGCTCCTGGAAGTAGTGCGGCAGCCGCCGCTGTGCTCTAAAGACCGCGTATACCAGCTTCTGGTATTGCAGGTATCGCTGGCGCGACTTGGTGAGGACTTCGCTGATATAGTACACCAGTCGCTGTACTGGGTGCTCCTTCCCTTCCTCTGGCCGCTCGACGATCATGACGGCGCTGACGACACGCTCGGAAGCCGCGACGTAGACCATCATGGGTTCCTTGTCGATGGGGGCGGCGAGTAGCGGTGCTGCGAGTAGCACCTTCTTGAGGTCGCGGAGCGTGTCGTCCGCCTCCTTGTCCCACTAGAAGGTGGGGTTCTTGCGCATTAGGCGGTATAGGGGCATCGCCTTTTCGCCCGATCGAGGGATGAAGCGACTGAGAGCCGCGACTCGCCCGGCCAGCTTCTGGACGTCGTGCAGGCACTCGGGTTTGCCGAGTCGAGCGATCGTGTCGGTCTTGGTGGGGTTCGCCTCGATCCCGCGCTTGGAGACGACGTATCCCAGTAGTTGCCCTGCTGGTACACCGAAGGTGCATTTGCCGGGGTTTAGCTTTATCTTGTATTTCCGCAGGTTGGCGAATGTTTCCGCCAGGTCGGCGAGTAGGTCGCTCTGGCGAGCGAACTTCACTACCACGTCGTCGATGTAGACGTGGATATTGCGGCCAATTTGGCTCGCAAGGCACTCCTGCATGCACCGCTAGTAGGTTGCCCCGGCGTTCTTGAGGCCGAAGGTCATGGCGGTGTAGTAGAAGGCTCCGAATGGCGTGATGAACGCTGTCTTTTCTTCGTCCTCGATGGCCATTTTGATCTGGTTGTACCCAGAGTAGGCGTCGAGGAAACACAGCGACTCCGACCCCGTGGTGGAATCGATTATTTGGTCGACCCGCGGGAGGACAAATTGCTCCTTTGGGAAGGCGCTGTTTAAGTTTGTGTAGTCGATACACATCCTCCAGGTCCCATTTTTCTTCTCGACCAGGACTGGGTTTGCCAGCCACTTGGAGTACTTTATTGGCCGTATGAAGCCTACAGCGAGTAGATGCTGCACCTCCTCGGCGATGGCTCGGTGGCGCTCTTCATTGAAGGGCCGCAACGACTACTTGACGGGTCGCGCTTTGGGGTCGGCATTGAGTTTGTGCTCAGCGAGTTCCCTAGGGACACCAGGCATGTCAGAGGGCTTCCATGCGAAGATGTCCCTGTTCTCACGGAGGAACCCGATGAGCGCGCCTTCCTATGCTGGGCTCATGCCCATCCCGATCGTCACCGTCTGGCTGGAGTCGCCTGGGACCAGTTCGACGGTGCGGGTATGTGTCGTTGCCTCGAAGGCGGAGGTGTTGCCACCCTCCGAGTTGGGCTTCTTGAGTATGGTGGGGTCATCGTTGTTGACCCCGCTCGCATACTTGGCGAGCTCGTCGGCGTGATTGGCCTTTGCCGCGATGACGGCGTCGGCGAGTTCAGCTCCTTTGGCCTCGCACTCGGCGGCCATGTCGGGGTCGCCGTGGATGGTGATGACGCCGCGCGGCCCGGGGAGCTTCATCGCGTTGTACGCGTAGTGGGGCGCTGCCATGAACTTAGCGAACGCCCGGCGCCCCAAGACGCAGTGGTAGGGGCTGTCGAAGGGTACCAGCTCGAAGATGATCCGCTCGGTGCGGAAGTTTGCTGGCGTGCCGAAGGTGACCAGCAGCGTGACCTTGCCGATCGGATACGCCTTTCGACCAGGGACGATGCCGTGGAACATGGTGTACGTCGTCTCGATCATCGACTGTGGGAGCCGTAGTCGCCTGAAGGTGTCCAGGTACAGGATGTTGATGGAGTTGCCGCCGTCCATCAGTGTCTTCGGGAGCCAGTAGTCTCCCACCTTGGGCTTGATCACCAAGGCGACTCGACCTGGGTACTCGATGCATGGCGAGTGGTCCTGGCGGCTCCACGTGATTGGTTGCTCAGACCAGTTGAGGAACTGAGGGACGTCCACTTGAGCCACCGCGTTGATGGCAACGGCGCGGGCGATGACTTTCTTCTCGCGCTTCGTGTTGAAGCCTGTGAAGGTGTGGAGCGACCCTGCCACGCTGCTGAATTTTCCGCCGTTTGGCGGGTTGTCGTCGCGGTCTCCCTGCGCTGGCCTCGCCTTCTCGATCTCCTTGAGAGAGTGGCATTCGGCGGTCGTGTGCGTGGCGGGTTTTCCTTCCCTGCTGTGGAATACACAAGGTTGGTTAAGGAGGGCCGCGGGGTCGAACCTTGGCTTCGCCTTGTAGTTGCCGCCATCGCGGCGGAAGCTCTTGGGCTCGCGCTGCGCGTATCCGGTGTTGGAGATGAAGTCGACTCGCCCGTCACTGCGGCGCTTGCCGGTGAGGCGAGTGTTGCTGTAGCGTAGATCGGACCGTCGTCCATTGTCGCTGCCGACCGTGCGGCGTTGTCCTCCCGACTCGTCGTCGGTTTCTTGATTTGGGTCTTCCTCCGCGTACCTTTTAGCGATTTCGAGGAGGTCTGGTATGTTGTCGAGTGTGCGGTATGCTCGTTTGAGTTTGGCGATCAAGGGCTCGTAGCGGCACGAGGTCTTGAAGCAGTGGATTGCGGTGTCCGGGTGGATGCCAACCGCGTTGTATCATAGTTCTTGCCACCGTTGGACCCAGCTGCGGGTCGACTCGCGAGGTCCCTGGACGCATCGTTCCAGGTCCTCGATGGTGGTGGCGCGGGTGTATGAACCCTCCAAGTGCCCGACGAAGGCATCGCGCATCTCTTCCTAGGAGTTGATGCTGTTCGGGGGGAGAGTGTTGATCCACTGCCTGCACGCTCCCTCCATCATCAGGGGGAGGTAGCGGGCGGCGAGCAGATCGGTGTGGCCGGCAATCCCCATCGCCATGAGGTAGGTATCCAGCCACACGGAGGGGTCGTACGAAGGATCGTACTTCTCTATTTCCTTCGGCGCTTTGAAGTTCGCCGGGTATTTTTCGCCTCGGATCATTGGTCCGAAGCATCGGGGCCCGAGTCGGCTTAGCGACCCCCTCGGCTCGCTGTCGTGGCGGTTGGTTAGGGTGTGTCGCAGGTCGTCGGGCTGACGTGCGTGCCAGCTCTGATTGTTGATGATGTGGGTGCGGGCGTCGACAGGCTGACCGTTGGCGGTGACGAAGTTGGTCGCCGGCCTGGGGTCGTTGGTGGAGAGTGCCGTGTTCGTGGGTCGGTGTTGGAGCTGTAATGGTTTGGGTGGCGGGCAGTTGAGGGTATTTGCTGCCATGGGGCGGCCGCTTGAGGCCGCTCTGCTTCCTGACGAACGCGAGTACATCCGACCCTGGGAGTCAACGCCTGCGTTTTGTTGCTCGACCACTTTTGCAAGCAGGGCCCTGGCATACTAGATCTCCAAGGTGCCTTCGCCGGCGGCTGCAATGTTGTCGATTGCCGCGCGGCCCGAGACGAGGTTGTCCGTGGGAGTGGAGAACAGCGGTAGGCCATTCGCGTCTCGCTCCCGTGAGGAGACTACGATCCGAGGTTGGTCCCTGGGGGGTGTGCGGTTGGGTGGTGGCGGTGCGCCATTGGTCGTTGACCCTCGCGGTGGCCGAGTGCTCCCTCCTGGAGGCGCGTTCTCGAAGATCGCGCGTTCGGCCGCGCGGGCCGGGTCGCTTTCGTCGTCGAAGTTCAGGGCGCGCCCCTGGACGGTGGGGTTCAGGCGCGACCTGATTCGGCGCTGGTGATATTGCGACAGCTCCCGCGCCGTCGCCTGCTTGAGGCGAAATTTTTCGCGCTCGGCTTGCTCCTTGCGGACTGCTTCCGCCAGCTTTACGCGAAGTTCCTCGACCTCCGTCGCCATCGCGTTGGGAGGGATCGGGGTGGAGAATGGATCCTCCGGCGGGTCGGTGCCAGTCGCCATGTAGGCCGCGGCGTGGTGGTTGGTACCGTCGCGGAGGTCGGCGGAGTTCTCTGATCCGGAGTCAAAGTCGAAGATCCCAAGGATGGAGGGGACCTAGAAGTCTCCGACGTTGGAGACCTGGGTGATGGAGCCCGCGGGCGAAGCGGCGATGATGGATCCGGCGAGTGACGCCGGGATCCCCGAGTCGGTGTCGTCGTTGAGGGCCGCGTCTTCTGCGTCTGCGGTGGTTTCGGCCATGCCGCTGTGGGCCGAGTTGTACTCGGAGGCGAGGCGGTGGATCATGTGGACCTGGCTCTCGGAGAGCCAGTCGCGTGGCAGCGACTCGCGGATGCGAGCCGAGTCCTCCGAGACGATGACGTCGGTGAGGCTGACGAAGAGGCTGATCGTGCCAACCGGCAGGATCATGCTATGCATGACGGGTCGCGCCGCCGGGACGTAGCTACTCGGCAAGATTTGGAGCATCTCGCCGATCGCTATCATGCGGCCGGTGGCGACCGACTAGTTGATGGGCAGATTGGATCTCGCCGCAGAACACCGGCCAGGCCCCACGGTGGGCGCCACTATCGTGGGAATGACCACGGCAGATGCTGCAATCAGCATCGAGTAGTAGAACAAGGGGCAAGGGCGGCCAGCCATCTGCGGTGCGAGATGAGGGTGGAGACACAGGGTTTTACCCAGGTTCAGCCCCCCGGAGGGTAAAGACCTACTCCTGCTAGATTGTATTATGATGGAAGTACAAAGGGGCGAGCTCGATGGCTAGGCAGCGAGTCGCTGGGGTGGATGATGGGACGTATCCTCTACTCGCCCTCTAGGGAGGTTTATATAGACTCACCCCCCTAGGGTTTACATATCTCAACCGAATCAGTTAAGGTTTCGGCAATCGTTTAACCTAACCCGACTGGGCCTATCTACTCTCCTGGGCCTTCAGCTTCCAGTCGCTTGAATCTATGCCTGGTCTTGATCCAGTCGCCGTCCTGCAGGCCCACTCGCCAGTTCCTGGGCCGGTCAGAAACGTCCTGCTGGGTATACCCCGGTAGGCATATCCCCATCAAGTTTACTATGTGAGCGAGGTCTTGACGGAGTCCAAGCAGCGTTACCCGCACTACCAAAAGATAGCTTATGGAGTATTCCTCGCTTCGCGGAAGCTGAGGCATTACTTTCAGGAGCACCCAATCATAGTGGTGAGCAAGACTCCACTGTCCGACATTATCAATAACAGCGACGCTACAGGAAGGGTCGTGAAGTGGGGTATTGAACTTTCCGCCTTCGAGATCACCTACAAGATACGCGACGCTATCAAATCACAAGCCTTGGCGGATTTTATCGCAGATTGGACGGAGATGCAAGATGCTACTCCATTGCCAGAACCAGAGTACTGGGTGATGCACTTTGACGGATCAAAGTTGCTCAACGACTCGGGGGCTGGTGTACTACTACAGTCACCAAAAGGAGACAAGCTACACTACGTTCTGCAGATCCACTTCGAGGCTACAAATAACATGGTGGAGTATGAAGCACTCATTCACGGACTACGTGTAGCCAAGGATATTGGCATGAAGCACATAGTTTGTTGTGGAGATTCCGACTTGGTTGCCCAGCAGGTGGCTGGCACCTGGAATGCGCGGAACCCTATGATGGAGGCATATCGAGACGAAGTGGACGAGATAGCCAAGAGCTTCTTGGGCTACGAAGTCAAGTATGTACCTAGGGAACAAAATGAGGCGGCTGATCTGCTGTCTAAGCTTGGATCAGGGCGCAAGCGAATTTCGCCAGGAGTTTTCCTAGAGCATCTACGCACACCATCCGTGAAGGGCGCCGACATCGACAACCCGGATAGAGCTGATTCTTTCGTTAACATGGTGACAAAGATCCCTCCGGCTTGGACAAAACCGTTCATGGAATATCTCGAGCACGAAACTTTGCCCGACGACGAAGTCAAAAGACAACAAATAGTACGACGAGCAAAGGGTTATACCATAATAAATGGGCAACTCTACAAGAGGAGCACTACTGGCGTATACCTATAGTGCGTTTCCCAGCTAGAAGGTATGGAAATCCTACGCGAAATCCATCTTGGAGATTGCGGGCATCACGTCGCTCCTAGATCATTGGTCGCGAAAGCCTTTCGGCAAGGATTCTACTGGCTGACCGCCAAGGCGGACGCCAACAAGCTGGTTGAGACATTCACATGATGCTAGTATTATGCCCGACAACCACATGTTCGTGCTGAAGAATTGCGAACAATACCAATAACTTGGCTGTTTGAAGTCTGGGGCTAGACATGGTGGGGCCTTTACAGACGGCACCATGTGGATTTATGCATCTGCTTGTAGCAGTTGACAAATTCACCAAATGGATAGAAGCTAAACCCATTAGAAAGCTTGATGGGGCAACTGCCCTCAGGTTTGTCCGGGATCTAGTGGTAAGATTTGGTCTCCCACATAGCATCATCACCGACAACAGAAGCAACTTGTCACTCGAAGAAGTAGAGGCCTATTGTTGGGACAAAGGCATCCGACTTGACCTTGCATCTGTGGCGCACCCACAATCCAATGGTCAGGTTGAGTGAGCCAATGGATTAATTCTGCAGGGAATCAAGCCACGTCTTGAGGCACCGCTACATAGAGCAGCTGGAGCCTGGGCGGAAAAATTGCCATATGTGCTGTGGAGTTTACGAACTACACCCAACAGATCCACCGTCTACACCCCTTACTTCATGGTATATGGAGCAGAAGCCATCCTACCTTCCGACATCCTCCACGATGCACCAAGAGTTGCCGCCTACGATGAAGATGACGCTGAAGAATCTAGACGCCTAGATGTGGACCTTCTCGAGGAGGAGCAATTTTGGCATGCCAAAGATCCGCCATCTACCAGTAGAAGCTACGCAGCTACCATATTCGCCGAGTTCGGCATCGCTCGTTTAAAGAGGGGGATTTGGTGCTCCGATTTAAGCAGAAGAGGTCGCACAAATTATCCCCGCCATGGGAAGGACCGTTCATCATAAGCAAGGCGCTGCTTAATGGGTCTTACTACCTTGTTGACAATCGTGAAATCAAGGATAGACCCAACGAGGATCATAAGAGTAAGCGACGTGACCCGGAGCTTGATCGGCCATGGAACATAGCACAACTACATCCTTTCCACACTTAACATTTTTTATCTAATTGTGTTCCTCTTATATGATCAATGAAATAAAGCTCTTTGGTTCACTCATATTGCTGAGTCTTTTACCTCCTTTAGTGTTCATTTTTGGATCATGTAAAACCTTTATGCACAAGTCTTGCGATCGCACTTGTGAAAATTCCACCTACGGGCGTTAGCTTAAGTTTTCTGGTCTACACATTCTTTGTCGTTTTTATGTGGATTCTGGAGTAGTGACTTTTGGCACTTATTGTCGGCGATTTTGTGCTCAGGTTATTAACGGTGCCATTGGGCATCATCACCTAAGCGCATGGTTCCGACAACGAGTCTTCCGACTCACAAAAAGTCAAGCGTAAGAACCAGAGTAATGGATAAGCCAGCACTTGCTTACTGGGAATTAGTTCTTAAGTAGCAGGATATAACAATCATTGTTTTCCGCCTTAAGATTACATCAACAAGTTTTTCCCGTGCACACACCAAAGGTGAAACAAAAAATTACAAAGTGCTTTTCATTCTTTGGGCGCAGGAGACTTGGAGGCCGCATCATCACCAGCCGGAGAATCACCCTCGACGTCGGCGCTGTGATGAGACTTGGAGGAATCTTGGTTGACGCTGTCGATGGTGTTCCTGGGCACGAAGACGTCAACGTCCACCAACTCGGCAACTCTGGTGTCATAACCCGCGAGTGATGACATGATGGCTTCGTGATCAATCTCCTTGCCGTCATCATCCACGTCGGGGATGCCAGAGGTCACCGTGTCGATGTCGGCATCTTCATAGTGTGCCTTCACCATAGACAGCGCCATCCTTGCACCAGCCCGTGCAGATGAAGCTTTCCAGCTCGTGACATGCTCGGGGGCTCGGCGCAGAATCTCCGAGTACTTCATCACGGAGTCCGATGCCTTGATATATATCTGGAGGGGTTTGGCAATCTCCTTGGCTTGGGTAATGGCTTGGGTAATGGCTTGGAGTTGCCAGCAAGAACCATGCATTCCTTGTCCGAAGGAGGCGAGCAGGTTAAACCCATAGGAGCTGCAAATTCCGATAAGGAGCGCATGAGTTCAATAAACTCTAAGTATCCAGACTTACAGAAATACAAGGCGGAGGAAACTTACTGAAGATGCTGGCCTTGGCCTGCCAAAGGGTGTCCGCCAAGGATTCCTTCTCTTGTTGGAGGAGCTTAAACGCCTCGCTATGGCGAAGGTTTTGCTCATCAGCAGCTTGCTTCTAATCCTTTAGGATCGCAAGCTCCTCCTTCAAGCGATTGATTTCCACGGTGGCGGAATCCTGCAGGGCTTTCATGGAATCCTCGTGCATCTTCAGCATCTCCTTTCTCTCCTCCTTCAGGATCTTGTTCTCGCTGTCCAACTGCTGGATGTGCTTGGACTGCTCGACAATGTCCTTGGCCTTGGCGACATGTTCTGCAAAGTCGGAGAAAACAAAGTACACAGTGAGTACTCGGAGATTGTGGGCACAAAAGTAAGACGGAAATGCGCAAAAAGAAAACAGACTCTTGTTTTTGATGATCTGTTCCTTCAAGATGGCAGTTTTACCCTTTTCGGCTTCAAGATCTGCGCGCATCTTCTAGTACTTGTCGTTGGCCATGCCCCTCTGAGCATTCTCGTTCTGTGGAAACAAATACAAAGTTAAATCGTTGTTTGGTCTGCTTGGAGCTTCTAGTCGGAGATTTTCCACCTAGATGCTCGGGGGCTACAGTGAGAGTTTTTAACTTATCAATATGCTCAGCTTTTCTTTAAGCATCTAGTCGGAGCTAATTCAGTTCTCGATTAGAAGCTTGGGGGCTACAGTATAAGTTTTTAACTCAGAAACTGCTTAGCTTTTCTTTAAAGCTTCTAGTCGGAACTAATTCAGTTACAACTAGAGGCTTGGGGGCTACAACATTGAAAATTATGAACACTGCGTATGCTACTCTTAAAGCATCTAGTCGGAATAGTATGTTCCATCTAAATGCTTGGGGGCTACAGTGAGAGTTTTTTCTACCTTAGTCACTCTTAGAGCATATAGATACAAAACCTATGGTTTTCCGTCTACATCCTCGGGGGCTACGGTGGGATACTCATATGAAATGCAGAAGGAAAAGTAAAAACTTACAAGTGCAATAATCTTGAGGTTTGTAGCACTCTCGGCTAGCAGCTTGCCGAAGGAAATGCTATTTCCTCGTAAGATATCCGCTCCTCCGAGTAGCTCCTCAAGACCGCACATCGGAGATGATGGCACTCCTCTAGCAACCATAGTAGTGTTACTCGGCAGAAGCGCCGGGTAAACTATCTTTGGGAACTCGAAGGGTTTCTAGGCAGTAGAGGCGCCGTCTTCAGCAGAGGTACCAGCTCCCACCACCGCATTGCCGCTACCGATGGCATCCTTAGCCGGAGCTTAAGCCATTTGAAGAGCAGCGCTCTCCTGTGTTGCCTGCTCGCCGACAACAGCGAGCTCGGTAGAGGCGCCAGAATCTACTTCCATGGCGGAAGGGCCTGGTGCCTCCTGGACTTGAGAGCTTGTCGGAGCAGAGGAGGGCTTGACGGCAGGAGTAGCAGGGGCGATGGCGGGGGAGGAGTCGCGATGCAGCATGTCCTTGATATTTCTAGAAGCCCCCAAAGTTTTGGAGGACTTCTTGAGGCTGGTCGTGGCTTTCTTCCTGAAACGTGCAAAGTGCATAAGTACAGGAACAAGACAGATAAATAGACAATGTCGGAGAATGAGAGACTTACATTAGGGGGGGCGCTTTGGCAAAAATCGCAGTGGCTTTTCTCTTTTCCGCCTCCAGGGCGGCGGTAGTCTTCTTGGAGGCTCCACCCTCCGTCTTCTTCTTGCCTCCGTCGGCGGCGTCAGAGGTGGAGCTCTTCCGCTTTCGCGCCAACGGGACATCATTGTCGAACACGACTATGACTTCCTTCATCTTTGGATCGTAGATTTGGGCAGCCAAGTTGTCCTCATCTAGATCGCTAAGCTGTTAAGTGAGAAATCACCGTGTTAGATAAGATGGTATTGGCAAGACGGAGAAACTGGAGCAATGTCATACACGGAAAATAAATACCTACCTTTGGGCACTTTCCGTCTATGAACATGTCGTAGGTGATGGTGAAGCCACGCTTCTTATCCTTCACCTTGACGATGTCCTTAAGGCGGAGCTTGACGGAGTCGCTCGAGAAGTTATCCATGGAGATCCGGAGGGTGTCCCTTTGATCACTGGTGTACTCGTGCATAAACTTCGCGTGGTGCTGTAGAGGTTGGATTCGCCTGATGAACCAGCACATGGCTAGGTCCAAGCCGGTCAAACCCGTCTCTATGAACCACTCGATCCGCCTTATTGCGCGAGAAGCGTCGAGGTCGGAGGGAAGGGAGGCATGGGATCTCCATGTGGAAACTTCAGCGGCAACTCCATCCACGAAGTCCGGGTACGTCACTTCTCGGCCCACCAAAGGAATGTCGGGGCCATAGAAGTACGTCCGCTACCAGTTTTTGCACAACTCGTGGCCGATGATGTCGGGGAACCGCCGGCCAGGTCGTATCTTGAAGCTTATGGTGCCGCAGTTCCTAAGCTCCTCCCTACTATGTCCAGCTTCACGTTTGACGGTGAAGAAGTACACGAACAAGTCTAACCTAGGCCTAATCCCTAGGTAACCCTCACAAAGTGCCGCGAAGTTGCTAAGCACTAAGATTCTATTGGGGGAGAGGTTATGGGGTTGGACCTTGTAGTGGTTCAAGACGGACAGAAAGAAGTGGGAGATGGGTAGAGAAACGCCGCATACCAGCTGAGCCTTGAGGTACACCTTTTCTCCGGCTTGGGGAGAAGGTTTCACCTCGCCGGCTGGCGCCGCCCGCCAGGCGAGCCCCTCCGTCGCGGGGAGGTAGCCTTCGGCGACCATCTCTTGGATGCCGCGGTCGGTGATGTCCGAGCCGCGCCAGTCGCCCTTGTGCGAGTCTGGCTCTTCTTCCAGAGGCTCTAGCGCCGCCAGATTATGGTCACCGCCGGTGGTTTCAATCACCGCCGACGCGGGGATGACCAGGCCCTTTGGGGGCACGATGACGGAGCTCGCCGGCTTGTCCGTGGCTTCGCTCGACGCCGCCAACGACAGGGAGGAGCTGCTGCTGGCCATGGAGAGCTGGAAGGGTGTGACTGACGCCGATGGAGGCTAGGGTTTTCGAGGTTTTCTGCGGAGAGCTCGAGGAGGCGTGTGGCTGGAGGAAGAGACTATAACGCAAGAGAATGGGGTAAAAAGTGGCAAGTGTCCCACGGTTACTATTTATCTTGCTCTGCGTCAAGATTCGTGCAGCTAATCGAACGGTTGCCGCGTAGACGATGTGTTCATGAACGTGCGCAGTAATTTCGTCACGTCTCCAACCGCCGCCGCCAACGGTTCGTATAGCTCGCGCGGGAAAATCGGATATGATTGCATTCTCAGCATATGTGAGTTACGAGGTGTCGTTGACCTAAGCCTACGTCATCATAACTGACATGGTAGATGAGCCATCGCGTCGAAGATTCCGGCATGGACGGATTTAATCCGACTACGGAAGAATACGATGGAAGATTCAGCATTTCTCTGACTTACAAATCGAACACGGAGAAAAACCTTGCAGGGTTCTTTGGGAGGACTACAAGATGTTGCTTGACGATTTGCCGACATCCATCTAGACGGAGCATTCCACGTGAAGAGGCAAGACGGCGCAAGATCTCAGAGTTCTCCGGGGGCTACTGTTGGGGATATGCTATATGGGTATCCTCATAGCATGTCTCTTATCCGACTAACCCGGGTGTCCCATAGTCGGTAGCATGGCCTATAGCCTGTTGGGCGGCCCAGTTAGGTGGATCCAGAAGGGAGGCCCATGTCGGATAAAGGAAGGCTACGGTGGAGTCACTAGCGTACCTGGAGCCTTGGAGTGCAAGATACACAAGACTAGTGATAGACGGTGTAGGACTCTATGACCTATCCGGCTAGGACTTTTCCCTGTAACCCTAGGACCTGGCGACTATATAAGTCGGGCCTATGGGAGCCTTTAGGGCATGATAACTTAGACTCTCTAGTCACCTCGCACAGCGAACCTATCTCTGTAACTCGTCGTATTGCCCTTATAGTGATTTATAGCAGGAGTAGGATTCCGCCACCGTTGTGGGATCTGAACCTGGGTAAGATATGTTACCTCGTACCCGTCAACCGTCCGCCTTACCCCACGTCTCTAAACACGCACTGTGAGGACCCCTCCATGGCGTACTCGTCGGTAATACCACGACATCTCCCAATCATTCAGCATGCAGGAGGAGATCATAAGGCTCCGAGAGGTGACGGACAAGGGGGCACCCCCAGTCTCGAGGCAAAACGCACCTGACATGTCGTTCGACTCAACAGGCAACACGAAGAAGGTGCAGGTCCACCCGATGGATGCCTCCAAGACGGCGCTGATCTCCAACAACCTCAGCCCCGCATAGGAAAGCGCGCTCGTCGAATTCCTCCGTGAGTGCTGGGAAATCTTTGCCTGGTGTCCTGCGGACATGCCAGTAGTTCCCAAGGAATTCGCCGAGCACGCACTCAATGTGTTCCCAGATACCAAGCCCGTCAAACAATCCATCCCACGATTGTCCGGGCCACGGGCCGAAGCCATCGGAGTCGAAGTCAACAGACTACTCGACGCTAATTTCATCAGGAAGATCAAGGAAAGCGAGTGGCTCACCATCACTGTGATGGTCCCCAAAAAGGAGACGGACATCCTGTGGATGTTCGTGGACTTCACATCGCTGAATAAGCACTGCCCGAAGGATTACTTGCCTCTCCCTCGGATCGATCAGATCATCGATTCGACTGCAGGATGCGAGAAACTCTCCTTCCTTGATGCCTACTCAGGCTACAATCAGATTCAGCTGAAGGTCGAAGATCAGGAGAAAACGGCGTTCATCACGCCGTTTGGAGTATTCTGCTACAACACAATGCCCTTTGGGCTGAAGAACTCAGGTGCCACATACCAGCGATGCATGCAAGCATGCTTGAAGAACCAGATCGAACGCAACATACAAGTCTATGTCGACGACATAGTAATCAAAACAAGGGAGGCCAAGACACTGATCGACGATCTCCGCGAGACGTTTGATAACCTTGATCGATACAAGATCAAGATGAACCTAGAAAAGTGCGCCTTCAGTGTCCCATCTGGACAACTGCTCAGGTACTTCATCTCCCAACGAGGGATCGAGGCGAACCCGAAGAAAATCCGAGCCATAATGGCCATGGAGAAGCCGAAAAACCTCAAAGGAGTCCAGCAGCTCGCTGGACGAATCACGGCGTTGAGCAGGTTCATCAGCCGCATGGGCGAAAAAGCCATGCCTTTCTATCAGCTACTGCGCAAGGCAGACAAATTCGAGTGGACGCCCGAAGCGGACGATGCATTCGAAGACCTGAAGTGGCTGCTTTCCACCTCGCCTGTCCTGGTCACGCCAAAGGAACGCGAGCCGCTACTGCTATACATAGCTGCCACACACCAGGTGGTAAGCACCGTGCTCATGGTCGAGCGACCCGAAGAAGGCAAGACCCATGGGGTCCAGCGCCCAATCTACTACCTCAGTGAGGTATTGACACCAACAAAGAGGTACCCTCACTACCAGAAACTCTCCTACGGCGTGTTCATGGCGGCTCGTCGGCTGAGCCACTACTTCTAGGAGCATCAGGTGACGGTCGTCAACGAAGCACCAATAAACAACATCCTGAACAACCCAGAGGCCACATGACGCGTGGCCCTGTGGGGCATCGAGCTGTCTCCTCTAGACATAATCTACGAGAAGCGCCATGCAATCAAGTCCAAGGTCCTACCGGACTTCCTCGTCCACTGGATGGAGCTGCAGCTGCCAGACACACCGGATATGACATAGTCATGGATGATGCACTTCGACGGCTCCAAGCGTGAATCCGGAGCAGGAGCCGGGGTCATACTGACATCCCCGCTGAGCGACAAGATGAAGAATGTCCTCCAGATGAAATTTTGAGATTCTAACAACGAAGCCAAATACGAGGCCCTCATCCACGGCATGAGGATGGCCAAGATTTGCGGCGCAACGCGCCTGGTCATCTACGGTGACTCGAACCTTGTCGTACAACAGACGATGAACGAGTGTGACGCACACGCCGCCAACATGATCCCGTACCGTGCACTCTACAACTCACTCGAAGGAGGCTTCGACGGCTACGAGCTTCGGCATGTTGGAAAAGAAAGCAACAAAGAGGCCGAAAGACTCGCCAACATCTGCTCCACCTGTGCACGGGTGCCACCAGGCGTGTTCCTCGAACAGATCTGCATGCCATCTATCAAAAGGAAATTCCCCAAGGATCACCCGAAGAATCAGAGCACTCGGGGGCTGCGCTACCCGAAGGACAAGAAGGGCCCGAAAAGCTTGTCACAGAGGTCGAAGTGGTCAACCTGATGCCGGTCATGGCAGTCGAAGAAACATGGACACAACCATACCTCAGGTACCTGATAGACATGGAACTACCTGATGACCCGACAGATGCCCGGCGCATATCTCGCCGGTCGAAGGACTTCACCATCATCAATGACGAGCTGTACAAGCGCAACATTTCGGGTGTACTCCAAAGGTGCGTCACCATCGGTGACGGCAAATCCATCCTCCAAGACATTCACGAGGGCATCTGCGACCATCACGCGGGCAGCCACGCTCTTGTCGCCAAAGCTCTGCGAGCCGGGTTCTACTGGCCAACGGCCATGAATGACACCAAGGACATCGTCCGACGGTGCAATGGGTGCCAGAGGTTCGCAGATAAACCGCACGCACCGGATCGGAGCTCAGGCCCATACCTTTGGCCTGGCCCTTTGCCCAATGGGGCCTCGACATGATTAGACAACTGCCAAGTCCTCGAAAGGAGGCCACGTCTACCTGCTGGTCGTAGTCGACAAGTTCACCAAGTGGATCGAGGCCATGCCCGTCACCAACCAAAAGGGCAAAACGGCCGTAATGTTCTTCGAATCCATTGTTTACAGTTTCAGCGTGTCGCACAACATCATCACCGACAATGGGTCGAACTTCATCTCCAAAGAATTCCAGGACTTCTGTGAAGACCTCGGGATCAACATAACATACGCCTCCGTGGCGCACCCGCAAACGAATGGGCAGGTCGAAAAGGCCAACGGCCTCGTCGGCGGCGGCATTAAGAAACGCCTAATGAGCCTACTCCAATGACTTGCGGGAGCCTGGACACAAGAGCTATCCTCCATTCTTTGGAGTATGCACACAACGCCAAACAGCTCAACTGGCTACACGCCTTTCTTCATGGTACACGGAGCTGAAGCCGTGTTACCTGCAGAAGTGCGCCACAAGGCCCCATGGGTCGTCGCCTACAGCAAAGCCGAGTCAACGACCGCACTCGAAGATGCCATCGACACACTCAAGGAGGCACGCGACTGAAAGTACAAAGGAAGTCGCCTAGAGGAGGGGTGAACAGGCATTTTAAAATATTACGGTTTAGGCTCAAGTAAATGCGGAATAAAACTAACGTTTAATTTATTGAGCACAAAACCTAGCCACTAAGTTCACCTAAGTGCACCAACAACCTATTATAAGCAATACACGCAACAAGGTGATAGCAAGATATAAATACTTCAAGCAGGATGGCTATCAGAATGTAAAGGCATATAAAGGGCTCGGTTGAGAGATAACCGATGGACATGGAGACGAGGATTTGTTTCCCGAAGTTCACTTCCAAAGAATCTACGTCTCCATTGGAGAGGCGCGATGGTGCAATGTTCTCCGAACGCCACAAATGGCTCACCTTGAGGTGTGGTGGCTCGATGCTCACCCAACGCCACACAAGGCCTCACCTCGGATGCGTAAGCACACAACTCACCGACGCCACAAAAGGCTCACCCTATTCTACCGAGTGCGCACCACAAAAGGCGGGCACTCGCTCCACTATGGGACACTTGAGGGCGGTCACCGAACCCATACAAGATTGGGGCTAACTCCACAACTCAATTGGAGGCTCCCAACAACAAAGCCACAATAGGCTACAATGCCACAAAAGGCCAACAACGCCACAAAAGGCTACAAGACCACAAAAGGTCAACAAGACCACAAAAGGTCAACAATCCAACCACACAAACCGTCTAGGGTTTCAAGGAACCCAAGATAAACAAGCTCACAAGCTTGAACTCGCCGAATCTCCGAGCAGAACTCAAACCTACGCACCAAGTGCAAGGGCAAGTCCTTCTCTCCCAAATTCCAACAAAGCTACAAAATCTATCAGGGGAATAAGGGAGGAAGAACACAAGAGGAGAGCTCAAAACTCTCCAAGATCTATATCCCAATGATTCCTTCACAAAGAAGGGACTTGACTTGGGGGGATTGTAGATCTAGATATCCTCTCACTTTTCCCTCAAAAAGACGAAGAATCATGGGAGGGAGAAGGAGTAAGAAAGCTCAAATAGGTCAACAATGGTGGGCAAAAACGAGCTCAAAAGATGGGGAACCATTGGGGAAGAAGCCCCCCTTAAATAGGACAAGGAAAAACTGACCATTTGGGCCAGATTCGCGCCCCACCGGAACTTCCGGCCCCCCACCGGAACTTCCGGCCCCCCACCGGAACTTCCGGCAAATAGAAACACAAGTTACTGATCCTGACCGGAACTTGGGTCGGAACTTGGGTCGGAACTTCCGCTCAAGCAAAAACACAGGATAGCATTGCACGAAAACTTCAATAACTTTTGATTCCGGACTCCGTTTTTGATGATCTTGGGCTCGTTTTGAAGATAACGAAAAGCTCTATAAGATTATGCAAAGAAAAATCATAGTCCAGCATGGAAGGATAAAACAAAATTGAGAAATTTATGACCTCTCTAGAAGCGATGAACCGGTAAAACCTCCAAAACCCAAAACACAAGAAGATGAGCTTGGAAACTCCGATTGGGATGAAACCAATTTTGTTGGGAATATAAAACCAAGAGAACCCAACAAAATGTTAAATATTTGATACCAACAAGGGAGAAAATATCAATTATATATATGTGAAGTATCCCCCAAGGTGTGGAGCCGGAAAACTTGCAAGATCAAAAAACCGCAATAAGATATGCAAGGGAAATCCTTGGACGATGAACTAGAGCTTGTTATGATGATGACCACAAGCTCTAGATCCTCTCATGGACAAGAACCAAATAAAAACCAAGAAAGATGATGTTATGAATGCAAAGGTTTGAGCTCTGTCCGAACGATGCAATCAAGACACCCGCTTGAGAGCCCCTCTTGATAGTATGGCTATCTATCCTAAACCCGGTCTCCCAACTAACAACACGAGACCGACAAAAGAGAAGCCCTATCAAGATCATACCTTTGACTTGAGCATTCCACTTGAACTTTATGTAGACCGTCTTGTTCTTCTCAAGTGGGAACACCTTTCTTGTTTGCTCTTGCTCGCTCTTGCTTGATGTAGACTTGCAAATTGCTCCCCCATACTCCATGGGGAAACCTCTTCTTGAACTTGTCTTCATCACTCGATGATCACAAGGATGGCAAGCTTCAAGCATGAGATCTACTAGAGATGGAGCATCTTGAGCTAGCCCTTCTTCATCCCTTATTGAGGTTGATCCATCTTGATGCAACTCTTTGCACTTGTCTTGATCAACCTTCAAGCTCTTTCTTTATTCATGAATTCAATGGCACAAAGCCCTTGGACATTTCTTCATCTTTCAACCTTGATACCAACACATGGTCCAAGTGATGCCAATGGACAAACCTACAAGTGAAACTCAATTTACACATTAGTCCATAGAGATTGTCATTAATTACCAAAACCACACATGGGGGCATACATGCCCTTTCAATCTCCCCCATTTTGGTAATTGATGACAATCCCTTAGCGAGGGTTTAAATATGAAAATTAACGACCAAAGCGGTTGCCCCAACATCAAATACTACACAAGTATGTGATGTTGGTACAACCATAATATATAGATCAAACTCCCCCACAATCTATAAATGTGTGATGAACTTGAATTTCATTGCATAGATTGCCAACCGTTACCGCTGGTTGAGTTTCCTCTATATATTCAACATGCAAAGCAACCACAAAGATGCAAGAGCATGAGAGGCAAATGCTTAAGAACACACCCAAAGCAAAGGCCTACTTCCCTTAAACCCTCCTAAACTTCTCCCCCATTGGCATCGATTGCCAAAATGGGTGAAAAGTTCTAGACGGCCAGCATAGTGAGAATTCCTCCAAAGGTGTGCATATGCACAAGTCAAATGATGAGAACTAGGGAGGAAGTAAAACTATATTGAGGACCCAAAGAAAGCAAAAATAAAAGAAGGAAAAGAAAAGGGCTTCAACAAATGAAGTGAGCAATCAAAAGATCCAAAAGAAACAATTGAAACACCATCAAATGATGTCAAAAGGAAACAACAACCAAAAGAGTGTTTAAATAAAAATAGAAAAGCTCCTCAAACTTTGTGCAATGATTATAATACTTGTATTGAATACAATATGCACAAATATGGAATCCTTGCTCCCCCATAAGCATTTAAACCACAAGAAACGAGAAAGAAGGAACATGTGCATCATTAAATGAATTATAGAAGCTCCCCAAAGATTGTGCACCGATTATAGTAATTGTATTTGGAAACAACATGCACAACCATGGAATCCTCACTCCTCCAAAACCATTTAACAATGCACACAAAATACAATAATTTGGAAACCACCGAAGAATCAAAATGAAGTAAGAGGTGATTTCTAAGAAATGCAAAAACAACCAAATATTGATCTTCTCTTGTGTGTATAAATTTTTAGGTGGAAAATATCACAAAGACATATAACCACAAAGAAACATGCACACACAAAATAGATACTCAAGAAAGCACATGAAGACCCAAAAAGAAGTCATAGAATATACCAATAAGATGTTTTGCTTGAAAGCATGCCCAAGGGCTCAAATATATCTTATTGTACATCAATGAGCTTCAAACACCAACATACCCCATACAACACAACTATTCTCAAGGGAAGAAGAGGATAGAAGGAATATATGGAGAAAGGCAACAAGTATCACAAGATATAAATCAACTTGGAAAAAATACTCACTATTGCACATGAGAGATATTGAGGAAACGATATTCAACAATTGCTAGATTGACATATTTGGGATTAGTGAATCATGAGCATGATTTAGTATAGTCCCCATTATATGAACTCATCTCAACGTACACACATTTGCAATAGAGAGAACTCTTCAAAGCCAAAGCAAGAAATCCTACATATGGAAGACCACAATTTCATGCCAACAAGCAACCTAGACAAGGTTGGGAACAAGATATGTATGCATGAGAGAGAGATACTTGTTACCGAGATATAATTGGTAGGATGAAGAAGATATGAATTCGTTGATCATCCTAGCTTGCATCCAATTGACATGTAGACGCCACTTCTTCCTTGTTCAAGATACAAGCACCCAATATATATCTCCAATGTACCTAAAACACAATTAAGTACACTATGGTCCCCAAACAAATTGGGTCCAAAGTAGTTAGTGAAATTACAATACATAGGAGAGCCCCCACACAAATATGTGCATATTGATATGAAATTGAATTTCATGCACATCTTAGCCCATTAGGATTTGGTGGAGTTTCCCCTATATATTGGATCAAAGAAAGCAATCATGCCATAATATTTACAAGAAGTAAATATGCATGCATAGGCTTTCAAGAACCAAAAGGAGATACAATTTTAACAAAAACACCACGTAAACCAATAAGACACACACAAAAGTGTGACTCGACAAAAGGTGTCCAAATTGTATCGAAGAGCCAAATCAACACATGAAAGAACACAAGTTCAACAAATGAACTCGAAAGAGCCAAAGAAAAAGGATAAGAAAAATACCAAGGCTCAAGGATTTATCTCATCCTAAAAGAACAAAATAAGAGAAACGGAATGAGATAAAGCCAACTCCCAACGAGAGAAAGGAAATAATAATCAAAACAAACTCTTCACACTTTTCATGATGGCACACAAAGTACCAACACAAAAAGGATCGAGCTTCCAAGCAAAAAATGGATCAAATCAAGAAGCATAAAACAATGTTCTAGATAATATAGGAGAGCTCCCCCATAAGTAGAGCATTATATATAATTTTGCCTTTGAATGCAAAATTCCCACAAATGATATCATCACTACTACCTACACCAAGTAAAACACAAGGGGAAATAAATAGAATAAGAAGATCCACAAGAGGCAAGGAAATCTTGGGAGCAACTAGACAAACATTTTATTGGCCAAAGATAAGATAAATAAGAAAAGGCCAAAACGAATATGATCAATGAATCCTACCATATATTAAATACGAATTGTCCAAGGACAAGAAGTAATAGGGATAATTTTCCCGAGGTAGTTTGCAAGGATATCCAAGATCATATTCACACAAAGAAGCATATAACAAGATAGGAATTAAGCTTGATGCTTCGAAAGAGATTCTTGATTGCTTCAAATAGTCACACAATCACTAGTGATTGGATTAAATAGAAGCAAGTGGTTCCCATGAGGATATGTAGATCCAAATATGAGGAAACACATACCAAGAATCACTCTCACAAACAAGATCCAAAAGATGAGCAATAAAAACATTTAAGTAAATTGGAACTTGTATGAGCAAATGTGCCACATAGGAACTAGATAATTCTCAATATCAAATCTAAGTGGCACTACCTCAAATGTCCACATTTTCTAGGTTTGTAATATGCACAAAGCATATGAGTCCCCCATAATGTGATAAACCAAGAAATCTCAACAAGAGGCAAGAAAATCAATAGAGGTATTAATGGATATTATGTAATATTAGTTTCTCATGAGAGAGACATACCACATAGAGACTAGATAAACATGCAATAAAACTACTAAGTGGTTTTCCTCATGTACACTCATTTTAGGATTGTGGAATTCCCAAGCATGACACTCCCCCAAAATGTGTCACATCCCAAGATTTTCCAAATCTTGTAATGTGAAAAATAAATAAACAAAATAAATAATTGTTGAAATTTAGGGTGAAAAGAAACTTTTGTTTCTAAATGGAAACTTAAAATCCCATCTTGAACAAATTTTGGTTAATGTTTGAATCCAAACAAAATTCAGATCAAGTGGAATGCATTCTTCATAAATGCATCTGGAAATTTAAACAGTTGGAGAATAAACCAAACCCTAATGGAAGAAAAACATTTCCAAGTTATCTCTAAACCTATGGATTTGATCCAAATAAGAATTTATCAACAAACATTTACAAATGATCAAGAAAGACAAATAGAAATATTATAAAAACATAGAAATTGGTTTCACTTAATTTGGAGCCATAGATAAAATCTTATGAATTTAATAAGATAAGGAAATTGAATTTCCAAAGCTAATAAAGCATCTATCTAGAAATCCATACCCAATGGTAAGCAAATAATCCTAAAAAGATTTAAAAGGATAAAAAAATATTAAATAAGATTTTACAAATTGAAATCACCAAGTTTGGATCTTTAAATAAAGAGATATGGATTTTATGAGATAGAGAAAGAAATATTAAATAAGGAATATTTAAAGACCAAATTAAATCTTGGCCTAATCCATAAGCAAATGGAATAAATATAATCAAAATCCAAATAAAATAAAAGGATAAAGAATTTTCCAAAATAAAATGGAATGGCATAAACCAAATTCTATTTGAATAAACCAATTGCCCAAATTAAATGATTAACATTCATATTAAAATATTTTAAATAATTCAAAGTGAAATTATTTTTGAATAAATAAAACCTACTGAAAAAGGTTTGGTAAAAATTTAGAATTCAAATAGAGTTTGAAAATATATTTAAATCTTATATTGAAATAAAGACAAATGTCTATTTATAAAATATATAATAAACCCTAAAAAATAAAAGAAATATTCTAAATTTGACTTTATAATATGTTAATAAACAATATTAGAATATACACAAAGTTTGGAAAAGATTTGAATTCAATTAGTGTTGGAATTATTTGAAGAAAAATCAAAACAGAATAATAGAAAGGGAAAAAGGAAAAGAATCAAAACAAAAACAAAAGTGACTTGGACCTAGCCCAACGAGACCAGGCCTAGCTAGCCCAATCCAGCCCACTCCCTCTCTCCCCGCGAGAAAACGCATCACACCAGCAAACCTACCCACGCAGTCCCTAACGACCGGACCCCACCCGGCACCTCCCCTCTCTCTAGACGTTCATTCTCACCCACTTATCAACCCACGCGCTCGCTGTCAAAGAGGACCCACCGCCACGATGGCATCGTCTTCAAACCACGCGACCAATTCTTTCCCCTCTCTCCGGCCGTTTCCAGCGTCGATTACTCGTGTTCAATTCACCTAAATGACGCACAAATCTGCTTAGTGATGATGATCGTGAAATTGCCTCCCTCCTCTCTCCCTTTCCTCCCAGTCATCACACCACAGGAGCCCCCAGGCTATCCATAATTTTGCTCGAAACCTCACTACCTCCGACGAGTTCCCTGTCAAATTCCGGCGAGCCCCGACCCTCTCCTACCTCCTAGCTCACACCAGCTTGATCCCCATCATCTCATTCACCTGCCCGTGGCCTCTGTTCACCATCGCATGCCCCACAGCCTCGCCTCCGTCTTCGTCTGAGCGCCACAGACAGCTAGATCAACTCCGATGAGCTCCCCTGGTAATCCCTAATCGCCCCCTCCTCTCTGGTTGACACTATCATACTCTCCTCTCTCGCGCGTGTCTAACACACCCTTTGTTTTACATTGGCGTGCCTTGTAGCCTCGTCCCCGACAACGGCCGAGCGTGCCCGACGGAAGCAGGGACTCCGGCGAGCAATTGTCGTCAACCACGTGCGCCCCTGCCCTGCGACAACCACGTTGAGCATCAGTACGTTGCTGTGAACCTGGTGAGCCCCTCCTCCCTCTCCCTCTCTTCCTAGAATAGCTGGAACGCCTCTGCCCGAGCATCGCCGCCGCACACCACCGTCGAGCGCCGCCAGCCCTTGGTCAAATCAGTTTGAGCCGTTGGATCTTGATCGTGTGTACGTGATAGATTGACTAAACGAATCATTACGCTTGATCTGCACCGCACAATCCCACTTAAATCCTGCGGTCTACATCACGCGATCCTACCGAACCGTTATGAGCCAGTAAGATATAGACACGTGGCCACTCTTTTTGGTTTAAAAACAGAAACTTGTCTATTAGTTGTTTGATTTTGTAAAATTCATAACTTTTGATCCACACGTCCAAATTTTGCAAATTTTATATCAATGGAATCAGCAAGACAAACACTATCCAACCATGCCCTTCGTTTAGTAAATTGCTTCTGGTAAAATGATTGTTTTTGCAGAAACTTGTGTAGGCATATTTTGAATATAAAATTCTTTCTAAAATTATTTTTGTGTTAAAATCTTTGGCAAATGGTTTGTTTTGAACCTACTGACCTTATAAATCAATTTGTGGTTTCAAAAATATATTTGGTGAAGCAAAAGAATAAATCTTTGAATAAAAGCATTTCTAGCCAAATAAAAATGTTGATTATGGTTTAAAAATGATTTAGGAGGAAAACCTTTGGGAAATGTTTTGATTTAAACTCTCTGACCCAAAACACCAAGTTTTATGATTTGAAAATGTATTTGGTGAACCCTATAAAGATTATTACTTTGCTAAAAGCAATTTCAACCACATAAAATATTGATTTGGTTTAAAAATGGTTTATAGGTAAAATCTTTCGCAAATGGTTTTGCAACTTTTATAAAATGACCAATAGGTGTTTTAGAATGTTTATAACCTATTAGAAACCACTTTTCCAAATAAAACAATCTTTTGCATGCTTGCATGCATTGTTTTGTTTCTATTATTTTATGTGATGTTTGCTTGAATGGTAGATTCAAATTGTGCCTTGCTTGAATAAATTGTAGTGATTTGAAGAGTGTGAATATTGCAAGGACAAGAAGTGAACTTATATTATCTACCAAAAAGGCAAGTGATGCTTTATACTTTTGTCCCATTATTTTCACTATGCATTAGTGATATTTCTAAGTAGGACTTGCATGGAATTTTTGCTAAGTATAAACTATGCCATGGGAAATCCTAGTAGATGAAACCTTAGTAGAAATTTCCTAAATTAAGATTCCTACTACTATCATGCTTAGCTTAGCTAGTAGAAAACAAGGGTGGATTATATTTCATGCTATGGAATATTTCTAAGTCTTTGGACTTGTGTTTTGTTTAATAAAACAACTAAGTGAATGAATCACCTGGGTGGAATGGAAGGAATGGTTTGTGTTGAGTGGTTCACAAGGCCCATTTCTATGGTTTACCTTGTGTATCTCACTTGTGGATGGCCACCCAGGAACAAAGAGATTTGAGATGTCAAATGTTGAGAAGCTTCAAGTGCAGCCACTTGGCATTATGGGCTCTGCCTGGATCATATAGGTTGCAATAACTTAGCCAAATGGACAGTTGGTGGTAGGGGTTTAATAGGTTGGAGCGCGTCCATGTTGGTCTAAGGGAAGGCTTCTGAAAGATCTTGTATTGGTGAAACCAAGTCTTGTGGGGAAAGTGCACCACCTCTGCAGAGTGAAAAATCTAAGTACTTAGCCATGTCCCTGGTAAAGGACAATTTGAGCATCAAGACATGGAAGCTATCAAGAATCTCCTCATCCAAATTTCTAAGTTAAAAACTTGTGGTTGAACAAGGGTTGAAGGATCACCAATTTCTATTGGGAGATGCCTTGGGTGGTTTTTGTCAAGCAAAAACTTAGTGTTTTCAAATGATAAGGAAAAATCTATTTTGAGCAATGCAAGACTAAGCTCTACTTAGCCAAATGCATATAGATGATAGACTCCACTATACTACCATAGTATCACTTGCCAATACAATTCAAATGTATTGACCCTTGTGGCTGTAACTTGTTATGTTGCAGGTTTGTTTGATATTAGTGAAGTGTGTTGATTAGGATTGCAAGTCTACAACCAACATTTTTTCTTGTGGCATTTTGAAGATGAAGGACTCCATGCTACAGTTATTTCTGTTGCATTGTAATGAGATAGCCAAATGAGATATGTAAGGTGTAATGTTTGATATTTCTGCTGAATTATTTTATTCCTGGTTATAAAGTTGTATTATGACCTTTGTTTCTTGATATTACATCTTAACTGTGGATGCTAGATACTGATCTAGGGACTAGCATTGTAAACACAGGGATCTCTACCTTATTAAAGGTTGGGACCTCTACAGATGGTATCAGAGCATTGTGTTGCCTGTAGGATTTGTAAACCTAGGATTGGACAAACCCCTTAGAAAAATAGGAGTTGTATTTGTTCCAAAACTTATTTACAAACAATCTTGTAAACTCTTTCCTCAACCATTTTTGGTTTTGATTCTATATCTCTTCCTTTTCAAACTTGATGGACAAGACCTCACCATGAGCAAAGACTTCAACATGATCAAAGGACTTCACCAACTCAAGTGGTTTCAACCTTAGTCTCAACAAGGACTTCAACTTGGATATCACTAAGGATACAAGTGAGACAAGAAATATTACTCAAGACTTGAAGACTGAGGAAACACAACCTAGAAGGAACCATCATCACCTTTGAATTTTTGTGACCAAGATGCAAGGAATTATCCACGGATACAAAGATCTTGTTCAAGAAGAATAAACCAAGAAGGATGGAAAGATCTCAAGTGAACCATATAGATGGACCACCATATTAAGTTTAGATAAAACCCACCAACTTATGTGGTGTAACAAAAATATTGTGTTGCCTATAAATGTGCTTAAAACTTGTGGTTGGAGTGGAATGATTGTGATTGCTTGCGCATTGCTTGTGTGAATTGGATGTGTGTAGTTAGAACTATTCCCTTAGAAATCTTTTGCCTAATCTAATCCCAATCCAACCAAAACAGATGACTTCTCCAAGAAACTCCAACATCAAGAATGGTGACAACAACAACCAAGAGGTCAACATGAGAGAACAACTACTAGCAAACTGTAACATCCCTAAAATCATGTTTCAAACTCATGCATATCATACATGCATCCATGATCATATGAATCTCATTTCAAACAAATCATTTCAAAACAGAAGCATTTATGCTTATTATTTCATGTAAGTTTGTTCTAGCCTTAGTGCTATCTTCCAATAAGAGGAGTACTTATTTTGGTTCAGTAAGGTTTGGAATTCAAACTTAGGCACCAACAAAAGTTTGGACAAAGTTTCAAAACAAAATGAGTAAATAAAACCAATATTATGCCTATTGAATATATATCATAAGGGCTTGTTTTTATTTTTATTTTTATTTTCATTTGATCAAAGTGTTTTGATTAGACAGTAGTGTTTGACACACATTGGAGTGCAAGGTTTGCAGAATAAAAACCTAGAGAAGATTTGAATTCAAACCCATTGGATTTGGATTTGAAAATCATTTCAGAAAATCAAAACAAAAAAAAGGAGAAAAGAAATGGAAAAAGGCCGGCGCCACCTATCTGGACCAACTACGAATCTAGCCCACTAAGCCCACCCGGGTCCCCTCTCTCCCTCTGTCACTCGCAAACACACCCACCAGGTCACTGACTACACGACCCCACCCCCTCTCTGTTTAACTTGCTGACGAGTGGACCCTGCGACCACGTCGTCTTCGTCGTCAATCACGCGCGGCCGCGACGCTCACTCCGCCGTTACCTCGCCGTTGTTACTGCGGGCTTAATTGCCATTGATACAGCGCGCGATCCTTGCCCCCACTCTGGCTATAAGACCCCCTCTGCACCGCGGCCATTTCCCCTCACCTAGCGCCACCTCTACGCCCCCATCCTGCCCGCAATTGCCCTTGCACCGCTGCAGACAGAGCAACTCCGACGGGCGATTCTGGTAAACTCCGACCGCCCCTCTGCCTCTGATTCAAACGAGTGTGACTGCCACGTCCTTGTGCATCTGCTAACACCCCTGGTTTGCCTGCTCGTGACCCAGGTCGCCGTCTCCGTTCACGCCCGCAACCACCAGAGCCGCCGCTTGACTCCGACGAGCAATAGCGGTAAGAACCGTGCGCCCCTTGCCTCCCCTTTGGTACTGTCTTGTTCGCCAGGACCATGCGCATCTCCTGAACCATCTGGCTTGTGCTAGGTCGACGCAGAGCCCCGGCAACGACCTCGACAGCAAGCAACTGACGCCGCCCGCAACTTCGACAAGCTCCAGCGACCATCTCCGTGCGTCCCTTGCTAAGCCGTCGCCAGGTTGAGCATCAGCGCATCGTCACGTTTCTGGTAAGCATCTCCGACGACCCCAGAGCCACCTGTAGCGCCACGCCGCCGTAGGAAGAGCTCGCTGCCGCTAGTAGCCACCGCCAGTGCCACCCAGCTATGGTCGGTTGATCCTGGACCGTTGGATCTTGATCTAGCGCGTGAAATTAGATCACTTAACGAATCGTTACGAGTAGATCTGAGCCGTGCGGTTTAAGTAGATCTAATGGCTCAGAAGCGTGATCCTACGCGAAGCGGTACGGGCCAATTATATTAAGACGCGTGGCAGCTGTTTAGATTTAAAACAGGATTTGAATCTATTAGAAGTTTGATTTTGTTTTGGCTATAACTTTTTATCCCCACGTTAGAATTTGATAAATTTTATATCAATGGAATCAGGAGAGCAAGCCCTTTCTAAATATGCAATGTGTTTAATGTTTTGCTTCTGTTAAAATAGTTTTATTTGCAGAAACTTGTGTAAGGCTAATTTGAGTATATGAATTGTTTAAGAAATGTTTTAGGGTTGAAATAAATGTTGTTTGGCAAGTTTTTAACTTGTTCATGAACATACTGTACACTTGCTTTGTTGAGTTTCAAAAATCATCACATATCATATTGCATGCATTCATTTATTTTTGTTTGTATATGTATTGTATGTGATTTGTGGCTATGATTCTTTGTGTAGATTTTGGTGCTAGTGATTGTGATTGTGAGGAGTGTAGCTACTCTCCAAACTACCAAGTCAAGTGGTGCTTCATGATATTTTCATTCCTATGTTTTCTACTAAGCATTAGAAATATTTTGTTAGACTTGCATGCTATATTTTGCTTATATGCCATGTTGGGAAATCCTAGTAGTTGTAGAATTGCTAGGAAATTTCTAAGTTAAGATGCTTATCTATGCCATGCTTAGCCTAGCTAGTAGCAACCAAGGGTGATGAAATATACATGCTATGTTAAAATATTTCTAAGTCTTTGGACTTGTGTTTTGCCTAATAAAACAACTAAGTTAATGAAACACCTGGGTGGAATGGAAGGATTGGTTTATGTTGAGTGGTTACACAAGGCCCATCTCTATGGTTTACCTTGTGTATCTCACTTGTGGAAAGCCACCCAGGAACAAAGATATTTTAGGGGCCAAATGTTAAGAAGCTTCTAGTGCAGCCACTTGGCAATATGGGCTCTGCCTGGATCACATAGGTTGCTAGAACTTATCCATTTGGACAGTTGGTGGTAGTGGGATGATAGGTTGGAACGCGTCCATTTGGTCTAAGGGAAGGCTTCTGAAAGGTCCTGTCTTGGTGAAAATCAAGTCTGGTGGGGAAAGTGCACAACCTCTGCAGATGGAAGAATCTAAGTACTTAGCCAAGTCCATGGTAATGGACAACTTGAGCATCAAGACATGGAAGCTATCAATAATCTCCTCATCACAATTTCTAAGTAAAAACTTGTGGGTGAACAAGGGTGAAGGACTCCAATGTCTATTGGTGGTTCCTTGGGAAAAGTTTTGACAAAGAAAAACTTAGTGTTTTCAACTAATAGGCAAAACCTATTTTGAGCAAAGCAAGCGAAGCTACACTTAGCCAAATTGCATAGAGTATCTAGTCCACCTAAATTATACAAAGGTATCGCTTGCCAATACTATTCCAATGTATTGACCCACTGTGGCTGTAACTTGTGATGTTGCAGGTTATTCTGATGAGGATTAGGAGTCATGAGTCTACACTCAACATGTTTGCCTGTGGCACATGAAGATGAAGACTTTTATTTATTTACTTATTCAAACTCTTGTACTAGGCCTATGGCCTTGGAGTTGCAAAGACTATGTTTGTCTCTGGAATGACTGTAATAATGACCTTTGTTTCTGTGTACTTCATCTTAAACTGTGGATGCTAGCATTGATCCAGGGACTAGCATTGCAATCACAGGGATCCTTTTCCTTTATAAAGGAGGGATCTTACAGATGGTATCAGAGCACTGTTTTTCCTGTCGGATTATGACCCTAGGATTGGAAACCACTAAGGATTTTTTTTAACAACTTCTACACTTGTCTATTCTTCTCGTAAACTCTTCTAATCTTCTTTCTCATCTGAATTTGTAGATGAACTCCATCAACGAAGCTGTAAGGAAGGGACCACTCATGACAATGACCTTGGATTGTGAGACAGAGTTTCCCAAGGCTCTCAAGGACCTCATGGTTGCAATGGAAATACATGGTGCAGCTGTGTACAAAGGGTTTCCTGTGATGGATGAAGGAGTTGAATACTGGTGGGTGCAACTTCACTTGTATAAAAACAAGGAAGACAACCACAAGGAATCAGGATTCTGCATGTTCACCAATATTGTGGTGCACACCACATTCTTTGAGTCAGCAAGGGATGCAGCTTGGAGGACCATCAAAGAACTTGGTGATAGAGTCAAGTGCAGAATGCTCAACATCCAGAATGACCTAAAGGAAGAGAAGAAACATACCCAAGAGTTGGAGGCTACCAACCAAACCTTAAGAGGAGACATTATAGACTTAGTGATGGAGTCATGTGAACAAGATAGACTGATTGCTTCTAGAAACATTGTGTTAGCCAACATATCCAGTGAGATAGGATTGTAAACATACTTCGTTAGTTGGACCACCACTCATCACCTTATTTTCCAAATGTTGCCTAAAATAAGTTGAACCTTGATTGTTGTAATGGATTCATGTATGCCATGAGTTGTGTGTTTGTATTTCCAAGAATATGCATGTGATGCTTTGCCTTGTGTTTTTCTTGAATTGTGTTGTTTCTAACTTCTTCTATCTTACAAATAGATGCCTAATGTTACCATCAACACTGTTGAGGAGTTCCAAGGAACTCGCTTTGGTCCTCGTATTATTGAGCTCACTACTTTGCTCAATCTCCCTCTTCCTACCATCATGGTGCTTCCCCTCACCAAGTTTGAGAGGAAGGACCTTTGGGGTTTCAAGGTAAATCAGACCAGACGCCAGACTGAGCCTACCACGGAGGCCATCATCTTCAAGCTCATGCACGATGACAAGGAGAGAGGCCTTGAGGTAGTCATGCAGGATCTGATAGGACGTCTGCTAGGAAGACACTCTCGACAGGTTAGAGGTACTCACTTCCACGTCTTTGGTAGACGTGATGAGGATGGAGAGGCCATCGACTTCGAGGACACTTCGAGGGATACAGCAGAGACGATTCGTCTATACCTCCAGGACTTAGAGGCTCTCATTAGGCACGTGGACACTGATAGGACCAACGTCATGCTCAACAATGACGAACTCCAGGTGCAGCTTCACGAGAAGGACAAGCTCTTCGCGGAGCAAGATGAGATAGTCAAGGAGATGGAGGCAAAGTTCGAGAGCCAGGACAAAAAGTTCAAGAGTCAGGAGAAGCGAGTCCAAGATAGGAACAAGAGGATTCGAGACATGACTGCAGAACTGGAGGCCAAAGACTTCGAGCTCGAGCATCAGCAGACGGTGATTGAGAGGCTTCGTTCTCAGAAGAGGGCTCTCAAAGCCAAAGTAAAGACCTTGACCGCCAATGTCGAGGAATACAAGACCGCTATGGAGAATGCAGGTCTTACCTTTGTTGAGGAGGAGGTTGATGCCGAGGAGTAGTGTTGACTACTCATTTATCATTTATTTATCATACTTTATTTGTGTCACAATGACCATCCAACATGTGGATGGCTTGTTATTGGTGTGTTTACTTTGCGAACTTGTCGTTTTGTTGTTGAACTACTATTACTATGATGCATGTTTTGTGGTTGTTTATGTGATGTATTGTGCATGAAAGCATCTATGGGTATCTCATTCTTATCTCTATTGAACAAACCACAGATGCCTCCCCGTCGTGCCAATCCCAACCCCAACAACAACATCACTCTAGAAATGCAGCAAATGATGACCGCTCAGACTCAGCTGATGCAAATGACGACGATGTTCATCCAGAACCAAAACAACAACAATAACAACAATAACAACAACAACAACAATAACCCACCGGGTTTTGACATGCTTACCAGGTTCTTGAGATTGAGGACAGCAGAGTTCTCCGGAACAACTGATCCCATGGTGGCCAATGATTGGCTACGCTCTGTGAACAAGGACTTGGTAACTGTGGGCTGTACTGATGCAGAAAAGGTCAGATTTGCAGCACATTTGCTGGAAGGACCAGCCGCCACTTGGTGGGATAACTTTCAGATCACCACTCCCATAGAAGATGTGACATGGGCAATCTTTGAGGATGGCTTTCATACTGCTCATATCTCATCCGGAGTGATGAGTCTGAAAAAGAAGGAGTTTCATAACTTGAAGCAACGCCACCGCAGCGTGGCAGAGTATATTGAGGAGTTCAACAATCTGGCGCATTATGCACCGGATGAAGTTGACACCGATGCTAAGAGAAGAGAGAAATTTCTCGAGGGCCTGAATGATGAACTGAATCTGCAGCTATCTGTGGCCTATGTTCCCACTTATCAGTCTCTTTGTGATAAGGCTGCTATTTTGGAGAACAAAATGAAGCAAGTTGAGAGTAGGAAGCGAAAGCACTCTGACAAGCACATCTCGGGATCGTCTCACAAACGTTCCCATTATGATGATAGTGGAAGCTCAAGATCCCACAAGCATGGGAAATTCAACAAGCACCACAACCACAACCGTCATGACAACAAGCATCACCGTAGTCATGACAATGACAAGTACAAGAACCACAAGGGTGGGTATAAGAGCCACCACAGTGGTAGTGGAAGTGGCAGTGGAAGCCAACCTGTCAAGAAAGACATCAGTCAGGTTGAATGCTTCAAGTGTAAGAAGATGGGGCATTATGCAAATGAGTGCCCAGAAAAGAAAGTTGAAGGACCCAACAAGCCCAACCCTTTTCAGAAGGGACAAGTGAACCATATCAATGTGGAGGAAATCTATGAGGAGCCTGATGCTGTTGCTGGTAAGTTCAAACTCAATTCTGTTCCAGCATTTGTTCTCTTTGATACTGGTGCATCTCATTCATTCATATCAAGAGCATTTGTTGAAAGAAATGAACTACCGGTAGAAACTATTGGGTGTCCTATGAAAGTAAGTTCTCCTAGCGGAGAAATGATAGTGAATTCAGGATGTCATGATCTAGTCATAGAGTTTGGGAAGTATAAGTTTCCCGTTCACTTGATAATCCTAAACTCCCAAGGATTGGATGTTATTTTGGGAATGGACTGGGTGACTAAGCACAAGGGAGTGATAGATTGTGCCAACCATACTGTCTCACTCACAACTCCAGAAAATAAAAGGATCAGATTCAAGACCAATTTTGAAGCAAGAAGGAGTATGCTAAATTCTCTTAAGGGGGTTAGCATAGACAGTGTACCAATTGTGAGTGAATATCCGGATGTGTTTCCGGAAGAATTGCCAGGAATGCCACCAGATAGAGATGTGGAGTTTCTTATTGATTTGCTACCAGGATCTGGACCAATAGCAAAGAGACCTTACAAGATGTCAGTTGATGAACTAAAAGAACTCAAGAAACAACTTGGAGAACAGTTGCAGAAGGGATTTATTCAACCAAGTTCTTCATCTTGGGGAGCCCCAGTCTTGTTTGTGGAGAAGAAAGATAGAAGTCAAAGGTTATGCATAGATTACCGTTCACTCAATGAAGTGACTATCAAGAACAAATACCCTTTGCCTAGAATCAATGACTTGTTTGATCAGCTAGAAGGAGCCTGTGTGTTCTCAAAGATTGATCTTCGGTCAGGTTATTTCCAACTCAAGATAAGAGAACAAGACATACCTAAAGCAGCTTTCACCACAAGGTATGGATTGTATGAGTATACCGTAATGCCATTTGGCTTGACCAATGCACCAGCATACTTTATGAATATGATGAACAAGGTGTTCATGGAATTCCTTGATAAGTTTGTGGTCGTATTCATCGATGATATTTTGATCTACTCCAAGAGCAAAGAAGAACATGAAGGACATTTGCGTCTGATACTTGAGAAGCTTAGAGAGCATAAACTTTATGCCAAATTCAGCAAGTGTGAATTCTGGTTGAATGAAGTTGGATTTCTTGGACACGCTGTGTCAGGAGATGGTGTAGCAGTTGATCCTGCTAAAGTATCAGCTGTAACTGAATGGGAATATCCTAAGTTAGTGAAAGAAGTTTGTAGTTTCCTTGGCTTAGCAGGTTACTACAGAAGGTTCATTGAGAATTTCTCCAAGGTTGCTAAGCCTATGACAGAATTGCTAAAGAAGGACAAGAAATTTACTTGGTCTAAAGGTTGTGAACTCAGCTTTCAGGAGTTGAAGAAGAGACTTGTGACAGCACCAGTCTTGTGTTTGCCTGATTTGGAAAAAGATTTCCAAGTATATTGTGATGCATATCATCATGGTTTGGGTGCAGTACTTAAGCAAGACGGGAAAGTTGTGGCTTATGCCTCGAGACAACTCAAAACTCATGAAGTGAACTATCCTACTCATGATTTAGAATTAGCCTCTGTTGTCCATGCACTCAAAACATGGAGACATTATCTTTTGGGAAAGCGTTGTGAAGTGTTCACATATCACAAGAGTTTGAAGTATATCTTCACCCAGAAAGAAATTAACATGAGACAAAGAAGATGGCTAGAACTCATCAAGGACTATGACTTAAGTTTGCAATACCACCCCGGTAAAGCAAATGTTGTAGCAGATGCTCTAAGTCGTAAGGTTTTTGTGAATGGCCTTACCAAGGGAGAATTGCCCGATGATTTGTGTGCCCAATTTAGAGATCTCAGATTAGAGATTGTGCCTGAAGGACATCTCATGTCTTTGGATGTTCAACCCACTCTGTTGGACAAGATCAAGGAAGCCCAAAAGACTGATAAGGAAATTGATGAAATCAAGGAAAAGATTGGCAAAGGAAAAGCCAAAGGATTCCATGAAGACAAACAGGGTACATTATGGCATGGGAAACGTATCTGTGTTCCACAAGATCTGGAGCTTCGGAAACTGATTTTACAGGAAGCACACAACTCTCCGTATTCCATTCATCCAGGTAACACCAAAATGTACATGGACATGAAGGAAAGATTTTGGTGGAATAATCTTAAGAAGGACATCGCCGAACATATTGCTTTGTGTGATGTGTGTATTAGAGTGAAAGCAGAACATCAGAAACCAGCAGGTTTGCTTCAACCACTACCCGTTCCTGATTGGAAGTGGGACAAGATTGGTATGGATTTCATTACCGGATTACCAAGGACCAGGTCGGGATACGATTCTATTTGGGTTGTAGTGGATCGCCTAACTAAAGTGGCTCATTTCATACCCGTGAAGACAACCTATACAAGTGCTAAGTTGGCCAAGATCTATATGAGTAGAATTGTGTCTACATGGAGTGCCCAAAAGTATTGTGTCTGATAGGGGAACTCAATTCACTTCCCATTTTTGGAGACAACTACATGAGTCATTGGGAACGAGGTTGGAATTCAGCACTTCTTTTCATCCTCAAACTGATGGACAGACAGAAAGGACTAATCAGATTCTTGAAGACATGTTGAGGGCATGTGCCCTAGACTATGGAGCCAGTTGGGATGAAAGTCTGCCTTACGCAGAATTTTCTTATAACAACAGCTATCAAGCCAGCATTGAGATGGCACCATTTGCGTTTCTCTACGGGGGGAAGTGTACCACCCCATTATTATGGAATGGTGTGGGAGAGAGAAGTTTGTTCGGACCAGAACTTATCAAAGAAGCCGAAGAGAAGGTCAAGTTGGTTAAGGACAGATTGAAGATAGCACAGTCCCGACAGAAAAGCTACGCAGATCCTAAGCGTAGAGAAGTCACCTACGAAGTTGGTGTAGGGTTCGCAGCATAGAAAACAAAAATTTTCCTATGATGGGAACATCTAAGTACCAAGATCTATCTACTAGATACAAGCAAAGGGTGGATATACATCCATAGAATACATACCCTCGAAGACCGAATAGAGTTAACGAGGTTGTACTCGTGGATGATGTAGACGAACTCTTGCCGATCTCAAGATCATGATGAAGTCCATCTAGTCCAGCCGGTCCAGCACAATCAAGTCCAGCACCTCAAAGCAGTGGTGCATCCGTGATCGCACACACGTACGGGTACCCCGACAACCTCCGCGCCCTCGCTCCAGCGAAGCAGCAGAAGCAACAAATCCTTCCAGAAAAATCCACCGGGAACATGTATCTCGCTGATCCGAGACCATGGGGGAATTCTAAAGGGGGAGAGAGATCCTTCGCGAGGAGGTGTGAGAGACAAGTGAGAGGAGGGGCTCCTTTTATAGGAGGAGGGGGGCACCCAAGGGGGTGGCCGCCGGCCATGGGGCTGCCCCCTCCCCTCCTTCATTCATGTGGGTGGACACTCCACTCACAAAATTCCTTTAAATTCCCTCCACTCAAAAGTCCACTCAAATTCCCATTAAATTTCCACCAAATTTAATGCAAACTCTCATTAAATAAAAATCTTTTATTTTATTCAGAATTTTGTCAATTACTTTAATGACAAACATTCACAAATAACCCCTTTCTAGAATTCCATTTCACATGCATAGCCACTTTATGCAATTTCACCCGAAAACCCGTTTCGGTATCTAGTGAAATAAATTCTTGCGCTTTCCTTTTCTTTTTCTGGCATATCATTTGCTCCGAATGGTGTCGACATCCCTTAAGTGTGTCACCCTACGGTTCGCGAATAATGCGGACATGATCGAGACCCTTCTCCGATCAATAATCAATAGCGGGACCTTGAGATCCATACTGACTCCCACACATTCAACGATGACTTCTGTGATCGTGTGAACCTTTTAGGCTAGTATCTTAATCCCTTTGTTTCACGATATATTACATGTCCGAGATTCGATCATCGGTATCTCCATACCTAGTTTGATCTCATTACCGACATGCACTCTTTTCTTGTTCCCGTGATATAACATTCTAGTGATCAAATCACTTGCTTGCAAGCTAATCAATGTGATATCACTGAGAGGGCCCAGAGCATATCTATCCGTCATCGGGATGAACAAATTCCACTCTTGATCCATGGGTCTCAACATAACACTTTAGTAGTTCTGAAGCCATCTTTATAATCACCCAGTTACGGTGTGACGTTTGATGTCATCGAGAAACTCTTCCGGTGCTAGTGATTGACATGATCTCATGGTCTAAGGATTAGGATCACTTCGTAAGTTGTTATAGCAATATAAACTCAATGACTTTGATCGTAATGCTATACTTTGGATGAATGTTCATCACATCATTACACTAATGTTGTGACCTTGTTATTAACAACATCCAATGTCCATGATCAGGAAACTTTGATCATCATGTTAATCAATGAGCTAGTTTATAAGAGAGGCATAACTAGGAACTTTCTATTTGTTTATTAAACACACATGTATTAACGTTTCCGTATTAATACAATTATAGCATGCAAAATAAACATTTATCATAAATAAGGAATACGATAATAACCACTTTATTATTGCCTCTCGGGCATATTCCCTTCAGTCTCCCAATTGCACTAGAGACAATAATCTAGTTTGAAAACTTTGCGTATTGAACACTTATGTCTTTCCGGTGTTCCATATACGCAATTGCAAGTGGTTAACATAATCTATGGATCTGACGCTTCAGGTCCGTGTGTATTTGCATGTCTTTGCGTCTTCACGCATCACTCATTCTCCAATGAGATGGCATTGTATAAATTTGGTCTTTTGGTGAGACCTTTAGTTCCTTGGGTTTAAAACACGTCGATATTATTGTCGTACAATATATCTTTAGTGTTAGCCCGTTGCGAACCACACCTTAGTTTGATAACAAACTACTTGACACAAATTCCCTCCTTTGCTGCTACTATAGCAGTCATATACTTAGCCTTTTGTTGTAGTATTCGTCACAATGTCTTAACTTTGGTACTCTTCCAAATCCATCATGGAAATTCCTTTCCATTACATTGTGCCACCCATAGTTTAAATTGACATAAACTTAATTTGTATCTTGTGACAAAACTAGTATCGATGTAACGCTTTACAATGAACTATTTGTAATTGTTTGTCACCTCTACACAAATATATTCTTAGTTATTCCAAAAAGATCATAAGAATATCCCCACTATCGTCCAATGATCATTTTATGATTCATTCTGGTATATGATCATAACACTTAGAGCATAGGACATATCTGGATGTGTACATATCATGGTATGATTGATCAAAACATCCTTGTGATTTCACTCATCGAGTGTCAAAGCACTTGAATCTTGTTTCACTTATCAAGTGTCAATACACTTGAATCTTGATTCAATTCCTTTCCATGCGACAAGAACCGTTTCTTGTCATTTCTATATTGAACTCCTTCAATATCTCATATATGTACGTTTGGCACAACCATATTAGCGTCACAGTCTATCCACTTATAGACATTCATGCTAAATATTCGGGTTTTGCCTAAGTTTTTCATCGAAATGAAATTCTTAACCTTTGTCAATAAAATATACATCATTTCTAATCAACAAGATGTCCTCCACATAATGTATTAGAAATATGTCTCAGCGCTCCCACTTAATTTCTTGCAAATGCAAGCATCTTCATCGTCTCCTGATGAAAAACTCCTTTTCATCACGGTGAAGATTCCAACTCCGCGATGCTTACTTCAACCATTGAAGTTTGCATGCCCTTTTTAGCATCCTTTGAATTTTAACAAAACCCTTTGGACCGTGTCATGTACACGTCCTAGGTAACCATTCTATTAGAAGAACTTTGTTTTGTTTATTCATCTACCATATACCAAATTATATGTAGTGGTTGCTACTTTAATCCGTCCAGACTAAATATCGCTATGAAAGATCAAATCTTGTCATAGTCAACTCCTTGAACATTGTCATAAAATACTTTACGACATGTCGACTATTTCATAGATGTGAAACATCCATGTCTGTTTCTTTATAGATCCAAATACGACCGATAGGTTTTTACACCTTTCTGGAGGGTCTTCCAAGTTCAAAACTTGATTTCTCGTGTATGGACTTATCACGGATTTTATGGCTTCAAGCCATTTGACGGAGTCAGGGCCCATCATCGCTTCTTTGCATGTAGTCGGTTCATCATTGTCAGACAATAATGATTTACTCTCAAATCTTAGCATTTGATTGTTTAACCGACCGACTTGGTTCAATAAGAACTTAGATCTCCATGACCACAACCTTTGAGGCACATAAGCTATGAGCATTATGGCAGCCTTCAGAACGATTTCTGGCGCTGCACAACTCAGCAAAGCTAGCTAAGGTTCGTTAACCTTATCAAAGTTCTATTGTCCTCCCACTTAACTTTTACAAAAAATTCCTTCTTCAAGAAACTTCATATTTCAAGCAACAAACCCCTTTGTCCTCGGTGTTATGGAGGAATAACCAATTGTTATTCGAAATAACCTACAAATTCATGCTTATCCGACTTCGGTTGTAAACATCTTACTTATGTTTAGCATACCAAAATTTAAGAAATGACAACTTGGGTTTTACCCCAAACCATAACTTCCATGGTGTCATTTCAACGGATCTAGATGGGGCTCTTTTCAGTGAAAAAGCGGTAGTCTCTAAAGCTTTAATCTTTTTAAAACATAATGGCAGTTTTATCAATAACACCTTTGATCCAACCATGTCAAACAAGGTTTCATTACAAATCTCAAACACTCCATATTCCTATGGTGTTTCGGGATATGTAAATCTAGGTGTTTTGCTAAACTTGTAACTCAAATAAATCCCTTTATGATAAAATCATAATTCATTTATTTTCTTGTTACACTTGTAACTCAAACAAATCCCTTATGATAAAATCATAAACCATTTATTTTCTTGTTACAATGATTTTCCACTTCATCTTGAAAGTCTTTGAAACATTTTCAAATATTTCATACTTAATTCTCATTAAGTGAACATTCACTCAAATTTCCGAAGAAAGTATATGAAGTTGAAACCCATCGCTTATGACTATAAATAATGGACTACATACATCGATATGTATAAATTCCAATAATTTAGTCATTCGTTCTTCATTGGCCTTTGAACGAAGTTTTAATTATCCCGAGGAAAGTCTCACAAGCGTCACTTGATCAAATCAAAGACTCCAAAAATCCATGAATATGGAGATTCTTCATGTTTTCTTTCCAATATAATTTAAACAATGATGTCACTTTGTAAGTGATCTTTCAATCATTTGTCTTGCGACATTTTAGCATTAGGTTTTATGGATGTGATTTCTCCAACTAGATTTGTAAATCATCCATCTTATATGGAATACGGTAATTATTTGAACAACCTTTGTTCTCATAATACTTGATTCAAATAACAATTATTAAAACAAATCTTGAAGTCAAGCCTTGTCAACGATAAATACAAACAACGGTTTGTTTGTTTTCGATGAACATCATCACATATTCTCTTGCTAGTTACTTAGGCCATTGTGGTTCATGAATTGCGTCGTTCCGTATGAAATTTCATACCAACCAATTCGGTATCCAATACCCAAGAACCACATTGTTTAACAAGCAAAGAATACAACCATAACATGTATATCATCCATATACCTAAATTGGATATTTCCAGTCTTTTCTTTTCTGCCAAATATATTTTATAGATTCTCTTTCAACATTTCCTTTTCCCTTTTAAAAGAATCTATCAACATCAAAAGTGGCGCCATATACATGACACATAGTCCAAAGCGTGTATATTCAAATAATAATACCTTTGGACTTGCACTTTGAAGTAGATCACCATCATCAAAATGATCGGTATTCTTTCAAAATCCATTCTTTAGTAATCTTTTAGTGTAGTAAACACTTTACATACATCTTCTATTCATCCTTATCATGACGACTTTCATGATCAAGCTACTGTAGCTTATAAAGGTGAATCGTGAGTATAACGTTACTTTCCAAAACCCTTTTGGATGATTAGGATGTCTAGCATCTCCAACCTTCGTAAATTCTCATCCAATATGAGAACATATATTATACTCTATCATATTGCAACTAAAACATTGTTTCAGATATCGTTATATCTGCCACACATGATAGTTTCTGAAACAATTCTATCAGCTCCTAGATAAACTTGATATTAAAACAATCAAGAATCATGGAGGCAAACATGATACTTAAGATACTAACACTGGAATTGTTACTCTCGATTTAATACCAATTATTAAATTTCACGGAGTAAATAGAATTTTGCTAAAAGTTTGCAATAGGACTTTAAACTTTAGATTGACACTCAACACAATACGATACCAGTTCATAAAGTATATATCCAGAATTCTATAGTTCTATTATCTCAATTACAACTATGCATAAGGTGGTGAACGAATGCCAATGACTACAACAAATTATGCAAATTCACCTTGATTTAATTTATGATAAATTGAGTTCTACTAATCCAAATTAGAAATGAACTCCCACTCAAAAAATGACATCCCTCGTGTCTTTTTTGGTGATTACATGAACCAAATCCACTACACCAAGTCCGATCATCACGTGAGTCGGTGTAGCTTCAAAGGCGAGCATCAAATGAGCATCATATCTACTATATGACTCATGCTTAACCTTTCGGTCCGTGTTCCGAGGCCATGTCTGTACATGCTAGGCTTGCCAAGTAAGAACCTTAGTATTCGCGTGTGTAACTGTCTTACACCCGAGATATGCTCGTGGATTCAAGTACACCCGATCATCACGTGATGTCTTGAAGAGACGAAACATTGTTGGTGCATACTTAAGGAAGAACACATTTTTTATCTTGATATCTAAATGAGGGATCATCTTATTATGCTAATAAAACGCCAAACAATAAATATAAGATGCAATCAAACATCACATGTTTATTAATGGAATGATATGGTTCCCGCATATGATCTCCATCATGTGCACCGTGGTATGATCTTTATCATACCTTTATGTGTAAGGCCAAGGTCTATGGAACTTACACGCTATGTGTGTTGTAAGAGTATCATCTCATACTTCTACTTACAACATCACCATATCATAACACTAGCCCAGCAACAATCTAAACTAGACGCCTCTAATTTATCTATTGCAAGTTTTACGTGGCTTAGGGCTTTCGAAGATAGAACCGCTCTTACCTACGGACATGAACCACAACGAGGATAACCAAATTGTTGACAACTCGTTGCAAATTAGATATTGACTATAGTAGGAGAGACAGACACCCGCTAGCCACTTATGCAAAACTAGTTGCATGTCAAGCGTGGAACAGGTCTCATGTGCGAGGACATGTAAAGTTTGTCCGGGCCGCTTCATCCCACTATGCCACCAATATCCAAAGTACAACTAAGAAGCAATAAAATGATCATCATCACCCACATACTCATATGTGTACTACCCATGAAAAGTATCTACGCATAGATCCGGCTCTGATACCACTGTAGGGTTCGCAGCATAGAAAAAAAAATTCCTACGATGGGAACATCTAAGTACCAAGATCTATCTAGTAGATACAAGCAACGGGTGGATATACATCCATAGAATACATACCCTCGAAGACCGAATAGTGTTAACGAGGTTGTACTCGTGGATGATGTAGACGAACGCTTGCCGATCTCAAGATCGTGATGAAGTCCATCTGGTCCAGCCGGTCCAGCACGATCAAGTCCAGCACCTCAAAGCAGTGGTGCATCCGTGATCGCACACACGTACGGGTACCCCGACAACCTCCGCGCCCTCGCTCCAGCGAAGCAGCGGAAGCAAAAAATCCTTCCAGAAAAAGCCACCGGGAACACGTATCTCGCTGATCCGAGACCATGGGGAATTCTAAAGGGGGGAGAGAGATCCTTCGCGAGGAGGTGTGAGAGACAAGTGAGAGGAGGGGCTCCTTTTATAGGAGGAGGGGGTCACCCAAGGGGGTGGCCGCCTGCCATGGGGCTGCCCCCTCCCCTCCTTCATTCATGTGGGTGGACACTCCACTCACAAAATTCCTTTAAATTCCCTCCACTCAAAAGTCCACTCAAATTCCCATTAAATTTCCACCAAATTTAATGCAAACTCTCATTAAATAAAACTCTTTTATTTTATTCAGAATTTTGTTAATTACTTTAATGACAAACATTCACAAATAACCCCTTGCTAGAATTCCATTTCACATGCATAACCACTTTATGCAATTTCACCCGAAAACCCGTTTCGGTATCTAGTGAAATAAATTCATGCGCTTTCCTTTTCTTTTTCTGGCATATCATTTGCTCCGAATGGTGTCGACATCCCTTAAGTGTGTCACCCTACGGTTCGCGAATAATGCGGACATGATGGAGACCCTTCTCCGATCAATAATCAGTAGCGGGACCTGGAGATCCATACTGACTCCTACACATTCAACGATGACTTCTGTGATCGTGTGAACCTTTTACGCTAGTATCTTAATCCCTTTGTTTCACGATATATTACATGTCCGAGATTCGATCATCGGTATCTCCATACCTAGTTTGATCTCGTTACCGACATGCACTCTTTTCTTGTTCCCTTGATATAACATTCTAGTGATCAAATCACTTGCTTGCAAGCTAATCAATGTGATATCACCGAGAGGGCCCAGAGCATATCTATCCGTCATCGGGATGAACAAATTCCACTCTTGATCCATGGGTCTCAACATAACACTTTAGTAGTTCTGAAGCCATCTTTATAATCACCCAGTTATGGTGTGACGTTTGATGTCATCGAGAAACTCTTCCGGTGTTAGTGATTGACATGATCTCATGGTCTAAGGATTAGGATCACTTCGTAAGTTGTTATAGCAATATAAACTCAATGACTTTGATCGTAATGCTATACTTTGGATGAATGTTCATCACATCATTACACTAATGTTGTGACCTTGTTATTAACAACATCCAATGTCCATGATCAGGAAACTTTGATCATCATGTTAATCAATGAGCTAGTTTATAAGAGAGGCATAACTAGGAACTTTCATGTGAGTCAGCTTAAGAAATGTCATCCAGAAATGGAAGAGACCTCTTTGAAGGATACTATACCTTTGGAGGAGGTGCAATTCGAAAGTGATCTCACTTACGAGGAGAAGCCTATCAAGATTCTTGAGACTGCAGAAAGAGTCACACGGACGAAGACTATCAAGTTTTGCAAAGTGCAGTGGAACCATCATTCCGAAGAAGAAGCAACATGGGAAAGAGAAGATGATCTTCGAAAATACCACCCTCACCTATTTGCTAGCCAATCTGAATCTCGAGGGCGAGATTCACCTTAAGGGGGTTAGATTTGTAACATCCCTAAAATCATGTTTCAAACTCATGCATATCATCCATGCATCCATGATCATATGAATCACATTTCAAACAAATCATTTCAAAACAGAAGCATTTATGCTTATTATTTCATGTAAGTTTGTTCTAGCCTTAGTGCTATCTTCCAATAAGAGGAGTACTTATTTTGGTTCAGTAAGGTTTGGAATTCAAACTTAGGCACCAAAGAAAGTTTAGACAAAGTTTCAAAACAAAATGAGTAAATAAAACCAATATTATGCCTATTGAATATATATCATAAGGGCTTGGTTTTATTTTTACTCTCATTTGATCAAAGTGTTTTGATTAGACAGTAGTGTTTGACACACATTGGAGTGCAAGGTTTGCAGAATAAAAACCTAGAGAAGATTTGAATTCAAACCCATTGGATTTGGATTTGAAAATCATTTTAGAAAATCAAAACAGAAAAAGAAAAGGAGAAAAGAAATGGAAAAAGGCCAGCGCCACCTATCTGGCCCAACTACCAATCCAGCCCACTAAGCCCACCCGGGTCCCCTCTCTCCCTCTGTCACTCGCAGACACACCTACCAGGTCACTGACTACACGACCCCACCCCCTCTCTGTTTAACTCGCTGACGAGTGGACCCTGCGACCACGTCGTCTTCATCGTCAATCATGCGTGGCCGCGACGCTCACTCCGCCGTTACCTCGCCGTTGTTACTGCGGGCTTAATTGCCATTGATACAACGCGCGATCCTCGCCCCCGCTCTGGCTATAAGACCCCCTCTGCACCGCGGCCATTTCCCCTCACCTAGCGCCACCTCTACGCCCCCAGGCTGCCCGCAATTTCCCTTGCACCGCCACAGACAGAGCAACTCCGGCGGGCGATTCTGGTAAACTCCGCCCCTCTGCCTCTGATTCAAACGAGCGTGACCGCCACGTCCTTGTGCATCTTCTAACACCCCTGGTTTGCCTGCTCGTGACCCAGGTCGCCGTCTTCGTTCACGCCCGCAACCACCAGAGCCGCCGCTCGACTCTGACGAGCAATAGCGGTAAGAACCGTGCGCCCCTTGCCTCCCCTTTGGTACTGTCTTGTTCGCCAGGACCATGCGCATCTCCTGAACCATCTGGCTTGTGCTAGGTCGACGCAGAGCCTCGGCAATGACCTCGACAGCAGGCAACTGACGCCGCCCGCAACTTCGACGACCTCCAGCGACCATCTCCGTGCGCCCCTTGCCAAGCCGTCGCCAGGTTGAGCATCAGCGCATCGTCACATTTCTGGTAAGCATCTCCGACGACCCTAGAGCCACCTATAGCGCCACGCCACCGTAGGCAAAGCTCGCCGCCGCCAGTAGCCACCGCCAGCGCCGCCCAGCTATGGTCGGTTGATCCTGGACCGTTGGATCTAGATCCACCACGTGAAATTAGATCACTTAACGAATCGTTACGAGTAGATCTGAGCCGTGCGGTTTAAGTAGATCTAATGGCTCAGAAGCGTGATCCTACGCGAAGCGGTACGGGCCAATTAGATTAAGACGCGTGGCAGCTGTTTAGATTTAAAAACATGATTTGAATCTATTAGAAGTTTTATTTTGTTTTGGCTATAACTTTTGATCCCCACGTTAGAATTTGATAAATTTTATATCAATGGAATCGGGAGAGCAAGCCCTTTCTAAATATGCAATGTGTTTAATGTTTTGCTTCTGTTAAAATAGTTTTATTTGCAGAAACTTGTGTAAGGCTAATTTGAGTATATGAATTGTTTAAGAAATGTTTTAGGGTTGAAATAAATGTTGTTTGGCAAGTTTTTAACTTGTTTATGAACCAGTACTGTACACTTGCTTTGTTGAGTTTTAAAAATCATCACATATCATATTGCATGCATTCATTTATTTTTGTTTGTATATGTATTGTATGTGATTTGTGGCTATGATTCTTTGTGTAGATTTTGGTGCTAGTGATTGTGATTGTGAGGAGTGTAGCTACTCTCCAAACTACCAAGTCAAGTGGTGCTTCATGATATTTTCATTCCTATGTTTTCTACTAAGCATTAGAAATATTTTGTTAGACTTGCATGCTATATTTTGCTTATATGCCATGTTGGGAAATCCTAGTAGTTGTAGAATTGCTAGGAAATTTCTAAGTTAAGATATTTATCTATGCCATGCTTAGCCTAGCTAGTAGCAACCAAGGGTGGTGAAATATACATGCTATGTTAAAATATTTCTAAGTCTTTGGACTTGTGTTTTGCCTAATAAAACAACTAAGTTAATGAAACACCTGGGTGGAATGGAAGGATTGGTTCATGTTGAGTGGTTACACAAGGCCCATCTCTATGGTTTACCTTGTGTATCTCACTTGTGGAAAGCCACCCAGGAACAAAGAGATTTTAGGGGCCAAATGTTAAGAAGCTTCTAGTGCAGCCACTTGGCAACATGGGCTCTGCCTGGATCACATAGGTTGCTAGAACTTAGCCATTTGGACAGTTGGTGGTAGTGGGATGATAGGTTGGAACGCGTCCATTTGGTCTAAGGGAAGGCTTCTGAAAGGTCCTGTCTTGGTGAAAATCAAGTCTGGTGGGGAAAGTGCACAACCTCTGCAGATGGAAGAATCTAAGTACTTAGCCAAGTCCATGGTAATGGACAACTTGAGCATCAAGACATGGAAGCTATCAAGAATCTCCTCATCCCAATTTCTAAGTAAAAACTTGTGGGTGAACAAGGGTGAAGGACTCCAATGTCTATTGGTGGTTTCTTGGGAAAAGTTTTGACAAAGAAAAACTTAGTGTTTTCAACTAATAGGCAAAACCTATTTTGAGAAAAGCAAGCCAAGATAAACTTAGCCAAATTGCATATAGTATCTAGTCCACCTAAATTATACAAAGGTATCACTTCCCAATACTATTCCAATGTATTGACCCACTGTGGCTGTAACTTGTGATGTTTTAGGTTATTCTGATGAGGATTAGGAGTCATGAGTCTACACTCAACATGTTTGCCTGTGGCACATGAAGATGAAGACTTTTATTTATTTACTTATTCAAACTCTTGTACTAGGCCTGTGGCCTTGGAGTTGTAAAGACTATGTTTGTCTCTGGAATGACTGTAATAATGACCTTTGTTTCTGTGTACTTCATCTTAAACTGTGGATGCTAGCATTGATCCAGGGACTAGCATTGCAATCACAGGGATCCTTTTCCTTTATAAAGGAGGGATCTTACACAAACCAAACCCATTTGAATCAGATGACAACTCAGTTTTTAGCCAACAACAATGAGTTAGATCCAACCATACAAATTTTTTTGGAAATCCAATCCCAATTGCTGCAAGGGATGACCACTCAAATGATCAACATGGGAGACAACTCTTCCCGAGGAGATTATGACAACAAGGATGTCAGGGATGATATTTTAGAAGGAACTCAAGCTTGCAATATTTGTGGAGACAAAGATCACACTTCCAAGGAGCATGAAGATCAATGCCCCAATTGTGAAGAGAAACATCCAACTAACCAATACCCCACATCTCAAGCTACTTGTTTCCTATGTGAAGGAAATAATCATGTCCCTATCCAATGCCCCATCTATTCCATAGTTCAACAAAGGAAACAAGGTGGAGTGCAACAACAGATTGTAGACTTCCAAGAAGGAACAACTTCTACCAAGAAGGATGAAGACAAAGTCAAAACTATGCATCATAAGGCCAAATCCAAAGTGACCACAAAGTGTTGCTACTCTTCTGAAGAAGAAGGTCAAAACTCTAGTAACTTCCCCAAGAAGAGTGATAGATTTCCCACCTTTGTGGTGAAATATGAAGAGAATGAACTAGAAGAACTCCTAGCTTTGGAGAGACCCAAGAAGAAGAAGAAATGCCCCAACCCTAACAAGAAGGATATTACCCAAGAGCAATGTTACACTAGCAAAGAGATGGGACACTATGCCAATGAATGCCCAGAAAAGAAGAAGAACCAAGGAAACAAACAAAAGGCAATGATACCAAAGGAAAAGAAAGATATAAGCCAAGTGATGTGTTTCAATTGCAAAGAACCAGGACATTATGCAAGCAATTGTCCAGAAAATATGAAGCACAAGATAAACAAGCCTATGAAGGATCTCAGCCTTGTCACATGTCTCAAGTGTGGAAACAAAGGACACTATGCAGATGTTTGCCCAGAGAAGTTTCAACAAGATTCCAAGCAAGCCAAGAAGTAAACTAGATGGAAAAATTTTAAGGGTGGTAGTACCCTAGTTGCTTTGCGCCAACTTGTAACCCCTAGCCTTCCCAAATCTCGGGACGAGATTTATTTTAAGGGTGGTAGCCTGTCACATCCCAAGATTTTCCAAATCTTGTAATGTGAAAAATAAATAAACAAAATAAATAATTATTGAAATTTAGGGTGAAAAGAAACTTTTGTTTCTAAATGGAAACTTAAAATCCCATCTTGAACAAATTTTGGTTAATGTTTGAATCCAAACAAAATTCAAATCAAGTGGAATGCATTCTTCATAAATGCATCTGGAAATTTAAACACTTGGAGAATAAACCAAACCCTAATGGAAGAAAAACATTTCCAAGTTATCTCTAAACCTATGGATTTGATCCAAATAAGAATTTATCAACAAACATTTACAAATGATCAAGAAAGACAAATATAAATATTATAAAACCATAGAAATTGGTTTCACTTAATTTGGAGCCATAGATAAAATCTTATGAATTTAATAAGATAAGGAAATTGAATTTCCAAAGCTAATAAAGCATCTATCTAGAAATCCATACCCAATGGTAAGAAAATAATCCTAAAAAGATTTAAAAGGATAAACAAATATTAAATAAGATTTTACAAATTGAAATCACCAAGTTTGGATCTTTAAATAAAAAGATATGGATTTTATGAGATAGAGAAAGAAATATTAAATAAGGAATATTTAAAGACCAAATTAAATCTTGGCCTAATCCATAAGCAAATGGAATAAATATAATCCAAATCCAGATAAAATAAAAGGATAAAGAATTTTCCAAAATAAAATGAAATGGCATAAACCAAATTCTATTTGAATAAAGACAATTGCCCAAATTAAATGATTAACATTCATATTAAAATATTTTAAATAATTCAAAGTGAAATTATTTTTGAATAAATAAAACCTACTGAAAAAGTTTTGGTGAAAATTTAGAATTCAAATAGAGTTTGAAAACATATTTAAATCTTATATTGAAATAAAGACAAATGTGTATTTATAAAATATATAATAGACCCTAAAAGAATAAAAGAAATATTCTAAATTTGACTTTAGAATATGTTAATAAACAGTATTAGAATATACACAAAGTTTGGAAAAGATTTGAATTCAATTAGTGTTGGAATTATTTGAATAAAAATCAAAACAGAATAATAGAAAGGGAAAAAGGAAAAGAATCAAAACAAAAACAAAAGTGACTTGGACCTATCCCAACCAGACCAGGCCCAGCTAGCCCAATCTAGCCCACTCCCTCTCTCCCCGCAAGAAAACACTTCACACCAGCAAACCTACCCACGCAGTCCCTAACGACCGGACCCCACCCGGCACCTCCCCTCTCTCTGGACGTTCATTCTCACCCACTAATCAACCCACGCGATCGCTGTCAAAGAGGACCCACCGCCACGATGGCACCGTCTTCAAACCGCGCGACCAATTCTTTCCCTGCACTCCGGCCATTTCCAGCATCGATTACTCGTGTTCAATTCGCCTAAATGACGCACTAATCCCGCCTAGTGATGATGCTCGTGAAATCATCTCCCTCCTCTCTCCCTTTTCTCCCAGTCATCACACCACCGGAGCCCCCAGGCTGTCCATAATTTTGCTCGAAACCTCACTACCTCCGACGAGTTCCCGGTCAAATTCCGGCGATCCCCGACCCTCTCCTACCTCCTAGCTTACACCAGCTTGATCCCCATCATCTCACGCACCTTCCCGTGGCCTCCGTTCGCCCACGCATGCCCCACAGCCTCGCCTCCGTCTTCGTCTGAGCGACACCGACGGCTAGATCAACTCCGATGAGTTCCCCTGGTAATCCCTGACCGCCCCCTCCTCTCTGGTTGACACTAGCATACTCTCCTCTCTCGCGTGTGTCTAACACACCCTTTGTTTTACATTGGCGTGCCTTGTAGCCTCATCCCCGACAACGGTCGAGCGTGCCCCACGGAAGCAGGGACTCCGACGAGCAATTGTCGTCAACCCCGTGCGCCCCCTGCCCTGTGACAACCACATTGAGCATCAGTACGTCGCTGCGAACCTGGTGAGCCCCTCCTCCCTCTCCCTCTCTTCCTAGAATAGCCGGAACGCCTCTGCCCGAGCGTCGCCGCCGCGCACCACCGTCGAGCGTCGCCATCCCTTGGTCAAATCAGTTTGAGCCGTTGGATCTTGATGGTGTGTACGCGATAGATTGACTAAACGAATCATTACGCTTGATCTGCACCGCACAATCCCACTTAAATCCTGCGGTCTACATCACGCGATCCTACCGAACCGTTATGAGCCAGTAAGATACAGACACGTGGCCACCCTTTTTGGTTTAAAAACAGAAACTTGTCTATTAGTTGTTTGATTTTGTAAAATTCATAACTTTTGATCCACACGTACAAATGTTGCAAATTTTATATCAATGGAATCAGAAAGACAAACCCTATCCAACCATGCCCTTTGTTTAGTAAATTTCTTCTGGTAAAATGATTGGTTTTGCAGAAACTTGTGTAGGCATATTTTGAATATAAAATTCTTTCTAAAATTATTTTTGTGTTAAAATCTTTGGCAAATGGTTTTATTTGAACCTACTGACCTTATAAATCAATTTGTGGTTTCAAAAATATATTTGGTGAAGCAAAAGAATAAATCTTTGAATAAAAGCATTTCTAGCCAAATAAAAATGTTGATTATGGTTTAAAAATGATTTTGGAGGAAAACCTTTGGGAAATGTTTTGATTTAAACTCCCTGACCCAAAACACCAAGTTTTATGATTTGAAAATGTATTTGGTGAACCAGATAAAGATTATTACTTTGCTAAAAGAAATTTCAACCACATAAAATATTGATTTGGTTTAAAAATGGTTTATAGGTAAAATCTTTTGCAAATGGTTTTTCCACTTTTATAAAATGACCAATAGGTGTTTTAGAATGTTTATAACCTATTATAAACCACTTTTCCAAATAAAACAATCTTTTGCATGCTTGCATGCATTGTTTTGTTTCTATTATTTTATGTGATGTTTGTGTTGGAGATATGCCCTAGAGGCAATAATAAATGTAGTTATTATTATATCTTTGTGTTTATGATAAATGTTTACATTCATGCTATAATAGTATTAACAAGGAAACATTAATACTTGTGTGATTTGTAAACTTAATTTGAAGTCCCTAGTAAAGCCTCTATATAATACTAGCTTGTTGGTTAATAGATGATTGTGGTTTCCCTATCATGAACATTGAGATGTTATTAACAAAAAGATCATATTGTTAGGAGAATGATATGATGGACATACTCCTATAGATAAGCGTAGCATTAAGATCAAGTCATTTTAATAGTTCAATTGCTATATGCTTTCTGATACATAGTAATCTGATTCCTTCGACCATGAGATCATGCATATAACCTTTACCGGATGGATGCTTTGGTGACATCAAACACCACACCGTAACTGGGTGGTTATAAAGGTGGCATTGAGTGTTTGGAAAGTATTGGTTGAAACACATGGATCAAGAGTGGGATTTGTCCATCCATATGACGGATAGATATACTCTGGGCCCTCTCGGTGAAATGTCATCCAATTAGCTTGCAAGCATGTGACTGGCTCACAAGGGATCACATATCACGGGAACGAGAAAAGAGTACTTATCGGTAACGAGGTTGAACTAGGTATGCAGAGATACCGACGATCATAACCTCGGATAAGTAAACTATCGTGAGACAAAGGGAAATTGATATCGTATGTAAGTGGTTCATTCGATCGCAAAGTAATCGTAGAAATATGTGGGAGCCATATGAATTTCTAGATTCCTCTATTGGTTATTGTTTGGAGAAGTGTCTCGATCATGTCTGCATAATTCACGAACCGTAGGGAGACACACTTAAGGATTCGACGTTGTTTTGAGTAGTTATGGAATGATGAGAAAGAGACCGAATGTTGTTCGGAGTCCCGGATGGGATCCGGGATATCACGAGGAGATCCGGAATGGTCCGGAGAATAAGATTCATATAAGGAAAGTCCCGTTTCGGAGTTGGGGAATGGTTCCGGTGTTTTCATCGGGAATGTTCTAGAATGTTCCGGAATGTCCGGCACTCCGGAGGGTAAGGGTATATGAATGTGTTGTATCAAGTTGGTATGATTGCATCATGTACTAAGTGTCATCGCTGTACCAAATAAAGGATTAATTCAAATCCTAGTTTGAAAAGTCAAATAGCTAGTTTGAAAAGTCAAACGGCTAAATTTGGAAAGAGGAAAAGAGGAGGAAGGGGGAAACCGAGTTGGGGAGGAGTTCCCTCCTCCAACCGGTGGCCCACCTCCAAGCCGAGTTGGGGAGGGACTCCTCTCCCTCCCCTTGGCCGGCCGGCCCCTCCACCTATATAAGGAGGGGCAGGGCTCCCTCCTAGAGACACACAAGACCCTCTCCTCCAAACCCTAGTACCAAGCCGCCGCCGCCTCCAAGCCGCCGCCGGCCCTAGGGCACTCGCCACCGCTGCCTAGGTGAAACCCTAGCTGTCGGCACTAGCCCCTCCTCGGCGTGTCTAAACCCTAGATCGTCGAGGGACTCTCTCATACTCCACCATACTCGCTCCGTCTTAAGGCGAAGCCCTGCGAGAATCTCCCCTCTACTTCCGGTAACACACCGTTGTGCTGCCGGAATCGCGATGAGAGTACTACAACCTCCGCTGCCTGGTGGAACAAGGGAGAGGAAGGTTTTCGTCGAGTACCGAACGTGTGACCGACTGCGGGAGCGCTGCCGGAACGCAGCGCCGGAAGGATCGTCTACGCGATCTTGAGATCGGGAAGAGTACGACTATATCACCCACGAGAATCCGCTCTCGTTAAACACTTTGGAATCTTCGAGGGTGAGTTATTCCATCGACTCGTTGCTACAATCTAGTAGATAGACCTTGGCTTGTTTGTTTGTATGCGGTAGAAAATTTTTGTTTTCCATGCTACGAAACCCTACAGTTTGCTTGAATGGTAGATTGAAATTGTGCCTTGCTTGAATAAATTGTAGTGATTTGAAGAGTGTGAATATTGCAAGGACAAGGAGTGAACTTATATTCTCTACCAAAAAGGCAAGTGATGCTTCATACTTCTGTCCCATTATTTTCACTATGCATTAGTGATATTTCTAAGTAGGACTTGCATGGAATTTTTGCTAAGTATAAACTATGCCATGGGAAATCCTAGTAGATGAAACCTTAGTAGAAATTTCCTAAATTAAGATTCCTACTACTATCATGCTTAGCTTAGCTAGTAGAAAACAAGGGTGGATTATATTTCATGCTATGGAATATTTCTAATTCTTTGGACTTATGTTTTGTTTAAGAAAATAACTAAGTGAATGAATCACCTGGGTGGAATGGAAGGAATGGTTTGTGTTGAGTGGTTCACAAGGCCCATTTCTATGGTTTACCTTGTGTATCTCACTTGTGGATGGCCACCCAGGAACAAAGAGATTTGAGATGTCAAATGTTGAGAAGCTTCAAGTGCAGCCACTTGGCATTATGGGCTCTGCCTGGATCATATAGGTTGCAATAACTTAGCCAAATGGACAGTTGGTGGTAGGGGTTTAATAGGTTGGAGCGCGTCCATGTTGGTCTAAGGGAAGGCTTCTGAAATATCTTGTCTTGGTGAAACCAAGTCTTGTGGGGAAAGTGCACCACCTCTGCAGAGTGAAAAATCTAAGTACTTAGCCATGTCCCTGGTAAAGGACAATTTGAGCATCAAGACATGGAAGCTATTAAGAATCTCCTCATCCAAATTTCTAAGTTAAAAACTTGTGGTTGAACAAGGGTTGAAGGATCACCAATTTCTATTGGGAGATGCCTTGGGTGGTTTTTGTCAAGCAAAAACTTAGTGTTTTCAAATGATAAGGAAAAATCTATTTTGAGCAATGCAAGCCTAAGCTCTACTTAGCCAAATGCATATAGATGATAGACTCCACTATACTACCATAGTATCACTTGCCAATACAATTCAAATGTATTGAACCTTGTGGCTGTAACTTGTTATGTTGCAGGTTTGTTTGATATTAGTGAAGTGTGTTGATTAGGATTGCAAGTCTACAACCAACATGTTTGCATGTGGAATTTTGAAGATGAAGGACTCCATGCTATAGTTATTTCTGCTGCATTGTAATGAGATAACCAAATGAGCTATGTAAGGTGTAATGAATTATTTTATTCCTGGTTATAAAGTTGTATTATGACCTTTGTTTCTTGATATTACATCTTAACTGTGGATGCTAGCTACTGATCTAGGGACTAGCATTGTAAACACAGGGATCTCTACCTTATTAAAGGTTGGGACCTCTACAAAACGGAATAGTCCATTAATCCCTCATAAGAGCCAAATAAGATACCTACTAGAAACAATAAAGGCTCCAAACCAAAACGCAAATACATGGTGTGCCAACCAACATACAAAAATATACATCATAGATCAATATAAGTAAGTGGGAAGCACAACATGTACAAACACATGCAAGGTACAAAACCAACACATGCACAAGGGAGCAAGTAACTATAAATGTAAAGGAGTTTAGCACAAGTTACCGGAAGGAGGAACATTGGATAAGGAATAGAAGCATGATAACCAATGACTTGACTTTGACAACAAGAATATAATGAAGATCCCTCAACTCTTCATAAGATAGCCAAGTCTCCAATGTCCTCCAAAAACACCTATTGATCAAGTTTTAGCTTGTTGGTCCCCAACCAAGTTGGGTCCTAAGAAGTTAGTCACAATAGGTTTGGCCACCCAAATGGTTCTTCTCTTGACACCACTTTGGGCACCAACAAATTTGGCAAACACATTGCCCATCTCATCCTTACGAAGAAAATAAGCATCATCAATCAAGATAGGATGAGATGAGGAGATACCCATGGTGCATGAGGAAGAAAGATGCCCCTTCTCACGGCATATGTAGCAAGTTCTTCTCTTGCCATCTTTCTTCTTGGGAGGAGCTGCACCATGAAGAAGAGCTTGAGGCTTCTTGGGAAGTGGCCCATCTTGAGCTTGTGGAGGAGCTTGAGTCCGCTTCCCTCGTTGCTTCTCACTAAGAGGCTTCTTCTTCAATGGGCAATCCCTCACATGATGCCCTTCTTCCTTGCACTTGAAGCACACAATATTGGTCGGATTCTTCACTTGTCCTTGGCCCTTCTTCTTGTTGCCCTTGTGCTTCAACGAGTTAGTGGGCTTACTCTTGGTGTTGGAGTTGAATCCAAGCCCACTCTTGTCACTTGGGGGTCGTCGCACACTCAACATATTCTTGAGCATGGTCTTCCCTTCATGACACCTTTTCAACTCATTCTTCAAAGAAGTGACTTGAGCCTTGAGATCTTTGACTTCCTCTACATGGTTAGTATCAACAACAATACTAGAGGAAGTAGAAGCTTCATTGTTAGAGCAACAAGGAAAATGATGCAATTCATCACAAGATTTAGCATGGTTGTGAGAGGATGAACTACAAGGACTAGCACATGGCAATATAGCATTAGGAGTATAAGTAGTGCTAATGTCCACATGAGGCCCACTAGATGTTACCTTTGACACAATGGCCTCATGAGCTAACTCTAGCCTACCATGGGAGAGTAGAAGATCCTCATGCGATCTTGGCATGACTTTCTTCTAATCTCCCATAGTTGCTTGTTAGCAAAGCAAGTTGAGCCTTTAGCTCAACATTCTCCTTCAAGATATATGCTTCACATGAAATAGAGTTAGTAGCACAAGCATCATCAATTAAAGCAAGAGGTGAGGGCAACTTGGAAAGCTATTTAGAATATGAAGCTTTAAGTTGCTCATGTGACTTGGTGAGTTTGATGATCTCACCCTTGATGACCCTAGATCCATTGTTGAGGTGCTCAAAATCCTCAAGGAGTTTAGCATAGGCAACTTTAAGTTCATCATTTTTAATTTGAAGAGCACTTGCCACCTCAAACTCTCTATCATGAGATTTCTTTACTCTAGATAGCTCTAGAGCAAAGGCCTCCTTAAGAGATTCCTTAGTGGTTTGTTCCTCTTAAAGAGCTTCATTTAGGTTGGACATTTCATTAGCATACTCACGCTCAAGACTACTTATTTTATCTATTTTGTCCTCATGCTCATATATTAGTTGCCTACTTTCAATAGCACAAGTCAAGATTTCAATGAAAGTAGAGCAAGCATTTTTAATAGGATGAAGAGCACGAAGGACTAGCCCCCCTTCTCTTTTAAAGAAGCAACATCATTATCTACTTCTACATGATCAACATTCACATCATCATGAGATATATTGGAGTCCAAAGGAGAGGTTACCTTTGAACCCTTAGCCATGAGGCACAAGTGAACATTGGAAGAAGATGATGATGAGGGAACACATGAAGCTCTAATGAAAACCTTGCCTTGGCCCACACATTCTTCACTTTCCTCTACATGGTTAGCAACACAAGAACTAGAGGAAATAGAAGCACATTTATCATGGCAATAAGGCAAAGCAAGCATATCATCATGAGATATATTCAATCCATTTCTACATGATATGCAAGGGCAATAAACACTAGGATGTAAATCACATATGGTCCTACAAGTATTCACGCCCAAAGATACAACATTGCAATGAGATAGAGACAAAGAATCATGAATGGAAATCTCACTATCTACATTGCAAGTTCTATCACCACTCACCATATCATTACCTTGTGACAACTCACATGTTGGTGAAGTGGAAGAAGATGAGAACTCATCGTGGCCGGAGGTGGATGGAACACAATTATCCTTATTAAGCTTGGAAACATCATATTTTGCTTGAAGCTTGGTCCATATATCATGAGCGTTCCGGAAAGGCATGATTGAGGAAAGAACTACAAAGCTCACAACATTAACAAGTACATTAGATGCTTGAGCTTCGAGATAAGAGTTTGTCTTCTCCTCCAAAGATAGATTTTGGGGATCCTTAGGAGGAGACAAGCCCATATCTAGAATTTGCTCAATGGTTGGGTCAATGGCCCGAAAATGAATAAGCATGCGAGTACGCCAAACATCATAATGTGTGCCATCAAAAGCAAATGTGTGAGAGTGCACTAAACCCCTAGGAGACATCTTTAATTTCGAGGCGGTGAATCCTAAAAGCGAGATACCTTGCTCTGATACCAATTGAAAGTACAAAGGAAGTCGCCTAGAGGGGGGTGAATAGGCGTTTTAAAATATTATGGTTTAGGCTCAAGTAAATGCGGAATAAAACTAACGTTTAATTTATTGAGCACAAAACCTAGCCACTAAGTTCACCTAAGTGCACCAACAACCTATTATAAGCAATACAAGCAACAAGGTGATAGCAAGATATAAATACTTCAAGCACGATGGCTATCACAATGTAAAGGCATAAGTAAAGGGCTCGGTTGAGAGATAACTGATGGACACGGAGACGAGGATTTGTTTCCCGAAGTTCACTTCCAAAGAAGCTACGTCTCCGTTGGAGAGGTGCGATGGCGCAATGCTCTCCGAACGCCACAAATGGCTCACTCAAGGTGTGGTGGCTCGATGCTCACCCAACACCACACAAGGCCTCACTCCGGATGCGGAAGCACGCAACTCACCGACGCCACAAAAGGCTCACCCTATTCTCCCGAGTGCGCACCACAAAAGGCGGGCACTCGCTCCACTATGGGACGCTTGAGGGCGGTCACCGAATCCGTACAAGATTGGGGCTAACTCCACAACTCAATTGGAGGCTCCCAACAACAAAGCCACAATAGGCTACAATGCCACAAAAGGCCAACAACGCCACAAAAGGCTACAAGACCACAAAAGGTCAACAAGACCACAAAAGGTCAACAATCCAACCACACAAACCGTCTAGGGTTCCAAGGAACCCAAGAGAAACAAGATCACAAGATTGAACTCGCCGAATCTCCGAGGAGAACTCAAACCTATGCACCAAATGCAAGGGCAAGTCCTTCTCTCCCAAATTCCAACAAAGCTACAAAATCTATCGGGGGAATAAGGGAGGAAGAACACAAGAGGAGAGCTCAAAACTCTCCAAGATCTAGATCCCAATGATTCCTTCACAAAGAAGGGATTTGACTTGGGGGGATTGTAGATCTACATCTCCTCTCACTTTTCCCTCAAAAAGATGTAAGAATCATGGGAGGGAGAGGGAGTAAGAAAGCTCAAATAGGTCAACAATGGTGGGCAAAAACGAGCTCAAAAGATGGGGAACCATTGGGGAAGAAGCCCCCCTTAAATAGGACAAGGAAAAACTGACCGTTTGGGCCAGATACACGCCCCACCGGAACTTCCGGCAAATAGAAACATAAGTTACTGATCCTGACCGGAACTTGGGTCTGAACTTGGGTCGGAACTTGGGCCGGAACTTCCGCTCAAGCAAAAACGCAGGATAGCATTGCACAAAAACTTCAATAACTTTTGATTCCGGACTCCGTTTTTGATGATCTTGGGCTCGTTTTGAAGAGGACAAAAATCTATATAAGATTATGCAAAGAAGCATCATAGTCCAGCATGGAAGGATAAAACAAAATTGAGAAAGTTATGACCTCTCTAGAAGCGATGAACCGGTAAAACCTCCAAAACCCAAAACCCAAAACACAAGAAGATGAGCTTGGAAACTCCGATTGGGATGAAACCAATTTTGTTGGGAATATAAAACCAAGAGAACCCAACAAAATGTTAAATATTTGATACAACCAAGGGAGAAAATATCAATTATATATATGTGAAGTATCCCCCAAGGTGTGGAGCCGGAAAACTCGCAAGATCAAAAAAACGCACTGAGATATGCAAGGGAAATCCTTGGAGGATGAACTAGAGCTTGTTATGATGATGACCACAAGCTCTAGATCCTCTCATGGACAAGAACCAAATAAAAACCAAGAAATATGATGTTATGAATGCAAAGGTTTGATCTCTCTCCAAACGATGCAATCAAGACACCCGCTTGAGAGCCCCTCTTGATAGTACGGCTATCTATTCTAAACCCGGTCTCCCAACTAACAACACGAGACCGGCAAAAGAGAAGCCCTATCAAGACCATACCTTTGCCTTGAGCATTCCTCTTGAACTTGATGTAGACCGTCTTGTTCTTCTCAAGTGGGAACACCTTTCTTGTTTTCTCTTGCTCGCTCTTGCTTGATGAAGACTTGCAAATTGCTCCCCATACTCCATGGGGAAACCTCTTCTTGAACTTGTCTTCATCACTCGATGATCACGAGGATGGCAAGCTTCAAGCATGAGATCTACTAGAGATGGCGCATCTTGAGCTAGCCCTTCTTCATCCCTTCTTGAGGTTGATCCATCTTGATTCAACTCTTTGCACTTGTCTTGATAAACCTTCAAGCTCCTTCTTTATTCATGAATCCAATGGCACAAATCCCTTGGACATTTATTCATCTTTCAACCTTGATACCAACACATGGTCCAAGTGATGCCAATGGACAAACCTACAAGTGAAACTCAATTTACACATTAGTCCATAGAGATTGTCATTAATTACCAAAACCACACATGGGGGCATACATGCCCTTTCAGCGACATAGCCGCATCTCGATCGACAGTCTACCAGCAGAGCCTGTGCAACTATCATAGCCGTCGGCTGCGCCCAAGGTCCTTCGTCGAAGGAGACCTAGTCTTAGGACTCAAGCAAGAGCGACCGAAGAAGCTCGAGTCACCATGGGAAGGACCCTACATCTTCACCGAAGTCATCCCAGGTGGCGCCTATCGTCTCAAGCACGTGGAGTATGGAGTCGCATACTCCAACCCGTGGAACGTCACACAATTGTGGCGCTTCTACCCCTAGCTACCCCCCCTTTTACTTTCAATAAGGCTATACAGCCAAGGATACTCAGCCGAACATTGTACCACCCCATTACGATATGAATAAAGCTAAGTGTCTCGTCCCAAAACTTTATCTCTTACTCGCATTTTATTTACGCTACAACACACTCGGGGGCTCCCCTCACCTCACGACTTCATCAGCTGAGGATAACGCATGTACACCCGAGTAGCTGATCACGCCAGGCTAACGAAAAGGGCATGCATACAAACAAAGCACCACGTGCCAAATACAATCAACCTTTACAACAAGGGGTATAACACGCCCAGTCGAATACATACAAGTTTTACATCTATCTTTTTTACAGGTCCTACCTATCCTGAAGAATCACCTGCGCACGATGCTCAAAGAGATCTACAACTTGTTCGGCATACTTCCTTACAGCCGCATAGTGCGGACGCATGTACCACATGCCACCATCTGACCGAGGAGGTGGCCCAGCCGCAACAGCAGCAAGGTCCACATCAGGGCGATGCAGCCACACGAGGGAAAATGCAGTCTTCACCCCCGCAACCAACTGGTGCCCCACCAGGTCCCTGACGTGACGCACGTCTCGAAACTTCGCCAGCAGTCCCCAGAGATTCGATGGCGCTTCATCCAGAGGAAACATGACGTGCAGAATTGACGCCAGGGAAGTCTTCACCTGCCACAACACTCGCGAGACCAGGTGAGTGCGATCCTGCACAGTCGCAAGGATCATGGCACAGTCGCGATCCATCCAGAAAAAGCCACCGGCCTCCATATCTTGCTAGGTCAAGCAATTGACTCGAACTGCAACACGCTCCTTCTCCTCCTGAGGAACAAGGTTAGCACCTGCAACACCTACAAAGTAAGATGACAAGCGAACAGGCGCATCCGAAAACAAGCAACAGCTCAAAGAAACTCACACTGCAGCTGTTCGGCTAAACGCCGCAGTTCCCCCATCAAATACTCCTCTCTGGCGGCGCCTCGCTCTGCCTTCGATTTCCAAACGTCTGCATGACCTCGGATGCCAAGCAACTCCTTATCAAGACTATGAACGCGGTCATGAAGAAACACAAGATGCGAGGCATCATCCAAAGATGGTCGCGGTTGCGGAACAGGCGCAGTATTGACAGGGTCATCACCCGAAGGTCCCTAGAGGAAAAGAGGCAAGTATATGAACAACACACGAATAGAAAACGACTCGAAGACTCATTATATACAACAAAAGCCACTGCGTGGCGCAAGAAGTGTTCATAAATATATTACAACAAAAGAAGACAACTACTACCCTACAACTACAAGGCCTAAGCAGCTGCATCCTGAGTAGCCTCGGAGCCAGATTGTTTGCTCTTGGCCTCTCCCTGCTGCCTCACCGCGTACTCCGCCAGCAGATCAACAATCTTCGGCCCATAGCGTTTACAGTGGGCAGCATAGAGGGAAAAAGCTACCTCGGATCCGTCGGGAGCCGTTGGCATCTGGGAGGTGACCTGATGAAGATCTAGCTCAGCTCCAGATGCCATGGCCATCGCCAGCCCCATGGACGCATCGATGCCCTTATGCTTGCGCTTTATGCCGCAGGCGCGTCGGCTGACAACGCATCCGCCAACAAGTCGACATCCTCAAGGGAAACACCCTTGGGAACGAGCTCCTTGTAGAAGCGTCCAAGCACCTCCTTAGCCTTGGCAATTGAGCCAACCACAGTGCTGCAGCGGTCTTCGACCGCCGCAGTAGCATCATCCAAAGCACTTCCGTGCTCCAGAGCACTGCGGTCAAACTCAATGCCCGCGGCATCTAGATAAACGGAAAAGGCAAAGTGAGAATCAAATAAAGCCAGGGAGACAAAAGCAGCTGAAAAAGATCATACAGGCGATAACTACTCACCCGAAATAGCCTTGACTGCAGCCATCAGCTTCTCGGCTACCTCCCTCTCGCGCGAAGATGCGGTGGTGGCAAGATGCTCCTCGCGGTCCATAGCTTCCTGCTACAGGCGCTCCTTGGCTGCAGCTGCATCGGCTAGCTCCCGCTCGAGGCGCTCCTTCGCACCAACGGAGTCCTCGGCCTTCTTCTCCGCTCGACTGAGGCTCTTTTTGAGAGCATCAAGCTCGCAGAGGGCGGTATTATTCTCATCTGCAGAAAAGAACACGTATCAGATTCATGGTCAAGGAAGCAGAGGAAGACAAAGAAGATATATCTAAAAATGTACCCTGAAGCCTCTGCAGGCTGGCCTCCAACACCAGGTGCTGCTTCACCAGCTGGTTGGCGCCTTGCACAAAAGGCTGCGAGAATAAGTAACTCATCAGAAAAAGGACTCGGGGGCTGCACCTAGGAAACGAGCAAAACAAATCAAGCATACGAAAAGCGCTCGGGGACTCCCCCCGAGACGCGCGCAAAATAGACGCAATGATCAGCAGATCATACGAAAAATGCTCGGGGGCTCCCCCCACGGCAGAAACGAAAGCACTTACATGATCAGACGGCAATTCCGAAGGTCCGGCTGTAGTCTTCTGGGAGACAGTCACCCGAGCCTCCTACGGAGAAGGGTTCGGAGCAATGCCCCTAGAGGTGGCCACCGTCTGCAAAGGAGGAGGCGTAATCTTCGAACTCCCCCCATCTCTTGAGTGCCACCGCTAAATGAGCCATCAGAGGAGTGGCTACAAAAGAAAACACAAGTCAAATACAAGCAAGCAACATGGAAAGATAGTAAAAGGCAACCGAAGGTACTTACGAGTCCATATCGCTCAAGTTGAAGACAGGCAAGGTCCTCTTGCCCTTCTTCTCTTCCTTCTTCCGCTTCGCCAGCGGCTGTGGCGCTACAGTCTACACAGGCACTGCCGGAATAGGAGAGGAAGAGCCACCATCACCTCCACTGTGACGCACAAGGCATGGCAGGTTCCTAGGCATCGGCATACTCGAGGCATCCGACGATTTGCTTGAACTCCGTGTCCACTTTCGAGTCTGCTCCTCGCTCGACTCATAGGTTTCTTTAGTCGGTGACTGCACCGAGGGAAGCTTAGACATGGAGTCCACTACCTCATTGTACGGTGCATCCGGAAAACGTTCGGGTAGCCGAGGCACCATGCCCGGTACCTTGAATTCCTGCACAAAGAAAGCAAACTTTCAGAACAAACAAGTACAAGAAAAACACACTCGAAAATAGCGCTACACGCACGTCCCAGATCTACACCTGCGGAACCAGACGAGAGGCGGTGAACGGAGGAGTCAGCGACTTCCTCGGAAGGTCCTCTTCAGCTTTGAACTTCAGCAGCGGCCGAAGGATTCTGTCGAGATCCCCCCTAGAAAGCTCCTCAGTCGAAACCCTAGTTGGATCGTGGCGGTCAGAATAAAGGAACATCGGGTGCGCCCTAGCCTGGAGCAGCTGCACGCGATGTTTGAGGAAGGTGCGGATGATATCCACACTGTTCGCCTCCTTATCCGGAATCACCTGGAGGTCCTCCACCCAATGATAGAGCTCCTCTATCTCCGCCACCTCACCATCCAAGATGTGGTTCTTCCAGGACCTCTTCGGATGGATTTTCTGGGAGGGGTTGAAAGGAGCAAGGCCAAAAATTTTCCCGTCTACTGTGAAGTCGCGGATGTAAACCCATCGCCTCCGCAAGTACTGGATAGACTCGGACATAGAAAAAAAGAAGAAGAGAAAGTTGGATTTAAGGGAAATGATATAGCCGTCGATGGGATAAACGCCATTGGATCCAGATTGCCTCTTCACGGAATAGAGCTTCCAGAAAAGGCCAAAGTGTGGCTCGATACTGAGTCAGCACTCGCAGAAGGTGATGAAACAGGCGATGTGGAGAAGGGAATTTGGTGACAGAGGATGGAGTTGGATGCCATAGAAGAAAATCAATCTACGGAGAAAATCATGGACTGGAAGAGAAAGGCCCCGAAGGACAAAAGCTACAAACATGACCCGAAACCCAACGGGTGGACCGGGAATTACCTTGTTGCCGGGAATCTTGATGGCACCTTTGTCCTGCGGGATCAGACTCCGCTCGTGAAGCTTGCGCAGGTCGCCCTCGCGCGTCTCCGACCGTCACCAGCCACCATCGGTGACGCGAGTGGCGGCGGTACCTTTCTTGCCGCCGGCGGCAGCGCTGGTGCCAACTGCGGTGGAGGCCTTCTTTGATTTCCCCATTGCAGTGCGGCGATGGCGGCAGTGTGAGCGTAGAAAAGAAGATGTGAAGGTTCGAAGAACTTCCAGCGCGCGGCGAAGAAAAGCTCAAGAAGGTGGAAGCAGTGAAAAGAAAATGGCTGCGGTGAAAACAAACAAACTTTTCCCCCACAGATTATAAGGACAAATACGATGATCAGGGACCGTCCATCGGGAAGTCCTAGATCCAGCATCAAAATCCAACCGTCCACGTGTCAACACAGCAGCGACCATCGCTCGCACGCCGTCCACTACGCACGGAAACCGAGGCAACGCTGTAATTATCTACAGGTCGCGCGTGACCAGTCAATTCAAAGTCAGAAGGTGGGACCCACGTTCGTCCAGTCACGTCACCTCTGGCACCGCATACGCTTGAGGTCACCGATCGTCAGCACTGATGTCATCAAATCTATACTAGCAACGGTTACAAATCTTCGGCTACACAACTAAAGTATTCACTCGAATCTACGATTCAAGTAAATACTCGGGGGCTACTCCTATCAGGAGCGCTGGCCGCGCACCCGAAGTATGGTTAAGGTACTACACCACTGAACTATTTCTTCGAGTCCTATGTCGAGTCTACGACTCCACTACGGACTCAGGGGCTACTCCCATAGGAAGGATTGATTCAAGCATCCGAAATATTTGTGTCCTACAGACCTAAAATCAACAACGACTGAACTAAAGTCTCTGCTCGAGTCTACGACTGGAACAGACACTCGGGGGGTGTAAGACCCCACCTTTATAAAGGTAAAGGTCCCTATGATTGCAATGCTAGTCCCTGGATCAATTGCTAGCATCCGCAGTTTAAGATGAAGTACACAGAAACAAAGGTCATTATTACATCGTCATTCCAGAGATAACATAGTCTTTTACAACTCCATAGCCATAGGCTAGTATAAGAGTTTACTTAACAACATAAATAAAAGTCTTCATCTTCATGTGCCACAGGCAAGCATGTTGAGTGTAGACTCATAACTCCTAATCATCATCAAAGTAACCTACAACATCACAAGTTACAGCCACAGTGGGTCAATACATTGGAATAGTATTGGCAAGTGATACCTTAGTAGAGTATTAGCATCTAGTTACTACATGAATTTGGCTAAGTGTAGCTTAGGCTTGCTTTGCTCAAATAGGTTTTACCTATCAGTTGAAAATACTAAGTTTTTGTTTGGCAAAAAAACTCCCAAGGAACCACCAATAGAAATTGGTGAACCTTCACCCTTGTTCGACCACAAGTTTTAACTTAGAAAATTGGGATGAGGAGATTCTTGATAGCTTCCATGTCTTGATGCTCAAATTGTCCTTTTCCGAGGACACAACTAAGTACTTAGTTTCTTCCTTCTGCAGAGGTGGTGCACTTTCCTCACAAGACTTGATTTTCACCAAGACAGGACCTTTCAGAAGCCTTCCCTTAGACCAAAATGGACGCGCTCCAAACCTATCATCCCCTACCACCAACTGTCCATTTGGCTAAGTTATTGCAACCTATATGATCCAGGCAGAGCCCATAATGCCATGTGGCTGCACTAGAAGCTTCTTCACATTTGGCATCTCAAATCCCTTTGTTCCTAGGTGGAATTCCACAAGTGAGATACACAGGGTAGACCATTAGAAAATGGGCCTTGGTAACCACTCAACCAAAAACCACCAAGCAATTACCATTCCACCCAGGTGTTTCATTCACTTAGTTGTTTTATTAAGCAAAAACATAAGTCAAAGAATTAGCAATATTTTTTCATAGCATGTATATATTCCACCCTTGGTTGATACTAGCTAGGCTAAGCATGGCAATAGCAAGTATCTTAACTTAGAGAAAATTCTAACAATTCTACAACTACTAGGATTTCCCAAGCGTAGCATATAGATAAATATCCATGCAAGTCCTATACAAAATATTTCTAATGCATAGTCAAAATATTGGGAAAAAATATGAAGCACCACTTGCATTGGTAGTTGGGGGAGTAGCAACAATCCTCACAATCACAATCACCACTAGCACCAAAATTTACACATAAAATGATAGCACCAAATTCACATATCAAAATAAACAAGCAAAAATATATGAATGCATGCAAATGCCATGTGATGATTTTTCCAATTCAACAAGACAAGTAAAACAATAATGAACACTAAACTAAACATTTATACACTAATTAAACTTAATTTGATCTTTAAAACATTTTTCAAATAATTTTTATACTCAAAATAGGCCTACAAATGTCTCTGTAAAAATAACCAATTTTACAGAAGCAATTTATTAAAGAAAGTGCATGGTTGGATATAATTCTTTCTCCTGATTCCAATGATATAAAATTTGCAAAATTTGGATGTGTGGATCAAAAGTTATGAATTTTGCAAGTTTGAACATCTAATAGATCTAAATTCAGATTTTAAATCTAAAACCCAGACACGTGGGCATGTCTGATTGGACCGTACCGGTTCGGCCAGATCGATCAACATGGGCCGTTGGATTTAAGTGATAGCGCACGACCAGATCTGCACGTATCGCTCCGCTTAAGTGATCTAATTCTATGCATCAGATCTAGATCTAACGGTCTAAATCAATCAAACCAAAAACGAGCGGCGCTGCGATGGTGGCTGGCGGCGGCGCGCTTGGGCGGTGATGCTGATGGCGATACATGAAGCACTAGGGGAAGGGAATTAGCTCACTAGTCTCGCCGTGAAGTGCTGGTTCTCGAGGTGGTCGCCGTTTATCGAGGGGCGCACAAGGTCGTCAGGGATTGCTCGCCGGAGTCGCTTCTGTCATCGGGCACGTGCTGCTGAAGACGGCGGCGATGCTACGGGTCACGCTAAGGCATGAGGGAGGTTGCGTTAGATGCATGCAGACGAGGCGAGTGTGTGAGCATGAACGAGAAGGGGAGGCGCGGGTAGTATTAACCAGAGGAGCTCGTCCGAGTTGATGGCTTCATCGGGCACGTGCAGTCGTCGATGTTGGCGAGGTTCTGGATGGTCCTAGCACACACCAGTGGTGTTAGAAGATGCGCAAGGTTGAAGTGATCATACTGGCAAGGCTAGGAGGCAAGGGGTGGGGAGTGCTCACCGGAATTCACCGCTGGATTTGCTCGGTACTGCGGCGGCGCGAGCTCGATTGTGGGCAGCCTAGCGGCGTTCTGTGGTTGGTGAGTGAGGGGAAAGGAGCGGAGTGGGGCAGGGTTTAAGTAGCCGAGCGAGGAGGAGGAATTACTCCGGGAATCAAGCGCAATCAATCGGATTTGATTCGGGAGGAAACGGCAGAGGGGAGCAGTTCCTCCGGCGTGGGATTGACGACGATGCTGAGGTGCCGCTGGGGTTGGAGCGTCAGTGAGGGCGTGTGTGTGGGCTGGGTGAGAAACAGAGGGAGAGGCGAAAACCCGGGTGGGCTGCATCTGCCACTGGGCCAAATAAGTGGCGTCGACCCTTTTCCTTTTCTTTTCCCTTTTTCTTTTTCTGTTTGATTTTCCAGGAATCCTTTTCAAATGATTTTAAAAGAGTTTGAATTCAAACACTTTTTGGATTTTTCTAAAGTGTTCCTTTCACATATTTGATTATAAAACAATGTTATTCACTCAAAAATACCTTGGCCCAATGGATTTTAGAAATTAATCATGCTTTAATCATTTATTTATATTAGGCTTATGAATGGTTTTGAAATCATATTTTGTTTTGAAAATTTAGACCAAGCTTTGGAAACATAAATCAAATCTATGTTCAAATCCTTTCTGGTTTAAACAAGTGTTTTCATATTAAAGAGTAGAAGTAAAGCCCACTGCCTTATCTACATAAAATAATAGACCACTAATGCTCTGTTTTTGAAATCTCATTTGAAAATGATCCTAAAATAATTATGAATGCATGAATGATATGTAAACTTTGAAATCATGATTTTTGGGATGTTACAGGGGGCTACTTCCATAGTGAGCGTTGGTCGCGCATCCTATGAATTCTTTGACTGCGATCCTTCGGATCGGCATGCAAAAACTTTTCGGCAACTCTGCCCCAATTAACGCTAAGTGAGAAAACGTCCTCCTTGGCCACCCAAAACACCTCCGCGGTGATAAACATTCGGATGATGTGTCTGCGACGCAAAGATAAGACCTACAGATATCATCTGATGGCCTGGCAACGCACACGACTGCGCTCTGCTAGTAAAAATACGTGTCAGCAGGTGCGATGAAAATCCCGACGAACGCGTTGGGTACACCATTCGAAATTCACAGGGATTCCACTCCTGTAAGTCCTCAGCAGCCCGAGTCGAATTACGACAGCATATGTTCCGGGTTCGAGTCGAGGGACTCGAATCTAAAGAAGATCATGTTGTTTTGTCCTAAGACAGTTAACTGACCCTGATCCGTCAGGAGAGTCAGGCACACGCATCAACAATCCCTACACATTCAAATCATTCTCTGGTGAACAGAGATAGCCGCACCCGAAAGATTGAAGTGTCCTCAGCCGAATCTACGATTCGACTGAACACTCGGGGGCTACTGACATGGTTATACCCTACGGGTACACGACCTTAGCATACCTGTTCCATTTCAAGGAAGGCCCACGAAAATATACATGGCCCATGAAGACTTTCGGGTGGCCCAAGCCCATGACGACTTCGGATCCTTGGAGAGCAAGACTAGACTAGATAGAATATTTAAAGGGGCAAAACCGAAAACCTGTAACCGACTCGATCTGTGCCCGAGACCTGCCTAACTCTATATAAAGGCCAGGAGGGCACGACGAGGAGGGCACCTCACAAACCACGGCATACACACCTCCACGCCAGATTGCATCTGCGCACCCCTGTAACTTTCGGTTCCGCCGTAATCAAGAGCAGACAAGAAGGAGTAGGGTTTTCCCTCCGGGGGCCTGAACCTAGGTAAATCTCGTGTCCCCTGGTTGCTTGTCTGTTAACCGTTCTGCGATCTCCAGCATCCCCATCTTCTCCAAAAACCTAGTCCATAACAATGGGCATTGACGAGATCGATCCTCGTCAGCGGGGAATACGACTAGGGGGCCGATAATTGGAGCATGAATCTAAATGCAAGGAGGGATGCGTGGAGGGCAGATTCGACTCCGACACATACCGGTACCGGTAGAAAAAAGTTTTTGTGCGCCCGCGTCACTCCTAGGGGCGACACAAGCGACCACCAGCACCATCGAGCTCACCCCTCCTCCTCTGCTCCCCTCGCTGCCACCTCGCGTAGCTATCAAGAAAATCCCATTTGGTAGTCGGTGGTGGCGTCCCTCCTCCATCGCGTACATTGGTGTCTGTATGGAGCAGCACTGTGACACCATGGGTGTGCCGCTGTTGACAGAGCAAGGGTGCTAGGGCCGTGACCCCGGGTTTCTACGACGGTATCGACCACTGTGGTTGCTGTGCAGGAAGCAATGTGGCCAAAATGGTAGCGACATGTCCACGAGCTTGGTAGTGTGGGCTAGATCTGCGCATGATGGGCATGTGTAGTCGAGGTGTTGGCACTAGAGGCGGTCGACACGGGGTAATTAGGCATGGGAGACGACGAGGTGCTTCGGTGGCGGCAAGATGCTGGTAGGACTCCGGTCGGACGGATCCTTGTCTGCGCCCTTTGGGCCATATCTGGGCCTAGACGGGATCAATATGGCAGCATGATGGGGCCCGAGAGTGAGATGTTGGCGCTGCTCTTTAAGGATGGCAATTTTATCCATGGATTCGGATATCCACGGATATCCGACCCGGTGGGTAAGGGTATGGAGGCTTAATTACATCCACGGATTTCATGGGATGGATATCCGCTAATTCATGGGGCGGATATCCGCTAATTCATGGGGCGGGCATGGGTAGTGGTTTCGCTCCATGGATATCCAATGGATATCCGACTGACACGTGGGACCCACATGTCAGTGAGATTGTTTTTTACATGTTCAATATTTACTCAATAAAAGGCCCCAACTTCGAAGCCACATGCCCAAAGGCCTACCTAAATAGTAATCGTAATTAACCCTAATAGGTTAATTCCCCTAATTACTCTATGGTGTAACCCCCATCCGCAGGTTGCAGTTTGTCGACGTGGTAGCCGCCAAGCGCTGAGGATAGGGGAAGCGACGGAGACCTTCCCTGCCTCCACTCCTAGCGGACCTGGCCATATTCCTCCTCCACCAGGAAATCTTCAGCGACCGCTCAGACATGCGTTCCTCCTTAGCCCATCGTCGCCGACCTTCCCGACGGTAAGAACCCAGTCCAATTCCTACTTCCTACCTGGCTACCTCCCTATACTGGCATGGGCGACCTCCCGCGGTTGATCTCGCTAGCACGCACTGACTGGGGGGCTCCCAAACCTGTCGCGAAAGCTGAGAAGCAAGGCCCGCGAGGCTAGGATTAGCTTGGATCGGACAAGGGTAAGCATTGTTTTTTACATGATCTCGCTAGTACTAAAGAATGCATGCATAGGCCGGAGGAGACAATACGCTGCTAGACGTCATGGCGCCAGTGGGAAAGAATGGACGCGACGGGAGAGGGAGAGGAGAGGCAGCAACCACCGCACGATCTGCTATGGGCGGGAGAGGGAAAGCATTCTCTAAGACTGTTACGAGACATCTATGTACTTTGTGGTGTTACCATGTGAGATTTGATATATTTTAAGTACTATGTGGTTAAAATATTGTTGCTTTGATATTCCTATATATTATTGATATAATATTTGCTGAAATGATGTAAAAAATCGCTATAATATCACAGTTATGCTAAATGTTGTTATGATTATGTATATAGTGTGTAAACCAATGAATATCCATGCATACATGGATATCCGGTGGTTTTGGATCTGAAGCGACATTTATGTCCATGGATATTTTCGTGGACAGGCTAGAGTAAGGTTTATGGATTTGGATCTGGATTTGATTTTGGTTTTGGTATATCCGTCCGCTCCATTGCCATCCTTACTGCTCTTTATCTGCTAGGAGCTACGACTCCACGGACTTGTTTTTTTAGAGGTTGGAGGCATCTCCGATAGGAGATAGCAAAAAATGCGGTATACAAGTGACAGAAGCGCGCCATCGTGATGGTGGTGTTTGGGTGCACACTACAACATGTGGTGCTTATGTAGTTTTCACCCTTGGAGTCTGACGGCTGGTTCGGTGCTACATGGGGCGTGCGTCAGGTTGCAGGCGGGGCGGGCCTGCCCGCGTCGCCGCTATGCCGCCCCGCAAAACCGGCTCATGAAGTGCCGCTGGGCCAACCGCGTTGTTGCGAGTGGGTTTGGAGCGGTCAGGCCGCGTTACCACCTCGCACCCCGCATAACCGCATAACCGCATAACCGCAAAGCTTTTTCTATGTCTCTAGGCGCTGCCATCTCCAGGTTCGTACCTTGCTGATGGCCCTGATGTCACAAGATACGTTGATAGGGTAGGTCTTATTGATGCACGGTAATTTAATTCATCTGATGTAGGTGATGCAGGATACTATACCAGATCAGTAATATAAAAAATCTTTACATACTGTTGAAATTGGTGTAACTAGTAAGCCTTCCATACTTTCTCCGACCCATATTAATCGACTCACATTTGTCTAGATTTGGATAAATCTAGACACTATTTAGTATATAGATTCATCTAAATTTGATAAATTCAATTCAATTAATATGGGTTGGAAGAAGTACTTCATTTGTTAATAAGATCCTTTATTTAATTTTTGGCATCTTTACTAATGATCACCAAATTAGACAAGTTTGGAAGCCATGTTCGCAGCTTGCTGTCATGGTTTAGTATGATAGAATTTGGTGTCACAAACACAAATACTCCTCTTAACCAAGTTTGGAATACATTTAAATTGTACACTTTTTAGAGCATCTCTAGCAGATACCGTATCCCGCGGTATCGCAAAACGCGGATGCGGTATGAATAACCATGAGGCGGAACAGATATCACATAATATACTGTAAAACCGAATATTCGTTTTTACGGATCAGGTATGTAGTATCTGTTCCGCCCCATCGCCTGTACGCCAAAACACATTTCACCCCAAATCACACAAATTTCAGCTCGAATCATAGATTAGTTGAAATAGAACAAAAAATTCGACATAGATAGTAGTAATTAGGTCACATAATTCAACGACGAACTGTTTAATCATAGATATTACTAATAACAGACAACTAAATATGAAAACCTAATTGATGATGTTGCTTCTGTTGTCCGCCTCCACCCCACCGTCTTCCGCGTCTTCCGCTGTCCGCCGCCGCGCCTCCCATACCCTACGTCCTCTGCGTCGCTTCCGCTATCATGAATACCAATGATTCTAGCGATGTTTGCCTGTCTCTGGAATTCTTCTCTCGCCTGTGAACGATGCAGAGCCCTCCGCTTCTTCTCAAAACGCTTGCGCCAGTACGAGCTCGCCGGCGCGTATAGACGTAATGCCCTCTTCCACTCCGGCAGTTCGCGGCGACGCTCCTCGATCCGACGAGCCAACCTATAGCCGCGCGGAATCGGCCTCACCAGCACCCCGACATAGCTCAATTCCCAGCGAGCCGGAAGCGTAGCATGAGGCGGCGTGAGGATGTTGTACTGCGCGAACCTCGTGACGTCGTACTCATTTAGACTAGGTCTCGCCATGGCAGTGGGTGAGAGGGAGAGGGAGAGACTGGCGGGAAAAATAGTCGGCGAAGACGTGTTTTGCGGTGAACCGCAAACCTACCCCTCCAAACGGTATATATGCGGCACGAACGCGCCGATTTGTGGGGAACCACAAAAAAATTCGGATGCTGTATGGTTTAGGGTATCTGGAATAGACACATTTTCGGCCTTGTACCGCAAACTGGCGGTTAGTTTGCGGTGCGAGACAATATGTCGTATCTGCTAGAGATGCCCTTAGATTCTCCTCGAAACAGACTTTACACCCCGCTATATTAATATAGCAACCACCCGATACAATGTTCCGAACAATACTAGGGCAGAACAACACAAGTCTGTATTTGCTCTGGCATGTTGTTTGAACATGTTAAATTTGTTATGTCATATTGAATTTGGTACAATTTTTGTCATGTTGAATTTGTTTTGTATTGAATTTTTTCCACCATATTTGAAAAACACGAAAAATTGGCTCGAAACTCCAAATAATTTGTACTCCCTCGTAACCAAATTAGTTGACTCAAAATTATTAAAATACAGATAAATCTAATACTAAATTATGTCTAGACACAACGAAATCTAGACAAATTTAAATTAACTATTTAGGTCGAAAAAGGTACTTTATGTTAAATCTGCTGTCGGCCGGCCGGCCAGTTCGCATGTGCCACGTCTAGCGTGCGAGCTAGCTCTAGGATCCTTCTGAAAGAGCTGGCCACGTCTAGCGTGCGAGCAATATATATGCGGGCTAACGCAGGCTGAGGCGGTTTGTCACAATGGCCGCGCTAATCATAGCGGCTTGATGCAGCAAGCCGCGAGCGTCCGCGCTAATAGCATTGTCTCGCTTTGCTCAGTAGCGGCTAGCCACAGCCCGCCCCGCCTGCAACCTGAGGCGTGCGAGCCCCCTGCCTTAGGCGGTGGTGACCGGCAAGCTTCTTAGGTTGCCGCATCAGTGGCAGGTGTCGGCTGGACGTCGACGATTCAAGTGGTTGCTGATCATCTGCTCCATCCTGCCGTTGGGTACTCTAGGAGAAAGACCTAGATCTGGTTGTGCTAGAGCGGGCGATGGCGGCGTTTTCTGTTGCCCCCCTGGGGCATCGCCTTTGGAGGTTCAAGCCTGTATTGGATGGGTAAGACTTGCGCCTCCGTGCAGTGCCTTTTTGCCTGCGAGCGTGGAAGTGGTTCTAGATCTTTTGAAAAAAATACTTCCTCCGATCGATAATAAGTGTCTCTCATCTAGTACAAAGTTTGTACTAGCTTAGTACAAAATAAACGATACTTATTATGGATCGAAGAAAGTAGTAAAAACCACTTCCACTATCCTTATTTACATGGCATCATTGTTTTGCTTGATTTTTTCACGATTCTTAGGGTTTAAATGTGGTACCTATTGAGGCCACTGGGTTCCGTGTTATATAGGCAGGAAGAGCCCATGTCGTGGATTACAATGAGGTACGGTCTATGTTGGTGTACTAAACCGTATCCAGGCCATACAATATTACAAGATATTCTAACAGCCTCTCTTAATCTAAGCGTCGAAGAAGGTTTAGATTGCATCTAAACTCATGAAGATTTTTCACTGGAAGTGCTTTGGTTAAACCATCTACAATTCGATCTTTTCTTGAAATAAACTTCATCACTAGTTTCTTATCTGCCACTCGTTCTCTAACAAAGTGGAAGCCAACCTCAATATGCTTGATACAAGCATGGACCACTGGATTTGCTGAAAGATATGTAGCACCAAGATTATCACACCAGAAATAAGATCTTTCTTGTAGCTGAACTCCAAGTTCACTAAGAAGTGCTTCAACCCATATCATTTCTGCAGTTGCATTTGCTAATGCTTTATACTCATCTTCTGTACTTGATTGTGAAACTGTAGCCTGTTTTCTAGCACTCCAACAAACCAGATTTGGTCCTATGGACACTGTAAAACCTCCTGTAGAGCGTATGTCATCAATATAACCGGCCCAATATGCATCTAAAAATGCACTCAAAAGTGTAGATGGAGAAGATTGAAAAGTAATACAAATACCAACAGTATCCTTGACATAGCATAATATTCTCTTGACATCTGTCCAATGAATAGTAGTAGGTAAATGTAGGAACTAACTGACCTTATTAACAGAGAAAGATAAATCAGGTCTGGTGAGTGTAAGATATTGCAAAGCACCAACAATGTTGTGATATTTAGTTCTATCTTCAGGACCAAGAGGATCTCCTCTAACAAGGGAAAGAGGATCTGAAGAGGACAGTGGCGTGGGTGCAGGCTTACACCCATGTAGACCAACTTCATGAACCAACTCTGTAGCATATTTTTCCAGAGTCAATAACAAACCATTATGTATTATCTTCACCTCGATTACCAAAAAGAAGTGTAAATCACCAAAATCTTTAATAACAAAGTTTTCATTGAGATCCTTAAGTAAAGTACTTATGGCATGATCTAAGGAACTTGTCACAATAATACCATCAACATAAATATTTTGATACCTGACTTATGATATAAAAACAAGGATGTATCTGCCTTTGATAAACCAAGACCATGTAATTTGGAGATAAGGCAAGAGTACCATGCTCGAGGGGCTTGTTTCCTTCTCTTCCAGAACACCATGCGAAAACACGTTCGTGACATCTAGCTGCCGCAAACTCCAACCTCTAGAGACCGAAATAGCTCAGACAATTCTGATAGTAGTTGCTTTAACAACATGACTAAAAGTACCATCATAATCAATTCCATATCTTTGTTTAAAACCTTTTGCAACATAAGCTTTATACATGTCAATAGTGCCATCAACTCATTTCTTGATATGGTATACCCATTTGCAATCAATCAGATTTTTGTTAGAACTGGGTGGCACAAGATTCCATGTTTGGTTGTGAAGCAATGCATCATGTTCCCCCTCCATTGCTTTGCACCAATGCGGGTCCTCAAGCGCATAAGTGAGAGAGCAAGTTCATCTCTAGAAGCAAGCATACCATAGCAAACAATACCGTCTTTATAAACTTTTGGATTTTTATACCTTTTTGGAGCCGAGTTTGGACGCCCACAGGAACAGCTATAGAAGCGGGCGCCACAGAAGATCTAGGGCACTAGCGGGAAGCAGTCTCGGGATCAGCAGGGGAAGATTCTCCACCCGTGTGCTGATCAAGGCGTGTTGGAGACGTGGCAGGTGACGTGAGGCAGCCCTCTCTAGTGGGCGACATCGACCGACACAACATGCGCCACATGTACACCCACGATGGGATGTAGCCGGCACGGGAGAACTCCATATGTTGTCTGTCCTTGGAAGCAGCAGCAGTAGTGGATCGAGCGTTGGTGGCAGACCGATCCTCCTCGGTATCAGTGCATCCAACGACTAAGGTGGCAGCGGGTTCAACCTCGGATCTGGCACACTGGTTTTTATCTTGTGCAGAATCTGTTTCAACACATTTTTGGCTCATGTCTTCACTGTTTTGTCTTGAATCTTCATCGACGTCGTCAACTTCAGAAGGACTATCAGCAGTAGCATCAGGTGGGTGTGTATACTGGTCATGGTTAGTGACAATTGGTATAATAGGCAAAGGCATGTGATCATCAAGTTGAGTATCCCCATTAGTACATGCAATATATATTGTGTGGAGACAAAAGAAGTATATCTTGGCGAAGACATTTACCAACATTAGGATGGAGAGATGCAAAAGGAAAAACATTCTCATCAAATACCACATCTCGAGAGACATAAACACGACCAGTGGTCACATCCAAACACTTAGCACCTTTATGAAGAGGACTATATCCCAAGAACACACATCGTGTAGATCTATAGGCCAACTTTCTTTTGTTGTAGGGACATAGATTGGGCCAACAAGCACACTCAAAAATCCAAAGAGAGTCATAATTTGGTTTAGTGTGGAGAAGGCAATCTATAGGGGTTTCAGAATTAATAATTTTGCTAGGAATAAATTAATGAGAAAGTGGCTGTAAGAAAAGTTTCATCCCACAATTTAACAGGCATGGATGTATGTGCAAGTAGAGAAAGTCCTACTTCCACAATGTGACGATGTTTGTGCTCAGCGGAGCCATTTTGTTGATGGGAACAGGGGCAAGAAACATGATGGGTGATACCAATTTTCTGAAAGAAGCCATGAAGCTTCTCATACTCGCCTCCCCAATCTGTTTGCATAGTAATTATTTTCCTACCAAACTTGCGCTCAACATAGGATTGATAGTTAAGAAAAACTTGATATACATCAGAATGCTTCTTGAACAAATAAATCGATGAAAATTTGATAAAATCATCGATAAAGCTTACATAATATTTGTTGGAAATATGCCCTAGAGACAAATAATAATATAAATTATTATCATATTTCACAAAGTTTATAATTAGGTTTTATATCATGCTATAACTATACATTAATACATGTGTGATATGTAAACAACCAAAAGTTCCGAGTGAATCTCTAGTCAATGGTTCATTGGTCAAAAGATGATAAAGGTTTCTTGATCATGTGTTATTTATGCCAATTAAAAATGGAGTCACCTCATTGGGAGAGTAATATGGTGAACATGCCCAATCTAAGAATCATAACATTATCATATCACAAAGTTCAAGTTGCGATTGTTAGGAAATGTAGTGACTTGTTCCTCAGACCGTGAGACCATATTTAATCACTATCATTTGAGAATGCCTTGATCGCATCAAACATCACTCGGTAAAACAGTGATCATAAATGTGTGTGTAGGTACATCAAAGGGGTAGGTTGAGGCGTATGTTTCAAGAGCGGGATTTTTCCATCCGCGTGATGGAAGATACTCTGGACCCTGATGACCCACAAGTATAGGGGGTGTATTGTAGTACTTTCGATAAATAAGAGTGTCGAACCCAACGAGAAGCAAAAGATGTTGACAAGCGGTTTGGATCAAGGATTCACTGTAAATACTAGCAAACGAATTTTTAGGTTTTTTTGGCAATGCAGATAAATAAAGTGCGAGTAAATAAAAGACAACAATAATAATTGTAGCGAGTGGACCAATCCTTTCTTCAGCAAAGTACAAGCCAGTTGTATTAATTATGATGGCCAAACATTCTCGAGGACACATGGGAATATTGTCAAGTGATGTCGCTTCATATAGTCGATTAATCTTCATTGGTTGGATAAGTGTTATGGGGGTGAACCTATGCTAATGTACTGCCCCAACTTGGACTAATACACACTTGTGATTATACCCCTTGCAAGCATCCACAACTACAATAAAGTAATTAAGATAAAAATCTAACCACAACATTAAACTCTGAGATTCTACACTCCCTTATGCAATGGTTTCCTAACGGGGGTTTAGGTTTATGTCACTCCGGCAACCCCACAATTAGTAGCCAAGTACACAATGCATTCTCCTAGGACCATAAATGTGAAGTATCATGTAGTCGACATTCATATGACACCACTAGAAGAATAGCACCACAACATAAATATCAAACCATTAAATATTACTCAACATAATTCCACTACTAACAACATGACTTCTCCCATGTCCCCACGAACTAAACGAACTACTCACAAGACATCATATGGATCAATATCATAGATGAAATAATGATAAGTAACAATCTGAACATGAATAATAATCCAATGGTTTCACTCAATAACATCAACTACAACAAGTAATCAACACAGGGAAAGTTTCCCCAATGAAATACACAAGATTCAACTCAATTGTTACAGCGGTATGGTGTGGTGGTGATGGTGCTGGTGGTGATGATGAGGATGATGATGATCCTGATGAATCCCAGCTCGATGACAGTGTCGATGGCGACGATCTCCCATCTCTGGGGAGGAATTTCCCCGACAGATTTATCCCTGCTGGAGAGCTCTTTCTCTCTCTCTTTGTGGTTTCTGCCCCGGAGAGGCGGCAGAATATTTCTGTGATGGCTCCCCGAGTCTTAGGTTTTCGGGAGGAAGATATACGCGAAAAGGCAACGCTAGAGGTGGGCCAGGGTGGTCACACCACCTGGCCGTGCGGCCTAGAGGGCCCGCGCCTAGGGGTGGTGTGGGCCCCTTGTGGCCCATCTCCACTTCCTCTTCTGGAAAAATAATAATTTCCGTATATTTTCTGGAATTTTCTGATCTTCAGAAATATTACATCTAGACAACACTTTTTCCAGCAGAATCCTGACTCTGGCAGTTAATTCTCCAAAAATCATCAAACATGCAAAATAGAAATAATATAAGTATTATCTCTAAATATGAAATATATCAATGAATAACAGTAAATTATGATATAAAATGGTGATGCAAAATAGACGTATCAGGCCCACTTGGAAAATTTATATTCATGAGATGTGCAGCATGTGACTAGGTTACGGGGATATCACTTATTAGAACGAGTAAAGTAGCGATTGTCGGTAACAAGCTAGGTTGAACCCAACATGGTGATGGTGTTGATCAAATCTCGGATAATGCATGTATATTAGAGATAAAAGGAATATGACACAACATTGATGGTCCAACGACAAAGTTTGGTGGAATGCACAGGGGTCATTATGGGCATCCAGGTCCCGCTGATGATCATTGGACCGAGAGGGGTCTCGACCATGTATAGAGTGTTCCCAAACCGTTGGGTAGCATGCTTAATGGTTTGACGAAGCTCAGAGATCATTTTGGTATCATCGGAATCACCAAAGCAAAGAGATAGACAAACCAGAAGGGTTCCAGCAAGGTCCGGAGGATGCCCAGAGTGGGATGGAAGGAGTTCCATAGCCACGGTAATTAAATAATATGTAAATAGATATTAAATATTGATTTAATTATTTATTTAAATAAAATAAAAATGAATCAAAATGGTTAAATTCCCTATTGGGACAATTTCATGTGGGGAAGGGACCGTAGGGGAAAAGCCAAAAGGGAGGAGAGGAAGGAGTTGGACAGTTGGGTCCTAGGGCACTCGCGTGGGGCCCATGGGAGCCTTGGCTGGCTGGCCAAGCCCCTCCCCCTCCTCTCCTTTGTTTAGTCCCACATGGCTTAGCTATTGATATTTGGGGTCACCTTCCTCCTATATAAGAAGAGGCATATGGATGCAATTAAATCATCAGAAAATAAATAAAAGCTTTCTAGTTTTGGGAAAATCTTCCAGCCACCTCTCTCCCTCCCCTCTCTCTCTTGTGACCGCGGCCCCATTGTTACGCGAATGGGTACTTCTTCACCACAGAGAGCCGTCGCGTTGCGGGATTCAGATCAAAAGGATCTACTTCCACAATGTCTGCTGGATCAGAAAAGCGGGAGTCATCGTCAAGCACCGGACGTGTGTGACTCCCTCTGGGGTGCTGCACTTGCGTATCCTAGAGTTGTGAGAGCCATCGGTGTTCAAAACAACCCTGAGGTTAGCGTCGGTACAACTACGGCAACCACGTTCTCCTAAACATTGACAAAGCTTTTCGGTCTTCAACTTGGTAAGTTAGTGAAAAGCCCCTCCCCTTAATACATTACTAATAGATATATCCTGGCATTAGGGTTGTTTCCGTAACAAAAATTATTGTTGTCAGGCGCGCAGCCACAACAGTGGTATTAGAGCTATATCTATGCGTAGTATTGCTAGTACGGGTAGAACACACGAGCTGTAGCATGTGGGAATTGATTTTATAATTGTTACCCTCCCACGTGTACCTGTGCATACTATAGCAATGCTTGATGAAGCAGACCCAAATCAACATTACACGTTAATTCGCGAGACTGGTCCACAAATGTAACTGGCTTTGGGGGGGATTTGTCTCTCTCGGATTAGTTAGTATGCCATTTACAACGAAGGGCCCCAAGAGGGGTGTAGTAGAGACAATTATTTAATCAACTTTGTGGTTGAAGTTCATAGGTAAGAATGTTTCTTGCGTTGAAAGCCCTAACATCCACGTAAAACACAAAGATAAAGTAGAAGCGTCTAACTTTATTTTACAGGGATGTTATGGTGTGATATGGTCATAGTCAAGGTAAAATAGTTTATTTTCTGTTGCTAAATGGTAGTAATGGTCATCATGATGGTGGACTACAAGTCGGAGGCGCCGGTACCATAGTGCTGGACCCGGAGGCACATGATGGAGATCACAATGGGAAGGACCATATCACATCGCATTTACATTTGATGTTTATTATTTATGCATCTTGTTGTGTGATTATATTAGATACTCGATGATAACATTAATAAGATGATCCCTAAAACATAATTCTGATAAAAGTTTTCTCCCTTAGTGTGCATGATACGTTGGAAATGTATCTATAATTTTTGATCCTCCATGCTTGTTAAGTATCTACTTTGCTTTACTTGTCCACACTTTGAGGTGCTTTTTACATGTTTTCTGGTACTAACCTACTAACAAGTTGCAACAGTGACAGATGCCTGTTTTCTGCTGTTTTTGGTTTCAGAAAAGTTAGTAAAGAAATATTCTCGGAATTGGACGGGACAAACGACAAAGTCAATTACTTTCCGTGGGGAACAAGAAGTCCACAGGGGAGCCGGAGGGGCCAGCCAGGGGGGACAGACCAACCCCAGGCGCAGGTGGGCCCAGCCCCGTGCCTGGCTAGGGTTTGCAGCCCCTGGACGCCGCCTCGGTCTCCCCCTTTGCCTATAAGAAGCCCCCGATGCAGAAACCCTGAGTACCCGATCAAATATCCACGAAACCGTCTGTAGCCGCTGCCACTATCGTCCCTAGATGGGGGAGGTCTGAAGTTTTTCCCGGCACCCTGCCAGAGGGGAGATCATCCCGGAGGCCTTATCTCCGGTATGATGCGTGAGTAGTTCCACCTTGGACTATTTGGTCCATGTAGTAGCTAGATGGTTGTATATCCTCCTTTGTGCTTTCATGTATAGATCTTGTGAGCTCCGTTCATGATCAAGATCTAATCTATTTGTATTCATGCATGTTGTGTTTGCGGGGATCCGATGGATATTGAGATTATTATGTTGGTTTGATTAATGGTTTTGTCTTTACGATTCTATCATGTATGTGTTGTTTGTGATCTTGCATGCTCTCCGTTGTTAGTAGATATCTTGGCCAAGTGGTTGCTAGTGACTCCAAGAGGGGGTATTTATGCTCGATAGTGGGTTCATGCCTCTAGTTTCCAAGGGAAGTGACAGAAATCTCTTCGGTTGTAGATGTGTTGTTGCCACTAGGGAGAAAACAACGGTCTCTTGTTCATGGAACATGTGGACTGTTTACCTTACACACTTTGCTTAAAGCAGTTGTCTGTTGCTTGCAATTTAATACTGGAGGGGGTTCGGATGATAAACTGAAGGTGGACTTCTAGTCATAGATGCAGTTGGATGGCGGTCTATGTATATTATTGTATTGCCGAATCGAATCTCATAGGATATTTCTGACTAGTAATTACATTGTTATGCCTTCCTCAGTTCCTGTTAATTACCCTGATGTAATTTTTTTACCCTTCATGCCATGTTGTTTATCTAAGGAGAGCACCTCTAGTGAACTATGGACCCTGGTGCAATCTTTACCGTTGATACATCCTCCACTGTTACTTGTTTACTTGCTGCAAACCATTGCCTTCCACACCATATGTTTAATCATTTGTTACAGCAAACCGGTGAGCTTGACAACCTCACTGATTCGTTGGGGCAAAGTCTTGAGTTTGTGTTGTGCAGGTCTCCGCGTTGCTTGCAACACCTGTGTGACGTTTCCTTCCTCCTACTGGTTCGATAACCTCGGTTTCTTACTGAGGGAAACTTGCTGTTGTGCTGCTTCATACCTTGCTCTTGGGGTTTCCAACGAAGCGTTCCACGACAAGTGCGAGGCGCCATCAAGCTCTTTCTGGCGCCGTTGCCGGGGAGGCCAAGGACGTCTTCACTAGGGGAGTCCTTCACTTCCTTTCTCTTTACTTTGTTTTTAGTTTGCTTTGTTTATTTTGCTTGGTTTTGTTTGCCTCTTTTCAAAAAACCCAAAAAACTAGTCTAGTTTGGTTTGCTTTCTTTATTCAAAAACACAAAAAATTAGTTCCCGTTCAGCTGCTGCTGCTGTTTTTGGCTTGCCCACCTTTGCCAAAATGAACTCTACTGAGAACACCAAGTTGTGTGACTTCACTAGCACCAACAACAATGATTTCCTAAGCACTCCCATTGCTCCACCTGCTCCTGATGCCACCTTCTATGAAATTAAGCCTGCTTTGTTGAATCTTGTGATGACAGAGCAATTTTCTGGTGCTTGTTCTGATGATCCTGCTGCCCATCTCAATAGATTTGTTGAACTTTGTGAGATGCAAAAGTATAAGGATGTAGATGTAGATATTATTAAGCTCAAGATTTTTCCTTTCTCCTTGAGGGGAAAAGCTAAAGAATGGTTACTTTCTTTGCCTAAAAATAGTATTGATTCTTGGACTAAGTGCAAAGATGCTTTTATTGGAAAGTACTATCCTCCTGCTAAGATTATATCTATGAGAAGTGATATTATGAAATTTAAACAACTTGATAGTGAACATGTTGCTCCAGTTTGGGAAAGAATGAAGTATTTGGTTAAAAAATGCCCTACTCATGGACTCACTGCTTGGATGATTATCCAGACTTCTTATGCAGGTTTGAACTTCTCCTCAAGAAATCTGTTGGATTCAGGTGCTGGAGGTACCTTTATGGGCCTCACTTTGGGTGATGCAACAAGGCTCCCTGATAATATGATGGTTAACTACTCTAAATGGCATGTTGAGAGAGCTCCACATGGTAAGAAGGTAAATTCTGTTGAGGAAACTTCCTCTTTGAGTGAAAAGATTGATGTGATTATGGCTATGCTTGTTAATGGGAAAGCTCCTCTAGATCCTAATAGTGTTCCCTTAGCCTCTTTAGTTGCTCAAGAAGAGCAAGTTGATGTGAACTTCATTAGAAACAACAATTTCAACAACAATGCTTATGGTAATTATAGGCCTTATCCTCCTAGTGGGAATGCTTATCATGGTAGATCTGGAATGCCTAGTGAAGAAAGGATTCTAGAAGTAGAGAGATCCACTAAGAATTTTATGCAGATGCAATATGAGCAAAATAAGATTTTCACAAAAACTATGGAGGAATAATCTATCATCTTGAAAAACATTAGCCATCAGCTTGAGAATATGAATAGGGAAATTCCTAGTTTACAGTCAAAAATTTTGAGTGCTGAGAAAAATATATCCTCTTTGTCTGAAGCTCAGTCTTCCTTGATTAATAAAATGGCTGCTAAACCTTAAACTATGGAAAACACCTTTTCTACTGCTCATGCCATACAAGTTACTATTGATGAAAATGTTAGGCTGCTAGCTCAACTTCATGCTAGGTGGGCAAGGGAAGCTGAAATGGATAGAAACAATAGTGTGTGCACCATCACCACTAAACCACAAGTAGTCCCTATTCCTACTCCTACTATGCCTAAGCCTACTGAGCCTACTACTAGTGATTCCAAGTTTGACTTTGATATTGATGGTTGCAATATTTCTGCAGTGATTATGTTCTTGCAAAAGCTTGCTAGAAGTCCTGATGCTAGTGATATGTATGTTGCTTTCACCAAACATATTACAGATGCTCTTGTTAAGATTAAGGAAGAGAAGCTAAAACACAAAGCTTCTATTCCTAGGAAAGTAGAATATAGTTGGGAACCCATTATTAATATGCAAGTGAATGACTTTGATCTCAAAGCTTCATGTGATCTTGGTTCTAGTGTCTCTATTATGCCTAGGAAGATTTATGAAATGCTTGATTTGCCACCTTTGGAAGATTGTTGTTTGGATGTCCCACTCAATGATAATTCTAAGAAGAAACTCATGGGGAGTATTAATGATTTTCTCATCATGGTTAACAATGCTTATGTCCCTGTTGATTTCTATGTTTTGGATGTTGAATACAATGCTTCTTGTCTTATTACTTTGGGAAGACCTTTTCTTAGAACAGTTGGTGCCATCATTGATATGAAAGAAGGCACCATTAAATATCATTTTACATTCAGGAAAGGTATTGAACACTTCCCTATGAGAAGAGAGAGGTTGCCTTTTGCTCCTCCGTTGAAAGCAAGATTTGATGTTAATGCTTCTTCATTTGAAAATACTTGATTCTTCTTGCTTCTTGTGCCTAACTTAAAGGCGTTAAAGAAAAGTACTTGTTGGGAGATAACCCAAGAGTTTAATTGAGTCTTGGAAGTTATTACTTCAGTAATGACCTCTCCTTATCCTTTTTGTTTGCTTTTTGTGCCAAGAATGACCTCTAATGAGAGGGAAGTAAGATTTGGGGAGTTGCTGTCCCTAAATTAATTTATGTCATCCACCAAACAAATTCGTGAGGAGGCTCTGTAACTCGGATTGAGCTCAAAATTTACGAATAAATCCCCCAGTATGTTAGCTAACTTTCCTCAGTTCAACACTTTTTTATTTGAGCAACATAAGATGTTCGAACAAATCGGTTTCTACCTGCTGGTCTATTCTGATAGATTTCTGTCATTATTTGCATTTGCTTCTAATTGATTCCTTTTTGAGTTCTCTTTAGGTGAATTAAGATTTTTGAAGGAGTAACTACAGTATCTTGTGTTTTTAGTGAAAAACCTTGCTGTTTCAAAGCTTTGCCAGTGGTCTAATATCTTTTGAATACACTAATGTTGCTAATGAAGATTGTGTGAAGTTTTGTATGAAGGAAAAATTTCAGCTGTAGAGAGAGAATGATGCAATGAGATGAATAATGGACAAAATATCAAGCTTGGGGATGCCACCATGGTGTCACCCCAATAAATATCCAAGAGGTACAATCATCAAAGCTTGGGTATGCCTAAGGCATCCCCTTCTTCATCAATAAAAAGCTCAGGTCTCTCTAGACACTTTGTTTTTATTGTTTCATGCATAGTTGTGTTATTCTTAGAGTGTCTTAGTTTTCGTTTGCTTTGCTTAGGTTGTTTAGTTTTCTTGAATAAAGTAGTTTGGACCCCCATTCTCGATGTGTTGTTTTGCAAATAAGGTTGCTTGGTGTTTGGAAAGGAGTAGTAAGTTCTTGCTTGAAGTGCAAGAGGAGCTTGCATTGACTATGACTTAGACTTTAGCATGACATGCTAGGTGTTGTTTTAGCATTATGCTTAGTGATTATTGTTGTAGAATTTCTTGTTCCAAACAATTGGGATTGCTTAGTGTGCCTTGAAGAAATTATGCGTTGTTTTAGCATGCAAAAGCATAGTATTGTGGTATTCTCCTTTGATGCTTTGCTTGGGTTGACTTGGCACATGCTCACACCATGTTATGACTATGACAAGTCACCATTAGCCTCTATGATCATTTAGTCCTTGACTTGTAGTACCACTCTTTGCTTTGATTAGTATGCTTTGTTGCACTACATGATTATGGCCATTATTGCTCTCTTAGTTGGTTTCTCCCAGTCTTATGCTAGCCTCCACTTGTATGAGTAAGTTATACTCATGCTTCTAACTCCTAAGAAACCAAGTTATTCTGAAGTGTCCACTATAAACTCCTATGCATGGTGTGTTACACCATTCCAAGTATATTCTTGTTTTCAACTATCCTCCAATTTAAAACTATTTTGTTATGTGAAAACTTAGTGATTAAAGCCCTCACAAACTTGATGGCACACTTTATTCTTTGCCCCTAATAAACTTGAACCATTGTGACAACTTTGTTGTATATGCTTGCACTTATAAGTTGGAATTAGCAGAACCGTGCTGTCACGAGGAACGTTTTCAACATTGCACTTGTACCTTGTTATACTCAGTTGATATCATGTTCTTTTGTCTATGGATGTCACCGTGTGAAATAAAGAGGGAACTTGTAAGTCCATGGAGTTTGTATTTTGTGTTAGAGAAATGCCTGGGCCGCTAGCCTAAGCCATGCCTAATCATGGTGGAAACTTGCAGCATCACCATAGTGACATCTATAAAGCTTTCTTCTTATAAAAGAAAAGAGACACATTTAGAAAAGAGGAAAGAGAGAAAAAAGCACCATATTCCCATGGTACATAAGAAGAATGCTGAGATGCTCATTGTCTGCTTGCCTTGTCATTTTGTTTATGGGAAAGCTCCTGTACCATGTGCAAGGGGTACCCCGTTGGCGGTTCTCAATGATATGCAAATACTTATAATGACAAGAACTTACCTGGACCCAAAGTTGAGTATGCATGAGGTGTGGCCCTCGTATTCAAGGGACTTGAGATTGCCAAATTATATTTCGTCAAGCATATACTCGAGCTTTGCCACTTTAACCTTAACCACTTCAAGATGCTTATGATAGGGGCAATGAGGGCTGAAAGCTAACAAGTACCATAATTTTTGGAAGCTCTTTTTGAAACTTGTAATCTCTGCCTCCTTTACAAAAAAAGTCCTTTCTTCCACCATTATTTGAGTCGCCACCTTCTACCTTTAGGCACCATTAAGAGAGCATAGTTGTCATTCTGTGTGCAGTGTTCCAAAGCTTATTAATTGATGCATATTGTGTTACTACTTGTTCTTGTGCTACTTGTTTCTAGTCACCCTTGTGAACTTTGCAGGTGTCCTATGCATTTATTTGCTACTCTATGAGGGACAAGCTGATTGCCACTATGCTATGTTTTCTGCATGTGAAACAAACAAACGTTTTTCAATGCATATTATTTATGATCTTTGTTTGTAGCTTGTCATGTTGCATGCATAGTTACTATGTACTATTGTTAGAAATCCATCTTTCATGCACATGTTTAGAGTTCTTTGATCCCAGCTTTCAATGCTTGCAAATGGTTGGATCTTTTATTGTGAGGGTGCATGTCACCTCAAAAATTATTCTTTTATGACTTACCTACTCGAGGACGAGCAGGAGTTAAGCTTGGGGATGCTGATACGTTGGAAACGTATCTATAATTTTTGATACTCCATGCTTGTTTAGTATCTACTTTGCTTTACTTGTCCACACTTTGAGGTGCTTTTTACATGTTTTCTGGTACTAACCTACTAACAAGTTGCAACAGTGCCAGATGCCTGTTTTCTGCTGTTTTTGGTTTCAGAAAAGTTAGTAAAGAAATATTCTCAGAATTGGACGGGACAAACGACAAAGTCAATTACTTTTCATGGGGAACAAGAAGTCCAGAGGGGAGCTGGAGGGGCCATCCAGGAGGGACAGACCCACCCCAGGCGCGGGTGGGCCCAGCTCCGTGCCTGGCTAGGGTTTGCAGCCCCTGGCCGCCGCCTCGGTCTCCCCCTTTGCCTATAATAATCTCCCAATGCAGAAACCCTGAGTACCCGATCAAATATCCACGAAACCGTCTATAGCCGCTGCCACCATCGTCCCTAGATCGGGGGGATCTGAAGTTCTTCCCGGCACCCTGCCGGAGGGGAGATCATCCCGGAGGCCTTCTCTCCGCTATGATGCGTGAGTAGTTCCACCTTGGACTATGGGTCCATGTAGTAGCTAGATGGTTGTATCTCCTCCTTTGTGCTTTCATGTATAGATCTTGTGAGCTCCGTTCATGATCAAGATCTAATCTATTTGTAATCATGCATGTTATGTTTGCGGGGATCCGATGGATATTGAGACTATTATGTTGGTTTGATTAATGGTTTTGTCTTTATGATTCTATCATGTCTGTGTTGTTTGTGATCTTGCATGCTCGCCGTTGTTAGTAGCTATCTTGACCAAGTAGTTGCTAGTGAGTCCAAGAGGGGGTATTTATGCTCGATAGTGGGTTCATGCCTCTAGTTTCCAAGGGAAGTGACAGAAATCTCTTCGGTTGTAGATGTGCTGTTGCCACTAGGGAGAAAACAACGGTCTCTTGTTCATGGAACATGTGGACTGTTTACCTTACACACTTTGCTTAAAGCAGTTGTCGGTTGCTTGCAATTTAATACTAGAGGGGGTCCGGATGATAACCTGAAGGTGGACTTATAGTCATAGATGCAGTTGGATGGCGGTCTATGTATATTGTTGTATTGCCCAATCGAATCTCATAGGATCTTTCTGACTAGTAATTACATTGTTATGCCTTGCTCAGTTCCTGTCAATTGCCCTGATGTAATTTGTTTACCCTTCATGCCATGTTGTTTATCTAAGGAGAGCACCTCTAGTGAACTATGGACCCTGGTGCAATCTTTACCGTTGATACATCCTCCACTGTTACTTGTTTACTTGCTGCAAACCATTGCCTTCCACACCATACGTTTAATCCTTTGTTATAGCAAACCGGTGAGCTTGACAACCTCACTGATTCGTTGGGGAAAAGTCTTGAGTTTGTGTTGTGCAGGTCTCCGCGTTGCTTGCAACACCTGTGTGACGTTTCCTTCCTCCTACTGGTTTGATAACCTCGGTTTCTTACTGAGGGAAACTTGCTGCTGTGATGCTTCATACCTTGCTCTTTGGGTTTCCAACGAAGCGTCCCACGACAAGTGCGGGGTGCCATCAGTGCACCACCAAGAAAGTTCTCCATTATGAGGCATGCCATGACGATCGGGTGTCAGACGTATCCGCATTTGCATACGGTGGGTGTAAGACATGTTGCATAGATATACACATAAAGTTGAATTGGCGAGCGTAGCATGTACAGACATGGCCTCAAAACACGAGATGATTGAAATATCAATCACGAGTCGCATGAATGATGTGATCGATGTTTTGACGTCCACCTTTGCAACTATATCGCTAACCGTGATGATCGGGGGCGGTGTAGTGAATTGGGATCATGTTATCACTAAAACCTTTTTGAGGATAATAGTTTTAGTGGAGTTCTTGAACTCACATAATTATAAACTTAGTCTAAATCATTTTTTTAATTAAAAATATAGAATATGGTTCGCCGTGAAGCTTCTTTCGAGATTGTTGAATGGGTAGTTGCTGAGAAGCTCAAAATAGATGGATCCAACTTCTCTGAGTGGCTAGTGCGTCTGAATGTCCTCCTTAGTCAGAACAACATTGTAGACTACATATGATACATGATAGATTTGGATGAGCCAACTAACTATGAGACCTCATAGCAGCGGGAAGACCGCTATTATCGTTGTGAGATGTCCACCTTCATTCAAGAGATAATGCGCTATGGAACGATGGACGAATTGTATCCTCTCATGGGTGATCTTGACCCATATTTGATGGGGAATTGATGTCTACGCACTTCTATTCTTGTAGACAGTTGTTGGGCCTCCAAGTGCAGAGGTTTGTAGAACAGCAGCAAGTTTCTGTTAAGTGGATCACCCAAGGTTTATCAAACTCAGGGAGGAAGTGGTCAAAGGTATCCCTATCAAGCAACCCTGCAATCAAGATACAAAAAGTCTCTTGTGTCCCCAACACACCCAATACACTTGTCAGGTGTATAGGTGCACTAGTTTGGCGAACAGATAGTGAAATACAAGTGGTAACGGTGCCAGAAAATAGCTACTGTCTTGTTGTTGACGTGGGGTAACGTGTGTGAGTGAGGTAAAGACTAAAGCAAGCAAACATGCAACATATCTAGATGCAAACGGTGTTTCAATGTTTAGAAACAATTCCTAGGGATCATACTTTCACTAGTGAACACTCTCTCATATAAATATTTTCTCTTCATGATACTACTCTCCGGTTGGACACTCTAATCATCAGTAGGGCTATAACAACACTCCTCAAAGTCCATCTTCCCCAATCTAGATAACCCCACACTATCACCTTGAGCGCTAGATGGTTCCAACAAACACCACAATTTCATAGAGACATCCAACTCAAAATATAACTCATAACAAATATTCAATCTAGCCAAAATGCCACACACGGTATGCACGCTGTCACTTCCACACACGTGGGGAAAAGCATAGATCTATTAAAGCACAAAGAGTATTTATGTAAACTCAAACCTAAGTGCCACCATGGCATGCACGCTGTCACTTTCACACACATGGGGAGAGCAGAGATATATTAAGGCACTTGAGTAGCAAGGTAGATCTACTTGATTACAAAGCTCATGATCACAATATGACCATGCATAGAGAGAGAGAGATGAACACATATCTACCGGTAGAGCCCTTAGCCTCGAGGAAGAACTACTCCCTCCTCATCATGGGAGTTAGCAAGGGTGATGGATATGGTGGTGGAGATCGATGGACATGGCTCCGGGGGCACTTCCCCGTCCTGGGAGGGTGCCGGAAAAGAGACTTTCTGTCCCTCGAATATCCCCTTCGGTGGCGGCGGTGCTACTGAGGTTTTCATGGATTTTTTCTGGATTCTTTAGGGTTTCTGAGTCAGGGGCTTCTTATAGGCGAAGGAGGCAAGGTCGGTGGAGGTCTAGGGGGCCCACACCCCCTGTGGGCGTGGCCTAGGGTGGGCCCGCGCCCACCTAGGGTGTGGCCACCCTGGTTTCCTCCTCCGTCTCGTCTTTGATTTTCCGTATCGCTCAGGTAGAAATATGAACTTTGGCTTTTGTCCCGTCCAATTCCGAGAATATTTATTTTTTAGCTTTCTGGAACCAAAAACAGTAGAAAACAGGCAACTGGCACTATGACATCTTGTTGATAGGTTAGTCCAGAAAGTGTATAAAAATACCTCAAAGTGTAGACAAAACATAGAAAAGTGGATACTAAACAAGCATGGAGCATCAAAAATTATAGATACGTTTACGACGTATCAAGCATCCCCAAGCTTAACTCCTTCTCGTCCTCGAGTAGGTAAGTGATAAAAAGAATAATTTTTGAGGTGACATGCACCATCAAAACCAAGATCAAACCATTTGCAAGCATTGAAAGCTGGGAACAAAGAACTCTAAACATGAGCATGAAATATGGAGTTCTAATAGTAAGACAAAGTAACTATGCATGCAACATGAAAGGCTACAAACAAAGATTATGAATAACACACATTGAAAAACGTTTGTTTGTTTCACATACAGAAAACATAGCATAGTTGCATTCAGCTTGTCCCTCATGGAGTATCAAATAGATGCATACGACACCTTCAAAGTTCACAAGGGTGACTAGAAACAAGTAACACAAGAACAAGTAATATCACAATATGAATCAATCAATAAGTTTTGGGACACTGCACACAAAATGACAACTATGCTCTCTTAATGGTGCCTAAAGGTAGAAGGTGGAGACTCAAATAATGGTGGAAGAAAGGCCTTTCATAAAGGAAGCAGGGATTTCAAGTTTCAAAAAAAGATTCCAAAAATTATGGTACTTGCTAGCTTTTAGCCCTCATTGCCCCTATCATAAGAATCTTGAAGTGATTAAGGTTAAAGTGAACAAAGATGGAGTATATGCTTGACAAAGTATAAGTTGGCAATCTCATGTCCCTTTAATACGAGGGCCGCACCTCATGCTACTCAACATTGGTCACCTGCAAGTTCTTGTCATAGTAAGTACATGTGTATCATAGAGAACCACCAACGGGGTACCCCTTGCACATGGTACAGGAGCTATCCCATAACCAAAATGACAAGGCAAGCAGACAATGAGCATCTCAACGATCTTTTTATTTACTATTTGCATAGATTTTTATTGAGGATGCTTCACAGATTGCTCATTATGGTGATGCTGCAAGTTTCCACCATGATTAGGCATGGCTTAGGCTAGCGTCCTAGGCATTTCTCTAACAAAAAAATACATAACTCCATGGACTTACAAGCTCCCTTTTTATTTCACACCGGCGACATCCTTAGACAAAAGAGCATGATATCAACTGTGTACAAGGTACAAGTGCAATGTTGAAAACGTTACCCATGACAGCATGGTTCTGCTAATTCCAACGTATAAGTGCAAGCATATACAACTTATATGACACAATGGTTCAAGTTTATTAGGGGCAAGGAATATAAAGTGTGCCATCAAGTTCGTGAGGGCTTTAATCACTAAGTTTTCACATAACAAAATACTTTTTAATTAGAAGATAGCTGAAAACAAGAATATACTTGGAATGGTGTAACACACCATGCATAGGAGTTTATAGTGGACACTTTGGAATGACTTGTTTTCTTGGGTGTTGGAAGCATGAGTAGAGCTTACTCATACAAGTGGAGGCTAGCAAAAGATTGGGAGCAACCAACTAAGAGAGCAATAATGGTCATAATCATGCAGAGCGACAAAACATTAATCAAAGCATAGAGTGGTACTACAAGTCAAGGACTAAATGATCATAGAGGCTATGGTGACTTGTTCATAGTCATAACATGGTGTGAGCATGTGCCAAGTCAACCCAAACAAAGCATCAAAGGAGAATACCGCAATACTATGCTTTTGTATGCTAAAACAACGCATGATTCCTTCAAGGCACATTAAGCAATCATAATTGTTTGGAACAAGTCATGATAAAACAATAATCACTAAGCATAAGGTCAAAACAAGATCTAGAATGACATGATAAAGTCTAAGCCACAGTCAAAACAAGCTCCCTTTTGTACCACTATAAGCATGAAACTTTCTACTCTTTTCCAACACCAAACAACTTATTTGAAACAACTCACAAAGATAATAATCAATAAAGATCAGTGAGCTTGTCTCACAAATCCACAAATAAGAACTAAAAAGTTCTAAGCTGAAAGCACAAGAAAACTGAGGCTGAACGCAGTGCTAGCAAAAGTGAACACTCACAAAACAATAAGAGTGAACACTAGAGTTATCTAGGCAATGGAACAGAGTGTGTCTCTCTCCAAAAGAAGTGTGGTGTAACCAAACAACTTTCTCAAGCAAATTAAGCAAACAAAAACCATAAACGAAAACTAAGACGCTCCAAGAACAACACAACAATGCATGAAACAATAAAAACGAAGTATCTAGAAAGACCTGAGCTTTTTATTGATGAAGAAGGGGATGCCTTGGACATCCCCAAGCTTTGACGATTTTACCTCTTGAATATTTCTTGGGGTGACACGGGGTGGCATCCCCAAGCTTGAGATTTTGTCCATTCTTCATCTCATTACATCATTCTTCCCTTACACCTGAAAATTTTCCTTCATACAAAACTTCACACAATCTTCATTAGCAACATTAGTGTATTCAAAAGATAATAGACCTTTGGGTTTAGCTTTAGAACAGAAAATCTTTTACTAAAAACACAAGCTACTGTAGCAACTCCTTCAAAAAGCTCAATTCCCCAAAAGAGAACTCAAAAAGGAATCAATAAGAAGCAAATACAAATAATGGTAGAAATCTGTCAAAACAGATCAACGGGTAGAAACCGATTTTTTAGAAGACCTTCTGTTGCTCAAATCAAAAAGTGTTAAACTAATTAAAGTTATCTAACATACTGGAGGATTTATTCATAAATTTTCAGCTCAATCCGACTTATAGACACTCCTCAAAACGTTTTATGGTGGAGGACAGAAATCGGTTTCGGGACAGCAACTCCCCAAATCTTACTTCCCTCTCATTAGAGGTCATTTTTGGCACAAAAAACAAACAAAAAGGATAAGGAGAGGTCATTACAGAAGTAATAACTTCCAAGACTCAAGAAAACTCTTGGGTTATCTCCCAACAAGTGATGGGGATATGCCTACCGGGGTATACCCAGTAGGACGTTTCCGACTGGCCCAGGAGCTGGCGAGTGGGCCTGCAAGACGGCTATTGGATCGAGACCTGGCGTGGATCCAAGCGACTGAAAGTTGAAGGCCCAGGAGAGTAGATAGGCCCAGCCGGATTAGGTTAAACGAGTACCGAAACCTTAACTGATTCGGTTGAGATATGTAAACCCTAGGGGAGGGTGAGTCTATATAAACCTCCCTACAAGGCGTGTAAACATACGTTCCATCATCCACCCAAGCGACTCTCCGCCTAGCCGTCGAGCTCGCCCCATTGTACTTCCATCATAATACAATCTATCAGGAGTAGGTCTTTACCGTCCGGGGGGCCGAACCTGGGTAAAACCCTGTGTCTCCGCCCTCATCTCGCACCGCAGATGGCTGGCCGCCCATGCCCTTCGTTCTACTACTCGCTGCCAATTGCAGCATCTGCCGTGGTCATTCCCACGACAGTGGCGCCCACCGTGGGGCCTGGCCGGTCTAGCCGGTGTTCTGCGGCGAGATCCAATCTGCCCATCAACGAGTCGGTCGCCACCGGCCGCATGATAGTGATCGGCGAGATGCTCCAGATCTTGCCGAGCAGCTACGTCCCGGCGGCGCGACCCGTCACGCACAGCATGATCTTGCTGGTTGGCACGATCAGCCTCTTCATCGTCCTCACCGACGTCATCGTCTCGAAGGACTCGGCTCGCATCCGCGAGTCGCCGCCACGCGACCGGCTCTCCGAGAGCTAGGTCCGCACGATCCATCGCCTCGCCTCCGAGTACAACTCGGCCCACAGCGATGTGGCCGAAAACACCGCAGCCACGGAAGACGCGGCCCTCAACGACGATGCCGACTCGGCGACCCCGACGTCACTCGCCGGATCCATCACCGCGGCTTCGCCCGCGGGCTCCATCACCCAGGTCTCCAACATGGGAGACTTCGAGGATCCTTCCATCCTTGGCATCTTCGACTTCGACTCTGGGTCGGAAAACTCCGCTGACCTCCGCGACGGGACCGGTCGCCATGCCGTGACCTACATGGCGACCGGCACCGACCCGCCGGAGGATCCCTTCTCCACCCCGATCCCTCCTAACGCCACGGCAACGGAGGTCGAGGAACTCCGCCTGAAGCTAGCGGAGGCAGTCCGCAAGGAGCAAGCCGAGCGCGAAAAATTTCTCCTCGAGCAGGTGACGGCGCAGGAGCTGTCGCGTTACCACGCGCAACGAATCAGGTCGCGCTTGAACCCCACCGTCTAGGGGCGCGCCCTGAACTTCGACAACGAGAACGACCCGGCCCGTGTAGCCGAGCGCGCGATCTGCAAGAACGTGCTACCATGAGGAAGCGCCCGGCCCCCACCAGGGTCAACGGCGATGGGTGCCCCACCTCCACCCAACCGCGCACCCCCCAGGGACCAGCCGCGGATAGTAGTCTCCTCACGGGAGCGAGACACGAACGTCCTACCACTGTTCTCCACCCCGATGGACAACCTCGTGGCAGGCCGAGCAGCGGCCGACAACATCACGGCCACCAGTGATAGCGCCCTACAGATCCAGTACGTCAAGGCCCTTCTCGCAAAGGCGGTCGAGCAACAAAACGCAGGCGTCGACTCGCAGGGTCGAATGTACTCGCGTTCATCAGGTAGCAGGGCGGCCTCGAGCGGCCATCCATTGGCGGCAAACACCTTTAACTGCCCGCCACCCGAACCACTGTAGCTCCAACACCGACCCGCGAACGCGGCACTCTCCACCAACGACCCCAGGCCAGCGACCAACTTCATCGCTGCCAACGGTCAGCCCATCGACGCCCGCACCCACATCATCAACAACCAAAGCTGGCGCGCACGCCAGCCCGACGACCTGCGACACACCCTAACCAATCGCCGCGACGGCGAGCCGATGGGGTCGCTAAGCCGACTCGGTCCTAGGTGCTTTGGACCGATGATCCGAGGCGAAAAATACCCGGCGAACTTCAAAGCGCTGAAGGAAATAGAGAAGTACGACCCTTCATACGACCCCTCCGTGTGGCTGGACACATACCTCATGGCGATGGGGATCGCTGGCCACACCGACCTGCTAGCCGCCCGCTACCTCCCCCTGATGATGGAGGGAACGTGCAGGCAGTGGATCAACACCCTTCCCCAGGATAGCATCAACTCCTGGGAAGAGATGCGAGACACCTTCGTCAGGCACTTCGAGTGCTCCTACACCCGCGCCACCACCATCGAGGACATGGAACGATGCGTCCAGGGACCCCTCGAGTCGACCCGCAGCTAGGTCCAGCGGTGGCAAGAACTATGGTACAACGCGGTCGGCATCCACCCGGACACCGCGATCCACTACTTCAAGACCTCGTGCCGCTACGAGCCCTTGGTCGCCAAGCTCAAGCGACATTCCCGCACACTCGACAACATACCTGACCTCCTTGAGATCACCAAAAGATACGCGGAGGAAGACCCAAACCAGGAAACCGACGACGAGTCGGGAGGCCAACGCCGCACGAGCGGCAACGACAACGGACGACGGTCCGACCTACGCTACAGCAACACTCGCCTCACCGGCAAACGCCGCAGTGACGGGCGAGTCGACTTCGTCGCCAATGCCGGGCACGCGCAGCGCGAGCCCAAGAGCTTCCGCCGCGACGGAGGGCAACGCCGCGACGGCGGTAACTACAAGGCGAAACTAAGGTTCGACCCCGCGGCCCTCCTTAACCAGCCTTGTGCGTTTCACAGCAGGGAAGGGAAGCCCGCCACGCACACGACCACCGACTGCCACTCTCTCAAGGAGATCGAGAAGGCACGGCGAGCACGGGAGGACCCCGACAACAACCCGCCAAACGGCGGAAAATTCGGCAGTGTGGCCGGCTCGCTCCACACCTTCACAGGCTTCAACACAAAGCGCGAGAAGAAGGTCATCGCCCGCGCCGTCGCCTTCAACGCGGTGGCCCAGGTGGACGTTCCCCAGTTCCTCAACTGGTCGGAACAACCCATCACCTGGAACCGCCAGGACCACTTGACACGCATCGAGTACCCAGGTGGGAGACTACTGGCTCCCCAAGACATTGATGGACGGCGGCAGCTCCATCAACATCCTGTACCTGGACACCTTCAGGCGACTGCGGCTCCCGCAGTCGATGGTCGAGACAACCTACACCATGTTCCATGGCATCGTCCCCAGTCGGAAGGCGTACCCGATCGGCAAGGTCACGCTGCCAGTCACCTTCGGCACACCAGCAAACTTCCGCACCGAGCGGATCATCTTCGAGCTGGTACCATTCGACAGCCCCTACCACTGCGTCCTGGGGTGCCAGGCGTTTGCCAAGTTCATGGTAGTGCCCCACTACGCGTACAACGCGATGAAGCTCCCCGGGCCGCGCGGCGTCATCACCATCAACGGCGACCCCGCCATGGCCGCCGAGTGCGAGGCCAAAGAACCCGAACTCGCCGACGCCGTCATCGCGGCAGAGGCCAACCACGTCGACGAGCTTGCCAAGTACGCGAGCGGGGTCAACAACGACGACCCCACCATACTCAAGAAGCCCAATTCAGAGGACACCAACACCTCGGCCTTCGAGGCAACGACGCACACCCGCACCGTGGAGCTGGTCCTCGGCGACTCCAGCCAGACGGTGACGATCGGGACGGGCATGAGCCTAGCCTAGGAAGGCGCGCTCATCGAGTTCCTCCGTGCGAACAGGGACATCTTCGCATGGAAGCCCTCTGACATGCCTGGTGTCCCTAGGGAACTCGCTGAGCACAAACTAAACACCGACACCAAAGTGCGACCCGTCAAGCAGTCGCTGCGGCCCTTCAATGAAGAGCGTCGCCGAGCCATCGCCGAGGAGGTGCAGCGACTACTCGCTGCAGGCTTCATCCGGCCAATCAAATACTCCAAGTGGCTGGCAAACCCAGTCCTGGTCAAGAAGAAAAATGGGACCTGGAGGATGTGTATCGACTACATAAACTTAAACAGCGCCTGCCCGAAGGAGCAATTCGTCCTCCCGCGGATCGACCAAATAATCAACTCCACCGCGGGCTCGGAGTCGCTGTGTTTCCTCGACGCCTACTCTGGGTACAACCAGATCAAAATGGTTGTTGAGGACGAGGAGAAGACGGCGTTCATCAAGCCATTCGGAGCCTTCTGCTACACCGCCATGATCATCGGCCTCAAGAACGCCGGGGCAACCTACCAGCGGTGCATGCAGGAATGCCTTGCGAGCCAAATTGGCCGCAATATCCACGTCTACATCGATGATGTGGTAGTGAAGTCCGCTCGCCAGGGCGATCTACTCGCCGACCTGGCGGAAACATTTGCCAACCTGCGGAAATACAAGATAAAGCTCAACCCAGGCAAATGCACCTTCGGTGTACTAGCAGGGCAACTACTGGGGTACGTCGTCTCCAAGCGCGGGATCAAGGCGAACCCCACAAAGATCGACACGATCGCTCGACTCGGCAAACCCGAGTGCCTGCACGACGTCCAGAAGCTGGTCGGGCGAGTCGCGGCTCTCGGCCGCTTCATCCCCCGATTGGGCGAAAAGGCGATGCCCCTATACCGCCTAATGCGAAAGAACCCCACCTTCCAGTGGGACAAGGAGGCGGACGACGCACTCCGCGACCTCAAGAAGGTGCTACTCGCAGCACCGCTACTCGCCGCCCCCGTCGACAAAGAACCCATGCTGGTCTACGTCGCGGCTTCCGAGCGCGTCGTCAGCATCGTCATGGTCGTCGAGCGGCCGGAGGAAGGAAAGGAACGCCCGGTACAACGACCGGTGTACTATATCAGCGAGGTCCTCACCGAGTCGCGCCAGCGGTACCTGCAATACCAGAAACTGGTATACGCAGTCTTTAGAGCGTAGCGGCAACTGCCGCACTACTTCCAGGAGCACCCGATCACGGTCGTCTCCTCAGCACCGTTGCAGGACATCATCCACAACCGTGAGGCGACCGGGCGAGTCGCCAAGTGGGCCGTCGAAATCGGCGTCCACAACATCAAGTATGAGCCACGAAAAGCGATCAAGTCGTAGGCTCTCGCGGACTTCATCGCCGACTGGGAAGAGGCCCAGCAGCCGGAAAAGCTGCCATACCTCCACTGCTGGAGCCTGCACTTCGACAGGTCCAAAAACACGGACGGCGCAGGAGCAGGGATCGTGTTGACTGCCCCGAAGGGCGACAAGCTCCGCTGCGTCCTCTGCCTCGACTTCACCCCCTACACCAACAACATGGCCGAGTACGAGGCACTACTCCATGCCATGCGAGCTGCCAAGGAGATGAATGTCAACCACCTACGTTGCTACGGAGACTCCGACCTCGTCGCTGGGCAAGTCGCTGGTACTTGCGACGCCATCTCTCCCACCATGGCGGCATACCGCCAAGCAGTAGACAAGCTGGGTGGACACTTCGCAGGCTACTCCATCGAGTGGATCGACAGGCGGAAGAATGAGGAGGCCAACGCACTCTCTCGCATCGGGTCGGCCCGACTCGCACCACCCGCCGGCGTCTTCCTCGACACGATCACCAAGCCGTTAGTCTCTCCCCCAAGGGAGATCGACATCGAAGTCCCGCTGCAACCAGAGGCAACACTGGTCGCACTCATCGCCGAGCCAGACGACTGGACCAAGCCGTACATCGCCTACCTGGAGGCTGGCACCTTGCCGGCAGTCGAGACAGACGCCCGGATGGTTGCACGTTGATGCAAATCCTTCACCATCATCGACGGCGAGCTCCACAAGCACAGCGTGACCGGCGTGTTCCAACGCTGCGTCCAACCCGCAGAAGGACGCAAGATCCTCCACGACATCCACTCCGGCGGCTGCGGCCACCACGCCGGAGCCCGCTCTCTGGTCGCAAAGGCCATGCGGCACGGCTTCTACTGGCCCACCGCGCACGCCGATGCCGTCGACATTGTCCAGCGGTGCGCCGGGTGCCAGAAGTACGCCAACCAGACACACATGCCGAGCTCAGCACTCAAGACAATCCCCATCACCTAGCCATTCACCGTGTGGGGTATGGACATGGTAGGCCCTTTCAAAAAGGCCCCCTCCGGCTTCACCCACCTCCTGGTCGCGGTCGACAAATTCACAAAGTGGGTGGAGGCCAAGCCAGTCCGGAAATGCGATGGGAAGACCGCCACCAAATTCCTATGCGAGCTCATATATCGCTACGGGTTCCCAAACAGCATCATCACGGACAACGACACCAACTTCGCCAAAGGAGCCATGGCCGAGTTCTGCGAGGAACATCACATCCGGCTCGACCTCGCGTCAGTCGCCCACCCGGAGTCCAACGGCCAGGCGGAACGGGCCAACCAGAGCATCCTCCACGGCCTGAAGCCGCGGCTCCAAGTACCACTCGAGCGCACCGCCGGGTGCTGGGTCGAGGAGCTACCCTCGGTTATCTGGGGTATCCGCACCTCGGTCAACAGGCCGACATGGTTCACCCCCTTCTTTATGGTGTACGGCGCCGAGGCAGTCATGCCCACCGACCTCGAGCACGACTCGCCAAGGGTCGTCCACTACACGGAGGCTGCGAACGAACTCGCACGTCAGTACGGAGTCGATCAACTTGACGAGGCACGCGACCTAGCTCGCTCTCGCACTGCCATCTACCAGCAAGGACTCCGCCGCTACCATAGCCGGCGGGTGAAAACTTGCACCTTCCAGGAAGGCGACCTGGTGCTACGCCTCATCCAGGACAAGAAGGGCATGCACAAGCTGTCCCCCCCCTGTGGGAGGGACCATTCGCCATCGGGCGAGTACTCGGCAACGATGCCTACTACCTCACCGACGTCCACGGAGATGGAAAACTCGACGTCAAGCGACCATGGAATGTAAACCTCCTACGGAAGTTCTACTCCTAGAACTCCACATATGTATCCTCCAGCCGCTATGAAATAAAACATATTGGTTACCACAAATTGTATCTACTCTCCGTGTCTTGTGCCACTCGCACTCGTAATAACAGCACCAAGCTAACTGCAGGAGTCAACCTCTGGCACAGCGATCGGCACGGCCAAGTAGTGCGCTACGAGGGCACTGGGTTACCCCAGGTCTCGTAACGTCCACGAAAAACGCCTACCCGGAGCCCCATTGGAGTCTCCTAGCTCGACTGGCTTAACGAGCCAAGACAACTGCCTTCGCTCCTCACAGCGACAATGATCCTCCGCATCCTCGACATGGCGACTCGAACGGCCAAGTACCACGCTCGGGGACTGACGACCAGTTCAGCGCGAGCGACTAGAGAAAACGCCAAGTACGAGAGCATGCCCAGGACTCGCCATGCGACTAACCCGATGGGCCAGGCAGGAGTGATGCACTTACTCTTACGTGCCCAGTCCTCACCCACCCTAGAGTCGCGCCTAGAACAACCAAGTACCACGCTCGGGGACTCGGCTACCCGACCTCGTTCGCGCAAGGGAAAACGGTGAAGTACAGAGCACTCATGGGAGTCGCCTTGCGACTGGCTTTCCAAGCTCGGGCGAGTCGACCTCAATAACAAAATGTTCAACACCACAAATACATAACAAACGAGGTAAACCCCATAAAAAGGGCGGACGCGCTCGGGGACTCGTTCAACCATCAATCAAAATCGCAAGACAATTCACAAAATAACGTGAAATCCCATTATAACAGACCAAAGTTGTTACAAAATACAAGTTGCGCCCAATGGCCGAACTGCTACTAACGCCCCAGGGCACAATGTTTTATTTCGCGGGCTTCGATGTCGACTCGCCGCCACTCTTGTGGTTGCGAATGAAGGGAGTGTACGGGTTTGACGGGTACGTCGTCAGCTCACCCGCCATCGCCGCACAGAAGGGCTGCTCGATCTTGAAGTCCCGGTGCTGCGGCTCGGGGTCGTTAGTCGCAACGACCGTCTCCTGATAAGGAAGGAGGTCGCCCATCACCCAGACGCGATCGGAGTACACCGCGGTGCGGTCCATCAGCTTCAGCACCTCGGCGATCTCCACCGAGCCAGTCGACGACGGGTAGCCACTCGTCACATCGTCCAGATCGAAATCCTCCGGGAAGTGGGCGAGGCCAAGGCTAAGCGCCGTCGCCGCCCCGCGCCGGAACGTCGACCGTGTCATGAACTCAACGACTGATGGCGCCTTCTCCAAGTACCGCCACACTTCGACGAGGTCGCTGGGAATCACTTCCGTAGGCGACATTTCCTGAAGATACACCCGAATACAAGTCGCGGACAACGTGGCCGAGTCGACCAAAGTGGCCATGCACTTCCGCACGTCGAACGACTGCGCCTCTTCCGCGCTGTCGATGATCCAACCTATGGATAGAGGGGGGTAGTGAGTACATCAACAATCACACCATGAAAATATTACAGGGAGAGGCAGGCACACTTACCAATCAAAGGACGAGAGAGATCTGTGATGAAGCTTTGAAGAGAGGAGTAGTCGTCTTGAAGCCCAGCAACAAGGGCGTCAGAAACCTTACGCTCCTCAGCGGCGGTCGTAACAGCAGCCTTGGCTCGCCCATCCGCCGAGCTCGCCTCCTCCTTTGCGACCACAAGCTCGCGCTTAAGGTCGGTGATTCGCTTCTCTGCCAAACTCAACGCAGATTGCGCCGCCGTCAGATCACTCGCCGGGACAAGGCCCTGTCGAACCTCTTCTTCCTTCGCAGCAATCGCCTGAAGTCCCTTGTTCGCCTCTTGAATGGCGACAAGTTCCTTCTCCGCGCGACACTTCGCAGCGAGCCGATCGGCTGATTCATGCTGCAAACCCTCTACAAAAACCAAACAGTTAACAATAGCGGAAACCTAAGTGCCCACCCGCTGAAATTCAGCGGCTGGACACTCGGGGACTGGTGATCAAAAATCCTAAGTGCCCACCCGCTGAAATTCAGTGACTGGACACTCGGGGACTGGCGATCAAAAATCATAAGTGCCCACCCGCTGAAATTCAACGACTGGACACTCGGGGACTGGGCGCGAAAAATAAAAATATAACACCAAAAAGAATCTGACCACTGCAATTCAGCGGCCCGATCCTCGGGGACTGGACATACCTGGATAGCCGCGCCAAGCATGCCATGGAGCTGTAACGCGTCCACGGATGCGAGAAGAGCCGGAGTATGCCCACGGCGCTGTTCGACCTCCGTTTCGGTGACCCCAGGTACGCGGCTCGACGGCGTGGTACCACTCGCCGCAGCCGCTCTGGCCATGAAGCGGGGGAAGGTCGCGATGGATGCGCCGGCACCAAAGGAGACCGGCTCGGCAACCCTAGGCGAGGAAGCACCCTCCTTGATCATCAGGGCCACCTTCGCCACAGGATCACTCGGAGCAATCGTCGTGTCGTCAGACACCATGACGACGTCGTCGCCCTTGGCCTTCTTGGCACTGTCTGTGGGGGCAGCGACATCATCAGCCTTCCTCTTCCGAGAGGGGTCCTCCTCGGCAACGACTGGCGGTACTTTGGCCACGGACGGGTGTCCTATCTTTTTGATTCCAGTCCTGCAAATTGATTTCATGAGCAAAGTGGTCCAAGCACCATGAATAGTAAGGCAGGTGAACAAAACTCACTTGGCGACTGGCAGGAACCGCAACCCCGTGCGGATGCTGGCCAGCTTCTCCAGTTCGGGGCCCAGTTTCTGAGAGACCTATCTCCAGGGCATCATGCGCCCAAGACACGGACGGCCTCTTTGTTGACGAGGCCGCGACAGGAGCCTCCACAACGTTTTCGGCGGGAGCTCTCCTGGGAGGCGAAGCTGCCGCGACCGGAGCGGCCCCCGACCCAGAGACTGGGGCGAACGGGGGGGAATTGAGGCCTGAGGTACCTCACTTAGGGCGGCGGTGGCATCTGGTGCTGCCGTCATCAGTGGCACTTTGTCCCTGGCCAGGCTGGTGGCGTCGGAGCTACTCGCCGAACGAGGCGGAGATGCCTGTTTCGCCGACTTCGTCTTCCTCTTCGGAGGGGCCTTCACTTCCTTCTTCTTCTTATTCTTCTTCTTCTTCTTTTTTGACGGAGTAGCCTCGCGACGCGAGGTGTGCTCGGGAAGCTCGTCGTCATCATCGTCATGGCGTTCAAGGATCCTACTCGCCTCGAGCTCGCGCTGACGCTGCCCGCGAGTTTTGCGAACCAGTGGGACGGCTTCTTCTTCGGACTCGTCATCGTCGATGCTCCTGTCGCTCTCGACGTCGCCCTTGGCAGGAGGCGACTCGCCCCCGTCCTGGACGGACGAGCTCGAATTCTCTTGGTCCGCGGGCGGAAGCCACCCTTCCACCACTTGAAATAACTGCAATAGGCATGAGACAGTATCAGTATAACCGCGACAACATCAACTGCGACTGCAAATGATAGAAAATGACTTACCGTTGGGGCTGGATGCTTCGCGGTGTAGGGGGCGACTCCAGCCTTCGCGTCCAGGTACACCGCCTGGGTGATCTTCTTCAATGCCGGGATGTAGTCCTCGAGTTTCTACTCGGCGAGGCAGGATTTCGTCGAGTCCTCCCAGCCCGTGTACTCGTACATATAATGGTCACGGCGGGCCAGGGGAACGAGTCGCCGCTCGAGCCAGCAGTTGTACAAGTTGATGGTCTGAAGACCCTTCTTCTTCAGGCCGCGGATGGTTTGAAGCATCTCATCGACGACCATCCGCTAGTCTGTTGGAAGCTTGCCGACTTGGAGTCGGCGCGGCTCGGGCCGGTCGGTGGAGTATCTTGGGATCGCCACCTCCCCGTCTGGAGTCGCCTCGGTGACGTAAAACCAAGACTTCGTCCACTCGCTCGCCGCCTTGGCAGGTAGCATCAGATCAAAAAAGGAGGCCTTCGACTTCAATTGAAATGTCAAGTCACCCACAGCAAGCATTGGGCCGCCTGCTTCTTCGCGACTGATCCTCCCGTGGAACAGATCTTGCCACAGGGGGAAGTAGGGCCTGCAGCCCAGGTAGCACTCGCAGAACGCCACGAAAATGGCGAGTTACTCGATGCTGTGTGGGCCCAGGTTCGATGGCTGGATCCCGTAGAAGGCGCAAAAGCGCCGAAAGAAGAGAGATGTGGGGAATCCCAGCCCCCGTTCCAGGTGGCTGGTGAAGCAGACGAATTCTCCCTCGCGCGGGTCCGGAGTCACCTCTTCGGCCGCGGGGATGCACCACCTGCCGGTGAGCAGGATTCCGGCCTCCTCGAAAGATGCCAGCAGCGCTCTCGTACACTTGGACCTGCCCCATGGTTCGGTGGAGGGGGCCATTGGCGGAAAGGTTCGTGGAGGTCGGAGGATTTTGGATCGGCTGGATCGCGATGCGGAGGAAAACGGAGGTGTGCGCAATCGGAGGAAATGATGAGGAGGTGGTTCTCCGATCGCCTACCATTCCCTTTATATAGCGGTTGTTACCCGCCAAATCAGGAAGCCGTTACTACGCGGTGATTACGCCAAAAGTTACCGTTGGATTACCCCAACGGCTAGTTTTGACTGCGTTTGACGGTCCAACTTCAACCACTCGGCTCGCCAACCCGACCACTACAACAGTGACTAAATATTTCGCCGACCCGTTCGCCAAGCTGCAACCAGAATGATTAGTTTTTTCCTTTATTCAGGAGCCCGCCACAGATTCGACTGGATGTCTGCATTGGACTCGTATGCTCCGACTGCCATCAACCACCTGCGCCCAATCAACGACGGTCTCGGGGACTACTGATGGGGATATGCCTACCGGGGTATACCCAGCAGGACGTTTCCGACTGGCCCAGGAGCTGGCGAGTGGGCCTGCAAGACGGCGAATGGATCGAGACCTGGCGTGGATCCAAGCGACTGGAAGTTGAAGGCCCAGGAGAGTAGATAGGCCCAGTTGGATTAGGTTAAACGAGTACCAAAACCTTAACTGATTCGGTTGAGATATGTAAACCCTAGGGGAGGGTGAGTCTATATAAACCTTCCTACAGGGCGTGTAAACATACGTTCCATCATCCACCCAAGCGACTCGCCGCCTAGCCGTCGAGCTCGCCCCATTATACTTCCATCATAATACAATCTAGCAGGAGTAGGTCTTTACCCTCCGGGGGGCCGAACCTGGGTAAAACCATGTGTCTCCGCCCTCATCTCGCACCGCAGATGGCTGGCCGCCCTTGCCCTTCGTTCTACTACTCGCTGCCGATTGCAGCATCTGCCGTGGTCATTCCCACGACAACAAGTACTTTTCTTTAACGCCTCTAAATTAGGCATGATAGTTTGAGAAGATGCCCACGTAAGAATTATGAATTGAAGTAGAAGAGAGCATCAATAGGAAAATTCAAAACACATTTAAGTCTAACCCACTTTCTATGCAAAATAATCTTGTACAGAAACAAATATTGAAAGAACAAAGCAACAAGCATAGGAAAGCAAAACAAGTGCAACTTCAAAAATTTCAACATAAAGAGGGGAAACTTAATATATTGAGATGCATAAGACCATGTTTCCCTCTCTCATAATAACTTTCAGTAGTAACATGAATTAAATTAACAATATAACTATCACATAAAACATTATTATCATGAGCCACATGCATAAAATGATTATTACTCTCCACATAAGCATAGTCATTCTTATTAATTGTAGTGGGAGAAAATTCAACAAAATAGTTATCATTGTTATTCTCATCACCATAATCATCAAATATAGGAGGCATATTTTAATCACAATAAATTTTCTCCTCAATAGTAGGTGGACTGAAAATATCATACTCATCATTGTAATCGTCATAAATTGGAGATAAAGTATCAACAAAGTAAATTTTCTCCTCCGTGCTTGGGGGACTAAAAAGATCAATTTCATCAAAACTAGCTTCCCCAAGCTTAGACTTTTCCATAGCATTAGCAACAATGGTGTCCAAAGAATTCATTCTAATAACATTGCTATTAGTATGCAAATAAAGTTCCATAGGTTTTTTATTTTTATTTTCGAACACTTCATGTCCTAATTCAAGATAGATACTATAAAGCTCTCTAATTGTTTTGTTGTTTTCCATTAAGCCTAACTAGTGAAAACAAGAAACAAAAGACAAAATTGCAGAATCTAAAGGAAATAACTTCGAGCACTCACACCAGAGGATGTGAGTACCTTTTACCTTACCTCCCCGGCAACGGCGCCAGAAAAGAGCTTGATGTCTACGCACTTCTATTCTTGTAGACAGTTGTTGGGCCTCCAAGTGTAGAGGTTTGTAGAACAGCAATAAGTTTCCCTTAAGTGGATCACCCAAGGTTTATCGAACTCAGGGAGGAAGTGGTCAAAGGTATCCCTCTCAAGCAACCCTGAAATCAAGATACAAGAAGTCTCTTGTGTCCCCAACACACCCAATACACTTGTCAGGTATATAGGTGCACTAGTTCAGCGAAGAGATAGTGAAATACAAGTGGTAACGGTGCTAGAAAATAGCTTCTGACTTGTTGTTGACGTGGGGTAACGTGGGCGAGTGCCAGAAAATAGCTTGATGGTGAGGTAAAGACTAAAGGCAAAAGGATGGAAGCAAGCAAACATGCAACAAATCTAGATGCAAAAGGTGTTTGAATGTTTAGAAACAAGGCCTACTCGATCATACTTTCACTAGTGAACACTATCTCATATAAATATCTTCTCTTCATGATACTACTCTTAACTACTCTCCGGTTGGACACTCTAATCATCGGTAGGGCTATAATAGCACTCCTCAAAGTCCGCCTTCCCCAATCTAGATAACCCCACACTGTCACCTTGAGCGCTAGATGGTTCCAACAAACACCACAATTTCATAGAGACATCCAACTCCAAATATAACTCATAACAAATATTCAATCTAGCCAAAGTGCCACACACAGTATGCATGCTGTCACTTTCACATACATGGGGAAAAGCATAGATCTATGAAAGCACAAAGAGTATTTATGTAGACTCAAACCTAAGTGCCACCATGGCATGCACGCTGTCACTTTCACACACATGGGGAGAACAGAGATCTATTAAGGCACTTGAGTAGCAAAGTAGATCTACTTGATGACAAAGCTCATGATCACAATATGACCATGCATAGAGAGAGATGAACACATAGCTACTGGTAGAGCCCTTAGCCTCGAGGAAGAAATACTCCCTCCTTATCATGGGAATCAGCAACGATGATGGAGATGGTGGTGGAGATCGATGGAGATGGCTCTGAGGGCACTTCCCCGTCCCAGTAGGGTGCTGGAACAGAGACTTTCTGTCTCCCAAATCTCCCCTTCGGTGGCGGCGGTGCTACGGAGGTTTTCATGGATTTCTTCTAGATTCTTTAGGGTTTCTGAGTCGGGGGATTCTTATAGACGAAGGAGGCAAGGTCGGTGGAGGTCTAGGGGGCCACACCCCCTGTGGGCGCGACCTAGGGTGGGCCTGCGCCCACCTTGGGTGTGGCCACCCTGGTTTCCTCCTCCGTCTCGTCTTTGATTTTCCGTATCGCTCAGGTAAAAATATGAAATTTGGCTTTTGTCCCATCCAATTCCGAAAATATTCATTTTTTAGCTTTCTAAAACCAAAAACAGGCAACTAGCACTATGACATCTTGTCAATAGGTTAGTTTCAGGAAGTGTATAAAAATATCTCAAAGTGTAGACAAAACATAGTAAAGTGGATACTAAACAAGCATGGAACATCAAAAATTATAGATACGTTTATGATGTATCAGGAATCAGCTTAGGGAGGAGTTCGTGAACCAGGTGCGCATGTGGAAGCACGACCTACTTGGATATTTTCATTCCATAAATATGGAGAAATACACTTACCTAGAGAGTCACTTGGAGCGCATGCATAATGCGTACATGATACTGGTTCATTCCGCGGACTACTGAATGACTGATACCTTTGCAATAGGCATATTTCTATGGTTGCTGCCTCCTAGCTACCAAGGGCACGTCCAGACTCGCGTCATGAGAGGTGATGGGGAAACACATGATTTTTATGAGTTCATATCATATTTCAGACATGTGAAGGTTGAACCCATTACCGAAGAGGTCATCGATGATGAAGGTATATATGATATACAATTTTATTAATGTTATAATGTGTACATGGCAATTTGGCTCCCATGTCTAAATGCACCTATTATGAAAAAAATCATTTTATATGAATTTCAAAATATTGAAAATTTTTGGAACAAAATTCCGGGTGTGCATCTAGAAATGTATATCCTCACACAAAGTTTTGTAGTTAGAAGAAAATTTTGTGGTATGTACAAAAAAGACAAAAAATGTCTAGTGAAAAACTATTTTGCAATACCAAAAATTGTCTTTTTTACACAATTAACATAAAATGTCTTTTTTTGTGAAACTTGGTGTACGAACATATAACTTCAACATGTACATTTGTCACATCCCAAGATTTTCTAAATCTTGTAATGTGAAAAATAAATAAACAAAATAAATAATTGTTGAAATTTAGGGTGAAAAGAAACTTTTATTTCTAAATGGAAACTTAAAAATCCCATCTTGAACAAACTTTGGTTAACATTTGAATCCAACTAAATTCAAATCAAGTGGAATGCATTCTCTTTAAATGCATCTGGAAATTTAAACACTTGAGAAATAAACCAAAACCCTAATAGAAAAAAATCATTCCAAGATATCTCTAAGACTATGAATTTGATCCATATAAAAATTTGTCAACAAACATTTACAAATAATCAAGAATGAGAAATAGAAATATTATAAAACCATAGAAATTGGTTTCACTTAATTTGGAGCCATAAATAAAATCTTATGAATTTAATAAGATAAGGGAATTGAATTTCCAAAGCTAATAAAGCACTTATCTAAAATCCAAACCAAATGGTGAGCAATAAAACTTAAAAGTTTTAAAAGGATAAACAAATATTAAATAAGATTTTACAAATTGAAATCAACAAGTTTGGATCTTTAAATAAAAAGATATGGATTTTATGAGAAAGAAATATTAAATAAGGAATATTTAAAGACCAAGTTAAATCTTGGCCTAATCCATAAGCAAATTTAATAAATATAATCCAAATCCAAATAAAATAAAAGGATAAAGGATTTTCCAAAATAAAATAAAATGGCATAAACCAAATTCCATTTGAATAAAGACAAATCCAATTTTAAATGATTAATAAATCATATTAAAAACATTTCCAAATAATTCAAGATGAATTATTTGACACCCAAATAAACAAATAAAACCTACTGAAAAGATTTGAAAAGATTTAGGTTTCAAATGAAGTATGAGAACATTATTAAACCTTATTTGAATAAATACAAGGGCCTAATTTAAATAATTAAAAGACCCCAAAAAGAATAAAGATTTATTCCAAAATTGACTTCAGAATATATTGTTAAACAGTGTTTGATTACATACAAAAGTTTGAGAGAAATTTGAATTCAAATGAATGCTTAAATGGATTAATCAAAATCAAAACAGAATATTAGAAATAGAAAAAGAAAAACAAAGCAGTACAAAAAAATGATCTAAGCGGCTAGCCCGGTTCAGGCCCAGCAGCCCAACTAACCCCTCTCCCCCGAAACATTTTTCTCACCACAGACAAAACCCGCTAGGCCGCTGACGGTTGGACCCCACCCCCACACTCTCTCACTCGCTGACTAACCAGGCCCACGGCCACGTCGTCATCGTTCTCACCCGCCGCTGATCGCGTCCTCCCTCTCTCCCGTTACTGCCGATTGATTCGCGTGGTAAATTTCACTTCAATACCGCGTGATTCTCGCCCCCTGACCACACTCACTTAAGCGCCCATTTCCCCTCTTCCTTTCCCCCAAAACATCACGCCTCGAGAGCCACCAGGCTGCTCGGAATCATCTCCGAACCCCAACTTCCTCCGGCGAGCTCGCCAACAAATTCCGACAAACACGTCCCACCCCACTGTTCCTGCTTCACGCTATCTTGCTCACCAGAACCTTGCGCACCTACTCGTATCATCTGCTCGGCCGCGCTTGCCCCAGAGCGTCGGCAAGGACAACCTCTGCACGCCGCCGTCGTCTGCTACCTCTCCGGCGAAACCCCCTGGTAATTCCTGGCCGCCCCATTCCCTCTGGATGATACTCCCGTATTCACCCCTCTCTTGCGAACCTAATGACGTTGCTTGTTTGGTTTGGCGTGAACCGTAGACTTGCCCCAATCGACGAATAGGCGAGCCCGAGGTGCAGCTTAACTCCGGCGAGGAATCCACGTCACCACCATGTGCCCCTCGACGAACTACAACCACCTTGAGCATCCCCACGCCACGATGAACTTGGTGAGCTTCTCCCCTTGTTCTCTCGCTTCCTGTAATGCCAACACCGACTATCATCTGAGTGCGCCGCCTCCGTTCACCACCACTAGCGCCGCTAGTGTATGTCCAGCGAATATGAGCCGTAGGATTTTGATCAAAGGGTTGCGATAGAACGTAAACAAAAGGGTAAGTAGCAATCTGTGCCGCACAATCCACCTAAGATCTAATGGATTTTGTCTGTCGATCCAACCGAACCGTTACAGACGAATAGCAAGACGCCACGTGGCCCTGTCTGTTTTAATAAAAACAGAATTGATCTATTTGTTGTCCCAATTTGAAAAATTCATAACTTTCAAACCACACGTCCAATTTTTGCAAAATTTATATCAATGGAATCAACAAGACATGTCCTATCCAACCATGCCCTTTGTTTAGTAAATTGCTTCTATTAAAGTATTTGTTTTTGCAGAAACTTGTGTAGGCATGTTTGGAATATAAAAATCATTCTAAAATTATTTTGGGGATAAAATCTTTGGCAAATGGTTTGTTTTGAACCTACTGACCTTAGAAACCAACTCATGGATTTGAAAATGTATTTGGTAAAGCTAAAGAGTAAATCTTTGATTTAAAGCATTTCTAGTCAAACAAAAATAATGTTTATTTATTAAAATGCTTTTGGAGAAAACCCTTTGGGAAATGTTTTGATTTAAACTCTCTGACCCCAAACACCAAGTTTTATGACTTAAAATGTATTTGGTGAACCTTATAAAGATGGTTGCTTTGCTAAAGGAATTTTTTTCAACCACATAAAATACTGATTTGATTAAAAATTGGTTTATGAAGTAAAACCTTTTGCAAATGATTTTGCCACTTTATAAAATTACCACTAAGTGTTTTAGAATGTTTATAACATGATTAGAAACCACTTTTCCAAACAAAACAATCTTTGGCATGCTTGCATGCATTGTTTTGTTTCTATTATTTTATGTGATGTTTGCTTGAATGGTAGATTGAAATATTGCTTGCTTAATTGAATTGTAGTGATTTGAAGAGTGTGAATATTGCAAGATCAAGGAGTGAACTTATATTCTCTACCAAAAAGGCAAGTGATGCTTCATACTTTTGTCCCATTATTTTCACTATGCATTATTGATATTTCTAAGTAGGACTTGCATGGAATTTTTGCTAAGTATAAACTATGCCATGGGAAATCCTCGTAGATGAAACCTTAGTAGAAATTTCCTAAGTTAAGATTCCTACTACTACCATGCTTAGCTTATCTAGTAGAAAACAAGGGTGGAATATATTCATACTATGGAATATTTCTAAGTCAAGGACTTGAGTTTTGTTTAATAAAACAACTAAGTGAATGAATCACCTGGGTGGAATGGAAGGAATGGTTTGTGTTGAGTGGTTACAAAAGGCCCATTTCTATGGTTTACCTTGTGTATCTCACTTGTGGATGGCCACCCAGGAACAAAGAGATTTGAGATGTCAAATGTTGAGAAGATTCAAGTGCAGCCACTTGGCATTATGGGCTCTGCCTGGATCATATAGGTTGCAATAACTTAGCCAAATAGACAGTTGGTGGTAGGGGTTTGATAGGTTGGAGCGCGTCCATTCTGGTCTAAGGAAAGGCTTCTGAAAGATCTTGTCTTGGTGAATCCAAGTCTTGTGGGGAAAGTGCACCACCTCTGCAGAGTGTAAAATCTAAGTACTTAGCCATGTCCCTGGTAAAGGACAATTTGAGCATCAAGACATGGAATCTATCAATCTCATCATCCCAATTTCTAAGTTAAAAACTTGTGGTTGAACAAGGGTTGAAGGATCACCAATTTCTATTGAAGATGCCTTGGGTGATTTTGACAAACAAAAACTTAGTGTTTTCAAATGATAAGGAAAATCTATTTTGAGCAAAGCAAGCTTAAGATCCACTTAGCCAAATGCATATAGATGATAGACTCCACTATACCACCATAGTATCACTTGCCAATACAATTCAAATGTATTGACCCTTGTGGCTGTAACTTGTTCTGTTGCAGGTTTGTTTGATGTTAGTAAGATGTGTTGATTAGGATTACAAGTCTACAACCAACATGTTTTCCTGTGGCACTTTGAAGATGAAGGACCCCATGCTATTGTTATATTCTGCTGCATTGTAATGAGATAGCCAAATGAGTTATGTAAGATGTAATAAATTATTTTATTCCTTGTTATAAAGTTGTATTATGACCTTTGTTTCTTGATATTACATCTCAACTGTGGATGCTAGCTATTGATCCAGGGACTAGCATTGTAAACACAGGGATCTCTACCTTATTAAAGGTTGGGACCTCTACAACATCCGAATATTTTTTTTCGAAATTTTCAATATTTTAAAGTATGTGTTTTTGGAAGTGGGTGCATCTACACCTAGGAGCCAAAGTGGATTTCCATTATAATGTTGCAAACACTTATTGCAGCATTGAAGTATCTGATACTTATTCTGTTTTATAAAAACAGGTCCTACTGCATAAGAGCTGCTTTCTTGAGAGGAGGTAACTTGCGTGTTGATGGCGAGCATGATGATGATGCCGAAGACACTCTCCCTTGACATTTATCATTTAGTTTATCATTTTAAATAATTATTGTAATCGATGGATTATGAACTTTATTAGTATGTCTTGCACTTCGCGAGACGGTTATTCATATGAGTTTGTAAAAAATAGTTGTTCCACTTTTATGAATGATTTCTATTCGTGTTCATATATTTTTGATTATGTATGAATTATTCGAGTTGTCGAACTAATTGGTCATGCATAAACATTTGTAAAACATTAAAATGCATTGAAATACCCAACTAAATGATATATTCAATTTGGATGAAACCATTGTATAAAATCCAAAAGTTATCATGATAGTATGTGGAATTGTAGATATTTGATCTCTTGTCACATACAAATCAGGCCCATGTTCAGCTATATAACTGAAACACCGCGTATTGTATAATAGAAGATGAGTTGTTGAAAGAAAATAAATGATCGATGTACCATGTTTCAATAAAAGTGGTGATTGTCATTTAGTAATTGTTGATTTAAGTAAAAGAGTTTACCAAATGAAACATGAGTGTAAAAATATTTGATTTGATCAAAGATTTCAGCATCAAATGGTATTTAAAATAAAAGAGAATCAAGTTACTACAATTTGATCAATAGTAACGAAATTTGAGGTTATAAGATTGGCGTAAGAACTTGTGAAATACGTTTCACAAAATTGTGATGCATTAAATTTTCAAATACATTGAATTACAAACATCACAATATAATATTTGATATTAAGTGGGCAAAAGATAGCGCCAAATAAATTGAGGTAGTGTTATAATATGTTTGGATGCACTCAATTGGGCCTAAAATCAATAAATAGGAAATGGTCTTCGAAATTCGCTTTGTTTTATCCCAAAATTGGGGCCAGGAAATGGAGACCCAATTCCACACCCACCCGGCGCGGCCTGTACTCCCGTGGAGCCTCACCCCTCTGAATCAATACGGAAACGAGCGTCTCGTACCGCTTCCTCGCCTCGCTCGCACTCCCGATAGACGTAACCCTCCCGTCGGCACCACCGGTATGGCTCGCCATCCTCCCTCCCTCTCATCTCGGCCCCTTTCTGCCCTCCCCATCCCCATCCCCTCTCTCTCTGATCCTCTAGGTCTGGTGGTAGCCCATCCACGTCCTCCCCTTCCCGTCCGCCAGTCCTAAACCTAGAATCGACCGACGGATTGAGGAGTGTAGGCGGTGTAATGGAAATAGTGGTGGGAGGGGAACTCGAAGAACTCCACCCCCACCCTCTACATGTCCTATTCCATGTATACTTGCAAGCAATCTTCCCTTCTAGAGTTCATGCCGTCTGAAGCATATAATGTTATGTCTAAATAAAGTTCCAAAGAATGGCCCATGTGCTTTTCTTCCTGCCTTTGGATTCGATGAAAAGCGAGGAACGATAAGTTTTTTAACAACCAGGACGCAACATAACTTAGGCTTTACCGAGCAGGGTGTCAAGTGGGAATCCACCAAAGTCTCATCTTTAGTTTATTTGCTAAAATCTAATTTAAATTTTAAGTAAAAAATTACACTAAATTTTAGCAAATGAATTAGAAGTAGGATTTTGGTGGAATCCCACTTGACGTCCTATTACCGAGAGATCTAACAGAAACTGAAGCTACGGGTAATAAGATCTAAAAAAGACATAGCAGGCGTCAGGTTCTGGGAAGTTCAGTTCAGCAGCTAGAGGCCACCAGCTGCCTTTTTATGCCTTTCTTTTTTGTTCTTCTTCTTTTCATCTGTGCATTAATGCTACAATTAAGCTCATGCTTTTAATGTTCAAATTATTTTAATGTTACTACATGTGAAAAATAATATGTACATATTGTAATATATATACATGTGTATTATTCATATATATACACAATTATACATTAGCCAAAAGAAAAAACATCAAATTCCATGGTTTGGACATCCAAACATGAATTGGAATTGGCTAGCACCCTCTGATTGTAACAGCAAATTCAAGCCACCTACCCAAACAAGAGAATTCAAATTGGCAGCCATTTCCTTTCTAGGTCAGATTTAGAACTACCATCTAACTCATTTCTCGAATTCAATTCTGTGTATCCAAACAGAGCATTAGTTTAAAGATCATTAGTTGGAAATAGTGAGCACTCAATAGAATAAAGTAAACCATTTAGAATTCGTGAGAAACGACACAATACATGGTATTGATCATTGTAGAAGTTTTGGAGTTATTTGATAAAACCAAAATAACAGTGAACAAATCCTTTTAGAGTATTCATTGGAAAATTTGAAATACAAAATCCATGACTGAAACCAAAAGAAGGCAAAACTAGTATTGCTAAAGGTTTGGAACTTTATCAAGAAAGTGTGTTTCTCGACAATGTTGTTGACGGAAGAAAGTGAGAGCATGATGAAGGTCCATGACCCTGCATCAGAGTGTTGAGAAGCGCTACGAAATATGTTCTAGAATGTGACTCCTCACATAAAGAAAAGAAATCAATGATAATGATCATTGTGCTTCAATTGTGCTTTCAATAAAGTACACGAGTCTTGTAAAAGAAATTATCGATTTGATAATAGATCAAGATATTTTGAATTTGTTCGAAATATTGACAAGATATGCAATTTGCATAAAATTGAGTGGGAGCTAGATAGTCTTCCTAAAATTAATATGTGAATGACATATTTTTGAGTGGGAGCAATATAAGTTTGAGACTCGTATATGTAGGTGGCATATTTTGAGTGGGAGCATGACATAATTCATATGTGTATATGAAACATTAAGAATGAGGATAGAAGATCAAATAAATGTTGATTTGAAAGGGTAAAGTTGAAAGTATATTGGACATTACAATCTTAGGAGATTGATAAATTTCATATAACATTATGTTGGAATATATTCCTAAAAAAAGATTCTGAAGAGTTCAGAATAGGAATTGATTAATGAGTAGTCCTAGATCATTCAAATTAGGAAAATCATTAAGTATAATATGGATGGTTAAAATAAAGAATAGGAGGTGCGACATCCACTATGTTATGAAATAGGTTCTGACTTAAATACCATGACGAATACTCAACATAATATGATCCAAGTTCACAGTAAGAAGAACAAGTTCCGAAGTGATTAAGTGTAATTCACTGAACAATGAGTTAAACTTGTCCATAGTGTCTATTGAGAACTGTAGACGTGTTTCCATATATGTGAAGGATAACATGCCTAAAGTGTAAAATGTTATGCTACAAAGGATACATGTTAACCTTAAAATATTGGAAATCTCTGCATTAAAATGATTACCTTAAATTAGTAGAAGCATGGTGATAAATTTTTAAAGTAACACATAGTGCACATTTGACTTTGATATCTGCATTTAAAATATATGTATAAGAATACTGCTTGTTGATATGTATAATGTTAAGGCTAGGGAAGTTTGTCTTATCATAAAGTATGTTTTAGTGCACAGTTCCCATGAGAAAGTTCGCATTGACTGGTCTAACGTCACAGCTGGCATCTGAAACCAGAGACCTCACTTTGTTGCCAGATCTATTATACATACACGAGATGTTATCATAGGGATGATAAAGTATTAGTGTCATTTAAGATGACATTAGTAAGTTGCAAAGGATACAAGGGGATGTAAAGTCTAGACCCTGGACTCAACCTCTTCCATGAGCAAGCACGATCAGAAGTGCCAAGTTTTATAGTGCGGATGATTAGATAACAAATGCAACTAGTTTATTTATACTCTAATGCAAATGGGAGACTGTTGTAAATATGCCTAGAGATAAATAATAATAATATGTATTATTATAATATTTCACAAAGTTAATAATTAGGTTTTATATCATGATATAACTATATTGAAAGGAAACATCAATACACGTGTGATATGTAAACAACCAAAAGTTCCTAATGAATCTCTAGTCACTGATTCATTGGTCAACAAATGATCAAGGTTTCCTGATCATGTGGCATTTATGCCAAATGGAGTCACCTCGTTGGGAAATGGGATAGTGAACATGCCCAATCAAAGCATCATAACACGATCATTTCACAAAGTTCAAGTTGCGATTGTTAGGAAACATAGTGACTTGTTCCTCGGCCCGTGAGACCATATTTAATCACTGTCATCCGAGAATGCATTGCTTGCATTAAAATTCACTCAGTAAAATGGCAATCATAAAGGTTTGTCCAGGTACATGAAAGGGGCGGGTTGAGGCGTATGTGTCAAGAGAGGGATTTGTCCATCTGCGTGACGGAAGATACTCTGTGCCCACTCGGATAAGTTATATCCATGAGCTGCGTAGCATGTGACTATGTCACGGGGATATTACTTATCAGAACGAGTAAAGTAGCGACTATTGATAACGAGGTTGAACCCTACATGGTGATGTCGTTGATCAAATCTCGGACAATTCAAGTATCATAGAGACAAAAGGAATAGGACACATCATTGATGGTTCAACGGCAAAGTTTTGTCGAATGCATAGGGGTCATTATGGGCACCCAGGTCTCGTTGATAATCATTGGACCAAGAGGGGTCTCGACCATGTCTGGAGTGTTCCCGAACTGTTGGGTAGCATGATTAAGGGTTTGACGAAGATCGAAATTCATTTTGGTATCATCAGAATCACCAAAGAAAAGAGAGAGATAAACCGAAAGGGTTTCGGGAAGGTTCGGAGGATGTTCGGAGTGGGATGGAAGGAGTTACATAGCCACGGGAATTAAATAATATGTAAATAGATATTAAATATTAATATAATTATTTAATAAAAGAAAAGGAATTAAAATGGTTAAATTATCTATTGGGCCAATTTCCCGTGGGAAGGACCCATGAGCAGGGTGTACCCGCTTTATGCCAACAGGGGTCCTTGGATACCCGGTAAAAATTGGTTTCTTTGTTATGTTTCATTCATTGGCAGTGTGTGAACCCAAAAAATTTAGTGAAAAAAATGTGAAACAAAGACTGTGACACCGGGTCATTTTTGGTCTTGGTCCGCCCCTGCCCATGAGGGGAAAAGCCAAAAGGGAGGAGAGGGAGGAGATGGCTGGCTGGGCCATAGGGCTCAGGGAACCTGTGTAGGGCCATGGGAGATTTGGCTGGCTGGACAATCCCCTCCCCCTCCTCTCCTTTGTTTAGTCCCACATGGCTTAGTGATGTCTATGCACTTCTATTCTTGTAGATAGTTGTTGGGCCTCCAAGTGCAGAGGTTTGTAGAATAGCAACAAGTTTCCCGTAAGTGGATTACCCAATGTTTATCGAAATCAGGGAGGAAGTGGTCAAAGGTATCCCTCTCAAGCAACCCTGCAATCAAGATACAAGAAGTCTCTTGTGTCCCCAACAAACCCAATACACTTGTCAGGTGTATAGGTGCACTAGTTCGGCGAAGAGATAGTGAAATACAAGTGGTAACGGTGCTAGAAAATAGCTTCTGACTTGTTGTTGACATGCGGTAACGTGTGTGAGTGAGGTAAAGACTAAAGCAAGCATGCAACATATCTAGATGCAAACGGTGTTTCAATGTTTAGAAACAAGGCCTAGGGATCATACTTTCACTAGTGAACACTCTGTCATATAAATATATTTTCTTCATGATACTACTCTTAACTGCTCTCCGGTTGAACACTCTAATCCATGGTAGGGCTATAACAACACACCTCAAAGTCCTCCTTCCCCAATCTAGATAACCCCACGATGTCACCTTGAGTTCTAGATGGTTCCAATAAACACCACAATTTCATAAAGACATCCAACTCAAAATATAACTCATAACAAATATATATGTAATCTAGCCTAAGTGCCACACACGGTGTGCACACTGTCACTTTCACACACGTGGGGAAAAGCATAGATCTATTGAAACACTTGAGTAGCAAGGTAGATCTACTTGATTACAAAGCTCATGACCACCACAAGATCATGCATAGAGAGATATAGGAAGACATAGCTACCGGTAGATCCCTTAGCCTCGAGGAAGAACTATTCCCTCCTTATCATGGGAATCAGCAAAGGTGATGAATATGGTGGTGGAGATCGATGGAGATGGCTCCGGGGGCACTTCCCCATCCCGGCAGGGTGCCGGAATAGAGACTTTCTGTCCCCAGAATCTACTTACTATGACAAGAACTTATAGGTGACCAAAGTTGAGTAGCATGAGGTGCGGTCGTCGTATTCAAGGGACATGAGATTGCCAACTTATACTTTGTCAAGCATATACTCCATAGTTTGTTCACTTTAACCTTAATCACTTCAAGATGCTTATGATAGGGGCAATGAGGGCTAAAAGCTAACAAGTACCATAATTTTTGGAAGCTCTTTTTGAAACTTGAAATCCCTGCTTCCCTTTATGAAGGGCCTTTCTTCCACTATAATATTGAGTCTCCACCTGCTACCTTTAGGCACCAGTTAAGAGAGCATAGTTGTCATTCTTAGTTCTATGTGAAGTGTCCCAAAACTTACTGATTGATGCATATTGTTGATATTGCTTGTTCTTGTGCTATTTGTATCTACTCACTCTTATGAACTTTGAAGGTGTCCTATGCATCTATTTTCTACTCCATGAGGGACAAGCTGAATGCCACTATGCCATATTTTATTTATGTGAAACAAACAAACGTTTTTCAATGCATGTTATTCATGATATTTGTTTGTAGCCTTTCATGTTGCATACATAGTTACTTTGTCTTATTGTTAGAACTCCATATTTCATGCACATGTTTAGAGTTCTTTGATACCACCTTTCAATGCTTGCAAATGGTTTGATCTTGGTTTTGATGGTGCATGGCACCTCAAAAATTATTCTTTTATCACTTACCTACTCGAGGACGAGCAGGAGTTAAGATTGGGGATGCTTGATACGTCGGAAACGTATCTATAACTTTTGATGTTCCATGCTTGTTTAGTATCTACTTTGCCTTGATTTGTCCACACTTTGAGGTGCTTTTCATATGTTTTCTGGTACTAACCTATTAACAAGTTGCCATAGTGCCAGTTGCCCGTTTTCTCCTGTTTTTGGTTCCAAAAAAAGCTAGTAAGGAAATATTCTTAGAATTGGATGGAACAAAAGACAAAGTCAATATTTCATCGAGGAGAACACAAAGTCCAGAGGAGAGACGAAGGGGTGCCACAGGGCGGCTGCACCCCTAGGTGCGACCTAGGGTGGACCCGCTCCTAGGCAGGGTGTGGCCCCCCTGTACGCCCCCCTGCCTCGCCTCTTCGCCTATAAAAGCCCCCCGATGCCTAAATCCTAAGCACCCGATCAATATTCCACGAAACCGTATGTAGCCGCCGCCATCATCGTCCCTAGACCAGGGGGATCTGAAGCTCTTCCCGGCACCCTGCCGAAGGGGAGATCATCCCGGATGCCTTCTTCTTCATCATGCCGGCCTCCGGTATGAAGCGTGAGTAGTTCCACCTTGGACTACGGGTCCATGTAGTAGCTATATGGTTGTATCTCCTCCTTGTGCTTTCATGCCTAGATCTTGTGAGCTCCGTTCATGATCAAGATCTAATCTATTTGTAATCATGCATGTTGTGTTTGCGGGGATCCAATGGATATTGAGATTACTATGTCAGATTGATTAGTAGTTTTGTCATTGATTCTATCACGTCTGTGTTGTTTGTGATCTTGCATGCTCTCCGTTGTTATTAGCTATCTTGGCCAAGTAGTTGCTAGTGACTCTAAGAGGGGGTATTTATGCTCAATAGTGGGTTCATTCCTCTACTTAATCAAGGGAAGTGACAGAAATCTCTACGATTGTAGATGTGCTGTTGCCACTAGGGAGAAAACAACGGTCTCTTGTTCATGGAACAAGTGGATTGTTTACCTTACACACTTTGCTTAAATCAGTTGTATGTTGCTTGCAACTTAATACTTGAGGGGGTTCGGATGATATACCAAAGGTGGACTTCTATTCATATTTGCAGTTGGATGACGGTCTATGTATATTGTTGTATTGCCCAATCGAATCTCATAGGATCTTTATGTCTAGTATTGCATTGTTATGCCTTGCTCAGTCCCATCAATTGCCTTGGTGTAATTTTTTTATCCAACATGCCATGTTTGTTTATCTAAGGAGAACACCTCTAGTGAACTATGGACCCCTGTCCAATCTTTACCATTGATACATCTTCCATTGTTACTATTTAATTGCTGCAAACCATCATCACCTTCCACACCATACAATTAATCTTTTGTTACAGCAACCAATGAGATTGACAACCTCACTGTTAGTTGGGGCAAAGTATTGAGTTTGTGTTGTGCAGGTTTCCACGTTGCTCGCAACACCTTTGAGACGTTTCATTCCTCCTACTGGTTCGATAACCTCGGTTTCTTACTGACGGAAAACTTGCTGCTATGCTGCATCATACCTTCCTCTTGGGGTTTCCCAACGAAGCGCTCCACGTTCATGCAACTCCAACATTTAAATGCAAAGTATTATGGGGAGTATGCAACAAAGAATGACCAACATGCAATATAGCCATACCATTGTCGTTAGCAGTGTGGACAAAGTCTCGGCCCGAGTACTTGTCGGTGATGGTGAGCTTGTTCAGCTCACTGGCAACATGGTGAGTTGCCCCTATATCGGAGTACCAGTTCGAGTCAATGCTGTAAGATGCAATGTTTGCACCTTTCTTCCCGTGTCTAGTATCATCATCATTATCTTCCTTCTTGAAGCGCCACCGGCACTCGGAGGCAGGGTGTCCGTGAATCTTGCATATCTGACAAGTTATGTCGACGAAGGGCGTGGGGGCACAGACGTGGCCATGGTGACGACACTCGTACCCCCCATCATCACGTCAGCGTTCATAGCCACCATCATCACGTCGTGGGGGGACGGTGGTTAGGGTTTTCTGCGTAAGAAAAATTATTGTTTTTAGGCGCGCAACCCCAATAATATTAATATTTGCCAAGAAAGGAAGGTGTCGGACCCCATACATCAGAGAACCCAAGATCAAAAGGAATTGTGGACACACTGGTAGAAACATGATATGGAAATTGGTTACTCTTAGCTAGTTGACAGGAATCACAAATGTAGGGATTTGTTTCAGAGGTATATGATAGCTGATTTTTCCTAACAATTTGCTGCACCACGAAGGAAGAAGGATGTCCTAAGCGGCAATGCCATTTGGATGAAGATGGATTTATTGTGATGAAATCTTGCTTGTATTATCCGGTATAGAGAGGCACTAGCGGGTAGATACCACCATGGCATGGTCCCATAAACAAAATGCTTTGCGTGGACCTCCTTAATAAAAAATAACCAAGGGTGAAATTCAATATACACATCATTATCAAGAGTGAGTTTATGCACTAATAAGAGATTTTTGGAAGCATTTGGAACATGAAGAATATTGTTTGAATGCAAAGTATTATGGGGAGTATGCAACATAGAATGACCAACATGCAATATAGCCATACCATTATCGTCAGCAGTGTGGACATAGTCTCGACCCGATTACTTGTTAGCGATGGTGAGCTTGTTCAGCTCAATGGCGACGTGGTGAGTTGACCCCTATATCGGAGTACCAGTTCGAGTCAATGCCATAAGATGCAATGCTTGCACCTTTATTCCTGTGTCCAGTATCATCATCATCATTATATTCCTTCTTGAAGCGCCACTAGCACTCGGAGGTGGGGTGTCTGTGAATCTTGCATATCTGACAAGTTACGTCGACGAAGGCCATGGGGGCACGGACGTGGACATGGAGACGATGCGTGTACCCCCATCATCATGGATGAATTCATATCCACCATCATCACGCCGTGGGGGACCATGGTATTCCTAGCGTTGACCACCATCACAGCGGCCTTGTCCTCCATTATCGTCATGATGGTGTTCCTCCCAGCAGGTGTTGCCATCATGGAACCATTCTTCCCAGTGTTGCCCGCGACCACGATCACCGTGGTCCGGTGAGCGACCATGTCCGTGATCACCGTGGTCTGGTGAGCGTGCATCTCCATGCCTAGCATCCTGGCCGCAATGAACGACTATGTTGACCGAGGAGCTAAACCCAGTGCTCTAACCGGTCTTGGACAACATATCCTGGTGCATGTTATAGGAAAGTATTTGGTCATAAACATCATCCAAAGTAATGTCATTGTTACCATTGATAGCAGCGGCGATGTCGTTGTAGGAGCCATCCAGGATGTTGACGATGTAGCCGACCATCTCGTCCTCCGGAACAGGTTTTCTGGTGGCGGCAAGATCGGACGTGAAACCTTTCATCTTGGTGAAGTAGACGGACATGGACAGCTCGAGTTTCTTGGTGCTGCTGAGTGCACCCCTCATGATTGATCCTCAGCCGAGAAGAGGCACTACACAAGTTGATGATGATATCCCAGATAGCGGCTATTGAGTCAACATTGATTGTATGGACTAGGATTTCCGGTGAGAGGGAGTTCAGAATCCACTCAAGCACCGTTGAGTCTCTTGAAACCCACGCAACATAGGCCAGGTTTGGGACCTTCTCCTTCTTCGTCTTGTCAGCATTCTCCACCTCTAGATGTGTTGCTGGCACGGAGTCGGTGCCATCCAGCAGATCAAGCACCATAGCACAATGGAGAGCAGAGTAAACAAGCGTTTTCCAGAAGAGGAAGTTTGCCCTAGTGAGTTTTTGGGAGGGAGGAAACCCTAGGGCGGTGGCCAAGACAAATTCTTATGATGACATTGCCATGAACCTGAGGAAGTTTTTTCGATTTGTCGATTGTGGTGTATGGGTTTTGGGTGTTTCTGATCAAGGATCATGGGTGTGATTTGTGTTTTGTGGAGTTTCTGATCTGATGATCGTTTGTGTTTTGTGGAGTTTCTGATCTGATGATCGTTTGTGTTTTGTGGAGTTTCCAATCTGATGATCGTAGGAGGGTTTTATTTTCTAGGTGTTTTTCTGATCTCAGCGATCGTGGGGATTTCTTAGGCGGCGGCTAGGTCATGGGAGAGGGTTGCTTTGATACCATGTCACGATTCTTAGGGTTTAACCGTGGTACCTATTGATGCCCCCTCAGATTCCATGTTATATAGGCAGGAAGAGCCACTGTTGTGGCTTACAATGAGTTACGGTCTAGGGAGGTGTACTACACCGTATCCAGACCATATACGGTATTACAAGATATTCTAAAAGATTTAACTTTGACCATGCAATTGATCATTAGTGAGATGAGAGCCCCGAAAGTAGTAACCAGAATACTTTAGAAGTAACATACGGTTTTCTTCGTTTCATGAATCAAGGCTTCATTTACATGCTAGAAACTATCAAAGATAAAACTAGAATTGGTTATGATCACTCCTTTATTGGTGGACTGTGGGGAGGAGAAGAAAATGAAATCAAACACTACTTGAAGAGGCAATGGTTTGATAGTCCAGACTTTAAGGATTTTGTCTCAAGAAAATAGTCCAATGCTTTGATTGCTTACTGAGGGGATGATACAACTGTTGATTATTGGAATTTATGTTCTAAATCAGTAAGGAGAGCTTTAAGAGGTTGGGAAGAGAATATTCATGCACATGTTAGGAGGAAGAAAACTGTCTTGTTTCTTGAGGCATGTTCATAGGTAGTGTTAACGAAACTGATATTAGCATCTCTAACCTACAGGTCGGAATGGGACTCTTCTAGCAAATACTTGTCGGTGTAGTATTTGCGATGCATGGCAACCAATAAAGAGTGTAAGCTCTGTTGTAGTAGCCATGGTATGGATGGGGCAAGTCCTTTATGCAACTATTATGCAAATATGCACACTATTTAATGTTGTTGGCTCGCTGCTCGAACAGTTGAAAAAAATTCAAACTGTCTCTCGAAACAGGCATTATGCCCCGCTATATTAATACAGAAATCACCCAATACAACAATCCGAAAAATGCTGGGGCAGAAGAGCACAAGCCAAGAACAAACGACAAAAACAAGAAGAATGAAAAGAAAATAAAGCTGACATTGGCGGTGCGATGAGAACGAAGGTAACTCGCCACCGCTGCGCCCACTGGAGGAGTACCACCACACATCTAGCATTACAAAGCGCCATGTACCAAGCAACACCTCCAAGAAGGGGAGTGACGGCAATGACACTGCTGCCCGGACAAGTACTAGGGTTTCCCCCGGTACGTCACTGGTGTGTGTGAGAGATACACCCGACACCGTTCAAGAAGGACGGCGATAGGTGTCACCGCGTCAATTTCCAAAGAGACAAGGATTTCTCCCGACCTATCAACATAAATCCACGCCCGAACACTTTGTAATGCTTCACCAAGCTCGCCGTCCACGTGCACGCGCCACCACGGTCTTAAGGTCGCCATTGCTGTCACACCTAGAGACACGGAGCGAGGCCAGTAAGACCGCGATAGTGGGAACTTCAGCGAGGATCCGCATGACATCAACACGCGGGAGGGAACTACCTCCACCGCCAGAAAGCAGTAGCCGACCAGATGTAGCAGCAAGACAAACCAGGCCCTCCGGCCCGGCCGAGCCTGAGTAGGCTCGTGAAGTCTCGCCGCCGCACTGCAGTAAGGCTGCCACCGTACACACCAACCCCAGCTTCAGGTCTAACTCCAACGTCCACTAGGGGATCCGCCACCTTGGTAGATCCCAACCATCAAGCAACCGCTCTGTCACCACCGATCTCACCCGAGCTAGACGGACCTCCGTCGGTCTGAAGATCACCAACACAAGACGCCTTACGGAGCCGCCTCTGCCGAAGGGACGCCCTTGAAGACCACCTTCCGGGGCCGCCACCTCGGCATCCAAGAGCTTAGGACCAAGAACAACACGCCACATGGTAGAGATGTCGGTGCCTGGGGGTAGGTCAATGACAGAACAACCGTTAGGAAAGGCCATGCATCCTCCCATCAGAGGGAGTGTCGTGGGAATGACCACGGCAGACGCTGCAATCGGTAGCGAGTAGTAGAACGAAGGGCAAGGGCGGCCAGCCACCTACGGTGCGAGATGAGGGCGGAGACACAGGGTTTTACCCAGATTCGGCCCTCCGGAGGGTAAAGACCTACTCCTGCTAGATTGTATTATGGTGGAAGTACAAAGGGGCGAGCTCGACGGCTAGGCGGCGAGTCGCTTGGGTGGATGATGGAACGTATCGTCTACACGCCCCGTAGGGAGGTTTATATAGACTCACCCCCCTAGGGTTTACATATCTTAACCGAATTGGTTAAGGTTTCGGTACTCGTTTAACCTAATCCGACTGGGCCTATCTACTCTCCTGGGCCTTCAGCTTCCAGTCGCTTAGATACACGCCAGGCCTCGATCCAGTCGCCGTCTTGCAGGCCCACTCGCCAGTCCTTGGGTCAGTCAGAAACGTCCTGCTGGGTATACCCCGGTAGGCATATCCCCATCAGTAGTCCCCGAGGCCGTCATCGATTCGTTGTAGGTGTTCGCTGGTAGTCGGAGTATACGGTTCCAAAGCGGGAGCCCAGTCGAATCGGTGGCGGGCTCCTGAATAAAGGAAAAAACTAGTTACTCTGGTCGTAAAGACAACAGTTAATCCAGTCGTAGCTCGGCGAACGGGTCGGCGAAATATTTAGTCACTGTTGTAGTGATTGGGTCGGCGAGTCGAATGGAGGAAGTTGGACCGTCAGACGCAGTCAAAACTAGCCGTTGGGGTAACCAAACGTAACTTTTGGCGTAATCACCGCGTAGCAACGGCTCCCGAAATTGGCGAGTAACAACTGCTATATAAAGGAAATGGTAGGCGATCAGAGAACCACCCTCTCGTCATTCCCTCCGATTTCGCGCATCTCCGTTTCCCTCCGCAACGCGATCCAATCGATCCAAAATCCTCCGACCTCCACGAACCATTCCGCCAATGGCCCCCTCTGCCGAACCATGGGGCAGATCCAAGTGCACGAGAGCGCTACTGGCGTCTTTCGAGGAGGCCGGGATCCTGCGCGCCGGTAGGTGGCGCATCCCCGCGGCCGGAGAGGTGATTCCAGACCCGCGTGAGGGAGAATTTGTTTGCTTCACCAGTCATCTAGAATGGGGTCTGGGGTTCCCCACATCTCTCTTCTTTTGGCGCTTCTGCGCGTTCTACGGGATCCATCCGTCGGACCTGGGCCCGCACAGCATCGAGCAACTCGCCATTTTCGTGGCGTTCTGCGAGTGCTACTTGGGCTGCAGGCCCTACTTCCCCCTATGGCAAGATCTGTTCCACGGGAGGATCAGTCTCGAAGAAGCAGGCGGCTCAATGCTTGCTGTGGGTGGCCTGACGTTTCAATTGAAGTCGAAGGCCTCTTTCTTTGATCTGATGCTACCTGCCAAGGCGGCGAGCGAGTGGAAGAAGTCCTGGTTTTACGTCACTGAGGCGACTCCAGACGGCGAGGTGGCGATTCCAAGGAACTCCGCCGACCGGCCCGAACCGCGCCGACTCCAACTCGGCAAGCTCCCAACAGACCAACGGATGGTCGTGGATGAGATGCTCCAAACCATCCGCGGCCTAAAGAAGAAGGGTCTTCAGACCATCAATTTGTACAACTGTTGGCTCGGGCGGCGACTCGTTCCCCTGGTCCGCCGTGACCATTACATGTACGAGTACATGGGCCGGGAAGACTCGACGAAATCCTGCCTCGCCGAGTGGAGACTCGAGGACTACGTCCCGGTGTTGAAGAAGATCACCCAGGCAGTGTACCTGGACGCGAAGGTTGGGGTCGCCCCCTACACCGCGAAGCACCCAGCTCCGATGGTAAGTCACTTTCTACCATTCGCAGTCACAGTTGATGCTGTCGCGGTTATACTGATACTGTCTCATGCCTACTGCAGTTGTTTCAAGTGGTGGAAGGGTGGCTTCCGCCCGCGAACGACGAGAACTCGAGCTCGTCCGTCCAGGACGGGTGCGAGTCGCCTCCTGCCAAGGGCGGCGTCGAGAGCGACAGGAGCGACGACGACGACGAGTCCGAGGAAGAGGTCGCCCCACTGGCTCGCAAAACTCGCGGGCAGCGTCAGCGCGAACTCGAGGCGAGTAGAAGCCTCGAACGTCATGACGATGATGACGATGAGCTTCCCGAGCACACCTCGCGTCGCGAGGCCACTCCATCGAAAAAGAAGAAGAAGAAGACAGAAGCGAAGGCCCCTCCGAAGAGGAAGACGAAGTCGGCGAAACAGGCATCTCCGCCTCGTTCGGCGAGTAGTTCCGATGCAACCAGCCTGGCCAGGGATGAAGCGCCGCAGACGACAGCAGCACCGGATGCCACTGCCGTCCTGAATGAGGTACCTCTGGACTCGCTGCCCCCCCTATTCAACCCAGTCTCTGGGTTGGGGGCTGCTCCAGCCGCGGCAGTTTCGCCTCCCAGGAGAGCTCCTGCCGAAATCGTTTTGGAGGCTCCTATTGTGGCCTCGTCGACGAAGAGGCCATCCATGTCTTGGGCGCATGATGCCCTGGAGATGGGTCTCAGTCGGAAACTGGGCCCCGAACTGGAGAAGCCGGCTAGCATCCGCACGGGGCTGCGGTTCATACCAGTCGCCAAGTGAGTTTTGTTCACCTGCCTTTGCTTTTTGTTGTACTCGGACCACTTTGCTCATGTAATCAATTTGCAGGACTGGAGTTAAAAAGATAGGCCACCCGTCCGTGGCCCAAGTGCCGCCAGTCGTTGCCGAGGAGGATTCCTCTCGGAAGAGGAAGGCTGATGAGGTCGCGGCCCCCACAGACAGTGCCAAGAAGTCCAAGGGCGACGATGTCGTCACGTGTGTCTGACGACACAACGATTGCCCCGAGTGACCCTGCGACGGAGGCGGCCTTGACGATCAAGGAGGGTGCTTCTTTGCCTGGGGTGGCCGAGCCGGCCTCTTTTGGTGTCGGCGCGTCCATCGCGACCTTCCCCCGCTTCATGGCCAGAGCGGCTACGGTGAGTGGTACCACGCCATCGAGCCGTGTACCTGGGGTCGCCGAAACAGAGATTGAGCAGCGTCGCGGGCACACTCCAGCTCTTCTCGCATCCGTGGACGCGCTACATCTCCATGGCATGCTTGGCGCAGCCATCCAGGTATGTCCAGTCCCCGAGGATCGGGCCACTAAATTGCAGTGGTCAGATTCTTTTGGTGTTTTGTTTTTATTTCTCGCGCCCAATCCCCGAGTGTCCAGTCGCTGAATTTCAGCGGGTGCGCACTTAGGATTTTTGATCTCCAGTCCCTGAGTGTCCAGTCGCTGAATTTCAGCGGGTGGGCACTTAGGATTCCGTTGTTGTTAACTGTTTGACATTTGCGCAGGGTTTGCAGCATGAATCAGCCGACTGGCTCGCTGCAAAGTGTCGCGCGGAGAAGGAACTTGTTGCCGTCCAAGAGGCGAACAAGGCACTCCAAGCGACTGCTGCAAAGGCGGAAGAGGTCCGCCAAGGCCTTGTCCCGGCGGGTGAACTGACGGTAGCTCAATCTGCGTTTAGTTCGTCTGAGAATCGGATCGCCGACCTTGAGCGCGAGCTTAAGGAAGCGAAGGAGGAGGCGAGTTCGGCGGATGGGCGAGCCAAGGCTATTGTTACGGCCGCTGCTGAAGAGCGCAAGATCTCCGACGCCCTTGTTGCTGGGCTACAAGATGACTACTCCTCTCTTCAAAGCTTCATCACGGGTCTCTGTCGTCCTTTGATTGGTAAGTGTGTCTGCCTCTGTTTGTAGTAGCTGCATTGCATGATCTTTGTTGTACTCATTGCCATCCTCTATCCACAGTTCGGATTATCGACATCTCGGAAGAGGCGCAGTCAGACGACGTGTGGCAGTGTGTGACCACTCTGGTCGACTCGGCCATGTTGTCCGCGACTTGCATTCGGGCGTATCTTCAGGAGATGTCGCCCACGGAAGTGATTCCCAGCGACCTCATCGAAGTGTGGCGGTACCTGGAGGAGGCGCTGTCGGTCCTCAAATTCATGACGCGGTCGGTGTTCCGGCGCGGGGCGGCGACGGCGCTTAGCCTTGGGCTCGCCCATTTCCCAGAGGACTTTGATCTGGACGACGTGACGAGTGGCTACCCATCGTCGACGGGCTCGGTGGACATTGCCGAAGTGCTGAAGCTGACGGACCGTGCCGCGGTGTACTCCGATCGTGTCTGGGCGATGGGCGACCTCCTCCCTTATCAGGAGACAGTTGTCGCGCCCAACGACCCCGAGCCGCCGCACCGGGAATTCAAGATCGAGCAGCCCTTCCGTGCAGCGATGGCGGGCGAGCTGACGACGTATCCATCGAACTCGTACACTCCCTTCATTCGCAACCGCAAGTGTGGCGGCGAGTCATCATCGAAGCCTGCGGAATAAAACATTGTGCCCTGGGGCGTTAGTAGCAGTTCGGCCATTAGGCACAACTTGTGTTTTGTAACAACTTTGGTTTGTTATAACGGGATTTCGCGTTATTTTGTGAACTGTCTTGCAATTGTGATTGATGGTTGAACGAGTCCCCGAGCGCGTCCGCCCTTTTTATGGGGTTTACCTCGTTTGTTATGTGATTGTGGTTTTGAGCGTTTTGTTATTGAGGTCGACTCGCCCAAGCTTGGAAAGCTAGCCGCAGGGTGACTCCCACGAGTGCACTTTACTTCACCATTTTCCCTTGCGCGAACGAGGTCGGGTGGCCGAGTCCCCGAGCGTGGTACTTGGTTGTTCTAGTCGCGGCTCTAGGGTGGGTGAGGACTAGGCGCGTCAGAGTGGACGCATCACTCCTGCCTGGCCCGTCGGGTCAGTCGCATGGCGAGTCCTGGGCACGCTCTCGTACTTGGCGTTTTTCCCTAGCCGCTCGAGCTTAACTGGTCGTCAGTCCCCGAGCGTGGTATTTGGCCGTTCGAGTCACTGTGTCGAGGATGCGGAGGATCGTGGTCGCTGTGAGGAGCGAGGGCAATTGTCTTGGCTCGTTAAGCCAGTCGAGCTAGGCGACTCTAATGGGGCTCCGAGTAGGCGTTTTTCGTGGACGTGGCGAGTCCTGGGGCGACCCAGTGCACTCGTAATGCACTACTTGGCCGTGCTGGTCGCTGTACCAGAGGTTGACTTCTGCGGTTAGCTTGGCGCTGTTATTACGAGTGCGAGTGGCACAAGACACGGAGAGTAGACGCAATTTGCGGTAACCGATATATTTTATTTCATAGATAGTGGGGGGGTACATGTATGGAGTTCTAGGAGTAGAACTTCCGTAGGAGGTTTACATTCCACGGTCGCTTGACGTCAAGTTTCCCGTCTCCGCGGACGTCGGTGAGGTAGTAGGCGTCATTGCCGAGTGCTCGCCCGATGGCGAATGGTCCCTCCCACGGGGGGGAGAGCTTGTGCATGCCTTTCTTGTCCTGGATGAGGCGTAGCACCAGGTCGCCTTCCTGGAAGGTGCGAGTTTTCACCCGCCGGCTGTGGTAGCGGCGGAGTCCTTGCTGGTAGATGGCTGTGCGGGAGCGAGCTAGGTCGCGTGCCTCGTCGAGTTGATCGACTCCATCCTGACGTGCGAGTTCGTTCGCCGCCTCCGTGTAGTGGACGACCCTTGGCGAGTCATGCTCTAGGTCGGTGGGCATGACTGCCTCGGCGCCATACACCATGAAGAAGGGGGTGAACCTTGTCGACCTGTTGACCGAGGTGCGGATAACCCAGATGACGGAGGGTAGCTCCTCGACCCAGAACCCGGCGGTGCGCTCGAGCGGTACTTGGAGTCGTGGCTTCAGGCCGTGGAGGATGCTCTGGTTGGCTCGTTCCGCCTGGCCGTTGGACTCCGGGTGGGTGACTAACGCGAGGTCGAGTCGGATGTGATGTTCCTCGCAGAATTCGGCCATGGATCCTTTGGCGAACTTGGTGCCGTTGTCCGTGATGATGCTGTTTGGGAACCGTAGCGATATATGAGCTCGCGTAGGAACTTGGTGGCGGTCTTCCCGTCGCATTTCCGGACTGGCTTGGCCTCCACCCACTTTGTGAATTTGTCGACCACGACCAGGAGGTGGGTGAAGCCGGAGGGGGCCTTTTTGAAGGGGCCTACCATGTCCATGCCCCACACGGCGAATGGCCAGGTGATGGGGATTGTCTTGAGCGCTGAGCTCGGCACGTGTGTCTGGTTGGCGTATTTCTGACACCCGGCGCACCGCTGGACAATGTCGATGGCATCTGCGTGTGCGGTGGGCCAGTAGAAGCCGTGCCGCATAGCTTTTGCGACCAGGGAGCGGGCGCCGGCGTGGTGGCCGCAGTCGCCGGAGTGGATGTCGTGGAGGATTTCGCGTCCTTCGGCGGGTTGGACACAGCGTTGGAACACGCCGGTCACGCTGCGCTTGTGGAGCTCACCGTCGATGATGGCGAAGGATTTGCAGCGGCGTGCTACCATACGGGCGTCTGTCTCGTCCGCTGGCAAGGTGCCAGCCTCCAGATAGGCGATGTACGGCTTGGTCCAGTCGTCTGGCTCGGCGATGAGTGTGACCAGGGCTGCCTCTGGTTGCAGCGGGACTCCGATGTCGATCTCCCTTGGGGGAGAGACGGATGGCTTGGTGATTGTGTCGAGGAAGACGCCGGCGGGTGGTGCGAGTCGAGCCGAGCCGATGCGAGAGAGTGCGTTGGCCTCCTCGTTCTTCTGCCTGTCAATCCACTCGATGGAGTAGCCTGCGAAGTGTCCGCCCAACTTGTCCACTGCTTGGCGGTATGCCGCCATGGTGGGAGAGACGGCGTCGCAGGTGCCAGCGACTTGCCTAGCGACGAGGTCGGAGTCTCCGTAGCAGCGTAGGCGGTTGACATTCATCTCCTTGGCGGCTTGCATGCCGTGGAGTAGCGCCTCGTACTCGGCCATGTTGTTGGTGTAGGGGGTGAAGTCGAGGCAGAGGACGTAGCGGAGCTTGTCGCCCTTCGGGGAAGTCAACACGATCCCTGCTCCTGCACCGTCTGCATTCTTGGAGCCGTCGAAGTGCAAGCTCCAGTAGTGGAGGTACGGCAGCTTTTCCGGCTGCTGGGCTTCTTCCCAGTCGGCGATGAAGTCCGCGAGAGCCTGCGACTTGATCGCTTTGTGTGGCTCATACTTGATGTTGTGGACGCCAATTTCGACGGCCCACTTGGCGACTCGACCGGTCGCCTCACGGTTGCGGATGATGTCCTGCAATGGTGTTGAGGAGACGACCGTGATCGGGTGCTCCTGGAAGTAGTGCGGCAGTCGCCGCTGTGCTCTGAAGACCGCGTATACCAGTTTCTGGTATTGCGGGTACCGCTGGCGCGACTCGGTGAGGACCTCGCTGATATAGTACACCGGTCGCTGTATCGGGCGCTCCTTTCCTTCCTCTAGCCGCTCGACGACCATGACGGCGGTGACGACGCGCTCAGAAGCCGTGACGCAGACCAGCATGGGTTCTTTGTCGACGGGGGCGGCGAGTAGCGGTGTTGCGAGTAGCACCTTTTTGAGGTCGCGGAGCGCGTCGTCCGCCTCCTTGTCCCACTAGAAGGTGGGGTTTTTGCGCATCAGGCGGTACAGGGGCATCGCCTTTTCGCCCAATCGAGGGATGAAGCGACTGAGAGCCGCGACTCATCCAGCCAGCTTCTAGACGTCGCGCAGGCACTCGGGTTTGCCGAGTCGGGCGATCGTGTCGATCTTGGTGGGGTTCGCCTCGATCCCGCGCTTGGAGACGACGTAGCCCAGTAGTTGCCCTGCTGGTACACCGAAGGTGCATTTGCCTGGGTTTAGCTTTATCTTGTATTTCCGCAGGTTGGCGAATGTTTTCGCCAGATCGGCGAGTAGGTCGCCTTGGCGAGCGGACTTCATGACCACGTCGTCGATGTAGACGTGGATATTGCGGCCAACTTGGCTCGCAAGGCATTCCTGCATGCACCGCTGGTAGGTCGCCCCGGCGTTCTTGAGGCCGAAGGTCATGGCGGTGTAGTAGAAGGCTCCGAATGGCGTGATGAACGCCGTCTTTTCTTCGTCCTCGATGGCCATTTTGATCTGGTTGTACCCAGAGTAGGCGTCGAGGAAACACAGCGACTCCGACCCCGCGGTGGAATCGATTATTTGGTCGATCCACGGGAGGACGAATTGCTCCTTCGGGCAGGCGCTGTTTAAGTTTGTGTAGTCGATACACATCCTCCAGGTCCCATTTTTCTTCTCGACCAGGACTGAGTTTGCCAGCCACTTGGAGTATTTTATTGGCCGGATGAAGCCTGCAGCAAGTAGACGCTGCACCTCCTCGGCGATGGCTCGGCGGCGCTCTTCATTGAAGGGCCACAGCGACTGCTTGACAGGTCGCACTTTGGGGTCGGCGTTGAGTTTGTGCTCAGCGAGTTCCCTAGGGACACCAGGCATGTCAGAGGGCTTCCATGCGAAGATGTCCCTGTTCTCACAGAGGAACTCGATGAGCTCGCCTTCCTATGCTGGGCTCATGCCTGTCCCGATCGTCACCGTCTGGCTGGAGTCGCCTGGGACCAGCTCGACGGTGCGGGTGTGCGTCGTTGCCTCGAAGGCTGAGGTGTTGATGCCCTCTGAATTGGGCTTCTTGAGTATGGTGGGATCGTCATTGTTGACCCTGCTCGCGTACTTGGCGAGCTCGTCGGCGTGGTTGGCCTCTTCCGCGATGACGGCGTCGACGAGTTCGGCTCCTTTGGCATCGCACTCGGCGGCCATGTCGGGGTCGCCGTTGATGGTGATGATGCCGCGCGGCCCGGGGAGCTTCATCGCGTTGTACGCGTAGTGGGGCGCTGCCATGAACTTGGCGAACGCCTGGCGCCCCAGGACGCAGTGGTAGGGGCTGTCGAAGGGTACCAGCTCGAAGACGATCCACTCGGTGCGGAAGTTTGCTGGTGTGCCGAAGGTGACTGGAAGCGTGACCTTGCCGATCGGGTATGCCTTTTGACCGGGGACGATGCCGTGGAACATGGTGTAGGTCGTCTCGACCATCGACTGCGGGAGCCGCAGCCGCCTGAAGGTGTCCAGGTATAGGATGTTGATGGAGCTGCCGCCGTCGATCAATGTCTTGGGGAGCCAGTAGTCTCCTACCTTGGGCTTGACCACCAGGGCGACTCGGCCTGGGTACACGATGCGTGGCGAGTGGTCCTGGCGGCTCCAGGTGATGAGCTGCTCCGACCAGTTGAGGAACTGGGGAATGTCCACCTGGGCCACCGCGTTGACAGCGATGGCACGGGCGATGACCTTCTTCTCGCTCTTCGTGTTGAAGCCTGTGAAGGTGTGGAGCGAGCCGGCCACACTGCCGAATTTTCCGCCGTTTGGCGGGTTGTTGTCAGGCTCTTCCCGCACTCGCCGTGCCTTCTCGATCTCCTTGAGAGAGTGGCAGTCGGCGGTCATGTGCGTGGCGGGCTTTCCTTCCCTGCTATGAAATGCACAAGGTTGGTTGAGGGCCACGGGGTCGAACCTTGGTTTCGCCTTGTAGTTGCCGCCGTCGCGGTGTTGCCCCCCGTCGCGGCGGAAGCTCTTGGGCTCGCGCTGCGCGTGCCCAACGTTGGCGACGAAGTCGACTCGCCCGTCACTGCGGCGCTTGCCGGTGAGGCGAGTTTTGCTGTAACGTAGGTCAGACCGTCGTCCGTTGTCGTTGCCGTTTGTGCGGCGTTGACCACCCGACTCGTCGTCGGTTTCCTGGTTTGGGTCTTCCTCCGCGTACCTTTTGGCGATCTCGAGGAGGTCCGGTATGTTGTCGAGTGTGCGGTATGCTCGCTTGAGCTTGGAGACCAAGGGCTCGTATCGGCACGAGGTCTTGAAGCAGTGGATCGCGGTGTCCGGGTGGATACCGGCCACGTTATACCATAGTTCTTGCCACCGTTGGATCCAGCTTCGGGTCGACTCGCGGGGTCCCTGGACGCATCGCTCCAGGTCCTCGATGGTGGTGGCGCGGGTGTAAGAATCCTCGAAGTGCCTGACGAAGGCATCGCGCATCTCTTCCCAGGAATCAATGCTATCCGGGGGAGAGTGTTGATCCACTGCCTGCACGCTCCCTCCCTCATCAGGGGGAGGTAGCGGGCGGCTAGCAGGTCGGTGTGGCCAGCGATACCCATCGCCATGAGGTAGGTGTCCAGCCACACGGACGGGTCGTACTTCTCTATTTCCTTCGGCGCTTTGAAGTTCGCCGGGTATTTTTCGCCACGGATCATTGGTCCGAAGCACCGGGGCCCGAGCCGGCTTAGCGACCCCATCGGCTCGCTGTCACGGCGATTGGTTAGGGTGTGTCGCAGGTCATCGGGCTGGCGTGCGCGCCAGCTTTGGTTGTTGATGATGTGGGTACGGGCGTCGACGGGCTGGCCATTGGCGGCGACGAAGGTGGTCGCTGGCCTGGGGTCGTTGGTGGAGAGTGCCGCGTTCGCGGGTCGGTGTTGGAGCTGTAGTGGTTTGGGTGGCGGGCAGTTAAGGGTGTTTGCCGCCAATGGACGGCCGCTTGAGGCCGCTCTACTGCCAGACAAACGCGAGTACATCCGACCATGTGAGTCGGCGCCTGCGTTTTGTTGCTCGACTGCCTTTGCGAGCAGGGCCTTGACGTACTGGATCTGGAGGGCGCTGTCACCGGTGGCCGTGATGTTGTCGGCCACTGCTCGGCCCGCCACGAGGTTGTCCATCGGGGTGGAGAACAGTGGTAGGCCATTCGCGTCTCGCTCCCTTGAGGGGACCATGATCCGCGGCTGGTCCCTGGGGGGTGCGCGGTTGGGTGGAGGTGGGGCGCCGTTCGCCGTTGACCCTAGCGGGGGCCGGGCGCTTCCTCCGGGTGGCGTGTTCTCGCAGATCGCGTGCTCGGCCGCGCGGGCCGGGTCGTTCTCGTCGTCGAAGTTCAGGGCACGCCCCTGGACGGTGGGGTTCAAGCGCGGCCTGATTCGCTGCGCGTGGCAAAGCGACAGCTCCTGCGCCGTCACCTGCTCGAGGCGAAATTTTTCGCGCTCGGCTTGCTCCTTGCGGACTGCCTTCGCTAGCTTTAGGCGGAGTTCCTCGACCTCTGTTGCCGTGGTGTTAGGGGGATCGGGGTGGAGAAGGGATCTTCCGGCGGATCGGTGCCGGTCGCCATGTAGGTCGCGGCATGGCGACCGGTCCCGTCGCGGAGGTCGGCAGAGTTTTCTGACCTAGAGTCGAAGTCGAAGATCCCAAGGATGGAGGGATCCTCGAAGTCTCCCACGTTGGAGACCTGGGTGATGGAGCTCGCGGGCGAAGCCGCGGTGATAGATCCGGCGAGTGACGCCGGGGTCGCCGAGTCGGCGTCGTCGTTGGGGGCTGCGTCTTCCGCGGCCGCGGTGTTTTCGGCCACGTCGTTGTGGGCCGAGTTGTACTCGGAGGCGAGGCGAGGGATCGTGCGTACCTGGCTCTCGGAGAGCCGGTCGCGTGGCGGCGACTCGCGGATGCGAGCCGAATCCTCCGAGACGATGACGTCGGTGATGCCGACGAAGAGGCTGATCATGCCGACCGGCAGGATCATGCTGTGCGTGACGGGTCGCGCCGCCGGGACATAGCTGATCGGCAAGATCTGGAGCATCTCGCCGATCGCTATCATGCGGCCGGTGGCGACCGACTCGTTGATGGGCAGATTGGATCTCGCCGCAGAACACCAGCTAGACCGGCCAGGCCCCACGGTGGGCGCCACTGTCGTGGGAATGACCACGGCAGACGTTGCAATCGGCAGCGAGTAGTAGAACGAAGGGCAAGGGCGGCCAGCCATCTGCGGTGCGAGATGAGGGCGGAGACACAGGGTTTTACCCAGGTTCGGCCCCCCGGAGGATAAAGACCTACTCCTGCTAGATTGTATTATGGTGGAAGTACAAAGGGGCGAGCTTGACGGCTAGGCGGCGAGTCGCTTGGGTGGATGATGGAACGTATCGTCTACACGCCCTGTAGGGAGGTTTATATAGACTCATCCCCCTAGGGTTTACATATCTTAACCGAATTGGTTAAGGTTTCGGTACTCGTTTAACCTAATCCGACTGGGCCTATCTACTCTCCTGGGCCTTCAGCTTCTAGTCGCTTAGATACACGCCAGGCCTCGATCCAGTCGTCGTCCTGTAGGCCCACTCGCCAGTCCTTGGATCAGTCGAAAACGTCCTGCTGGGTATACCCCGATAGGTATATCCCCATCGGGGAGCCCACCCTCCACCGCCGGTGGTGGTTGCTGACCAGACGCATCATCAGAAACACACCAGGCCCTGTTTGGGCCCAGCCGGGCCAGGCGAGGCCCGTAAAGTCTCTGACGCCATGTTGCTGCACCAGGACCGCTGTGCTGCCCACCTATCGCCGCCGTTGTTAGTAGCCGCATCACAGCAGCACCCTACCGTCGCCATCGACGTGTGTTGTGCTGCTAGTCCTGAGCTCACCAGCCCTCGCCGTCCGCTGTGTCGAGACATCAGCAGTCGCCATGGGGCCGTAAGCGCACCAGGCGTGGACCACCGTGCCGCCCAGGGCCCTGCCCAGCAGACCAGAGGAGGCCCATGTCGGCCCGCAGCCGCCAGATCTAGGGCGATCCCAGGCCAGCCGCCGCCACCAGCGACCTCCCCCACTACGCAGCCCTCCACGCCGCCGACCAGCCCAAAGCTCTGCCACCAGTGTCCGTCGCCACACCACCATGCCCCGCGCCAGCGTCGTGCCTCCGCTCGTCGTCGACGACCCGCTACGTCCACCACCGCGCGGAGAGGAGAGAAGATCCCACCTCCGCTGATGCCGACCGGAATTTGCCCATTAGCATGCCTTGGCGGCGACGAGGAGAAGGAAGGTAGGAGGGGGCGGACGGCGGGATTAGGGTTCCCCCCGTTCGCTCGCGGGAGCAACACGGGAGGGTCACTACTCTCCTATCTGCTATCAAACTGTCAATTGTTACTTACTTTCTTTTAGATAACGGAAGATAGAACCTCCCTACTCATCGTGAGATGTTACTAGCTACTACATATATGCTGACTACATCTAAATGAATCTTACACCATTTTAAAAACTGAAGACGGGTTTTACCTTCAGTGCTGTTAATATTTGTTGTCGCCGACTTGAAAGTACCAACTGAAGCTCCAGGACACCTTTTCTTCCCCTTATCTGAGGCAATACATAACTTCTGGAATGCAGAGCCATTTGTGTCCATTTCTCTAATCCTCTTGTGTCTCTGTTGCTCTCCTCTATGGGGACAACCACTGTTTCTGGTGGGTCAGCTGAATTTATGTCCATGTTAACGCTAGATAGTGTCGCCTTATAAGTTTTTTCGGAAGACGATAACCCCGGGCTCTGCATCAGTTGATGAACAGAGCCAAGTATCGCCTTACAAGTAACGCCAGAAGTTTCAGGCCTGCCGTTTTCCAAGACACTAGAGCACTCATTCAATGTTGAGCCATTTGCATCCATTTCTGCAACTGTCTTCCTTGTGGTTTCACCACTAAACTCCATGAGGGAAGCCAATACTTCTGATGGACCAGCTGCATTCCTGTCAATGTCCCCTTCACTAATTTCTAGTTTAACAAGCGCATCCTTGCAAGGACCACTTTGACCTTTTAGGTAAACCACTCCAGCATGTTGATTCTGAAGGTACTGGTTGAATGATGCTGGAACTCTATACATAGTATCAACAAGAAAAAAAACATGCAATGTCTTGTTAAATTTCTGGAATACAGACAAGTATCTGTAACAATGTGAGCTAAATGTGCAATATGATCACAACTCGGAGACAAAGCTATCAAGCATAGTATATGACATGTCATGTGACAGACTAGAAGGCGCCAATCTTCCTAGGTAGTAAAACAAGCCTGAAATCACTTCTTAAATGATGAACTGTGTAGTAATGAAGCATTTCCAGAATAACGATATAACATTTTTTTCATTGACCAGATAGCACAGGAATGCATTTCATAAATGGGATATTGATAAATGATGCTTCCTTCAATTAAACCATGTAATAACAAACACAGTGATATCCATATACAAAACTTCCTATTTTTTGTATCGTATATCATCATCCTCAAGAAAGTATTTAACAGATCACATTACTAGTACAATCTACTTAACATTAAGGTTTAAGTGAATTGAGAAAAGGGTGAAATTCACTAAAATTTGGTCCCTGTACTTTCGAATTTGTCAATATTATATAGGGTGAAGTTATGTGGACCAAGGATATCACCATAACACAGGGCAAGGGAAAAGATGCTGCTGCTGGAGAAGAGATACAATAGGAAGTTCCTCTTCATGAAGGAATTAAAGAGACAATCCCAAGAAAACCGTGACCTTGTTAATTCTTGGGGCAGCAAAGCTCCTAATTTGTTCTTCTGAGTTCGGGCATCGTTTGAACAAAATATGAGTTACCTTCACAACTAGTTGTCTCTTTGTTCTCTTCATCTCTTGCTAATGCACAAAATCACGTATATGTTGATGTTGCAAGCTTATTAAAGCAACAATGGACAGATAAAATACCAACTATTCACACAAAACATCAGTTGTGAATTTATCTCTATGGAACTCTCAAAAAGTAAACTGCTATTGGTTGTGCAACCTTAATTATGGCTTAGTTGAGCAACTAATATCTCTGCCGACAACTTGGGATTAAAGTATTGATATATGTGAATGGACAACGTTGTTTTGACGAGGGATAAAAAGAAATCACACCATACCATATTATGTGCCCCTTAAGATGTTAATTAACATTTAAACCATATACTGGACTATCAGAGCGCATTTCTGTATGTAAGTAGTAAGCACTAAGCTAAGCAGAGAAAGCTCCTGCCCAGATAAATGAAACACACAAAATACCGTTCTTAACCCTGACAGAAGCAGTGTAACTGCGTAAGCATAGGCAATGACGTGCTAGCTTGATCAAGATTAGTTCTTCCACCCCCATCAAGGACAGCTGAACTAACAAAGTTTGCCAAAAAATACTAAGGGCCTATTTGATTGACAGGGTTCCAAAAACATTGGACCTGGATGTCATGGCATGTTCAATCCTAGAAAAATTGTAAATAAGAGTGTCCATGAGGTCGTACTCAATGGATATTTTCCTTTGGAATTGTATGCAAATTACATATCTTTTCTTTGAGCTCTTATCTTGCAGGTCTATAGGAAAAAATCCGAAGAGGTAGAAACCTGAAAAGATCCTACCGATATTCTCGAAGGGCTTATTTTATTTGCATTATTCCAAAAACGCAGGAATATGAAAAAAGCATACTAGTAGGGTTGGAATCTCATGTCCACTTGAATCCCAGAAGATTTAAATTGGACCAGAGTTTTATCTGATTACACCCTAGCAAAAAGAAAAGGATTATTTTAAGAGGCTTGAAGCAATGGAAATTTTCTTATGAAATATAGCACAATAGAATCCTTAGAAAAACTTCCTATGGAATGCAATCCTGAGATCGTTGATACTCTGCATCTTCACGGAGAATTCAATTTCATCGGGTCCATGCCGGAGACAGCGGGGAAGCCATGCTACACCATTCGTGCATGTTGCTATTTATGCGACAAGGAATTTCTCCACCTTAGGACATTTGAGTCAATGCTGCCACGGACCTTCAAACAACTTGATAGGAAAAATTCCTAAATCTTCCAAAATTTCTATGAAAAAAATCATTTAAACCAAAGAGGCCCCGACATTCAAAGCAAAAAAAACACGCTATCAAATGTACATCAAAGGAGGAGATTCCCCTGCCACTTAAGGGAATCACGTTATTCCACCTCCTGCTTCCAAAGGCATAACCAGCTTAGAATCTTTCAAATAACACATACTACCTCTATCATGGATCCTTTTCAGGATGGAGGGGGTAGAAGATTCACAAAACACAATAAGAAAACATCCATCTCACATTTGGCGTCAGATACACAACCAAAAGCAAGCACTCCATACACCAGACTATCAGAGAGACAACACATTGTGGCTTGTACTGATATATGGAAAAAAATACTCCCTCCGACCCATATTAGTTGACTCCAATTTGGATGTATCTAGACAAGTTTTTGTGATAGATACATCCAAATTGAAGTCAACTAATATGGGTCGGAGGGAGTACTTAGAAAAGATATACGAAATGAGCAGTTGAGCATGGGACCAACATCGGACAGGGATAAACATACACATGGAAACTTCAGTCGATGATAGAAAAATCAAGGAAGGAAAGAACACCCTGGCGAATTGCTGCCCGAACTTGCCGCTCTCCACCTCCTTCTCCTTCCCCTTCTCCATGTCTTTCTCCTTACCCTCAGGCCTTATCCATATCCTTCGTCGCGGCCACGGCGGCCGCCGTATCCCTGGTCTCTTCTTGCCACATGCGCCCCATCATGGCCAACTAAGCTCTCTTCTTCTCCCACCTACCCCTCTGCTCTACTCTCGGGAGGATGCTGCCGAGGTTTCTAAGATTTAGTTACCAGTGGAGTCGCGGAGTGAGGCGAGGCTGCCTCCTTTCTTGGCACTCAGTGGTATCATCTGTCCTTTGACTCCTAGGGTCAACACTGGGGACGAAATGGTCAATGTCTTTTCACAGAACAGGAAACATGCCTCGGTGGTTTTTATCAAGAGGTCGAAGAAAATTCAGGAATCACATAGCTGGGCTGAGCTATTCCATTCTTTGAATCAAACAAGAAAAAGATACGAAGAACTTGTGAATTGTCTGATCAATCCATTTTTAAAACTAAACATCTTATGAAATAAAATCATGCTCTCACTTACTCTAAACACCTCTGGATGTTTCTTTAGAAAAGGTTCTGTCTGGAATTCTACATGGAGTAGGAAAGAGATATCGACGCTCTCCCATATTGTGCTAATTTCACTATGATATAAAGTCAAACAAAACCATGTGGCTAAAATAGTGTTATTCCTTCAAGGTAAATAAAAGGATTACCATTCGACCTCCAGTGGACTCATAGCATAGTGCATGTAACATATATAAAAATAAGAAATAAGATTTTCAACGGAAACCAATACAATGACCAATAACTAATATGCATTGTACATATACAGCAGCGATAGAATGGCAGGAAGCCTGTAACAATATTTTTGCACTGATACAACAGGATAAAAACCAGTTGTCCAACAATTCAATAAAATAAAAACCATGTTTATCAGGGAGTCACTTATTTTGTTTCAAATATCTCTTAGCATCTGCACATTTTCCCACTATTGACTACCAGAGCCCAGGTCAATATGGAATTGCAGCCCTGTCACTAGTTTTTACAATCTAGGATGTACAGACTTAGTGCGGCGCTAGCCCTGTAGATGTGCACTTTTATGTTGTCCTCTGAGAAGAGCTCGAAGACACAGACGTCAAAATTCTCCAGATGATTACCCCGTGAAAAGTTGCCCCATCCCTTACTGAAACCACCAGCAGAACGCTTGCTGCAATAGACATAGGTAACTTCCCAGGCCTTTCCAAGTGGATCCCAGAGTGTCAAATTCTTGTCAGTGTGGGGAAGATAGTCCCTGACAAATTCACCTGGAATAATCTGCAAGACAAGAAAGTACTTCAGGAAAACGATTATCTATAGTACAATGGTACTTCCATCTTGCATGTTATATTCTGGGATACTTGTTGTTTACACAATACATTTACAAGTGGTGAATTTTTTTGATGATGACGAGTCCGGAACCTGGTAACAGTAAAAATAAGGAATCAAGCAAGCATACAATTATGCGGAATTAGTAATCATTAATCAAATGAAAGAGTCTGAAACATATTTTGAGGAGAAAATAAAATACTCCCATATTTATCAAACAACCTCATTCTCTAGTATATTCACACAAGTACCTTGGATCTTTAAACTCTTGCACAACAATAAGCATATAGTTAGTTACTTGAGTTATTTTATCATGAATGGTAACTCCATGGACAAAAACTAGATTAGTTAATGATGCAATCAGATATCGAGAACAATGAACTGGCTCATAATTTTCTGAAGGAAAATCGTCAAGGAAATTATGTAAGACTGAGCCAAAACAGAAAAAGGAAATTGTGAGAAACAATCATGTTCGACATGTGTACTAGGGAATCATGTACATTCATAAATAAAAAAGGGACAATTTTAAGCTCTATATAAGTAGTAAGGTATGGGGGAAACTAATAGTACCATAAAAAATGTCTTGTAGACATTAGAGTCCTTCATTATTTGCAGAGTTATAGGGTTCTTGGATTTATATTGCTTTGCCTTTTGAAGAGCATAGTTCTTCTTTTCTTCACTTACTGGCAGCCTTCCCGATATTACTTCTGGTTGTCTTTGGACTTTCACAATAGCTGGAAAGTGCAATTTAATTGAATTACTTACACATCTTAATAAACATATGTGGCAGAAAACTTTCTCATAACAAAGGCATACAAGGTATGGATAACGTACTCTTGCCACATTCATCCGCACTCTTAAAAAATCTGAACATCGATGATGACTTTGAAGAATCTTTGCGAGGGACAATTTCTTGTAACATGCGGTTTGAGGTATCAGAATCTGTGACATGAAGAGTGAGCTTAGAGGGAAATCGTATGAACCCTTAAGGATTTTCAACATGTACTTGGTGAAACAATAATTGTCAAAAGTCAAAACCAGTATAAGTATAATAATATAATCCACATCTAACCTAGTGCTTAGAGAAGGATCTGTTTTAGCATTTACTACAATGTATTGAAAAATTTCATGCGTTTTCTCAAAAAAATAGTCGAACATGCACTCTAAATAATCTTATCAATTTGTATCTCTAATAGTTTAAATAAATTATGCCAATCACTTGTCACCAACTACTATCCATATCATTTTTATAAGAACTTAATTATGATTAAGTCCAGATAAATAGTAGTTTTTTAATAACAAGGGTTTTACCTTCCGTGTTGTTAAGGCTTGTTGACTGGTAACCAACTAAAACTCTAGGCCCTACTACCCTTTTACTTTTTGTTCCATTATTCTCATCTTGAGGGGTAGCCAATTTTTCATTGTCCTCTTCATCACTTTCCGTTATACAAACCAGAGCATTGGATGGCTTAGCATGAAAAGCTGATGGCTTCTAATTACACATTCCATCAAATACCACCACTGAGAATTGTGAGCGTCCATCATAAGAGAAGGTTAAAATGTGTCCTGACTCTATGAAATGATCCATAACAAATTGCTTTCACCCATGTCCAAGGAACAACCCTTTTGTGTCTGAAGCAAGCTCTGCAGGCCATGTGCTGCCACTTTGACCTTTTAGGTAAACCAGTTTCGTTGGCTGATTTTGAAGGTACTCACTAAATGATGGTGGAATTTCTACAATACATAATAGGAAAAAATGTTGGAATTATGCCCTAGAGGCAATAATAAAGATGTTATTATTATAATTCTTGTTCATGATAAAGTTTATATTCCATGCTAGAATTGTATTAAGCGGAAACATTAATACTTGTGTGGTTTGTGAACAACATTGTGTCCCTAGTACGCCTCTATGGACTAGATCATTGATCAATGATGGTTAAGGTTTCCTAACCATAGACATGAGTTGTCAATTGATAATGAGATCATATCATTGGGAGAATGATATGATGGACAGACCCAAACTAAGCGAAGCAATTAGATCGTGTCATCGTGTTCGTCTTTGCAAAGCTTTTCTTATGTCAAATATTGTATTCCTTATATTCTGGGATACTTGTTGTTTACACAATACATTTACAAGTGGTGATTTTTTTTGATGATAACGTGTCCGGAAACTGGTAACAGTAAAAATAAGGAATCAAGCAAGCATACAATTATGCGGAATCAGTAATCATTAGTCAAATGAAAGAGTCTAAAACATAAATCTTTCCATATTACAATCGCGGGATTTACCATTTCCATATTTTGAGGAGAAAATAAAATACTCCCATATTTATCGCACAACGTCATTCTCTAGTATATTCACACAAGTATCTTGGATCTTTAAACTCTTGCAAAGCAATAAGCATATAGTTAATTACTTGAGTTATTTTATCATGAATGGTAATTCCATGGACAAAAACCAGTATTAGTTAATGATGCAAACGGATGTCGAGAACAATGAAATGGCTCATAATTTTCTGAAGAAAAATCGTCAAGGACATTTTGTAACACTGAGCCAAAACAGAAAAAGGAAATTCTGAGAAATAATCATGTTCGACGTGTGTACTAAGGAATCATGTACATTCGTAAATAAAAAGGGACAGCTTTAAGCTCTATATAAGTAGTAAGGTATGGGGGGAAAGTAACAGTACCATGAAAAATGTCTTGTAGACATTAGAGTCCTTCATTATTTCTAGAGTAATAGGGTTCTTAGATTTATATTGCTTTGCCTTTTGAAGAGCGTAGTTCTTCTTTTCTTCACTTACTGACGGTCTTCCCGACATTACTTCTGGTTCTCTTTGGACTTTCACGACAGCTGGAAAGTGCAATTTAATTGAATTACTCACACCTCATAATAAACATATGTGATAGAAAATTTTCTCATAACAAAGGAGTACAGGGGATGGATAACGTACTCTTGCCACATTCATCCACACCCTTAAAAAATCTGAACATCGATGATGACTTTGAAGAATCTTTGCGAGGGACAATTTCTTGTAACACGGGGTTTGAGGTATCAGAATCTGTGACATGAAGAGTAAGCTTAGAGGGAAATCGTATAAACCCTTAAGGATTTTCAACATGTATTAGGTGAAACAATAATTGTCAAAAGTCAAAACCAGTATAAGGATAATAATATAATCCACATCTAACCTAGTGCTTAGAGAGGATCTCTTCTAGCATTTACTACAATGTATTGAAAAAATCCATGCATTTTCTCGAAAAATAGTCAAACATGCACTCTAAATAATCTTATCGGTGTGTATCTCTAACAGTTTAAATAAATTGTGCTGATCACATGTCACCAACTACTATCCATATCGTTTTTATAAGAACTCAATTATGATTAAATCAGATAAATAGCAGTTTTTTTAATAGCAAGGGTTTTACCTTCCGTGTTGTTAAGGCTTGTTGATTGGTAACCAACTAAAACTCTAGGCCCTACTGCCCTCTTACTTTTTCTTCCATTATTCTCCTCTAGAGGGGTAGCCAATTTTTCATTGTCCTCTTCATCACTTTCCGTTATAGAAACTAGAGCATTAGAAGGCTTAGCATAAAAAGCTGATGGCTTCTCAATACACATTCCATCAAATACCACCACTGAGAATTGTGAGCGTCCATCATAAGAGAAGGTTAAAATGTCTCCTGACTCTAGGGAATGATCCATAACAAATTGCTTCCACCCATGTCCAAAGAACAACCCTTCTGTGTCTGAAGCAAGCTCTGCAGTCCATGTGCTGCCACTTTGACCTTTTAGGTAAACCAGTTCTGTTGGCTGATTCTGAAGGTACTGACAAAATGATGGTGGAATTCTCTACAATACATAATAGGGAAAAAACATGTTATAAAAATTCCTGGAAATATAAAATGTACTGATAACATGTGGGTATATATGACTAACAAAAGTGAATTACTTAAAAAAACTATAAGAAGTAAAAAACCCTAAAAATAATAACCAATAAATTTTCATAATTATATTCTTTGAATTCCACAGAATTCAGATACTCCCAACATAATGTGCATTAACTAAACAAAGTTGTTACGACATCTAAATGTTGCTTGTTCCATGCAATGTACACTAATGCATTTTACAAATAGTATATTAGTAAATGATTTTGACATTTATCAAACCATGTAATAATGCACATCGACTAATATCCATATACACAACTTTGTATTTGGGAAGATGGATCATTGGTAGTACAATCTACTTAATGTTAACACGCAAGCGAATTCCAAAAAGGGTAAAAATTACTGCTGGTCATGACCTTGATGCTCGACTTGGTCCACCTAAATTGGTTAAACCCCTTATTTAACCACTATTGAGATCATCTCGGTTAATGTCACGTGCATTCGCACTGGCAGGCTGCCTTTTTCTTTGAAGCCAGTATCCCGAGATATCCAAGTTACATTAACTATACCGAGGTGTGCCCATTATGATTTGTGCCTATGATCTAATAAATGTTGCCTGAGTTTCAAATATAGAAGACAAAACATGTAATGTACACACCCGCTTTTATCCTGTTTATGCATGAAAGCACATATCAAATGATGCTGCAAACATATTAAGGTAAAACTTGAAGGAGAAATGTCATCTATATATTCAAACAAATTAACATAAAGTCTATAATTATGTCAACCAAAATCACACAGTAACCCACTTTTGGTTGTGCCATCTTAATTTCGGTAATACTGTTACAACAATCTAAGGATGTTATGCAAATGAATAATATATTTTTTGGAGCATTCTATCATATATTAGACTAATAAAGCACATTCATGTACACGTAGTAAGAAGATCTAACTTCAACCAGTTAACTGAAACAAGCAAGACAAACAAATAGAACAAACATTCCTAACCCTGATAATTAGCTACGGTAAACCAAATGAAAGCCGATAATAGTGTAGGCATGGTTGAGTACAAACCTTCAGAACTATCAAACATTGTTGAATGAACTGGTGCAAGAAAAATAATTTTTTTTTAACATGAAGCACAAGGATTCAAAACCCCAAGACTAGACGGATACTGCAGTCATGCAGCTAACAAAAATACTTGCAAAGATTTGGAGTATAACATTTATTTGGAATTAGTAAGAATAAAATTGGGGTTCCCGTTTTTGGTATGGATTCATCTGTTCAAGATGATTCAGAAATAGCCTTGGTCAGTAATCCTGCAGTACCCTTGTCACCATATAGACAAGGTGGCCAGAAAACTAAAACTGAACTGAATTTCTTTGAACTACCAACAGCTGACAGTGAACAGAAATTAGTGCTACAAATGTAATTCCCATCTACTCCCTCCGTTTCAAAATATAGGATGTTTTAGCTTTATGAAGCAAATGTATCTAGACTATTTTTAATATATAGGTTTACTCATGTTTAGAATGAATCTACACACTAAAACAAGTCTAGATACATTTTCTTCAGAAATCTAAAACATCTTATATTTTGAAACGGAGGGAGTACCAACCAACAACGTGCAACAACCTGCAACGAGCAGGAATACACATTCATCGCACTAAGATCTGGTTTCAAGGAAGACCGTGTTCCATTCCTCTCTCCAGCTTCTACTAGTACTAGTACAAGCCTACAAGAAAATACATCTATCTCTAACCCTTAGATTAGTCCACCTGATCAGGCATACAAAAACTTCCCATCAAAAAGCGTTTTCTCGTCCCATACCGAGGGCTATTGCTGAGACTCAAGATGTCACCCAGATCCAGATATGGGGCGGATGAGCACACGTTCAAAATCAGAATATACATGTATAGACAAATCAAAATCTAATGGACAGAAACATACACATATGAATGAACATCGCCAGAAGAAAGAATTTTATAACATAGTAAGATCCAGAAACCCTCACCAGTCGCTCCCCGGATTCAGGGGCCAAGAACAGCCTGCAGAACTGCTGCCGGGATTTCTTGCGTTCCCGACCCTTCCTCTCTCCATCCCCCTTCCTCTTCCCGTTGCTCCTCCCCGCCATGGCCATGGCCGCCCTGCTTCCCTGCTCCTTGCGCCCTGCCATTTCCCCAACCTTTCTCGACGGCGCTAGGCTAGAGGTATACAGCAAAGGATGGCCGGAGAACAGATCGTTTCTTGCGGGGAGAGGGGGAGAGAGGGAGAGAGGGAGGGAAGAGAAGACGTCGTCGAGGTTTAAACCCCCGTGGCTGTAGGGGAGAGAGTCTGGCTCTCGCTGGGACACAGCTGTACTTCTCTTTGACAGTATCTATTGTCTTTATGATGCTCCAGTAAATACACAGCTCTGCTTCTGTCTTTGGCTCATGCCCCCAAATAGTCATGTCGACACGTACCTATGTATCCACATTTTTTGATACGTGTCGGAACGTTTGGTCCGTGTACCACCGGCACTTTTATTTTCTACTCCTACTACTTTCTCTGGTCTATATTAATGTTTTTAAATTTATCTAGATATATATGTATTTAATTAAATATTTAGACTAGATACATCTATATTTAAACAGAGTTAAAGTCATTAATATTGAAACAGACGCGAACGGTGACAATATTGTATTTGTCCTTTGACTCCACAATCTCTGGGTTTTAGCCTCTCCAATGATCTTGTACAAGAAAATGGGGATACCATAGATCACAGATGCATGTCTGTCACGTTTTTTCCTTGCAGAGATAGCGTCGTGCTTCTGCATTTAATAATTGACAATCTGGCCAAGATATGGCGGTGTGAACTGGTTGCAAAAGTGACGATCGGCAGTTTTTGCCCTGCATTTAAGTGGAAAAGGCTGCCTACATTTAATTAATTGAATTAAATTTTGAGTGTATTTCAGGCGTAGGAGTAGGATGATCGTGACCTTACGGTGTGGACGGATAGTTTAGTTTAAATTGAACTAGATGGCTCGTGTTGCCGCATCTGCCAAATTTGATAATCTTTTTCTTTTATAAAATTCCGCCAATCTAATCAACAGCGGAAAAATCTAAAGGTAATAAAATTATAAATGAGTCTTTTGGACCATCTAGCGACGACTAAAGGTACTAGCACGAACCGAACGCGACCGCCGGCCTCGTCCTCCATCACCGGAGCCGGCAAATCTTGTCATAGTAGACACACGGTGTCGTGCTAAGGGCATCTCCACCGACACGACCCAAAATACCGATCCAAATGGTTTGTTTCTATCCGTTTGGATCGGGCCGCGAACCATTTTTGGTCATGGTATGGCTTGTCCGACCAACCGCGACGAGTGGCGCAACCCATTTATCCGTGCTTGGCCAACAGGGCCACGCCGGATTTTCTTTTAAAATTTAAACAGAGACAATACGCGTTGAAACTGGAAAAGTTCATACATATTCATATATAATTTACATTCAAATTATGAAATACGAAACTTAAACTAGCCCTAGCCTTAGCCCTAGCTATTGATCTTCGCGCGTTGGCATCTTCGCGTCCATCTAGGGGTCGAGGTCGATGTACTCCGGCGACGTCCGGATGTTGGCCGGTGGCAGGGCCGGAGCGGGCGCGGGCGGGTCGATCACCTGCCCAGGTCATGCAGCCGGCGGCGCCATGAGGAGGTGGAGGTGCGCCAGCTCCATCCCCTCCTCTAACATGATCGGTGTCGCCCACCCCGGCAGCGGCAGCGCTGGAGGCAGTTGCGCGTTCGCCTGCGCCACCGGGCCAGTGAGTTGGATGGCCTCTTGGTAGCCGCCACACAAGGCGTCCTCGTCTTGCACGCTGACTGCAATGGTCTGCTCGGTGAAGGTGTCCTCGTTGTAGCCCCACGCGAGGAGCTCCTTGTACTCCAGGGACAGGTGCACAGTGGTGGCTACGACTGCGTCCACCTCCTCCTCCTCCTTGGCGACAATGTCGTCGTCGTTGCTGCCTAGCGCGTCGTCTGAGTGGTTGACGGCGTCGTCTTTGGGGTTTAAGGTGGGGACGTCATAGATCTCCCACGGCTAGAACTCGCCACGAAATTTGCTCGCGTGCCGCGTTGTGTGCTCCCCGGCCAGGAATTCTTTCCATCTCCGGTAGTCGCGCTCCCACTGGAGGTTGCGGATGTGGCGGCGGATCTCCTCCTCCAACACATTGTAGGGTTCGCAGCATAGAAAACAAAAATTTTCCTACGATGGGAACTATGTACCAAGATCTATCTACTAGATACAAACAACGGGCGGATGTATATCCGTAGAGAACATACCCTTGAAGATCGACAAAGCTTAACGAGTTCAACTCGTGGTTGATGTAGATGATCTCTTGCCGATCTCAAGATCGAGAGGGAGTCCTAGCGCCGCAAAGCAGCAGCGCATCCGTGCTCGCACACATGTACAAGACACCGGGCAACCTCCTCCTCCTCGCTCCAGCGATGCAGCGGAAGCACAACCCTTTCTTGCCGAATAGCCACCGGGAACATGTATCTCGCTAGTCCGAGACCATGGGGAATAAATTCTAGAGGGGGAGAGAGATCCTTCACGAGGAGGTGTGTGAGACAAGTGAGAGGAGGGGCTCCTTTTATAGGAGGAGGGGGGGCACCCAAGGGGGTGGCCGCCGGCCATGGGGCTTCCCCCTCCCCTCCTTCATTCATGTGGGTGGACACTCCACTCACAAAATGACCCTTCAATTTTCTCCACTCAAAAGTCCACTCAACTTCCCATTAAATTTCCACCAAATTTAATGCAAACTCTCATTAAATAAAACTCTTTTATTTTATTCAGAATTTTGTCAATTACTTTAATGACAAACATTCACAAATAACCCCTTGCTAGAATTCCATTTCACATGCATAACCACTTTATGCAATTTCACCCGAAAACTTGTTTCGGTATCTAGTGAAATAAATTCCTGCGCTTGTTTATTCTTTCGGCATGAAACATTTGCTCCAACTGGATGCCAGTGTCCCTTAAGTGTGTCACCCTACGGTTCGCGAATAATACGGACATGATCGAGACCCTTCTCCGATCAATAATCAGTAGCATGACCTAGAGATCCATACTGACTCCCACACATTCAACGATGACTTTTCCTGTGATCGTCGGAACCTTTTACGCTTGTATCTTAATCCCTTGTTTCACGATATATTACATGTCCGAGATTCGATCATCGGTATCTCCATACCTAGTTTGATCTCGTTACTGACATGCAATCTTTTCTCGTTCCCGTGATATAACATTTTAGTGATCAAATCACTTGCTTGCAAGCTAACCAATGTGATATCACCGAGAGGGCCCAGAGCATATCTATCCGTCATCGGGATGAACAAATTCCACTCTTGATCCATGATTCTCAACATAACACTTTAGTAGCTTTGGAGCCATCTTTATAATCACCCAGTTACGGAGTGACGTTTGATGTCAACAAGAAACTCTTCCGGTGTTAGTGATTGGCATGATCTCATGGTCTAAGGATTAGGATTACTTCGTAGTTTGTTTATAGCAATATAAACTCAATGACTTTGATTGTAATGCTATACTTCGGATGAATGTTCATCACACCATTATAGTAATGTTGTGATCTCGTTATTAACAACATCCAATGTCTATGATCAGGAAACCGTGATCATCTTGTTAATCAACGAACTAGTTCATGAGAGAGGCATAACTAGGAACTTTCTGTTTGTTTATTAAACACACATGTATTAACGTTTCCGTATTAATACAATTATAGCATGCAAAATAAACATCTATCATATACTTGGAATACACATAATAAACATTTTATTATTGCCTCTCAGGGCATATTCCCTTCAGTCTCCCACTTGCACTAGAGACAATAATCTAGTTACATTGTGATGTATCTAACACCCATGGAGTTCTGGTGTAGATCATGTTTTGCTCTAGGGAGAGTTTTAGTCAACGTATCTGCTACATTGAGATCCGTATGTACTTTACAAATCTTTATATCTCCATCCTTGACATGCTCGCGGATGGAGTGAAACCGGCGCTTAATATGCTTGGAATGCTTGTGAGACCTTGGCTCTTTGGCATTGGCAATGGAACCATTGTTGTCACAATAGATCACCATTGGGTCCAACGCGTTTGCAACCACACCTAGTTCGGATATGAACTCCTTCATCCAAACTGCTTCCTGAGCCGCTTCTGAAGCAGCAACATATTCGGCCTCCGTTGTTGATCCCGCCACCACAGGTTGTTTGGAGCTCCTCCAACTAATCGCTCCGCCATTCATGAGAAATACGTATCCGGATTGAGACTTAGAGTCATCCGGATCGGTGTCAAAGCTAGCATCGACATAACACTTAGCGACGAGCTCTTCTTCACCTCCGTATACAAGAAACATATCCTTAGTTCTTCGCAAGTACTTAAGGATATTCTTGACCGCTTTCCAGTGTTCTGAACCTGGATCCGATTGGTACCTACTAGTCAAACTAATAGCATGTGCCACATCCGGTCTTGTACATAGCATGGCGTACATTATAGAGCCTATGGCTGAAGCATAGGGGACCTTGTCCATTATCTCTCTTTCTTCCGCCGAAGCCGGACTTTGAGTCTTACTCAATGTCGTGCCTTGTGTCTGTAGGGTTTCGTAGCATGGAAAACAAAAATTTTCTACCGCATACAAACAAACAAGCCAAGATCTATCTACTAGATTGTAGCAACGAGTCGATGGAATAACTCACCCTCGAAGATTCCAAAGTGTTTAACGAGAGCAGATTCTCGTGGGTGATGTAGTCGTACTCTTTCCGATCTCAAGATCGCGTAGACGATCCTTCCGGCGCTGCGTTCCGGCAGCGCTCCCGCAGTCGGTCACACGTTCGGTACTCGACGAAGACCTTCCTCTCCCTTGTTCCAGCAGGCAGCAGAGGTTGTAGCACTCTCCTCGCGATTCCGGCAGCACAACGGCGTGGTGCCGGAAGTAGAGGGGAGATCCCGCAGGGCTTCGCCTTAAGCCGGAGCGAGTATGGTGGAGTATGAGAGAGCTTTAGTGGTATAGGGTTTAGACACACCAATTAGAAGGCTCTAAACCGAAGGCTAGGGCAATTAGAAGCTCTAAACCAAAACGGCTCTAAATCGGAGGTTGTGGCTAGGGTTTAGATTTAGAGGATAGGAACTTGTGTGTACTAGGAGGGGCAGCCCTGCCCCTCCCTTTATAGGTGGGAGGGCCGGCGGCCAAGGGGAGGGAGTGGAGTCCCTCCCCAACTCGGATTGGGTGGGGCGCCGGCTTGGGGAGGAGGACTCCCTCCCCAACTCGGTTTCCTCTTCTCCTCCTCTTTCCACTTTCCAAAACATGCCGTTTGACTTTCAAACAAGCCGTTTGACTTTTCAATTTAGGATTTAAATAAACCCTTTATTTTGGACAGGAAAGACACCTAGTACATGATGCAATCATTCCAACTTACAATGACACATTCATGTACCCTCCCCCCCCGGATGCCGGACATTCCGGGACCTTCTAGAATGTTCCCGATGAAAACACCGGAACCATTCCCCAACTCCGAAACGGGACTTTCCTTATATGAATCTTATTCTCCGGACCATTCCGGATCTCCTCGTGATATCCCGGATCCCATCCGAGACTCCGAACAACATTCGGTCTCTTTCTCATCATTCCATAACTACTCAAACAACGTCGAATCCTTAAGTGTGTCTCCCTACGGTTCGTGAATTATGCGGACATGATCGAGACACTTCTCCGAACAATAACCAATAGAGGAATCTGGAAATTCATATGGCTCCCACATATTTCTACGATTACTTTGCGATCGAATGAACCACTTACATACGATATCAATTTCCCTTTGTCTCACGATAGTTTACTTATCCGAGGTTATGATCGTCGGTATCTCTGCATACCTAGTTCAACCTCGTTACTGATAAGTACTCTTTTCTCGTTCCCGTGATATGTGATCCCTTGTGAGCCAGTCACATGCTTGCAAGCTAATTGGATGACATTTCACCGAGAGGGCCCAGAGTATATCTGTCCGTCATATGGATGGACAAATCCCACTCTTGATCCATGTGTTTCAACCAATACTTTCTGAACACTCAATGACACCTTTATAGCCACCCAGTTACGGTGTGGTGTTTGATGTCATCAAAGAATCCATCCGGCAAAGGTGATATGCATGATCTCATGGTCGAAGGAATTAGATAACTATGTATCAGAAAGCATATAGCAATTGAACTATTAAAATGACTTGATCTTTATGCTATGCTTATCTATAGGAGTATGTCCACCATATCATTCTCCTAACGATATGATCTTGTTGTTAATAACATCTCAATGTTCATGATAGGGAAACCACAATCATCTATTAACCAACAAGCTAGTATTATACAGAGGCTTTACTAGGGACTTCAAAATAAGTTTACAAATCACACAAGTATTAATGTTTCCTTGTTAATACTATTATAGCATGAATGTAAACATTTATCATAAACACAAAGATATAATAATAACTACATTTATTATTGCCTCTAGGGCATATCTCCAACAGTCTCCCACTTGCACTAGAGTCATCTAATCTAGATTACATGGTAATATACCGAACACCCATGGCAGTTTGGTGTTGGTCATGTTTTGCCCTCGGGAGAGGTTTAGTCAACGGATCCGCCACATTCAGATCTGTGTGTACTTTGCAAATCTTTATATCCCCATCTTGGATATGTTCTCGAATAGCGTGAAAACATAGCTTGATGTGCTTCAGCTTCTTGTGTGACCTTGGTTCTTGCGCATTGGCTATGGCACCCATGTTATCACAGTAGATAGACATTGGGTCCAGCGCACTAGGAACCACACCCAGCTCTGTAATGAACTCTTTCGTCCATATCGCTTCTTGTGAAGCCTCCGAAGCAGCCATGTATTCCGATTCAGTTGAAGATCTCGCCACAACGCTTTGCTTTGCACTCCTCCAGCTAACTGCTGCACCATTCAAAATAAATACGTATCCAGATTGTGATTTAGAATCATCCGGATCGGTGTTCCAACTAGCATCGGTGTAACCATTGACAACGAGCTGTTCATCACCTCCATAAGAAAGAACCATATCCTTAGTTCTTCTCAAGTACTTAAGGATGTTTTTGACCGCTGTCCAATGATCCACTCCTGGATCACTTTGATATCTGCTAGTCAAACTAATAGCATATGCAATGTCGGGTCTAGTACATAGCATGGCATACATTAGAGATCCTATGGTTGAGGCATAGGGAGTCTTACTCATCCTTTCTCTATCTTCTGCCGATGTCGGACTCTGAGTTTTACTCAAGGTCGTATTGGGCAACATGGGTAAGAACCCTTTCTTGCTATCTTCCATTCCAAACCTCTTTAGAACTTTGTCCAAATATGTACTTTGTGACAATGATATTTGGCGTTTTGATCTATCTCTATAAATCTTTATGCCTAATATGTAAGCTGCTTCGCCAAGATCCTTCATTGAAAAACTATTATTCAAATATTCCTTGACACTATTAAGAAGGTCTACATCATTCCCAATCAACAATATGTCATCCACATATAGTATTAAGAATGCTACAGAGCTCCCACTAACTTTCTTGTAAATACAAGCTTCTCCATAAGTTTGTATAAAACCAAAACTTTTGATCACCTTATCAAAACGTTGATTCCAACTTCGGGATGCTTGCTTCAATCCATAGATGGACCATTGAAGTTTGCATACCTTGTTAGCATCTTCAGGATCGACAAAACCTTTGGGTTGCATCATATACAACTCTTCATCAATGTCACCATTGAGGAATGTTGTTTTGACATCCATCTGCCATATCTCATAATCGTAATATGCAGCGATTGCTAACATAATCCTCACAGACTTTAGCTTCGCTACTGGTGAGAAAGTGTCATCGTAGTCAACTCCTTGAATTTGTCGAAACCCTTTTGCGACAAGTCGAGCTTTATAGACAGTAACATTACCATCAGCATCTGTTTTCTTCTTGAAGATCCATTTGTTCTCGACAGCCTTCCGGCCATCCGGTAAGTCCACCAAAGTCCATACTTGGTTTTCGTACATGGATCCAATCTCGGATTTCATGGCTTCTTGCCTTTTATTGGAATCTGGGCTCATTATTGCTTCCTCATATGTCTCAGGGTCATCGGTGTTGTCCACCAACATGACACTCATAACGGGATCATACCAATCTGGAGTGGTACGAGTTCTCATTGACCTGCGAGGCTCTGTAGTAACTTCAACCAAAGTTTCATGATCATCATCATTAGCTTCCTCTCTAATTGGTGCAGGCACCACAGGAACTTCTTCCGGCTCTGCGCTACTCGCAATTTCGAGAGAAGGTTCGACAACCTCGTCGAGTTCTACTTTCCTTCCAGTCACTTCTTTCGAGAGAAATTCCTTCTCTAGAAAGGATCCATTCTTGGCAACGAAGATTTTGCCTTCGGATCTATGATAGAAGGTATACCCAATAGTTTCCTTCGGGTATCCTATGAAGACGCATTTTTCCGCTTTGGGTTCAAGCTTGTCCGGCTGTAACTTCTTTACATAGGCTTCGCATCCCCAAACTTTAAGAAACGACAATTTAGGTTTCTTCCCAAACCATAATTCATACGGTGTCGTTTCAACGGATTTAGACGATGCCCTATTTAAAGTGAATGCGGTTGTTTCTAATGCATAACCCCAAAATGATAGCGGTAAATCTGTAAGTGACATCATAGAACGAACCATATCTAAGAGAATTCGATTACGACGTTCGGACACACCATTACGCTGTGGTGTTCCCGGCGGTGTCAACTGTGAAAGTATTCCGCATTTCTTCAAATGCTCGCCAAACTCGTAACTTAGATATTCACCTCCACGATCAGAACGTAGAAATTTAATCTTCTTGTTACATTGATTCTCTACCTCACTTTGAAATTCCTTAAACTTCTCGAAAGTTTCGGACTTATGTTTCATGAAATAGATATACCCATATCTACTCAAGTCATCCGTGAAGGTAAGAACATAACGATAACCACCGCGCGATGCTACACTCATTGGACCACACACATCGGTATGTATGATTTTCAACAAGTCTGTAGCTCGCTCCATCATACCAGAAAATGGAGTCTTAGTCATTTTACCCATCAGACATGCTTCGCATCTTTCAAGTGATTCAAAATTAAGTGATTCAAGAAGTCCATCGGAATGGAGTTTCTTCATACGCTTCACTCCAATGTGACCAAGACGACAGTGCCACATATAGGTCGAGTTATCGCTTGATTTCAAACGTTTAGCCTTAATGTTATTAATATGTGTATTTCTACTATCGAGATTCAACAAGAATAGACCATCTATCAAAGGTGCATGTGCATAAAACATATTACTCATATAAATCGAACAACCATTATTCTCGGATTTAAACAAGTAATCGTCTCGCAATAAACAAGATCCCGATATAATGTTCATGCTCAACGCAGGCACCAAATAACAATTATTTAAGTATAAAACTAATCCCGATGGTAGATGAAGGGGTAGCGTGCCGACCGCGATCACATCAACTTTTGATCCATTTCCCACGCGCATCGTCACCTCATTCTTCACTAGCTTCCGTTTATTCTGCAGCTCCTATTTCGAGTTACAAATATGAGCAACCGAACCAGTATCAAATACCCAGGCACTACTACGAATACTAGTGAGATACACATCAATAACATGTATATCAGATATACCTTTCTTCTTGATGTTGCCGTTCTTCAAATCCGCCAAGTACTTTGGGCAATTCCGCTTCCAGTGACCTTCTCCCTTGCAGTAAAAGCACTCAGTATCAGGCTTGGGTCCAGCCTTGGTCCTCTTCGTCGGCGTGGTAACTTTGTTACCACCCTTCTTGAAGTGTCCCTTCTGCTTAGACTTGCCTTTCTTGAATTTGGTGGTCTTATTGACCAACAACACTTGGTGCTCTTTCTTGATCTCCACTTCTGCAGACTTTAACATAGCAAACAGTTCTGGCAACTGCTTGTTCATGTTCTGCATGTTGTAGTTCATCACAAAGTTCTTGTAACTTAGTGGTAGTGATTGGAGGACACGGTAAATCCCCAAAGCATTAGGAATCACTATACCCAAGCTTTGAAGTTTGTTTGCGTGCCCAGACATCTTAAGCACATGCTCACTGACGGAGCTGCCCTCTTCCATCTTGCAGTTAAAGAACTTTTCACAAGCCTCATAACTCTCAATCGCCGCGTGAGTCTCAAAGATCAATTTGAGATCACGGACAATATCATGTGGGTCTGAATTCTCAAACCTTTTCTGAAGCTCCGATTCTAAACCATACAAGATAGCACACTGAACTATGGAGTACTGATTCTTCCGAGCAAGGTAAACATTCTTTACTTCATCGGTAGCATCAGCTGCAGGTGGGTCACCTAGCGGTGCATCCAGCACATAGGTCCAATTACCAGCTGTGAGGACAATCCTCAAATTGCGGAACCAATCCGCGAAGTTGCTTCCATTGTTTTTCAACTTTTCTTTCTCTAGGAACGCATTAAAATTGATGGTAGGGGCTGCCATTGATCTACAACATATTTGCAATAGTTTAGACTAAGTTTATGACAAATTGAGTTCAAATTAATAATAAAATTTAATCTAGGTGAACTCCCACTCAAAACAATATCCCTCACATTGTTTTAGTGATCACACGAACCAAATCCACCATATCAAAACCGATCATCACGAGAGTTGATATAGTTTCAATGGCGAACAATCGACATGTTCATCATATCTACTATATGATTCATGCTTTACCTTTCGGTGATCCGTGTTCCTGAGACCATGTCTGTACATGCTAGGCTTGTCAAGATCAAACCTTAGCTACCGCATAAGCAAATCTGGCTTGCTTACGTTGTATTCACCCGCGGAATCTAACACACCCGATCATCACGTGATGCTTCGAAACAGCAAGCTTTGGCAACAGTGCATACTAAGGGTGAACACTTTAGAACTTGAAATTTATGTGCATGAGGGATCATCTTATAATGCTACCGTCGTCTACTAAGCAATACAAGATGCATAAAGGATTAACATCACATGCAATTCATAATATGTGATATGATATGGCCTTTCTTCTTTGTGCTTCCGATCTCCATCTTCAAGCATGAACATGATCTCCATCATCACCAGCATTGCATCAAGGTCAATGACGCTTCACCATGGTTGTCGTCCACCGGCTTCAACTATTACAACTACTTTGAATAGACACGCGGGTCTTAACAAAAATTAAAGACAACCATATGGCTCCTGCCGGTTGCCAACTTACAATAAGGAACATTGCATACATCAAATATAATCACAATCATGGCCATATCACATCACTGCACACCCCTGCAAAACAAAGTTAGACGCCTCTACTTTCTTTGTATATTTTACGTGGTTTGGGGCTTTCAATAAGTGTCGTTCTAACTTACGAACAAGAACCACAACATTGATACTAGTATTGTTAATCACCCGTTGTAAATTGGATCTCCACTATGCTGGGAGAAACAGGCACCCGCAAAGCCACTTATGCAATACGAGTTGCATGTCAAGCGTGGAGCAAGTCTCATGAACGATGTCATGTAAGGTTAGCCCGGGTCACTTCATCCCAACATCCCGCAAGATGCAAAGTACACAAGAAGCAATCGACAATAAAAGCATCAACGCCCACAATGACCATTGTGTTCTACTCGTGCAACAGATCTACATATAGACACGGCTCTGATACCACTGTAGGGTTTCGTAGCATGGAAAACAAAAAATTTCTACCGCATACAAACAAACAAGCCAAGATCTATCTACTAGATTGTATCAACGAGTCGATGGAATAACTCACCCTCGAAGATTCCAAAGTGTTTAACGAGAGCAGATTCTCGTGGGTGATGTAGTCGTACTCTTTCCGATCTCAAGATCGCGTAGACGATCCTTCCGGCGCTGCGTTCCGGCAGCGCTCCCGCAGTCGGTCACACGTTCGGTACTCGACGAAGACCTTCCTCTCCCTTGTTCCAGTAGGCAGCGGAGGTTGTAGCACTCTCCTCGCGATTCCGGCAGCACAACGGCGTGGTGCCGGAAGTAGAGGGGAGATCCCGCAGGGCTTCGCCTTAAGCCGGAGCGAGTATGGTGGAGTATGAGAGAGCTTTAGTGGTCTAGGGTTTAGACACACCAATTAGAAGGCTCTAAACCGAAGGCTAGGGAAATTAGAAGCTCTAAACCAAAACGGCTCTAAATCGGAGGTTGTGGCTAGGGTTTAGATTTAGAGGATAGGAACTTGTGTGTACTAGGAGGGGCAGCCCTGCCCCTCCCTTTATAGGTGGGAGGGCCGGCGGCCAAGGGGAGGGAGTGGAGTCCCTCCCTAACTCGGCTTGGGTGGGGCGCCGGCTTGGGGAGGAGGACTCCCTCCCCAACTCGGTTTCCTCTTCTTCTCCTCTTTCCACTTTCCAAAACTTGCCGTTTGACTTTCAAACAAGCCGTTTGACTTTTCAATTTAGGATTTAAATAAACCCTTTATTTTGGACAGCAAAGACACCTAGTACATGATGCAATCATTCCAACTTACAATGACACATTCATGTACCCTCCCCCCCCCCGGAGTGCCGGACATTCCGGGACCTTCTAGAATGTTCCCGATGAAAACACCGGAACCATTCCCCAACTCCGAAACGGGACTTTTCTTATATGAATCTTATTCTCCGGACCATTCCGGATCTCCTCGTGATATCCCGGATCCCATCCGAGACTCCGAACAACATTCGGTCTCTTTCTCATCATTCCATAACTACTCAAACAACGTCGAATCCTTAAGTGTGTCTCCCTACGGTTCGTGAATTATGCGGACATGATCGAGACACTTCTCCGAACAATAACCAATAGAGGAATCTGGAATTTCATATGGCTCCCACATATTTCTACGATTACTTTGCGATCGAATGAACCACTTACATACGATATCAATTTCCCTTTGTCTCACGATAGTTTACTTATCCGAGGTTATGATCGTCGGTATCTCTGCATACCTAGTTCAACCTCGTTACTGATAAGTACTCTTTTCTCGTTCCCGTGATATGTGATCCCTTGTGAGCCAGTCACATGCTTGCAAGCTAATTGGATGACATTTCACCGAGAGGGCCCAGAGTATATCTATCCGTCATATGGATGGACAAATCCCACTCTTGATCCATGTGTTTCAACCAATACTTTCTGAACACTCAATGACACCTTTATAGCCACCCAGTTACGGTGTGGTGTTTGATGTCATCAAAGCATCCATCCGGCAAAGGTGATATGCATGATCTCATGGTCGAAGGAATTAGATAACTATGTATCAGAAAGCATATAGCAATTGAACTATTAAAATGACTTGATCTTTATGCTACGCTTATCTATAGGAGTATGTCCACCATATCATTCTCCTAACGATATGATCTTGTTGTTAATAACATCTCAATGTTCATGATAGGGAAACCACAATCATCTATTAACCAACAAGCTAGTATTATACAGAGGCTTTACTAGGGACTTCAAAATAAGTTTACAAATCACACAAGTATTAATGTTTCCTTGTTAATACTATTATAGCATGAATGTAAACATTTATCATAAACACAAAGATATAATAATAACTACATTTATTATTGCCTCTAGGGCATATCTCCAACAGTGTCATAGGTAAGAACCCCTTCTTACTATCCTCTATAGATAGTACTTTGCGATAGCCCTATTAGGCGCCTAGATCTATCTCTATAGATCTTTATGCCTAATATGTATGACGTTTCACCTAGGTCCTTCATTGAAAATTTGCTATTTAGATAACTGGTAACACTGTTTTAAAAGTTCTATATCATTTCCGATCAATAATATGTCATCCACATATAATATCAGAAATGCCACATTGCTCCCACTCACTTTCTTGTAAATACAAGCTTCTCCATAAGTTTGGACAAATCCAAACTCTTTGATCACCTCATCAAAGCGGAGATTCCAACTTCGTGATGCTTGCTTCAATCCATAGATGGATCGCTGAAGCTTCCACACCTTGTTAGCATCCTTAGGATCGATAAAACCCTTTGGTTGTATCATATACAACTCTTTCTCAATATTACCATTGAGAAACGCGGTTTTAACATCCATCTGCCATATCTCATAATCGAAATATGCAGCAATTGCTAACATAATCCTAACTGACTTTAGCATCGCTACGGGAGAGAATGTCTCATCGTAGTCAACTCCTTGAATTTGTCGAAACCCCTTTGCGACAAGTCGAGCTTTATAGACGGTCACATTACCATCAACATCAGTTTCCTTTTTGAAAATCCATTTGTTCTCCACGGCCTTTCGGTCATGAGGTAAGTCCACCAAGTTCCAAACTTGATTTTCATACATGGATTCCATCTTGGATTTCATGGCTTCTAACCATTTGTTGGAATCCGGGCTCATCATCGCTTCTTCATATGTCGCGGGGTCATCATTTTCATCAACCATGAAATTCATGACAGGATTTCCGTATAGCTCGGGAGTTGCACGTGTCCTGCAAGACCTGCGAGGTTCGGTAGTACTCTCTTTCGGAGTTTCATGATCATTATCATTAGTTCCCTCTTCAACAGGTGGAGCCAACTCCGGAACAATTTCCGGCGCTGCGCTACTCGCCATACTTTGAAGAGAAGGTTCAATAACCTCTTCGAGTTCTACCTTCCGACTACTCACACCTTTCGCGAGAAACTCTTTCTCTAGAAAGGATCCATTCTTGGCAACAAAAACCTTGCCCTCGGATCTGTGATAGAAGGAATACCCAATAGTTTCCTTAGGGTATCCTATGAAGACGCATTTTTCCGCTTTGGGTTTGAGTTTATCCGGTTGAAGTTTCTTCACATAAACATCGCATCCCCAAACTTTAAGAAATAACAGCTTAGGTTTGTTTCCAAACCACAATTCATACGGTGTATTTTCAACGGATTTAGATGGTGCCCGATTTAAAGTGAATGCAGCAGTTTCTAGTGCATAACCCCAAAATGACAACGGCAAGTCCGTCAGAGACATCATAGATCGAACCATATCTAATAAAGTACGATTATGACATTCCGACACACCATTTCTCTGTGGTGTTCCGGCAGGTGTGAGTTGTGAAACAATTCCACACTCTTTCATGTGAGTGCTAAACTCGTAACTTAGATACTCACCTCCACGGTCGGACCGTAGAAATTTGATCTTTCTATTACGATGATTTTCCACTTCATTCTGAAATTCCTTGAACTTTTCAAAGGTTTCAGACTTGTGTTTCATCAAGTAGATATAACCGTATCTACTCAAATCATCCGTGAAAGTAAAAAAATAACGATATCCACCTCGCGCTGACACACTCATTGGACCACATACATCAGAATGTATGATTTCTAATAAATCTGTCGCCCGTTCCATTGAACCGGAAAACGGCGTTCTAGTCATCTTGCCCATAAGGCATGGCTCACATGTATCAAATGATTCATAATCTAGTGATTCCAAAAGTCCATCCGAATGGAGCTTCTTCATGCGTTTAACGCCAATATGACCTAGACGGCAGTGCCACATATATGCGGATATATCATCATTTAGTTTAATCCTTTTAGCATCAACATTATGAATATGTGTAACATTATTATCGAGATCTAAAAGAAATAAACCATTCATCATCGGTGCATGACCATAAAAGATTTCATTCATATAAATGGAACAACCATTGTTCTCGGATTTAAATGAATAACCACTCCGCATCAAACACGATCCAGATACAATGTTCATGCTCAGTGCAGGCACCAGATAACAATTATTAAAGTTTATTACTAATCTCGACGGCAAGTGGAGAGGCAGCGTTCCGACGGTGATCACATCAACGCTTAATCCATTGCCGACACGCATCTTGACCTCACCACTTGCTAGCGGTCGCTTGTTCCGCAGCCCCTGATTCGAGTTACAAATATTAGCAACTGAACCGGTATCAAATACCCAGGTGCTACTACGAGCACTAGTCAAGTACACATCAATAACATGTATATCATATATACCTTTGTTTGCCTTGCCGGCTTTCTTGTCTGCCAAATACTTGGGGCAGTTGCGCTTCCAGTGGCTAGTCCCCTTACAATAGTAGCACTCGGTATCAGACTTAGGTCCAACTCGGGGTTTCTTTTCAGGCGCGGCAACCGTCTTGCCGCCCTTACTTCTCTTCCGTTTTCCCTTCTTGTCTTTCTTGAAACCAGTGTTCCTACTGATCATCAACACTTGATGTTCCTTTTTGATCTCCACTTCTGCAGTTTTAAGCATTGACAGAAGCTCGGGGAGAGACTTCTTCATGCCTTGCATATTATAGTTCATCACGAAGCTCTTATAGCTAGGTGGCAGAGACTGCAGAACACGATGGATGCCTAAGTCAATGGGAATCGATATTCCCAAGGACACAAGCTTATCGGCGTAACCCAGCATCTTGAGTACATGCTCACTAACGGAGTTGTGCTCTTCCATCATGCAGCTAAAGAACTTTTCTGAAGCGTTGTAGCTCTCTACAGCAGCATGTGTGTCGAAAATCATTTTCAACTCACCCATTGTATCAAATGCATTGCCATTTTTGAAACGCTTTCGAAGTTCCGGCTCTAGCCCATACAATATGCCGCAATGAACTAAGTTGTGGTCCTCCTGATGAGTCTGATAGACATTCTTCTCCTCGTCAGGGGCATCATCAAGAGGTGGGGGGCCTAACGGCGCTTCTAGCACATATTGCTTTTGTGAAGCAGAGAGGAGAATCCTCAAATTCATGGCCCATTCGGTAAAGTTGCTACCGTCCATTGCTAGTTTCTCTTTCTCCATGAACACATTGAAATTAAAAGCAGGTGGTGCCATCTACAACATAATTTGTAAAGTTTAGACTAAGTGTATGATAGATTGAGTTCAACTAATCCATATTACGAATGAACTCCCACTCAAAAACGACATCCCTTGTGCCTTTTTAGTGATTACATGAACCAAATCCACTACACCAAGTCCGATCATCACGTGACTCGGTGTAGCTTCAAAGGCGAGCATCAAATGGGCATCATATCAACTATATGACTCATGCTTAACCTTTTGGTCCGTGTTCCGAGGCCATGTTTTTACATGCTAGGCTCGCCAAGTTAGAACCTTAGTATTCGCGTGTGTAACTGTTTTACACCCGAAATATGGTCGTGGATCCAAGAACACCCGATCATCACGTGATGTCTTGGAGCGACCAAAACATAATCGGTGCATACTAAAGGAAGAACACATTCTTATCTTGATATTTAAAAGAGGGATCATCTTATTATGCTAACAAAGCGCTAAACAAGCAATATAAGATGCTATCAAACATCACATGTTCATTAGTGAAATAATATGGTTCCCGCATATGATCTCTATCATGTGCACCGTGGTATGATCACTATCATACCTATATGTGTAAGTCCAAGGTCTATGGAGATTACACGTTATGTATGTTGTAAAAGTATCATCTTATACTTCTACTTACAACATCACCATATCATAACACTAGCCCAGCAACAATCTAAACTAGAGGCCTCTAATTTATCCATTGCAAGTTTTACGTGGCTTAGGGCTTTCGAGATAGAACCGTTCTTACCTACGAACATGAACCACAACGAGGATAACCAAATTGTTGACAACTCGCTTGCAAAATAGATATTGACTATAGTAGGAGAGACAGACACCCGCTAGCCACTTATGCAAACTAGTTGCATGTCAAGCGTGGAACAGGTCTCATGTGCGAGGACATGTAAAGTTTGTCCGGGCCGCTTCATCCCACTATGCCACCAATATCCAAAATTACAAAAAAGGAGCAACAACATGATCATCATCGCCCACATACTCATATGTGTACTACCCGTGTAAAGTATCTACGCATAGATCCGGCTCTGATACCACTGTAGGGTTTGCAGCATAGAAAACAAAAATTTTCCTACGATGGGAACTATGTACCAAGATCTATCTACTAGATATAAACAACGGGCGGATGTATATCCATAGAGAACATACCCTTGAAGACCGACAAAGCTTAACGAGTTCAACTCGTGGTTGATGTAGATGATCTCTTACCGATCTCAAGATCGAGAGGAAGTCCTAGCGCCGCAAAGCAGCAGCGCATCCGTGCTCGCACACACGTACAAGACACCAGGCAACCTCCGCCTCCTCGCTCCAGCGATGCAGCGGAAGCACAACCCTTTTTTGCCGAATAGCCACCGGGAACATGTATCTCGCTAGTCCGAGACCATGGGGGATAAATTCTAGAGGGGGAGAGAGATCCTTCACGAGGAGGTGTGTGAGACAAGTGAGAGGAGGGGATCCTATTATAGGAGGAGGGGGGCACCCAAGGGGGTGGCCGCCGGCCATGGGGCTTCCCCCTCCCCTCCATTCATGTGGGTGGACACTCCACTCACAAAATGGCCCTTCAATTTTCTCCACTCAAAAGTCCACTCAAATTCCCATTAAATTTCCACCAAATTTAATGCAAACTCTCATTAAATAAAACTCTTTTATTTTATTCAGAATTTTGTCAATTACTTTAATGACAAACATTCACAAATAACCCCTTGCTAGAATTCCATTTCACATGCATAACCACTTTATGCAATTTCACCCGAAAACTTGTTTTGGTATCTAGTAAAATAAATTCCTGCGCTTGTTTATTCTTTCGGCATGAAACATTTGCTCCAACTGGATGCCAGTGTCCCTTAAGTGTGTCACCCTACGGTTCACGAATAATGCAGACATGATCGAGACCCTTCTCCGATCAATAATCAGTAGCGGGACTTGGAGATCCATACTGACTCCCACACATTCAACGATGACTTTTCCTGTGATCGTCAGAACCTTTTACGCTTGTATCTTAATCCCTTTGTTTCACGATATATTACATGTCCGAGATTCGATCATCAGTATCTCCATACCTAGTTTGATCTCGTTACTGACATGCACTCTTTTCTCGTTCCCGTGATATAACATTCTAGTGATCAAATCACTTGCTTGCAAGCTAACCAATGTGATATCACCGAGAGGGCCCAGAGCATATCTATCCGTCATCGGGATGAACAAATTCCACTCTTGATCCATGATTCTCAACATAACACTTTAGTAGCTTTGGAGCCATCTTTATAATCACCCAGTTACGGAGTGACGTTTGATGTCAACAAGAAACTCTTCCGGTGTTAGTGATTGGCATGATCTCATGGTCTAAGGATTAGGATTACTTCGTAGTTTGTTTATAGCAATATAAACTCAATGACTTTGATCGTAATGCTATACTTCAGATGAATGTTCATCACACCATTACACTAATGTTGTGATCTCGTTATTAACAACATCCAATGTCTATGATCAGGAAACCGTGATCATCTTGTTAATCAACGAACTAGTTTATGAGAGAGGCATAACTAGGAACTTTCTGTTTGTTTATTAAACACACATGTATTAACGTTTCCGTATTAATATAATTATAGCATGCAAAATAAACATCTATCATATACTTGGAATACACATAATAAACATTTTATTATTGCCTCTCAGGGCATATTCCCTTCACCCATTGCCCTCCTTGGGCACGGGTGAAACTGGGACCCGCTACCGATAGAGGTGCCAGCCCGTGGGAACGGAGACATCATGGTGGTCGATGCCTGCTCCCTCCCTCCATTGCCGCTCGCACTTTGCCAGACGGAGGTAGCGACAGGGCTCCTCCACCCGGCGCACGGCGGGGCGATGGGTGAAGTCCTGGGGCGTTCGATGGCGTCACGACATCATGAAGGAAGGTCGGCACACCACTGCGCCGACGGCTCGAGCCAGATCTGGTCGCCTTGTGGTCATTCTTGGCCTTCTTGAACCATCCCGACGTCTTCATTGTTGGCGACGGCGACGGCGACACTGCTAGGGTTGTATCTGGCAATGGCAAGGGGTGGGGAGTGCGACACCGATGGACACAGGGTTAAGTAGCCCATGTGCCTGCGAACGCGCGCAGGTTGCTGCTCCTTCGCCATCAATGCTGGCTCAGGAACTCAGGCGGCGGCCCAGTAGTCAGGGTTCCATCTCGTCGTCATTGATGGAGTAGGCTGCTGTTGGTCAAGCTACTGCACGCGCCGATGAATCGCTACCGCTGCGTGTCTGAATCGCTGTCGCGCTAAGCGGTGGATGGCGGGTGGGCCAATGGAATGTGTGGGAGGACACGCCCTAGGTCCACCTGCGTCCGCTATGATGCAATCGTTGCCCAAATTTGGTGCACGGATGGGTCAAGCCAGACGCGTCGGTCCGGATGGATCGTGCCGCTGGATAGGCCACTCACGTCCCGTATCTCCGCGCTGATATCCCACAATTATACGGGATCGTGTGTAGCCTTTTCGATAAGTAAGAGTGTCGAACCCAACGAGGATCTAAAGGTAGTATAAATATTCTCTCAACTTCTATCAACCACTAATACAACTCTACGCATACTAAACATTTGCATTATCTAGGAAATAAAACTAGAGCAACAAAACAGGTACTAGAGAAAGCTTTGCAGATAATAAACAACAAGAAAGTAAAGCTAGTTGCTGCGGCAATAAAATACACTAAACTAACAAAACCATGAGTGTGGAATAGTGGTGTTAATTGTGGTGGCTTTGTCCAAGTTTAATTGACGAATAAATCGGGTTCATTGTCTTCGATGCAGTTTTCTATGTGGGAGAGGCTAAATATACATGCGCTTCACTGCTTGGAATTACATGTACTATATGATTGGATTGTTAGCAAACATCCGTAACTACTAACAAAGCATTAAGGTTTCCCCAACCATAGCCTTAAGTTAATGGTCCTCTTACTCCCATACGCGCAACATTCCGGTTTGTGTCCTTAGGTTTCTGTCACTCCGGCAGAACTTCCCCTTCCTATTACACATACTACAAACCCTATGATGTTTAATCCATGCGTGCAGAAATATAATGGACACCAAAGGACTGTACCATATCAACATACAACTCTAATGAATCAAAGACGTTCAACCATTCAATCTAAGAACAAAAAAACTACACAAACATGACATAGATTATAAAATTATAACTTATAGCATCAAACACCATGTTTACATAGGACGGAACAGAGGTGTGTGGGAGGATGGACCACTGCATACTAGGAGGGTTAGGTGATGGAGATGGCGGTGAAGATGGTGAAGAAGGAAGCGGCAACACCGACAACGGCGCGGGGGACTCCTTCCCCGCCGCCGATATCATGGGGGAGCACAGCCCGTTAGCCCCCTTCCTTCATGGCTTCTTGGGAGCCCTCCCCCATGGAGATGGGATCCATGAGTGAGGAAAAAACGTGGCTTTGGTGGCTGAAAATTCGTGAGTGGAGGTGTTTCCCATGAATTAGGTTTCCTCTCTTTATATAGCTTCTCGGATTTCCGTCACCCCATCTTGGACTACAGTAAATCGGGCCTAGCGGACCCATACAGACTCGGAATCAGCTAAATTTTATGTCCAGAACGATTGTCGTGAAATTTACTACAACTTTGTAGTTGAATAGTTTTCTGTTTGACGCCGTGTTCGATTTGAAATGTGACCATCTTTAAAAAGAGTTCTGAGACAGATTTCTGGAAAATCCCAATTTGACTCCAACAAGGGTTGCACTTGTATTCTTGATAATTCCTACACATCAAAATGTAAAACAAGAATATTATGCACTTTTGCAACTATTAGTAGGTTAGTCCAAATAACTCATGAACTTTATATAAAAAGAAGTGCTAAAAGCATAATAATAGCATAAAACCATCAAAAATATAGATACGTTATGGACGTATCACACGCAGACGCGTTCAGATGGTTTGGGTCGGCTCGGTGGAGATGCCATAAGGCCCCAAAGGACCGGTGTACCAGAGAAACAAACATCGTTGAAGATGAGAACTGTAGATCGAAAGAGACTAACCTCAAACCATATAAAAAACGACCGGATCTCAATAGATCTCTCGGACACACGACTCCACGCGCCCTCTGTCGGTGCTAGATGCACCACCGGAGTGAGGATATGGTAGGGAGGACCTTATTCTGACGTCAGGACATAGCTACCTCCTCGACATCCCAAAGAAGACACTGAACATAGTCTAAACAAAGAACGAACCCTCTCGCTGCCAAGAGGCCGTGATCTGTCACGTCTTCAAGGCCCCAAGCTCGCAATAGACGGAGCGGACTGGCGACATCATTAGCGAGGGGACATGACCCTAGATTGGGTTTACTCTATCTCCTCTCAATCACCTGTGTGGTCGCGGCACATAAATTTGATAATATTTTAATAGTCTCGACTTGTATTCTTATTTATGTCCCAATTATAGACATGCAACAAAGTTAAGGATATTAACCATATTATTTTGACAACTCGAAACCTTTTTATTCAATAGCAAGTAATGTTACATCAGAAACTAACAGAGCTATGATACTCGGTGGTGGGTCATCCAGCCATATCGATGGATTCGAGAATTTTGCTTAACCACTTAACTCATGCGCTAAAACATTTAATTCCCTAGGTTCATGTACAAAATCATACTTCAAGAATTCCGTAGACATGAGGTAGAAAATTCACATGTACATGCATGAAAGATGTACACCAATAGGACAGGTGAAAGAATAGATCATGGAAAGCAAGTTACTAAATTTAGCTTACAGAATAGTTGAAAGTTTGTCAAGAAAGTACAAACCGTAAGGCTGAGTAATGACTATGTTGTCAAACGAAGTGCATGCCATAAGGCTCATCACAACTTCAGGAGCATTGCAATTTTTATTTTGCACAACAACATGAATTAGTAATGGCGCTTCATGCATGTAGATTGCTGGATAGGATGTCATTCAATCATGTGCACCCTCATTTCTGCCATGTGGCTTCAGAAGGGTGTGACACGAAGCGTCATTGTATGTTGTCATCATGGGACATGTCGGTGTTCCAATTTTCATGGTGAAAACAGTGACAAAGAATGTTATGGCAAGTGAGGTCTGAGGTCTAGTAATGACGGTCGAGTCTTTGAAGCGTGAGGACTTTGCTTGGTGATTCTTGACTTATAGCAGCGGCATCGGCAAGCGGGCAGCAACATAGGAGGAGTAACGAGTCTTATCTTTTAGGGTGAAAATTTAAGATATAATCTTAATTGGTTGTAACTGGCAATGGTCTTGTTGGAGGTGTTATTTTGAGAGAGCGTACTTTCTCTATGATGAAAATCTAAGATCTTTAATCGCACGGCGATGATGTTTGTGCAATGTTTCTTTCTTGAAGATATCACTTTTGGAGAATTTGTACTTGGGGTGTTGTCTTGGCAAGAGTTTGTGCTGTAGCTATGAGGTTTTAATCACTGTAGCAAGATCTTTTTCTTCTTCTTCTTCCTTTTGTTGTAGGTCTGCGTGCATCCTTAAAATCTCGAGGACATTTCATTGTTGCAAAGATCGGCTATAATTAGTACCTTCGTGATATTAATATGTTCTTTTTGTTGGAAAAAATCAAGGTGAATTAATGCACTCAATTTTACTTTTGTTTTATTTGAGATTGTGATGAACATTTTTTTTTCTAAATGGGTAGCGAAGCCCCGGCCTCTACATCAAGCAATGCACAAAGCTTTTATTCATTACTAGAACCACAGTGTTTGGCAAAGGCCATTATAATGATCATACAAACCGGATCCGCCAAAATAAAACACCAAGCAAAATGATAATCATATCGTTAGCTCCCCAACAAGATCTAGAAAACACCTAAATGCCTCTTTCGACCCCATCCCACGGTCACTCTTACCATTGCCACTCGCCAAGAGAAGCTGGAGTGCCTGGGCACGGCGGCTCGATCTTAGGCAAAAGGGACCCTAGAACCGCACAGCCTATCCACGGAACGGCGCCCACGCACACGCTCTGGATGTCTTCGTCTTCACTATCTTTCGCCAAACCGTCATCAGCATGTAGATCGATGCGTAGACTCTCGCCACACCAGCCACCGACACCATCGCGGTGCCAAGTATCACCACCTCCCTGCGCTCTAGCCGTTCCACCTCTCCTGCCTCTTCCATCCAACGCTACTCCACAAGTGATGCTCCCAAGAGAGAACGCGATACCGCAGCGCCGCCATCGCTCGATATGGAAGCCAGATCCTAGGGTTTCCCCTAGAGCAACACGAGTGGGTTGACAATAGTCGCACGGCGACGCCTTCATCAAGGTAACGATGTAAACACGCCACCATCGTCCACCAAGACCGAAGTCAGCTCGGTTTTCACTGGAGACTATGACTCCTCGTCTTGCCGTCGGGACTAGAAGACGGACCAAGGTCCATCCCTCTAGCCGCAATCCACGGCCGACCACTTCCGGCGAAGGAAACGATCACCACCGCCAAACCCAAGGTTGCCGCCCCAGGCCTCCTCGTGTTGCGGAGCCGAAGCCAGGTCCTCCTCCATAGCGCTGCTGCCGGTCCAACAAAGATGACGAAATCTAGCCAGCCCCCATCGGGTCTGCCAGCTTCACCGCCTCCAGCCAGGACGGCCGCGACCAGGGGTCGGGGCCTGCCGCCCTTCTTCTGCCCCCATGACCAAGGAGCTTCAATACGATCCGCCGCACGCCATTGATCCCCAGCAAGGATACCACCGCTGATGGCCGCCCAGGCTTTGGCCTCGTGTTGTCACTGGCGGCAATGGAGGGGATGGGGAGGCGAGGGAGGGGGGCTAGAGCGGGAGGAGGTGGCGTCCTAGTGTGGCGGAAGCGGCGCCGCACGGGGACGGGAGAGAGATAGGGTAACATACAATAAGTATCCAAATTATACACCTGTTGAGAAAATGGGAGCCTCGGATCTTTTATTATTAATAAGTATATAAGAGTACAAAAGAAGAAGAAAAGGGTGCGGCAAGCACAAAAATAAACTATGTCTTCTATTTGTTGCTATCTGAACTCTTCAAGTATTGACATGCACAAAAACTCTTCTTTTATTACTAATCATGGGACCAGCTACATGCTCATTATTCTTGTAGTTCCTACGTATCAGAAGATCACGGTTCGTACAAAAAATCAAGGAGAGCTTAAAAATTTCCAATCTTCATCAGAAAGCTAACTAATCAAACTTGAACATCAACAATAAAACATCAACAATGAAACATCAACATCAAGTAAAAAAATGAAACATCAACATAATTTATAGATTGAAAAATGAAAGCAAACAAAACCTTTTACATAGAAAGCATGATATAATGTTTTTTTTGTTTTGCCTCAACAATGGAACTTGTACATGGAAACTGAAGAGAAGTTAGAGTAGTACAATCATCACATAGAAAACAACAACATGAACTTACAGGATGTGTTGGATGGCTGAATCCCCAAGAAGCTATTGGGCTCTATTTCAAATTTTGCCGCCCTCGCCACTGCTAAGTTGTGGATAGCGACGACGAGATGACCATACAAGAATTTATGGACGAGGAAGCCCATGTCGCCACCGACGAAGAGGAGCATTTGACGATCCTCGCTTGTGTTCTACAACTACAAGCTCACGAGTTGAACAATGTCGCTCCAAAACGTGGAGGTTCGAAATTTGGAAGACAGAAGATGAAGCGAAGGCAAGGACAAGGAAGATGAGAGCCGAGCTTGATCAAGTTGGTTCTTTCACCCTCATAAAGGATAGCTGAACTAACAAAGATTGCCAAAAATACTAAGGGCCTATGTGATTGACAGTATTCCAAAAACATTGGACCTGGATGTCATGGCATGTTGGATCCTAGAAAAATTGAAAATAAGAGTGTCCATGAGGTCGTAATAAATGGATATTTTCCTTTGAAATTGTATGCAAAATACATATAATTTCTTGCAAATCAAACAAGGTCTACGGGGAAAAAATCCGAAGAGATAGAATCCTGAAAAAATCCTATCGAATTTCTCGAAGGGTTTATTTTATTTGCGTTATTCAAAAAATGCGGGAATAGGAAGAAAACATACTAGTAGGGTTGCAATTTCTTGTCCATTGAATGTGAGAAGATTTAAATTGGACCAGAGTTTTGTCTGATTACACCATAGCAAAAAAAATTGATTATTTCAAGAGGCTTGAGGAAATGTAGCACAATAGAATCCTTGGAAAAACTTTCTATGAAATGCAATCCTAAGATCGTCTAGCCATTGGTACTCTGCGTCTTCATGGAGAATTCAATTCCATCGGGTCCATGCCGAAGACAACGGGGAAGCCATGATACACCATTCATGCAGGTCGCTACTTATGTGACAAGGGATTTCTCCACCTTAGGACAGTTAGAGTCACTGCTGCCACGGACCTTCAGACAAGTTGATATGAAAAATTGTTAAGGATTCCAATTCTTGCAAACTATGAAAAATTCATTTAAACCAAAATGGCCTGATATTCAAAGCAAAAAAATCACGCTATTAAATATACGTCAACGGAGAAGATTCCCCTACCACCAGAGAGTGGATTAAGGGAATCACATTATTCCACCTCCCACATCCAAAGGCATAACCTTCTTAGAATCTTTCAAATAAAATCATACATGATTCACAAAACACAATAAGAAAATATCCAGCTCACAGTTGGCTTCAGATACTCAATCAAAAGAAAACACTCATACATCAGACTATAGAGAGACATCACTTTGTGGCTTGTACGGAGTTATGAAAAAAAGTAGAAAAGACATATGAAGTGAGGAATTGAGCCAACATCGGATCAGGATAAACATACACATGGCAACTTCAGTCGATCAAAGAAAACTCAATCAACAACAGCCTGCAGATTATAATTGAAGAATCAAGGAACCTCACCAATCTCTCCCCATATAGGTGTGGACCTATTCCGTTGTTTGAATCACATAGTTGGGCTGAGCTATTCCATTGTTTGAATCAAACAAGAAAAGATACAAAGAACTTGTAGATTTTCTGATCAATCCATTTTCTAAAACTAAACATCTTATAAAATAATATCATGTTGTCACTTATTCTCAACACCTCTAGATGTATCTTTAGAAAAAGTTCTTTCTGGAATCTACATGGTTATAACAAAATTGAGAGTAGGACAGAGATATCGACGCTTTCCCATATTGTGCTAATTTCACTATGATAAATTTTACCAAACCAATCAAAATTACCTTTGTACCCTTTGAATAAAGCCAAACAAAACAATGGGCCAAAATAGTGGTATTCCTTCAGGGTAAATAAAAGGATTACTATTCGACCTCCAGTCGACTCATAGCATAGTACATGTAACATATAACAATAAGAAACAAACCTTTCAACGGAAACCAATACCATGACAGACTACTAATATGCATTGTACACATACTCCAGCGATAGAATGGTGGGAAGCATGTAACAATGTTTTTCACTCATAAAACATGATAAAAACTAGTCGTCCAACAATTCAATAGAACCAAAACCATGTTTATCAGAGAGTCACTTATTTTGTTTCAAATATCTCTTGTCACACATTTTCCCACTATTGACTACCAGAGCCCCATGTCAATATGAAATTCCAGTCCTATAACTACTTGTTACAGTCTAGGATGTATTGACTTAATGCGGTGCTAGCTCTGTAGATGTGCACTTTTATGTTGTCCTCTGAGAAGAGCTCGAAGACACAGACGTCAAACTTCTCCAGATGATTACCCCGTGAAAAGTTGCCCCATCCCTTACTGAAACCACCAGCAGAACGCTTGCTGCAATAGACATAGGTAACTTCCCAGGCCTTTCCAAGTGGATCCCAGAGTGTCAAATTCTTGTCAGTGTGGGGAAGATAGTCCCTGACAAATTCACCTGGAATAATCTGCAAGACAAGAAAGTACTTCAGGAAAACGATTATCTATAGTACAATGGTACTTCCATCTTGCATGTTATATTCTGGGATACTTGTTGTTTACACAATACATTTACAAGTGGTGAATTTTTTTGATGATGACGAGTCCGGAACCTGGTAACAGTAAAAATAAGGAATCAAGCAAGCATACAATTATGCGGAATTAGTAATCATTAATCAAATGAAAGAGTCTGAAACATATTTTGAGGAGAAAATAAAATACTCCCATATTTATCAAACAACCTCATTCTCTAGTATATTCACACAAGTACCTTGGATCTTTAAACTCTTGCACAACAATAAGCATATAGTTAGTTACTTGAGTTATTTTATCATGAATGGTAACTCCATGGACAAAAACTAGATTAGTTAATGATGCAATCAGATATCGAGAACAATGAACTGGCTCATAATTTTCTGAAGGAAAATCGTCAAGGAAATTATGTAAGACTGAGCCAAAACAGAAAAAGGAAATTGTGAGAAACAATCATGTTCGACATGTGTACTAGGGAATCATGTACATTCATAAATAAAAAAGGGACAATTTTAAGCTCTATATAAGTAGTAAGGTATGGGGGAAACTAATAGTACCATAAAAAATGTCTTGTAGACATTAGAGTCCTTCATTATTTGCAGAGTTATAGGGTTCTTGGATTTATATTGCTTTGCCTTTTGAAGAGCATAGTTCTTCTTTTCTTCACTTACTGGCAGCCTTCCCGATATTACTTCTGGTTGTCTTTGGACTTTCACAATAGCTGGAAAGTGCAATTTAATTGAATTACTTACACATCTTAATAAACATATGTGGCAGAAAACTTTCTCATAACAAAGGCATACAAGGTATGGATAACGTACTCTTGCCACATTCATCCACACTCTTAAAAAATCTGAACATCGATGATGACTTTGAAGAATCTTTGCGAGGGACAATTTCTTGTAACATGCGGTTTGAGGTATCAGAATCTGTGACATGAAGAGTGAGCTTAGAGGGAAATCGTATGAACCCTTAAGGATTTTCAACATGTACTTGGTGAAACAATAATTGTCAAAAGTCAAAACCAGTATAAGTATAATAATATAATCCACATCTAACCTAGTGCTTAGAGAAGGATCTGTTTTAGCATTTACTACAATGTATTGAAAAATTTCATGCGTTTTCTCAAAAAAATAGTCGAACATGCACTCTAAATAATCTTATCAATTTGTATCTCTAATAGTTTAAATAAATTATGCCAATCACTTGTCACCAACTACTATCCATATCATTTTTATAAGAACTTAATTATGATTAAGTCCAGATAAATAGTAGTTTTTTAATAACAAGGGTTTTACCTTCCGTGTTGTTAAGGCTTGTTGACTGGTAACCAACTAAAACTCTAGGCCCTACTACCCTTTTACTTTTTGTTCCATTATTCTCATCTTGAGGGGTAGCCAATTTTTCATTGTCCTCTTCATCACTTTCCGTTATACAAACCAGAGCATTGGATGGCTTAGCATGAAAAGCTGATGGCTTCTAATTACACATTCCATCAAATACCACCACTGAGAATTGTGAGCGTCCATCATAAGAGAAGGTTAAAATGTGTCCTGACTCTATGAAATGATCCATAACAAATTGCTTCCACCCATGTCCAAGGAACAACCCTTTTGTGTCTGAAGCAAGCTCTGCAGGCCATGTGCTGCCACTTTGACCTTTTAGGTAAACCAGTTTCGTTGGCTGATTTTGAAGGTACTCACTAAATGATGGTGGAATTTCTACAATACATAATAGGAAAAAATGTTGGAATTATGCCCTAGAGGCAATAATAAAGATGTTATTATTATAATTCTTGTTCATGATAAAGTTTATATTCCATGCTAGAATTGTATTAAGCGGAAACATTAATACTTGTGTGGTTTGTGAACAACATTGTGTCCCTAGTACGCCTCTATGGACTAGATCATTGATCAATGATGGTTAAGGTTTCCTAACCATAGACATGAGTTGTCAATTGATAATGAGATCATATCATTGGGAGAATGATATGATGGACAGACCCAAACTAAGCGAAGCAATTAGATCGTGTCATCGTGTTCGTCTTTGCAAAGCTTTTCTTATGTCAAATATTGTATTCCTTAGACCATGAGATAATACAACTCCCTGGTATCGGAAGAAAGCTTTGAGGTCATCAAACGTCATCCTATGAGAGGGTGATCATAAAGGTGTCTCTCAGGTGATCGGAAAGTATCTGTTGGGTTGTATGTATCGAGATGGGATTTGTCCCTCCCAAGTCGGAGAGATATACTTCGGGCCCACTCGGTAATCGATATCAACACCGCTTGCAAGCATGTGGTTAAGGAGTTAATCACAAAGTGATATCGGATTACGGAACGAGTAAAGTACTTGCTGTGAACGAGATTGAACTAGGTATGACGGTACCGACGATCAAATCTCGGGCAAGTAAAATATCGCGAGATGAAGGGAATATATATATGGGATTGATTGAATCCTGGCATCGTGGTTCATCCGATATGATCATCGATGAATGTGTGGGAGTCAATATGGGTGCCCAGACCCCGCTGTTGATTATTGATAGAAGATCATGTCTGCATATTCTCGAACCCGCAGGGTCACACACTTAACGTGTCTCGACGCTAGGATAGATTGGATAATTGGTTTATGAATTTTTTGTTCGGAGTCTCGGATGGGATCCGGGATATCACGAGAGGTTCCGGAATGGTCCGGAGAATAAGATTCATATAAGGCAGTGCAGTTTTTGGAGTTCGGAATTGTTCCGGATTAATCGGTATTGTACCGGAAGCTTCTAGAACCTTCCGGAAGGGGGCCAACGTGGTCCCACCTTCCGGGAGGGGGCATGGGCCTATGAGGGAGTGTCCTGGCCGCATTGGGCCAGGGGCACAAGGCCCCATAGGGCCCAGCCGATCCTAGAGAGTTTAAATCGTTTAAACTAGAGATAAGATAAGATATGATTTCTAGATAAGGGAGAGTTTAAATTGTTTAAACTAGAGATAGGCTTGGATGATGGGCAAGGGCTGGCCGCACCCCCCCTCTATATATAGAGGGCTGGTGCGCCCCCTCCCCCCCAACACACACCTTCCTCCAAACCCTAGTAGCCCTGCTGCCTTCCTCTCTTCCTCCCGACTGTTTGTAGGCGAAGCCCTGCTGCAGAAATTCTCCACCACATACACCACGCCGTCGTGTTGTAGATCCAATCTATCTCTCCACCATACTCGCTGGTCCGAGGAAGGAGGAGACGTCAAGGTGCTGCACGTGTGCATCTCACGGAGGCACCGTCACTTGTGGTGCTAGATCGGATCGGATCGCGGGGAGGAGAAGCGAGTACGACTACATCACCCACGTTCCGACGAACGTTCCGCTGTGCGAATCTTCAAGGGTATGAAGATCTAATCCAATCTCTCTTGTTGTTTGCATCTCCTAGATTAGATCTTGGCTTTCCCTCTGTTCGCTTCCGTAGAAATTTTTGATTTACTATGCTGCGAAACCCCTTCAGTGGTATCAGAGCTAGATCTATGCGTAGATGTGTTTCACGAGTAGAACGCAACATGGTTGTTGCGGGCGTTGATGTTTTCTGTTGCAAGCCTCTTGTTTGTGTTCTTCTTATGACGCGGGATAGTGAGATTGAAGCGGTCCAGGCCAACCTTACGCGACGTCGTTCGCGAGACCGGCTCCGCACTTGACGTGTGGCTTGTACCACACATGCGACTGGTGGATGTCAGTTTCTCTCACTATAGTTGTCATGGGATTAACACCGGAGTTTGGCAACCATAATATCACCGTTGTGGCTTTCCGTAGGTAAGAATCGTTCTTAGCATCTACTCCCATAAGCCACGTAAAACATGCAACAACAAAGTAGAGGCGTCTAACTTGTTTTTGCAGGGAGTGTTTTCTGTGATATGGTATGGCCCAAGATGTGATGTGTATAATGTATGTGATGATCATGTTTTGTAATGTTTCACAACTTGCATGTCGTTGAGTACACAACCGGCAGGAGCCATATGGTTGTCTTTATAATTGTGTATGACCTGCGAGTCAACTTCTTATACGCCATGTAATAGCTTTACTTTATCGCTAAGTAGTTAGCAATAGTTGTAGTTGCTATTCGTGGTGGAGGCAATCATGGTGGAGTGATGGAGATCATGCCGGAACGCACAAGATGGAGATCATTGCGCGAAGATTGGCTATACCATGTCACATAAAGTTATATGCATGTGACGTTTATCCTTTTATTATCTTATTATGCTTACATCGCGACGGTAGCATTATAAGATGATTCCTCACTTAAAGATCAAGATAAAAACTGTGTTCTCCCCAAGTATGCACCGTTGCGAAAGTTCGTCGTGTCCAAGCATCACGTGATGATCGGGTGCTATAGACTCTACGCTCACATACAACGGGTGCAAGCCAGTTTTTGCACACGCGGAAATACTTGGGTCTAGCTTGACGAGCCTAGCATGTACAGACATGGCCTCGAAACACAAGAACCGAAAGGTTAAGCATGAGTCATATGAATGATATGATCGACACTTCGTTGTCCACCATTGAAACCACATCTCTTCTCGTGATGATCGGATTAGGTGTGGTGAATTTGGATCGTGTTCACTAAACAACTTGAGGGATGTTGAATTTAGTGGGAGTTCGTCTAGTAATTTGATTAAGTTGAACTATTTATCATGAACATAGTCTAAACTGTACTTGCAAATACTGTAGATCACATGGCCAAGTCCAACTTCAACTTCAACGTTTTTGCTGAGAAAGAAAAGCTTAGAAACAATGGGTCTAACTTCACCAAATGGTTCCGCATTCTGAGAATCATTCTCGCTGGCGGACAAAAGGACTATGTCCTTGAGAAAGCGCTAGGTGACGCCCCTGCTATAGATGCGCTGGCTGATGAAAAAGCTGTTTATCAGTCGCGCAAGGATGATTATGATTTGATTAAGATCGCCATGTTGTATGCTATGGAATCGGATCTTCAAAATCGTTTTGAGGAGTTCGCCGGGCCCTTTGAGATTCTCGAGGAGTTGAAAAACATGTTTCAGACTCAAGCCCGTTCTGAGAGATATGAGATCTCTAAGAAATTCTTTAACTACAAGATGGAGGAAGGGAGTTCCGTTAGTGAGCACGCCATTAAGATGACGGGCTACACTCAACGCCTTGAGCAACTGGACTGCAAGATTCCAGAGGAGCTCAAGATTGACACTCCTAGCTACAAAAGTTTTGTAGTTGATCACAATCAGATTGGTTCCACTGATATGATCACTGAGCTCTTTGCTAAGATGAAATTAGCGGAGGTGAACATCAAAAAGAATAATCATGTGTTGATGGTCAACAAGCCCCCCACCTTCAAGAAAGGTAAGGGTGCAAAGAAGCACTTCAAGAAAGGTGGCGGCAAGCGCGTTGCCCCTGCTGAGAAGAAGCTCAAGTCTGGTCCTAAGCCGGACACTGAGTGCTTCTATTGCAAGGACAAGGGTCACTGGAAGCGCAACTGTCTGAAGTACTTAGCGGACAAGAAGGCTGGCACCATCAAAGGTATATTTGATATACATGTTATTGATGTTTTCCTTACTAGCCCTCGTTGTAGTGCCTGGGTATTTGATACCGGTTCAGTTGCTAATATTTGTAACTCGAAACAGGAGCTACGGAATAGACGGCGGCTTGCGAGGGATGAGGTGACGATGCGCGTTGGCAACGGATCAAGAGTTGATGTGATGGCCGTCGGCACGCTCTCCTTAGTTTTACCTTCGGGATTAGTTTTAAACCTTAATAAATGTTATTATGTGCCTGCGTTGAGCATGAACATTATTTCTGGATCGTGTTTATTGCAAGACGGTTATTCATTTAAATCGGAGAATAATGGTTGTTCTATTTATATGAGTAACATCTTTTATGGTCATGCACCTCTTGTAAATGGTTTATTTCTTCTAAATCTCGAAAGGGATGAAACACACATCCATAACATTGAGGCTAAGAGATGCAAAGTAGATAGTGATAATACTACTTATTTGTGGCACTGTCGTCTAGGTCATATTGGTGTAAAGCGCATGAAGAAACTCCATTCTGATGGACTTTTGGAGTCTCTTGATTTTGAATCATTTGACACATGCGAACCATGCCTCATGGGCAAGATGATCAAAACCCCGTTCTCCGGTATGATGGAGCGAGCAACAGACTTGTTGGAAATCATACATACCGATGTATGCGGACCGATGAGTGTTTCGACGCGCGGTGGATATCGCTATTTTCTCACTTTTACCGATGACTTAAGTAGATATGGGTATATCTATTTAATGAAACATAAATCTGGAACGTTTGAAAAGTTCAAAGAATTTCAGAATGAAGTGGAGAACCATCGTAACAGAAAGATTAAGTTTCTACGATCCGATCGTGGGGGCGAATATTTGAGTTATGATTTTCTCACGCATCTCAAAGCAAGTGGAATCGTTTCACAACTCACGCCACCCGGAACACCACAGCGCAATGGTGTGTCTGAACGCCGGAATCAAACCCTATTAGATATGGTCCGATCGATGATGTCTCTTACTGATTTGCCGTTATCATTTTGGGGTTATGCATTAGAAACCGCTGCATTCACTTTAAATAGGGCTCCATCTAAATCCGTTGAGACGACACCGTATGAACTGTGGTTTGGTGCTAAACCTAAGTTGTCGTTTCTTAAAGTTTGGGGATGCGAAGCTTACGTCAAGAAGTTGATGCCGGACAAGCTCGAACCCAAAGCGGAGAAATGCGTCTTCATAGGATACCCTAAGGAAACTATTGGGTATACCTTCTATCACAGAACCGAAGGCAAAGTGTTTGTCGCAAAGAACGGTTCCTTTCTTGAGAAGGAGTTTCTCCCGAAAGAAGTGAGTGGGAGGAAAGTAGAGCTTGACGAGGTTATTGAACCTTCTCTTGAATTGGAGAGTAGCGCAGCACCTGAAATTGTTCCAGTGTCGCCTGCACCAACAATAGAGGAAGCTAATGATAAGGATCATGAAGCTTTGGACGATGCTGCTATTGAACGTCGCAGGTCGACAAGGTCGCGTGCCCCTCCTGAGTGGTACGGCAACCCTGTCTTGACTGTCTTGTTAGTAGAAGACAGTGAACCTACGAACTATGAGGAAGCGATGATGAGCCCAGACTCTGAGAAATGGCTAGAAGCCATGAAATCCGAATTGGGATCCATGAGCGAAAACCAAGTATGGACTTTGGTGGACCCTCCTAGCGACCGAAAGGCCGTTGAGTGCAAATGGATCTTCAAGAAGAAAACGGACGCGGATGGTAATGTTACCGTCTATAAAGCACGGCTTGTTGCGAAAGGTTTTCGACAAGTTCAAGGTGTTGACTACGATGAGACTTTCTCTCCCGTAGCGATGTTTAAGTCCATTCGGATTTTATTAGCAATTGCTGCGTTTCATGATTATGAAATATGGCAAATGGATGTCAAGACTGCTTTCCTCAATGGCAACATTGATGAAGAGTTGTATATGATGCAACCCGAAGGTTTTGTCGATCCTAAGGATGCTGATAAAGTATGCAAACTTCAGCGTTCCATTTATGGACTGAAGCAAGCATCTCGGAGTTGGAACCTTCGTTTTGATCAAGTGATCAAGAGCTTTGGATTTGTTCCAAACTGCTACGAAGCTTGCATCTACAAGAAAGTGAGTGGGAGCTCGGTGATGTTTCTGGTACTATATGTGGATGACATATTGATTATTGGAAATGACATCAACATGCTTAACGATGTGAAGAGTTATTTGAACAAGTGTTTTTCAATAAAAGACCTAGGTGAAGCTGCTTATATATTGGGCATCAAAATCTATAGAGATAGACAAAGACGCCTGATAGCTTTAAGCCAGAGTACATACCTAGACAAAGTTCTGAAAAGGTTCAGAATGGATAAGGCATTGAAAGGTTCAGTGCCTATGTTGTCAGGTAAGATATTGAGCAAGGCTCAGTGTCCAGCTACGGTAAATGATAGGGAAGCTATGAGCAAAGTGCCTTATGCCTCGGCCATAGGTTCCATCATGTATGCCATGCTGTGTACTAGACCGGATGTGTCCAATGATCTTAGTTTGACGAGCAGATATCAAAGTGATCTAGGAGTGGAACACTGGACAGCCGTGAAGAACATCCTAAGATACCTGAATAGGACTAAAGAAATGTTCTTAGTCTATGGGGGTGATGAACAGCTCGTCGTAAAAGGTTACGTCGATGCTAGTTTCAACACCGATAGGGATGATTCTAAATCTCAGACAGGATACGTGTATATTTTGAATGGAGGAGCTGTGAGCTGGAGAAGCTGCAAGCAAAGCGTGATCGCGGGATCTACAGTAGAAGCGGAATACATGGCTGCTGCAGAAGCGTCAAGTGAAGGAGTTTGGATCAGAAACTTCATCACTGAGCTTGGCGTGGTTCCAAGTGCATTGGACCCACTGGAGATATTGTGTGACAACACTGGCGCCATAGCACTCGCTAAGGAACCAAGATATCATCCAAAGACCAAGCATATCAACCGCAAGTTTCATATAATCCGAGATTATATAGCAGATGGAGATCTGAAGATAAGCAAAGTACATACAGATCTGAATGTCGCAGATCCATTGACTAAACCTCTTCCACGTGTAAAACATGATCAGCACCTCAGTGCCATGGGTGTGAGATTGTTGCCAAATGTAAACTAGATTATTGACTCTAGTGCAAGTGGGAGACTGTTGGAATTATGCCCTAGAGGCAATAATAAAGATGTTATTATTATAATTCTTGTTCATGATAAAGTTTATATTCCATGCTAGAATTGTATTAAGCGGAAACATTAATACTTGTGTGGTTTGTGAACAACACTGTGTCCCTAGTACGCCTCTATGGACTAGCTCAATGATCAATGATGGTTAAGGTTTCCTAACCATAGACATGAGTTGTCAATTGATAATGAGATCATATCATTGGGAGAATGATATGGTGGACAGACCCAAACTAAGCGAAGCAATTAGATCGTGTCATCGTGTTCGTCTTTGCAAAGCTTTTCTTATGTCAAATATTGTATTTCTTAGACCATGAGATAATACAACTCCCTGGTATCGGAAGAAAGCTTTGAGGTCATCAAACGTCATCCTATGAGAGGGTGATCATAAAGGTGTCTCTCAGGTGATCGGAAAGTATCTGTTGGGTTGTATGTATCGAGATGGGATTTGTCCCTCCCAAGTCGGAGAGATATACTTCGGGCCCACTCGGTAATCGATATCAACACCGCTTGCAAGCATGTGGTTAAGGAGTTAATCACAAAGTGATATCGGATTACGGAACGAGTAAAGTACTTGCTGTGAACGAGATTGAACTAGGTATGACGGTACCGACGATCGAATCTCGGGCAAGTAAAATATCGCGAGACGAAGGGAATATATATATGGGATTGATTGAATCCTGGCATCGTGGTTCATCCGATATGATCATCAATGAATGTGTGGGAGTCAATATGGGTGCCCAGACCCCGCTGTTGATTATTGATAGAAGATCATGTCTGCATATTCTCGAACCCGCAGGGTCACACACTTAACGTGTCTCGACGCTAGGATAGATTGGATAATTGGTTTATGAATTTTTTGTTCGGAGTCTCGGATGGGATCCGGGATATCACGAGAGGTTCCGGAATGGTCCGGAGAATAAGATTCATATAAGGCAGTGCAGTTTTTGGAGTTCGGAATTGTTCCGGATTAATCGGTATTGTACCGGAAGCTTCTAGAACCTTCCGGAAGGGGGCCAACGTGGTCCCACCTTCCGGGAGGGGGCATGGGCCTATGAGGGAGTGTCCTGGCCGCATTGGGCCAGGGGCACAAGGCCCCATAGGGCCCAGCCGATCCTAGAGAGTTTAAATCGTTTAAACTAGAGATAAGATAAGATATGATTTCTAGATAAGGGAGAGTTTAAATTGTTTAAACTAGAGATAGGCTTGGATGATGGGCAAGGGCTGGCCGCACCCCCCCTCTATATATAGAGGGCTGGTGCGCCCCCTCCCCCCCAACACACACCTTCCTCCAAACCCTAGTAGCCCTGCTGCCTTCCTCTCTTCCTCCTGACTGTTTGTAGGCGAAGCCCTGCTGCAGAAATTCTCCACCACATACACCACGCCGTCGTGTTGTAGATCCAATCTATCTCTCCACCATACTCGCTGGTCCGAGGAAGGAGGAGACGTCAAGGTGCTGCACGTGTGCATCTCACGGAGGCACCGCCACTTGTGGTGCTAGATCGGATCGGATCGCGAGGAGGAGAAGCGAGTACGACTACATCACCCACGTTCCGACGAACGTTCCGCTGTGCGAATCTTCAAGGGTATGAAGATCTAATCCAATCTCTCTCGTTGTTTGCTTCTCCTAGATTAGATCTTGACTTTCCCTCTGTTCGCTTCCGTAGAAAATTTTGATTTACTATGCTGCGAAACCCCTTCAAAAAAATCATGTTATAAAAATTCCTAGAAATATAAAAATGTACTGACAACATGTTCGTATATATGACTGACAAAAGCGAATAACTTTAAAAAACTAAGAAGTAAAAGACCCTAAAAATAATAACCAATAATTTTTCATAATTTTATTCTTTGAATTCCACAGAATTCAGATACTCCCAACATAATGTGCATTAACTAAACTAAGTTGTTATGACATCTAAATGTTGCTTGTTCCATTCAATGTACACTAATGCATTTTACAAATATTATATTAGTAAATGATTCTGACATTTATCAAACCATGTAATAGTGCACACCGACTAACATCCATATACACAAATTTGTGTTTGGGAAGATGGATCATTGGTAGTACAATCTACTTAATGTTAACACACAAGAGAATTCCAAAAAGTGTAAAAATTACTGCTGATCATGACCTTGATGCTCGACTTGGTCCACCTGAATTGGTTAAACCCCTTATTTAACCTCTGTTGAGATCATCTCGGTTAATGTCACGTGCATTCGCACTAGTAGGATGCCTTTTTTTGAAGCCAGTATCCGTAGATATCCAAGTTACATTAACTATACTCAGGTGCGCCCATTATGATTTGTGCCTATGATCTAATAAATGGTGCCTGAGTTTCAAATATAGAAGACAAAACATGTAATACACACACTCGCTTTTATCCTGTTTATGGATGAAAGCACATATCAGATGATGCTGCAAACATATTAAGGTAAAAGTTGAAGGAGAAATATCATCTATATATTCAAACAAATTAACATGATGTCTATAATTATCTTAGTCAAAATCACACAACAACCCACTTTTGGTTGTGCGATCTTAATTTCGATAATACTGTTCCAATAACCTAAGGATGTTATGCGAATGAATAATACTTTTTTTGGGAGCAATCTATCATATATTGGACTAATAAAGCACATTCCTCTACAAGTAGGAAGATCTAACTTCAACCGGTTAACTGAAACAAGCAAGGCAAACAAATAGAATAAACATTCCTAACCCTGATAACTAGCTATGTCAAACCCAATGAAAGCCCATAATAGTGTAAGCATGAGCAATGTTGTGTTAGCTTGATCTAATCTATGTACGGTCCAATTAAACAGAACACCACAAATTTCATTTCGTGAAAGGAATACCATAAATCAAAGTCGGATCATCCATCCCCATCAAAGACGACCCATGAAATAAAGACTGCAAAAATAATTTAAAAAACCATCCGTGCTCAAGACTCAAGAGTGTACATCCACCGAGAAATTTCTCCTGCCAAGAGAGAGCGGAGAGTTGTTTTTCTATTCCTGCTGAAATGCTGATCACACAATTGCAACTATTTTTTTTAGATAATCTGCTGAATCTCGTTTATTAGTTTCTGATTTGGTATGTCCATGTTAATTAGCTTCGCATGTCAAAGTTGGGATATTGTAGATGCCAACACACAAAAACAGAATCCTATAAAAGAACTTCAGAATTTGAGTACAAACCTTCAGATCTCTCAAACATTGTTGATTGAACACTGGTGCAAGAAAAATAGTTTTTTTAACATGAAGCACAAGGATTCAAAACCCAAGACTGACAGATACTGCAGTCATTTACCTAATAAAAAATACTTGCAAAGCTTTGTATAACATTTATTTGGAATCAGTAAGAATAAAATTGGGGTTCCCATTTATGGTAATGGACTCATCTGTTCAAAATGATTCAGAAACAACTTTGGTCAGTAATCCTGCAGTACCTTGTCACCCTACAGACAAGGTGGCCAGCAAATTAAAACTGAACTGAATTTCTTTGAACTACCAACAGTTGACAGTGAACAGAAAGCAGTGGTACAAATGTAAATACCCAGCTACCAACCAACAATGTGCAACAACCTGCAACGAACATGAATACACATTCATCGCACTGCCACGTCCAGCGTCTAAGATTTGGTTTCAAGGAAGATGGTGTTGCATTTCTCTGTCTAAGATTTGGTTTCAAGGAAGATGGTGTTCCATTTCTCTCTCCAGCTACTACTGCGAAAATACATCAATCTCTGACTCTTAGATTAGTCCAACCTGATCAGGCATACAAAATAAACTTCCCATGAAAAATGGCATGGCGTTTTCCCTCCCCATACCGAGTTATCTATTGCTGGGATCCAGATACAGGTGGATGAGCCACACGTTCAAAATCAGATTTTTTCATGTTTAGACAATCATCAAAATCTAATGGACAGAAACATACACATATGAATGAACATCACGGATGAAAGATTTTTATACTACTCCCTCTGACCCATATTAGTTGGCTCAAATTTATCTAAATTTGAGTGAATCTAGACACTATTTAGTATATAGGTTCATTCAAATTTTAACAAATCTAAGTCAACTAATATGAATCGGAGAGAGTAATAGAAAGATTTAGAAACCCTCACCAATCGCTCCCCGGATTCAGGGGCCAAGAACTGCTCCCCGGATTCACCAATCGTCGATTTTTAAACCCCCGTGGCTGTAGGGGAGAGGAGTCTGGCTATAACCAGGCTATAACTGGGACACAGCTGTGCTTCTTTTTGACAGTATTCTCTTTATTACTCCAGTAAATACACAGCGCTGTTTCCTGTCTTTGGCTCATGTCTCTAAATAGTCATGTCGACACGTATTTATCCACATTTTTTATATGTGTCAGAACGTTTGGTCCGTGTACCATCGGCATTTTTATTTTCTACTCCCTCTATTTTAAAATATAAGATGTTTTAGATTTATAAAAAAAATGTATCTAAATTTCTTTTAATGTCTAGATTCATTTTAACCTGAGTGAACCTACCTATTAAAAATAGTCTAAATAGATTTGCTTCACAAAACAAAAACATCTTATATTTTGAAATGAGGGGAGTATAATACTTTCTCCATCTATATTAATGACCTCAAATTTATCTAGATTTATATATATCTAGTTAAATATTAGACTAGATACATCTGTATTTAGACTAAGTTAAAGTCATTAATATGAAATCAGAAAAAATATTGTACTCCCTCCGTTTCAAAATAGATGTTTTAGAAACCTAGGTAAAAGGATACGGATGTCGCCTAGAGGGGGGGAGGTGAATAGGCGATTAAAACTTTTCCTAGAGTGGCTCAACAAAGGCGGAATAAAACTAGTGTTTACTTTGTTAAGCACAACCTAGAACAACTAAGGTTCACCTATGTGCACCAACAACTTATGCTAAGCAATACAAGCAACAAAGTGATAGGAAGATAAATATTACTTCAAGCACGAAGGCTATCACAATGTAAAGTGCATAAGTAAAGAGCTCGGGTATAGAGATAACCGAGGCACGCGGGGACACCGATATTTTACCGAGTTCCTCCCAACATGGAGTACGTCTCGTTTGGAGAGAGGGTGGTATCAAACCACCAACGCCACAAAAGGCCTCCCTTATTCTCCGGTGAATCTCACCCTAACAGGATCGATCCACGCTTCCACTATCGGTGCACTTGTCGGTGTCAACCGGAACCTCTCACAAGGTTGGGGCACTTCTCCACAACTTAATTGGAGGCTCCCAACAAATGCCACAAAAGGCCACAATGCCACCAAGGCCACAAAACCGTCTAGGGTTCCAAGAACCCAAGAGGGACAAGCTCCAATGAGTCACACGAACCAAATCCTCCGAAGATAACTCAAACTGATGCACCAAATGCAAATGGAAAGAACACCACAAAGGTGCTCAAATCCCTCTCTCCCAAATTCCACCAAAGCTACAAAAGATTATGGGGGAATAAGAGAGGAAGAACAATGGAGGAAATCCACAAAAGACTCCAAGATCTAGATCCCAATATGTTCCTCTCACTTAGAGGATAGATTGATTGGTGGGATTGTAGATCTAGATCTCCTCTTTCAAATCTCTCAAGAATATGCAAGAATTATCGGAGGGATTGAGAGAAAGCAAGCTCAAGAAGGTCAACAATGGAGGGGAAAACTTGCAAGAATGGTTATAGAACTATTGGGGAAGAAGGCCTCTTAAATAGGTCCCCCAAAAATCCAACAGTTGAAGCCAAAAAACACAAATCCCGGTACTACCGGACTTTTTCCCGGTACAACCGGACATTCCCTGGGGATCCCAGGTCGCCAAACGCACCTTATTCAGTACCGACCGGTACTAAGGGGCGGTACTACCGGACCTCTGGTACTACCGGACCCTGGTCCGGTACTACCGGTCATCCCTGAACGAAAACGGCCATAACTTTTGCATCCGGACTCCGATTTTGATGATCTTGGGCTCGTTTCGAAGAGGACAACAAGCTCTAAAAGATCATGCAAAGAAACATTATAGTACAGCAAGGGAGGATAGATCCAAATAACGAAAGGTTTAACCTCTATCAAAAAGACGGACCGATAAAACCTCCAACATCAAAAACGTAATAGAAAATGCATATGAAATCCGTTTTCGATGAACTAGAGCTTGCAATGGAGATTAACACAAGCTCTAAATCCTCACATGAGTAAGAATGAAATAATGGAAGGTTTTACCTATCTCTAAAATACAAACCGGTAAAACCTCCAAGATCAAAACGCAATAAGATATAAAAGGAAAATCCATTTTTGATGAACTAGAGCTTGTTATGGAGATTACCACAGGCTCTATATCCTCACATGGATAAGACCAAATAACAACCAAATATGATGATGCAAGTATGCAAAGGTTTGATCTCTCTCCGAATGATGTGACCGAGTTACTCATTCGAGAGCCCCTCTTGATAGTACGGTTATCTATCCTAAACCCGATCTTCCAACAAACATGAGACCGGCAAAAGGGAAAACTTATCAATATTATACCTTTGCCTTGAGCAATCCATTTGAGCTCGATGTAGACGATCTTGTCCTTCTCAAGATGGACACCTTTCTTGATTCCTCATCATCGATCCATGATCACCGAGGATGGCAAGCATCAAGCATGAGATCTTCTATAGATGGCGCATTTTGAGCTTGCACAACACATCTTCTTCTCATTTCATCTTTCTTGAAGTCAACACATGCTCCAAGAAATGCCAATGGACAATTCCTACAAGTACAACTTAATACACACATTAGTCCATAAAGATTGTCATTAATTACCAAAACCACACATGGGGGCCCAACATGTTCTTTCAATCTCCCCCATTTTGGTAATTGATGACAATCCCCTTAAGAGGGTTTATATAAGGAATATTATTGAATGAAATGGTAATACCAATATCAAATACTACAAAAGTATGTGATATTGGTACCACCACCATATATAGAGCAAACTCCCCCACAATCTATGCATGTGTGATGAACTTGAATTTCATTGCATATATTGCCAATCATTATCATTGGTGGAGTTTCCTCTATATATACCACATGCTAAGCATCAACAAAGATGCAAGAGCATGAGAGGCAAATGCACAAGAACAAACTCAATGCATAAACCAACTTCCCTTAAACCCTCTAAAACTTCTCCCCCATTGGCATCGATTGCCGAAATGGGTGACAAGTTCTAGAAGGCAAATATAGTAATAATTCCTCCAAAGGTGTGCCTTCGCACATATCCAATGATGAATACTTGGGAAGGAGTAGAACTATATCGAGGATCCGAAGATTTCCAAAATAAAGTCAAATGATGCAAGCAATTTACAAGATCCGACAAACCAAATGAAAACAATGAATGAGTCCAAATGGAAACAACAAGATGTTATGAAATGAGCAAAAGAGTACTTCAAATAACAAATAGAGAAGCTCCCCAAGATTTGTGCATACTTTATAATCATTGTATTTCAATACAAAAATGCACAAATATGGAATCCTCACTCCTCCATAAACATTTAAGGCACAATAAATGAGAAAGAAGACAAATGAGCATTATTAAATTAATTAGATGAGCTCCCCAAAAATAATGCACCAATTATGATAATTATATTCAGAAACAAGGTGCATAATCATGGAATCCTCACTCATCCAAATTCATTTAACAATACAAGGCATGAGAGAACAAGTAAGAGTTCCCGAAGATGCAAACAAGAGAAACAAGCACTCATAGGCAAATAAATTTGGAAGCCACCGAAAAATCAAAAGGAATAAAAGGTGGTATCCAAGGAATAAGATTCAACTAAAATTATCTTCTCATATGTGAATATGTCTCTAAGTGGAAAACATCACAAAGACATATGCCAACAAAGACATATGCACACATAAATAAGATATACAAGAAATCACATGAAAGCACAAATGAAGTCTTACATATACCAATAAGATTTTTGCTTCAAAGCACGGCCAAAGGCTCAAATATATCTTATTGTACATTAATGAGCTTCAAATACGAACACACTCCATATATTACAACTATCACCAAGGGAAAAGGAGAAAGTTAAAATATATGGAGAAAGGCAACAAGTATCATAAGATAAAATAGACTAGCAAAAATCTCACTATTGCACATGAGAGAAGTTGATGAAATGATAGGCAATAAAATTGCTAGATTGACATATTTGGGATTGGAGGATCATATGCATGATTTTGTATAGTCCCAATTATATGCACTCATCTCAACTTAAACACATATACAATATAGAGTCCTCTTAAAGCCATGCTAGAACTACAACAATTAAAAATACACTAATTCATGCTAGAAGGCAACCGAAAAACGGTTGGAATCAAGATATATGATCACGAGAGAGATATACTTGTTACCGAGATATAATTGGTAGGATGTAGAGGATATGAATTCATTGATCATCCTATATCTTGTCTCAAATTTTCATGTATGCACTACTTCTTCAAAATTGAGAGACAAGCATCCAATATATCTCCAATGTACCTAAAACACAATTAAGTACAAGATGGTCCCCAAACATATTGGGTCCAAAGTAGTTAGTGCAACTACAATACATAGGAGAGACTCCACATAATTATGTGCATATTGATATGAAATTGAATTTCATGCACAACTTAGCCGATGGGAATTGGTGGAGTTTCCCCTATATATTGGATCAAAGAAAGCAAGCATGCCATATTACAAACATATAGTAAATAAGCATGCATAAAGCTTTCAAGAACCAAAAAGGAGATACAATTTGAACAAAAACAACAAGTAAAAACGATATTGCACAAAAAAGAGTGTGATAAGACAAGCGGTGTCCAAATTGTATCAAAGAACCAATTCAACACATGAAAGATCACAAGTTCAACAAATGAACTAGGCTAAGACCAAAATAGCAAAAGATAGATAGAAATAAAAATGCTCAAGGATTTATCTCATTCTAAAATGGTCAAATCAAGAAACAAGGAATGAGACAAAACCAACTCCCAAAAAGAGCAAGGTTCCAACAAGAAACCAAACTCCCCAAACTTCACATGATGGCACAAGTACCAAAATGAAAAGATTGAGGTTCCAAGCACATAAAACAAGATATGGATCAAACAAAGAAGCATAAATATGAGTGTTCTAAATAACATAGCAGAGCTCCCCCATAGATAGTGCATTATGTAGGATTTTCCTGTTAAATTCAAAATGCACACAAATGGGATCATCACTAGTACCTACAATAAGTAAAACACAAGAGGATATCAATAAAATAAGAAGATCCACAAGAAGCAAGGAAGGCTTGGAAGACAACACAAAACATTTTCTTGGCCAAATATAGGACAATATTAAGCAAAGGCCAAAGTGAATATGATCAATGAAGTCTACCATAAATTTGGTACTAATTGTCCAAGGACAAGAAGAATTGAAAATAATATTCCCTAGGTAGTTCATACGGATATCCAAGATCATATTCACACAACAAGAAGCATATAACTAAATATAAGAATTGAGCATGATACTTCAAACAAGATTCTTGGTAGCTTCCAATAGTCACACAATCACTAGTGATTAGAGTAACTTGAAGCAAATGGTTTCCATGAGAATATATATCTAAATATGAGGAAACACATACCAAGAATCATTCTCATATACAAGATCCAAAATATGATCAAAAAAGGCATTCAAGAAAATTGGAACTTGTATGAGCAAATGCGTCACATAGGCGCTAAATAATTATCAATATCAATTCTAAGTGACACAACCTCGAATATTCACATTTTCTAGGATTGTAATATGCACTAAGCATATGACTCCCCCATAATGTGATACTACCATAAAAGCAACGCGAGGCAAAATAATACAAATAGAGATAATTAATGGAAATTATAAAACTTAAATTTCTCATGAGAATTATACCACATAGAGACTATACAATAATCCAATATAAATACTAGGTGGTATTCCTCATGTACACACAATTTTAGGATTGTGGAATGCCCAAGCATAACACTCCCCCAAAATGGGATAATCCATTAATTTCTCACAAGAGCCAAATAAGATACCAAATAGAACCAAGCAAGGCTCAAACATAAGAAACACACATACATGGTGTGCCACCTAATCATACAAAAATATGCTTGATACCTCAAGATAATTAATTGGATAGCACAACATGTACAAAAGCATGGAAGATACAAAACCAACACATGCACAAGGGGCCGAGTAACTTTCAATGTAAAGAGTGTAGCATATGTTACGGCAAGGAGGAACATTGGAAATATAATATAATCAAGATAATCCAAATGGCTTGGCTTGACAATAATAATTGATGAAGATCCCTCAATTCTTCATAATGTAGCCAAGACTCCAATGCCCTCCAAAACACACCTATTGATCAAGTTTTGGCTTGTTGGTCCCCAACCCAGTTGGGTCCTAAGAAGTTAATAACAATAGGCTTGGCAACCCAAATGGTTCTTTTCTTGAACCCACATTGAGCACCAACAAATTTGGCATACACATTGCCAACCTCATCCTTACAAAGAGAATAAACATCATCAATAGTGATAGGGTTGGATGAGGAGATACCGATAGTGCATGAGGAAGAAATATGCCCCTTCTCACGGCATATGTAGCAAGTTCTACTCTTGCTATCTTTCTTCTTAGGTGAAGCAGCAAGTTGAGGAAGGGCTCGAGTAATGATCTTAGGAAGAGGCCCATTAATGACTTGAGATGGAACTTGAGGCCGCTTCCCTTGATGCTTCACACTAAGAGGCTTTTTCTTCAATGGGCAAGATCTAACATGGTGCCCTTCTTCCTTGCACTTGAAGCAAACAATGTTGGCCGGATTCTTAACTTGATCTTGGCCATTCTTCTTGTTATCCTTGTGCTTCAACTTGATAGTGGACTTGTTCTTGACATTGGAGTTGAATCCAAGCCCACTCTTGTCATTGGGGGATTTTTGCACACTCAAGATTTTGTTGAGTGTGACCTTCCCTTGTTGACCCTTTTTCAAGTCATTCTTCAAAGAAGTGACTTGAGCCTTGAGTTATTTGATTTCCTCTACATGGTTAGTTTCAACAAAAGTACTAGAGGAAGTAGGTGCTACATTGTTAGAGCAACAAGGCACGGAATGTAATTCATCACGAGATATATCATGGTTGTGAGAGGATGAACTACAAGGACTAGCACATGGCAATATAACATTTGAAGTAGATATAGTGCTAATGTCCACATGAGGCCACTAGATGTTACCTTTGACATGATGGCCTCATGAGCTACCTTTAGCCTACCATGGGAGAATAGAAGATCCCCATGCGAGCTCGAGAGCTTAACATGACTTTCTTCTAATTTCCCATAGTTGCTAGTTAGAAACAAGTTGATCCTTTAGCTCAACATTCTCCTTGAAAGTAGATGCTTCACAAGAAATAGAGTTAGTAGCACAAGCATCATCACTATTTGCAAGAGGTGAGGGCAACTTGGCAAGCTCTTTTGAATATGAGGCTTTAATTTGCTCATGTGACTCGGTGAGTTTGATGAGCTCACCCTTTATGACCCTAGAGCCATTTTTGAGGTGCTCAAAATCCTCAAGGAGTTTAGCATAAGCAACTTGAGTCTCATCATTTTTATGTTTGAGATCACTTGCCACCTCAATTTGTGTTTCTAACTTATCAATAAGTTCTTTGCTCTTAATAGCAAAGTCCAAGATTTCAACAAAGTTAGAGCAAGCAATATCCTTGTTAACAAGGGCACGATAAACAATCTCACCCTTTTCATATAAATCATCAATATCTAGCTCTTCTTCCCCATTATCCACATCCTCCTCATCACAAGAGGTAATGGGTTCCAAAGTAGGAGTTACCTTAGAATCCCTAGCCATAAGGCATAGGTGGGTACCGGAAGAAGGTGAAGATGAGATTGCATATGTGGCATCATTCAAAACCATGTCTTGGCCCATAGAATCTTCAGTTTCCTCTACATGGTTAGCAACACAAGCACTAGAGGAAATGGAAGCATTTTTTATCATGGCAACAAGAAAACACAAGCATATCATCATGAGATTTATTCAAGTCATTTCTACATGATATGCAAGGACTATTAACACAAGCATGTAAGGAGTTTGTAGTGCTAGAAGTGTTAAAGTCCAAAGATAGATCATTGCAACTAGATAGAGATGAGGGATTACAAATAGTAAGCACACTATCCAAATTGCAATTTCTATCACCACTCACCATATCATTACCTTGTGAAAAGTCACATGTTGGTGAAGTGGTAGAGGATGAGAACTCATCTCGACCGGAAGTGGAAGCAACACAATCATCCTCAATAATGTTGGACACAACATATTTATCTTGAAGTTTTGTCCATAACTCATGAGCGCTCCAAAAAGGAATGATTGAAGATGTAACTACATAGCTCAAAGCATTAATAAGCACATTAGAATCTTGAGCATCGAGATATAAGTTTTTCTCATCCTCACTAGATAGATCTTTGAAATCCATTGGAGGGGAAAAACCTATATCTACAATACGCTCCAAATTTGGGTCCATGTCCCGAAAATGAATGAGCATGCAATTTTTCCATATATCATAATTTGTTCCATCGAATGTGAACATGTCATTGTGCACTAATCCTCTAGCCGACATCTTTACTCTCAAGGTGGTGAAGCCTAAAATGAGAGACCGGGCTCTGATACCAATTGAAAGGATAAGGATGTCGCCTAGAGGGGGGGGGTGAATAGGCGATTAAAATTTTCCTAGAGTGGCTCAACAAAGGCGGAATAAAACTAGTGTTTACTTTGTTAAGCACAACCTAGAACAACTAAGGTTCACCTATGTGCACCAACAACTTATGCTAAGCAATACAAGCAACAAAGTGATAGCAAGATAAATATTACCTCAAGCACGAAGGCTATCACAATGTAAAGTGCATAAGTAAAGAGCTCGGGTATAGAGATAACCGAGGCACGCGGGGACACCGATATTTTACCGAGTTCCTCCCAACATGGAGTACGTCTCGTTTGGAGAGGGGGTGGTATCAAACCACCAACGCCACAAAAGGCCTCCCTTATTCTCCGGTGAATCTTACCCCAACGGGATAGATCCACGCTTCCACTATCGGTGCACTTGTCGGTGGCAACCGGAACCTCTCACAAGGTTGGGACACTTCTTCACAACTTAATTGGAGGCTCCCAACAAATTCCACAAAAGGCCACAATGCCACCAAGGCCACAAAACTGTCTAGGGTTCCAAGAACCCAAGAGGGACAAGCTCCAATGAGTCACACAAACCAAATCCTCTGAGGATAACTCAAACCGATGCACCAAATGCAAATGGCAAGAACACCACAAAGGTGCTCAAATCCCTCTCTCCCAAATTCCACCAAAGCTACAAAAGATTATGGGGGAATAAGAGAGTAAGAACAATGGAGGAAATCCACAAAAGACTCCAAGATCTAGATCCCAATATGTTCCCCTCACTTAGAGGAGAGATTGATTGGTGGGATTGTAGATCTAGATCTCCTCTTTCAAATCTCTCAAGAATATGCAAGAATCATCGGAGGGATTGAGAGAAAGAAATCTCAAGAAGGTCAACAATGGACGGGAAAACTTGCAAGAATGGTTATAGAACTATTGGGGAACAAGGCCTCTTAAATAGGTCCCCCAAAATCCAACCATTGAAGCCAAAAAACGCGAATCCCGGTACTACCGGACTTTTTCCCGGTACTACCGGACATTCCCTGGGGATACCAGGTCGCCAAACGCACCTTATTCAGTACCGACCGGTACTAAGGGGAGGTACTACCGGATCTCCGGTACTACCGGACCCTCGTCCGGTACTACCGGTCATCCCTGAACGAAAACGACCATAACTTTTGCATCCGGACTCCGATTTTGATGATCTTGGGCTCGTTTCAAAGAGGACAACAATCTCTAAAAGATCATGCAAAGAAAAATTATAGTCCAGCAAGGGAGGATAGATCCAAATGATGAAAGGTTTAACCTCTATCAAAAAGACAAACCGATAAAACCTCCAACATAAAAAACGTAATAGAAAATGCATATGAAATCCGTTTTCGATGAACTAGAGCTTGTCATGGAGATTAACACAAGCTCTAAATCCTCACATGAGTAAGAACCAAATAATGGAAGGTTTTACCTATCTCTAAAATACAAACCGGTAAAACCTCCAAGATCAAAACGCAATAAGATATAAAAGGGAAATCCGTTTTTGATGAACTAGAGCTTGTTATGGAGATTACCACATGCTCTATATCCTCACATGGATAAGACCAAATAACGACCAAATATGATGATGCAAGTACGCAAAGGTTTGATTTCTCTCCGAACGATGTGACCGAGTTACTCATTCGAGAGCCCCTCTTGATAGTACGGTTATCTATCCTAAACCCGGTCTCCCAACAAACATGAGACCACCAAAAGGAAAAACTTATCAATATTATACCTTTGCCTTGAGCAATCCATTTGAGCTCGATGTAGACGATCTTGTCCTTCTCAAGATGGACACCTTTCTTGATTCCTCATCATCGATCCATGATCACCGAGGATGGCAAGCATCAAGCATGAGATCTTCTATAGATGGCGCATTTTGATCTTGCACAACACATCTTCTTCTCATTTCATCTATCTTGAAGTCAACACATGCTCCAAGCAATGCCAATGGATAATTCCTACAAGTACAACTTAATACACACATTAGTCCATAAAGATTGTCATTAATTACCAAAACCACACATAGGGGCCCAACATGTTCTTTCACTAGGTTTATCTAAATTTTAATAAATCTAAAACATCTATTTTGAAACCATCGTGCTGCTGCACCCGGACGGACGCAAACGGTGACAATGTTGTGTTGGCCCTTTGACCCCAAAATCTCTGTCTGGGTTTTAGCCTCTCCCCTGATGAGAAAATATAGTCCAATAATCTTGCACAAGAAAATGGAGATACCACAGATCGCAGATGCAAGTACTAGTAGAGAGGTTGCATGTCTGTCATTTTTTTCCTGCATTTAATAATTGATTGACAATCTGACCAAGATATGGCGGTGTGAACCGGATGCAAAAGTGCCATTGCAGTTTTTGTCCTGCATTTAAGTGGAAAAGGCTGCTTACATGTAATTGAATTAAATTGTGAGTGTATTTCAGGTGTACGAGTAGGATGATCTGACCTTGCGGTATGGACAGGTAGTTTAAATTGAACTAGATGTCTCGCGTCGCCGCATCCATAAAGTTTGATTTTTTTTACAAAGTTCCACCAATTTATTAATAATCAATCAATAGTAATATTTTTTAAAAGTAATAAAATTATAAATAGATCTTTAGACCACCTACTAACGACTATAAACACTAGCACGAGTCGAAGGCGCGCTGCTACCCCCTCCCCCTCCCCACAACCCCAAGATATCTCTCGGACACACAACTCCATGCACCCTCCGCTGGTGCTAGATGCACCACCGGAGTGAGGATAGGACGGGAGGACCTTATTCTAACGTCAGGACACAGCCACATCGACATCCCAAAGAAGACACTGAGTATAGTATAAACAAACAATGGGAACCCTCCCGCCGACGAGAGGTCGTGGTCTGCCATGCCTTCAAGGCCCCAAGCCCACAAGAGATGGAGCGAACCGACGACATCACCGACGAGGGGACAGGACCCTAGATTGGTTTTACTCTATCTCCTCTGACCACGTGGTTGGTCGCCGCACATAAATTCAGTAATATTTTAATAGTCTTCCTGCTTTATGTCCCAATTGTGGACCTCCAACAAAGTTAAGGATATTAACCACATTTTGTTTACAACCCAAAACCTTTTTATTCTTTGAAACAGGCTTTCGCCCCGCTATATTAATGTAGCAATCACATGGTACAAGGTACAACTGCTAGGGCCTCAGCACAAGCACACCCAAACGAAACAAAAGAGAAATAACAAAGAAACAAATGTCAACAACGTCGGGTTGTGCCCTCCAAAAGATTACCACCACGCTCCTAGGACTCCAAAGCGCCGCATACCAAACAACACCTCCAAGAGGGACTGCGAAAATGGCGACGTTGTTGCCCGAACATTCTCCTAGGGTTTCTCCCGGTACGCGGAGGGGCATATGGAAGGGGGTACACCCGATGCCTTTCAGGAAGGAAGGTCGGCGTCCTCGGGAGTCACCGCGTCGGTGCCGGACAAGTCGGCCAAGATTTCTCCCAACCTCCCAAAAAAACACGACCCTAGACACTCCATCGTGCTCCTCCAAACTCGTCGCCCACCAACATGCGCCACTACGGTCTTGCCATCACCATCACCATCTCACCGTGGCCAACATTGCTAGACCGACGGGACCGAGAGAAATAGCCGAGAATAAGGGGAGGTAGAACAGCAGCCATGCGGGAGGGTACAGCCTCCACCACCAATGGTGGTAACTATACGGATGTAGCATCAAGAGTAAACAGGCCCCTACGCCCGGCCGAGCCAAAATCGGGTTCGTGAAGCTCCCAACGCCGTGCTCCAGTAGGCGCGCCACCATCTCTGCCACCCCCGCATGAGCAGCTTTCCAGACCACCACAGATAGCGCAGCCATGCCTAGGGCGGACCCGCTCGGACCCAGATGGGGCCCAGACCTGGGCCGGGAGGACTTCATCGCTAGCCCATAGCAGAACCACCATGGCGTCTCGCAGACAAGTGTCCGCGCCTCTGCCACATCGCCACCCGAGGTTGCACCACCGAGGATGAAGCGCCACCGCCAGAATCATCGTCCACTGAGAGTCGTCATCGCCAAACACCACCTCCCAAGCAGGGCCGCGCGCGAGGGAAGGAAGGTGAAAGGATACGGATGTCGCCTAGAGGGGGGGGGTGAATAGGCGATTAAAACTTTTCCTAGAGTGGCTCAACAAAGACGGAATAAAACTAGTGTTTACTTTGTTAAACACAACCTAGAACAACTAAGGTTCACCTATGTGCACCAACAACTTATGCTAAGCAATACAAGCAACAAAGTGATAGCAAGATATATATTACTTCAAGCACGAAGGCTATCACAATGTAAAGTGCATAAGTAAAGAGCTCTGGTATAGAGATAACCGAGGCACGCGGGGACACCGATATTTTACCGAGTTCCTCCCAACATGGAGTACGTCTCATTTGGAGAGGGGGTGGTATCAAACCACCAACGCCACAAAAGGCCTCCCTTATTCTCCAGTGAATCTCACCCCAATGGGATCGATCCACGCTTCCACTATCGGTGCACTTGTCGGTGGCAACCGGAACCTCTCACAAGGTTGGGGCACAACTCCACAACTTAATTGGAGGCTCCCAAAAAATGCCACAAAAGGCCTCAACAAATGCCACCAAGGCCACAAAACCGTCTAGGGTTCCAAGAACCCAAGAGGGACAAGCTCCAATGAGCAATTCAAACCAAATCCTCCGAGGAGAACTCAAACCGATGCACCAAATGCAAATGGCAAGAACACCACAAAGGTGCTCAAATCCCTCACTCTCAAGTTCCAACAAAGCTACTAAAGCTATTGGGGGAACAAGAGAGGAGGAATCAAAAAGAGACACAAAAACCCCCTAAATCTAGATCCCCAAAGATACACTCACAAAGAGATGTTTTGGTTTGGTCAAAACGTGGATCTAGATCTCCTCCAACTACCCCTCGAATATATGCAAGAATCAATGGAGGGGTGAGTAGAAATCAAGCTCAAAGATTAAGGCAAATGGGGGCAAAGCTTAGACAAAAGGAGGAGGAAGAAGAAACCCTAAATGAAAATGGATAAAAGACTTATATAGGGCTAGACAAAATATGGCCGTTGGGGTATTTTTTGTATGGTCCGGTAGTACCGGATTGGGCCGGTACTACCGGTCCCAACAAACCGGACAGCAGCGAGCGAGCCAGGAAGAGAAAACAGCAGGGCAGCGCAGCGGGTGGGGCCAAGCAAGCGGCAGCAGCAGCGCAGCAGCTCGCACGCAGCGGCAGCAGCAAGCGGCGCAGCAGCTCGCAGCGGCAGCAGCGAGCGGGGCAAGCACGCGCGGCAGCAGCTGTAGCTGGGCGCGCGCGGGGGCCACAGGGGGCAGAGCAGCTCGGAGCGGGCAGGTGGGAACACGCGCGCGCTCGTGCGAGACAAGGCCGCAGCACGGCAGCGGCGGGGCCCAGCGAGGCGGCACGGGCGAGCGCGGGATCAGCAGCGGGGCCAAGCGCGCGCAGCGCGAGCGGACGGTGCGAGCGGGTCAACGCGCGCAGACGTATGGCTGAGAGGCGCGGGGTCGGAGATCTAGATCTGGATCTACCGATTCTGGGAAAAATAACTGGGCCGACCGGTACTACCGCCCACCCGGGCGGTACTACCGGGCCGTCCGGTAGTACCAGATTTAGGTACCTAGCAAGGCATAAATAAAACGGGCCGCTCTTAGGCCCGGGCGGTACTACCGCTTGGCCCAGAAAACAGATTGACAGGCAAATATTGAAACGGCAATAACTTTTGACTGGAAGCTCCGATTGACCTGATTCAAATTGCGTTGGATAGAGGACGACAAGGGCTTCCCAATAAAAAGAGGAAATATTGATTATAACCAAGTGAGAAAGTATCAAGTAGAATAATGTGATATACCTCACTTGGTGAGAAACCGAAAAGCCGCATAAATCAAAATCACAACAAGATACATATGGGAGATCCGATTTTGATGAACAAGAGCTTGTTATGGAGATTACCACAAGCTCTATATCCTCACATGGATAAGACCAAATAACAACCAAATACGATGATGCATGTATGCAAAGGTTTGAGCTCTCTCCGAATGATGTGACCGAATTACTCATACGAGAGCCCCTCTTGATAGTACGGTTATCTATCCTAAACCCGGTCTCCTACACATAACAAGAGACCGAAAAAGGAAAACCTATCAAGATTATACCTTTGCCTTGAGCATTCCACTTGAGTTCGATGTAGACGGTCTTGCCCTTCTCAAGATGGAACGCCTTTCTTAATTCCTCATCATCGACCTCGCATATTGAGCTTGCACCACATATCTTCTTTGCATTTCATCGACCTTGAAGCCAACACATGCTCCAAGCTATGCCAATGGACAAATCCTACAACTATAAATTAATACACACATTAGTCCATAAAGATTGTCATTAATTACCAAAACCACACATGGGGGCCCAACATGTTCTTTCAATCTCCCCATTTTGGTAATTGATGACAATCCCTTTAAGAGGGTTTATATAAGGAATATTAATGAATAAAACGGTAATACCAATATCAAATGCTACAAGAGTATGTGATATTGGTACCACCACCATATTTAGAGCAAACTCCCCCACAATCTATGCATGTGTGATGAACTTGAATTTCATTGCATATATTGCCAATCATTATTATTGGTGGAGTTTCCTCTATATATACCACATGCAAAGCAACAACAAAGATGCAAGAGCATGAGAGGCAAATGCACAAGAACAAACTCAATGCATAAACCAACTTCCCTTAAACCCTCTAAAACTTCTCCCCATTGGCATCGATTGCCAACATGGGTGACAAGTTCTAGAAGGCAAATATAGTAATAATTCCTCCAAAGGTGTGCCTTCGCACATATCCAATGATGAATACTTGGGAGGGAGTAAAACTATATCGAGGATACGAAGATTGCTAAAGGAATAAAATAAAATGACGCATCACAAATGATGCAAGCAATCACAAGATCCGACAAACCAATTTGAAAACAACAAATGAGTCCAAATGGAAACAACAAGATGTTATGATATGAGCAACAGAGTGCTTCAAATAACAAATAGAGAAGCTCCCCAAGATTTGGGCACAATTGTAAAATAAATGCATTGGAATACATAATGCACAAATATGGAATCCTTTCTCCCCCATAAGCATTTAAAGCACAACAAATGAGAAAGAAGACAAATGAGCATTATTAAATGAATTAAATGAGCTCCCCAAAAATAATGCACCAATTATGATAATTATATTTGGGAACAAGGTGCATAATCATGGAATCCTCACTCATCCAAATTCAATTAACAATACAAGGCATGAGAGAACAAGTATGAGTGCCCGAAGATGCAAACAAGAGGAACAAACACTCATAGGCAATTAAATTTGGAAGCCACCGAAGAATCAAAAGGAATAGAAAGGTGGTCTCCAAGGATTAAAAATCAACTAAAATTATCTTCTCATATGTACATATGTCTCTAAGTGTAAAACATCATAAAGAAATATGCCAACAAAGACATATGCACACACAAATAAGATATACATGAAATCACATGAAATCAAAAAAGAAGTCTTAATATATACCAATAAGATTTTTGCTTCAAAGCATGGCCAAAGGCTCAAATATATCTTATTGTACATTAATGAGCTTAAAATGCCAACACACTACATATATTACAACTATCACCAAGGGAAAAGGAGAAAGTTGAAATATATGGAGAAAGGCAACAAGTATCACAAGGAATAAACAACGAGCAAAATGTCACTATTGCACATGAGAGAAGTTGAGGAAAAGATAGGCAACAAAATTGCTAGATTGACATATTTGGGATTGGTAGATCATATGCATGATTTTGTATAGTCCCAACTATATGCACTCATCTCAACTTATACACATATACAATTGAGAGTTCTCTTAGTACCATGGCTAGAGATACAACAATAAATACAATAACAAAAAATCATGCCAAGATGCAACCTACAAAAGGTTGGAAGCAATATAAATATGCATGAGCAAGAGATACTTGTTACCGAGATATAATTGGTAGGATGTAGAGGATATGAATTCGTTGATCATCCTATAGCTTGCCTCCAATTTTCATGTATGCATCATTTCTTCAAAATTGAGAGACACGCATCAAATCTATCTCCAATGTACCTAAAACACATTTAAGTACAAAATGGTCCCCAAACATATTGGGTCCAAAGTAGTTAGTGCAACTACAATACATAGGAGAGACTCCACATAATTATTTGCATATTGATATGAAATTGAATTTCATGCACAACTTAGCCGATGGGAATTGGTGGAGTTTCCCCTATATATTGGATCAAAGAAAGCAAGCATGCCATAATATAAACATATAGTAAATATGCATGCATAAAGCTTTCAAGAACCAAAAAGGAGATACAATTTGAATAAAAATACCAAGTAAGTCGAGATTGCACACACAAGAGTGTGACATGTCAAACGATGTCCAAATTATATCAAAGAACCAATTCAACACATGAATGATCACGTTCAACAAATGAACTAGGCTAAAACCAAAAGAGCAAAAGATAGATAGAAATAAAATTGCTCAAGGATTTATCTCATTCTAAAATGGTCAAATCATGAAACAAGAAATGAGACAAAACCAACTCCCAAAAAGATCAAGGTTCCAATAAGAAACCAAACTCCCCAAACTTCTCATGATGGCACAAAGTACCAAAACGAAAAGATTGAGGTTCCAAGCACAAATAACCCGATATGGATCAAAACAAAGAAGCATAACTATGAGTGTTCTAAATAATATAGGATAGCTCCCCCATGGATAGTACATTATGTAGGATTTTCCTTTTAAATGCAAAATGCACACAAATGGGATCATCACTACTAACTACATTAAATAAAACACAAGAGGATACCAATAAAATAAGAAGATCCAAAAAAGTAGCAAGGAATACATGGGAGCACACACAAAACATTTACTTGGCCAAAGATAGGACAATATTAAGCAAAGGCCAAAGTGACTATGATCAATCAATTCTACCATAAATTGAGTACTCATTGTCCAAGAACAAGAAATATTGGGAAGAATTGTCCCAAGGTAGTTTGTATGGATATCCAAGATCATAGTCACAACAAGAAGCATATACCAAAGGATAAGAATTAAGCATGATACTTCGAACAGGATTCTTGGTAGCTTCCAATAGTCACACAATCACTAGTGATTAGAGTAACTTGAAGCAAATGGTTTCCATGAGGATATATATATATATATAAATATGAGGAAACACATACCAAGAAACACTCTCATATACAAGATCCAAAATATGATCAACAACAACATTCAAGCAAATTGGAACTTGTATGAGCAAATGTGTCACATAGGTGCTAGATAATTATCAATATCAATTCTAAGTGACACAACCTCGAATATTCACATTTTCTAGGATTGTAATATGCACTAAGCATATGACGCCCCCATAATGTGATACTACCATAAAACCAACGCGAGGCAAAATAATACAAATAGAGATAATTAATGGACATTATAAAACTCAAATTTCTCATGAGAATTATACCACATAGAGACTAGACAATAATCCAATATAAATACTAGGTGGTATTTCTCATGTACACACAATTTTAGGATTGTGGAATGCCCAAGCATAACACTCCCCCAAAATGGGATAATCCATTAATTTCTCACAAGAGCCAAATAAGATACCAAATATAACCAAGCAAGGCTCAAACATAAGAAACACACATACATGGTGTGCCACCTAATCATACAAAAATATGCTTGATACCTCAAGATAATTAAGTGGATAGCACAACATGTACAAAAGCATGGAAGATACAAAACCAACACATGCACAAGGGGCCGAGTAACTTTCAATATAAAGAGTGTAGCATATGTTACCGCAAGGAGGAACATTGGAAATATAATATAATCAAGATAATCCAAATGGCTTGGCTTGACAATAATAATTGATGAAGATCCCTCAATTCTTCATAATGTAGCCAAGACTCCAATGCCCTCCAAAACACACCTATTGATCAAGTTTTGGCTTGTTGGTCCCCAACCAAGTTGGGTCCTAAGAAGTTAGTAACAATAGGCTTTGCAACCCAAATGGTTCTTTTCTTGAACCCACATTGAGCACCAACAAATTTGGCATACACATTGCCAACCTCATCCTTACAAAGAGAATAAACATCATCAATAGTGATAGGGTTGGATGAGGAGACACCGATAGTGCATGACGAAGAAATATGCCCCTTCTCACGGCATATGTAGAAAGTTCTACTCTTGCCATCTTTCTTCTTAGGTGAAGCCACAACTCGAGGAAGAGCTCGATTAGTCCTCTTAGGAAGAGGCCCATTAATGACTTGAGGTGGAGCTTGAGGCCGCTTCCCTTGTTGCTTCACACTAAGAGGCTTTTTCTTCAATGGGCAAGATCTAACATGGTGCCCTTCTTCCTTGCACTTGAAGCAAACAATGTTGGCCGGATTCTTGAATTGATCTTGGCCATTCTTCTTATTGTCCTTGTGCTTCAACTTGATAGTGGACTTGTTCTTGACATTGGAGTTGAATCCAAGCCCACTCTTGTCATTGGGGGATTTTTGCACACTCAAGATTTTGTTGAGTGTGACCTTCCCTTGATGACCCTTTTTCAAGTCATTTCTCAAAGAAGTGACTTGAGCCTTGAGCTCTTTGATTTCCTCTACATGGTTAGTTTCAACAAAAGTACTAGAGGAAGTAGATGGTACATTGTTAGAGCAACAAGGCATGGAATGTAATTCATCACGAGATATAGCATGGTTGTGAGAGGATGAATTACAAGGACTAGCACATGGCAATATAACATTTGAAGTAGATATAGTGCTAATGTCCACATGAGGCCCACTAGATGTTACCTTTGACATGATGGACTCATGAGCTACCTTTAGCCTACCATGGAAGACTAGAAGATCCTCATGCGAGATCGAGAGCTTAACATGACTTTCTTCTAATTTCCCATAGTTGCTAGTTAGCAACGCAAGTTGAGCCTTTAGCTCAACATTCTCCTTCAAAGTAGATGATTCACAAGAAATAGAGTTAGTAGCACAAGCATCATCACTATTTGCAAGAGGTGAGGGCAACTTGGCAAGCTCTTTTGAATATGAGGCTTTAAGTTGCTCATGTGACTCGGTGAGTTTGATGAGCTCACCCTTTATGACCCTAGAGCCATTTTTGAGGTGCTCAAAATCCTCAAGGAGTTTAGCATAAGCAACTTGAGTCTCATCATTTTTATGTTTGAGATCACTTGCCACCTCAAGATCTCTATCATGAGATTCCTTTAGTCTAGATAGCTCTAAAGCGAAGGTATCCTCAAGAGATTACTTGGTGGTTTGTTCCTCTTCAAGAGCTTTATTTAGGTTTGCAATTATATTAGCATACTTACGCTCAAGACTACACATTTTATCAATGTTGTTATCATGCACCTCAATTTGTGTTTCTAACTTATCAATATGTTCTTTGCTCTTAATAGCAAAGTCCAAGACTTCAACAAAGTTAGAGCAAGCAATATCCTTTTTAACAAGGGCACGATAAAAAATCTCACCCTTCTCATATAAATCATCAATATCAAGCTCTTCTTCCACATTATCCACATCCTCCTCATCACAAGAGGTAATGGGTTCCAAAGTAGGAGTTACCTTAGAATCCCTAGCCATAAGGCATAGGTGGGTACCGGAAGAAGGTGAAGATGAGATTGCATTTGTGGCTTCATTCAAAACCATGTCTTGGCCCATAGAATCTCCGGTTTCCTCTACATGGTTAGCAACACAAGCACTAGAGTAAATGGAAGCATTTTTATCATGGCAACAAGACAACACAAGCATATAATCATGAGATTTATTCAAGTCATTTCTACATGATATGCAAGGACTATTAACACAAGCATGTAAGGAGTTTGTAGTGCTAGAAGTGTTAAAGTCCAAAGATAGATCATTGCAACTAGATAGAGATGAGGGATTACAAATAGTAAGCACACTATCCAAATTGCAATTTCTATCACCATTCACAATATAATTACCTTGTGAAAAGTCACATGTTGGTGAAGTGGTAGAGGATGAGAACTCATCTCGACCGGAAGTGGAAGCAACACAATCATCCTCAATAATGTTGGACACAACATATTTATCTTGAAGTTTTGTCCATAACTGATGAGCGCTCCAAAAAGGAATGATTGAAGATGTAACTACATAGCTCAAAGCATTAACAAGCACATTAGAAGCTTGAGCATCGAGATATAAGTTTTTCTCATCCTCACTAGATAGATTTTTGAAATCCATTAGAGGAGAAAAACCTATATCTACAATACGCTCCAAATTTGGGTCCATGTCCCGAAAATGAATGAGCATGTGATTTTTACATATATCATAATTTGTGCCATCGAATATGAACATGTCATTGTGCACTAATCTTCTAGCCGACATCTTTACTCTCAAGGCGGTGAAGCCTAAAATGAGAGACCGGGCTCTAATACCAATTGGAAGGATACGAATGTCGCCTAGAGGGGGGGGTGAATAGGCGATTAAAACTTTTCCTAGAGTGGCTCAACAAAGGCGGAATAAAACTAGTGTTTATTTTGTTAAACACAACCTAGAACAACTAAGGTTTACCTATGTGCACCAACAACTTATGCTAAGCAATACAAGCAACAAAGTGATAGCAAGATATATATTACTTCAAGCACGAAGGCTATCACAATGTAAAGTGCATAAGTAAAGAGCTCGGGTATAGAGATAACCGAGGCACGCGGGGACACCGATATTTTACCGAGTTCCTCCCAACATGGAGTACGTCTCGTTTGGAGAGGGGGTGGTATCAAACCACCAACGCCACAAGAGGCCTCCCTTATTCTCCGGTGAATCTCACCCCAATGGGATCGATCCATGCTTCCACTATCAGTGCACTTGTCGGTGGCAACCGGGACCTCTCACAAGGTTGGGGAACAACTCCACAACTTAATTGGAGGCTCCCAACAAACGCCACAAAAGGCCTCAACAAATGCCACCAAGGCCACAAAACCGTCTAGGGTTCCAAGAACCCAAGAGGGACAAGCTCCAATGAGCAATTCAAACCAAATCCTCCAAGGAGAACTCAAACCGATGCACCAAATGCAAATGGCAAGAACACCACAAAGGTGCTCAAATCCCTCACTCTCAAGTTCCAACAAAGCTACTAAAGCTATTGGGGGAACAAGATAGGAGGAATCAAAGAGAGACACAAAATCCCCCTAAATTTAGATCGCCAAAGATACACTCACAAAGAGATATTTTGGTTTGGTCAAAACGTGGATCTAGATCTCCTCCAACTACCCCTCGAATATATGCAAGAATCAATGGAGGGGTGAGTAGAAATCAAGCTCAAAGATTAAGGCAAATGGGGGCAAAGCTTAGACAAAAGGAGGAGGAAGAAGAAACCCTAAATGAAAATGGATAAACGACTTATATAGGGCTAGACAAAATATGGCCGTTGGGGTATTTTTCTGGACGGGTCCGGTAGTACCGGATTGGGCCGGTATTACCGGTCCCAACAAACTGGACAGCAGCGAGCGAGCCAGGAAAAGAAAACAGCAGGGCAGCGCAGCGGGTGGGGCCAAGCAAGCAGCAGCTCGCACGCAGCGGCAGCAGCAAGCGGCACAACAGATCGCAGTGGCAGCAGCGAGCGGGGCCAGCACGCGCGGCAGCAGCTGCAGCTAGGCGCGCACGGGGGCCACAGGAGGGCAGAGCAGCGCGGAGCGGGCAGGTGGGGACGCGCGCATGCTTGCGCGAGAGAAGGCCGCAGCGCGGCAGCGGCGGGGCCCAGCGAGGCGGCACGAGCGAGCGCGGGATCAGCGGCGGGGCCAAGCGCGCGCAGCGCGAGCGGCAGGTGCGAGCTGGTCAACGCGCGTAGACGTATGGCTGAGCGGCGCGGGGCCGGAAATCTAGATCTGGATCTACCGATTCTGGGAAAAATAACTGGGCCGACCGGTACTACCGGCCCACCCGGGCGGTACTACCGGGCCGTCCGGTAGTACCGGATTTAGGTACCTACCGAGGCAGAAAGAAAATGGGCCGCTTTTAGACCCGGGCGGTACTACCGGCCCGTCCGGGCGGTACTATCGCTTGGCCCAGAAAACAGATTGACAGGCAAATATTCAAACGGCAATAACTTTTGAGTGGAAGCTCCGATTGACCTGATTCAAATTGTGTTGGATAGAGGACAACAAGGGCTTCCCAATAAAAAGAGGAAATATTGATTATCACCAAGTGAGAAAGTATCAAGTAGAATAATGTGATATACCTCACTTGGTGAGAAACCGAAAAGCCGCATAAATCAAAATCGCAACAAGATACATATGGGAGATCCGATTTTGATGAACAAGAGCTTGTTATGGATATTACCACAAGCTCTATATCCTCACATGGATAAGACCAAATAACAACCAAATACGATGATGCAAGTATGCAAAGGTTTGAGCTCTCTCCGAACGATATGACCGAATTACTCATACAAGAGCCCACCTTGATAGTACGGTTATCTATCCTAAACCCGGTATCCTACACACAACAAGAGACCGACAAAAGGAAAACCTATCAAGATTATACCTTTGCCTTGAGCATTCCACTTGAGCTCGATGTAGACGGTCTTGCCCTTCTCAAGATGGAACGCCTTTCTTAATTCCTCATCATCGACCTCGCATATTGAGCTTGCACCACATATCTTCTTTGCATTTCATCGACCTTGAAGCCAACACATGCTCCAAGCGATGCCAATGGAAAAATCCTACAAGTATAACTTAATACACACATTAGTCCATAAATATTGCCATTAATTACCAAAACCACACATGGGAGCCCAACATGTTCTTTCAGAAGGTCTATCGTCGCCTCCAACACCACGCATGCAAGGCCTGGTGGGACTCAACGGCAGCGGCGGGAGGGGGCTAGATGGGGGGAGGAGGCACGGGAGGGAGCGAGAAGGCCCCAGTCGCCTCGCTCGGGGGAGGCGACGTGGGGGGCGATGGTTTTTTCATCTCTAAAACCTTTTTATCCAATAGCAAGTAATGTTACATCAGAAACTAACATAGCTATGATACTCAGTGTTTGGTCATCCAGCCATATCGATTGATTCCATAATTTTGCTTAACCAGTTAACTCATGGGCCGCAACAATAAATTCCCTAGGTTCATATATGAACTCAAACTTGAAGAATTCTATAGATAGGAGGCAGCAAATTCCCATGTACATGCATGAATATGTACACCAATAGGACTGGTGAAAAAGTTGGTCATGGAAAGCAAGTTCTTAAATTAAGCTTGAAGAATAGTTGAAGGTGTAGCAACCATTTTTTGCAGGTAAAATAGGAACTTTATTCAAACATGAAGGATTACATTGTTGGGAATATGCCCTAGAGGCAATCACGTATGATGATATTTCCCATTGTATTCATAAAGATGTTAAGTTGTCCATGTATGAACATCTGATGTACATCATTGAATATGTGATTCGGTTGTGGAACTATGCATTCATGTTATTCATACTAAACATCCTTGGTCATTGAGGTTGTGCTGGACACATAACTTAGACCAACGTGAAAGTCGGCTGATGACTCGGTTCCACTTGTCATGGGCATAGTGATGCTATTCCGACTTACACAGTTTTGGCTAAAGAGTTTAGCGAGTCGGATTAACCCATATTGAGATACAACGAACAAGTCGGCATTTGTATGTCTCAATCAATGTAATCCTTAGACCTGAGGTTGTTGCACAATCCAAGTTGAGGATCACCGACTTAGGTTCTATTAAACGTTGTTCCATCACTAGGCAGTTATAAAGGCAGAGTTCGGGTCGTCTGAGAGTCAAGCTGCGTGATGTGAATAACCAAGATGGGATTTTGCCCCTCCACTAGGAGAGATATTCTCTAGGCCCTCTTGTGGGATATGATTCGGAAAACATGGCCATGCATGACTCGGTTAAGTGTTAACCGAGGCGATCGACTAAAGAGTTAGTCGGATGAATCACTTATCTAGGATCGATAAGAGAGTTGGAATATTTAAAGAATGACAATTATTCGCCTATAGTCCAACAATATATATCGTGTAGAGGTCCCAACCTTTAATAAGGTAGAGATCCCTGTGTTTACAATGCTAGTCCCTGGATCAATAGCTAGCATCCACGGTTAAGATGTAATATCAAGAAACAAAGGTCATAATACAGCTTTATAACCAGGAATAAAATAATTTATTACATCTTACATAGCTCATTTGGCTAACTCATTACAATGCAGCAGAATATAACAATAGCATGGGGTCCTTCATCTTCAAAGTGCCACATGCAAACATGTTGGTTGTAGACTTGTAATCCTAATCAACACATCTTACTAACATCAAACAAACCTGCAACAGAACAAGTTATAGCCACAAGGGTCAATACATTTGAATTGTATTGGCAAGTGATACTATGGTAATATAGTGGAGTCTATCATCTATATGCATTTGGCTAAGTGGATCTTAGGCTTGCTTTGCTCAAAATAGATTTTCCTTAACATTTGAAAACACTAAGTTTTTGCTTGACAAAATCACCCAAGGCATCTCCCAATAGAAATTGGTGATCCTTCAACCCTTGTTCAACCACTAGTTTTTAACTTAGAAATTGGGATGAGGAGATTCTTGATATCTTCCATGTCTTGATGCTCAAATTTTTCTTTACCAGGGACATGGCTAATTACTTAGATTCTTCCATCTGCAGAGGTTGTGCACTTTCCCCACAAGACTTGATTTTCACCAAGACAGGACCTTTCATAAGCCTTCCCTTAGACCAAATGGACGCGTTCCAAGCTATCATCCCACTACCACCAACTGTCCAAATGGCTAAGTTATTGCAACCTATGTGATCCAGGCAGAGCCCATATTGCCAAGTGGCTGCACTAGAAGCTTCTTAACACTTGGCCTCTAAAATCCCTTTGTTCCTGGGTGGCTTACCACAAGTGAGATACACAAGGTAAACCATAGAAATGGGCCTTGTGTAACCACTCAACATAAACCAAACCTTCCATTCCACCCGGGTGTTTCATTAACTTAGTTGTTTTATTAGGTAAAACATAAGTCCAAAGACTTAGAAATATTTTCATCATAGCATGGATATTTTCACCAACCCTTGTTTGCTACTAGCTAGGCTAAGCATGGCATAGATAGTAACTTAACTTAGAAATTTCCTAGCATTTCTACAACTACTAGGACTTCCCATCATGGCATATAAGCAAAATATAGCATGCAAGTTTAACAAAATATTTCATCTCAAATCTCTTTGTTCCTGGGTGGCCATCCACAAGTGAGATACCAAGTTTTCCCCAGCATACTGGACTTTGTGATGCCCAAGTTTCCCCCAGCATACTGGACTTGCATAACCACTCAACACAAACCATTCTTTCCATTCCACCCAGGTGATTCATTCACTTAGTTGTTTTATTAAACAAAACACAAGTCCTTGACTTAGAAATATTCCATAGCATGAAATATAATCAACCCTTGTTTTCTACTATCTAAGCTAAGCATGATAGTAGTAGGAATATTAACTTAGGAAATTTCTACTAAGGTTTCATCTACTAGGATTTCCCATGGCATAGTTTATACTTAGCAAAATTCCATGCAAGTCCTACTTAGAAATATCACTAATGCATAGTGAAAATAATGGGACAAAGTATGAAGCATCACTTGCCTTTTTGGTAGAGAATATAAGTTCACTCCTTGTCCTTGCAATATTCACACTCTTCAAAACACTACAATTTATTCAAGCAAGGCACAATTTCAATCTACCATTCAAGCAAACATCACATAAAATAATAGAAACAAAGCAATGCATGCAGGCATGCAAAAGATTGTTTTATTTGGAAAAGTGGTTTCTAATAGGTTATAAACATTTGAAAACACCTATTGGTCATTTTATAAAAGTGGCAAAACCATTTGCAAAAGATTTTATCTATAAACCATTTTTAAACCAAATCAATATTTTATGTGGTTGAAAATGCCTTTAGCAAAGTAATAGTTTTTATAAGGTTCACCAAATACAATTTCAAATCATAAAACCTTGTGTTTAGGGTCAGAGAGTTTAAATCAAAACATTTCCCAAAGGTTTTCTCCAAAAAGCAGTTTTAACATATAAACAATATTTTTATTTGACTAGAAATGGTTTAAATCAAAGATTTACTCTTTTGTTTCACCAAATATGTTTTTGAAACCACAAATTGATTTATAAGGTCAGTAGGTTCCAAACAAACCATTTGCCAAAGATTTTATCCCCAAAATAATTTTAGAAAGAATTTTATACACAAAATATGCCTACACAAGTTTCTGCAAAAACAATCAATTTAACAGAAGCAATTTACTAAACAAAGGGCATGGTTGGATAGGGCGAGGGGGCGACGCTCGGCTAACGGCGGTCTCAGTGAATAAGGAAGCAAGGGGAATGGCTCACCAGGTTCGCGTGGTGTCACTGATGCTCGAAGTGCTCGCGAGGAGGCAAGGGGTGCACGAGGAAGAACGTAATTGCTCGTCGGAGTTCGTGGAACCGTCGGTTGCGCTCAGACGTTGTTGACGGCGAAGCTACAGAGCTCGGGAAAATAGATGGAGGGTACTGTTAGTTTTGTATGCAAGTGGCAAACAAGTGAGCATCAAAAAGAGGGCGAGGGGGAGTCTGTGCTCACCAGGGAAGCTTGTCGGAGAAGAGGCAGACGGCAGAGGCGCTCGGGTGATGTCCTTACCGAAGCTCTGGTGTTCGCGCGGATGAATGGGAAGCATAGGAAGGTGTACCAGAGGCTGGGGATCACGCTCGTGTGGTCGAGGGGGCGAGGCGCGGTGGAGGATGGCCGGAATTCGTCAGGGAGTTCGTCGGAGACAGGGGCAGTCGAGGTTGAAATTTGGGCATCATAGTGGCTCCGGTCGAGTGGGATCTGAGGGGAAAGGAGGAGGAGGGAGAGGCGCTTAAGAGGGCGAGGTCGCGAGGTGGATTCACTTCGGCGTTAACGCTAATTTACTCGAGCAAATCAACGGCAGAAATGGCCAGGCGTGGTTAGCGCGGTGAGGAAGACGATGACGTGGTCATGGGGCCTGCTTGACAGCGAGCGAGAGAGAGGACGAGTGGGTCCAGCTAGTCAGCGACTTTGCGGGTGGCTTCTCTGGTTCGAAATGTTTTCCTGCGGAAGAAGAGAGGGAGTGGGCTGCTGGGCCAGGACTGGGCTTGCCGAGTTGGGCTGGTTAGTTTCATTTTTTTGTACTGATCATTTTTCTTTTTCCTTTCTTATTATTATGTTTTGATTTTGATTAATCAATTTAAATATCCATTTGAATTCAAACTTCTCTCAAACTTTGAGTAGATTTTAATACTGATTAATAATACATTCTGAAATCATTTTTTAGAATAAATATCTTATTCTTTTAGTGTCTTTTAATTATTTAAAACAAGCCCTTGCTTTAATTCAAATAAGATCAAATATATTTTTAGTCCTTATTTGATTTCAATTTTTACAAAACCCTTTTCAGTAAGTTTTATTCATTTATTAGGGTGTAAAATTATTCACCTTGAATTATTTATAAAGCTATTAATATGATTTATTAATCATTTAAAATTGGGTATTTGTTTTTATTCCAATAGAATTTGGTTTATGCCATTTTATTTTATTTTGGAAAAATTCTTTATCCTTTTAGTTTATTTGGATTTGGATTATATTCATTCCATTTGCTTATGGATTAGGCCAAGATTTAATTTGGTCTTTAAATATTCCTTATTTAATATTTCTTTCTTTATCTTATAAAACCCATATCTTTTTATTTATAGATCCAAACTTGGTGATTCCAATTTGTAAAATCTTATTTAATATTTGTTTATCTTTTTTAAATCTCCTTAGGATTATGTGCTCACCATTTGGTATGGATTTTAGGTAAGTGCTTTATTAGTCTTGGAAATTCAATTTCCTTATCTTATTAAATTCATAAGATTTTATCTATGGCTCCATATTAAGTGAAACCAATTTCTATGGTTTTAATAACATTTCTATTTGTCATTCTTGATCATTTGTAAATGTTTGTTGACAAATTTTTATTTGGATCAAATCCATAGGCTTAGAGATAACTTGGAAATGTTTTCCTTCGATTAGGGTTTTAGGGTTTTGGTTTATTTCTCAAGTGTTTAAATTTCCAGATGCATTTATGAAGAATGCATTCCACTTGATTTGAATTTAGTTAGATTCAAACATTGACCAAAGTTTGTTCAGGATGGGATTTTTAAGTTTCCATTTAGAAACAAAAGTTTCTTTTCATCCTAAAATTCAACAATCTTTTATTTTGTTTATTTATTTTTCACATTACAAGATTTGGAAAATCTTGGGATGTGACATATCGTGAGGCAAAAGGGACTCAGATGTAAGTCACATTGGAAAGGCATATTCTCATGACTCTTTGGTACTTGAGAGTCGGCACGTTCTGCTAGGAGCCGCTACCGTTTGATCGATTGAGAGTCAGACTCCAATCATGTCCAAGTTGCCATGAGCCTATGGGGTCACACACTTAAGAGCGGGAGCAAGTTCGGATTGGATATGAATAGGAAATCTGGTTGGGTTGGACCCGAGCCGGATTTTGGACTGAGTCAGTGAGTCAGACTCACAGTGACTAATATTATATGGGCTTTAGTGAATGGGACACGAGTGATTGGAGCCCACTTTCACTCACTATATATAGTGGGGCGCAGAAACCCAGGAGGGTTAACAGTTAGGTCATTCCATGTGTTGGAAACCCTAGCTCCACATCAATCCTGCAGCCATAACGAACCTAGAAGTTCACCGTCGGCACTCCTCCTCATACGTGTGGATACCAGTAGAGGTGATGTAAGATCAGCACCACGATGATCGGGATCGGATCAGATCATAAGGACTGCACTGCATCAACTGACGCGCTTCATCAGTAATCCGCAATCACGCGTCTAGTGGTAATCCTCGTGGCCTTCTGCCTCGGCTAGATATTGGGATCACCATGTTAGAGGGAAAAGTTTTGTTTTATCTCTGCGTGGCCCAACAGTGGTATCAGAGCGATAGCTTCTGGTTTTAGGCTCGGGATCTCGCATATGTGATATGCAGTTGGCTGTAGGTTGGATCTATGTGCTGTTTTGGTGGTCGATCTATGAGATAGATCAGTTTTGTACGATGTTGATTGGATGAACTGTACTCGAGGGAATGGAAGATCTGATTTCCGTGATCATACTACTAAGGTCGTGGAACGACATACCCCAACCGGTCGTGGACCGCCAGCTTTGCCCTGTCGTAGTGCCTTAGATTTTTTTGCGAGTTTCACAACGCTGGTAGATAGTGTATCTATGCATAAATTATTTTTGCAGGAAGTTGTGAATGGTAGGATTATGTGCATGTGATGTGTGTAATCCATACGTGATCTGCGAATCACATTTTTGTCAGCCGAATGGAGCCTAGGTGCTGTCATTTTATTGTATAACGACATGCGTGTCGGATTCTCTATGTAATTTACTTTACTAAGCTAGTGTAGTTGTTTGGAGAACCCGGATGGCATGTAAGTCGATGTACATGTTAGCGACGTGGAGTAAGACGGCAAGTGACAAGAGTTGGCATGAGTCGGATTACAGGCTTTGTGGAGATGGAGATTGCCATGAAGAGAGACATACCATTTCACATTATAATTGTTTTATTTTGTGTTATTGATATGCCTATGTTTTACCTCTATTATATAGCTGGTAAAATTAAATCCCTCAAAAAAGGTCTAGTCGGTTTTCCCACCAGTGTTTGCACCGTCATAAGTCAAACATTTTTGGTAGTGGGCTCATAAAATTGAGGTGCTGCCAATTCTTTTCGACTAGGTGGGTTCGAGTCAGACTCTTACAATAGAAACACTCGGTAAGCTAGACGGGTCTATCACAATGATTGTGGAACCCGGGGAAAAGTCGCACGGGATCCGGGGCATGTGATGCCACCCGACCAACAAGAGTTGTGTGAGATACGATTGACAAGGAGTTGTCTACCTAGATCACTTGGCGGCTAGCGGTGATGCTAAAGCTCACTAGCCGACTTGCTTATTTAGGATCCTAAATCACTAAGCAACCATCGGAGGGGTGTTGGTTCTAGTGGGAGCATAAATATTAAAGTATTTAATATGGTTGCTCTTTTATGAATACATGTATTAAGTGTTTTACATATTTTCTATTGTAGATCATGGCACCAAGTAACATTCACGCTTAGATACCTGGTTTTACTTTGAGAACCATTCTTGAAAAATATAAACTGAGCGACACTAATTGTACCAACTAGTATCAAAATCTGAGAATTGTTCTCAAACAATAAAAGAAGGATCATGTCCTAGAAAACCCACTACCAGATGAGCCAAATGAGAATGCGACTGTCACTGCCACTAATGCCTGCCGTCAGACTAAGGATGAGTCCACAGATACTAGTTGTCTTATGCTTGCTCACATGGAATCGTACATGCAGAAGCAGATCAAGAATGTTGAGGTCTATGATATGATCGAAAGCCTCAAAAGTATGTTCTAGGATTAGACTAAGACTGAGAGGTATCAAGTCTCCTAGGCTTTGCTGAGTTGCAAGCTTAAGGATGGTGATCCACTGAGTCCGCATGTGATCAAAATGGTTGATTATATGCAGTATCTAGAGAGGCTTGGCTACTCCATTAGCGAAGAGTTCACTACAAATATAATTCCGAACTCTCTTCCTAGTGCGTATGGTCAGTTAGTATCGAACTACCACATGCATGGTATGGATAAGAAGCTCACTGAATTACATGGGATGCTCAAGAAGGCAGAGGTGGATCTCAAGAAGGGAGTCAGTCAAGTGTTGATGGTGTAGAATAAGGATAAGTTCAAGAAAAATTCTTGGACTAAGAAGAAGGCTAAGTCGGGAGGGAAGGCTCATGACCCGGTCCCGAGCGCCATCTCTTTCAGCCGGATCCACTTGCTTCTACTGCAAGGAAGATGGCCACTAAGAGAGGAACTGTAGCAAGTATTTGGCCGACAAAGCCAAGAGTGGAGGTATGACTTCTGACTTAGGTACATTTGTTTGCAATGTTATAGACATTTATCTTGCTGATGCACCTAATAGTTCTTGGGTATATGATACCGGATCAGTTATTCACATCTGCAACTCATTGCAGGGACTGGTAAGAACTAGGAGTGTAACAAGAGGCGAGGTTGATATACGAGTCGACAACAAAGCGAGATTCCTTGCAGAGTATCGAAAAGGCGGAATCGGACCTTGTTGGACATGTTATGATCAATGATGAGTCGGACAGATCTGCCTTTGTCATTTTGGGATTATTGTCTAGAAACTGCAACGTTCACACTAAACAGAGTACCATCAAAGTCGTTAGAGAAGACACTGCATGAGATGTGGACATGCAATAAGCCGAGTTTGTCTTTTCTTAAGATTTGGTGTTGTGAAGCATTTGTCAAGTGATACGTTCAAAATGTATCTACTTTCCCGAACACTTTTGCTATTGTTTCTCCTCTAAACTTGTGTGATTTGGATACAACTAACATGGACTGACGCTGTTTTCAGCAGAATTACCTTGGTGTCTAGTTTTTGTGCAGAAAATCAACTATCAAGAAAATACCAGAAAATATGCCAAAAATTATATTTCGCCAGAAGATCCACAGAGCCATAAGACGAAACGCAGTGGAGGCCTAGGGGGCCCACACCCCTGCCAGGCGCAGGTGGGCCTTGCCCGCGCCTAGGAGGGTGTGGCCACCCCAGGCACCCCCTCGGGCTCTCCCTACGCCTATAAGTTACCCCTTGACCTAAAAACCGAGGGGGGTTCGATGTTTTTCCAGAAAGAGTTCCGCTCCACCGCCACCATCAGAAACCAAGATTCAGATCCAGAAACTCCGTTCTGGCACCCTGCCAGGACAGGGAATTTGGAGAGGATCATCGCCATCGTTATCACTAACGCCTCTCCATCAACCATCGATGTTTCCTTCATCCATGAGTGAGTAATCCCCCATTGTAGGCTATGGGGATGGTAGGGATTATGAGTTCTATCATGTAATCGAATAAGATTGTTAGGGCATAGTGCCTAGTATCTCTATTAGTGCTATTTGACTTTGTTGCAACTTGTTGTGCTTAATGCTTGTCACTAGGGCTTGAGTGCCATGATCTTAGATCTGAACTTATTATTGAATCATTATGATAGTATTGTTTGTGATCTTATTTGCAAGTTGTATACACATATCATTGTATGGATCCAAAGGCCCCGGAGTGACAGAAATTGGGACAACCGGAGGGGATGGCTCTGGTGTGAGGATCACATGTGTTCACAGAGTTTTAATTCTTTGCTCCGGTGCTCTATTAAAAGGAGCACCGTAAGTGCCAGTAGTTCCCTAGAGGCCCCGCTGCCACAGAAGATGTTGTGCAAGTTCTCATTGCGAGCACGTATGACTATATATGGAGCACATGCCTAGGATTGTTTAGTACTTGGATGCTTATTCTTATTTCTATGCAATGCCCTAGATCTTGAAGTTACTTGTTTAGACTCGTCCATGCAACGCCTGTCCATCCATCCCTATGCCTAGCGCGCTTTAATCCTACTGTTTACTGTTACTACTACTATTGCTGATGTTTCACTGCTGCTGTTGCTTTGATGTTGCTACTACAAACTATTGCTACTCATAAACTTCTGTGAGCAAGAACTATTTCTAGGTGCAGCTGAACTGACAACTCAGTTTTTAAGGTTTGCAAGTATTCTTTGGATCCCCTTGTGTCGAATCAATAAATTTGGTAATACTACCCTCGAAGACTGTTGCGATTCCCTATACTTGTGGGTCATCAAGACTATTTTCTGGCGCAAGAAGAGGTGCAGTCCTAAACACCTCTATTGCTCTTGATTCACCGTCTGTTATAAGTAAGCTTGTTACACCACCACCACATACTACACACACTGCTACTACTGCTGGATCTAAAACTGCTTTTGATGCTCATGATGTTACTTCTACTCTGCTTGATGTGAGTGGTTCATTAGGTCCTTTCCTAGATGCTACTATGGCTAGTGTAGGAAATACTGAAACTCCTAGTGAAGACATTGTTACACCTGTTAGATCACTTGAGTCTAGAGAGAGTTAAGATATTAATGATGGTTACATTGAGTTCACTGATGAATTTATTGAAGAGTGCCGAAACACACATGGTACTAGTGCTATTAAGAGTCTCCTTGCTAGACATACTATTATGCCTAAACTGTCCTCTGATCCTAAGTTTGCCACCTCTTCCATAGATATTAAAGATAAATATTATGATTTCTCTCTTGATTTATCCTATTTGGACATTGTTGAGAAAGAACCTTTTTTGGGACTGAAAATGAGAGTGCTATGGATCATATGAATGAGCTTTCTACTATGAGTGCTTTGTTCTCTGATGATTTTAAGATGCGCAAGTATTTTTTACTAAGATCTTCCCTTTTTCACTAAAAGGAGAAGCTAGGGCTTGATTTAATAGATTACCTCATGGTTCCATTGATAGCCCTAATTGTTTGATTGCTTCTTTCTTCCAGAAATATTTTCCTTACAGTGCTAGACATGCTGCTTTACAGAGACTTTTTGATTTTTAAACAGGGAGAAGAAGAGAAATTGCCTGAGTCATGGACAAGGTTCTGTGCCTTGATTCATGCACATCCTGGATGTCCATTGCCTAAGAATGAGCTTCTTGATATTTATTATAATGGACTAACTGATGATTCTAGGACCTACCTAGATAGCTTTGCTAATTGTGTTTTTAGGAAAAGAACTCCTTCAGATGCTAAAGAATTAATGGCTAAGATAAGTAAGAATTATGATGATTGGAATTCAACTTAGCTAAATACACCTGAGCCTATTACTCCTGAACTAGTTGTGCCTGAACCAGAGCCAACACCAACACCAAAGAAGAGGGGAGTTATTGCATTAAATGATGAAGTGATGAAGGAAGCTAAGAATTGTCTAAAGGAGAAAGGTATTAGAGCTGAAGATGTGAAGAATCTACCTCCTATAGAAGAATTATGTAAGCCAATTCCCGACTCATCTACTATTGAGGTACACTCTCTCCACTTTAATGAAGGTGATATTCCTTATGGTAAGCCTCCTGATCAATGCTTAGAGGAACTTGACACATTTATTGTTAAACAAGGTAATTTTAATAAACATGTTCAGAATCATTTATTGGAAAACTCTAGAGCTATTAAAGAGTTGAAAGATATTGTGGAAAGAACTTCTAATGATATTAAAATGCTTTGTAAACACTTTCAAATGGTTCAAACCCAACTTGATCAACTTGCTAAGGTACAAAAGGATATGCTAGTTAATGCCTCAGGAGATAAACATGCTTATGGAATTAGAACTAGGAGTGGTATAGCTACTCAAGATCCTTCATATCCTGAAGGACACCCTAAAAGAATTGAGCAGGATTCTCAACAAGGTGAAAGTAGTGGTAGTCCTTGTAAGAGAAAGAAAAAGAAACATAAGGTAGTTGAGGAACCACTTGAACCTGCTGTAGATCCTATTAGTATATCTGTCTCTGATGCTGAAACTAAGAGTGGTAATGATAATAATGATGCTCCTAATAAGGAGGAAGTTGAGGAAGAAGCTGAGAACCACACTAAGAACACTAGATACACTAAGGAAGATTTTATTGCTAATAAACATGGTAAAGAGAGAGAACCTTGGGTGCAGAAACCTATGCCTTTTCCAGGTAAGAAACACAAGTCAAAGGAGGAAGAACACTACAACAAGTTTTGTGAGTGGATGAAGCCTTTATTTTTGCAAATTCCTTTGACTGATGCTATTAAGTGGCCTCCTTATTCAAAGTATATGAAGGATATTGTCTCTAATGAAAGGAAGATTCCTAATGAGGAGATTTCTACTTTCCTTGCTAATTATTCCTTCAATGGTAAGGTTCCAAAGAAACTTGGTGATCCAGGTATACCAACTATTCCTTGCTCTATTAAGAATAATTATGTTAGAACTGCTTTATGTGATTTGGGAGCTGGAGTTTGTGTTATGCCTTTCTCTGTTTACAAGAGACTCCAGCTAGAAAAGTTGATACCAACTGATATATCTTTGCAAATGGCTGATAAGTCAACTACTATTCCTGTTGGTATATGTGAGGATGTTCCTGTCCAAGTGGCTCATAATTGCTTGGTTTTGACTGGTTTTGTTGTGCTTGAAATGCTTGAAGATGATAATATGTCTATTATTCTTGGGAGACCTTTTCTTAATATTGCAGGTGCTGTTATTAATTGCAATCAAGGAAAAGTAACATTCAATATTAATGACAAAGAGCATACTGTTTATTTCCACAAGAAGGTTGCTAGAAGCTATTGCCTGAATTCCATTGAAAATATTGAGAGCATCAAGGTTGGAGAAATATATTGTCCCATTTCACAAGAAAATTTTGAAACTATTATGATTGGGACCATTGCTATCAAGTTTGAGGTAACATAATCACCTTGTTGAATGCAAAGTTTTGTTTCATATAAGATTGTTTTGGTAACAAGACTTGATCAACCTTGTTTACAAAAGGATTTTAATGAACAGAATAATGCTTTCACTATGGTTATTCTTGCTATATTTTACTCTTCTCCTTCCTAGTCTTTGCCTTTTATTTTGCTAGCTTTGGTTTTGTTAGTTGTTTATTTGTTAGAGTGTCTTAGAACTTCTATAGTTTGGCTTTCGTTTTGCTTTTGCTTCTTCTAAAAAACTGTTTCTACGAGAAAATCAATTTTCATACCCTGAAAATTGGCCAAAAATAAAGTTTCCCAAAAAATTCCAGAAAATTCAAAGTAAATTTTTCCTCGAAAAAAGGGGCGGAGGGACACCTGGAGTCAGGGGTCCACCCCAGGAACCCACACCCCTGGTAGGCGCGACCCCCCTACAGGTGGCGCCTAGGGGGGTGTGGCCCACCTAGGCCCCTCCAAAGTGTCTCCTCCCAGCCATCTTCTTTCTCTCTCCCGAAAAACACCGGAAAACTTGCTCAAGCTCGAGTTCCTACTGTTCTTGCTCAAGATTTTCGATCTCCTTGCTCAACCCCTCTTTGCTGTTGATTTTTGGAGGGATTGCTCCTTGGTATGTGCCTCCTACACTTTTCCAATTAGATTTATGATTGATAGATTCTATCTTGAGTATTTTTCTGCTATAGGTGACAGGTTGTGTGAGCTTGCATGCTTGTTCTATGCTTAGAGATTTCATTTTGATGCATGTGTAGCCCTCTAGCGAGTACCTATAGTAGTTTCTCATCATTTATCAACTTGGAAATCAATTGGTTTGATGTTTGTCTAAAAATTTCAGAAAATAAGATGGGTGCATACCCACTGAATCAATATGACTTGATGGTGCCTGAACCAATGAAAGTTCATTGTGAGGAAGGAGTCTTTCCTTCCATATATCCATGCCACGAATTTATGAGAACTACGGGAATCCTCCAGGATTTCCAAACTATGGTTAGCAATGCAGGGTTGGAACACTTTGTTGAACGTGAACCCTTTCAGTATGTTAAGCTAACCATGGCTCTTGTGCAGGACTTTCGGCTTACTTGGTCTACATCTAATCCAATGGTCCATTATAAAATATACAATGTAGCTGTCAACCTGCTGTTTGGTGATTTTTGTGTAGCAATTAGAGTACCTCAGTGGGGATCTTGTGAGAAGATCAAGGAGAGACCCAAGTCACTTATGGATTTATATGCTGAGATTTACCAAGGTTTCGAATTCTCCAAGGAAAGTGGTAAAATTCGGAACATTCAGTTCCCAGGTATTAGATATTTTTCCTACTTCATTACCAAGTGTGTTCTTTCTAGAAAGATTGCTAGAAAGTTATCTTCTTTTGATCTAGCTTTTATCATAGCTTCTTTGAATAGGAATAGATCTTATAATATGGGTGCTTTGATAGCTTACCGTCTCACCACCAACCGTGAGAAGGGTGGAATTTGTGGAGGTCTCATTGCTTCTAGGTTGCTAGCTTTCCATGGTTTAGAGCCTCACAATTCAGATTATCGGTTCCCCATAGAGAGGCTTGATCTTGAATCCATGATTCAGCATGGTTTTGTTTCCTTGGGGGCTAATGTGAGAAGTTTACCGTATGAATTATCTTTTGCCCAGCAAGGTTGGAGAAAAAGGTAGGACTGAGAAAATAGTTTATTTGCCTACACCTGCTTTATTTAATTTTGATAACAGGCGAGGATGGTCGCTCACAGAGGAGGAGTTTGACAGATATGTGGCGGAGCTCTCCCAGAAAGAGGAGAATGTTGGAGAGGATGTCGAAGATGATTCGGTTCAACCCTCCAACTTGGGAGAGTCTTCATACCAGCAGCCCTTATTTGATTGGGGTGCGTCTTCTTCTTCTTCTTCATCGCAAGCCCCTGAATATGATCATTCCTATGATGACCCACCAGCTTGGGGTTACTACCCGTGCTATTGAGCCCCACTTAGGCCAAAAGCCTAAGCTTGGGGGGAGGTATACCGACATCACACTCATCTATATATCATGTTCGGTCGGCTCTTTGTATATCCATTGTTTCGCCTTCTTTTTGGTTCTTGTTGTTGCTTTCTCAAAAACACAAAAATACAAAAAATATTTTTGTTGTTTCTCTTGGTTTGTTTCTTTGCTTTGGTTTTCCTTAAAAGATTTTTCTTTACTTGGTTTGTTTTTGCTTTGCTTGTTTTTGCTTTGTTGGCTTGTTTGAAAAATCGAAAACACCAAAAATATTTGTTCTTCTTCTTTGGTTTTGTGAGTTCTTTGCAGGGTTCAGCCGTCCTCAGTGGATTTGGTTTCATGTTATTATTCAAGTCACACAAGTGAAGGGCAATAATGAAGATTAAGACAACTTGAGGTGTGGTAAGACGCTGGTAACAAACTCTATTTGTTTTCATTTTTGTACATATACTCATCATTGTGAGCATTCTTAGTCTGTTCATTGTAAGGAGTGTGTTACTGATGTATGCTTAGTAGTTTTTGCTTGTCTATGATTAGCTCCAGCTTGCTAATAGTTTGTAGCATGTCATATGAATGTTTGCTTGCATTATTTTATTCATATTTTGGTATGATATTGTGGTATCCTCCTCTAAAAGTTTCATGTGAATTGACTTGGCACATGCTCACGCATGCATATGACTAAACAATAGTTAGTAAGACTCGATGATTTATTTTTCCTCAGAGTTCTTGTATCACTTTCATGCCATAATTAGTCCTGTTTTGTTGCAAGCATGATTATAACAATTATTGCTCTCTCGTTTGTCGCTCCCTCTCTATTGCTAGCCTTCACTTGCACTGAGTATGAGATCTACTTGTGCATGCAACTCCCCAAAACCAATAATGCCAACAGTGTCCACCATACCTACCTATTAGCATCATTTGCTATTTCAGTGCATATTCTATATGCCTTGTTTTCTTCCAAATAAAATGTTTGTCTGTTTTGAGGAAGTTAGTTAGTAAAGCTCTCACGAACTTGATGGCACACTTTATTCCTTGCACTTAATAATCTTGAACCATTGTGACTTGTCCATGAAAGTTATATGCTTGCAAATTATAGGTTGGGAGTTAGCAGAACCGTGCTTTCACGGGGAACGTTTTCAACACTTATGGATACATATCCAGTTAATACCTTGCTCTTTTGTTTGCGGATGTCGACGGTGTGAAATAAAAGGGGAGCTTGTGAGTTCATGGAGTATATATATGTGTTAGAGAAACGCATGGGCCGCTAGCCTAAGCCATGCCTAATCATGGTGGAAACTTGCAGCATCACCATAATGAGCATTCTGTGAAGCATCCTCAATAAAAATCTATGCACATAGTAAATAAAAATATCACTAAGATGCTCATTGTCTGCTTGCCTTGTTATTTTGATCACGGGATAGCTCCTGTATCATGTGCAAGGGGTACGCCGTTGGCGGTTCTCTATGATATGCATGTATGTAGAATGATAAGAACTTGTAGGTAACTGTAACATACCTAAAATCATGTTTCAAACTCATGCATATCATCCATGCATCCATGAATCATTTAGGGTTTCATTTCAAAATCATTTCAAAAACAGGAGCATATATTGCTCATTATTTTATGTATGAACACTCTAGCCTTTGGGCTACTTGCTATTGAGTGAGGTGTAAATATTCATTCAGTAGTGTTTTGAAATCAATTATAAGTGGTTGCAAAAGCTTGAATAAAGTTTCCAAACAAAGTATGAAATAAAACCAAGTTTATGCCAATTATTATATATCTCTTAATGACTTGGTTTTATTCTAATTTTCAAATGACCCAAGTGGGTTTTTGTAAACAGAAAGGTTTGGCACTTATTTGAGTACAAGATTCATTGTACAAAAGTCCAGAGAAGATTTGAAATCAAACAGATTTGAAATGGAGATTGAAAATCCTTGTTAGAAAATCAAACAGAAAAAGAAAAGGTTTAAAAGAGAAAAAATAAGCCAAACAGCCAAACAGGCCCAACCAGCCCAGTTCGACCCAACCTAGCCCAACTACCCCTCCCGCGAATCGTTTTCCTCTACCCGCAGACACACCCCCAGAGTCGCTGACGCAAGGACCCCACCTCCCCTCTGTTTCTCTCACTGACAACGTGGCCCGCGCAACGGTCTTCTTCTCCACCCCGGCAACGTGTTCTTCCCCAAATCACCCGGCCGTTTCTGGATTGATTTGCGGCTTCAATTCACGATCAATGCTCGAGGGAATCATGCTCGCGACCTTGCTACTTAAACCCCCTCTTCCCCCTCTCCATTTTCCCCCAGACCCCGAGCACAGAGCGCCCCCAGGCTGCCCGTATTCGCCCTTGCACCGCCGCAGGCAGAACCCACTCCGGCGACCAATCCCGGTGAGCTCCATGCGCGCCTTCCTCTCTGGTTCATGCAGACTGCTTCACAACATTCTTGCGCTCCTACTGACGCCCTTAGTTCATCCAGTACTGCCCCAGGTCGTCGACTCCATCAAGCACCGCAAGTTCCCGACGACGTCTCCAACTCCGGCGACTAAATTCGGTGAGCCTCGTGTTCCCCTCTGGTTCTGAATCACGCGAGATTGTTCGCCTGAATCTAGCGCACCTGTTGACACTTTTCGTTTGGATCCTCACGTGCCAGAGCGTCGCCTTCGACTCCGTCAGAGAGCATCCGACGCCGCCAGCATCTCCGTCGAGCTCCCACGGCCACTACAGCGCACCCTTGTCAAGCCACCACCACCTTGAGCATCAGCAGCACACGGCGAGCTTGGTAAGCCCCTTCTCCCTCTCCCGCGCGACCTAGAACGCCAGTAGCAGCTCTGACAGAGACTCCGCCGCCAGTCGCCGCCGCTAGCGCCGCCCGTCTCTGGTCAACTAGATTAGGGCCGTAGGATTTAGATCTAACGAGTAGGATTAGATCTGTGACGAAGAGGTACGCGTTAGATCTGGATGTGCATCTTCACTTAAATCGTGTGGCTCTCGTTGATTGATCCGCCTGAACCAGTACCAACCAATAGGAGCACACCGCGTGGCTAGGGTTTAGATTTAAAATCAGAATTTGAATCTATTAGATGTTTGATTTTGTTTTAATCATAACTTTTGATTCCCATGTCCAAATTTGACAAATTTTATATCAATGGAATCAGGAGAGAAAGCCCTTTCCAAATGTGGAATGTGTTTAATGTTTAGTTTCTGTTAAAATGGTTTTATTTACAGAAACTTGTGTAGGCCTATTTTGTGTATATAAATTATTTGAGAATTGTTTTAGTGTTCAAATAAAGATTGTTTGGGTAAGTTTTGAACTTGTTTATGAACCAGTACTGTGCACTTGTATTGTTGAGTTTATAAAATCATCACATATCATATTGCATGCATCCATATATTTTTGCTTGTATTTATTTTGTATGTGATTTGTTGTTATAATTTTATGTGTAGATTTTGGTGCAAATAGTGATTGTGATTGTGAGGAGTGTAGCTACTCTCCAAACTACCAAGGCAAGTGGTGCTTCATGATTTTATTCCCTAAGTTTTCTACTATGCATTAGAAATATTTTGCTAGTCTTGCATGGTTATATTTTTGCTTATATGTTATGTTGGGAAATCCTAGTAGTTGTAGAATTGCTAGAAATTTCTAAGTTAAGATGCTTATCTATGCCATGCTTAGCCTAACTAGTAGCAACCAAGGGTGGTGAAATATTCATGCTATGTTAAAATATTTCTAAGTCCTTTTGGACTTGTGTTTTGCTTAATAAAACAACTAAGTGAATGAAACACCTGGGTGGAATGGAAGGAATGGTTTATGTTGAGTGGTTACACAAGGCCCATTTCTATGGTTTACCTTGTGTATCTCACTTGTGGAAAGCCACCCAGGAACAAAGGGATTTGAGAAGCCAAATGTTAAGAAGCTTCTAGTGCAGCCACTTGGCAATATGGGCTCTGCCTAGATCATATAGGTTTTAATAACTTAGCCATTTGGAAAGTTGGTGGTAGTGGGATGATAGGTTGGAGCGCGTCCATTTGGTCTAAGGGAAGGCTTCTGAAAGGTCATGTCTTGGTGAAAATCAAGTCTTGTGGGGAAAGTGCACAACCTCTGCAGATGGAAGAATCTAAGTACTTAGCCATGTCCTTGGTATTGGACAATTTGAGCATCAAGACATGGAAGCTATCAAGAATCTCCTCATCCCAATTTCTAAGTAAAAAATTTGTGGTTGAACAAGGGTGAAGGACCTCAATGTCTATTGGTGGTTCCTTGGGAAAAGTTTTGACAAAGAAAAACTTAGTGATTTCAACTAATAGGCAAAACCTATTTTGAGCAAAGCAAGCCTAAGCTACACTTAGCCAAAATGCATATGGTATTTAGTCCACCAATATTCTACTAAGGTATCACTTGCCAATACTATTCCAATGTATTGACCCACTATGGCTGTAACTTGTGATGTTGCAGGTTATTATGATGAGGATTAGGAGTCATGAGTCTACACTCAACATGTTTGCCTGTGGCACATGAAGATGAAGACTTTTATCTATTTAATTATTTAAACTCTTGTACTAGGCCTGTGGCCATGGAGTTGTAAAGACTATGTTTGTCTCTGGAATGACTGTAATAATGACCTTTGTTTCTGTGTACTTCATCTTAAACTGTGGATGCTAGCTTTGATCCAGGGACTAGCATTGCAATCACAGGGATCCTTTTCCTTTATAAAGGAGGGATCTTACAGATGGTATCAGAGCACTGTGTTGCCTGTAGGATTATGACCCTAGGATTGGAAACCACTAAGGAAAACAAAATCAACAACTTCCACACTTGTCTTTTCTTCTCGTAAACTTTTCTAATCTTCTTTCTCATCTCTATTTGTAGATGAACTCCATCAACGAAGCCGTAAGGAAGGGACCACTCATGACAATGACTTTGGAATGTGAGATAGAATTTCCCAAGGCTCTCAAGGACCTCATGGTTGCAATGGGAATACATGGTGCAGCTGTGTACAAAGGTTTTCCTGTGATGGATGAAGGAGTTGAGTACTGGTGGGTGCAACTTCACTTGTATAAAAACAAAGAATACAACCACAAAAGAATCAGCATTCTGCATGGTCCCCAATTCAGTGGTGCACACTACATTCTTTGATTCAGCAAGGGATGCAGCTTGGAAGGCCATCAGAGAACTTGGTGATAGAGTCAAGTGCAGAATGCTCAACATCCAGATTGACCTAAAGGAAGAGAAGAAACATACCCAAGAGTTGGAAGCTACCAACCAAACCTTAAGAGGAGATATAATAGACTTAGTAATGGAGTCATGTGCTCAAGATAGATTGATTGCTTCTAGAAATATTATGTTAGCCAACTTGTATAGTGAGTTGGGATTGTAACGTACTACATTAGTTGGAACACCACTTATCACCTTATTTTCCAAATGTTGCTTGAAATAAGTTGAACCTTGGATGTTTGTAATGGTTTCATGTATGCCATGACTTGTGTGATTTGATTTCCAAAGTTATACATGTGCTGCTTTGTTTTGTGATTCATTCCTATGTATGTTGATTCTAACTTTTTCTATCTTATAAATAGATGCCTAACGTTATTATCAGCACAGTTGATGAGTTCAAGGGAACTCGCTTTGGCACTCGTATTATTGAGCTTACTAGTCTGCTCAATCTCCCACTTCCTTCCATCATGATGCTTCCCCTCACCAAGTTTGAGAGGAAAGACCTTTGGGGCTTCAAGGTCAATCAGCCAGGACGCCAGACTGAGGCAGCCACGGAGGCCATCATCTTCAAGCTCATGCATGATGACAAGGAGAGAGGCCTTGAGGTAGTCATGCAGGATCTGATAGGACGTCTACTAGGGAGACACTCTCGTGAGGTTAGAGTTACTCACTTCCACACCTTCGGTAGACGTGATGAGGATGGTGAGGCCATTGACTTCGAGGACACTTTGAGGGAGTCAGCAGAGCCGATTCGTCTATACCTCCAGGACTTAGAGGTTCTTCTTAGGCATGTGGACACTGATAGGACCAACGTCATGCTCAGCAATGACGAACTCCAGGTGCTGCTTCGTGAGAAGGACAAGCTCTTCGCGGAGCAAGATGAGATAGTCAAGGAGATGGAGGCCAAGTTCGAGAGTTAGGACAGAAAGTTCAAGAGTCAAGAGAAGCGAGTCCAAGATAGGAACAAGAGGATTCGAGACATGACTGCGGAACTGGAGGCCAAGGACTTCGAGCTCGAGCATCAGCAGACTGTGATAGAGAGGCTTCGTTCTCAGAAGAGGGCTCTCAAAGATAAAGTAGAGACCTTGACCACCAATGTCGAGGAATACAAGACCGCTATGGAGAATGCAGGTCTTACATTTGTTGAGGAGGAGGTTGATGCCGAGGAGTAGTATTGACTACTCATTTATCATTTATTTATCATGCTTTTATTGAGTTGCAATGACCATCCAACATGTGGATGGCTTGCTATTGGTGTGTTTACTTTGCAAACTTGTTGTCCTTGTTGTTGAACTTTTATTATTGTGATGCATGTTGGTGGTTGTTTATGTGATGTATTGTGCATAATAGCATCTATGGGTATCTCATTCTTATCTCTATTGACCAAACCACAGATGCCTCTCCGACGTGCTAATCCGACCAACAACAACAACAACAACACCCTTGAGATGCAGCAAATGATGACAGCTCAGACTCAGTTGATGCAAATGATGACTACGTTCATCCAGAATCAGAACAACAACAACGACAACAACAATAACAACAACAACAATAACAACAACAACAACAACCCACCGGGTTTTGACATGCTTACCAGGTTCTTGAGACTGAGGCCAGCAAAGTTCTCAGGGACTACTGATCCAATGGTGGCAAATGATTGGCTACGCTCTATGAACAAAGACTTGGTAACTGTTGGCTGTACTGATGCAGAAAAAGTCAGATTTGCAGCACATTTGTTGGAAGGACCAGCAGTTACTTGGTGGGATAACTTCCAGATCACCACTCCCATTGCGGATGTGACATGGGCTATCTTCGAAGATGGTTTCCGTACCGCTCACATCTCATCCGGAGTGATGAGTCTGAAGAAGAAAGAGTTTCATAACCCGAAGCAGCGCGACCGCAGCGTGGCAGAATATATTGAGGAGTTCAACAATCTAGCGCGTTATGCACCTGATGAAGTTGACACTGATGCAAAAAGAAGGGAGAAATTTCTCGAGGGCCTGAATGATGAACTGAACCTGCAGCTATCAGTGGCCTATGTTCCCACATACCAGTCTCTTTGTGATAAGGCTGCTATTTTGGAGAACAAAATGAAGCAAGTTGAGAGTAGGAAGAGAAAGCACTCCGACAAGCACAGCTCGGGATCGTCTCACAGGCGTTCCCATTATGATGATAGTGGAAGCTCAGGATTCCACAAGCATGGGAAATTCAACAAGCACCACAACCACAACCGTCACCATGACAACAAGCATCACCGTAGTCATGACAATGACAAGTACAAGAGCCACAAGAGTGGATATAAGAGCCACCATAGTGGTAGTGGAAGTGGTAGTGGAAGCCAGCCTGTCAAGAAGGATCTTAGTCAGGTTGAATGTTTTAAGTGCAAGAAGATGGTGCATTATGCAAATGAATGCCCGGAAAAGAAAGTTGAAGGACCCAACAAGCCTAACCCTTTTCAGAAGGGACAAGTGAACCACATCAATGTGGAGGAAATCTATGAAGAGCCAGATGCTGTTGCTGGTAAGTTCAAACTCAATTCTATTCCAGCACTTGTTCTTTTTGATACTGGAGCATCGCATTCATTTCATATCAAAAGCATTTGTTGATAGAAATGGGTTTCCAACTGAAAACATTGGGTGTCCAATAAAAGTTAGTTCTCCAGGTGGAGATATGATAGTAAGTCTTGGATGCCGGGATCTAGTGATAGAGTTTGGAAAGCATAAGTTTCCAGTGAGTCTGATAATCCTAGATTCCCAAGGACTAGATGTAATTTTGGGAATGGATTGGATGACCAAGTATGAAGGAGTACTAGATTGTGCCAATCGTACTGTTGCACTCACAACCCCGGAGAAGAAACGGATTAGATTCAAGTCTAACTTTGAATCAAAAGGGAGTAAGCTAAATTCTCTTAAGGGGGTTAGCATAGACAGTGTGCCAATTGTGAGTGAGTATCCGGATGTGTTTCCAGAAGAATTGCCGGGAATGCCACCAGATAGAGATGTGGAGTTTCTTATTGATTTGCTACCAGGATCTGGACCAATAGCAAAGATACCATACAAGATGTCAGTTGATGAACTGAAAGAGCTCAAGAAACAACTTGGAGAACAGTTGCAGAAAGGATTTATTCAACCAAGTTCTTCATCTTGGGGAGCACCAGTTTTGTTTGTGGAAAAGAAAGATAGAAGTCAAAGGTTATGCATAGATTACCATTCACTCAATGAGGTGACTATCAAGAACAAATACCCTTTGCCCAGAATTAATGACTTGTTTGATCAGCTAGAAGGAGCTTGTGTGTTCTCAAAGATTGATCTCCGGTCAGGTTATTTCCAGCTCAAGATAAGAGAGCAAGACATACCTAAGACAACATTCACCACAAGGTATGGATTGTATGAGTATACCGTGATGCCATTTGGTTTGACCAATGCACCAGCGTACTTCATGAATATGATGAACAAGGTGTTCATGGAATTTCTTGATAAGTTTGTTGTCATTTTTATCAATGACATTTTGATCTACTCCAAGAGCAAAGAAGAGCATGAAGGACATTTGTGTTTGATACTTGAGAAGCTCAGAGAGCATAAACTGTATGCCAAATTCAGCAAGTGTGAATTTTGGTTGAATGAAGTTGGATTTCTTGGACACGTTGTGTCAGGAGATGGTGTAGCAGTTGATCTAGCTAAAGTTTCAGCTGTAATTGAATGGGAATCTCCTAAGTCAGTGAAAGAAGTTTGTAGTTTCCTTGGCTTGGCAGGATACTACAGAAGATTTATTGAGAATTTCTCCAAAGTAGCTAAGCCTATGACTGAATTGCTAAAGAAAGACAAGAAATTTGCTTGGTCTGAAGGTTGTGAACTCAGCTTTCAAGAATTGAAGAAGAGACTAGTGACAGCACCAGTCTTGTGTTTGCCAGATTTGGAGAAAGATTTCCAAGTGTTTTGTGATGCATCTCATCATGGTTTGGGTGCAGTACTTATGAAAGAAGGGAAAGTTGTGGCCTATGCCTCGAGACAACTCAAAACTCATGAAGTGAACTACCCTACTCATGATTTAGAGTTAGCCTCTGTTGTCCATGCACTCAAAACATGGAGACACTATCTTTTGGGAAAACGTTGTGAAGTGTTCACAGATCACAAGAGTTTGAAGTATATCTTCACCCAGAAGGAAATTGTAAGATCCCTCCTTTATAAAGGAAAAGGATCCCTGTGATTGCAATGCTAGTCCCTGGATCAATGCTAGCATCCATAGTTTAAGATGAAGTACACAGATACAAAGGTCATTATTACATCCATTCCAGAGATAAAATATAGTCTTTACAACTCCAAGGCCATAGGCCTAATACAAGAGTTTGATTAAGTAAATGAAATAAAAGTCTTCATCTTCATGTGCCACAGGCAAACATGTTGAGTGTAGACTCATGACACCTAATCCTCATCAGAGTAACCTGCAACATCACAAGTTACAGCCACAGTGGGTCAATACATTGGAATAGTATTGGCAAGTGATACCTTAGCATAATGTAGGTGGACTAAATACTATATGCAATTTGGCTAAGTGTAGCTTGGCATGCTTTGCTCAAAATAGGTTTTGCATATTAGTTGAAATCACTAAGTTTTTCTTTGTCAAAACTTTTCCCCAAGGAGCCACCAATAGACATTGAGGTCCTTCACCCTTGTTCACCCACAAGTTTTTACTTAGAAATTGGGATGAGGAGATTCTTGATAGCTTCCACGTCTTGATGCTCAAGTTGTCCATTGCCATGGACCTGGCTAAGTACTTAGATTTTCCATCTGCAGAGGTTGTGCACTTTCCCCACCAGACTTGGTTTCACCAAGACAGGACCTTTCAGAAGCTTTCCCTTAGACCAAATGGACGCGCTCCAACCTATCAATCCCACTACCACCAACTGTCCAAATGGCTAAGTTCTAGCAACCTATGTGGTTTAGGCAGAGCCCATATTGCCATGTGGCTGCACTAGAAGCTTCTTAACACTTGGCCTCTAAAATCCCTTTGTTCCTGGGTGGCTTACCACAAGTGAGATACACAAGGTAAACCATAGAAATGGGCCTTGTGTAACCACTCAACATAAACCAAACCTTCCATTCCACCCAGGTGTTTCATTAAATTAGTTGTTTTATTAACTTAGCACTAGTAACTTAACTTAGAAATTTCCTAGCATTTCTACAACTACTAGGACTTCCCATCATGGCATATAAGCAAAATATAGCATGCAAGTCTAACAAAATATTTCTAATGCTTAGTAGAAAACATAGGATTAAAATATTCATGAAATACCACTTGCCTTGGTAGTTTGGAGAGTAGCACTCTTCACAATCACAATCACTAGCACCAAAATCTACACAAGCATCATAGCCACAATCACATACCAAACATATACAATAAAAAAATATATGCATGCAATGCAAAATGATATGTGATGGTTTTTTAATCTCAAAGCAAGTATTCAGTACTGATTCATAAACAAGTCAAAAATTTGCCAAACAACAATTATTTAAACCCTAATTCATTTCCTAAACATTTTATAAACTCTAATTAGTCTTACACAAGTTTCTGCAAATAAAACCTTTTTAATAGAAGCAAAACTTTAAACACATTGCATAATCAGAAAGAGCTTGCTCTCCTGATTCCAACGGTATAAAATTTGTCAAATTCTAACGTGGGGATCAAAAGTTATAGCCAAATCAAATTCAAACATTAATCAGATTCAAATCCTATTTTAAATCTAAACCCTAGCCACGCTTCTGTTTCTAATCGGCCCGTACCGGTTCGGGCGGATCGATCAACGAGAGCCGCATGATTTAACTAAAGATGCACGGCCAGATCTAACGCGTAACGGTTCGTTAAGTGAACTAATCCTACGCGCTAGATCTAGATCTGACGGCTACGAATCAATCGACCAAAACTGAGCGGCGCTGGTAGCGGCTACTTGCGGCGGCAAGCTCTGCCTACGGTGGCGCGGCGCTACAGGTCGTCCTAGGGTCGTCGGAGGGGCTTACCAGAACCGTGGCGACGTGCTGATGCTCAACCTGGCGGCGGCTTGGCAAGGGGCGCACGGTGTGGGCTGCTGGAGCTCGTCGGAGTCATGCACGGCATCGGGTGGTTGCAGACGAGGTTGTTGCCGACGCTCTGGGTCTTCCTAGTACCAACCAGAGGCATCAGTAGTTGCGCAAGGACAAGGCGAACCTAGTCGTATGCAAGAGAGGTCAAGGGGCGCTCAGTGCTTACCGCAATCGATCGCCGGAGAAGAAGAAAGCGTCAGGCACTTTGTCGTCGTTGGCGAGTCTCCAGACGGTCCTAGCATGCACCAATAGGGTGAGAAGGTGCGCATGGTTGTCGTGATCATTCTGGCAAACTTAGACAGCAAGGGTCAACGGGGTCTTACCGGAATACCTCGCCGGAGTTGGCTCTGACTGTGGCGGTGCAATACGAATTAGAGGCAGCCTAGTGGCGAGAAGAGTGTGCAGTGTGGGGGGAAATGACCGCGGCGGGGTGTGGTTTAAGTAGGCCAAAGGGTGACAGGAAACGCTCGCAGAATCAAGGCTAATTACGCCGCGCCATTATCGGCATCAACGGTAGCGACGACGTGGTCTGCGGGCGAGATTTGGGGAAGACGACGGTGACGTGGACGGGGCCCAGTTGTCTGCGAGCGAAACAGAGGGGGGGTGGGGTCCTGGCGTCAGTCACTTGCTGGGTGCGTCTGCGAGTGAGAGAGCGAGAGAGGGAACCCGGGTGGTCTAAATGGGCTGGTTTCTCTGTTGGGCTAGATTAGCAGCGCCAGCCCTTTTCCTTTTCTTTAATCCTTTTCTATTTCTGTTTTGAATTTCTGGAATGAATTTCAAATGGTTTCAAAAGCTTTTTTAATTCAAACTTTTCCAGGATTTTGTAGGGTGCAACATTCACACTTCAGGGCATAAAAACAATTGGTCACTTTGAATTAGCTTGGTCATTTAGAATAAAATAAAATAAACAGTGACATAGCACTTGATTTGGAAATGTTTTGAAAATGGTTTTAGAAACCATATTTGTTCCATGAATTTTTGTCCAAACTCCACATTCAATCCAATCAACAAGGAAGCAAACAAAACTTGGTTTAAAACACCTATGCTCTCAATTGAGGTTGGTCATTTGATTTATGTTTGGTCACATAAAATAATAGCACTATGTGCTTTTGTTTTCTTAAAAATAGTTTGAAAATGATCTCAAAATTATATGCATGCATGAATGATGTGCAATCTTTGAAATCATGATTTTAGGGATGTTACAAATCTAACCCCCTGAAGGTGAATCTCGCCCTCGAGATTCGGATTGGCTAGCAAATAGGTGAGGGTGGTCTTTCCGAAGGTCATCTTCTCTTTCCCATGTTGCCTCCTCTTCGGAATGATGATTCCACTGCACTTTGCAGAACTTGATAGTCTTAGTCCGTGTGACTCTTTCTGCAGTCTCAAGGATCTTGATAGGCTTCTCTTCATAGGTGAGATCACTTTCTAACTGAACCTCTTCCAAAGGTATAGTATCTTTCAAGGAAGTTTCTTCCATTTCTGGATGACATTTCTTAAGTTGACTCACATGAAACACATTATGAACTGCTCACAAAGACTCTGGTAGTTCAATTTCATAAGCTACTTCTCCTTTACGACTCAGAATCTTGAATGGTCCAACATATCTTGGGGCCAACTTTCCTTTGACTCCAAACCTCTTCACTCCACGAAGTGGTGACACTCTAAGATAAGCTCTATCACCAACTTCGTAGGTGACTTCTCTACGCTTAGGATCTGCGTAGCTTTTCTGTCGGGATTGTGCTATCTTCAATCTGTCCTTAACCAACTTGACCTTCTCGTCGGCTTCTTTGATAAGATCTGGTCCGAATAAACTTCTTTCTCCCACACCATTCCATAACAATAGGGTGGTACACTTTCTTCCGTAGATAAACTCAAATGGTGACATCTCAATGCTGGCTTGATAGCTGTTGTTATAAGAAAACTCTGCGTAAGGCAGACTTTCATCCCAACTAGCTCCGTAGTCTAGAGCACATGCCCTCAACATGTCTTCAAGAATCTGGTTAGTTCTTTCTGTCTGTCCATCAGTTTGAGGATGAAAAGCAGTGCTGAATTCCAACCTTGTTCCCAATGATTCATGTAGATGTCTCCAAAAATGGGAAGTGAATTGAGTTCCCCTATCAAACACAATACTCTTGGGCACTCCCTGTAGACATACAATCCTACTCATATAGATTTTGGCCAACTTAGCGCTTGTGTAGGTTGTCTTCACGGGTATGAAATGAGCCACTTTAGTTAGGCGATCCACTACTACCCAAATAGAATCATATCCTGACCTGGTCCTTGGTAATCCGGTGATGAAATCCATACCAATCTTGTCCCACTTCCAATCAGGAATAGGTAGTGGTTGAAGCAAACCTGCTGGTTTCTGGTGTTCCGCTTTCACTCTACTACACACATCACACAAAGTAATATGTTCGGCGATGTCCTTCTTGAGATTAATCCACCAAAATCTTTCCTTCATATCCATATACATTTTGGTGTTACTTGGATGAATGGAATATGGTGAGTTGTGTGCTTCTTGCAAAATCAGTTTCCGAAGCTCCGGATCTTGTGGAACACAGATACGTTTCCCATGCCTTAAAGCACCCTGTTCGTCTTCATGGAATCCTTTGGCTTTTCCCTTGCCAATCTTTTCTTTAATCTCTTCAATTTCCTTGTCAATCTTTTGGGCTTCTTTGATCTTGTCCAACAAAGTGGGTTGAACATCAAAAGACATGAGATGTCCTTCAGCCATAATCTCCAATCTGAGATCTCTAAATTGGGCACATAAGTCGTCTGGCAACTCTCCTTTGGTAAGGCCATTCACAAAAACTTTACGACTTAGAGCATCCGCTACAACATTTGCTTTACCGGGGTGGTATTGCAAACTTAAGTCATAGTCCTTGATGAGTTCTAGCCATCTTCTTTGTCTCATATTAATTTCCTTCTGGGTGAAGATATACTTCAAACTCTTGTGATCTGTGAACACTTCACAACGTTTTCCCAAAAGATAGTGTCTCCATGTTTTGAGTGCATGGACAATAGAGGATAACTCTAAATCATGAGTAGGATAGTTCACTTCATGAGTTTTGAGTTGTCTCGAGGCATAATCCACAACTTTACCGTCTTGCATAAGTACTGCACCCAAACCCTGATGAGATGCATCACAATATACTTGGAAATCTTTTTCCAAATCTGGCAGACATAAGACTGGTGCTGTCACAAGTCTCTTCTTCAATTCCTAAAAGCTAAGTTCACAACCTTCATACCAAGCAAACTTCTTGTCTTTCTTTAGCAATTCTGTCATGGGCTTGGCTACCTTGGAGAAATTTTCAATGAACCTTCGGTAGTAACCTGCTAAGCCAAGGAAACTACGAACCTCTTTCACTGATTTGGGAGAATCCCATTCAGTTACGGCTGAAACCTTAGCAGGATCAACTGCTACACCATCCTTTGTCATAACATGTCCAAGAAAACCGACTTCATTCAACCAGAATTCACACTTGCTGAATTTGGCATAAAGTTTATGCTCTCTTAATTTCTCAAGTATCAAACGCAAATGTCCTTCATGCTCTTCTTTGCTCTTGGAGTAGACTAAAATGTCATCGATGAAAACGACAACAAACTTTTCAAGGAATTCCATGAATACCTTGTTTATCATATTCATGAAGTATGCTAGAGCATTGGTCAAACCAAATGGCATCACGGTATACTCATACAATCCATACCTAGTAGTGAAGGCTGTCTTAGGTATGTCTTGTTCTCTTATCTTGAGTTGAAAATAGCCTGACCTTAGATCAATCTTTGAGAACACACAAGCTCCTTCAAGCTGATCAAACAAGTCATTGATTCTAGGCAAAGGGTATTTGTTCTTAATAGTCACTTCATTGAGTGAACGGTAATCTATGCATAACCTTTGACTTCTATCTTTCTTCTCCACAAACAAGACTGGGGCTCCCCAAGATGAAGAACTTGGTTGAATAAATCCTTTCTGTAACTGTTCTCCAAGTTGTTTCTTGAGTTCTTTCAGTTCATCCACTAACATCTTATATGGTCTCTTTGCTATTGGTCCAGACCCTGGTACCAAATCTATAAGAAATTCCACATCTCTATCTGGTGGCATTCCCGGCAATTCTTCTGGGAACACATCCGGATATTCACTCACAATTGGCACACTGTCTATGCTAACCCCCTTAAGAGAATTTAGCTTACTCCCTTTTGGTTCAAAGTTGGATCTGAATTTAATCCGTTTTCTTTCCGGGGTTGTGAGTGCAACAGTACGATTAGCACAATCTAGTACTCCTTCATACTTATCCATCCAATACATTCCCAATATTACGTCCAGTCCTTGGGAATCTAGGATTATCAGACTCACTGGGACCTTATGTTTTCCAAACTCTATTACTAGATCCCGGCATCCAAGACTTACTATCATATCTCCACCCGGAGAACTAACTTTTATTGGACACCCAATGTTTTCCGTTGGAAACCCATTTCTATCAACAAATGCTTTTGATATGAATGAATGCGATGCTCCAGTATCAAAAAGAACAAATGCTGGATTAGAATTGAGTCTGAACTTACCAGCAACATCATCAGGTTCCTCATAGACTTCCTCCACATTGATGTGGTTAACTTGCCCTTTCTAAAAAGGGTTGGGCTTGTTGGGTCCTTCAACTTTCTTTTCTGGGCATTCATTTGCATAATGCCCCATCTTCTTGCACTTAAAGCATTCAACCTGACTAATGTCTTTCTTGACGGGCTGACTTCCACTTCCACTTCCACTGTGGTGGCTTCTTATATCCACCCTTGTGGTTCTTGTACTTGTCATTGTCATGACTACGATGATGTTTGTTGTCATGACGGTTGTGGTTGTGGTGCTTGTTGAATTTCCCATGCTTGTGGGATCCTGAGCTTCCACTGTCATCATAGTGGGAACGTTTGTGAGACGATCCCGAGTTGTGCTTGTCGGAGTGCTTTCTCTTTCTACTCTCAACTTGTTTCATTTTGTTCTCCAAAATAGCAGCCTTATCACAAAGAGACTGATAAGTGGGAACATATGCCACTGATAGCTGTAGATTCAGTTCATCATTCAGGCCTTCAAGGAATTTCTCCCTTCTCTTAGCATCGGTGTCAACTTCATCCGGTGCATAACGCGCCAGATTGTTGAACTCCTCAATATACTCTGCCACGCTGCGGTGGCGTTGCTTCAAGTTATGGAACTCCTTCTTTTTCAGACTCATCACTTCGGATGAGATGTGAGCAGTACGAAAGCCATCCTCAAAGATTGCCCATGTCACATCTTCTATGGGAGTGGTGATCTGGAAGTTGTCCCACCAAGTGGCGGCTGGTCCTTCCAGCAAATGTGCTACAAATCTGACCTTTTCAGCATCAGTACAACCCACAGTTACCAAGTCCTTGTTCACAGAGCATAGCCAGTCATTGGCGACCATGGGATCAGTTGTTCCTGAGAACTTTGTTGGCCTCAATCTCAAGAATCTGGTAAGCATGTCAAAGCCCGGTGGGTTGTTGTTGTTGTTATTGTTGTTGTTGTTGTTGTTGTTGTTTGTTTTGGTTCTGGATGAACATCGTCATCATCTGCATCAGCTGAGTTTGAGCGGTCATCATTTGTTGCATTTCTGGAGTGATGTTGTTGTTGTTGGGGTTGGGGTTTGCACGACGGGGAGGCATCTATGGTTTGTCCAATAGAGATAAGAATGAGATACCCATAGATGCTTTCATGCACATTACATCTCATAAACAATCACAAAGCATGCAACAAAAGGATAAAAGTTCAACAACAAGATAACAAGTTCGTAAAGTAAAACACACAAATAACAAGCCATCCACATGTCGGATGGTCAATAACAAGTTCTCAAACAACAAGTACAATAATATAAGATAAACGAGTAGTCAAATCTACTCCTCGGCATCAACCTCCTCCTCGACAAGTGTAAGACCTACATTCTCCATTGCGGTCTTGTATTCCTCGACATTGGCGGTCAAGGTCTCTATCTTGGTTTTGAGAGCCCTCTTCTGGGAATGAAGCCTCTCAATCACCGTCTGCTGATGCTCGAGCTCGAAGTCCTTGGCCTGCAGTTCTTCAGTCATGTCCCGGATCTTCTTGTTCCTATCCTGGACTCGCTTCTCCTGATTCTTGAACTTTCTGTCCTGGCTCTCGAACTTCGTCTCCTCTCCTTGACTATCTCATCTTGCTCTGCGAAGAGCTTGTCCTTCTCACGAAGCTGCACCTGGAGTTCGTCATTGCTAAGCATGACGTTGGTCCTATCAGTGTCCATGTGCCTAATGAGAGACTCTAAGTCCTGGAGGTATAGACGAATTGGCTCTGCTGTGTCCCTCGAATCATCCTCGAAGTCAATGGACTCTCCATTCTCATCACGTCTACCGAAGACGTGGAAGTGTGTACCTCTAACCTGTCGGGAGTGTCTCCCTAGCAGTCGTCCTATCAGATCTTGCATGACTACCTCAAGGCCTCTCTCCTTGTCATCGTGCATGAGCTTGAAGATGATGGCCTCCGTGGTAGGCTCTGTCTGACGTTCGGGCTAATTGACCTTGAAGCCCCAAAGGTCTTTCCTCTCAAACTTGGTGAGGGGAAGCACCATGATGGTAGGAATAGGGAGATTGAGCAAAGTGGTAAGCTCAACAATAGGAGGACCAAAGCGAGTTCCCTGGAACTCCTCAACAGTGCTGATGGTAACATTAGGCATCTATTTATAAGATAGAAAAAGTTAGAACAACACAATCCAAATGAAACACAAGGCAAAGCATCACATACATATCATTTGGAAATCAAAACACACAAGTCAAGGCATACATGGATCCATTACATCAATCATGGTTCAATCTTATTTTTAAAGCAACATTTGGAAAATAAGGTGATAAGTGGTGGTCCAACTAACGAAGTACGTTTACAATCCTACCTCACTGGATCTGTTGGCTAACACAATATTTCTAGAAGAAACTAGCCTATCTTGTTCACATGACTCCATCACTAAGTCTATAATGTCTCCTCTTAAAGTTTGGTTGGTAGCCTCCAATTCTTGGGTATGTTTCTTCTCTTCCCTTAGGTCATTTTGGAGGTTGAGCATTCTGCACTTGACTCTAGCACTAAGTTCTTTGATAGTCCTCCAAGATGCATCCCTTGCTGACTCAAAGAATGTGGTGTGCACTACAATGTTGGTGTACATGCAGAATCCTGTTTCCTTGTGGTTGTCTTCCTTGTTTTTGTACAAGTGAAGTTGCACCCACCAGTACTCAACTCCTTCATCCATCACAGGAAAGCCTTTATTCACAGCTGCACCATGTATTTCCATTGCTACCATGAGGTCCTTGAGAGCCTTGGGAAACTCTGTCTCACACTCCAAAGTCATTGTCATGAGTGGTCCTTTCCTTACGGCTTCGTTGATGGAGTTCATCTACAAATATAGATGAGAAAGAAGATTAGAAAAGTTTACGAGAAGAATAGGCAAGTGTAGAAGTTGTTGAAAATTTTCCTTAGTGGTTTCCAATCCTAGGGTCATAATCCTACAGGTAACACAGTGCTCTGATACTATCTGTAAGATCCCTCCTTTATAAAGGAAAAGGATCTCTGTGATTGCAATGCTAGTCCATGGATCAATGCTAGCATCCACAGTGTAAGATGAAGTACACAGATACAAAGGTCCTTATTACATCCATTCCAGAGATAAAACATAGTCTTTACAACTCCAAGGCCATAGGCCTGATACAAGAGTTTGATTAAGTAAATGAAATAAAAGTCTTCATCTTCATGTGCCACAGGCAAACATGTTGAGTGTAGACTCATGACACCTAATCCTCATCAGAGTAACCTGCAACATCACAAGTTACAGCCACAGTGGGTCAATACATTGGAATAGTATTGGCAAGTGATACCTTAGCATAATTTAGGTGGACTAAATACTATATGCAATTTGGCTAAGTGTAGCTTGGCTTGCTTTGCTCAAAATAGGTTTTGCCTATTAGTTGAAATCACTAAGTTTTTCTTTATCAAAACTTTTCCGGAAGGAGCCACCAATAGACATTGAGGTCCTTCACCCTTGTTCACCCACAAGTTTTTACTTAGAAATTGGGATGAGGAGATTCTTGATAGCTTCCATGTCTTGATGCTCAAGCTGTCCATTGCCATGGACCTGGCTAAGTACTTAGATTTTCCATCTGCAGAGGTTGTGCACTTTCCCCACCAGACTTGGTTTCACCAAGACAGGACCTTTCAGAAGCTTTCCCTTAGACCAAATGGACGCTCTCCAACCTATCAATCCCACTACCACCAACTGTCCAAATGGCTAAGTTCTAGCAGCCTATGTGGTCCAGGCAGAGCCCATATTGCCAAGTGGCTGCACTAGAAGCTTCTTAACACTTGGCCTCTAAAATCCCTTTGTTCCTGGGTGGCTTACCACAAGTGAGATACACAAGGTAAACCATAGAAATGGGCCTTGTGTAACCACTCAACATAAACCAAACCTTCCATTCCACCCGGGTGTTTCATTAACTTAGTTGTTTTATTAGGTAAAACATAAGTCCAAAGACTTAGAAATATTTTCATCATAGCATGGATATTTTCACCAACCCTTGTTTGCTACTAGCTAGGCTAAGCATGGCATAGATAGTAACTTAACTTAGAAATTTCCTAGCATTTCTACAACTACTAGGACTTCCCATCATGGCATATAAGCAAAATATAGCATGCAAGTCTAACAAAATATTTCTAATGCTTAGTAGAAAACATAGGATTAAAATATTCATGAAATACCACTTGCCCTTGGTAGTTTGGAGAGTAGCACTCTTCACAATCACAATCACTAGCACCAAAATCTACACAAGCATCATAGCCACAATCACATACCAAACATATACAATCAAAAAATATATGCATGCAATGCAAAATGATATGTGATGGTTTTTTTAATCTCAAAGCAAGTATTCAGTACTGATTCATAAACAAGTCAAAAATTTGCCAAACAACAATTATTTAAACCCTAATTCATTTCCTAAACATTTTATAAACTCTAATTAGTCTTACACAAGTTTCTGAAAATAAAACCTTTTTAATAGAAGCAAAACTTTAAACACATTGCATAATCAGAAAGAGCTTGCTCTCCTGATTCCAACGGTATAAAATTTGTCAAATTCTAATGTGGGGATCAAAAGTTATAGCCAAATCAAATTCAAACATTAATCATATTCAAATCCTGTTTTAAATCTAAACCCTAGCCACACGTCTGTTTCTAATTGGCCCGTACCGGTTCGGGCGGATCGATCAACGAGAGCAGCACGATTTAACTAAAGATGCACGGCCAGATCTAACGCGTAACGGTTCGTTAAGTGAACTAATCCTACGCGCTGGATCTAGATCTGACGGCTACGAATCAATCGACCAAAACTGAGCGGCGCTGGCGGCGGCTACTGGTGGCGGCGAGCTCTGCCTACGGCGGCGCGGCACTACAGGTCATCCTAGGTTCGTCGGAGGGGCTTACCAGAAACGTGGCGACGTGCTGATGCTCAACCTGGCGGCGGCTTGGCAAGGGGCGCACGGTGTGGGCTGCTAGAGCTCGTCGGAGTCGTGCACGGCGTCGGGTGGTTGTAGACGAGGTTGTTGCCGATGCTCTGGGTCTTCCTAGTACCAACCAGAGGCATCAGTAGCTGCGCAAGGACAAGGCGAACCTAGTCGTATGCAAGAGAGGTCAAGGGGCGCTCAGTGCTTACGGCAATCGATCGTCGGAGAAGAAGAAAGCGTCAGGCACTTGCGGTCATCGTCGTTTGCGAGTCTCCAGATGGTCCTAGCATGCACCAATAGGGTGAGAAGGTGTGCATGGTTGTCGTGATCATTCTGGCAAACTTAGACAGCAAGGGTCAACGGGGTCTTACCGGAATACCTCGCCGGAGTTGGCTCTGACTGCGGCGGTGCAATACGAATTAGAGGCAGCCTGGTGGCGAGAAGAGTGTGCAGTGTGGGGGGAAATGACCGCGGCGGGGTGTGGTTTAAGTATAAAAACAAAGAATACAACCACAAAAGAATCAGCATTCTGCATGGTCCCCAATTCAGTGGTGCACACTACATTCTTTGATTCAGCAAGGGATGCAGCTTGGAAGGCCATCAGAGAACTTGGTGATAGAGTCAAGTGCAGAATGCTCAACATCCAGAATGACCTAAAGGAAGAGAAGAAACATACCCAAGAGTTGGAAGCTACCAACCAAACCTTAAGAGGAGATATAATATACTTAGTAATGGAGTCATGTGCTCAAGATAGATTGATTGCTTCTAGAAATATTATGTTAGCCAACTTGTATAGTGAGTTGGGATTGTAACGTACTACGTTAGTTGGAACACCACTTATCACCTTATTTTCCAAATGTTGCTTGAAATAAGATGAACCTTGGATGTTTGTAATGGTTTCATGTATGCCATGACTTGTGTGATTTGATTTCCAAAGTTATACATGTGTTGCTTTGTTTTGTGATTCATTCCTATGTATGTTGATTCTAACTTTTTCTATCTTATAAATAGATGCCTAACGTTATTATCAGCACAGTTGATGAGTTCAAGGGAACTCGCTTTGGCACTCGTATTATTGAGCTTACTAGTCTGCTCAATCTCCCACTTCCTTCCATCATGATGCTTCCCCTCACCAAGTTTGAGAGGAAAGACCTTTGGGGCTTCAAGGTCAATCAGCCAGGACGCCAGACTGAGGCAGCCACAGAGGCCATCATCTTCAAGCTCATGCATGATGACAAGGAGAGAGGCCTTGAGGTAGTCATGCAGGATCTGATAGGACGTCTACTAGGGAGACACTCTCGTGAGGTTAGAGTTACTCACTTCCACACCTTCGGTGGACGTGATGAGGATGGTGAGGCCATTGACTTCGAGGACACTTTGAGGGAGTCAGCAGAGCCGATTCGTCTATACCTCCAGGACTTAGAGGTTCTTCTTAGGCATGTGGACACTGATAGGACCAACGTCATGCTCAGCAATGACGAACTCCAGGTGCTGCTTCGTGAGAAGGACAAGCTCTTCGCGGAGCAAGATGAGATAGTCAAGGAGATGGAGGCCAAGTTCGAGAGTCAGGACAGAAAGTTCAAGAGTCAAGAGAAGCGAGTCCAAGATAGGAACAAGAGGATTCGAGACATGACTGCGGAACTGGAGGCCAAGGACTTCGAGCTCGAGCATCAGCAGACTGTGATAGAGAGGCTTCGTTCTCAGAAGAGGGCTCTCAAAGATAAAGTAGAGACCTTGACCACCAATGTCGAGGAATACAAGACCGCTATGGAGAATGTAGGTCTTACATTTGTTGAGGAGGAGGTTGATGCCGAGGAGTAGTATTGACTACTCATTTATCATTTATTTATCATGCTTTTATTGAGTTGCAATGACCATCCAACATGTGGATGGCTTGCTATTGGTGTGTTTACTTTGCAAACTTGTTGTCCTTGTTGTTGAACTTTTATTATTGTGATGCATGTTGGTGGTTGTTTATGTGATGTATTGTGCATAATAGCATCTATGGGTATCTCATTCTTATCTCTATTGACCAAACCACAGATGCCTCTCCGACGTGCTAATCCGACCAACAACAACAACAACAACAACACCCTTGAGATGCAGCAAATGATGACAGCTCAGACTCAGTTGATGCAAATGATGACTACGTTCATCCAGAATCAGAACAACAACAACGACAACAACAATAACAACAACAACAATAACAACAACAACAACAACCCACCGGGTTTTGACATGCTTACCAGGTTCTTGAGACTGAGGCCAGCAAAGTTCTCAGGGACTACTGATCCAATGGTGGCAAATGATTGGCTACGCTCTATGAACAAAGACTTGGTAACTGTTGGCTGTACTGATGCAGAAAAAGTCAGATTTGCAGCACATTTGTTGGAAGGACCAGCAGTTACTTGGTGGGATAACTTCCAGATCACCACTCCCATTGCGGATGTGACATGGGCTATCTTCGAAGATGGTTTCCGTACCGCTCACATCTCATCCGGAGTGATGAGTCTGAAGAAGAAAGAGTTTCATAACCCGAAGCAGCGCGACCGCAGCGTGGCAGAATATATTGAGGAGTTCAACAATCTAGCGCGTTATGCACCTGATGAAGTTGACACTGATGCAAAAAGAAGGGAGAAATTTCTCGAGGGCCTGAATGATGAACTGAACCTGCAGCTATCAGTGGCCTATGTTCCCACATACCAGTCTCTTTGTGATAAGGCTGCTATTTTGGAGAACAAAATGAAGCAAGTTGAGAGTAGGAAGAGAAAGTACTCTGACAAGCACAGCTCGGGATCGTCTCACAAGCGTTCCCATTATGATGATAGTGGAAGCTCAGGATTCCACAAGCATGGGAAATTCAACAAGCACCACAACCACAACCGTCACCATGACAACAAGCATCACCATAGTCATGACAATGACAAGTACAAGAACCACAAGAGTGGATATAAGAGCCACCATAGTGGTAGTGGAAGTGGTAGTGGAAGCCAGCCTGTCAAGAAGGATCTTAGTCAGGTTGAATGTTTTAAGTGCAAGAAGATGGTGCATTATGCAAATGAATGCCCGGAAAAGAAAGTTGAAGGACCCAACAAGCCTAACCCTTTTCAGAAGGGACAAGTGAACCACATCAATGTGGAGGAAATCTATGAAGAGCCAGATGCTGTTGCTGGTAAGTTCAAACTCAATTCTATTCCAGCACTTGTTCTTTTTGATACTGGAGCATCGCATTCATTTCATATCAAAAGCATTTGTTGATAGAAATGGGTTTCCAACTGAAAACATTGGGTGTCCAATAAAAGTTAGTTCTCCAGGTGGAGATATGATAGTAAGTCTTGGATGCCGGGATCTAGTGATAGAGTTTGGAAAGCATAAGTTTCCAGTGAGTCTGATAATCCTAGATTCCCAAGGACTGGATGTAATTTTGGGAATGGATTGGATGACCAAGTATGAAGGAGTACTAGATTGTGCCAATCGTACTGTTGCACTCACAACCCCGGAGAAGAAACGGATTAGATTCAAGTCTAACTTTGAATCAAAAGGGAGTAAGCTAAATTCTCTTAAGGGGGTTAGCATAGACAGTGTGCCAATTGTGAGTGAGTATCCGGATGTGTTTCCAGAAGAATTGTCGGGAATGCCACCAGATAGAGATGTGGAGTTTCTTATTGATTTGCTACTAGGATCTAGACCAATAGCAAAGATACCATACAAGATGTCAGTTGATGAACTGAAAGAGCTCAAGAAACAACTTGGAGAACAGTTGCAGAAAGGATTTATACAACCAAGTTCTTCATCTTGGGGAGCACCAGTTTTGTTTGTGGAAAAGAAAGATAGAAGTCAAAGGTTATGCATAGATTACCGTTCACTCAATGAGGTGACTATCAAGAACAAATACCCTTTGCCCAGAATTAATGACTTGTTTGATCGGCTAGAAGGAGCTTGTGTGTTCTCAAAGATTGATCTCCGGTCAGGTTATTTCCAGCTCAAGATAAGAGAGCAAGACATACCTAAGACAACATTCACCACAAGGTATGGATTGTATGAGTATACCGTGATGCCATTTGGTTTGACCAATGCACCAGCGTACTTCATGAATATGATGAACAAGGTGTTCATGGAATTTCTTGATAAGTTTGTTGTCGTTTTTATCGATGACATTTTGATCTACTCCAAGAGCAAAGAAGAGCATGAAGGACATTTGTGTTTGATAATTGAGAAGCTCAGAGAGCATAAACTGTATGCCAAATTCAGCAAGTGTGAATTTTGGTTGAATGAAGTTGGATTTCTTGGACACGTTGTGTCAGGAGATGGTGTAGCAGTTGATCCAGCTAAAGTTTCAGCTGTAATTGAATGGGAATCTCCTAAGTCAGTGAAAGAAGTTTGTAGTTTCCTTGGCTTGGCAGGATACTACAGAAGATTTATTGAGAATTTCTCCAAAGTAGCTAAGCCTATGACTGAATTGCTAAAGAAAGACAAGAAATTTGCTTGGTCTGAAGGTTGTGAACTCAGCTTTCAAGAATTGAAGAAGAGACTAGTGACAGCACCAGTCTTGTGTTTGCCAGATTTGGAGAAAGATTTCCAAGTGTTTTGTGATGCATCTCATCATGGTTTGGGTGCAGTACTTATGAAAGAAGGGAAAGTTGTGGCCTATGCCTCGAGACAACTCAAAACTCATGAAGTGAACTACCCTACTCATGATTTAGAGTTAGCCTCTGTTGTCCATGCACTCAAAACATGGAGACACTATCTTTTGGGAAAACGTTGTGAAGTGTTCACAGATCACAAGAGTTTGAAGTATATCTTCACCCAGAAGGAAATTGTAAGATCCCTCCTTTATAAAGGAAAAGGATCCCTATGATTGCAATGCTAGTCCCTGGATCAATGCTAGCATCCACAGTTTAAGATGAAGTACACAGATACAAAGGTCATTATTACATCCATTCCAGAGATAAAATATAGTCTTTACAACTCCAAGGCCATAGGCCTAATACAAGAGTTTGATTAAGTAAATGAAATAAAAGTCTTCATCTTCATGTGCCACAGGCAAACATGTTGAGTGTAGACCCATGACACCTAATCCTCATCAGAGTAACCTGCAACATCACAAGTTACAGCCACAGTGGGTCAATACATTGGAATAGTATTGGCAAGTGATACCTTAGCATAATTTAGGTGGACTAAATACTATATGCAATTTGGCTAAGTGTAGCTTGGCTTGCTTTGCTCAAAATAGGTTTTGCCTATTAGTTGAAATCACTAAGTTTTTCTTTGTCAAAACTTTTCCCCAAGGAGCCACCAATAAACATTGAGGTCCTTTACCCTTGTTCACCCACAAGTTTTTACTTAGAAATTGGGATGAGGAGATTCTTGATAGCTTCCATGTCTTGATGCTCAAGCTGTCCATTGCCATGGACCTGGCTAAGTACTTAGATTTTCCATCTGTAGAGGTTGTGCACTTTCCCCACCAGACTTGGTTTCACCAAGACAGGACCTTTCAGAAGCTTTCCCTTAGACCAAATGGACGCGCTCCAACCTATCAATCCCACTACCACCAACTGTCCAAATGGCTAAGTTCTAGCAACCTATGTGGTCCAGGCAGAGCCCATATTGCCAAGTGGCTGCACTAGAAGCTTCTTAACACTTGGCCTCTAAAATCCCTTTGTTCCTGGGTGGCTTACCACAAGTGAGATACACAAGGTAAACCATAGAAATGGGCCTTGTGTAACCACTCAACATAAACCAAACCTTCCATTCCACCCAGGTGTTTCATTAACTTAGTTGTTTTATTAGGTAAAACACAAGTCCAAATACTTAGAAATATTTTCATCATAGCATGGATATTTTCACCAACCCTTGTTTTCTACTAGCTAGGCTAAGCATGGCATAGATAGTAACTTAACTTAGAAATTTCCTAGCATTTCTACAACTACTAGGACTTCCCATCATGGCATATAAGCAAAATATAGCATGCAAGTCTAACAAAATATTTCTAATGCTTAGTAGAAAACATAGGATTAAAATATTCATGAAATACCACTTGCCTTGGTAGTTTGGAGAGTAGCACTCTTCACAATCACAATCACTAGCACCAAAATCTACACAAGCATCATAGCCACAATCACATACCAAACATATACAATCAAAAAATATATCCATGCAATGCAAAATGATATGTGATGGTTTTTTTAATCTCAAAGCAAGTATTTAGTACTGATTCATAAACAAGTCAAAAATTTGCCAAACAACAATTATTTAAACCCTAATTCATTTCCTAAACATTTTATAAACTCTAATTAGTCTTACACAAGTTTCTGCAAATAAAACCTTTTTAATAGAAGCAAAACTTTAAACACATTGCATAATCAGAAAGAGCTTGCTCTCCTGATTCCGACGGTATAAAATTTGTCAAATTCTAATGTGGGGATCAAAAGTTATAGCCAAATCAAATTCAAACATTAATCAGATTCAAATCCTGTTTTAAATCTAAACCCTAGCCACGCATCTGTTTCTAATTGGCCCGTACCGGTTCGGGCGGATCGATCAACGAGAGCCGCATGATTTAACTAAAGATGCACAGCCAGATCTAACGCATAACGGCTCGTTAAGTGAACTAATCCTACGCGCTGGATCTAGATCTGACGGCTACAAATCAATCGACCAAAACTGAGCGGCGCTGGCGGCGGCTACTGGCGGCGGCGATCTCTGCCTACGGCGGCGCGGTGCTACAGGTCGTCCTAGGGTCATCGGAGGGGCTTACCAGAACCGTGGCGACGTGCTGATGCTCAACCTGGCGGCGGCTTGGCAAGGGGCGCACGGTGTGGGCTGCTAGAGCTCGTCGGAGTCGTGCACGGCATCGGGTGGTTGTAGACGAGGTTGTTGCCGACGCTCTGGGTCTTCCTAGTACCAACCAGAGGCATCAGTAGCTGCGCAAGGACAAGGCGAACCTAGTCGTATGCAAGAGAGGTCAAGGGGCGCTCAGTGCTTACGACAATCGATCGCCGGAGAAGAAGAAAGCGTCAGGCACTTGCGGTCGTCGTCGTTGGCGAGTCTCCAGACGGTCCTAGCATGCACCAATAGGGTGAGAAGGTGCGCATGGTTGTCGTGATCATTCTGGCAAACTTAGACAGCAAGGGGCGACGGGGTCTTACCGGAATACCTCGTCGGAGTTAGCTCTGACTGCGGCGGTGCAATATGAATTAGAGGCAGCCTGGTGGAGAGAAGAGTGTGCAGTGTGGGGGGAAATGACCGCTGCGGGGTGTGGTTTAAGTAGGCCGAAGCGCGACAGGAAACGCTCGCAGAATCAAGGCTAATTACGCCACGCCATTATTGGCATCAACGACAGCGACGATTTGGTCTGCGGGCGAGATTTGGGGAAGACGACGGTGACATGGACGGGGCCCAGTTGTCTGCGAGCGAAACAGAGGGGGGGGGGTGGGGTCCTGGTGTCAGTCACTTGCTGGTTGCATCTGCGAGTGAGAGAGGGAGAGAGGGAACCCGGGTGGGCTAAATGGGCTGGTTTCTCTGTTGGGCTAGATTAGCAGCGCCAGCCCTTTTCCTTTTCTTTAATCCTTTTCTATTTCTGTTTTGAATTTCTGGAATGAATTTCAAATGGTTTCAAAAGCTTTTTGAATTCAAACTTTTCCATGATTTTGTAGGGTGCAACATTCACACTTTAGGGCATAAAAACAAGTGGTCACTTTGAATTAGCTTGGTCATTTAGAATAAAATAAAATAAACAGTGACATTGCACTTGATTTGGAAATGTTTTGAAAATGGTTTTAGAAACCATATTTGTTCCATGAATTTTTGTCCAAACTCCACTTTCAATCCAATCAACAAGGAAGCAAACAAAACTTGGTTTAAAACACCTATGCTCTCAATTGAGGATGGTCATTTGATTTATGTTTGCTCACATAAAATAATAGCACTATGTGCTTCTGTTTTCTTAAAAATAGTTTGAAAATGATCTCAAAATTATATGCATGCATGAATGATGTGCAATATTTGAAATCATGATTTTAGGGATGTTACAGAAATTAACATGAGACAAAGAAGATGGATAGAACTCATCAAGGACTATGACTTAAGTTTGCAATACCACCCCGGTAAAGCAAATGTTGTAGCAGATGCACTAAGCCGTAAGGTTTTTGTGAATGGCCTTACTAAGGGATGATCTGTGTGCCCAATTTAGAGATCTCAGATTGGAGATTGTGCCTGAAGGACATCTCATGTCTTTGGATGTTCAACCCACCTTGTTGGACAAGATCAAAGAAGCCTAGAAGACTGATAAGGAAATTGAAGAGATCAAGGAAAAGATTGGCAAGGGAAAAGCCAAAGGATTCCATGAAGACGAACAAGATCCGGAACTTCGGAAACTAATTTTACAAGAATCACACAACTCACCATATTCTATTCATCCGGGTAACACCAAGATGTACATGGATATGAAAGAAAGGTTTTGGTGGAATAATCTCAAGAAGGACATCGCCGAACATATTGCTTTGTGTGATGTATGTAGCAGAGTGAAGGCGGAACACCAGAAACCAGCAGGTTTGCTTCAACCACTACCTATTCCTGATTGGAAGTGGGACAAGATTGGTATGGATTTCATTACCGGATTGCCAAGGACCCGGTCAGGATATGATTCTATTTGGGTAGTAGTGGATCCCCTAACTAAAGTGGCTCATTTCATACCCGTGAAGACAACCTACACTAGTGCTAAGTTAGCCAAGATATATATATATATGAGTAGAATGATGTGTCTACATGGAGTACCCAAGAGTATTGTGTCTGATAGGGGAACTCAATTCACTTCTCATTTTTGGAGACAATTACATGAGTCATTGGGAACGAGGTTGGAATTCAGCACCGCTTTTCATCCTCAGACTGATGGACAGACAGAAAGGACTGATCAGATTCTTGAAGATATGTTGAGGGCATGTGCCCTAGACTATGGAGCCAGTTGGGATGAAAGTCTGCCTTACGCAGAATTCTCTTATAATAATAGCTATCAAGCCAGTATTGAGATGACACCTTTTGAGTTTCTCTATGGGAGAAAGTGTACCACCCCATTGCTATGGAATGGTGTGGGAGAAAGAAGTTTATTCGGACCAGAACTTATCAAAGAGGCTGAAGAGAAAGTCAAGCTGGTTAAGGACAGATTAAAGATAGCACAGTCCCGATAGAACAGCTACGCAGATCCTAAGCGTAGAGAAGTCACCTATGAGGTAGGTGATAGAGCTTACCTTAGAGTGTCACCACTCCGTGGAGTGAAGAGGTTTGGTGTCAAAGGAAAATTGGCCCCAAGATATGTTGGGCCATTCAAGATTCTGAGTCGTAAAGGAGAAGTTGCTTATGAGATTGAATTGCCAGAGTCTTTGTCAGCAGTTCATAATGTGTTTCATGTGAGTCAGCTTAAGAAATGTCATCCAGAAATGGAAGAAACTTCTTTGAAGGATACTATACCTTTGGAAGAGGTTCCGTTGGAGAGTGACCTCACTTATGAGGAGAAACCTATCAAGATTCTTGAGACCGCAGAAAGAGTCACACGGACTAAGACTATCAAGTTCTGCAAAGTTCAATGGAACCATCATTCCGAAGAAGAAGCAACATGGGAAACAGAAGATGATCTTCGGAAAGACCACCCTCACCTATTTGCTAGCCAATCCGAATCTCGAGGGCGAGATTCACCTTAAGGGGGTTAGATTTGTAACATCCCTAAAATCATGTTTCCAACTCATGCATATCATCCATGCATCCATGAATCATTTAGGGTTTCCTTTCAAAATCATTTCAAAAAACAGGAGCATATATTGCTCATTATTTTATGTATGAACACTCTAGCCTTTGGGCTACTTGCTATTGAGTGAGGTGTAAATATTCATTCAGTAGTGTTTTGAATTCAAGTATAAGTGGTTGCAAAAGCTTGAATAAAGTTTCCAAAGAAAGTATGAAATAAAACCAAGTTTATGCCAATTATTATATATCTCTTAATGGCTTGGTTTTATTCTAATTTTCAAATGACCCAAGTGGGTTTTTGTAAACAGAAAGGTTTGACACTTATTTGAGTACAAGATTCATTGTACAAAAGTCCAGAGAAGATTTGAAATCAAACAGATTTGAAATGGAGTTTGAAAATCCTTTTTAGAAAATCAAACAGAAAAAGAAAAGGTTTAAAAGAGAAAAAAATAAGCCAAACAGCCAAACAGGCCCAACCAGCCCAGTTCAACCCAACCTAGCCCAACTACCCCTTCCGCGAATCGTTTTCCTCTACCCGCAGACACACCCCCAGAGTCGCTGACGCAAGGACCCCACCTCCCATCTGTTTCTCTCACTGACAATGCAGCCCGTGCAACGGTCTTCTTCTCCACCCTGGCGACGTGTTCTTTCCCAAATCACCGGGCCGTTTCTGGATTGATTTGCGGCTTCAATTCAGGATCAATGCTCGAGGGAATCACGCTTGCGACCTTGCTACTTAAACCCCCTCTGCCCCCTCTCCATTTTCGCCCAGACCCCGAGCACAGAGCGCCCCTAGGCTGCCCGTATTCGCCCTTGCACCGCCGCAAGCAGAACCCACTCCGGCGACCAATCCCGGTGAGCTCCGTGCGCGCCTTCCTCTCTGGTTCATGCAGACTGCTTCGCAACATTCTTGCGCTCCTACTGACGCCCTTAGTTCATCCTGTACTACCCCAGGTCGTCGACTCCATCAAGCACCGCAAGTTCCCGACGACGTCTCCAACTCCGGCGACTAAATTCGGTGAGCCTCGTGTTCCCCTCTGGTTCTGAATCACGCAAGATTGTTCGCCTGCATCTAGCGCACCTGCTGACACTTTTCATTTGGATCCTCGCGTCCCAGAGCGTCGCCTTCGACTCCGTCAGAGAGCATCCGACGCCGCCAGCATCTCCGACGAGCTCCCATGGCCACTGCAGCGCGCCCCTTGTCAAGCCACCACCACCTTGAGCATCAGCAGCACACGGTGAGCTTGGTAAGACCCTTCTCCCTCTCCCGTGCGACCTAGAACACCGGTAGCAGCTCTGACAGAGACGCCGCCGCCAGTCGCCGCCGCTAGCGCCGCCCGTCTCTGGTCAACTAGATTAGGGCCGTAGGATTTAGATCTAACGAGTAGGATTAGATCTGTGACGAAGAGGTACGCGTTAGATCTGGCCGTGTATCTTCACTTAAATCGTGTGGCTCTCGTTGATCGATCCGCCCGAACCAGTACCAACCAATTGGAGCACACCGCGTGGCTAGGGTTTAGATTTAAAATCAGGATTTGAATCTATTAGATGTTTGATTTTGTTTTAATCATAACTTTTGATTCCCACGTCCAAATTTGACAAATTTTATATCAATGGAATCAGGAGAGAAAGACCTTTCCAAATGTGCAATGTGTTTAATGTTTAGTTTCTGTGAAAATGGTTTTATTTATAGAAACTTGTGTAGGCCTATTTTGTGTATATAAATTATTTGAGAATTGTTTTAGTGTTCAAATAAAGACTGTTTGGGCAAGTTTTGAACTTGTTTATGAACCATTACTGTGCACTTGTCTTGTTGAGTTTAGAAAATCATCACATATCATATTGCATGCATCCATATATTTTTGCTTGTATTTATTTTGTATGTGATTTGTTGTTATAATCATGATTTGCAGCTTCAATTCACGATCAATGCTCGAGGGAATCATGCTCGCGACCTTGCTACTTAAACCCCCTCTGCCCCCTCTCCATTTTCCCCCAGACCCCGAGCACAGAGCGCCCCCAGGCTGCCCGTATTCTCCCTTGCACCGCCGCAGGCAGAACCCACTCCGGTGACCAATCCCGGTGAGCTCTATGCGCGCCTTCCTCTCTGGTTCATGCAGACTGCTTTGCAATATTCTTGCGCTCCTACTGACTCCCTTAGTTCATCCTGTACTGCCCCAGGTCGTCGACTCCATCAAGCACCGCAAGTTCCTGACGACGTCTCCAACTCCGGTGACTAAATTCGGTGAGCCTCGTGTTCCCCTCTGGTTCTGAATCACGTGAGATTGTTCGCTTGCATCTAGCGCACCTGCTGACACTTTTCGTTTGGATCCTCGCGTCCCAGAGCGTCGCCTTCGACTCCGTCAGAGAGCATCCGACGACGCCAGCATCTCCGACGAGCTCCCACGGCCACTGCAGTGCGCCCCTTGTCAATCCACCACCACCTTGAGCATCAGCAGCACACGGCGAGCTTGGTAAGCCCCTTCTCCCTCTCCCGCGCGACCTAGAACGCCGGTAGCAGCTCTGACAGAGACGCCGCCGCCAATCGCCGCTGCTAGCGCCGCTCGTCTCTGGTCAACTAGATTAGGGCCGTAGGATTTAGATCTAACGAGTAGGATTAGATCTGTGACGAAGAGGTACGCGTTAGATCTGGCCGTGCGTCTTCACTTAAATCGTGTGGCTCTCGTTGATCGATCCGCCCGAAACGGTACCAACCAATAGGAGCACACCGCGTGGCTAGGGTTTAGATTTAAAATCAGGATTTGAATCTATTAGATGTTTGATTTTGTTTTAATCATAACTTTTGATTCCCACGTCCAAATTTGACAAATTTTATATCAATGGAATCAGGAGAGAAAGCCCTTTCCAAATGTGCAATGTGTTTAATGTTTAGTTTCTGTTAAAATGGTTTTATGTACAGAAACTTGTGTAGGCCTATTTTGTGTATATAAATTATTTGAGAATTGTTTTAGTGTTCAAATAAAGATTGTTTGGGCAAGTTTTGAACTTGTTTATGAACCAGTACTGTGCACTTGTCTTGTTGAGTTTAGAAAATCATCACATATCATATTGCACGCATCCATATATTTTTGCTTGTATTTATTTTGTATGTGATTTGTTGTTATAATTTTATGTGTAGATTTTGGTGCAAATAGTGATTGTGATTGTGAGGAGTGTAGCTACTCTCCAAACTACCAAGGCAAGTGGTGCTTCATGATTTTATTCCCTAAGTTTTCTACTATGCATTAGAAATATTTTGCTAGTCTTGCATGGTTATATTTTTTCTTATATGCTATGTTGGGAAATCCTAATAGTTGTAGAATTGCTAGAAATTACTAAGTTAAGATGCTTATCTATGCAATGCTTAGCCTAGCTAGTAGCAACCAAGGGTGGTGAAATATTCATGCTATGTTAAAATATTTCTAAGTCCTTTTGGACTTGTGTTTTGCTTAATAAAACAACTAAGTGAATGAAACACCTGGGTGGAATGGAAGGAATGGTTTATGTTGAGTGGTTACACAAGGCCCATTTCTATGGTTTACCTTGTGTATCTCACTTGTGGAAAGACACCCAGGAACAAAGGGATTTGAGAAGCCAAATGTTAAGAAGCTTCTAGTGCAGCCACTTGGCAATATGGGCTCTGCCTGGATCATATAGGTTTTAATAACTTAGACATTTGGAAAGTTGGTGGTAGTGGGATGATAGGTTGGAGCGCGTCCATTTGGTCTAAGGGAAGGCTTCTGAAAGGTCATGTCTTGGTGAAAATCAAGTCTTGTGGGAAAAGTGCACAACCTCTGTAGATGGAAAAATCTAAGTACTTAGCCATGTCCTTGGTATTGGACAATTTGAGCATCAAGACATGGAAGCTATCAAGAATCTCCTCATCCCAATTTCTAAGTAAATTTTTTTTGGTTGAACAAGGGTGAAGGACCTCAATGTCTATTGGTGGTTCCTTGGGAAAAGTTTTGACAAAGAAAAACTTAGTGATTTCAACTAATAGGCAAAACCTATTTTGAGCAAAGCAAGCCTAAGCTACACTTAGCCAAAATGCATATGGTATTTAGTCCACCAATATTCTACTAAGGTATCACTTGCCAATACTATTCCAATGTATTGACCCACTATGGCTGTAACTTGTGATGTTGCAGGTTATTCTGATGAGGATTAGGAGTCATGAGTCTACACTCAACATGTTTGCCTGTGGCACATGAAGATGAAGACTTTTATCTATTTAATTATTTAAACTCTTGTACTAGGCCTGTGGCCATGGAGTTGTAAAGACTATGTTTGTCTCTGGAATGACTGTAATAATGACCTTTGTTTCTGTGTACTTCATCTTAAACTGTGGATGCTAGCTTTGATCCAGGGACTAGCATTGCAATCACAGGGATCCTTTTCCTTTATAAAGGAGGGATCTTACAGATGGTATCAGAGCACTGTAGGATTATGACCCTAGGATTGGAAACCACTAAGGAAAAAAAATTCAACAACTTCCACACTTGCCTTTTCTTCTCGTAAACTTTTCTAATCTTCTTTCTCATCTCTATTTGTAGATGAACTCCATCAACGAAGCCGTAAGGAAGGGACCACTCATGACAATGACTTTGGAATGTGAGATAGAATTTCCCAAGGCTCTCAAGGACCTCATGGTTGCAATGGGAATACATGGTGCAGCTGTGTACAAAGGTTTTCCTGTGATGGATGAAGGAGTTGAGTACTGGTGGGTGCAACTTCACTTGTATAAAAACAAGGAAGACAACCACAAAAGAATCAGCATTCTGCATGGTCCCCAATTCAGTGGTGCACACTACATTCTTTGATTCAGCAAGGGATGCAGCTTGGAAGGCCATCAGAGAACTTGGTGATAGAGTCAAGTGCAGAATGCTCAACATCCTTTATGACCTAAAGGAAGAGAAGAAACATACCCAAGAGTTGGAAGCTACCAACCAAACCTTAAGAGGAGATATAATAGACTTAGTAATGGATTCATGTGCTCAAGATAGATTGATTGCTTCTAGAAATATTATGTTAGCCAACTTGTATAGTGAGTTGGGATTGTAACGTACTACGTTAGTTGGACCACCACTTATCACCTTATTTTCCAAATGTTGCTTGAAATAAGGTGAACCTTGGATGTTTGTAATGGTTTCATGTATGCCATGACTTGTGTGATTTGATTTCCAAAGTTAAACATGTGTTGCTTTGTTTTGTGATTCATTCCTATATATGTTGATTCTAACTTTTTATATCTTATAGATAGATGAAGGGGCGCGCTGCAGTGGCCGTGGGAGCTCGTCGGAGATGCTGGTGGCGTCGGATGCTCTCTGATGGAGTCGAAGGCGACGCTCTGGGACGCGAGGATCCAAACGAAAAGTGTCATCAGGTGCGCTAGATGCAGGCGAACAATCTCGCGTGATTCAGAACCAGAGGGGAACACGAGGCTCACCGAATTTAGTCGCCGGAGTTGGAGACGGCGTCGAGAACTTGCGGTTCTTGATGGAGTCGACGACCTGGGCAGTACAGGATGAACTAAGGGCGTCAGTAGGAGCGCAAAAATGTTGTGAAGCAGTCTGCATGAACCAGAGAGGAAAGCGCACACGAAGCTCACCGAGATTGGTCGCCGGAGTGGGTTCTGCCTGTGGCGGTGCTAGGGCGAATACGGGCAGCCTGGGGGCGCTCTGTGCTCGGGGTCTGGGGGGAAATGGAGAGGGGGCAGAGGGGGTTTAAGTAGCAAGGTCGCGAGCGTGATTCCCTCGAGCATTGATCGTGAATTGAAGCCGCAAATCAATCCAGAAACGGCCGGGTGATTTGGGGAAGAACACGTCGCCGGGGTGGAGAAGAAGACCGTTGCGTGGGCCGCGTTGTCAGTGAGAGAAACAGAGGGGAGGTGGGGTCCTTGCGTCAGCGACTCTGGGGGTGTGTCTGCGGGTAGAGGAAAACGATTCGCGGGAGGGGTAGTTGGGCTAGGTTGGGTCGAACTGGGCTGGTTGGGCCTGTTTGGCTGTTTGGCTTATTTTTTTTCTCTTTTAAACCCTTTCTTTTTTTGTTTGATTTTCTAAAAAGGATTTTCAAACTCCATTTCAAATCTGTTTAATTTCAAATCTTCTCTGGACTTTTGTACAATGAATCTTGTACTCAAATAAGTGTCAAACCTTTCTGTTTACAAAACCCCACTTGGGTCATTTGAAAATTAGAATAAAACCAAGCCATTAAGAGATATATAATAATTGGCATAAACTTGGTTTTATTTCATACTTTGTTTGGAAACTATATTCAAGCTTTTGCAACCACTTATACTTGAATTCAAAACACTACTGAATGAATATTTACACCTCACTCAATAGCAAGTAGCCCAAAGGCTAGAGTGTTCATACATAAAATAATGAGCAATATATGCTCCTATTTTTGAAATGATTTTGAAATGAAACCCTAAATGATTCATGGATGCATGGATGATATGCATGAGTTTGAAACATGATTTTAGGGATGTTACAGTAACCAAAGTTGAGTAGAATGCGGAGCGGCCCTCGTACTCAAGGGACATGGGATTTCCAGTTTATGGTCTGTCAAGCATATAACTCATATTGTACCTCACTTTCACCTTAACCATATGAAGATGCCTATGATAGGGGCAATGAGAGCTCAAAGTTGATGAGTACCTTCCTTTCAACATTAGGAAGCCTTTCAAACTTTTCAAAACCTGTTTCATTTCCATGTTGAGTCACCACTTATTCTATGAGCACCTTATTGAGAGCTTAGTTGTCATTCTTGTGTTTGTTCCAAAACTTGGTTAATTATGTCATGACTTTGATGCTTGTATCTCTGATATTTTTATCTCTAGTCTTCACTTGAACTTCAGGGGTGCCTTGGCATTTATATTTTGCTCTACAAACAAAGGCAAGCGAGATACCACTCTATCATACCTTACTATGAGCATTGCAATGTTGCTTATATTTATGTTCCATGCTACTTTTTATTATTGAGTTGGTTTCTCTTCATAGCTTGCAATGACTATTGAGTAGACTTGGTTGCATGCTTCTTATTATGAATGGTTTAAGTATCTACTCCTGTGGTGAGAATATATACATCATATGAAGCAAATGTGTTCGTGAAAGTTATTTTATCGCACTCAGTTTTCAACTGAATTGCTTGAGGACAAGCAATAAGCTAAGCTTGGGGGCAGTTGATACGTCCAAAGCGTATCTACTTTCTCGGACACTTTTGCTATTGTTTCTCCTCTAAACTTGTGTGATTTGGATACAACTAACACGGACTGACGCTGTTTTCAGCAGAATTACCTTGGTGTCTAGTTTTTGTGCAGAAAATCAACTATCAGGAAAAATCCCGGAAAATATGCCAAAAATTATATTTCGCCAGAAGATCCACGGAGCCAGAAGACGAAACGGAGTGGAGTCCTAGGGGACCCACACCCCTGCCAGGCGTGGGTGGGCCCTGCCCGCGCCTAGAGGGGGTGCGGCGACCCTAGGAACCCCCTCGGGCTCCCTCTGCGCCTATAAGTTACCCCTTGACCTAAAAATCGAGGGGGGTTTGACGTTTTTCCAGAAAGAGTTCTGCTCCGCCGCCACCATCAGAAACCAAGATTCGGATCCAGAAACTCCGTTCTGGCACCCTGCCGGGATGTGGAATTTGGAGAGGATCATCGCCATCGTCATCACCAACGCCTCTCCATCAACCATCGATGTTTCCCTCATCCATGAGTGAGTAATCCCTCGCTGTAGGCTATGGGGATGGTAGGGATTGGATGAGTTATATCATGTAATCTAATAAGATTGTTAGGCCATATTGCCTAGTATCTCTATTAGTGCTATTTGAATTTGTTGCAACTTGTTGTGCTTAATGCTTGTCACTAGGGCCCGAGTGCCATGATCTCAGGTCTGAACTTATTATTGAATCATTATGATAGTATTATTTGTGATCTTATCTGCAAGTTGTGTACACATATCATTGTCCAGATCCAAAGGTCCCGAAGTGACAGAAATTGGGACAACCAGAGGGGATGGTTGTGGTGTGAGGATCACATGTGTTCATGGAGTGTTAATGCTTTGCTCTGGTGCTCTATTAAAAGGAGCACCTTAAGTGCCAGTAGTTCCCTAAAGGCCCCGCTACCACAGGCTGGCTGGACAGAAGATGTTGTGCAAGTTCTCATTGCGAGTACGTATGACTATATATGGAGCACATGCCTAGGATTGTTTAGTACTTGGATGCTTATTCTTATTTATATGCAATGCTCTAGATATTGAAGTTACATGTTTAGACTCGTCCATGCAACACCCGCCCATCCATCCCTATGCCTACCGCGCTGGTATACTAGTGTTTACTGTTACTGTTACTATTGCTCCTGTTTTACTATTGCTGTTGCTTTGCTGTTGCTACTACAAACTGTTGCTACTGATAAACTTCTGTGAGAAAGACCTATTTTAGGTGCAGCTGAATTGACAACTCAGTTGTTAAGGCTTGCAAGTATTCTTTGGCTCCCCTTGTGTAGAATCAATAAATTGGGTAATACTACCCTCAAAGACTGTTGCGATCCCCTATACTTGTGGGTCATCATCAAGCAACTTTAGTCGGAAAATCTTATAGCCAAGTCGGATAAGTGTATTTTCGTGGGGTATCCAAGGGAAATCTTGGGTTATGTCGTGGTATTGCCGACGAGTACGCCATGGAGGGGTCCTCATAGTGCGTGTTTAGAGACGTGGGCGAAGGCGGACGGTTGACGGGTACGAGGTAACACAGCTTACCTAGGTTCGGATCCCACAACGGTGGCGGAATCCTACTCCTGCTATAAATCACTATAAGGGCAATACGCCGAGTTACAGGGATTGGTTCGCTGTGCGAGGTATGTGCTAATCGCTACTGGATCGTCTGAGATTGTGCCCTAAAGGCTCCCATAGGCCCGACTTATATAGTCGCCAGGTCCTAGGATTGCAGGGAAAAGTCCTAGCCAGACAGGTTACAGAGTCCTACACCGTCTATTACTAGTCTTGTGTATCTCGCACTCCAAGGCTCCGGGTACGTCGGTGACTCCAATCGTAGCCTTCCTTTATCCGACATGGGCTTCCCTTCTGGATCCATCTAACTGGGCCACCCAGCAGGCCGTGGGCCATGCTACCAACTGTGGGCTACCCGGGTTAGCCGGATAAGAGACATGTTATGAGGATACCCATATAGCATATCCCCAACAGTAGGCCCCGGAGAACTCCGAGATCTTGCGATGTCTTGCCTCTTCCCGTGGAATGCTCCGTCTAGATGGATGTCGGCAAATCATCAAGCAACATCTTGTATTCCTCCTAAAGAACCCTGCAAGGTTTTCTCCGTCTTCAACTTGTAAGGCAGAGAAATGTTGAATCTTCCATCGTACTCTTCCGTAGCCGGACTGGATCTGTCGATGCCGGAATCTTCGATGTGACGGCTCATCTGCCTATGTCAGTTAGGGCGACGCAGGCTTAGGTCAGCGACGCCTCATAACTCACATATGCAGAAAACGCAATCATGTCCAATTTTCCCACGCGAGCGATACGAACCGTTGGCAGCGATAGTTTTAGACGTGGCGAAATTTCCGCACACGTTCGCAAACACGTTGTCTACCCGGCAACCGTCCGATCATGCTGCACGAATCTCAATGCTGGAGATGATAAATAGTAACCGTGGTGGAATTTTTACTTTTTACCTCATTCTCCTTGCATCATCTTCTTCCTCCAGCGCGTGACTCCTCGAGCTCTCCGCGCAAAACTCGCGAAAAACCCTAGCCCCAATCCGCATCAATCACTTCCATACTCACTCCATGGCTAGTAGCAGCACTTCCCCTTCCATGGCGGTGTCGAGCAAAGCCGCGACGAAGCCGGCGAGCTCTGTCGTTGTGCTCCCAGAGGGCTTGGTCATCCCCGTCTCGGTGGTGGTTGAGTCCACCGGCGATGACCATAATCCAGCGGCGCTGGAGCCGTTAGAGGAGGAGCTTGATTCACACAAGGGCGACTGGAGTGGCTCAGACATCACCAATCGTGATATCCAGGAGTTGATCACCGAGGGCTACCTCCCTGCGACGGAGGGGCTCGCCTGGCGGGTGGCGCGGGCCGGCGAGGTGACACCTTCTCCCCAAGCCGGAGAAAAGGTGTACCTCAAAGCCCAACTGGTACGCGGCGTCTCCCTGCCCATCTTCAACTTCTTCCTCTCCGTCTTGAACCACTATAGAGTCCAGCCCCAAAACCTTTCCCCCAACAGCATCCTAGCGCTCAGCAATTACGCGGCGCTCAACGAGGGTTACTTAGGGACAAGGCCTAGGTTAGATCTCTTCGTGTAATTCTTCACCGTCAAGCGCGAAGACGGAGCTAGCAAGGAGGAACTTAGGAACTGTGGCACCATAAGCTTCAAGATCCGTCCTGGCCAGCGGTTCCCCGACATCGTCGGCCACGAGTCCTGCTAGAATTGGCAGCGTACTTACTTCTACGACCCAGATATCCCTCTGGTTGGCCGAGAAGTAACGTACCCGGACTTCGTAGACGGAGCCGCCGCTGAATCATCGTCATGGAGATCCTAGGCCTCCCTTCCCTCTGACCTCGACGCTTCTCATGCCATAAGGCGGATCGAATGGTTCGTAGAGACAGGTTTGACCGGCTTGGACCTATCCATGTGCTGGTTCATCAGGCGAATCCAATCTCTACAGCACCACGTGAAGCTCATGCACGAGTATACCAGCGACAGAAGGGATAGCCTCCGCATCTCCGTGGACAACTTCTCGAGTGACTCCGTTAAGCTCCGTCTTAAGGACATCGTCAAGGTTAAGGACAAGAAGCATGGCTTCGCCATCACCTACGACATGTTCATAGATGGCAAGTGCCCAAAGGTAACTGTTTATTTTCCGTGTATGACATATACTCCAGTTCTTCCGTCTAGCAACTGCCATCTCATCTAACACGGTGGTTCTTCACTTAACAACTTTGCGACATAGATGAGGACAGCATGGCTCCCAAAATCTATGGACCAAAGATGAAGGAAGTCACCGTTGTGTCCGACGACGATGCTCCGGTGGCGCGAAAGCGGAAGAGCTCCACCTCTGACGCTGCCGATGGAGGCAAGAAGAAAAAGATGGAGGGTGGAACCTCCAAAAAGATTACCGCCGCCCTGGAAGCGGAGAAAAGAGAAAACCATCGGGATCCCTTTTGCCAAAGCACCCCCACTTGTGTAAGCTTCTTTTCTTCCGACATTGTCTATTTATCCGTCTTCCTCCTGTACTTATGCACTTTGCACGTTTCAGGAAGAAAGCCACGACCAGCCTGAAGAAGACCTCCAAATCATTGGGGGCTTCTAAAACCATTAAGGACATGCTGCATCGCGATGCATCTCCCGCCATTTCCCCTGTTACTCCCTTCGTCAAGCCCTCATCAGCTCCGACAAGCTCACAAGCTAAGGAGGCATCTGGCCCTTCCGCCATGGAAGTGGACTCAGGTGCCTCTACCGAGGTCGCTGTTGTCAGAGAGCAGGCGACGCAAGAGAGTGCCGCCCACCCAATGGCTGAAGCTTTGTCTAAGGATGCCATGGGTAGCGGTAAGGTGGTGGTGGAAGTAGGTACTTCTGTCGAAGGCGGCAGCCTCGCCCCCCAGAAACCCATAGAGTTCCCGAAGATAGTCTATCCGGCACTTACGCCAGGTAGCACTGCTCTGGTTCCTGGTGCAGCGCCGACATCTCCAACGTGCGGTCTTGAGGAGCTCCTCCGATAAGCAGATATCTTGTGAGGAAACAACATATCCTTTGGCAAGCTGCTGGCCGAGAGCGCTACAAACCTCAAGATCATTGCACTTGTAAGTTTTAATTGCTTTTTGTATTTCATATGAGTATCCCATTGTAGCCCCCGAGGATGTAGACGGAAAACCATAGGTCTTTGCATCTAGATGCTCTAAGAGTAACTAAAGTAGAAAACTTCTCACTGTAGCCCCCAAGCATTTAGGTAGAATGAATTATTTCGACTAGATGCTTTAAGAGTAGCATACGAAGTGTTTGTAAATTTCAATACTGTAGCCCCCAAGCCTCTAGTTGTAACTGAATTAGTTCCGAATAGATGCTTAATGAAAAGCTAAGCATATATCCCAGTTTAAAACTTTATACTGTAGCCCCCAAGCCTCTAGTTGTAACTGAATTAGTTTCGACTAGATGCTTTAATGGAAAGCTAAGCATATTGTTAAGCCAAAAATCTCTCGCTGTAGCCCCCGAGCGTCTAGGTGGAAAATTTCTGGCTAGATGCTCCAAGTAGACCAAACAACATTTTAATTTTTCCCTTGTTTCCACAGAACGAGAATGCTTGGAGAGGCATGGACAATGACAAGTATCAGAAGATGCACGCAGACTTGGAAGCTGAAAAGGGTAAAACTGTCTTCTTGAAGGAACAGATCACCAAGAGCAAGCGTCTGTTTTCTTTTTCGCATTCCGACTTGGTTTTGTGCCCGTATTCTCCGAGTACTCACTGTGTACTTTGATTTCTCCGACTTGCAAAATATGTTGCCAAAGCCAAGGATATTGTTGAGCAATCCAAGCATATTCAGCAGCTGGATAGCGAGAACAAAATCCTTAAGGAGGAGAGGAAGGACATGCTGAAAATGCATGAGGAGTCAATGAAGGCCCTGTAGGACTCCGCCACTGAGGAGATCAATCGCTTGAAGGAGGAGATCTCGATCTTAAGAGATCAAAAGCTAGCTGCCGATGAGAAGAATCAACGCCATCATGAGGTGTATAAGCGCCTCCAACAAGAGAAAGAATCCTTGGCGGACACCCTCTGGCAGGCTAAGGCCAGCATCTTCAGTAAGTTTTCTCCGTCTTGGATTTCTGTAGTCTAGATACTTTGAATTTTTGAACTCATGCGCTCCTTGTCGGAACTTGCAGCTCCTATGGGTTTAACCCGTTCGCCTCCTCCAGCCAAGGAATGCATGGTTCTTGCCGGCAAATTCATCAACACCGCCATCACGCAAGCCAAAGAGATCGCCAAGCCCCTTCAAATTAATATCAAGGTGTCGGACTCAGTGGCGAAGTACTCAGAGATTCTGCGCCGAGCCCCCGAGCGTATCACAAGCTGGAAAGCTTCATGTGCACGGGCTGGCGCAAGGATGGCGCTGTCAATGGTGAAGGCACACTACGAAGATGCCGACATAGACACGGTGACCTCTGGCATTCCTGACGTAGATGATGATGGCAAAACAATTAATCATGAGTCCATCTTGTTGTCACTCGCGGGTTATGACACCAGAGTCGCCGAGTTGGTTGACATTAACATCTCCGTGCCTAGGAATACCATCGATGACGGCGACCAAAGATCCTCTGAGTCTCTTCACACCGCTGACTTTGAGGGTGGTTCTCCTGCTGGTGATGACGCTGCTTCCAAGTCACCTGTGCCAAAGGAATGAAGAACAACTTTGTAATATTTGTTTCACCTTTGGTGCATATGCAGAAAAAATTGTTTATGTAACTGAAGGCGAAAAACAATGGTTGTTATTTCCTGCTACTCAATGACTAGTTTCCATCATGTATATATTTTTTAAGCAAGTGCTGGCTTATCCATTACTTTGGTTCTTATGCTTGACTTTTCGTGAGTCGGAAGACTCATTGTCGGATCCATGCGCCTAGGTGATGATGCCCAATGGCACCGTCAATAACCTAAGTACAAAATCATCGACAATAAATGCCAAAAGTCACTACTCCAGAATCCACATAAAAACGACAAAGAACATGTAGACCAGAAAACTTAAGCTAACGCCCGTAGGCGGAATTTTCACAAGTGCAATCACAAAACTTGTGCATAAAGGTTTTACATGATCCAAAAATGAACACTAAAGGAGGTAAAAGACTCAGAAATATGAGTGAACCAGAGAGCTTTATTTCATTGATCATATAAAAGGTACACAATTGGATAAAAATGCTAAGTGTAAAAAGGACGTAGATGTGCTATGTTCCATGGCCGATCAAGCTCCGGGTAGTCATCATCCGGGTCACGTCGCTTACGCTTATGATCCTCGTTGGGTCTATCCTTCAGTTCACGATTGTCAACGAGGTAGTAAGACCCAATGAGTAGCGCCTTGCTTATGATGAACGATCCTTACCATGGCGGGGATAATTTGTGTGACTTCTCCTGCTTAAGTCGAAGCACCAAATCCCCCTCTTTAAACGAGCGATGCTAAACGCGGCGACTATGGTAGCTGTGTAGCTTCTGCTAGTAGATGGCGGATCTTTGGCATGCCAAAACGCGCTCCTCCTCGAGAAGGTCCACATCTAGGCGTCTGGATTCTCCAGCGTCATCTTCGTCATAGGCAGCGACTCTTGGTGCATCGTGAAGTATGTCGGAAGGTAGGATAGCTTCTGCTCCATATACCATGAAGTAAGGGGTGTAGCCGGTGGATCTGTTGGGTGTAGTTCGTAAACTCCACAACATAGATGGTAATTCCTCCGCCCAAGCTCCAACTGCTCTATGTAGCGGTGCCTCAAGACGTGGCTTGATTCCCTTGCAGAACTAATCCATTGGCTCGCTCAACCTGACCATTGGATTGTGGATGTGCCACAGATGCAAGGTCAAGTTGGATGCCTTTCTCCCAACAATAAGCCTCCACTTCTCCGAGTGACAAGTTGCTGCCATTGTCAGTGATAATGCTATGTGGGAGACCAAATCTCACCACTAAATCCCGGACAAACCTAAGGGCAGTTGCCCCATCAAGCTTTCTAATGGGTTTAGCTTCTATCCATTTAGTGAGTTTTTCAACTGCTACTAGCAGATGCGTAAACCCACATGGTGCCATCTGTAACGGTCCCACCATGTCTAGCCCCCAGATTGCAAACGGCCAAGTTATTGGTATTGTTTGCAATTATTCAGTAGGAACATGTGGTTGTCGGGCATAATACTGGCATCCCATGCATGTCTCAACCAGCTTGTCGGCGTCCGCCTTTGCGGTCAGCCAGTAGAATCCTTGCCAGAAGGCTTTTGCGACCAACGATCGAGGAGCGACGTGATGCCTGCAATCTCCGAGATGGATTTCACGTAGGATTTCCATACCTTGTAGCTAGGAAACACACTTTAGGTATACACTAGTAGTGCTCCTTTTATAGAGTTTCACATTGATTATGGTATAACCCTTTGATCGTCGTACTACTTGTCATCTTTCGACCTCGTCGTCGGGCAAAGTTCTGTGTTCGAGATATTCCATGAACGGTTTTGTCCAAGCCGGAGGGACCTTTGTCACCATGTTGAAAAAAGAGTCAGCTCTGTCCGGGTTGTCGATGTCGGCCCCTTTCACGGATGGCATGCGCAGATGCTCTAGGAAAACTCCTGGCGGAATTCGCTTGCGACCTGATCCAATCTTGGATAGCAGATCAGCCGCCTCGTTTTGTTCCCTAGGCACATACTTGAATTCGTAGCCCAAGAAGCTCTTGGCTATCTCGTCCACTTCGTCTCGATATGTCGCCATCATAGGGTTCCGCGCATTCCAGGTGCCAGCCACCTGCTGGGCAACCAAGTCGGAATCTCCACAGCAAACTATGCGCTTGATGACAATGTCCTTGGCTACACGTAGTCCGTGAATGCGTGCTTCATACTCTGCCATGTTGTTTGTAGCCTCGAAGTGGATCTGCAGAACATAGTGTAGCTTGTCTCCTGTTGGTGACTGTAGCAATACACCAGCCCCCGAGCCGTTGAGCAGCTTTGATCCATCAAAGTGCATCACCCAGTACTCTGGTTCCGGCAACGGAGTAGCATCTGGTGTCTCCATACAATCTTCCAAGGCTTGTGACTTGATAGCGTCGCGTCTCTTGTAAGTGATCTTGAAGGTGGCAAGTTTGATCCCCCACTTCGCGACCCTTCCTGTAGCGTCGCTGTTGTTGACAATGTCGGATAGTGGAGTCTTGCTCACCACTGTGATTGGGTGCTCCTGAACGTAATGCCTCAGCTTCCGATAAGCAAGGAATACTCCATAAGCTATCTTCTGGTAGTGCGGGTAACACTGCTTGGTCTACGTCAAGACCTCGCTTACATAGTAAACTGGTCGCTAAACTCCGTACTCATAGCCTGGTTCCTTCCGCTCTACCACGACGGCGATGCTGATTACCCGGTTGGTTGCCGCCATGTAAATTAATAGGGCTCGCCAGGCTCGGGCGCTGCAAGGATAGGTGCTAAGGAAAGAATCTCCTTGAGCTGCTTCAATGCTGCATCTGCTTCGTCCGTCCACGTGAATTTTTCCTCCTTCTTCAGCAAATTGTATAGCGGCAGAGCCTTCTCTCCAAGTTGGCTGACGAACCGACTAACTTCTGCAACACAACCTGTTAGTCGCTGAATGTCATTTAGGCATGTCGGACGGTTTATGTTTAAGATGGCTGTCGTGGTGGTGGCACGGCAGATTCCATGGGTAGGCTTAAGTTGGGGGTCGAATGAGTGCTTGTGGTCACCGGGGAGGGAGTGCACGGTCAAGCCATTTAAGAAGAACAAGAAGAACTCTCCACACTTGACAATTTGATTGATACCCCAAAGATTACAAGTGCTCCTTGAGTTGTATAGGCTTGAGTACACAGCACCTGTTCTCTAATTCGTCCCACCTCCTTCTACTACTGCTATGCCCTCCCTTATATAGGCAATGCTAGCTAGCTAATACCCCTTTGGGTCCTAGTGTTTACTGTTTGGATCTTGGTCCCTACAATATGGGTCGGGTTATGGTCTTGCCCTAAGCCCATAGGCCCGGTCCATAAAGCCTGACAGCTAACGGTCTTCTGGTATGCTGCTTCTTGTTCTTTTTGGCGTCATGCTGTTACTTTGTACGTCAGCGCTTGCTTTGGGCGTCACCCGGCTTCTTTTGTGTCACCCGGCTCCTTTTGTGTCACCCGGCGTCGCCCTTCTCTTTTGACCATGCTTTACCATGGTCCTTCCTGAACCTTACTCGGAAAGGTGCCACGTGTCCTTGACTCGGCCCTTCCTTGGTTGACTCAGCTCATTGGTACCTGCAAGGGTCACAACTTTGTCCTATACGGGCCAAGATAGTTTATATCTTGTCTCTCATGCTTCTCTTTCCCGGCCATTCTTACCTGGTCTGGTTCATTTTTTACTCGGAGCCAACCCAGCTGCGCTATGTTTCCCCTCTCGTGACCCTACCGGGGGTTATCCCCCCGACATTAGTCCCCGAAGCTGGTGAGGTCTAACAGTTCAAGCTGTTAGGCGTCTCCAGGTTCCTTTTGTGTGAATGGAACTTAGTTTTTGTCTTTGATCTTTCTTAGTTTCGCACCTTTCCGAGTTAGTCTGACGATTTCGGGTCCATTCTTTTACTTCTTGGCTCATTCTTGTCTTGAGCCGAGTTATTTTGGCCAATTCCGGATCATTTTCGACGCGCTTCAGTCACTGACAACTAGTAATCATGATTACTTGCCTCAATTTTTGTTCCAAGTTATGGCGGCACAATGACGGCTGCGCAGTTATTCCCCGTCACTGTGGCAGTCACATCGGTCTGCGCCTCTTGTCCTTCCAGCCGTGACATGGCACTGGATTTTTCGTGTATCTTTGGCTTCGTGGCGCTCGCTGACTGGCTCAACCGGCCTAGTACACGGCCACACGCTGGCCGCACGACACAGTTAGATCCCACTATAGGGGTTTTTACTGCCCTTAAGTAGGGGTTGGGGGTTTCCACTTCCCCCACACCCGTTCAGTTTCCTTAGCCTTTCTTCCTCCTCGCACCTGCATGATCGAACTGCCCCCTTTGCGGTTCCTTCTCCCTCTCGCTCCTATGCTACGATTGCCCCTGTCCTCTTTCAATTCCAGCACGGGTCCTCGTTGTTCCAAGCCTCTCCTTACCGAGGAGGAGACAGACTCCGACGACCTTATGGATGCTCGCGACGGTGCTGATGGTGCCGAGGAGCAGGAGGTCCCGCCGGCGAGCGTGGTGGCTAGGAAGGCTCGAAGGTCTCCACCGAAGAAGTGGAGTGGCTCCGGTCCACCAGACGCATTCCACTGCAAGTGGATTGCCGCCTCCCCGCCGGTGAGATCTCCCCTAAACCTCAAGCTGGCGAGCAGGTGGTTTTCCTTTCCCATTTTGAACGGGGTTTTGCTCTTCCTGTGAGCACTTCCTTTTCCTCGTTTCTTTCCACCTTCCGTCTACAGACCCACCATCTTCCTGCCAATGCAATTGGCTCTCTCTCATGTTTCATCTCTGCCTGCGAGGCTTATCTTGGAATTTGGCCTACTGTTCTTCTGTGGGACAAGTATTTTCGCTTCAAAGTTCAGGTTGTCCCCCAGCCTGAAGTTCCCCGTGCCGAGAAGAAACCTACTCGGTGCGGTGCTGCCAGCATCACGCCCAGGAGGGATTCCATCTTTCCTCGGGTTGCTGGTATCGATTCCTGCAAGAAGTGGCACAGAACCTTTTTCTATGTCAAAAATAGTGGGTCCATTGACAACATCCGGCTTCCCCCTTTCTCGGATGAGGTCCCCCACAAGAAGCACTGGAAGCATTACCCGCGCGAACAAGATGTTGCGGTGAACGAAGCCAACGCTATCCTAGAAAGGTTGCTGTTGCCGGATGAAAACTTTCATCTCGCCGATTCTGACCTCATGTGCACCTTCATCTCTCTCCGGGTAAGCCCCATCCAACCCAGGAGCCACAAAATGTGCTTCATGAGCGATTCCCATGATCCTACTCGGCATTCCACTAAGGAGCTCACCCATGACTCCATTGCCCGCCAAGTAAGCTCAATCTTTAAATTGAACTTGGCGGATGATTGGCCTTGGAGTTGCCCGCCGTTTAGCCGGGTCAGGACTGTCCCCTGGGTAAGTTTTCCGGATTACTTTCTCGCCGAGTAGGCTTTAGCTCTTTTGCCATTCTTAGTTTAGTTTTTAGTTTCTCATTCTGTTTCTCCTTTGCAGAATCTCCTTCACCAGGTTGATGACAGTACTGTCCCTCCTGCCGGCTATAATGGGGATCGCTCTGACTCGGATGAGTTCGAGTATGACTTGGAGTGCTTCATGCCGATCCTGCATACTGCGGCTGCTTTAGCTTCGGGTAAGAGTCAATCACGCAACCCCTTACAAGATTGGTCTGACGACGATGAGAATGATGATTGTACACTTTTGGAGGTACATGCCTTATGACCTTAATCTCTTTGTTTGTCCGAGTAAACCCGTTATTTACTTATGAAGCTGGCCAGGTACATGATACTCCTCCTCTCGCCGTGGGTGGAGTCGGGAAGATCCCTGTCGCCAAGCCGAAGCGACACGGAGCCTCCTCCAGCACTTAGCCGGCCAAGAAGAACAAGCCCACTCCGGCAGCTCCTGCTGCCTCTGCTGCTGCCAGCCTGGCTGAGACCCGCCAAGCTGCTCGGCGCTGAGTCACACGCCGAGTCACCCGTGACCCGGTCGTCACTGGGTAAGTTTTTGCACTTTGCCTTTTCTGTTCTTTTCTTTTTCATCACTGATGTTCTCTTATATATGTCTTGTTGTTTTCAGTGTTGCACCTCTGATGGAGAATCAGGCTGCTTCTTGCATTGCCTCGCCGCTTAGGCCCGCACCTCCTCCAGCTTACTCGGTGGCGCCGAGTCCCGTCCGGGTCGAGGCTCGCACTGTTGAGGCTCGTGCTTCTCAGTGTCAGTCAGACCCGATGGGTCATTCGGCTAGCGCTCCTGGCGTTGGCCAGGAAAAACTTCCTGATCTTGGTGCCCACAAGTCTGGGCCGAGAAACCCTCTGCCACCAGTTCCTCTGGCATCAACCCTCAAGCTAATGCGAATGAACAACTTCCTGATCTTGGAGCCAGCAAAACTGCTGAATCCCGTCAGGGGGCTCCAAGATCTTCTCCTAATCCTCCTGCTCGCTCTCAAATTCTGTCAAACGGCCAGACCCAGCCCAAGGCTTCTGGTTCTACTCGCCCCACTTCTGGCAAATCCACCTCTTCCAAGCAAACAACTCTAGTTTGCGCTCCGGGTTCTGCTCCTCAGATCCAGCCTCCGATGTTGGCGTCAAAGCGCGCTTCAACGGGTAAGGGGGACGAATCTGCGGCTGCTGGGTCAGGTGATGACTCCAGGGCTATTACCCTCCATACTTATGCCGCTGCAACCCGTACCACTGTGGGAACCGCCCTGAAAACGGGTCGAGTTCTCACTCAGACGCTCAGTGGCAAGAGCCTTGGTTCGGCTGAACCTTACACTGTGGCATGGAATACAACAGGCGAGCTGGAGGTCAGCACTCGTGCCGGGAAGAAGATGAAGCTGGGCCCCAAGGCCGTCTCCGACATGACGCAGCAGGCCATTGCTCTGATGGCCCGCGCCGACAAAGTGAATGAGGTAAATTAACTTCTTACTCTTTTGTGTTATTGATTATTTCTTTTATATATACCACCTAGTCCCCGAGGTTATAGTCGAGTAAGAAACTTACTCGTCTGTAAGCTCTTCAATAGGCACTTAGCCTTTAAATCCTTTACTCCAAGCCTGTATGTTAGAAGTTCGATCCCTAGCCCTCGAGGTTACTGCCGAGTAAAGAACTTACTCGACTGTAAACTCTTAAGCCGTTTTATTCCTTTGTGCCAAACTCATGTTAGAGCTTCAATCCCTAGCTCTTGAGGTTACTGCCGAGTAACGAACTTACTCAGCTGTAAAATCTTAAGATTTTTTATTCGGCAGGTCGCCTGACTTGACTCTTCGTTATTGTCTGTCTTCTTTTGATTAGCTCATGCATAACGAGCGCACTAAGGTGCATCAAGCTCTCGTCCTGGCGTATCGCAAGCTCGAACTTGCGTATGAGAAGCTACAGACTGACACTTGCGGCCAAGGTAATATCTTTTGCTCTTCCTCTTTTTCATTTGGTGTAATTTTTCTTAGTCCATCTTCTCATATTTCCTCTCACTCTTGTTTCACAGCCACTGCTCAGTCCACCATTAATGAACTTCACTCGCAAATCAGCAAGGTCGAGAGGAAGTTTCTTATTTCCCTAAGCCAATTGCCGAAATATCTCTGTTGGTACTGACAAATATTTGTTCTTAATAAGCAGAGAAGCACCAAGCCGAACTCCAGAAGGAGCGAGATGAGGTGACTTGGCTGAAGGAATTAATGGCCGAGACGTAGCAGAAGCACTTGGCCGAGGTGAATGGGCTGAAGGAGGAGCTTGCCGAGAAGAACGAGCAGCAAGCTGCCAGCACCGAGAAGACTAAGAAGCTGCTCGACGAGGCCGAGTCATTGGTCAAGTCGACAAATATGAACCTCGACACCCTTCAAGCCAAGACCAAGACTTGGCACAGCAAGCTCGCTGCCATCAACCTGTTTCTCGGTAGTGAGTTCTTACTCTTTACACATTGTCGAAGTCCTGCTGGATTTCTTCCATCTTCCCTTGCTATTTGCTAACTTTCTCTTTTTGCATGCAGAGAACTTTCCTGAGGCCAACATGTTTGCCATCCGAGCCATGAAGAAGGTGAGAGCCGAAGCTGGTGCTGCCGCTGACGGCGAGGTGTCCATGGAGGAGCTCCTTGCAGCGGTGTCTGAACGGGTTAAGACCCTCAGATCTTGTGGTGTGGACTTGCTCAAGTCAGCTATCCATGCGTTTTACATGCTCTGGCTGGATGAGGACCCACCCGAACTCATCAAGCCATTGGCCGAGATACTGCTTCTTACTGAAGACCGGCTAGATCAATGGCGTCAGTCGGCCGACCGAGCTGCAGCGGATAAAGCTCTCTCCTTCATGCTTTCTTGGTACGAGGACATCAACCTTGATGTTCTTGCTCGCATAAGGGGGGATGGCAAATGGCTGAATGACCCAGAGCTGATCAAGAAGCGCCAGGAGCGAGCTTATGCCATGATCGAGTACACCATGGTGCATGCTTGGTGTGAAGGGCCTAGCTTCCTCGACCTTGGTGATCCGCTCGTCGAAGTTGCTGATGAAAAGGGTGGCGACAGCAAAGCAACCAAGTCAGATGATCAAGATGACCCGGCCGCCGATGCCCCTCACCTGACGGATGCTCCAAGCACTACTCCTGGCTTCGAGAGTGCTCCTCCGAGTTCTTCTGCTCCTTAGGCCAACAAATACTTGAACTTTTATTAGATCCCCGGTATGTCGGGTACAGATGTAACATACATTGCACTTTAAGTTTGATTTCACGCCAGTCGATGGGCTTTATATATTTGCGTTGTGCTCTGAGTGTGAATCACTCAAGGACAAGTCCCCGAGTTTCATTTTGCCATGTCACTTGTCCTTGCCTTTGGCCCTTGTCTACCTTTTTCGGTGTTCGACATTAGGATCTCAAAGTACGAAGGATATAGTTAGCGGGTAGGAAACTTGGATAACTTGGCCGAGATTACTCGACACACAGTATAACATGACCTGCAGAGAGTTAGGCAAAAATTAGAGCTGACTCGCGTTTCTCCCTTGTACTTATCCGGCGTTCGTGTTTACCCGTCTTAGATCTTTTTCTCTTGCTTGCCATGAAACCGTGTTTTCGGACAACAGCATAGTTGAATAGTTGATTTCTTCCAAGTAAACACTACTTGTTCCGAGATAAATTGCGGGTATCACGCCAGCCGACGTAAAATAACTGAAATGGAAAGCCTAAGGGGTAGTCCCCGAGTCAGTTTTTCGAATCATACCATTTTATTATTAGCACATAGCCAGCAAACACATCCGACATATGAGAGTTCGAGTGATACATGCACTGCTTTTACTAAGTATAGAAGGGACGAAGTAGTGCCACATTCCATGGCCTTTTGGTTTCATCTCCTGACCTGTCCGCCTTGTTCTTTTGCGCTTCGCGAGCATCTATGAGATAGTAGGAATCATTGTGCAATGCTTTGCTTACAATGAATGGACCTTCCCAAGGAGGCGATAATTTATGCATTCCGTATGTGCACTGCACCAGCCTTAGCACCATATCTCCTTTTCGGAAAACACGAGGTTGCACTTTCCGGCTATGGTAGCGTCGGAGATTTTGTTGATATATAGCAGATCTGGAGAATGCCAGTTCCCTTGCTTCTTCGAGTAAATCTACTCCATCTTCTGAGGCCTCTTTTACCTCAGCTTACGAGTATTGCCTTATCCTTGGCGAGTCATATTCTATGTCGGCAGGCAAAACTGCTTCAGCCCCATATACAGGAAAAAATGGCGTATAACCAGTTGATCGATTCGGAGTCGTTCTTAAGCTCCACAGTACTGAGGGTAGTTCCTCTATACAACAACCAGGTGATCTCTGGAGTGGTTCCATTAAGCGGGGTTTTATCCCGGAAAAAACTAAGACATTAGCCCGTTCAACTTGTCCATTTGATTCTGGATGGGCGACCGATGCTACGTCGAGTCTTATTCGGTGTTTCCCACAGAAGCGAGCAAAATCTCCTTCAGCAAAGTTCGTGCCATTGTCCGTGATCACACTGTGCGGGTAACCATATCTGAGGATTATATCCCTTAGGAATGTGACAGCTGTTTTACCGTCCAATTTCTTGATTGGCTTCACTTCTATCCATTTGGTGAACTTATCGATCATGACCAAGTTATGAGTCATGCCTCCCCTTGCTGGTTTGAATGGTCCTACCATATCCAGGCACCATACTGCAAAACGCCAAGTGATTGGTATAGTCTTCAATTCAGACGCTGGTAAATGTGACTTGGATGCATAATGTTGACAACCACTACATTTCCCGACTAACTCTTGCGCTTGTGCCAATGCGCTTGGCCAGTAGAATCCATGTCGGAATGCCTTGGCTACCAACGCTCTTGATGACGCATGGTGCCTGCACTCTCCTTGATGGATATCCAATAAGATCTCCTGGCCTTGCTCTGAGCTGATGCAACACTGCAGTACACTTGTCACACTTCGCTTGTAGAGTTCTTTGTTGATTATGGTGTATGCTTTTGCCCTTCGTGTCGTTTGCCTTGCCAGTGTTTCATCACTCGGCAAGGTTCCATCTTTCAAATAACTGAATATTGGCTGTGCCCACGTTGGTATTAGTGGTTCCGGGTCTGCTTCAACATCAATGTCCATTGGTTCCGCCAAGATATGTTCTGCCGACATAACCTGAGGAGTGCCTGAGTCTGATTCGGCGACCCCTGAGGTGAACGGATCAGTCCCTGAGTGACTCGAACCTACCCCTGAGTCAATGTCCATTGGCACTGCCTCTGATTCCTGACTCGTCGGGATGATCCTGATTGATTCGGACTCTGGTGACGGCTTGATTGATGGCTTCCTGAGATGCTCCAATGCTACCCTTGGCGGTATTGCTTGCCTAGATGACCCTAGTTTGAATAATACATCTGCTGCCTCATTTTCTGTTCTAGGAATGTGATGAAATTCACAACCGTCGAAATATCCCGAAATTTGTTGTACGTGGAAGCGATATAATGCCATGTTTGCATCCAGTGCATCCCAATGTCCAGACACTTGATGAATCACCAAATCTGAATCGCCAAAACACATGATCCTTTTGATACCAATTTCCTTGGCTACTTTGATGCCATGGACAAGTGCTTCATACTCGGCAATGTTGTCAGAAGCAGCAAAATGAATCTACAAAACATACCTCAGTTGGTCCCTCTTTGGAGATGTGAGCACTATCCCGGCGCCCAGACCCATTCTCGTCTTGGACCCGTCAAAATGAATTTTCCAGTAATTTGGATCTGGCAGTGGTGGTTCGTACTACATCTCCATCCATTCTACAAAGAAATCTGCAATGGCTTGAGATTTTATTGCATCCCGCCTATCATATTGTAGAGTGTATGGTGCCAGTTCAATGGCCCACTTGGCTACTCGGCCGCTGGCATCTTTGCTTCCCAATATATCCGAGATAGGTGCCTCGCATATTACCCGGATTGGGTGTTCTTGAAAATAATGTTTCAGCTTCTTTGCTGCCATATATACCCCATATCTCATCTTCTGATAATGCGGGTAATTCTGTTTCGAGACAGAGAGCACTTAGCTCAAGTAATATACTGGTCTTTGGACTGATTTGCCCCCTTCTTCACGTTCAACCAGTATTACTGCACTTACAACCCTGTTGGTTGCGGCGACATAGAGCAGCATTGGCTCCTTGGATAGTGGTGACGCTAATATTGGTGCTGCTGCCAACATTTTCTTTAATTCATGGAAAGCGCTATCAGCTTGGTGTGTCCATGTGAATTTGTCTGATTTTTTCATCAGCTGATATAGTGGTAGGGCTTTTTTGCCTAGCAGACTAACAAACCTGCTCAATGAAGCCAGGCATCCAGTAAACTTCTGGACATCATTGAGGTTTTTTGGCAATTCCATTCTTTCGATGGCCCTGATCTTTGTCGGGTTAGCTTCAATTCCTCGGCTGGATACAAGGAATCCGAGTAACTTGCCAGCCGGGACACCAAATGTACATTTTTTCGGGTTAAGTTTCATCTGAAATCTTCTCACGTTTGCGAATGTTTGACGCAAGTCCTCAATTAGAGTATGACTTTGTTTGGTTTTTATTACCACGTCATCGACGTATACTTGAACATTTTTGTCCAATTGATCTTGTAAGCATTTTTGCATGCATCTTTGGTATGTTGCGCCTGCGTTTCTCAATCCGAATGGCATGGTGCGATAGCAATAAGCCCCGTACGAGGTGATAAAAGCTGTGTTTATTTGATCATTTGGATTCAGTGGAATCTGATGGAATCCTGAATATGCATCCACAAATGACAACAACTCACACCCAGCAGTAGAATCTATGACATGATCGATCCGAGGCAGAGTAAATGGATCTTTTGGACACGCCTTATTGAGGTTCGTGTAATCAATACACATGCGACATACCACTGCCACGTTCGGGTCATCTTTCTTCTTCTCGACCAGTACTGGATTTGACAACCAATCCGGGTGCAGCACTTCCATGATGAATCCAGCAGCTAAAAGTCTTGCAATCTCGGTCGCTATTACCTTCCTCCTTTTCTTGGCGAAGCGGCGGAGGGGTTGCTTCACCGGCCTTGCATCTGGTCTTACATGAAGAGAGTGCTCAGCCAGCTCCCTCGAAACTCCTTGCAGATCTTGAGTGGACCATGCAAAGATGTCCCGATTCTCACGGAGGAAGCTGGTGAGCTCGCTTTCCTATTTATCTGTAAGGCCAGCCCCAATGGTCACTATGCGCTCTGGGAAAGTTTCATCCACCTGCACCTTCTTGGTTTCCTTGGTAGCTTGAAATGACACATTGCCATGCGGGTTGGTGAGTGCCGGCATGGACATTTGTGCTGCTTTGGCCAATGCTGCCACCTCCAGCATCTGACTTTTCTCTTGTGCTATGTGTTGGGGATATGCTATATGGGTATCCTCATAGCATGTCTCTTATCCGACTAACCCGGGTGGCCCATAGTCGGTAGCATGGCCTATGGCCTGCTGGGCGTCCCAGTTAGGTGGATCCAGAAGGGAGGCCCATGCCGGATAAAGGAAGGCTATGGTGGAGTCACCAGCGTACCCGGAGCCTTGGAGTGCAAGATACACAAGATTAGTGATAGACGATGTAGGACTCTGTAACCTGTCCGGCTAGGACTTTTCCCTGTAACCCTAGGATCTGGTGACTATATAAGTCGGTCCTATGGGATCCTTTAGGACACAACTTAGTATCGATTCATACAACCTCGCACAGCGAGACTGTCTCTGTAACTCGGCGTATCTGCCCTTATAGTGATTTATAGCAGGAGTAGGATTCCGCCACCATCGTGGGATCTGAACCTGGGTAAGATGTGTTACCTCGTACCCGTCAACCGTCTGCCTTACCCCACGTCTCTAAACACGCACTATGAGGACCCCTCCATGGCGTACTCGTCGGCAATACCACGACAGTTGGCGCCCACCGTGGGGCAAGAGGCGCTTCAGGCTCTTCAGCGGGCGAGGACCAAGATCTTCGCAAGAATCGACGAAACCGTAGCCATCGGCCGTGTTCTCTTCTCTGGCAACGTTCTGATCGTCCCCCCTGACGAGTTCTGGATCCCGGCGAAGACAAACCCTACATGGTGTTCGATTGTTCCTATTGGAGACATTCACCTCTTCATCGGTGAAACTGACTCGGGCACTAGTTTCCTGGGAGTCGGAGGAGCATCAAGACCCGCACGGACCGCCTACGGGCAGGATACGTTCGCGGAAGGATCGATGTTGGATCTCTCTTCGGAGTTTGTCGACAAAGATCGGAAAGCACCAAGACCCGCACGGACCGCCTACGGGCAGGATACGTTCGCGGAAGGATCGATGTCGGATCTCTCTTCGGAGTTTGCTGGCAAAGATCGGAAAAATTCAAGGCCCACCCGAACCGCCCTATGCAGGATATAAAGGTGGAAGATCACTGCAAATCCGCCGGCTTTGTCCGCACGTCTGGAGAGCATAGATCCAAGTTCGTCGGCGTGGTTACCATCTTCGATCTAGCGCGCTGCGTTCAGAGAGAGGGCGAGAACCCCCGCGACTACCTAGCCAGGTGGCTCGTATACGAGCCGATCTGGCCAACTACCCCAACGATGATGCCATCTATCACTTTGTGGAAGGACTGGACCATGGCACGCTTCTCCCACATTCTCTAAGGCGGCAGCAGGCGGCAGGACGCCTTACCTTCGAAGGCATGGTGAACACCGTCAACAACTACGCGGAGGCCGAAGCGGCAGCTCAGACAGCGCTTGTGCTCACTGATGGAGCCCCTCCAATTCAGCCACCACCACCACCACCTCCGGTTGCCATCATCGTAGGCGCACCACCACCTCCAGTCATCGTCGAGGCCATTGCATCTCCACCGCCCGTCATCGAGGAAGTCTTGGCACCCTCTGACTCTGTCATTGACGCGTTTTATGCTGACTTCAGTGCAGATTCAGAAGAGTTAGACTTCAGTCCAGAAGAGCTAGACTCCGCTATGCAGGAGATGGAGGAGGAGTACTCGCGCGACGAGCAAGCTAACAACACCGTCATGTTTCGAGGGGTGTTCGTCACCATTGGGACAGCGATGGATGAAGATCAACCCGGGCAAGCTCCGCCTACGATGCTGGAAAAGGGAAAGGGGCCACTTATTGCTACTGACGATGATCGCGCAAAGGTCATGCCTCCTCCGCCTAACCTAGTGCAGCAGCCGCAGGAACTCGGAACCGGCCCGAGCAACAACAACACCGCAAACTTGCCGCCTCTAGCATCCACGTCGGCAGCAGCCCATGTTACTCCAGCTGATAGAGTGATGTACGGAAATCTCCTCGTCAAGCCACTAACCGTTGCTCATATCCGGAACGTGACTCAGCTTGACGAGAAGCGCCAGCAGCTGCTGGAGGAGGCGCAAGCCATCGCGGAGCAAGGCGCTAAACTAGATCGAGATCTGGCCAACACGCAGAAGTCCATAGAGAAAGCTAGAGCAATGGAGGCCGAGTACAAGACTCTGCTGCAGCAGCAGAAGGCTAAGAAAGCTCCAGCTCGCGTCATCAACGATCCTGGTGTACGGCGCAACCTAGGATGGGCTCCCTCGAAGACGGCACAGGCCAAGCCATACATTGATAGTGAAGGCAAGCAGGTGATGCCCACCCCACTCCTTAACCTCGCCGTCGCCAAGACCCTTCTGGAGCAGGATAGATCGCCTGAGGCAGTAGAACAGGTCTATGACCTAGTGGACAAGGCGGTAAAGCAGCAGGAAAAGGCCACCTCTCAGAGGCTTGAGTCTGACCCAGCGCTCTGCCGATCTAGCCAGTACAAACCGCCAAGGGACAGATCTCCTCAGGATGTCGGATCACGGACGGGTTCATCAGAACGAAGACAGAGGGATGCGCGCAACAGGAAGGATGCTATCCCCATATCCTCCGACCACGGAGAAAAATCCCGACCTCGCCGCCCATCGCCACCATCCCGATCCCCCCGACGTCAGGAAGACTACAAGGCTCACCATCGTACAGATATGCCCCCTCCAAAGCAGTGCGGCATCGTCATCCGCGAAAACGCGGCACAGACCCGTCATGATGAAGAGCGCCACCAAGGACACAAGAGCAGGTCACACCACGACCCTCCGCGTCTGACAAGCAACCGTGACAGGCGTGAGGCGTCGCAGGAGGGTAACAGCAAGAAGGCTAACCCACCGCCACCTCCGCCTTTGTCGCCGCCAAGCAGTCACCATGGCGGAAGAGGCCCGCGTCTTTCATGCAGCCCATCCCCTGTTGACAACAAGAAGAAGAACCCGGAGCCGTACGATGCATGTTCGCGGATCGATAAAATCCACGAGGACCGGGAAGGACCCTACCTGGGACCATGTTGCTTTGGACCTGCAATATGGTCCGCAACTTACCCCAAAGGTTTCTGGATTGACAAGACCATCAAGCCCTATGACGGCACCGCCAAGCCTGCCACATGGTTGCAGGACTACGACAACGCGGTGGAGATTCCCGGAGGCAACCCCAATGTCGCCGTCAAGTACCTCCTGTTAATGTTGGCGGGCACGGCCCGTTAATGGATCGACGACTTGCCAGAGAGATCTATCTACAACTGGCTGGATATGCAAGAAGCATTCACCAAGAATTTTCAGGGTACATACAAGCGTCCCTGCACTATGGGCGATCTACAGCGGTGCATGCAAGAAAAAGACGAGACATCTCGCGTCTATCTCTCCCGCTGGCTGGATATGAAGAATTCCTGCACAGGAGTGCACGCTCAGACCACCATGTCCGCCTTCATCGATGGGTTGGAAAGGGGCACGTTGCTCCGACATAAGCTGAAGCGCTTGTAGGACAATCATCAGCTTGACTTGAATCAGATGATTCAGCTAGCCAGTGAGTTCGCAGCTGTCGAAGATGATGCTCGTGGCTCTTTGCCGGCAACGGCCGTTCCAACCCAATCTTAGAGGAACAGCAGTACAAAGCGGAAAACCGCTCCAGAAGAAAAGCAATCTATCGACATGGTCGCTATGACTTTTGCAGGACGAGGAGAAGGTGGACAACGTGGCCGAGGAAGGGGAGCGGGCCGCAGGCAGCAACGAGGAAGCAAAACCGCCTCGGCGCCGCTCCGCGTTCCCCAAACCTACGAGGAGTACCGTGATATGCCATGCCTCGTACACCTCGACGCCAACGGCAAGGCCACCCATACCAATCGACACTGCAAGTTCGTCAACGACCTCAAGGAAGACCCGGAGTCCGGCTACAAGCGAAGTCGGAAGAACAGACTGCGAGGCAAGGGCAAGGGGAAGAAGAAGGAGGAGGAGTCCAAGGATTCAAGTGACATGGACGAGGAAGTTGACCCTAAGCACGCTGCCAAGAGCAACGACAAGGGCAAGAACCCCTTCGCAAAGAAGGCCCCAGTCTACCACACTTTCCTTGGAACCCCCACCGTCCGACAACAGAAGACCTCTCTAAGGATCCTGATGGCCACTCTCCCCCCAGTTCCCCAGTACTTACGCTGGTCGGAGGTTCCAATAACTTGGGACAGGATGGACCACCCAGACCTCGTGCCCACGGAGAACCAATACGCCATGGTCATCAACCCATTGATTGACGGCGTGGAGTTCACCAAGTGCATGGTGGATAGTGGAAGCAGCATCAACATCATGTACCTGGATACACTGCAGAAGATGAACTTGACGGAGGCAAACCTAAGGCAGACCAACACCGTGTTCCACGGCGTAGTTCCTGGTCGGGAAACTCGGTCCCTTGGGTGCATTACACTTCAGGTAGCCTTTGGTGGCGTTAATAATTACCGCCAAGAGCGCATGACCTTCGAGCTGGTCCCCTTCAAGAGCGTGTACCACGTCATATTCGGCCGTGACATATTCCACACGTTCATGGCCAAGCCATGCTTCGTCTACACCAAGCTCAAGATACCCGGACCAAACGGTGTCATCACCGTATCCGGAAGCTTTACCAAGGCAAGGGACTGTGAGATCAATGAAGTAGCCGTTGCAGAAGCTGTCCTCTATAGCGAAGAATTCAAAGAGATCCAGAGCAAGGTCAATGACTCAGAAATGCCCGCGTCGAAGAAGCAGATCTCCGACTCCGCTCCTGCATTCAAGGCCGCCATCGAAACCAAGCCGGTGGAACTTGTGGTAGGCGATGCCTCCAAGACCGTCACCATTGGGACGAACCTGGATCCCAAATAGGAAAGCGCGCTCGTCGAGTTCCTCCGTGAGAATAGGGACATCTTTGCCTGGCAACCTGCCGACATGAAAGGTGTACCTAGGGAACTAGCCGAGCACACATAGATCCAAAATGTAAACCAGTGAAACAACCTCTACGACGCTTAGGAGATGAGAAGAGACGCGCCATTGGCAAATAGATAGCTAGGTTACTTAAGGCTGGATTTATCCGAGAAGTCCTTCACACCCGATGGGTGGCCAATCATGTACTTGTCCCCAAAAAGGGAACCAATGAATTAAGAATGTGCGTTGATTACACCGGCTTGAACAAAGCATGTCCCAAAGATCCGTTTGCTTTGCCTTGCATTGACCAAGTCATTGACTCGACGGCTGGCTCGAAACTTTTGTGTTTTCTCGATGCATACTCAGGATACCACCAGATCAAGATGAGGAAGTCGGACCAATTGGCCACTTCGTTCACTACCCCATACGGCACGTTCTGCCATGTCACGATGCCCTTTGGGCTGAAAAACGCAGGTGCTACCTACCAGCGGACAATGCAGCGTTGCCTTCACGACCAAATTGGTCGGAACGTTCACGCCTATGTGGACGATATCGCGGTGATGTCTAAAAATTCAAACGACTTAATCTCCGACTTAAAAGAAACCTTTGATAATCTCCGGAAATACAACATGATTCTCAACCCTAAGAAGTGCGTCTTCGGGGTGCCAGCCGGCAAATTGTTGGGTTTCATCGTTTCCTAGCGCGGAATCGAGGTCAACCCGGATAAAATCAAGGACATCTTAAACATAAACCGTCCGACATGCCTAAAGGACATTTAACGACTAACAGGTTGTGTTGCAGCAGTTGGTTGGTTCGTCAGCCGACTTGGAGAGAAGGCTCTGCCGCTGTACAAGTTGCTGAAGAAGGCGGACAAATTCACGTGGACGGACGAAGCAGATGTAGCATTGAAGCAACTCAAGGAGATTCTTTACTCAGCGCCCATCCTTGCAGCACCCGATCCTGGAGAGCCCCTGTTAATTTACATGGCGGCAACCAACCGGGTTATCAGCATCGTCGTCGTGGTAGAGCGGAAGGAACCAGGCTACGAGCACGGAGTTCAACGACCAGTTTACTATGTGAGAGAGGTCTTGACAGAGTCCAAGCAACGTTACCTACACTACCAAAAGATAGCTTATGGAGTATTCCTCGCTTCTCGGAAGCTGAGTCATTACTTTTAGGAGCACCCAATCACAGTAGTGAGCAAGACTCCACTGTCCGACATTATCAATAACAGTGATGCTACAGGAAGGGTCGCGAAGTGGGGCATTGAACTTGCCGCCTTCGAGATCACCTACAAGAGACGCGACGCTATCCAGTCACAAGCCTTGGCGGATTTTATCGCAGATTGGACGGAGATGCCAGATGCTACTCTGTTGCCAGAACCAGAGTACTGTGTGATGCACTTTGACGGATCAAAATTGCTCAACGGCTCGGGGGCTGCTGTACTGCTACAGTCACCAAAAGGAGACAAGCTACACTACGTTCTGCAGATCCACTTCGAGGCTACAAACAACATGGCGGAGTATGAAGCACTCATTCACGGACTACGTGTAGCCAAGGATATTGGCATCAAGCGCATAGTTTGCTGTGGAGATTCCGACTTGGTTGCCCAGCAGGTGGCTGGCACCTGGAATGCACGGAACCCTATGATGGTGGCATATCAAGACGAAGTGGACGAGATAGCCAAGAGCTTGTTGGGCTACGAAGTCAAGTATGTGCCTAGGGAACAAAACGAGGCGGCTGATCTGCTGTCTAAACTCGAATCAGGGCGCAAGCGAATTCTGCCAGGAGTTTTCCTAGAGCATCTACGCACACCATCCGTGAAGGGCGCCGACATCGACAACCTGGATAGAGCTGACTCTTTCGTCAACATGGTGACAAAGATCCCTCCGGCTTGGACAAAACCATTCATGGAGTATCTCGAACACGGAACTTTGCCCGACGACGAAGTCAAAAGACGGCAAATAGTACGACGAGCAAAGGGTTATACCATAATCAATGGGCAACTCTATAAAAGGAGCACTACTGGTGTATACTTAAAGTGTGTTTCCCAGCTAGAAGGTATGGAAATCCTACGTGAAATCCATCTCAGAGATTGCGGGCATCACGCCGCTCCTCGATCCTTGGTAGCAAAAGCCTTCCAGCAAGGATTCTGCTGGCTGACCGCAAAGGCAGACGCCGACAAGCTGGTTGAAACATGTATGGGATGCCAGTATTATGCCTGACAACCACATGTTCCTGCTGAAGAATTGCGGACAATACCAATAACTTGGTCGTTTGCAGTCTGGGGGCTAGACATCGTGGGGCCATTACAGACGGCACCGTGTGGATTTACGCATCTGCTTGTAGCAGTTGACAAATTCACCAAATGGATAGAAGCTAAACCCATTAGAAAGCTTGATGGGGCAAATGCCCTCGGGTTTGTCCGGGATCTAGTGGTGAGATTTGGTCTCCCACATAGCATCATCATCGACAACGGAAGCAACTTGTCACTCGGAGAAGTGGAGGCCTATTGCTGGGACAAAGGCATCCGTCTTGACCTTGCATCTGTGGCACACCCACAATCCAATGGTCAGGTTGAGAGAGCCAATGGATTAGTTCCGCAGGGAATCAAGCCACGTCTTGAGGCACCACTACATAGAGAAGCTGGAGCCTGGGCGGAAGAATTTCCATCTATGCTGTGGATTTTACGAACTACACCCAACAGATCCACCGGCTACACCCCTTACTTCATGGTATATGGAGCAGAAGCCATCCTACCTTCCGACATCCTCCACGATGCACCAAGAGTTACCGCCTACGACGAAGATGACGCTGAAGAATCCAGACGCCTAGATGTGGACCTTCTCGAGGAGGAGCGCGTTTTGGCATGCCAAAGATCCGCCATCTACCAGCAGAAGCTACACAGCTACCATAGTCGCCGCGTTCGGCATCGCTTGTTTAAAGAGGGGGATTTGGTGCTCCGACTTAAGCAGAAGAAGTCGCACAAATTATCCCCGCCATGGGAAGGACCGTTCATCATAAGCAAGCCGCTGCTCAATGGGTCTAACTACCTTGTTGACAATGGTGAACTCAAGGATAGACCCAACAAGGATCATAAGCGTAAGCGACGTGACTCGGATGATGACTATCCGGAGCTTGATCGACCATGGAACATAGCACAGCTACGTCCTTTCTACACTCAGCATTTTTTATCTAATTGTGTACCTCTTATATGATCAATGAAATAAATCTCTTTGGTTCACTCATATTGCTGAGTCTTTTACCTCCTTTAGTGTTCATTTTTGGATCATGTAAAACCTTTATGCACAAGTCTTGCGATTGCACTTGTGAAAATTCCGCCTACGGGCGTTGGCTTAAGTTTTCTGGTCTACACATTCTTTGTCGTTTTCATGTGGATTTTGGATTAGTGACTTTCGGCACTTGTTGTCGGCGATTTTGTGCTCAGGTTATTGACGGTTCCATTGGGCATCATCACCTAAGCGCATGGTTCCGACAACGAGTCTTCCGACTCACGAAAAGTCAAGCATAAGAACCAGAGTAATGGATAAACCAGCACTTGCTTAAAAAATATATACATACTGGGAATTAATTCTTAAGTAGCAGGATATAACAATCATTGTTTTCCGCCTTAAAGATTACATCACCAAGTTTTTCCCGTGCACACACCAAAGGTGAAACAAAAATTACAAAGTGTTTTTCATTCTTTGGGTGCAGGAGACTTGGAGGCCGCATCATCACCAGCCGGAGAATCACCCTCAACGTTGGCGCTGTGATGAGACTCGGAGGAATCTTGGTTGACGCTGTCGATGGTGTTCCTGGGCACGAAGACATCAACGTCCACCAACTCGGCAACTCTGGTGTCATAACCCGCGAGTGATGACAGGATGGCTTCGTGATCAATCTCCTTGCTGTCATCATCCATGTCGGGGATACCAGAGGTCACCGTGTCGATGTCGGCATCTTCATAGTGTGCCTTCACCATAGACAACGCCATCCTCGCGCCAGCCCATGCACATGAAGCTTTCCAGCTCGTGACACGCTCGGGGGCTCGATGCAGAATCTCCGAGTACTTCGTCACGGAGTCCGAGGCCTTGATATATATCTGGAGGGGCTTGGCAATCTCCTTGGCTTGGGCGATGGCGGTGTTGATGAAGTTGCCGGCAAGAACCATGCATTTCTTGTCCGAAGGAGGCGAGCGGGTTAAACCCATAGGAGCTGCAAATTCCGACAAGGAGCACATGAGTTCAATAAACTCTAAGTATCCAGACTACATAAATACAAGGCGGAGGAAACTTACTAAAGATGTTGGCCTTGGCCTGCCAAAGGGTGTCCGCCAAGGATTCCTTCTCTTGTTGGAGGAGCTTAAACGCCTCGCTATAGCGATGGTTTTGCTCATCAGCAGCTTTCTTCTGATCCTTTAGGATCGCAAGCTCCTCCTTCAAGCGATTGATTTCCACGGTGGCGGAATCCTGCAGGGCTTTCATGGAATCCTCGTGCATCTTCAGCATCTCCTTCCTATCCTCCTTCATGATCTTGTTCTCGCTGTCCAGCTGCTGGATGTGCTTGGACTGCTCGACAATGTCCTTGGCCTTGGCGACATGTTCTGCAAGTCGGAGAAAACAAAGTACACAGTGAGTACTCGGATATTGTGGGCACAAAAACAATATGGAAATGCGCAAAAAGAAAATAGACTCTTGTTTTTGATGATATGTTCCTTCAAGATGGCAGTTTTACCCTTTTCGGCTTCAAGATCTGCACGCAACTTCTGGTACTTGTCGTTGGCCATGCCCCTCCGAGCATTCTCGTTCTGTGGAAACAAATACAAAGTTAAATCGTTGTTTGGTATTCTTGGAGCTTCTAGTCGGAGATTTTCCACCTAGATGCTCGGGGGTTACGACGAGAGTTTTTAACTTATCAATATGCTTAGCTTTTCTCTAAGCATCTAGTCAGAGCTAATTCAGTTCTCGATTAGAAGCTTGGGGCTACAGTATAAAGTTTTTAACTCAAAATCTTCTTAGCTTTTTTTTAAAGCATCTAGTCGGAACTAATTCAGTTACAACTAGAGGCTTGGGGGCTACAACATTGAAAATTATGAACACTGTGTATGCTACTCTTAAAGCATCTAGTCGGAATAGTATGTTTCATCTAAATGCTTGGGGGCTACAGTTAGAGTTTTTTCTAACTTAGTCACTCTTAGAGCATATAGATACAAAACCTATGGTTTTCCGTCTACATCCTCGGGGGCTACAGTGGGATACTCATATGAAATGCAAAAGGCAAAGTAAAAACTTACAAGTGCAATAATCTTGAGGTTTGTAGCACTCTCGGCTAGAACTTGCCGAAGGAAATGCTATTTCCTCGCAAGATATCCGCTTGTCGTAGTAGCTCCTCAAGACCTCACGTCGGAGATGACGGTACTCCTCCAGGAACCAGAGTAGTGTTACTCGGCGTGAGCACCGGGTAAACTATCTTTGGGAACTCGAAGGTTTTCTGGGGAGTAGGGGCACCGCCTTCGGCAGAGGTACCAGCTCCCACCACCGTCTTGCCGCTACCGATGGAATCCTTAGCCGGAGCTTCTGCCATTTGAAGAGCAGCGCTCTCCTGCATTGCCTGCTCGCCGACAACAGCGAGCTCGGTAGAGGCGCCAGAATCCACTTCCATGGCGGAAGGGCCTGGTGCCTCCTGTACTTGAGAGCTTGTCGGAGCAGAGGAGGGATTTACGGCAGGAGTAGCAGGGGCGATGGCGGGGGAGGAGTCGCGATGCAGCATGTCCTTGATATTTCTAGAAGCCCCCAAAGTTTTGGAGGACTTCTTGAGGCTGGTCGTGGCTTTCTTCCTGAAACGTGCAAAGTGCATAAGTACAGGAACAAGACAGATAAATAGACAATGTCGGAGAATGAGAGGCTTACACTAGGGGGGCGCTTTGGCAAAAATCCATGTGGATTTTCTCTTTTCCGCCTCCAGGGCGGCGGTAGTCTTCTTGGAGGCTCCACCCTCCGTCTTCTTCTTCTTGCCTCCGTCGGCGGCGTCAGAGGTGGAGCTCTTTTGCTTTCGCGCCAAAGGGACATCCTCGTCAGACACGACCGTGACTTCCTTCATCTTTGGATCGTAAATTTGGGTAGCTAGGTTGTCCTCATCTAGATCGCTAAGCTGTTAAGTGAGAAATCACCGTGTTAGATAAGATGGCATTGGCAAGACGGAGAAACTGGAGCAATGTCATACACGGAAAATAAATACCTACCTTTGGGCACTTGCCGTCTATGAACATGTCATAGGTGATAGTGAAGCCACGCTTCTTATCCTTCACCTTGACAATGTCCTTTAGGCGGAGCTTGACGGAGTCGCTCGAGAAGTTATCCACGGAGATCCGGAGGGTATCCCTTCGATCACTAGTGTACTCATGCATGAACTTCGTGCGGTGCTGCAGAGGTTGGATTGGCTAGGTCCAAGCCGGTCAAACCCGTCTCTATGAACCACTCGATCCGTCTTATTGTGCGAGAAGCATCGAGGTCGGAGGGAAGGGAGGCATGGGATCTCCATGTGGAAACTTCAGCGGCGGCTCCATCCATGAAGTCCGGGTACGTCACTTCTCGGCCCACCAAAGGAATGTCGGGGCCGTAGAAGTACGTCCGCTGCCAGTTGTTGCAGGACTGGTGGCCGACGATGTCGGGGAACCGCCGGCCAGGTCGGATCTTGAAGCTTATGGTGCCGCAGTTCCTAAGCTCCTCCCTACTGTGTCCGGCTTCGCGTTTGACGGTGAAGAAGTACACGAACAAGTCTAACCTAGGCCTAATCCCTAGGTAACCCTCGCAAAGTGCCGCGAAGTTGCTAAGCACTAAGATGCTATTAGGGGAGAGGTTATGGGGTTGGACCTTGTAGTGGTTCAAGACGGAGAGAAAAAATTGGGAGATGGGCAGAGAAACGCCGCGTACCAACTGAGCCTTGAGGTACACCTTTTCTCCGGCTTGGGGAGAAGGTGTCACCTCGCCGGCCGGCGCCGCCCACCAGGCGAGCCCCTCTGTCGCAGGGAGGTAGCCTTCGGCGACCATCTCTTGGATGTCACGGTCGGTGATATCCGAGCCGCGCCAGTCGCCCTTGTGCGAGTGTTGCTCTTCTTCCAGAGGCTCTAGCGCCGCCAGATTATGGTCGCCGCCGGTGGTTTCAATCACCGCCGATGCGGGAATGACCAGGCCCTCTGGGGGCACGACGACGGAGCTCGCCGGCTTCGCCATGGCTTCGCTCGATGCCTCCATTGACGGGGAGGAGCTGCTGCTGGCCATGGAGAGTTGGAAGGATGTGACTAACACGAAGGGACGCTAGGGTTTTCGAGGTTTTCCGCAGAGAGCTCGAGGAGGCGTGTGGCTGGAGGAAGAAGATGATGACGCGAGAGAATGAGGTAAAAAGTGGCAAGTGTCCCACGGTTACTATTTATCTTGCTCTGCGTCAAGATTCGTGCAGCTAATCGGATGGTTGCCACGTAGACGACGTGTTCGTGAACGTGTGCGGTAATTTCGCCAGATCTCCAACCGCCGCCGCCAACGGTTCGTATAGCTCGCGTGGGAAAATCGGACATGATTGCGTTCTCTGCATATGTGAGTTACGAGGCGTCGCTGACCTAAGCCTACATCGTCATAACTGACATGGTAGATGAGCCATCGCATCGAAGATTCTGGCATGGACGGATTTAATCCGACTACAGAAGAGTACGATGGAAGATTCGGCATTTTTCCGGCTTATAAATCGAAGACGGAGAAAACCTTGCAGGGTTCTTTGGGAGGACTACAAGATATTGCTTGACGATTTGCCGACAATCCACCTAGACGGAGCATTCCATGTGAAGAGGCAAGACGACGCAAGATCTCGGAGTTCTCTGGGGGCTACTATTGGGGATATGCTATATGGGTATCTCATAGCATGTCTCTTATCCGACTAACCCGGGTGGCCCATAGTCGGTAGCATGGCCTATGGCCTGCTGGGCGGCCCAGTTAGGTGGATCCAGAAGGGAGGCCCATGCCAGATAAAGGAAGGCTACGGTGGAGTCACCAGCGTACCCGGAGCCTTGGAGTGAAAGATACACAAGACTAGTGATAGACGGTGTAGGACTCTGTAACCTGTCCGGCTAGGACTTTTCCCTGTAACCCTAGGATCTGGCGACTATATAAGTCGGGCCTATGGGAGCCTTTAGGCATTAGGCATCTCCTTCTTCTGCAAGCTTCATATCATTCGGCCCTGTCTCGCATAACTCGGCTTGGCCTTCACCTGCATTAAGATTATTCGGGCTGACCCAGCCGACTTACGCAGTATCTCGGCCGGGTAATGCCTTGCTATTATCTTAAGGGTCCTGCTCTTTCATACCTCGGCCGACCTTTACAGGATTCAGCCGATTTAGAGTGTAACTCGGAAACTGGACGGGGAATCTCCTTTCGTCTTTCCCCCGTCCTTACCCTATCCGGGGTCACCTCCCCAACATTAGTCCCCGAAGCTGGTATGGTCCTGCCTTTAACTTGGGACGGGCCGTATCAGTTTCACGATATTCGTTTCCCATTGTTTCCGAGTTATCTTTTTCTCATTCGAGGTAACAGCATATCTTCTCGCGTACGCCTCGTCCTACGTGTCATACTCATCATTGTTTCTCTAGTTTTTCGTTCCTCTACAGTGTCCACTGACAGGCTACAGTAATTACTGCGCCTGTCGCGTCGGCGCTGCGACGCCTCGCGTACCGTTTCCGTCAGGGATCTTGACCTTTTCTATCATCGTGTGGTCGTTGGTGTGGTTCCACTTAGCGGCGTGCGGTTGTGCTGCGTACACGATCTACACAGATAGCTGCCACACCCACGATCCCACTACTTCTCAGGCGGCGCGGTTATAAAGAGGGGCACGGGGCTAGGGAATTCACTTTCCCCCTCTGCTTACCGGTGCCCTTCTTCTTCCTCTCGCCTCCGTGCCCGTTCGTGCTTCCGCCGCCGTGCGCCCATCTGGGTCTTCGACGGCAAGGCTTCCACCGTACTGTTCCGTCGACCTCGTCCCCGTTCGCTTGCTCCGGCGTCGTCGCCGGTGAGTTCATCTGGTCTTATTGCCTAGGCTTTCCTCTAGACACCTCTTCTTTTCTTTAGTTCTCGCGTGGTGGTTCCTTCTCTGCTCCGCCGCCGTTTTCGCGTAGAATCACGACGGGGCCTTGCAGTTCTAGGTTTCCCTCCGCCGCTATTCCTTCCTCCGTAAGTTCCTCCGGCGACCTCATGTCGAGCTCCGTCAGCGGTGCGCTCATTGAGGACGACGATGCTGTGTCTAGGCCCGAGCGAGCCTCATGGCAGGGCTCTTTCGTCACCCGCCGAGAGGTTGAGTGGCTAATCCGAACTCGCCGGATTCCTGCCGAGGTAGCCTGTCGCTTACCTGGCAGTGAATCCTCTCCAGTTCTTAGGGAGGGCGAGTACGTCGTCTTCATGTCACATTTCGCTCGCTGGGTTGGTATCCCCCTCAACGATTTCGCTAGGGAGTTCCTCGATTACTTCGGCCTGCAGCCGCATCATCTTCCCGCTAACGCCATTGCCTCTCTTTCTGCCTTCATCTCTGCCTCGGAGGGATACTTTGGCCTATGGCCGTCTGTGCACGTTTGGTCGAAGTTTTTCCAGATTCGATCCAACATCGTCCCAGACAAATCTCTTCAACCCTCCGAGAAGTTGCTCACCCAATGTGGTGCCGCGTCAATCACACCTCGGAGGAAATCCGAATTTCCTCGCGTTGCAGGTTTAGAATCATGCAAGAAGTGGCATAAGTCGTTCTTTTATGTCAAGAACTCTGGGAATGAGGATAGGATTCGGCTCCCTGCTTTTTCCATTAGCCCTCCTTCCAAGAAGAACTGGACCTATAATCCGAGGAAGAGTCATGCTCTGGCCGAGGCTTTTGAGATTCGTCTGAAGGAACTGATCCGCTCTGGGCTACGCGGCGAGGATCTGATGACTACCTTCGACAGCAGCCGAATATGCCCATTCCAGAAACGCACACACAAGCTCTGCTATATGAGCGGTCCTCTCGATCCCAACCGAGTCTCGACGGTGGAGCTGGACAATTACCTTATCTTCAAGCGCGTCCGGGCTATCTTTAAGACGGAGATGTCGGAGGACTGGGCCTGGGGATTGAAGCCGTTCACCCGCGAGCATCCCCCTCCTAGAGTAAGTTCTTGCAGTCATGTTTTACCTTTTAATCGCATCTGTGTTTTCTCTTGTTAATTTTTCTCTTTCTTGTCCTATAGAGGTTTGAGGAGCAGAAGACTGAGGATGCCGAGGTTTTGTCCCTCCCGTGGCCCGCGGATCGGAATACTCCGGACAGCGGGGAGCCGGACTCGGAAGAGTTCGTTCCCAAGTCGGATCTTGCTCCGGCTCGCGCCCGCGGCAAGACCCCGGCCCACGAGGAGGAAGGTGATTCGGACGAGGTCCAAGTTCTAGAGGTAGTTGCCGCAATGCCAATTTCTTATGCATTTCCGGCTTCTACTTTCTCAGCTAATCCGGCCGGTCAGGTTCACAACGCCGAGCCTCTCGCCTCCCGGCCTCCTGTTACCTCCGGGAAACGTAGCGCTCCCGCTGGTGCCTTAGAAGCGGCTCACAAGAAACGAATGAAGAAGTCAGCCCAGCACCCTCCGAAGCGCAAAACTATGTCCGGGGTTACTGGGTGAGTTGCTTTTGTTTGTATTTCCTGTTTCTCTCTTTCTGCTTTTTGACTTGATCTTTTTTGTCTTTGCAGGGCTCCTCTTTCTGTTAAGCCCAGCGGTCCTAGCATGACGAGTCGTACGACTCGGCCGCCTTCTCCTCCGCCTCCTGAGGATACCAGAGTCCCGAGTCCTGCTCGCGTTGCTTCTCCTCCCGCTCCGAATCAGACGCCACCTCGCCAGGATGCGCCTGAGATTTCACATGTTGATGCCGATACAACTCAGCCAGTAGATATTCCTACTGAGTCTGCTGCCTCCTCCGTGAACCCCGATGCTTCTTCTGAGATTCCTTCGACCCCTACAGCCTTTACTGCGACTCCGACTCCAGCCAAGGATACCAATATCTCGGCGCCCTCTGGAACTGTAATCCCTCCGGCTCCCAAGGATGCCACTCCAAATGCCGAGGTACCGGCTCCTACCGACGCCTCTTCTAAGGCAAGAAAGGTCATCGTCACCAAGCCTCCCTCATCTCAGAAAGGGCTTGCCAGCTCTTCTCAGCCTACAATCGCCGATGCGCTGTGCAAAGGGGTTTCTTCTGCCAAGACTATTGTTACCCCGGCTGCCGATACACAGCTCACTCTTCATAAGAGTCCTACGGTGGCGGTGGCTACACAACACGCCCGAGGTAAAGTCCTAACTCGTACGGAGAGTGGGAACAGCCTCGGCTCGTTGGTTGAGTATGCCAACAATTGGAATGCTGTTGATCAGCTCGAGGGCAATCCAAGCAGTCAGCCATTTCAACTCTCTAACATCAGCAGTCGCTTACATCTGGTTGCCAAGATCGTTCTTGACAGCGATAAGATGAATGAGGTAATTGTCTTTATCTATGTTTAATTCGTCATACGAATGATATTATATATACTCTAGGCCCCGAAGCTTGCAACCGAATAATTTGTTATTCGTTTGGAAGTTTTATTAGGTTTTGCCTGGTTCGGTTTTGTCTTAGTGTTCGAATATCCATCCTCCTAGATCTTAATTAAGCTTTGCCTGATTTGGGTCTGTCTGAGCTTCAAATATCCAGCCACCTAGGTCCGAGTTAAGTTTCGCTTGACTCGGATCTGTCTTAGTTTTGAATATCCAGCCACCTAGATCCGAGTTAAGTTTTGCTTGACTCAGATATGTCTTAGTTTTGAATATCCAGCCACCTAGATCTGAGTTAAGTCTTGCTTGACTTGGATCTGTCTTAGTTTTGAATATCCAGCCACCTAGATCCGCGTTAAGTTTTGCTTGACTCTGATCTGTCCTAGTTTTTGAATATCCAGCCACCTAGGTCCGAGCTAAGCTTTGCTTGACTCGGATTTGTCTTAGGTTCGAATATCTTATTACTATTTGTTTTATTGCTTAGGTTGCGCATGACCGGCGGACCGCCGAATTCCAAAGGCTGATTTTTTCGCATAAAAAATTGCAAGATAAGTATGAGAAGGTCATTCCTGTGGTGAAGAAAGCTGGTAAGTCAACAAACTCTTGCATTATCCATAAAGCTCTTATTGTTTTGTACATGAGGCATTGGCTCACTTTGTTGGTAAATAGGTAACATCAACAATCTTAACATCCGTCTTGAGAAGAAAGTCAAGGCCCTGGAAGGTTAGTTACTCTTTTACTTTACATACTCCCATTTGAAATGTGCACTAGGTTTATTTTAACTCTTTTGGCTTTGGTAAAGCCGAGTTACAAATTTTTGCAGCGTCTCATCAAGATTGCACGCCCATGCCTGAAAAGATGCTGCATTTTTTAGAACAAGCCGCTACTCACTCGGCGCAGCTGAAGGATAAAGACGACGAGATAACTCGCTTGCGTGTCGAGGTGGAATCCCTTAAGCTCTCTCAGAAGTCTGAGTTAGAGAAAGTTGACCAGGAATTCTCCGAGGAGAAGAATCGGCTAGCTCTGCAATTGCAGAAAGATAAAGAACTCCTCGAGGCTATCGAACTTAAGGCACGGACGATGAGCGAGGAGATCACTCGCTTTGAGAAAACCAAGGGTGACTAGGCGCAATATCTTTAGAGAATGTTGATCTATATTCACCGTAAGCCTCTGTTGATCGACGTATTTTTCTTTTACGCAGATCATTTTCCAGAAGCTAAGCCTGTGAGTTCCAAAGCGGTGGTTAATGCTCGTGTGCGCCGAGGTGTTCCTGTTGATGCGAGACCAGAGTACACGATGGAAGATTTCTTGGTTGCTGTTGGCGATGCTGTTGGTCCGATGAAGATTATGGGAAGGGACTTGGTGCAGGCAGCCATCCGGGCCTACCATGTTCTCTGGCCGAATACTTCTTGGACTCCTGATATTGATGAGGTCAAAGTATTGGTGGAAAGATTAATGGCATCTGAGAAACAGTTAAGTCTTTGGAGGGAATCCGCCGGACGAGCTGGTGCTGATATGGCTCTCACAGTCATTATGTCATGGTATGAGGATATTTCCCTTGATACCTTGATAAATTTGCGCACTGGTTCCCGTTGGGTTGAGGACCCAGAATTTGTCGCTCTCCGGCAAGCTCGTTCCTTCCAGCTTGTTGAGTATGCAGACGTGCATAACTGGAATGAAGGGCCGAGTTTCCTTCCACTACAAGAAATCTGGCTATATATGACCCTCCATTTTCGTCACAGAATCGTCATAGTAGTCCGTTTATGACGATTCTATGATGATTTTAAGATCGTCGAAAGCTGAGCGTCGCAAATGAACTATAACGACGATTTTGGTAAAATCGTCATAAGCGTCTATGACGATATTGAATCGTCATAACCTCTATGACGATCCAATATCGTCACGGGCCATCTAGCCACGCCAAGTCAGATCCTATGTGGCTGATCCTACGTGGCAAAATTGTGACGAAATGATATCGTTGTATTGCAAATTCAGCCCGGTCCAATATGGTCGCTTATATGGGCCGAACCCATTAATTAGGCCTTTTTATTTTGTGCACCGTAGCCTTTTAGGTTCCATTTTTTGGGCTTTAGCCTTTTTAGATTCATTCATTTTTCAACATTCGGCCTTTTCTGATATGTCAGATTCATCCCATTTATTATTTTCAGATCAGTTCTTTCATCTAAAAAGGGCAAAGCCCAATACCAGTTCATCTCCTTTTTTTTGTCCTATGCTCCTCATTCTTTGGGCTTATGGCATTTCTATGGCCTGCCCACTAAATTTCGATCCAAAAATTACAAAAACAAGATTCACAAACAACCAATTGTATAACAGGTCACATTCAAGATGACAGTAAATATGAGATCAAATATATCATAGCCATATATACATCACACCCATATACATGTCACAACGATATACAAGTCACAACCATATATATGTCACACACACGGCAGTAAATATGAACTAGCCTAACAGTTTTGGCGGGACATATAATATGCTTAACCAAAAGGTTTGTTCCTTCAGTGTGGTCTTCCTTGGCAATGACAGGCTGATAAAAAACATCTGCACATTCAAAGAAAACAAATAATTTGATTAACAGGAGAAATAATAAGGTCCACTATTTTTTAGATAAAAACATTCTGAAATCCCACTTGCTCGGAACTACTATTTTTACCGAGGAAAAAACAAGGACACGGAAAGAACATATGTTCTCTACACAGCATGCCTGCATCTCATTAGTGTATGAAGTAATCTCCCTATCACCCAAAATTTCAGTCAAGTAGTTTCACACAAATGATAAGTAGTTTCAGTCAAGTCATTTAACAACACTACAAAGATACAGTTTCCTGGTCTCTCTTCATTTGACAACACTATAAAGAAGAAAACCAAAAAGGACATGATTTGTGTGGAAGAATTTGAAAGTGAGTATTTACTTCTTACTAGCAGCAAGGAGACAACCTTATAAACCTGATGGAATAATTTGTAACAAACTGACAATACAGCCCAAAACTACTCTAACTAACCAGAAATATAGTCGATGAGACTTGAAAGGGACAAATCTGAGGACAGGGAGACGGGTCATATAAGATTTTCTCACTCTCAACTTTTTGTTTCCTAGCCTTTCTTCAGTTTCTCTAGCTATCAACATACAAATTAAGGAGTACGAGAAAAATAGAGCAGCAACATCGCAATCCTATTACCTTAAGAACCACTGGCGCATGCATCTTACTACATGTACTTGTCGAGGAAGATCTAGCCGAAGAGGATCAGGTCAAGGAGGCCCCTGAGGCACATGGTGATAAATGAAGATGACAGTTCCTAGTAAACCAAAAAAATAAAGGTTATAAGTTAAGCCTTTATTAAACAAATAGCACGCCTGAAACAAGTTCTTATAGATGAAACTATACTAGGACAAACAAACTACATCTAAAACTGATTAGACTTTCAAGCTTGTATTAGGCATACAAGCAAGAGCTAATGTCCAGATGAATTAACAACCTAGGAAAAAGCATGTGATCTTCCTTTCCATCAAAGAATGAAATCAATTTCAGACCATAAAGGTATACAGTCCATGCTACAAATAGGGAGCTTGTTTATTTCTACAGGATACAACATAATATGTATATACTGATGTCAAATAATCTGTGAAATCAAAGTAAATGAAGCAACAAATATATCAATGCAAGTAGCTTTATGTTCCTACCCCACTTGAAAAAATATTCATGCAAACATCCTAGTACATTCAGAACTGAAACTGGTTTACCAAATAAATTGTAAAGAGGCAAACTAATTAAAGGCATGTACTCCCATGTTTGAAAATCAACATCATAATTTACTTGTCAGTCAAACATGTGCACATATAATATAGGATATGTAATAACTACTGCTTTCACATCACCAATCAAGCACACGAAAGATGCAAAACAAGAGATACACACACATGTATCAATTGAGAATAGAAATTACTATAATAGTCATAACGATTAACTTTTCTTCTACACGAGAATGAAGGAAATATGGTAAACACATATAAACAACAGCTATGTAGCCATAAGATATATGAGCAACAGCTATGTATAACCCGGACTTCTGGAACCTGGGTACGTCGCCCCCTCATATATGGCAACAATTCAGAGAAGTTTTCCATCAAGGAACACGTCTAATGCACTAGAGTGAGACACAATTGAGTTGCAGGACTAGTGTGTAACATAACATATACAAGAAGTGGGACTACAACAGTAAGTGTGTCCAATTAGAAAGATTATTGGACAATAGAAAGTGTGTACAATAGCAAGTGTGTACAATAGCAATTGAGTTGCAGGACTAGTCAGTTTTCAGCAACCTCACAGATTAAGTTAACTGCACTCAAATACAAATCACAGAGCAAAAAAGAAAGATTATTGGAGTAAGCAGAATAAGTTTATATTCTGTAGTGCCGGCAGATTCATCTGCCTGTTCATCTGTGACATGGCCTTGGTGACACCCTTCATGGCTTCCCATATTGCTTGTGTTGATTTCAGGGTCTGTAATTTTACAAGGCAGCCATTGTCATATAGGGTTCATGGCCTTCAGCTATAATTAAAAATAAATCTCCCATGATATAAACAAATCCCATTCTGTGTCCCACCCATCAGAATAAGCATATACAAGTATCTATCTAAATGTTTGAAATAAACAAAACAACTGCTCAGAAAAACTACGGAGGAGTAGTGGTAGTACCTGATTCGGCCAGAGTAGAGGAGGATGGTGGTGATGGAGCGCATCCTGAGGGCGTCGAGGGACACGGTGCCATCATGCCTGGGGTACTGCTTGTAGGTTTGGTAGAGGCGCTTGACGTCCTGGTCGTGCTCGCCGTGGAAGGCCCGTGGAAGGCCATATAGTGCCTGAGGAAGTAGTGGAGGACCTTCAACTCGTCGCTCTGCAAGTCGACAGGCGTCCCTAGGAACCGAGAGAGTTAGGACCCCTGGTCTGGACGGCGAGCTCCCGAGAAGATGGATCCGGCCGACGTGAGGCAGTGGGGCAGCCGGACTAGCCTTGGGAAGCGTAGGCGGGTAGTTTCACTTGGTAGATCGAGGGGCGAGGCGGGGCGAACTAGCGACGGAAGGAGATCCTGGAGACGGAAGGAGATGGTTTGGGGCGGAGGTGGTACCGAGGGGAGGAGGGGCGCTGGTGGCTAGCTGGGGAAGAAGGAGATGTGGAGGGGATCGTATCAAGGTGGAGTGGAGGCGGGGCTCGTGGGTGGGTGGGAGAGGAGAGGAGGTAGGCGGCGGCGCTCGTGGGTGGGTCTGGCTGTGCGAGGGAGTGGGGATCTGCTGCGATATGGGCATCGGAGCGGCAGGAGGTGGGCATCAGGGGCGGCGCGAGGGATCAGGGGCATCGGAGCGGCAGGAGGTGGGCATCAGGGGCATCAGAGAGGCAGGAGGTGGGCATCAGGGGCGGCTACGAGGTGGTGGCGGCGGTGGAGGGGAGGATAGGCCTAGGGTTTCTGTGATCTATGGACGTGGAGTGAGGTAGGTGGTTGCGTGGGTCTGGGTAGTGGGGACTTGGTGATGCAGCGGGCGGGGTGGGATTTGTGTTTCTTCATTGAGATACTAAGACGTTGGATGGGCAGTGAACGGTTCAGATCAAACAAGAATGGACGATCTGTGGGAGGTGATTTGTTGTGATTTGATTGGTTGTGAAATATTTTCCATTTTCTAAGTGCCAAAAAGAGGGCAAACGACCAATGTTATGGCCAGAATCGCGGAATAGTTTGTGATACTGTTCCCATATTGTGCACACATATGTATCATGGGATGGCGAACAATGTTGCAGGAGGTTGTTTTCCTTTTCGTCGCACGGAAAAATTATTTTCCATTTTCCGAGCGCAAAATACGGGTCGTTTTATGAAGCAACCACCAAATGAAAGTTTCAAGATGCGACCATCCCATTTTTTAAAAATAATAGGACACCTTACTTGTATAAAAGTACCAACCGTGGTATCTCAAACCTTTCCGTCCACCCCTGACGAAAAAGACAAATTCCTGCCGAATCGGCAGGAAGTGGGTCCGATTTGAACTACGGGTACATGATCCAATGCCCATGATTTTTTGAAAAAATCATTTTTAGACTCATAATACCATGTTTATTCAGAGATCCAATGCAAGTTTAACGAGGCTCGGCCCCGAGCTAAGAATCTTTATGCCCGCCGTTTTGACCATAGTTTGAAACGAGCATAAAATATTCAAAAACGGTTCGATCAATGCAAATCCTTCGCGTGGTGTCTTATTATGTGACATAGTTGCAAGTAAAAATACCAAAATTGGTATATTGTAAGTTTATCAAAAAAACCTTTTCAGAAATGACCTATCATGTTCGAGGTTTCATGGCTTTCGGGGCAAACGACCAATGTTATGGCCAGAATCGAGGAATAGTTTGTGATACTATTCCCATATTGTGCACACATTTGTATCATGGGATGGCGAACAATGTTGCAGGAGAAACTTTTCCTTTTCGACGCACGGAAAAACCATTTTCTATTTTTCGAGCGCAAAAAACGGGGCGTTTTGTGAAGCAACCACCAAATGACAGTTTTAGAATGGTACCCCCATATTTTGTAAAAATATTATACCACCTTACATGGACAATGTCCTAACCGGGGTATCTCAAACCTTTCCGTCCACTCCTGGCAAAAAAGACAAATTCCTGCCGAATCGGTAGGAAGTGGGTCCGATTTGAACTATGGGTACATGATCCAATGCCCATGATTTTCTGAAAAAATCATTTTTAGACTCATAATACCATGTTTCTTCAGAGATCCAATGCAAGTTTAGCGAGGCTCGGCCCCGAGCTAAGAATCTTTATGCCCGCCGTTTTGACCATAGTTTGAAACGGGCATAAAAAATTCAAAAACGGTCCGATCAATGCAAATCCTTCGTGTGGTGTCTTATTATGTGACATAGTTGCAAGTAAAAATACCAAACTTGGTATATTGCAAGTTTATCAAAAAAACCTTCTCAGAAATGACCTATCATGTTCGAGGTTTCATGGCTTTCGGGGCAAACGACCAATGTTATGGCCAGAATCGAGGAATAGTTTGTGATATTGTTCCCATATTGTGCACACATATGAATCATGGGATGGCGAACAATGTTGAAGGAGAAACTTTTCCTTTTCGACGCACGAAAAAACCATTTTCTATTTTTTGAGCGCAAAAAACGGGGCATTTTGTGAAGCAACCACCAAATGACAGTTTTAGAATGGTACCCCCATATTTTCTAAAAATATTAGACCACCTTACATGGACAATGTCCTAACCGGGGTATCTCAAACCTTTCCGTCCACCCCTGGCAAAAAAGAAAAATTCCTGTCGAATCGGTAGGAAGTGGGTCCGATTTGAACTACGGGTACATGATCCAATGCCCATGATTTTTTGAAAAAATCATTTTTAGACTCATAATACCATGTTTCTTCAGAGATCCAATGCAAGTTTAGCGAGGCTCGGCCCCGAGCTAAGAATCTTTATGCCCGCCGTTTTGACCATAGTTTGAAACGGGCATAAAAAATTCAAAAACGGTCCGATCAATGAAAATCCTTCGCGTGGTGTCTTATTATGTGACATAGTTGCAAGTAAAAATACCAAACTTGGTATATTGCAAATTTATCAAAAAAAAAACCTTCTCAGAAATGACCTATCATGTTCGAGGTTTCATGGCTTTTGGGGCAAACGACCAATGTTATGGCCAGAATCGCGGAATAGTTTGTGATACTGTTCCCATATTGTGCACACATATGTATCATGGGATGGCGAACAATGTTGAAGGAGAAACTTTTCCTTTTCGACGCACGGAAAAACCATTTTCTATTTTTCGAGCGCAAAAAACGGGGCGTTTTGTGAAGCAACCACCAAATGACAGTTTTAGAATGGTACCCCCACATTTTGTAAAAAATATTAGACCACCTTACATAGACAATGTCCTAACCGGGGTATCTCAAACCTTTCCGTTCACCCCTGGCGAAAAAGACAAATTCCTGTCGAATCGGTAGGAAGTGGGTCCGGTTTGAACTACAGGTACATGATCCGATGCTCATGATTTTTGGTAAAAATAATTTTTATACTCATAATATGATGTTTCATCAGAGATCCAATGCAAGTTTAGTGAGGCTCAACCCCTAGCTAAGAACCTTCGTGCTCGCCGTTTTGACCATAGTTTGAAACGGGCATAAAAAAATAAAAAATAGTCCGATCAACGCAAATCCTTCGCGTGGTGTCTTATTATGTGACATAGTTGCAAGGAAAAATACCAAACTTGGTAAATTAAGTATGTCTCGAAAAAACCTTCACAAAATGACCTATCATGTTCGAGGTTTCATGACTTTCGGGTCAAATGACCAATGTTATAGCTAGAATCAAGGCATAGTTTGTGATAATGTGCCTGTATTATGCACACATATGTATCATGGGATGGCGAACAATGTTGCAGGAGAAAGTTTTCCTTTTTGACGCACCGAAAATCCATTTTCTATTTTCCGAGCGCAAAAAATGGGGCGTTTTGTGAAGCAACCACCAAATGACAGTTTTAGAATGGTACCCCCACATTTTGTAAAAATATTAGACCACCTTACATGGAAAATGTCCTAACCTGGGTATCTCAAACCTTTTCGTTCATCCCTGGCGAAAAAGACAAATTCCTGCCGAATCGGTAGGAAGTGGGTCCGGTTTGAACTACAGGTACATGATCCGATGCTCATGATTTTTGGAAAAAATCATTTTTATACTCACAATATGGTGTTTCATCATAGATCCAATGCAAGTTTAGCGAGGCTCATCCCCTAACTAAGAACCTTCGTGTCCGCCGTTTTGACCATAGTTTGAAACGGGCATAAAAAATTAAAAAACGGTCCGAACTATGTGAAACCTTCGCGTGATGTCATGTTATGTGATATATTTGCAAGGAAAAATATCAAACTTGGTTAATTAATTGCGTCTCGAAAAAACCTTCTCATAAATGACCTATCATGTCCGAGGTTTCATGGCTTTTAGGCCGAAATATCAAACTTGGTAAATTAATTTGGTGGTTTTCTCGAAAAAACCACCAAATCATTTTTTATAGTTTCATAATATGCTATTTCATTTGAGATCCATTAAGGATTTAGTTAGACTAAAGACCAAAATTTTGAATTCAAAACCCTAGTTTCAAAATCATATTTTGAATTATGATATTGTCTCTACCATAGACTAATGTAGGATTAGTAAATATATTATTTAAATAATCAAAAAACTTGTTAATTAATATCCTAAGATTATCTACTAAATTTTATAAAAATTTAGAGATAAAAATCAATTATTTTAGACATTTTATGAAAAAGATGCAAAAGAATTAAGAAAAGAAAAAATAGGAAAAAGAAAAAACATCCTAACCGGACAAGGCGAGCTGGCCGGGCCGGCCTAGCCCAAGCGGACGCGGCAGCCTGCCTCAAAGTGAAAAAGGATAGAAGAATCTGGGCCCAAGAAAACACGGCAGCCACTCGCGCGAGGCCCAGGTCCGACAACGAATGTTTGCATTAATAAAGATTGTGAGCCTTCTGAACACGAAGCAAGTAGTAGTCTATTGGTTGGTGGCTCTGTAGGTTGTACTAGTAGGTCGCTGGTTCGATCCCATCGAACCTTTTTTTATAGCATATTTGATACTTCTAATAAAGTACCACTTACGTAATGTGACATGAGCTAAAATGTGGCACGATGGTTGTTGTCTAGCATGGATATCATAAGATCGCTAGTTCGATCCTTGGGCTCTGTTTTTATTATTTTTGTTATTTGAAGTTTGACTCACAAATCGGCTGTATGTAACTCTTATAGGTCACCTTCCACGTGACACAACTTGACACATGGACATGACATATTATTTTTGTTATTTGAAGTTTGACTCACAAATCGGCTGTATGTAACTCTTATAGGTCACCTTTCACGTGACACAACTTGACACATGGACATGACACATATGTACAAGTGCTGAGGTGGCTTTTATTTATTAAAAACTAAAATGATATAGTCTATTATGACGATCTAATATGGTCGTAATGGTCTAAAAATAAAACAATAAGGTGTGTGCTTTATATTATGACGTTTTAATCTAATGAAATTGCGACGATTTTGAGCTAATCGTCATAATTTTGAAGGGGTTTTATCCTCCTTAACTGGCTAACGACGATCTCATGCAAATCGTCATAAAATTTACGACGATTTTTTTCATGGTCATAGTGAGAACGTCACAAACCGGCTGATTTCTTGTAGTGTTCCTAACCTGGAAGACGAGGTCGAAGTTGAGGATGCCTCTGATGATAACTCAGCCGAACAGGGCGAAGATGAGGGTGACTCGGCTACTTCTGGTGATTCCAGCTCGAGCTCGGATGGTAATGGCGACGCGCGATCCTCCTCCAAAGGTACTGGGCATTCCACAGCTCAAGCTGATGTTTCTCAACAGCCTCGGGCTTCCCCCGAAGTTGCTCCTGGATCTATGGAGGGCGAGGCGACTTCGGCCGAAGTGCCACCTACCTCAGAGTGCCCAGCTTCTGATCAAGTCGCTGCCCCTTCAGTTAAAAAACTCTAAGTCATTTCTTATCCCTGGTATGCCGGGCGTATGATGTGTGTCAAACATTTGTCCGTCTTTCTGTGCGGTATTAACCTCTTTTGCCTTTTGCCGCTGAGACACATGTGGTTGTAATCGTTATCACTTTGTTTAAACTGATCCTGTTTGTCCGAATCTTTGCTTTGGCAGCCTTCAATTTCTTGAGTTTGGAGTGTATATTTGCCTTTGCTCTACCGTAGTTCGGCGTCCAATATTGCCTGACTTTGATAAGCTACACAGTGTGACCGCTGTGTTTTGGACTGTTAACCAGTATGTAAATTTCGAAGGCCATATTTGGGGAGAGAGAAATAATATCACTCTGGGTGCCGAAGTTTGATACCCGCTCCTGCAACAAGGGATAACCGTGAGGCAATTCCTGCTGCTCTAGAGATCTAGACTTACCACATTACTAAAAATACGAAACAACACTATGCAGTCCTTGAGTCATTGCTCGAGGTGCCGAGGTTTAAGATACAACCCAAACTAAAAACGACACATGGCAGTCCCCGAGTCACTGCTCGAGGTGCCGAGGTTTGATACATAACCCCAACTTAAAAAACAGCATAGGACAGTCCCCGGGTCACTGCTCAAGGTGCCGAGATTTAATACATAACTCAAACTAAAAAACAACATAGGACAGTCCCCGGGTCACTGCTCAAGGTGCCGAGGTTTAATACATAAGCCAAACTTAGAAACAATACAGGGCAGTCCCTGAGTCATCGCTCAAGGTGCCGAGGTTTAATACATAGCACAAAATCAAAAACAACATATGGCAGTCCCCGAGCCACCGCTCTGGGCGCCGAGGTTTAATACATAGTTGATGCTCCGTCCTGAAGCGTCACTTTACAATGTGTCGTAGATGACTCCTACGAGTAAAATGGACGAAGCAAAGCTACGTTCCATGGTCTTTTTGATTCTTCGTCGGCTTTTTATGCCTTGTTCTTTCCTGGTGACTGAGCATCGATTAGGTAATATGCATCATTGTGCAATGCTTTGCTCACGATGAATGGTCCTTCCCATGGGGTGATAGTTTGTGCATGCCGGACGTGCGTTGCACCAGTCAGAGAACCAAATCTCCTTCTTTAAACACTCTCGGATTTACCTTCTTGCTGTGATATCGTTGCAAGTCCTGCTGATAAATAGCTGATCTTGATAGCGCCAGCTCCCTGGCTTCTTCTAGCAGATCGACATCATCTTGCCGAGCTACTTCATTTACCTCAGCCGTTGTATACTGGGTGACCCTTGACGAATCATGTATTATGTCGGCTGGAAGCACAACTTTTGCCCCATATACTAGAAAAAATGGTGTATAGCCTGTTGATCTGTTTGGGGTAGTCCTGAGGCTCCATAGTACTGCTGGTAGTTCCTCGATCCAACACCCTGCCGACCTTTGCAGCGGTTCGACGAGTCGTGGTTTTATCCCGGACAATACTAGTCCATTAGATCTTTCTACTTGCCCATTAGATGCTGGGTGAGCCACCGATGCGACATCTAGTCTTATGTGCTTCTCTTGACAGAATCTAGCGAAGGCTCCTTCGGCAAAGTTTGTACCATTGTCTGTAATAACACTGTGTGGGTAACCATATCTTAAGATAATATCTTTGAGGAATTTCACTGCTGTGGGCCCATCACACTTCTTTATTGGTTTTACTTCAATCCATTTTGTAAATTTGTCCACCATGACTAATATGTGGGTCATCCCGCCTCGGGCCGGCTTGAATGGTCCCACCATATCTAAGCACTATACATAAAATGGCCAAGTAATTGGTATCATTTTTAACTCGGACGATGGCATATGTATCTTGCTGGCATATCTCTGGCAACCATTACATTTTTCGACCAGTTCTTTGGCCTCTTTCAACGCTGTTGGCCAATAAAACCCATGCCTGAATGCCTTGGCCACTAAAGCTCTAGACGAGCCGTGATGCCCGCATTCTCCTTGATGTATATCTAGGAGGATCTCCTGGCCTTCCGCCGAGCTGGTTGGCTAATGCCGGCATATTCAGTTGTGCCGACTAAGCGAGGGCCGCTACCTCCTGAATCCTTCTTTTTTCTCTTGCTATTACCAATGACTCGGCCAGATTTGATCCGACTGAAGCACATTCCATTGACTTCCTGTAATCCCCTGCTACTGTTATCACCCCTTGTGGTCCGGGTAACTTCAGGTAAGTTATGTGGCAGCTGCCCATGAATTTGGCCAATGTTGGCCGTCCGAGTAGAGCATGATAGCAACTCTCTAGATCTACCACTTCAAACTCTAAATTTTCTGCAGTTATCTCTTGTGCCGAATAACACATCCACTCAAACCTTTCCAATGGGTTCGCATGAAAGACCTGGTACTATCCCATGGAATGTGGTCCTCGTGGATTGCAGCATGTTCTGCGATATTCTGAGTTTATGCATTGTATCTTTGTACATGATATTGATACTGCTCCCATTGTCAATGAGTACTTTTGAAAATTTCACATTAATGCTTGGTCCGACAAATGTCGGATCTAGCACGAGTGCATACGACCCCGGACTCGGCATTATTTTGGGATGATCCTTTATGCTCCAAGTTATTTCTTGATCTGACCAAGGCACATATCTTGGTACTGCCGGCATAACTGCATTTACTTCCATATGCCGGCGTTGTACACTTTGCCTGTCTTTCTATTCTGTTGTGAACATGCAATATGATTGATGACATTCTCTGTAATCATTGCGTCCATTACTTCCTGGATTTGTCCTTCCATCCGGACCCTGGTTTATCACTTAATGCACTGCATCTCTCCGGTCCAAGTTTTCATACCTCGGGGGAGGAGGCGGTAACATCAGTTGCTATGCATTTGCTCCAGTCAACTGTGGTTGATGCTGCTGATGTGCCTGGAGGGACGTTGCTTGCATGCCTGCTGGGTTACCCATTGCATTTTTCATCCAGGCACACTGGCGAGTTGTATGATTGACCGACCTAGCTGGGTTTGACGTGTGAAATTTACATGGCTGATCTAACATAGACTCAAACGTGTACTTCGGCCTCTCCTGCCATTGCTTCTTTTGCTCTGGTGTCCACTGTCTTTTCCCTTCATTCCTTGGTGTCCAGTGCTGAGGACCATTCTTCTGCCATTGATTGTTTCCGTGACTCGGCTGATCTTGCACTACTGCTGCCACCTGAGTTGAACCATATCTATAATCCGGTCTTTCTTCTCTTCTTCTTCCTCTGAAATCATTGCGCCTGGATGACCCGGCCACATCTCTTGCATATTGATCTTGATGTTCCCGATGATCTGCTGACATTAATTCTGGTTGCGTCGGATCTCCCAACGCATAGGAATCCGCTATCCTGATGGTTTCTGCCAAAGTGGTTGGCATATCTCTTTGCAGTCGCTGCCATAATACACTAGCATAGCGGCATCCTTGGGCGAACCAAGCTATTGCCTGTGATTCTATAACTCCCTCGCACGAATTTCTCAGGTTACACCACCGAGTTAAGAATTCTCTGTCCGTCTCATTCGGCCTTTGCTTGCACATGGCTAGCTGCTGCGGCCTGTTTGGCCTTTTGTAAGTACTGGTGAAGTTGCTAACGAACATTTCTTCAAATACAACCAACAGTTGATGCTGCCTGCTAGCAGGTTATTCAGCCATACTCTAGCTTGTCCTTCCAACATTTGCGGGACATATCGTACTGCCCATCGTAAGTTTCCACCAGCTATTTTTACAGCAGTGGCATAATCGATCAACCAATCCTGTGGTTTGGTGCTCCCATTGTATGTTTTTGTGCCTCTTGCCAGCTGAAAGTTTGGCACAGGCGGCTCGCCCATGATCCATGGTACGAAGCATGTCGGACCTGGTGGACCCTATTCTTCTAGCAACCTAGACCGGTATAGTTGGTCCAGCTTTACTCTAGCATCACTTGACGGCAAATCTCTGTACATAATTCTCTCCTGCATTCCATAGTGGTTATTTCCACCATGAATCGCATATTCCATCTCGGAATAACCATCATTGTACCTCTCATTCACCTGATTGTGGCGAGCTGGTCTCACTTCTCTTTCCTGCCGAGGTTCATGTCTCGGCTGCGGGTTGGGTGGCAGTTCTCTCCTTCCTTCGACCCGGATATTGTTCTCGTGATTCCCTCTTCCGAGTTCTCCTCTTCCGAGATCTCCATTGCCTCGGCTTCCATTGCCTTTCTCGGCACGGCCGGGGTTTCTCTCGCCACTGTTACCTTGGCTTCCATTGCCTCTATTCTCATTTGCTTTTCCGGCTATCGCCGGATCATATGGAACAATTTGCTTATTTCTCTTTCCCGAAGTTACCGCTCTGTCCTTTCGTGCATTGTTCCCGGGCGAAGATGCTGCTGCCACAGATAAGGCAGGTGCTGCACTAGCCGAGTGAACCATTCGCGAGGCACCTGGCTTTGCCGGGTCTGCCCTGAGCATTTCTTCATTCTGCTGGTTCGCAATGCGCACCAGCTCATTCACTCTTTCTTGCTGTTTTTGCCGGGCTTCGCCTATCAATCCTTCTAACTCTAATGCAGCGGCATTTGCCGCCCTCAGGTTCTTTGCGGGGGTACTATACCTCGGCAAGCCTAGATCGACTGATTCTGACTTATGAGCATCATGCTCCTTGTTGATATCATCTATGAGGTTCTTTCCTCTTAATCTTAACTCGTCAACCCGCTCGGGGGCGACGTCAAGCTTGTTTGCCCTGGTATATTCTCGCAGGGTCCTGTTTAAGGACTCCCGCAAGGCCGACACCTTTTTTGCCTCTACCAGCACTTTCTGCCTGGTTTCTTCTAACTCTACCTGAGCATTAGCCGGATCAAGTATCAGCACTACAGGTGTAGTCAGATTATCTATAGTTGCCTGGAGAATGTTTTCTGGTCTTTCTAGAGGTGGCCCTCTTACCCTTGGTGCCTTTGGGGTTGTCTCCTGCACCTCGGCCTGGTTGGCCGCTGAAGGAATTACCTCGGTGGGCTGTGGAGCTGTCTGCTTGGGTGCCACCTGCACACCCGTCGTCGGATCCCTGCTTGATCTGGCGCCTGCTGCTCCCGCCTGCACCCCGACTGCGACCATCACCTCGACGCTGCTGACAGGGCGCACTCCGTGCGGACTGTTTGCGGCACTAAGGGGAGGTTCAATTGCAACAACAACCTGGTGAGGATAAACGCCGGAGACGTCGACACCGACGTAGATCTGGTGCATGCCCAAGTTGATGAAGACGCTGTTGCGCGGAGGAGTTTTTCCCTTGAAGCTGCCTGCGTTGTCGCTGACGTAGTCACAGAGATCAAGTCTCCGGACTAATCCAGAGACAATGCGCTCGCCAGTGTTGATGAAGTTTCCCGTCCGGATCATGACTCCAGCTAGCACCGCTGCTGGCCCCACGGTGGGCGCCAACTGTCGTGGTGGTGGCACGCAGATGCCATGGGTAGGCTAAAGTATGGGGCCAATGGATGCTAGAGGGATCTGGGGAGGAACATGTAGTTGATTCTACACACAGAAGACTAAGGTAAAGATCTTTATTTCTCCTTCCTTCGGCTACAAGCGCTCCTTGATCTGTGTACAAGTAGAGAGGAAGAACTTTACCAGCCTAATGGTACTAAATGAGCCGATGCCCTTCTCAGAGTCCAAGCCTCCCCTTATAAAGGAGATCCCTGGGTTTCTCTAGGGCTGACGTGGCAAGCATATTCGAGGAATATGCTTGTCCAAATATAGTAACTCGGCGGCCTCCTTTCCGTGTCGCCCTTCTAAAGATGGCAAGGTTCTAGAGGACCCCACCTACGTGCCTTGGGCTTCAGGACTATCACCTCCGTGACCTCCTTCTGCCCCTCTGCCGCTCTACGCCTTGTCCTTTGTGCTTAGCTCTGCTCAGATTCTTCCTAGCCTGCAACTAGAGTTTGATTGTAGGCATCTCCTTCTCCTGCAAGCTTCATATCATTCGGCCCTGTCTCGCATAACTCGGCTTGGCCTTCACCTGCATTAAGATTATTCGGGATGACCCAGCCGACTTACGCAGTATCTCGGTCGGGTAATGCCTTGCTATTATCATAAGGGTCCTGCTCTTTCATACCTCGGCCGACCTTTACAGGATTCGGCCGATTTAGAGTGTAACTCGAAAACTGGACGGGGAATCTCCTTTCGTCTTTCCCCCGTCCTTACCCTATCTGGGGTCACCTCCCCAACACCGCCACCGTCGTGGGATCTGAACTTGGGTAAGCTATGTTACCTCGTACCCGTCAACCGTCCGCCTTACCCCACGTCTCTAAACACGCACTGTGAGGACCCCTCCATGGCGTACTCGTCGGCAATACCACGACACTATGACGAGTGACTCGGCCAGTGAAGATCTGGCTGAAGCACAAGAAATAGATCTCTTGTAATCTCCTTCCACTATGATCACCCCACATGGCCTGGCAGCTTCATTTTTAAGTATGCCATATGGGTAGTATCCATGAATCTGGCCATAGCCGGCCTGCCAAGTAAGGTGTGATAGGAGCTACCCAGATCTACCACCTCGAACTCTATAGCTTCAGTGCGACAATTTTCCCTGTTGCCGAATAAGACGTCGACCCAGATCTTGCCAATTGGCTCACAGGACAATCCCGGCACAATCCCGTGGAAAGTGGTCTTAGTCGGCTCCAGCATGTTCATGGTAATGCCTAACTTGAGCATTGTATCCTTATACATGATGTTGATGCTACTGCCACCGTCAATCAGTACTTTTGAAAACTTCACGTTGATATCTGGGCCCATGAATGTTGGATCCAAGACCAGAGCGTATCCTCTAGGGGTTGGCATGATCTTTTATACTGCAAGTTATCTCTTGCTCAGACCAATGCATGTACTTGGGAATTGCCGACATCGTGGCATTCACTTCCATCATTCGTCGCTGCTGGCACTTCTTGTCATTTGGATCTGTGACAAAGACAACATAGCTCTGGTGATGTTCTCTGTACTCATTTCTGGTTACATGGCCGATATGAGCATCGTCACCTCTTGGATTGTGCACCTGGTGCACAGCCTCTCGTCTTTCCTGATTTTGATATCTCGGCTGCTTTTTTCATATCTGTTATCTGCTCCTACTGCTTGAGCATTTCCTCCTGTAAGTGGTGGAGGGGGAGGTGGTGGAAGTTGCTTATTCGGCGAGTCCACTCTGTCTCCTTTCTGAAACCAAGTGCATTGCCTTGTTGAGTGATTTGCCGGCTTACTCGGACTAGGCGTGTGAAACTTACATGGCTGATCCAGCATCATCTCATAGGTGTATTTTTGTCGGTCCTGATACTGTTTCCTCTAATTGTATGGCCTTTTGCCGTCATTGTTTGGCACCCATTGTTGTTGACCATTTGTCCTTTGACGCTGACTGCTTCCAGCATCCAGATGATCCTGACTCACTGCCGCAACCTAAGCCGCGCCATACCTGTAATCCGGCCTCTCGTCTCTTCTATTGCTTCTGTATTCGGATCTCTCTTGGCGCCTTTGCGACCCGGCAGCGTCATAGATCTGAGTCTCAGTCATCCCGTCTGCTGACATGAGCAGCGGCTGAGTCGGGTCTCCTAACGAATACGAGTCGGCGATTCTTATTGTCTCTGCCAAGCTTGCCGGCATATCTCTTTGTAACCATTGCCACAACAAACTCCCATGTCTACATCCTTGTGCAAACCATGCAATTGCTTGTGACTCGGTTACCCCTTCACAAGAGTTACACATCGTACACCACCTTGTGAGGAACTCCCTGTCTGTCTCATTCGGTCTTTACTTGCACATTGCTAGTTGCTGTGGGCGATTCGGCCTCTTGTAAGTGCTCGTGAAATTGCTCACGAAAGCGTCGAGAAAATCAATCCAACTGTTGATGCTTCCGGGTGGCAAATTGTTCAACCATACCCGAGCTGGTCCTTCCAGCATCTGCGGTACGTAACATACTGCCCATCTCAAGTTTCCCTGCGCAATCTTCACAACGGTTCCATAGTCTATGAGCCAGTCCTCTGGCTTTGTGCTTCCATCATATGTTTTTGTCCCTCTGGCCAGCTAGAAATTTGGCACCGGTGGCTCCTTCATGATCCTTGGGCCAAAGCATGGTGGACCCTGCGAACCTTGTGATTCAATTATCTCTACCATTTTTATGCGGTCAGGCTTCAGCCTGGCATCATACGGCCGAAGGTTCCTACCTCCGTATCTCGCTCCCATTGCTTGATATGCATGATCCGGTAGCTCATACCCGTCATTTACCATGGCCGAGTAACCATCATTATACTTATTCGCGTTCGGGTCAGCTGGCTGTTGAACTACTTTTCTGGCGCTCTGCCGTCTTCTTTCTTGCTGAGCTGGTGCGTTATTCGGAGCTAGATTTCCTCCTCCCGTCGAGTGAGTTGCGCGTCGAGTATGAGGCGCAAAATTTTGCCCTCCGTTGTCATTTCTCTGTCCAATTTTTTCCTGGTTTTCACTTTCTTGGGGATTATTTCTTTTTGCCCCTTGCGCATGTGCCAGATTTCCTTGAACTACTGCCGGATCATAGGCGACCATCTGCTTGTTTCTTCCGGAATCCACACTTTTTTATTTTCTCGGCCTGGGTGCCGCTCCGGGTAAGGATGCCGTTTCCCAGCCGATCTTGCCGGGACAGGAGTCGCCGAGTGAACCAGCTGTGATCTCCCTGCTACACCCGGATTTGCTCTGTAATACGCCTCATTCAGCATGCTGGCTACTTTTACTAACTCATTGACTCGTTCTTGCTGCCTTTTCTTTGCTTCCCCCTCCAAGTGGGGCAATTCTTCCATTGTTGCTTCTGCTGCTTGCAGATTAGCTGCTGCTGTGTTGTACGTTGGACGCATGGTCGTCTCATTGCTGTTCTCTGGTGTTATCTTTGAAGTCGCATCTGCCAGTTCCTCGTTGAGGTTCCTTCCTCTCAATATCGTTGCATCAAGACGGGTCTTTGCACCCTTGACTCGATTTGCCGAGTTAAGCTCTAGGATAGTGATATCCACATCCTGCTGTAACTGTGCTAGATCCTTTGCTTTCTCCAGGACTTTTATCCTAGTTTCTTCCAACTCGGCTTGCACACGCCTCGGGTCAGTTGGTTGTGCCACTGGCTCTGCCAACTTGTCTATCGCTTCCTGTGCAGCTCCTTAGCTCTTTTGCTCCTAGCTATGTTCTCTAGTTTTTCCAGCGGCGCCTTTGCTGTTCTTGCAGCCCTTGGCGTTTCCTCGTGATTTCCTCCCTCGGTGTTCTCATTCTCTACTGGAACTATTGGGGGTGCTGTGGGGTTTGGGGCTGTCATCATTACCTCCATGGAGACGAGTTGGAGAGGTCTGCCAGCGACTGGAGCCGTTGGAGGATCCCGCGCCAGGACGACGTGCTCAGGATATGCGCGCTTCGCGCGCACTGCGATATAGAACTGGTGCTCGCCGAACATGATGAAGCAATCTCCCCTGGGTAACGGCTTGGTTCCGAAGCATCCCACATTGTCGCTGACGAAGTTGAGCGCTCCAAACCTCTGGATGAGGCCGGAGTAGACGCGCTCGCCGGTCTTGGCGATGATGTTGCCCGTCCGGATGAAGACTCCATCAAGAACTTGCTTCTGCCCCATGGTGGGCGCCAACTGTCGTGGTGGTGGCACGACAGATGCCATGGGTAGGCTTAAGTTGGGGGCCGAATGAGTGCTTGTGGTCACCAGGGAGGGAGTGCACGGTTGAGCCATGCACGAAGAACAAGAAGAACTCTCCACACTTGACAATTTGATTGATACCCCAAAAATTACAAGTGCTCCTTGAGCTGTATAGGCTTGAGTACGCAGCACATGTTCTCTACTTCGTCCCACCTCCTTCTATTACTGCTATGCCCTCCCTTATATAGGCAGTGCTAGCTATCTAATACCCCTTTGGGTCCTAGGGTTTACTGTTTGGATCTTGGTCCCTACAATATGGGTCGGGTTATGGGCTTGCCCTAAGCCCATAGGCCCGGTCCATAAAGCTTGACAGCTAACGGTCTTCTGGTATGCTGCTTCTTGTTCTTTTTGGCATCACGCTATTACTTTGTATGCCAACGCTTGCTTTGGGCGTCACCCGGCTCCTTTTGTGTCACCCGGCGTCGCCCTTCTCTTTTGACCATGCTTTACCATGGTCCTTCCCAAACCTTACTCGGAAAGGTACCACGTGTCCTTCTTGACTCGGCCCTTCCTCGGCTGACTCGGCTCGTTGGTACCTGCAAGGGTCACAACTTTGTCCTATACGAGCCGAGATAGTTTATATCTCGGCTCTCATGCTTCTCTTTCCCGGCCATTCTTACTCGGCCTGGTTCATTTTTTACTAGGAGCCAACCCAGCTGCCCTATGTTTCCCCTCTCGTGACCCTACCGGGGGTTATCCCCCCGACAATGGCCTTGATTTTCTCTGGGTTGACCTCGATTCCGCGCTGGGAAACAATGAAACCCAACAATTTGCCGACTAGAACCCCGAAGACGCACTTCTTAGGGTTAAGCATCATGTTGTATTTCCTGAGATTATCAAAGGTTTCTTTTAAGTTGGATATTAAGTCATTTGACTTTTTAGACATCACCGCGATATCATCCACATAAGCGTGAACATCCCGACCAATTTGATCATGAAGGCAATGTTGCATTGTCCGCTGGTACGTAGCACCTGCGTTTTTCAGCCCAAAGGGCATCGTAACATAGCAAAACATGCTGTATGGGGTAGTGAACGAAGTGGCCAATTGGTCCGACTTCCTCATCTTGATCTGGTGGTATCCTGAGTATGCATCGAGAAAACACAAAAGTTCCGAGCCAGCCGTCGAGTCAACGACTTGGTCAATGCGAGGTAAAGCAAACGAATCTTTGGGACATGCTTTGTTCAAGCCTGTGTAATCAACGCACATTCTTAATTCATTGGTTCCCTTTTTGGGGACAAGTACATGATTGGCCACCCATTTGGTGTGAAGGACTTCTCGGATAAAACTAGCCTTAAGTAGCCTAGCTATCTCTTTGCCAACGACGCGTCTCTTCTCATCTCCAAAGCATCGTAAAGGTTGTCTCCCTGGTTTGGATTTTGGGTCAATGTTTAAGCTGTGCTCGGCAAGTTCCCTAGGTACACCTTTCATGTCGGCAGGTTGCCAGGCAAAGATGTCCCTATTCTCACGGAGGAACTCGGCGAGCGCGCTTTCCTATTTCGGATCTAGGTTCGTCCCAATGGCGGTGGTCTTGGAGGCATCACCTACCACAAGTTCCACCGGCTTGGTCTCGATGGCGGCTTTGAATGCAGGAGCGGAGTCGGAGATCTGCTTCTTCGACACCGGCATATCTGAGTCATCGACCTTGCTCTGGATCTCTTTGAATTCTTCGCTGTAGAGGACAGCTTCCGCAATGGCTGCTTCATTGATCTTGCAGTCCCTTGCCTTGGTAAAGCTTCCGGTTATGATGATGACACCGTTTGGTCCGGGTATCTTGAGTTTGTTGTATACGAAGCATGGCTTGGCCATGAACGTGTGGAATATGTCGCGGCCGAATATGACGTGGTACACGCTCTTGAAGGGGACCACCTCAAAGGTCATGCGCTCTTGGCGGTAATTATTAACATCGCCAAAGGCAACCTGAAGTGTAATGCACCCAAGGGACCGAGCCTCCCGACCAGGAAATACGCCGTGGAAGATGGTGTTGGTCCGCCTTAGGTTTTCCTCGATCAAGTTCATCTTATGCAGTGTATCCAGGTACATGATGTTGATGCTGCTTCCACTATGCACCATTCACTTGGTGAACTCCATGCCGTCGATCAAGGGGTTGATGACCATGGCGTACTGATTCTCCGTAGGGATAAGGTCTGGGTGGTCCGTCCTGTCCCAAGTTATTGGAACCTCCGACCAGCGCAGGTACTGGGGAACTGGGGGTAGAGTAGCCATCAGGATCGTCAGAGAGGTTTTCTGTTGTCAGACGGTGGGGGTGCCAAGGAAAGTGTGGTAGACTGGCGCCTTCTTGGCGAAGGGGTTCTTGCCCTTGTCGTCGCTCTTGGCGGCGTTCTTGGGGTCGACGTCCTCGTCCATGTCACTTGAATCCTTGGACTCCTCCTCCTTCTTCTTCCCTTTGCCCTTGCCTCGCGGTCTGTTTTTCCGACTTTGCTTGTAGCCGGACTCCGGGTCTTCCTTGAGGTCGTTGACGAACTTGCAGTGTCGATTGGTGTGGGTGGCCTTGCCGTTGACGTCGAGGTGTATGAGGCACGACATATCGCGGTACTCCTCGTAGGTTTGGGGAACGCGGAGCGGCACCGAGGTAGTTTCACTTCCTCGTTGCTGTCCACGGCCAGCTCCCCTTCCTCGGCCACGTTGTCCGCCATCACCTCGTCCTGCAAAAGTCATGGCGACCATGTCGGTAGATTGCTTTTCTTCTGGAGCGGTTTTCCGCTTTGTACTGCTGTTCCTCCGAGCTTGAGTTGGAACGGCCGTTGCCGGCAGAGAGCCGCGAGCATCATCGTCGGCAGCTGCAAACTTACTGGCCAACTAGATCATCTGATTCAAGTCAAGCTGGTGATTGTCCTGCAAGCGCTTCATTTTATGTCGGAGCAACGTGCCCCTTTCCAACCCATCGATGAAGGAGGCCATGGCGGTCTGAGCATGCACTCTTGTGCAGGAATTCAAATCTTCATGTCCACCCTGCGGGAGAGGTAGGCGCGTGATGTCTCGTCTTTCTCTTGCATGCACCGCTGTAGATCGCCAACTGTGCAGGGACGCTTGTATGTACCCTCAAAGTTCTTGGCGAATGCTTCTTGCATGTCCAACCAATTGTAGATGGATTTCTCCGGCAAGTCGTCGATCCATTGACGGGCCGTGCCCGCCAACATTAACGGGAGGTACTTGACAGCGACATTGGGGTTGCCTCCGTCAATCTCCACCACGTTGTCATAGTCCTGCAACCATGTGGCTAGCTTGGCGGTGCCGTCATAGGGCTTGATGGTCTTGTCAATCCGGAAACCTTTGGGGTAAGTTGCGGACCGTATTACAGGTACAAAGCAACGTGGTCCCAGGTATGGTCCTTCTCGGGCCTCATGGATCTTATCGATCCGTGAACGTGCATCGTATGGCTCCAGGTTCTTCTTCTTGTCAACAGGGGATGGGCTGCATGAACGATGCGGGCCTCCTCCGCCATGGTGACTGCTTGGTGGTGACGGAGGCGGAGGTGGCGGTGGGTTAGCCTTCTTGCTGTTACCCTCCTGCAACGCCTCGCGCCTGTCATGGTTTCTTGTTGTACGTGGAGGGTCATGGCATGACCTGCTCTTGTGTCCTTGGTTGCGCTCTCCTTCATGACGGGTCTGTTCCGTGTTATCGCGGATGACGATGCCGCACTGGTTTGGTGGGGGCATATCCGTATGATGGTGGGCCTTGTGATCTTCGCAATGTCGGGGGGACCGGGGCGGTGGCGATGGGCGACGAGGTCAGGCCTTTTCTCCGTGGTTGGAGGATATAGGGATAGCATCCTTCCTGTTGCGCGCATCTCTCCGTCTTCGTTCTGATGAACCCATCTGGGACCCGACATCAAGAGGAGATCTGTCCCTTGGCGGCTTATACTGGCTAGACTGGCAAAGCGATGGGTCGGACTCAAGCCTCTGAGAGGTGGCCTTTTCCTGCTGCTTTACCGCCTTGGCCACTAGGTCATAGACCTGTTCCACTTCCTCGGGCGATCTATCCTGCTCCAGAAGGGTCTTGGCGACGGCGAGGTTAAGGAGTGGGGTGGGCATCACCTGCTTGCCTTCACTGTTAATGTATGGCTTGGCCTGTGCCAGCTTCGGGGGATCCCATCCTAGGTTTCGCCGTACACCAGGATCGTTGATGACATGAGCTGGAGCTTTCTTGGCCTTCTGCTGGTGCAGCAAGGTCTTGTATTCGGCCTCCATTGCTCTAGCTTTATCTATGGACTTCTGCGCATTGACCAGATCTCGATCTAGCTTAGCGCCTTGCTCCGTGATGGCTTGTGCTTCCTCCAGCAGCTGCTGGCACTTCTCATCAAGCTGAGTCACGTTCCGGATATGATCTACGGTCAGTGGCTCAATGAGGAGATTGTCGTACATCACTCTATCAGCTGGAGTAACTTGGGTTGTAGCAGACATAGATGCCGGAGATGGCAAGTTTGAGGTGTTGTTGTTGCTCGGGCCGGTGCCGAGTTCCTACGGCTGCTGCATTGGGTTAGGCTGAGGGGGCATGACCTTTGCGTGATCATCGTCAGCAGCAATAAGTGGCTCCTTCCCCTTGTCCGGGTTGATCTTCATCCATCACCGTCCCAATGGTGACGAACACCTCTGGAGATACGACGCCGTTGTTGGCTTGCTTGTCGCGTGTGTACTCCTCCTCCATCTCCTGCATGGCGGAGTCTAGCTCTTCTGGACTGAAGTCTATCTCTTCTGAATCTGTACTGAAGTCAGCATAAAGCGCGTCAATAACGGAGTCGGAGGGTGCCAGGACTTCCTCGATGATGGGCGGTGGAGGTGCAATGGTAGCAACGATGACTGGAGGTGGCGGCGCTGCTGTGACGATGGCGGCCAGAGGCGGTGTTTGCGGAGGCTGAATCGGAAGGGCTCCGTTAGTGAGCAAAAGTGCTGTCTGAGCCGCCGCGTCAGCCTCCGCATAGTTGTTGACGGTGTTGACCATGCCTTCGAGGGTAAGGAAGCCGGACGCCTGCTGCCGCCTTAGAGAATGTCGGAGAAGCGTGCCACGGTCCAGTCCTTCCACGAAGTGATACATAGCGTTATCATCGGGGTAGTGGGCCAGATCGGCTCGTACACGGAGCCACCTGGCCAGGTAATCGCGGGAGTTTTCGCCCTCTCTCTGAACGCAACGCGCCAGGTCGAAGATGGTAACCATTCCGACGAACTTGGATCTCTGTTGTCCAGATGCATGGGCGAAGCCGGCGGACTTGTAGTGATCTTCCACCTTTATATCCTGCACAGGGGCGGTTTGGGTGGGCCTTGCATTTTTCCGATCTTGACATCGATCCTTCCGCGAACGTATCCTGCCTGTAGGCGGTCTGCGCGGGCCTTGATGCTCCTCCGGCTCCTAGGGAACTAGTGCCCGAGTCAGTTTCGCCAATGAAGAGGTGGATGTCTCCAGCAGGAACGATCGAGCACCGCGTAGGGTTCGTCTTCGCCGGGATCCAGAACTCGTCGGGAGGGATGATCGGAACATTGCCGGAGAAGATAACACGACCTATGGCTACGGTTTTGCCGATTCCCGCGAACACCTTGGTCCTCGCCCGCTGAAGAGCCTGAAGCGCCTCTTGCCCCACGGTAGGTGCCAACTGTCGTGGTATTGCCGACGAGTACGCCATGGAGGGGTCCTCACAGTGCGTGTTTAGAGACGTGGGGGAAGGCGGACAGTTGAGGGGTACGAGGTAACACAGCTTACCCAGGTTCAGATCCCACGACGGTGGCGGAATCCTACTCCTGCTATAAATCACTATAAGGTCAATACGCCGAGTTATAGGGATTGGTTCGTTGTGCGAGGTATGTGCTAATCGCTACTGGATCGTCTGAGATTGTGCCCTAAAGGCTCCATAGGCCCGAATTATATAATCGCCAGGTCCTAGGGTTACAGGGAAAAGTCCTAGCCAGACAGGTTACAGAGTCCTACACCGTCTATTACTAGTCTTGTGTATCTCGCACTCCAAGGATCCGGGTACGTCGGTGACTCCAATCGTAGCCTTCCTTTAGCCGGCATGGGATTCCCTTCTGGATCCATCTAACTGGGCCGGCCAGCAGGCCGTGGGCCATGCTACCAACTGTGGGCCACCCGGGTTAGCCAGATAAGAGACATGCTATGAGGATACCCATATAGCATATCCCCAACAGGTTACTACTTCTACAACCGAGAAGAGAGCAAAGTGTTTGTTGCTCGGAATGGTGTCTTCCTAGAGAAAGAGTTTCTCAGTCAGGGAGTTAGTGGGAGCATAGTGCATATTGAAGAAATTCGAGAGGAACCGGCTAGTAGCGAGTCAGCAAAAAACTTTGGAGGTTGAGCCGGTCGTGGTAGCTAAACTGGAAGCATCACCTATACTACGAAGATTAGCAAGATTACGAAGTGTTCGTGATGTATTACTGTTAGATAGTGGTGAGCCAGCAAATTATTCGGAAGCGATGGTGGGATCTGATTCCGAGTCATGGCTTAGAGCCATGAGATCCGAGTTAAAGTCCATGGATGAAAATAAAGTTTGGAACTTGGTTGATCTTCCAGACGATGTAAGACCTATCGAGTACAAATGGGTCTTTAAGAAGAAAAATAATATGGATGGAAATGTTTTCATATATAAAGCACAACTTGTCACGAAGGGATTCCGACAGGTTCAAGGAGTTGAATACGACGAGACTTTATCGCCCGTAGCGATGCTTAAATCAGTCCGGATCATGTTAGCCATAGCATCCTATTTTGACTAGGAGATATGGCAGATGGATGTCAAAATGGATTTCCTTAACATAAATTTAAACGAGGACGTGTATATGATACAACCCAAGGGTATTGTCGATCCAGCTAATGCTGACAAGGTATGCAAACTTCTAAAGTTCATTTATGGGTTGAAGCAAGGATCTCGAACTTGGAATATCCTCTTTGACGAGGTAGCCAAATCGTTTGGCTTCATCAAGAGTGATCATGGTTATTGTTTATACAAGAAGTTTAGTGGGAGCAAAGTAAACTTTCTGATCTTATATGTGGACGACATATTACTGATTGGAATTTATGTCCAGATGTTACAAGATACCAAGGAATCATTGGAAATGAGTTTCTCAATTAAAGACTTGGGTGAGCCAACATACATTCTTGGAATCCGGATCTATAGAGATAGATCAATACGGATCATTGGATTGAGTCAGAGTACATATTTGGACAAAGTGTTGAAGAAGTTCAACATGGAATCGTCTAAGAAAGGGTTCTTACCAATGTCCCATGGTGTAAAACTTAGCAAGTCTCAGTGTCCTTCGATGACTAATGAGCGAAGTCGGATGAGTGCGATTCTGTATGTTTCTGTAGTCGGATCCCATCATGTATGCCATGATTTGTACTAGGCCGTATGTTTCATATATATGCTCTAAGTGTTGTGAGCATATACTAGGCTGATCCTGGAGAAATCCACTAGACCACGGCTAAAAATATTCTAAAGTACTTGAGAAGGACTAAGGATATGTTTTTGGTTTATGGAGGTGAAGATGAACTCACTGTAAAGGGTTACATGGATGCGAGTTATCTTACTAACTCTGATGATTCTCGTTCGCAATACGGATATGTGTTTGTGATAAACGGAGGGTCTATAAGCTGGAAGAGTTCCAAGCAAGAGACTGTGTCTGCATCTACAACAGAGGCTAAGTATATTGCCGCCTCGGAGGTAGCAAAGGAATCTATTTGGATGAGGAATTCCCTCATGGATCTTGGTGTGGTTCAGGGCTCATCCAATCCTTTAGATGTTTATTGTGACAAGCCAAGGAACCTAGACAACACCAGAAGAACAAGCACATACTCATGCGGTACCACCTGATTTGCCAGTTCGTGGATCATTGTGATATCAAGTTATGCAAGGTACACACGGGTGCAAATATTATGGATCCGTTGACAAAGTTGTTACCACAACCGAAGCATGAGGCGCACCTAAGAGCTATGGGCCTTAGATGCCTAGTCATGTGATGTCGGAAGATTGACTCTAGTGCAAGAGGGAGACTATTGGGAATATGCCCTAGAGGCAATGATGTATGATGATATTTCCCATTGTATTCATAAATATGTTAAGTTGTCCTAGTATGAACATCTGATGTATATCATTGAATATGTGATTCGGTTGTGGAACTATGCATATTCATACTAAACATCCTTGGTCATTGAGGTTGTGATGGACACACAACTTAGACCAATGTGAAAGTCGGCTGATGACTCGGTTCCACTTGTCATGGGCATGGTGATGCTATTCCGACTTACACAGATTCGGCTAAAGAGTTCAGCGAGTCGAATTGACCCATATTTAGATACAACGAACAAGTCGTCATTTTTATGTCTCAGTCAATGCAATCCTTAGACCTGAGGTTGTTGCACAATCCGAGTTGAGGATCATCGACTTAGGTTATGTTAAATGTTGTTCCGTCACTGGGTAGTTATAAAGGCAGAGTTCGGGTCGACTGTGAGTCAAGCTGCGTGATGTGGAAAACCAAGATGATATTTTGCCCCTCCACTAGGAGAGATATTCTCTGGGCGCTCTTGTGGGATATGATTTGGAAATCATGGCCATGCACGACTCGGTTAAGTGTTAACCGAGGTGATCGACTAAAGAGTTAGTCGGATGAATCACTTATCTCGGATCGAGAAGAGAGTTGGACTATTTAAAGGATGAAAATTATTCGACTATCGTCTGACAAGGTATATCGTGAGGCAAAAGGGACTCAGACGTAAGTTGCATTGGAAATGCATGTCGTCATGACTCTTTGGTACTTGGGAGTCGACACGTTCTTCTAGGAGCCTCTACCGATTGATCGATTGAGAGTCGGACTCCAGTCGTGTCCAAGTTTCCATGAGCCTGTGGGTCACACACTTAAGAGCGGGAGCAAGTTCGGATTGGATCTGAATAGGAAATCTGGTTGGGTTAGACCCGAGCCGGATTTTGGACTGAGTCATTGAGTCGGACTCACAGTGACTAATATTATATGGGCTTTAGTGAATGGGCCACGAGTGATTAGAGCCCACTTTCACTCCCTATATATAGTGGGGCGTAGAAACGAGGGAGGGTTAACGGTTAGGTCATTCCATGCACTGGAAACCCTAGCTCCACAGCAGTCCTGCCGCCATAACAAACCTAGCAGTTCACCGCCGGGGCAGCTCCTCATACATGTGGATACTAGTAGAGGTGTTGTATGATCAGCACCACGATGATTGAGATCGGATCTGATCATGAGGACCGCACTGCTTCAACTGACGCGCTTCATCAGTAATCCGCAACCACGTGTCTAGTGGTAATCCTCGTGGCCTTCTACCTCAGCTAGATCTTGGGATCACCACGTTAGAGGGAAAAGTTTTGTTTTATCTCTGCGTGGCCCAACATATATGACGGTCATGATCGAGCAACTGAAGAATAGCTTCAGGTCCCGACCCTAACCAAGTAGCAGTTTGTCGTTCCACCCTCGCAATATTTGCAAGGGTGTGGCTAACCCTAACTTGTGATCGTTCCACTTTACAAAGGTACAAATTCTACCTTGAGGCTTAGTAACGACTATATTGTCAATAAAGTCTAGGCCATAAGGCTCATCACAAATCAGGAGCACTGTAATTCTTATTTTGCACATCAACGTGAATTAGTAATGGTGTTTCATGTATATAGATTGCTGGATCAGATGGGATTCGATCGTGTGCACCCTCATTTCTACCTGTGTGGCTTTAGGCGGGTGTGATACAAAGCTTTGTTGTCTGTTGTCACCATGGGACATGTCAGTGTTTCGATTCCCATGGTGAAGGCAGTGACAAAGAATGTTATGGCGGGTGAGGTCTAAGGTCTAGTAATGGCGGCAGAGTCTTCAAAGCGATTAGGACTTTGCTTGGTGATTCTTGACTTGTAGCAGCGACATAGGCAATAGGAGTGGCAACATAGGAGGATTAAAGAGTCTTACCTTTAAGGATGAAAATTTAAGATCTGGTCTTAATTGGTTGTACCTGGCAATATCCTTGTTCGGGGTATTATTTTGATAGAGCAGAATTTCTCCAGGGTAAAAACTTAAGATCTTTGATCAGGCGGCGATGATGCTTGTACATTGTTTCCATCTTGGATGCATCATTTTTGGAGAATTTGGACTTCAGGCGTTGTATTGCAGCTACAAGGTTTTGATCACTGTAGTGGGATCTTTTTTCGTGTTCCTTTTGTTGTAGGGTTATGTGCATCTGGAATGCATGTCTTTAGGAAATTTCATTGTTCCAGAGACCGGAAGTAATTAGTATCTCCACGATATTAATATATTTCCTTTGTTGGAAAAAAATCAACGTGAATTAGTGCACTCAATTTCACTTTTGTTGTATTTGAGATTGTGATGAACATACAAGAAGTATCCAAATTACACCCCTATTAGAAAATGGGAGCCTCGGATCATTTATCACTAATAAGTATAAGAGTACAAAATAAGAAGAAAAGGGTGCGACAAGCACAAAAATAAAGTTTCTTCTATTTGTTGCTATCTGAACTCTTCAAGTGTAAATCATGGGATCAGTTACATGCTCATTATTCTTGTAGTTTCTGAAGGAGATATGCCCTAGAGGAAAATAATAAATAGATTTTATTATCATATCTCAATTAGTTCGTAATAGTTTCATATGTGCTATAACTGTATCAAGCGGAAATATTGATAAATATGTGGAATGAAACAAACCAAGTCCCTAGTAGCCTCTATTTATACTAGTTCATTGTGCAACCGATGATCAAGGTTTCATGATCATGGAGAATTTATGCTAGTTGACAACATGATCATGGTGAATGATGTGATTGACATTACCCAAAGATTACGACATGATCAAGTCACAAATTTCATTGTTGCAATAGGTAGAAGTGTAGTCTCCTTATCCTTAGACTATGAGATCATATTAATCACTATCCCCCGAGGCTTATTTGCATGCATCAAACATCATGTCCGTAACTGGGTGACTATAACGGTGTATCTTAGGTATTCTAGAGTAAAAATTGAGGCCTATGTATCAAGATAAAGAATTATTCACCCACATGACGTGAAGATACAAATGGCGGACTTGGTGATATTGCATCCATAATGTTGCAACATGTGACTAGTTCACAGGGATGGAATATATCACAGGAACAAGAGAAATAGACCTTGTCTGTAACAAGATTGAACAAGGTATATGATACTAACAAAGGGAATTGTACTCGACGTTTACGGTTTAAACAACTTTACATCGTGGAATGCACAGGGGTCATTATGAGCATCCCGGTCCCGCTATTGATCATTGATGGAGATCATGTATATGCCATTCCCGAGCCGTTGGGGTAACACACTTAAGGGTACGATGATGCTAGAGATCATTCTATAAGATGGAATCACAATAGAGAAAGAGAAAGACAGAATCATTCTGAAGATAATCCGAAGTTGTTCGGAGGAGGAAGAAAGAAAGGAAAAAGATCGAAAGTTTTTTTAGATAAATAAAAATTTATAATATGTGTTTATAATATGTTAATTCTTAATTAATATATACTAAATAAATATTTAAATTAATATTTATAGGGCATCTTCCTCACAGGGCCAAAACCCCGTAGTGAATCGGCCTAGGAGGAAGCTATCCAGAAAAGGCAGGAAAACAGTAGCCGCAGGCGCTGCTGGGCCGCTGTCGTGGTATTGTCGATGAGTACGCCATGGAGGGGTCCTCACAGTGCGTGTTTAGAGACATGGGGTAAGGCAGATGGTTGACGGGTCCGAGGTAACACAGCTTACCCAGGTTCAGATCCCACGGCGGTGGCGGAATCCTACTCCTGCTATAAATCACTATAATGGCAATACGCCGAGTTACAGAGATAGGTTCGCTGTGCGAGGTGACTAGAGAGTCTAAGTTATCGTCTGAGATTGTGCCTTAAAGGCTCCCATAGGTCCGACTTATATAGTCGTCAGATCCTAGGGTTACAGGGAAAAGTCCTTGTCGGACAGGTTACAGAGTCCTACACCGTCTATCACTAGTCTTGTGTATCTTGTACTCCAAGGCTCCGGGTATGCTGGTGACTCCACCGTAGCCTTCCTTTATCCGGCATGGGCCTCCCTTCTGGATCCACCTAACTGGGACGCCCAGCAGGCCATAGGCCATGCTACCGACTATGGGCCACCCGGGTTAGTCGGATAAGAGACATGCTATGATGATACCCATATAGCATATCCCCAACAGTAGCCCCCGGAGAACTCCGAGATCTTGCGCCGTCTTGCCTCTTCACGTTGAATGCTCCGTCAAGCAACATCTTGTAGTCCTCCCAAAGAATCCTGCAAAGCTTTCTCCGCCTTTGATTAGTAAGTCGGAGAAATGCTGGATCTTCCATCGTACGTTTCCGTTTAGTCGGATTGAATCCGTCCACGCTGGAATCTTCGATGTGACGGCTCATCTACCATGTCAGTTATGACGACGTAGACCTAGGTCAGCGACGCCTCGTAACTCACACATGCAGAGAACGTAATCATAGCCGATTTTCCCGAGCAAGTAATGCGAACCGTTGGCGGCGACCGTTTGGAGACGTGCCGAAATTACCGCACACGTTCTCGACCACGTCGTCTACGCGACAACCGTCCGATTAACTGCACGAATCTTGACGCAGAGAAGGATAAATAGTAACCATGGGACACTTGTTACTTTTTCACCTCATTCTCTCGTGTCATCGTCTTCTTCCTCCTGCCGTGCGCCTCCTCGAGCTCTCCGCAAAAACCTCGAGAAACCCTAGCCCTGCTCTCTGCACCAGTCTCGTCTTTCTCCTCCTCCATGGCTAGCAGCAGCTCATCCCCTTCAATGGTGGCGTCGAGCGAAGCCTGCGAGCTCTGTCGTCGTGCCCCCAGAAGGCTTGGTTATCCCCGCATCAGCGATGATAGAAACCACCGGCGGCGATCATAACGTGGCGGCACTGGAACCCCTGGAAGAGGAACCTGACTCGCACAAAGGCGATTGGCGCGGCTCGGACATCTCCGGCCGCGACATCCAAGAGATGGTTGCTGAGGGCTATCTCCCTGCGACGGAGGGACTCGTCTGGCGGGTGGCGCCGACCGGCGAGGTGACTCCTTCTCCCCAAGCCGGAGAGAAGGTGTACCTTAAGGCGCAATTGGTACGCGGCATTTCTCTGCCCATCTCCCACTTCTTTCTGTCCGTCTTAAATCACTTCCATGTCCAACCCCACAACCTCTCACCCAATAGCATCTTAGTGATTAGCAACTACGCGGAACTTTGTGAGGGTTACCTAGGGATTAGACCTAGGTTAGATTTTTTTGTATACTTCTTTACCATCAAGCGCGAAGCCGGACACAGTAGGGAAGAGCTTAGAAACTGCGGCACCATAAGCTTCAAGATCCGTCCTGGCCGGCGGTTCCCCGACATCGTCGGCCACGAATCGTGCAAGAACTGGCAACGGACGTACTTCTACGGCCCCGACATTCTTTTGTCGGGCCGAGAAGTGATGTACCCGGATTTCGTGGATGGAGCTGCCGCCGAAGTCTCCACGTGGCGGTCCCATGCCTCCCTTCCCTCCGACCTCGACGCTTCCCGCGCAATAAGGAGGATCGAGTGGTTTGTAGAGATGGGTCTGACCGGCTTGGACCTAGCCATGTGCTGGTTCATCAGGCGGATCCAACCTCTGCAGCACCGTGCGAAGCTCATGCACGAGTATATAGGTGACCGAAGGGATACCCTCCGGATCTCCGAGGACAACTTATCGAGCGACTCCGTCAAGTTCCGCCTCAAGGACATCGTCAAGGTGAAGGATAAGAAGCACGACTTCACCCTCACCTACGACATGTTCGTAGAGGGAAAGTGCCCAAAGGTAGACATTTATTTTCCGTGTATGACATTACTCCATTTTTCCGTCTTGCTAATACCATCTCGTCTAACACAATGACTTCTTACTTAACAGCTTAGCGATCTAGAGGAGGGCAACCTGGCTGCCCAAATCTACGATCCGAAGATGAAGGACGTCACGGTCGTGTCCGACGATGATGCCCTGTTGGCGCGTAAGCGGAAGGGATCCACCTCTGATGCTGCCGACGGAGGCAAGAAAAAGAAGACGGAGGGTGGAGCCTCCAAAAAGAGTACTGCCGCCCTGGAGGCGGAAAAGAGAAAAGCGGCCGGGTTGTTTTCCAAAGCGCCACCCCTAGTGTAAGCCTCTCTTTTTCCGACATTGTCTCATTTATCTGCCTTATTCCTGTACTTATGCATTTCGCACGTTTCAGGAAAAAAGCCACAACCAGCCTCAAGAAGTCCTCCAAGACTCTTGGGGCTTCTAGAAATACTAAAGAGATGCTGCATCACGACTCTTCCCCCGCCATCGCCCCTGCCACTCCTGCTGTCAAGCCCTCCTCCGCTCCGACAAGCTCCCAAGTCCAGGAGGCACCATGCCCTTCCGTCATGGAAGTGGACTCTGGTGCCTCAACCGAGCTTGCTGTTGTCGGCGAGCAGGCGACGCAGGAGAGTACTGCTCTTCAAATGGCTGAAGCTCCGGCTAAGGATGCCATCGGTAGCGGCAAGGCGGTGGTGGGAATTGGTACCTCTGCCGAAGGCGGCGCCTCTACTCCCCAAAAATCAATTGAGTTCCCCAAGATAGTTTACCCGACGCTTCTGCCGAGTAACACTACTATGGTTGCAGGAGGAGTACTGTCATCTCTGACGTGCGGTCTGGAGGAGCTACTCCGACAAGCAGATATCTTGCAGGGAAACAATATTTCCTTTGGCAAGCTGCTAGCCGAGAGTGCTACAAACCTCAAGATCATCACACTTGTAAGTTTTACTTTGCTTTATATATTTCATATGAGTATCCCACTGTAGCCCCCGAGGATGTAGATGGAAAACCATAGGTTTTGCATCTATATGCTCTAAGAGTGACTAAGTTAGAAAAAACTCTCACCGCAGCCCCCAAGCCTTTAGATGGAATGAAATATTCCGACTAGATGCTTTAAGAGTATCCTAACAGTGTTCATAATTTTCAATGTTGTAGCCCCCAAGCCTCTAGCTGTAACTGAATTAGTTCCGACTGGATGCTTAAAAAAAGCAAAGCTTTTTTCCGAGTTAAAACTTTATACTGTAGCCCTCAAGCCACTAGTTGAGAACTGAACAAGTTCCGACTAGATGCTTAAAGGAAAGCTAAGCATATTGCTAAGTTAAAAACTCTGGCTGTAGCCCCCGAGCGTCTAGATGGAAAATCTCCGACTAGAAGCTCCAAGCAGACTAAACAACGACTTGACTTTGTATTTTGTTTCCACAGAACGAGAATGCTCGGAAAGGTATGGCCAACGATAAGTACCAGAAGATGCGAGCGGATCTTGAAGCCGAAAAGGGTAAAACCACCTTCTTGAAGGAACAGATCATCAAAAATAAGAGTCTGTTTTCTTATTACGCATTTCCGTCTTCATGTTGTATCCTCAATCTCCGAGTACTTACTAAGTACTATGTTTTCTCCGACTTGCAGAACATGTTGCCAAGGCTAAGGACATTGTCGAGCAGTCCAAGCACATCCAGCAGCTGGACAGCGAGAACAAAATCCTTAAGAAGGAGAGGGAAGAAATGTTGAAAATGCACGAGGACTCCATGAAAGTCCTGCAGGACTCCGCCTCCGCTGAGATCAATCGCTTGAAGGAGGAGCTTGCGATCCTAAAGGATCAAGAGCAAGCTGCCGATGAGCAAAACCTTCGCCATAGCGAGGCGTTTAAGCTCCTCCAACAAGAGAATGAATCCTTGGCGAACGTCATCTGGCAGGCTAAGGCCAGCATATTCAGTAAGTGTCCCCCGCCTTGTAGTTCTGTAGTCTGGATACTTAGGATTTTTGAACTCATGCGATCGTTGTCGGAATTTTCAGCGCCCATGGGTTTAACCCGCTTGCCTCCTTCTGACAAAGAATGCATGGTTCTTGCCGGCAACTTCATCAACACCGCCATCGCCCAAGCCAAGGAGATCGCCAAGCTCCTGCAGATTTATATCAAGGCCTTGGACTCCGTGGCGAAGTACTCGGAGATTCTACGCCGAGCCCCCGAGCGTGTCATGAGCTGGAAAGCTTCTTGTGCACGGGTTGGCGCAAGGATGGCGCTGTCGATGGTGAAGGCGCACTGTGATGATGCCGACATCTACACAGTAACCTCAGGCATTCCCGACGCGGATGATGATGACAAGGCGATCGAATACGATGCTATCCTATCAGCACTCGCGGGGTATGACACCAGGGTTGCCGAGTTGGTGGATGTTGACGTCTTCATGCCCAGGAATTTTATCGACAATGCCTACCCAGAATCCTCCGAGTCTCACCATAGCACCGATGCTGAGGGTGACACTCCGACTGGTGATGATGCGGCCTCCAAGTCTCCTGCACCCAAAGAATGAACAATACTTTGTAATTTCTGTTTCACCTCTGGAATGTGCGCGGAAAAACTTTGCTGATGTAATCCTTAAGGCAGAAAACAATGGTTATCGTATCCTGCTACTTAAGAATTTATTGCCAGTTTGTATATATTTTTTAAGCAAGTGTTGGCTTATCCATTACTCTGGTTTTTATGCTTGACTTTTCGTGAGTCGGAAGACTCGTTGTCGAAACCATGCTCTTAGGTGATGATGCCCAATGGCACCGTCAATAACCTGAGCACAAAATCGCCAACAACAAGTGCCGAAAGTCACTACTCCAGAATCCACATAAAAACGACAAAGAACGTGTAGATCAGAAAACTTAAGCTAACGCACGTAGGCGGATTTTTCACAAGTGCAATTGCAAGACTTGTGCATAAAAGTTTTATATGATCCAAAAATGAACACTAAAGGAGGTAAAAGACTCAGCAAAATGAGTGAACCAGAGAGCTTTATTTCATTGATCATATAAGAGGTACACGATTAGATAAAAAAATACTAAGTGTAGAAAGGACATAGCTGTGCTATGTTCCATGGCCGATCAAGCTCCGGGTAGTCATCATCCGGGTCACGTCGCTTACGCTTATGATCCTCGCTAGGTCTATCCTTGATCTCACGGTTGTCGACAAGGTAATAAGACCCATTGAGCAGCGCCTTGCTTATGATGAACGGTCCTTCCCATGGCGGGGATAATTTGTGTGACTTCTTCTGCTTAAGTCGGAGCACCAAATCCCCCTCTTTAAACGAGCGATGCCGAACGCGGCGACTATGGTAGCTGCGTAGATTCTGCTGGTAGATGGCTGATCTTTGGCATGCCAAAACGCGCTCCTCCTCGAGAAGGTCCACATCTAGGCGTCTGGATTCTTCAGCGTCATCTTCGTCGTAGGAGGCAACTCTTGGTGCATCGTGGAGGATGTCGGAAGGTAGGATGGCTTCTACTCCATATACCATGAAATAGGGGGTGTAGCCGGTAGATCTGTTGGGCGTAGTTCGCAAACTCCACAATACAGATGGCAATTCTTCCGCCCAGGCTCCAGCTGCTCTATGTAGCGGTGCCTCAAGACGTGGCTTGATCCCTTGCAGAATTAATCCATTGGCTCGCTCAACTTGACCATTGGATTGTGGGTGTGCCACAGATGCAAGGTCAAGTCAGATGCCTTTGTCCCAGCAATAGGCCTCCACTTCTCCGAGTGACAAGTTGCTTCCGTTGTCGGTGATGATGCTATGTGGGAGACCAAATATCACCACTAGATCTCGGACAAACCTGAGGGCAGTTGCCCCATCAAGCTTTCTAATGGGTTTATCTTCTATCCATTTGGTGAATTTGTCAACTGCTACAAGCAGATGCGTAAATCCACATGGTGCCGTTTGCAACGGTCCCACCATGTCCAGCCCCCAGACTGCAAACGGCCAAGTTATTGGTATTGTTCGCAATTCTTCAGCAGGAAAATGTGGTTGTCGGGCATAATACTGGCATCTTGTGCATGTCTCAACCAGCTTGTCGGCGTCCGCCTTCGCGGTCAGCCAGTAGAATCCTTGCCGGAAGGCTTTCACGACCAAAGATCGAGGAGCGGCGTGATGCCCGCAATCTCCAAGATGGATTTCGTGTAGGATTTCCATACCTTCTAGCTGGGAAACGCACTTTAGGTATACACCAGTAGTGCTCCTCTTGTAGAGTTGTCCATTGATTATGGTATAACCCTTTGCTCGTCGTACTATTTGCCGTCTTTCGACTTCGTCGTCGGGCAAAGTTCCGTGTTCGAGATATTCCATGAACGGTTTGGTCCAAGCCGGAGGGACCTTTGTCACCATATTGACGAAAGAGTCAGCTCTGTTCGGGTTGTCGATGTCGGATCCCTTCACGGATGGTGTGCGTAGATGCTCTAGGAAAACTCCTGGCGGAATTTGCTTTCGCCCTGATCCAAGTTTAGACAGTAGATCAGCCGCCTCGTTTTGCTCCCTAGGCACATACTTGACTTCGTAGCCCAAGAAGCTCTTCGCTATCTTGTCCACTTCGTCTCGATATGCCGCTATCATAGGGTTCCGCGCATTCCAGGTGCCAGCCACCTGCTGGGAAACCAAGTCAGAATCTCCACAGCAAACTATGCGCTTGATGCCAATATCCTTGGCTACACGTAGTCCGTGAATGAGTGCTTCATACTCCGCCATGTTGTTTGTAGCCTCGAAGTGGATCTGCAAAACGTAGTGTAGCTTGTCTCCTTTTGGTGACTGTAGCAATACTCCAGCCCCCGAGCCGTTGAGCAGCTTTGATCCGTCAAAGTGCATCACCCAGTACTCTGGTTCTGGCAACGGAGTAGCATCTGGCATCTCCGTCGAATCTGCAATGAAATCCGCCAAGGCTTGTGATTTGATAGCATCGTGTCTCTTGTAGGTGATCTCGAAGGCAACAAGTTCAATGCCCCACTTCGCGACCCTTCCTGTAGCGTCGCTGTTGTTGATAATGTTGGACAGTGGAGTCTTGCTCACTACTGTGATTGGGTGCTCCTAAAAGTAATGCCTTAACTTCCGAGAAGCAAGGAATACTCCATAAGCTATCTTTTGGTAGTGCGGGTAACGCTGCTTGGACTCTGTCAAGACCTCGCTTACATAGTAAACTGGTCGTTGAACTCCGTACTCATAGCCTGGTTCCTTCCGCTCTACCACGACGACGATGCTGATAACCCGGTTGGTTGCCGCCATGTAAATTAACAGGGGCTCTCCAGGATCAGGTGCTGCAAGGATGGGCGCTGAGGAAAGAATCTCCTTGAGCTGCTTCAATGCTGCGTCTTCCTCGTCTGTCCATGTGAATTTGTCTGCCTTCTTCAGCAATTTGTATAGCAGCAGAGCCTTCTCTCCAAGTCGGCTGACGAACCGACTAACTGCTGCAACACAACCTGTTAGTCGTTGAATGTCCTTTAGGCATGTCGGACGGTTTATGTTTAAGATGGCCTTCATTTTCTCCGGGTTGACCTCGATTCCACGCTGGGAAATGATGAAGCCCAACAATTTGCCGGCTGGAACCCTGAAAACGCACTTCCTAGGGTTGAGCATCATGTTCTATCTCCGGAGATTTTCAAAGGTTTTTTTAAGTCGGAGATTAAGTCGTTTGATTTTTCGACATCACCGCGATATCGTCCACGTATGCGTGGACGTTCCGACCAATTTGGTCGTGAAGGCAACGTTGCATTGTCCGCTGGTAGGTAGCACCTGCGTTTTTCAGCCCAAAGGGCATTGTGACGTAGCAAAACGTGCCGTATGGAGTAGTGAACGAAGTGGCCAATTGGTCCGACTTCCTCATCTTGATCTGGTGGTATCCTGAGTATGCATCAAGAAAACACAAAAGTTCCGAGCCAGCCGTCGAGTCAATGACTTGGTTAATGTGAGGCAAAGCTAACGGATCTTTGGGACATGCTTTGTTCAAGCCGGTGTAATCAACGCACATTCTTAATTCATTGGTTCCCTTTTTGGGGACAAGTACAGGATTTGCCACCCATCGGGTGTGAAGGACTTCTCGGATAAAACCAGCCTTAAGTAACCTAGCTATCTCTTTGCCAATGGCGCGTCTCTTCTCATCTCCGAAGCGTCGTAGAGGTTGTTTCACTGGTTTACATTTTGGATCTATGTTTAAGCTATGCTCGGCAAGTTCCCTAGGTACACCTTTCATGTCGGTAGGTTGCCAGGCAAAGATGTCCCTATTATCACGGTGGAACTCGACGAGCGCGCTTTCCTATTTGGGATCCAGGTTCGTCCCAATGGCGACGGTCTTGGAGGCATCGCCTACCACAAGTTCCACCGGCTTGGTCTCGATGGCGGCCTTGAACGCAGGAGCGGAGGTGGAGATTTTCTTCTTCGACGCGGGCATCTCTGAGTCATCGACCTTGCTCTGGATCTCCTTGAATTCTTCGCTGTAGAGGACAGCTTCTGCAACGGCTGCTTCATTGATCTCGCAGTCCCTTGCCTTGGTAAAGCTTCCAGATATGGTGATGACACCATTTGGTCCGGGTATCTTGAGTTTGTTGTAGACGAAGCATGGTTTGGCCATGAACGTGTGGAATATGTCGCGGCCGAAGATGATGTGGTACACACTCTTGAAGGGTACTACCTCAAAGGTCATGCGCTCTTGGCGGTAATTATTAACGTCGCCAAAGGCTACCTGAAGTGTGATGCACCCAAGGGACCGAGCCTCCCGACCAGGCACTACGCCATGGAACATGGTGTTGGTCCGCCTTAGGTTTGCCTCCGTCAAGTTCATCTTCTGCAGTGTATCCAGGTACATGATGTTGATGCTGCTTCCACTATCCACCATGCACTAGGTGAACTCCACGCCGTCAATCAATGGGTTGATGACCATGGCGCACTGGTTCTCCGTGGGCACAAGGTCTGGGTGGTCCGTCCTGTCCCAAGTTATTGGAACCTCCGACCAGCACATGTACTGAGGGACTGGGGGGAGAGTTGCCATCAGGATCCTTAGAGAAGTCTTCTGTTGTCGGACGGTGGGGGTACTAAGGAAAGTGTGGTAGACTGGGTCCTTCTTTGTGAAGGGGTTCTTGCCATTGTCGTCGCTCTTGGCGGCGTGCTTTGGGTCAATGTCTTCGTCCATGTCACTTGAATCCTTGGATTCCTCCTCCTTCTTCTTCCCCTTGCCCTTGCCGTGCGGTCTGTTCTTCCGACTTTGCTTGTAGCCGGACTCCGGGTCTTCCTTGAGGTCGTTGACGAACTTGCAGTGTCGATTGGTATGGGTGGCATTGCCGTTGGCGTCGAGGTGTACGAGGCACGGCATATCGCGGTACTCTTTGTAGGTTTGGGGAACGCGGAGGGGCGCCGAGTTGGTTTCACTTCCTCGTTGCTGCCTGCGGCCTGCTCCCCTTCCTCGGCCACGTTGTCCGCGTTCTCTTCGTCCTGCAAAAGTCATAGCGACCATGTCGGTAGATTGCTTTTCTTCTGGAGCGGTTTTCCGCTTTGTACTGCTGTTCCTCCGAGCTTGAGTTGGAACGGCTGTTGCCGGCAAGGAGCCACGAGCGTCGTCGTCGGCAGCTGCGAACTCACTAGCTAACTGAATCATCTGATTCAAGTCCAGCTGATGATTGTCCTGCAAGCGCTTCAGCTTATGTCGGAGCAACGTGCCCCTTTCCAACCCATCGATGAAGGCGGCCATGGCAGTCTGAGCGTACACTCCTGCGCAGGAATTCTTCATATCCAGCCAACAGGAGAGGTAGGCGCGAGATGTTGGGGTTGCCTCCGGCAATCTCCACCGCATTGCCGTAGTCCTGCAACCATGTGGCAGGTTTGGCTGTTCCGTCATAGGGTTTGATGGTCTTGTTAATCCCAAAACCTTTGGGGTAAGTTGCGGACCGTATTCCAGGTCCAAAGCAACGTGGTCCCAGGTATGGTCCTTCCCGGGCTTCGTGGATCTTATTGATCCGCGAACATGCGTCGTATGGCTCCGGGTTCTTCTTCTTGTTGTCAACAGGGGACGGGCTGCGTGAATGACGCGGGCCTCTTCCGTCATGGTGACTGCTTGGCGGCGACGGAGGCGGAGGTGGCGGTGGGTTAGCCCTCTTGCTGTTACCCTCCTGCGACGCCTCACGCCTATCGCGGTTGCTTGTTGGACACGGAGCATCGTGGTGTGACCTGCTCTTGTGTCCTTGGTGACGCTCTTCATCATAACGGGTCTGTGCCGCGTTGTCGCGGATGACGATGCCGCACTATTTTGGTGGAGGCATATCCGTGCAATGGCGAGCCTTGTAGTCTTCCTGATGTCGGGGGGATCGGGGCGGTGGCGATGGGCGACGAGGTTGGGGTCTTTCTCCGTGGTCGGAGGATATGTGGATAGCGTCCTTCCTATTGCATGCATCCCTCCGTCTTTGTTCTGATGAGCCCGTCTATGATCCGACATCTAGAGGAGATCTGTCCCTTGGCGGTTTGTACTGGCTAGATCGGCAGAGCACTGGATCAGACTCGAGCCTCTGAGAGGTGGCCTTTTCCTGCTGCTTTACCGCCTTGGCCACTAGGTCATAGACCTGTTCCACTGCCTCAGGCGATCTATCCTGCTCTAGAAGGGTCTTGGCGACGACGAGGTTAAGGAGTGGCGTGGGCATCACCTACTTTCCTTCACTGTCAATGTACGGCTTGGCCTGTGCCGGCTTCGTGGGATCCCATCCTAGGTTGCGCCGCACACCAGGATCGTTGATGACGCGAGCTGGAGCTTTCTTAGCCTTCTGCTGCTGTAGCAGGGTCTTGTACTTGGCCTCCATTGCTCTAGCTTTCTCTATGGACTTCTGCGCGTTGACCAGATCTCGATCTAGTTTAGCGCCTTGCTCCGCGATAGCTTGCGCTTCCTCCAGTAGCTGCTGGCGCTTCTCGTCAAGCTGAGTCACGTTCCGGATATGATCAACGGTTAGTGGCTCGACAAGGAGGTTGCCATACATCACTCTATCAGCTGGAGTAACATGGGCTACTGCCGACGTAGATGCTGGAGGCTGCAAATTTGCGGTGTTGTTGTTGCTCGGACCGGTGCCGAGTTCCTGCGGCTGCTGCACTGGATTAGGCGGAGGAGGCATGACTCTTGCGCGATCATTGTCAGCAGCAATAAGTGACCCCTTCCCTTTTTCCAGCGTGGTAGGCGGAGCTTGCCCGGGTTGGTCTTCATCCATCGCTGTCCCAATGGTGACGAACACCCCTCGAGACATGACGGTGTTATTAGCTTGTTCGTCGCGCGAGTACTCCTCCTCCATCTCCTGCATAGCGGAGTCTAGCTCTTCTGGACTGAAGTCTATTTCCTCTGAATCTGCACTGAAATCAGCATAAAGCGCGTCAATGACAGAGTCAGAGGGTCCCAGGATTTCCTCGATGATGGGCGGTGGAGGTGCAACGGCCTCGACGAAGACTGGAGGTGGTGGTGCTGCTACGACGATGGCGGCCGGAGACGGTGGTGGCTGAATCGGAGGGACTCCGTCGATGGGTGCGAGCGCTGCCTGAGCTGCCGCTTTAGCCTCCGCATAGGTGTTGACGGTGTTTACCATGCCTTCGAAGGTAAGTCGGCCTGACGCCTGCTGCCGCCTTAGAGAATGTCGGAGAAGCGTGCCATGGTCCAGTCCTTCCACAAAGTGATAGATGGCATCATCATTGGGGTAGTTGGTCAGGTCGCTCCGTATACGGAGCCATCTGGCGAGGTAGTCGCGGGAGTTTTTGCCCTCTCTCTGAATGCAACGCGCTAGATCAAAGATGGTAACCATGTCGACGAACTTGGATCTCTGCTGTCCAAACGCACGGACGAAGCCGGCGGACTTGCAGTGATTTTCCACCTTTATATCCTGCACAAGGGCGGTTTGGGTGGGCCTTGGATTTTTCTGATCTTTGCCAGCAAACTCTGAAGAGAGATCCGACATCGATCCTTCCGTGAATGTATCCTGCCCGTAGGCGGTCCGTGCGGGTCCTGATGCTTTCCGATCTTTGCTGGCAAACTCCGAAGAGAGATCTGACATCGATCCTTCCGCGAACGTATCCTGCCCGTAGGCAGTCCATGCGGGTCTTGATGCTCCTCCGACTCCCAGGGAACTAGTGCCCGAGTCGGTTTCGCCGATGAAGAGGTGGATGTCTCTGATAGGAACGATCGAGCACCGTGTAGGGTTTGTCTTCTTCGGGATCCAGAATTCGTCAGGAGGGACGATCGGAACGTTGCCGGAGAAGAGAACGCAGCCGATGGCTACGGTCTCGCCGATTCCCGCAAAGATCTTGGTCCTCTCCCACTAAAGAGCCTGAAGCGCCTCTTGCACCACAGTGGGCGCCAACTGTCGTGGTATTGCCGACGAGTACGCCATGGAGGGGTCCTCACAGTGCGTGTTTAGATACATGGGGTAAGGCGGACGGTTGACGGGTACGAGGTAACACAGCTTACCCAGGTTCAGATCCCACGGCAGTGGCGGAATCCTACTCCTGCTATAAATCACTATAATGGCAATACGCCGAGTTACAGAGATAGGTTCGCTGTGCGAGGTGACTAGATAGTCTAAGTTATCGTCTGAGATTGTGCCCTAAAGGATCCCATAGGTCCGACTTATATAGTCGTCAGATCCTAGGGTTACAGGGAAAAGTCCTAGCCGGACAGGTTACAGAGTCCTACACCGTCTATCACTAGTCTTGTGTATCTTGTACTCCAAGGCTCCGGGTATGCTGGTGACTCCACCGTAGCCTTCCTTTATCCGGCATGGGCCTTCCTTATGGATCCACCTAACTAGGCCGCCCAGCAGGCCATAGGCCATGCTACCGACTATGGGCCATCCGGGTTAGTCGGATAAGATACATGCTATGAGGATACCCATATAGCATATCCCCAACAGCCGCCTTGACCGACCCATGCGAGCAAGAGGACAAGCAGGCGCAGTGCACCACACGGGCGACTGCCAGCCGGGTGCCACAACGGGACACGGCCTCCCAGCCCAACTCAGGCGCGGGGCACGCGAGGAAGGGCAGTGTAACAACCCAAGCTTGTAATATATGTAATTAGTACCTAAGCATTGCATGCATCTGTTTAAATCAATAAAATGTTTGCATGTGATCAAGTGTGTTGAATTAAGTACAATTACAAAACCCTAAACCCTAGATTTCTTCCCTCTCTTGGAAACACATTCAAATAGTTTGAATATTTTGGAAAATACCAAAACAATTGGAGCCCAACTTGTTAAAAGGGCCCCACAATGTTTTATACATTTCACAAAAGTCTCTGGTATTTTTGAAATACCTAAAATAGATTCAAATTGAAAATACAAACAGAAAATAGCTAAAAAAAATAGTTTGGAAATAAAAAAATAAACCAAAGAGCAGCCAGGCCGCAGCCCAGCACCCTTCTCTCTTCTCTCCCTTTTCCTGTCGCCTGCGTGCAGCAGCCCGCGGCCCAGCCAGCCCATCTCGGCCCATACCCCTTCACCGTCTTCCTCTTTTCCTTCTTCCTCGCGTCGTTGGACAAGTTGCTTGCTGTCCGTGCGCCGGCCGTCGATCTCCTCTTCGCCACGATGCACGCCGCCGACCGCCGAGCCGAGGATAAGAACGCTGGTGTCGTGCTCTCTCTCCCCACCCCCATTTCCCTCTTTCTCTCACCCTGTGTCGCTCGCGTGCAGAGGTACCAAAAACCTAGCCATCGGTGCCGCCGTGCGCCACCATCTCTGGCCTCCCCTCGCACATCTGATCCCTCCACGAGATTCACCTTGTCCTCCTCTCCCTCTCTAGTGAAGATCGTTTGCCCGGGTGTCCCCTATCGCCAGAATCGAGGATTTTCTTCCCGACACCAACGTCGCCATTGCCGTCGCTTCGGTCCACCCCAAGCATCTCCGTCACCTCCGTCTGCTTCGTGGTGAGCTTCCGAGTCTCCGTATACCTCCCGCGCTTCCTGGCTTGGCCTGTAGCGCTCCCACGCCACGCGCTGCCGCTCGCCGCCATCGGGCACCGTCGAAGCAACGCCTCCGGCGACCAAAACACAGCGGCGCAGCCACCCACGTGCTCGCCTTTCTCTGCTGTTTCGAACGAGCTACCCCGTGCGTCCTAGATCGCACCCTAGCGCCGTCCTCGTCGCTGATCCGAGAGGTCAGCGCCGGTGTGACGTCTTCGTGACGCCAGCGCGCGGGTCTGACCCAGTCAAACCAGCCCTGGTACCATTTGCTTGCATGGCTTGCTGACGTGTCGCAGGTTCCACCTGTTTGTCTGTAGGGCTAGCCCAGCCCTCTGTGTAAAAGGTTTAAAGTCCTGAGCTGACGTCATCCTTGTGCAGTAATTGTTTTATATTGGTTTATTAATTCCAGAAATTTATATAAACTTGTAAATTCAATAACTAATTATTTATAATTCAGAAAAATACAAATAATATATCAAAATGTTTAGAAAAATGAGAACTATCTAATTACAAGGTGACTCTGAGGATCTCCCGTTCTAGGGTTTGGACCTCTCTGATCCCGTTTAAAATGACCAAGCATGTTCTAGGGTTCCTTTCAACACTATTTAACTGGTCATATCATCCATATTGATTGCGCATTGCATTATGCCATGTCTTGATTGTCGTTTTCCTTTCCGGTATTGGTTCTTCGTGATAGGATCTGAGCTAGAGGGTGAAGTCAACGACATCGAAGATCCATACCTGTCTACTGACGGACAAGGCAAGCGTAGCCTCTCATTCTGAACCTATATTTTACAAAGTATATTACTTTTTCGCTATGATGCATATGATTCCAATGTGGTATTTTGTCAGTAGCTAGTGTTACCTATCTGCTGCACGGTTTCCCTTTTGTAGCCTTATACTCCTGATCCACTGCTCCTAGCATACCTAGGTTTGGCATGTGAGCGTTGTTAGAGCTTTTGAGACCGACAGCTTAGCCATGCATATTAACAACGTCTGATCTGTCCGAATGATGAATCAGAGATGCTGGAGAATCTAGAAAGGTAGGAGATGGTGACATCATCGAAGGAGTTAACAAAACATTCTAAGGCTTGTATGCGAGACCACGTTGGGTGTGGTTTTTGTAGTACCATGCTCGCCACCACTAGGAACTAAGTTCTTACCTTTGGAACCAAGACGAGCGTATAACCACACGGGGCTTGGGAACCCCTCGACTGACTAACTTTCCTAGTAGATTCCATGAGTCACATAGTTCGGGCTTTCCATTTGGCATACGCATTGAAAACATTTTCGAAAGAGGAGGTGATGGAGGTGCATCATAACAGGTAGGGAAGCGTGGACCGGGTTGCTTGGGGTAGATAGTGCCCCTGGTAAACCAACCTCGCCTCACATCTTTAAGTACCGGCTTCGGGATTTAACCCGTTACGGCGGAACCATACTTATTGCATGACTCATGGTCTCGGCGAAAGAAAGGTAAAGGTCGTGGTCAACCACAACCTCTGCCAGCACACCAAGGAAGTGTGTCAAGTGGCGCCAAGAGTCGGTTGGTACGTGTGGGTAAAGTTGTACACCCCTGCAGGGTATTAATCTTTTCGAAAAGCCATGTTCACGGTTATGAACGACTTGGCGACCGGACTTAAGATCATAGATAACATTAACCACTATAAAACTTGCTGATCCACGTGTGCTAAGGATGCTTCCTCGGGGTTGAGGGGGTGATCCTAGATAGGAGGTTCTGATGAAGCTGGTGGTTATCAAGATATGATGAACAAGATGAAGAAGTGATTATCTTATCCCTTTTAAAAAGATTCTGAGTAGACGAGCCTCTTCTCTCTCTCGTTTACAAATAAAGATTGCTTTACGCAAAATAAAATCCAGAGAAAGCCTTTCTAGCTAGAGCATGTAGATGCTAGGTTATCTAAGTCTTGCGGGGTACATTCTTGTACTCAGCCTTGCACCATTGTTGTTTTTCTACAGATGATCTAGTTGCAACTGAAGGTGGCTTCTATGTTGACATCGACGAGTAGTTGGGGGTCCCAGGTAGCGGCCTGAGGACTATGGGATGGACGTCACTTTTTTATGGCCTCTTAGGCCTTTTGCTAAATTGTTGTGTAGAACAACATATTTTCTTTCGCTATGTGATGTAATGTTGGGTCTATGACCTCTGGTTTGTAATAACTCTAATATCTTACTTTGTTAAGAGTTTAAACTTATGTTGTTGAATCCCTGAGTTCTGTAATGTTACTGAATCTTGCTGTGATCTTCCGTGCTTGGGGTTAAGCTTATCTTAGATGATGATCTGAGGTTAGTTTAACCCTAATCCCGGGGGGTGCTACAGGTTTTGGTATCAGAGAAGGACTGCCTGTAGGAAACCCTTTTATTGGTCGATGTTGAGTCTAGAAGTTGACAAAACTACTTGAAAGTGAAAAATTAATTGCAGAAAACTCTGACTAGGATTCTTTCTACTCCTTCTCTGGTGTGTTTCTGATGCTGGAGTTTTTGTTACCCTATTTGGTTTGAAAAGGTTTTCATTCCTTACCTCATATCTCAAAACTTTTAGGATCGTGGTTTTGGGGATTGTTTTTCTAAAAGTACTCCGTACTTGGTTTCTACTCTCAGAGTTCCAAGATATCTCAATTTTGCTTGGTGTGTAACATCTTAGCATTCCATTGTCATGGTTTGTAAGTCAGCTGGTTAGTGTATACATTAGTATGCTTTGATACTACCATGCTTGATAAGATGATACGTTTATATCAAGTACTCTTTATTCATCTTTCCGTCCTGTTCCTTTGAATCCCTTATCTAACCCTTTTTTTCTTTCAGGATGGGTGACACCTCTCGTGCCCGTACCCGTGTTCATGCTCGAGGTGCCGCAAATGAGGGTGAATCTTCCAACCTTCCTCCACCATCATCCATGGTTCAACTCATGGCCATGTACGAAACCAACCGTGCTGACAACATGAGGCTCCTTGAAAGGATTGAGCGTAACACTGCTCAATGCCAGAACAATCAAGTTGGTATCAAGGACTTCACACGTCTCACTCCGCCAGTTTTCAGCTATTCCACTGAGCCACTTGATGCAGACTACTGGCTTTGCACCATGGAGCGCACACTTCAGGTTGGTCGTGTTGCTCAAGCTGATTGGGTGACTTTTGCTGCCTATCATTTGGAGGGAGCAGCTAACTCCTGGTGGGAAAATTTCTTGGCTATGCAAGAAGCTCAACATGTTGTTACATGGCAAGAGTTCACTGAAGCCTTCCGATCTTATCATATTCCGGAGGTTTTGATGGATCAGAAACGGGAGAAGTTCCTCAAGCTGAAGCAGGGCACTGGTTCGCTGTGTGAATACCAGCGCAATTTCAATCGTCTTGCCTGCTATGACACTGAAGAGGTCTCCACTGATATTAAGAAGCAAGCTCTGTTCCGCAAGGGACTGGATTCTAAGGTTCGCCATGATATCCATCTCATGGACTTTGGTAACTTCCAAGGTCTTGTCAACAAGGCTATGAAGGCCGAGAGTGGAAAGGTGGAGTATGAAGAAACCCGTAAGCGTCCTCAGGAGGGGTACAACAAGGCTGGTTCTGGCAATAAGAAGCGCCATGTCTTTGTGCCTTACAGCGCTGTGCCACGTGCTCCTTACACCCCAAGGTCTTCTAGATATGCTCCTCGTCCGAATACTACTCCAAAAAATGCTGGTGGATCAAATTATCTTGCTGCTGGTACTGGATCAGGCTTTATCTGTTTCAACTATCGTCAGCCTGGCCACTATGCAAGAGATTGTCCTCAAAAGAGTGTTGTTGAGAAGGCACAACCACCAAAGAAGAATGACAAGTACCAAGGTGCTAGAAGAGGTCGACTGAACCATATCTCTGCTGAGGAGGCTCAGGAAGATCCAAGCGTCATCATGGGTTCGCTTTGTATTAATCAAATTCCAGCTAAAGTTTTGTTTGATTCTAGAGCATCGCATTCATTCCTGTCACAAGCTTTTGCTCAGATGCATGGGATAAGTTTTGAGGGGTTATTTGTTCCTCTGCTAGTTCAGTCTCCTGGTTCTAGGTGGTGTTCCACCATGGTTTGTCATGGGAATCTAATTGAAGTTGCATTTCAACTTTTTCCCACTTCTTTGATTGCCCTCAAGTAAACTGACATTGACATCATTCTGGCATGGATTGGTTGACCTGCTATCAAGCTATTCTTGACTGCACAACTAAGTCTGTGACTCTAAGCAGTCCTGCTGGCATAACAACCAAGTATTGGACCGTAGGGTCACTATCTCCTTCAGCTGTTTCTATCCCTGAAGCAGAGTTTTATGCTCTTGAAGTTCTACCTCCATTAGAGATTCAAGATGTTTCCGTGGTCTGTGAGTTCCCGGATGTCTTTCATGAGGAGTTGCCTGGCATGCCACCTGATCGAAGTGTGGAGTTTGTCATAGAGTTAGTTCCTGGAACTGCTCCTGTTTCTAAAAGACCCTATCGTATGCCTCCTCATGAGCTTGTGGAGTTGAAGAAGCAATTAGAGGAGTTAGAAGGAAAAGGATATATTCAACCCAGCACATCTTCTTGGGGATGTCCTACCATCTTTGTTAAGAAGCGGGATACTAATATACCGCGTCTGGTTGTGGACTATCGCCCACTCAATGCTGTGACTATCAAGAACAAGTATCCTCTCCCTAGGATCAACGATCTATTTGATCAGTTAAGTGGTGCCACTCTCTTTTCCAAAATGGATTTAAGGTCAGGGTATCACCAGATAAAGATCAGTAAGGAAGATATTCCAAAGACTACTTTCACCACTCGTTATGGTCTTTACGAGTACACAGTCATGTCCTTCGGTCTTACCAATGCTCCAGCCACTTTCATGCAGCTTATGAATTCCGTCTTCATGGAGTATCTTGACAAGTTTGTCGTGGTCTACATCGATGATATTCTGGTCTATTCCAATACTAAAGAAGAGCACGCTGGACATCATCGTCTGGTGTTGACAAAACTCCGAGAACATAGTCTCTATGCCAAGTTCTCCAAATGTGAGTTTTGGTTATAAGAGCTCGTATTCCTTGGTCATGTTGTTTCTGCCAAGGGGGTTGATGTTATCCCAGATAAGGTCCAAACTATTCTCGACTGGGGTCTCCTAAATCCGTTAAGGATGTCCAAAGTTTTCTCGGGATGGCTGGTTATTACCGTCGATTCATCGAGAACTTCTCCAGGATTGCAAAGCCGATGAACGATCTTCTTAAGAAGGATAAGAAGTTTGAATGGTTTGATAAGGCTAAAGAAATCTTCTAGATGTTGAAAACCAAGTTAACAACTGCTCCGGTGCTGGTTCTCCCAGACACTAGCAAAGACTTTGTTATATTCTGTGATGCTTCTCACCAAGGTCTCGGATGTGTGTTAATGCAAGATGGGCATGTGGTGGCTTATGCCTCCCGGCAGTTAAAACCACATGAGAACAACTACCCAACTCATGATCTTGAGCTTGCAGCTGTTTTTCATGCTCTTAAGCAATGGCGACATTACCTTCTTGGTAGTCGATGCGAGTTATACTCAGATCATTAGAGTCTTAAGTATCTTTTCACACAACTTGATCTAAATCTCAGGCAAAGAAGATGTTGGAACTCATCAAGGACTATGATTTGGGTCTCAACTATCAACCTAGCAATGCCAATATTGTTGCTGATGCGCTGAGCCGTAAATCTTATTGCAACACCCTGATGACCAAACAATCTCAACCTTCTCTTCATGAGGAATTTGCTCGATTGAATCTTGAAGTAGTTCCTCGTGGATTCCTTTGTACTCTTGAAGTGAAGCCTTCTCTAGAGGATCAGATCAAAGATGCTCAAAGGCAAGATCCTGAGATGGACTCAATAAAAGAGAACATTGCTAGCGGAGTTGCTAAATGTTTCTCTGTTAACAAGGAAGGTGTACTATATTTTGGTACACGTTTGGTAGTACCAAATGGAAAGGACTTGAAGTAGACAATTCTTATTAAAGCTCATGAATCAGTTCTTTCTATCCACCCTGGAGGTACCAAGATGTACCGGGATCTTCGTCAAAGATTCTGGTGGTCTGGTATGAAGAAGGATATCGCTCGTTTTGTTGCAGAGTGTGACGTTTGCCGTCACGTCAAAGCGGAGCACCAAAGACCCGCTAGTCTCCTGCAACCACATAAAATCCCTAAGTGGAAATGGGATGAAGTTGGTATGGATTTCATTACTAGTCTACCCAAGACTCAGAAAGGAAATGATGCCATCTGGGTAATCGTTGACTATCTGTCCAAGGTTTCTCATTTCCTACCTTTTTGCGAGAACATTACTGCTAATCAACTAGCTGATCTGTATATCTCTCGAATAGTTGTCCTTCATGGGGTACCAAAGAAAATCGTCTCTGATCAAGGGAGTTTGTTCACCTCAAGGTTCTGGGCAAGTTTCCAACAAGCTATGGGAACTCGTATGTCCTTCAGTACAGCTTATCATCCTAGTACCGGTGGCCAGACCGAGAGAGTGAATCAAATCCTTGAAGACATGCTAAGTGCGTGTGTCATAGATTTTGGCAAGGACTGGGAGAAATGCCTTCCTTTTGCTGAATTCTCCTACAACAATAGTTACCAGTCCAGTATAGAAATGGCACCTTTCCAGTTCTTATATGGAAGAACCTGTCATACTCCTTCGAACTGGTCATAAACCGGCGAAAGAAAGTTCTTTGGACCGGATATGATCCAGGAAGCAGAAGATCAAGTTTGTATCATTCGAGAGCGTTTGAAAACTGCTCAGTCTCGCCAGAAAAGCTATCATGATCGTCACCATCAACATGTTGAATATGAAGTTGGTGATCAAGCTCATCTTCGGGTCACTCCTTTGAAAGGTGTCCATCGTTTCGGCATCAAAGGCAAACTAGCTCCTCGCTATGTTGGTCCATTTCGCATTCTTTCCAAGCAAGGTAAACTCGCATATCAATTGGAGCTGCCTGCAAACTTCCCTGAGGTGCATGACGTCTTCCATCTGTCTCAACTCAAGCGTTGCTTCAAAGATCCTGTCCGTGGTGTTGATCACCAAACTCTTGATCTCCAAAAGGATCTGACCTATCGTGAGTATCCTGTTCGTATCCTTGATGAAACTGAGCGCAAGACTCGTCGTCAAAACATCAAGTTCCTAAAAGTTCAGTGGTCTCATCACTCTGAGGACGAAGCAACTTGAGAACGAGAAGATCGTCTTCGATCTGAGTACCCTGCCTTCTTTTCTAAAACTTAGGAATCTCGGGTCGAGATTCTTGTAAGCGAGGTAGAGCTGTAACAGCCCAAGCTTGTAATATATGTAATTAGTACCTAAGCATTGCATGCATCTGTTTAAATCAATAAAAAATTTGCATGTGATCAAGTGTGTTGAATTAAATACAATTACAAAAACCTAAACCCTAGATTTCTTCCCTCTCTTGGAAACACATTCAAATAGTTTGAATATTCTGGAAAATACCAAAACAATTGGAGCCCAACTTGTTAAAAGGGCCCCACAATGTTTTATATATTTCACAAAAGTCTCTGGTATTTTTGAAATACCCGAAATAGATTTGAAATTGAAAATACAAACAGAAAATAGCTAAATAAAAAAAGAGAAGAGTTTGGAATAAAAAGAAACCAGGCAGCAGCCAGCCCGCAGCCCAGCACCCTTCTCTCTTCTCTCCCTTTTCCTGTCGCATGCGTGCAGCAGCCCGCGACCCAGCCAGCCCATCTCGGCCCATACCCATTCACCGTCTTCCTCTTTTCCTTGTTCCTCGTGTCGGTGGACAAGCTGCTTGCTGTCTGTGTGCCGGCCGTCGATCTCCTCTGCGCCACGATGCACGCCGCCGACCGCCGAGCCGAGGATAAGAATGCTGGTGATGTGCTCTCTCTCCCCACCCCCATGTTCCTCTTTCTCTCACCCTGTGTCGCTCGCGCGCAGAGGTACCGAAAACCTAGCCACCGGTGCCGCCGTGCGCCACCATCTCTGGCCTCCCCTCGCACATCTGAGCCCCCCACGAGATTCGCCTCGTCCTCCTCTCCCTCTCCAGTGAAGATCGTTTGCCGGGGTGTCCCCTATCGCCGGAATCAAGGCTTTTCTTCCCGACACCAACGAGCACTGACGTTGCCATTGATGCTGCTTCGGTCCACCCCGAACCTCTCTGTCACCTCCGTCTGCTTCGTGGTGAGTTCCCGAGTCTCCCCGTACCTCCCGCACTTCCTGGCTTGGCCTGTAGCGCTCCCATGCCACGCGCAGCCGCTCGTCGCCGTCGGGCACCGTCGAAGCCACACCTCTGGCGACCAAAACACAGCGGCGCAGCCACCCACATGCTCGCCTTGCTCTGCTGTTTCGAACGAACTACCCCGCGCGTCCCAGATCCCACCCTAGCGCTGTCCTCGTTGCTGATCCGAGAGGTCACCGCCGGTGTGATGTCATCGTGATGCCAGCACGCGGGTCTAACCCAGTCAAACCAGCCCCGGTCCCATTTGCTTGCGTGGCTCGCTGACGTGTCGCAGGTCCCACATGTCTGGCTCTAGGGCTAGCCCAGCCCTTTGCGAAAAGGTTTAAAGTCCTGAGATGACGTCAGCCTTGCGTAGTAATTGTTTTATATTGGTTTATTAATTCCAGAAATTGATATAAACTTGTAAATTCAATAACTAATTATTTATAATTTAGAAAAATACAAATAATATATCAAAATGTTCAGAAAAATGAGAACTATCTAATTACACTATAATCATACATTGTTAACCAACTTTCATGACAAGTTTAATTAGAAGAATTAATTGAACCCCACAGGTGACTCCGAGGATCCCCCTGTTCTAGGGTTTGGACCTCTCGGACCCCGTTTAAAATGACCAAGAATGTTCTAGGGTTCCTTTCAACACTATTTAACTTGTCATATCATCCATATTGATTGCGCATTGCATTATGCCATGTCTTGATTGTCGTTTTCCTTTCCGGTATCCGTTCTTCGTGATAGGATCCGAGCCGGAGGCTGAAGTCAACGACACCGAAGATCCATACCTGTCTACTAACGGACAAGGAAAGTGTAGCCTCTCATTCTGAACCTATGTTTTATAAAGTATATTACTTTCTTGCTATAATGCACACGATTCCAATGTGGTCTTTTGTCAGTAGCTAGTGTTACCTATCTGCTGCACTATTTCCCTTTTGTAGCCTTATACTCCTGATCCGCTGCTCCTAGCATACCTAGGTTTGGCATGTGAGCGTTGTTAGAGCTTTTGCGACCGACAACTTAGCCATGCATATTAACAATGTCTGATATGTCCGAATGATGAATCTAGAAAGGTAGGAGATGGTGACATCATCGATGGAGTTAACTAAACATGCTAAGGCTTGTATGGGAGGCCACGTTGGGTGTGGTTTTTGTAGTCCCATGCTCGCCACCACTAGGAACTAAGTTCTTACCTTTGGAACCAAGACGAGCATACAACCACACAGGGCTTGGGAACCCCTCGACTGACTAACTTTCCTAGTAGATTCCATGAGTCACATAGTTCGGGCTTTCCATTTGGTATACGCAATGAAAACGTTTTCGAAAGAGGAGGTGATGGAGGTGCATCATAACAGGTAGGGAAGCGTGGACCGGGTTGCTTGGGGTAGATAGCGCCCCTGGTAAACCAACCTCGCCTCACATCTTTAAGTACCGACTTCGGGATTTGACCCGTTACCGCGGAACCATACTTATTGTGTGACTCATGGTCTCGGCGAAAGCAAGGTAAAGGTCGTGGTCAACCACATCCTCTACCAGCACACCAAGGAAGTGTGTCAAGTGGCGATAAGAGTCGTTTGATACGTGTGGGTAAAGTTGTACACCCTTGCAGGGTATTAATCTTTTCGAAAAGCCGTGTTCACGGTTATGAACGACTTGGCGACCGGACTTAAGATCATAGATAACATTAACGACTATAAAACTTGTTGATCCACGTGTGCTAAGGATGCTTCCTCTGGGTTGAGGGGGTGATCCTAGATTGGAGGTTCTGATGAAGTTGTGGTTATCAAGATATGATGAACAAGATGAAGAAGTGATTATCTTATACCCTTTTAAAAGTTCTGAGTAGACAAGCCTCTTCTCTCTCTCGTTTACAAATAAAGATTGCTTTACGCAAAAGAAAATCCTGAGAAAGCCTTTCTAGCCAGAGCATGTAGATGCTAGGTTATCTAAGTCTTGTGGAGTACATTCTCGTACCCAGCCTTGCGCCATTGTTGTTTTTCTATAGATGATCTAGTTGCAACTGAAGGTGGCTTCTACGTTGACATCGATGAGTAGTTGGGGGTCCCAGGTAGCAGCCTGAGGACTATGGGATGGACGTCACTTTTGTTTATGGCCTCTTAGGCCTTTTGCTAAGTTGTTGTGTAGAACAACATATTTTCTTTCGCTGTGTGATGTATTGTTGGGTCTATGACCTCTGGTTTGTAATAACTCTAATATCTTACTCTATTAAGAGTTTAAACTTATGCTGTTGAATCCCTGAGTTCTGTAATGTCACCGAATCTTGCTGTGATCTTCCGTGCTTGGGGTTAAGCTTATCTTAGATGATGATCTGAGGTGGTTTAACCCTAATCCTGGGGGGTGCTACAGGAAGGTGCATGGTGGGCCACGCCATGTCCCACCTGTCGATGCCTCTCTACCACCTAGCCATAGCGGGCCGCTGGCGCATGCATAGGTGGTAGGCCCACCCGATTGTTGATGTCGTCGCCGCTGCCAGCTACTGCTACGCACTGTGGGCTGGGCAGGGCGGGGTGGCCCAGACGGCTGTGCCCCTCCTCCTTATTCCTTTGACCCTAGTTTAGTCCTACATGGGACACCCAAAGGGAAGGGTAAAAACCCCTCCATCTATATTAAGGTGAACCCATGGGTGGGAATAAACACACCAATAATTCTCTAAGGCATTTTCCTTAGAGAATAAATCTCTCTCTCTCTAGTTGTCTCCTTGTTTTGGTACGGTCCCTCGAAAATACTGTACATGCAAGAGACATCACACCTACAGCATGTCGTGAATTATAGGGATTCCAAGACGAATATCTACTTTCACACTCCCGACAGGGATCAGGGAACCGGAGGTCGTAATCATACACCGTATGTGTGCAAAACCACGAGGGTGCTACCAATAGTGGCATCTTGGGTGTCATGAGTCGGACTGCTGCATGATGGAACAAGAGGTGAATTGCGAGGAGCTTCACGACCTTGAGGTCAACTATGAGTATGACTACATCACACTACTAGGAAAACGGCTATAGGTAACCAGCACATCGGCTCACATGGTTGAAGTGCCCCACGGCTAAAACAGCGTGGCTCACCTGTGGGCAGTGTCCTACTAGTAACTAGAACAACCGTGGCGCACATGACCATAGTGCGCCACAGATATGTGTGGGCCAGGGCCCTGTTGGCCGCACACCAAACATCTGTAGCGCACACAGGTCAGGTGCGCTACGAATGTTAGTGCCAACTGTGGTGCACATGGTGGGGGTGCGCTACGCCCCCCCTCTGCTGTGAAATGGCCAGACACATCCGTGGCGCACTATGGCATGTGCGCCACGGATGTTACTACTCCCTGTGGCGCACTAGGGCATGTGCGCCACAGATGTTACTCCTCCCTGTGGCGCACTAGGGCCGTGTGCGCCACGGATGTGTCGATTTTTTTACAGCACTTTATGTGCACATGTGTGACCACATCCACCACCCCACACTTCCCTTTCCCCTTCTTCTTCCTCCTTAGATCAAGTCGGGATCTTCTCCTTCCCACCTCAATTTCTCCACCCATTCACCATTTTTAGCATGTAGAACTTGCCTTGGATGTTACATAAGTAATAGAGGAAGGTCTCCGGTCTCTCATCTCCTTCTCCGGTCTCGCGCGCACCTCTTCTTTACATCTTTCTCGCGATCGGTCTCTCATCTCGGTAATTTGTCCATGTAAGGATGTGTTCATGTGTATATTGATGATGTGCTCATATGTATGTAGATGATCGATGCTCATGATGTGTGTATGGAGAGGATCGATGGTCATATGTGTGTGTATATGGAGAGTATTGATGATGCTCATGCATGTGTGTATGGAGAGGATAATGATATGTTCATGTGTGTATGGATCGGTCTCTCTCTCTCTCGTGTGTTTGTATGTGAACAAGTTGCCATTTGTTTTGCCAAAATGTTGATTCATTTCCATTTTGGCAAGACTTTGGCATTTCGCAAAGGTCCTAATTTTAGGATAGGTCATGCCGAAATTTTCTATCGACCATTGCATGCATGCATTCATTATGTGGTTCTAATAGACTTCAAATTATACCGTGTACACCGTGCAGGCAAAAATGGTCCGCATAATGAGCGAAGGCATTGTGGCTATATTTTTGAAATGTGCGACGACCGACATGATACGAAATAACAAGACAGATATAAGATGTCCGTGCAGAAGATGCAAACTCAACTGGGTGATCGACCCAGATTTCGGGAATCTGCAAGCGCACCTGCTCCGCCATGGTTTCATGGATGGATACACTCGTTGGATAAGCGATGACGTAGACGATGGAGACGGTGAAGGTGGCCAACATGAAGATGATCATCATCACGGCGAGAACGGGCGAGATGATGAAGAGTCTCCTGGAGATGGTGAAGGTGCGGAAGCAGACCGGGATGATGATGATCTAGATGCCGGAGGAGCAGACGACGATGGAACAATGTCAGGCTAGGTGCAGGACCCTTATGTGCAAGAGTTGCTTCTCAAGCAGACGAGTAATGCCAGGGCTGCCGCTAGAGAGAAAGCCAAGCTTCTGCAACTTGAGAAAGACGCGGTTACTCCATTGTATGAAGGATGCAGGTGCGATGATACCCGGTTGAATCTAACGCTCAAGGCTATGGAGATGAAGGCAAAACACAAATTGAGCGACGCAAGCTTCGACAATATGATGACATTCTGGCACGATCGTCTCCCGGAGGGGAACACATGTCCAACTAGTATCGAGGACGCCAAGAAAATCGTCTGTCCTCTCGATCTACCGCATGTTAGATATCACGTATGCATCAACGATTGCATCATTTATCGGGGCGAGGACACAGAGAAAACCACATGTCCGGTGTGCAGCGTGAGTCGATACAAGAAAGGGAAGAAAGCACCTCGAAAAGTGGTATGGTACTTTCCTATCACTCCTCGTCTGCAGCGCTATTTCACGGACCCTAAGGAAGCGAAGATCATGCGATGGCATGCGGAAAGGAAGAAGCCAGGAGATGATGATGATGACCCGAAAAGGATGAGCTGCTAACGCACCCTTCAGATGCTAGCCAGTGGAAAGCATTGGACCTCGAATTCCCAGAATTCAGTGGAGATTCGAGGAACATCAGGCTTGGTGCGAGCACCGATGGACTCAATCCGTTCGGTAGCCAGAGCAGCACGCACAGCACTTGGCCCGTGTTTGTATGGATGTACAACCTCCCTCCATGGTTGTGCATGAAGAAGAAGTACATACAAATGAGTATGCAAATTCAAGGGCCAAAACAACCTGGTACCGACATCAATCTGTATCTCGGGCTGTTGAAAGAGGAGCTAGCCACGTTATGGGAATCTGGAGCCAATACTTACGACGCCGTCGCACAAGATTATTTCACTATGAGAGCCGCGTTGGTCACTACGGTGCAAGACTATCCAGGTTGCGGGTATATCTCGGGGCAGGTTATCCAAGGATTCTGCGCATGCGTTAGGTGCATGGATAACACAAGCTATCTCCAACTAGAGAAAGATCTAGGGTCATCGAAAACTGTGTTCATGGCGCACCGGAGGTGGCTCGGCAAGAATGATCCATGGAGAAAACGTGGAGACCTGTTCGATAGCAAATGAGAGACCCGAGGAATCCCAGAGCATAGGAGCAGCGAAGAAGTGGAAGAGTTGCTGAAAAATTGGAAAGATTGTCCTAAGCCTGGAAAGAAGCGAAAGAGGCAGCAACAAGACAAGCCGCTGATGAAGGTATGGAAAACAAGGTCTGTTTTCTGGGAGTTGCCATACTGGAAGTTTCTCCACACGCCTCATAGCCTCGACATCATGCATATCACGAAAAACGTGTGCGAGAGTCTGGTCGCCACCATAATCAACATGCCAGATAGGACGAAAGATGGTCCGAAAGCAAGGCACGACCTGATATGCTTGGGTATCCGGAAGGAGCTTCACGGAGGACGCACTACTCCTGATGATCAGGAAGATGACGATGATCATGAGTCGGAGACGACACAAGGTCGTCGGAAGGGTAAAAAGTTCAAGAAGAACGAATATTACTGCCCTCCTTCTTGCTTCACTCTAAGCCAGGATGAGATCAAACAGTTTTTCAAGTGCCTTCTAGGAGTCAAATTTCCTTATGGCTACGTGGGCAAGATAAGAAGATACCTAGACGAGGCGAAGTAGAGGTTCAGTGGCATGAAGTCTCATGACTGTGCCGTGCTAATGACGCAGGTACTTCCGGTCGCACTAAGAGGGATAATGGACGAGCACGTCCGTGAAACGTTATTTGGCCTATGCAAGTTTTTCGACGTCATCTCTAGGAAGTCGATTGGCGTGAATCATCTCGGGAGGCTACAGGAGGAGATCGTGGCGATTCTATGTGAGATTGAGGTCTACTTCCCACCCGCATTCTTCGACATTATGGTGCATCTGTTGGTCCATGTCGTGGAGGACATCGTACAACTCGGGTCGATGTTCCTCCGCAGCATGATGGCATTCGAAAGGATGAACGGACACATCAAAGGATACGTTCGCAACAGGTCCCGTCCAGATGGAAGCATAGCCAATGGCTTTCTGGCCGAAGAGTGCATCTCTTTTTGCAGGAATTATAGAGACATCGAGAACCCTGTCGGTCTTCCCATCAACAGGCACCTTGGCAAGCTCGACGGATCTGGTCACCGAGAGGGTCGTCGCATACTGCATGTAGACTTCGATTTTTGACGCGCAGACTTTGATCGAGCAAACCTCGTCGCGCTATAGCATTTAGAACTGGTCGATCCTTGGGTACAGAAGCACAAAAGGTTAATCGAGAAGAAGTACAGTGACCGGGGCATACAGAGGACGTAGGGAGAAATAATCAAAGAGCACAACTCAGATTTCACGCGTTGGTTTAGGCAGACGCTCCTTGAAAATCCCCCGCGATCGCATTCTTCTGACACGGAAAAGATCATATTCACCTTGTCACAAGGACCGATGCAAAACCTGGTGACCTATCAGGCGTATGATATCAACGGCTACACATTCTACACGGAGGAAAAGGACAACAAGTGTGATTATCAGAACTCAGGCGTAACGTCGGAATTCTACACCGATGACAACGTGAAGGAAATATTCTACGGAAGAATCGAGGAGATCTGGAAGCTCGACTACTGTGGAGAAAAGGTGCCGATGTTCCGTGTCAAATGGGCAAAGAGCGTCGAAAGAGAAGACCGGTATTTCACAACCATGGTTATACCCGAAGCAGCCAAATCCAAGGCCGCCGGTGCAAACGTGGCCGCGAAAAATGAACCGTGGGTACTGGCTACCAAAGTGGACCAATGTTTTTTCATTACCGACCCGACAAAGCCTAGCCGTGTTGTCGTGAGGAGAGGAAAAAGAAACATCATCGGAATGGATGGAGTCGCCAACGAGCAAGACTTCGACCAGTACGGCGATCCAAAGATTGAAGATGACGACGACTACGATGCAGCAACATACATCACAAGAAGAAAAAGGACAACCCTACCCAAAAAAGGTAACCCGTTCGAAAGAAGAAACATTAAAGTGTCGGGGCTAAATTATTCAACCGCGACAAAGAAGGGAAAAAAGATTGTAAAACGCTAGCTCAAAAAATATTGTAAAACGCGTGGTTGAAAAAGAATGTAATATTCATGGACAAATTATTATGAAATTTAGTTATACTTTGAATCATATTTGTAACACTTTTATGACATATATTATCACTTTTGGGCATTTTTGGAATATTTAAAAGTATTTTAAAAACAAAACAAAACTTGTATGGCATAAATCACCACTTTTGGAAAAATTTTGGAACATTTAAGAGTATTTTTCAAATAAAAATAAAAAAGTGGGGCACCAAGATTTGAACCTGGGTGCTCATAGTTTAGAATAGAGTAGTGGGCAGAACCAGTGGGATAAGACAGTACTAGTGTTAACTAGTGGGGTGGCCGCCCTCTTATCTGATAGTCCAACTCACATAGGCGTAGCGCACCCTGGCCAAGGGCGCTACGGTTATCCGTAGCGCCCTTGGCTAGGGTGCGCTACGCCTATGTGGGTTGGAAAAGTCAACCGCGCGTGCCACGTCCGCCTCTCTCATCCCCATCTCACAGCACCACACTGCCACCGCCGCTGCTTTCTCTCGATCCGCCACCGCCGCTGCTTTCTCTCGATCCGCCACCGCCTCGCTGCGCTCTCGAGGAGGAGGAGGCCCGCGCCGCTGCCGATCCGTGGAGGAGGAGGAGTCCCGCGCCTCTTGTGGAGGAGGAGGATCTCGCGCCGCTCGAGGAGGTGGAGGCCGCCGTCGTCCGCCCGTCGTCGTCCGCCCGTCAGAGGTGAGCGTCGCCCCTCCCCTGTCTCTCCCTCTCTCCCTCTCTCTCCCTCTGTCCCTCTCTCTCCCTCTCTCTCCCTCTGTCCCTGCACTCGTGTTCAGCATGGTTTCATGTTCAGATGAGAGATTTGGACCTTTGTTCTACCGCTGCTAGCCTGCTAAAATGGTTCCCAGCTTGTTGCACATCAATCTGACATAGTTGTTTTATTCTGTGTTGATATTTGCACATGGTTCTAAAATGATGGAATATTATCAGTTTACCATGCCTTTCACTAGTTGCTTGTTAAGGTGCTTACTAGCAGGTCCAGTATGTTACTGGAAGATATGAGAGAGAGATAGTGAAGCATGAAACCATACAAATTATTTTGAATATAATAAGCAGCTCAATGGTGTTCAACATTCAGTGCATAAGAGAAAACAACACAATAATCCAGTAGCCAATAGCTACTATGATCTCGCTTGACCTAGCCATAACACAATGCACGATACAAATAGAAGTCAATCTTCAAGCACAAATAAGATCAAGAGATGCAGAGGCCAAGAAAATAATCAATGGGAATATAACAGTCTTAATATAAGCAACTCGATGGTATATCCAGACTTTGGTTGTTAAGATGTGAAGACTTAGCACATGACTTCTGACGAGGTTTGGTTGATTCAGGTTTAAGAGGGATTTGAGGGTCATATGGAAGGATCCTACTGCTTCAAGTCCCTCTAAATCTGAAGCATCCAGATCATCCCCATCAACCAGTGTTAGTGTTTATATCTCAATACAAAAAATGGGCATTGCCACTGAATTTTGATTAACTAATATTTATAGCTGTATTAGTAAGTGGAAGTAGAATAGACAATTACGTGCAAGAGCAATATTTTTTTCTGTGGCATACACTCAAGTCATGGCAATGCTTATATATAGTGAAACTGTTAGATGAAGAGTATGAAACAGGTATGTATGGCACGCAATGTACTTATATTCTTACTAGAAAGGAGAGGGGTTAGTGTACATATAATGCTCATGTACTTATGTTCAGAAGTTATTATCTCACAAGTGAGAAAAATATGCAAAAGTAGTTACACCTCACAGGAACTTGATCAACATCATAAATTCAGAACAGTAAAAAGGAACATATGATCATGCAAGGAATGGTTTTTAGTTACAGGTGTGGTTATTTCAAATGCAGTAAGTGAGAACTCGGCAACTCGCTAGTTAAAACTGAATACCAATGTGTAACTAAAAAGACTTTGTGACTGGAGACATACATGCACAGCTTGCTTGCTGACAAATATGCAAAGATAGGTCGACTGACTAACTTGATCAACATCAGAATAGCAAGAAATAACACAAAGCCATTCGTTTCTGTGGTTTGGTCCTTAGGGAAAACCAGGAATGGAACTTGTTCTTTTTGAATAGTCTATATGTGTTGATTTGCTTGCTGTCATCACTTGGTCATTCGCTTGCTGTCACTTGCTGTAATGATCTTCTAGTATAGAACTTGGTCATTTGTTGTATTCTCATTTGCTTGATGTCACTTGGTCATTTGTTGTCATTTGTTCACAGAACTGAAATAATACAAATGACAGCAATATGGCTATGCTTAAATTGATAACAAAAGTATATATGGTTGTGGCACTGTGCTGGGACTGGATGGATGTGGTTGTAAAATGGTTTGGAAGGAAAAATAGAGTAGTGTTAGTTTTGCTACTATCTGTGATGGGACAACAGCACCTTGAAATTGTGCTTGTGCTTGTATATGAAGCACTTTATTATGTGTGTATGTAGGTTCTTGTATGAAATGAGTCCCGATTTTTGACGGAATGTTGATTAACTTCCGTTTCGGCAGAAATCGGGCACTCCTAGTTTAAGAAAATTAGCAAAGGTCATGCGGGATTTTTCCGTGCATTTAACCAATTATTTGTTTTTATTAGTGCGAAGATGTGTGACAACGACGAGGCTGGATGTTCTAAGCGCATCACCGCTGAAGGAGAACTCAGACCTCCGAATAAATAATTGACATTCTGGGAGGCGGCCTAGTGGCTAGAAGACGATGAAGAATACCATCCTTCGGAGAGCGAGGATGATGAGATGGAAGACGCGGAGGAAGAAGCCGAAGGAACAGCAGACGATGAAACCACTGATGGTGACGAGGGCACAGGGAGTGGTAGCAATCCTCCTAAGAAGAAGAAGAAGCCGAAAGACCGGCGCCCGAACACGGTCGGCACGGTTAGGGAGGAAATTACCGAAGTGAGCCCACCAGGGGTTCCTTTGGAGCCCGACCTTGTCGTCAAAGGGTACGGTGGGCAAGTGGCGGCGATCACCCGGACAACCATCTCGATCAGCACCGAGAATCTCAAGATAATGGCCACTTGCGCACACTCCTCTTCGAGAAGCTGCACGCAAGATACAAGTTCCCCGCTAAGTATCAGAACACAAATTATCATGGGAACGAAGTAAACAAATCCGCCCTCACAAAGATGAGCACCGCCCTGGCCAGCTGGAGAACCCGGATAAAGAAGAAGATCTATCAAGAAGGCAAAAGTCTCGAGGAGATCTAGATTGACCCGTAGATCACCGAAGATCAGTTCCGGGAGTTCAAGGAGAGGTGTGAATCCGAAAGATCCCTGGCCAATAGTAATCGGGGAAAGGTGCTGCAGGCGATGAATATAGGTCATCACCATCTCGGATTTGGTGGATACAGAACCGCGGAGGCCAAATGGAATAAGGAGGACGAAGAGTATAGATCCAAGGGGATAGAAAACCCCTTTGCTAAATTCGAACCCGGGCAGGTTCGAAACTTCATCAGGGCCCGTTACCATGTGGACCCAAAAACCAAACAACTCACCGCGGATCCTGTGGTGAAGGAATTCGAGGAAATTGTGGTAAGTATAATCTAATTACCGCGGATCAACTCGATTGCAATCTAATCGATGATCTAAACGATTCACTGTTACTTCCTCTGTAGGAGGAGGAAATTGTTGCTAGTCATGGATCCCAGGGTTCCTCATCCCAGGGGTCGACGGCGGCCACCCGGTGGGATAACCCTTTTAACAGGGCGATGAACCGGGCCAAGAAAATAGAGCCGGTTACGAAGAAGCCGTCGTCGGCTGGCCGTCTGGCCGGCCTCGGGGGTAAGAATTGGGTGGATCATTTTGGTCCACCGCCGAGGATGCATGTGGCGCCGTCGGGAAGGAGCGAGGAGGAAAACCGCGAGGTTCAAGAACTTAAGGCACAAGCGGCGCGGATCCTGCAGATCGTCCAAGACAACCTGGCAATCACCCTCACGTCCTTCCTGCCTACCTTGGTGGAGTCAATAGCAAACTAGAGTGCGGGTGGTCGAGTAGGGCCGTGCCCGATTCCAAGCATGGTCAGCAGCCACTCGAACAACGCGGCGCCGGCAAATCAGGCGAACTACATGTTCGTGACTCCGCCCGCTAGCACCGCGGTGCCGCAAGTGTTGGTGACTCCCCCTGCCATCACCGCGGCGCCGGAGTACATGTTGGTGCCCCCCTGCCATCGTCGCGGCGGCACCAGAGCTCCAAGCACCCGTCGGTAGGGAGAATACACCGGCGGCCAGCACCACGCCATCAAGCAGCCCTTCCGTCTCTTGCACGCCTGTCGCCGTATGCGGTGCGTCGACATTAGCCGATCTCGACGCCATCACGGTAAACAAATTGCTTTAATTACCGCCTTTCATGCCATCTATTACTCTTATGGCATCTCTGACGACGTCGTACATGTTTTCCGCAGACGGATGTTCCTTGCACTCTCTTATGCTACGTGAACAACGAGCTGAGGGATGTTGCCAAGGGTACCATCGTTAAACCCTTGCAGCGCACGTTCTACTCAAGGCCGATGTCAGATAGCGTGCACAGGGTTAAAATTAGTCGGGTGCTAAGGGGCTGCGACGACCTGGAACCTCCCATTCAACCCCCAGGAGCGGATGAAGAAGAGCCGTCTGTCCTCAGAACTTGCTTCGGCTTATTCTTGCTATGGCCAAAGAGCATGATTCGTTTGGGGACGGCGGGGGCCATCACGCCACAGACAATAGCACCGCCTGTCGTGCCAGCGACAAGCGGTGGCAAGGCCCCCTTACCGCCCTCGCCGTCACCTCCACGCGGTGGGTCGGATGATCATGTTGATGATATGCACATGGAGCAGGATCCGGCCGAGGATGACAAAGACTGGAATGATCACTTCGTTAGCACTCAGTTTGGCAACGAAGAAGACCTAGCTGGTGGCCCCACAGAGAAAGCCACTATCACCAAGCGTCTGTTTGGTTCTCAGGAGACGCCTCCAGCTTGCGCCCTTACAGAGCCAGCTGATACAACCAACCGGCCCTTTATTCTAAGCCCTGACACACTACATAGGGAGGCCGGTGCTTAGATTGTGGTGCCTGCCCGCTCTCCAAAAGGAAAAAAGGGCAGGAAAAGAAAATCTAGCAGCTCGAGCCAGCCGGTGGCGTCAACAACTGCGAATCCGATCAGGTTTCGGGACGGGCCACCAAGACCCGAGGGTATTATGTGGAGGATTCATGTGGCAGGTGAGCCCATGCTACCTAAGAATTTGCGGAAGCTCGCCAGTTCGGAACTGCAGAGTGTGCATGACGGCGTGCTGACGATAGAGAGACGCCTTCTATCGGAGAAAGATCCCTCGCACCCGGTATTCGTGGTTAAGGTGCCACCAGGCTTGGGCTTCGTCGACAATGCCCCTGCGGATCTGTTCTTCCTGCGGTTCGACGACATCTTCAATATGTTCCACCTATACCCGCTGCACTATACCATGGTCCGTCTGTTTTCTCTCAGCCTGGCCATGCAGATCATTAGAGAGAACACACCGGGCATCGCTATAGTGGACCCCTACTACATGCGTGACGGCTTCTTGGGTTCCCCCGCTGAACGACGTATCGTGGCCTCGTACCTAAAAAGAATCCTCGTGGCGAACAAGACAAAGGAATACATTCTCGTGCCTTACTTTCCCGAGTAAGTCGTTATTCACTCGCCACCGTCGATTGGCTTTATTAGATCATCATCATTCTTTTTCCAACACATTCCATTTGAATTTTTTGCGCAGAGATGAACACTGCACGCTCATCTCCTTATCGCTGAAGCATTCCCACGCCACGTATTTCGACTCGGGAGTCTAGAAAAGAAGAAAAACTACGACAAGATCAAGGAAGTTCTGGATGATGCTCTCACTGGCTTTGCCTCGACGGAAGGCACCACCTTCGTGCGTACGAAGGTCAAGTTCGGCAGGCACGTCTTCAACCACGAAATGGAGTTCCCCTGCGTGAAGCAGCCGGAAAATAGTAAGAAGGAAGCCTACTATGCACTCCATCACATGAGGGCGTTCCTACTTGACCAGCAGAATTCTACGCTGCCAGATCATCTCAAACAGTGGGCCGAAGCAAAGGCCAAGATCAATGATTCGGATATTAGACAAGAGATGTATCGCATCCAGCAGCAGTTTGGGGCAATCATATTTCGTGATGTCATGACTTCGGGGGGGGGGGGATCTTCTACGGAGGAAATATCCCGAATAACCGTGACATAGAAGATCGCCTAGAGATGCAGGGTGACTATAGGAAGTTCATGACGAGACAAGGCGTCCTCCCGTTCCCTAAGCCGAGCCAGAAGGCTTGATGTTGGCCTAGTTGTAGTTACAAACTATAGATGACCTTTGTGTGTGTGTGGACAAGTGTACTTATCTTATTAGGTTTATGAATCATCGCTTACTTATTTTGCTTATTATTATTATATATCAATCAATTCTTGGTTTTTTTGCTTACTCTTTGGTCCTTTGCTCACTTTGGTCATCTTTTTTTCCTTACTCTTTTTTCGAGAATAATGCCGATGATTGAAATGTCGTGGAACACTATATATGTGAATGTGCTACGATGGGATTGTGAGCCTTGTGATATGCACAAGTCCAGGTCTTGTGCATCCTACTTGGCTCACCGTTCCATCGTAGCATATTCCTGTGTCCAACGACCTATGTATATATATATATGAGGCATTCTTTTCGAGTTATTTTTGTCTTTTTCGAGAATAATGCCGATGATTGAAATGTCGTGGCACACTATATATGTGAATGTGCTATGATGGGATTGTGAGCCTTGTGATATGCACAAGTCTAGGTCTTATGCATCCTACTTGGATCACGGTTCCATCATAGCATATTCCTGTGTCCAACGACCTATGTATATATATGAGGCATTCTTTTCGAGTTATTTTTGTCTTTTTCGAGAATATGCCGATGATTGAAATGTCGTGGCACAATATATATGTGAATGTGCTATGACGGGATAGTTAGCCTTGTGATATGCACAAGTCCAGGAATTGTGCATCCTACTTGGCTAACCGTTCCGTCATAGCATATTCCGGTGTCCAACGACCTAGCTAGTTATATATGAGGCATTCTTTTTGAGCTACTTTGGTATTTTTCGAGAATAATGCCGATGATTGAAATATCTTGGCACACTATATATGTGAATGTGCTATGATGGGATTGTACGCCTTGTGCTATGCACAAGTCTAGGTGTTGTGCATCCTACTTGGCGTACGGTTCCATCGTAGCATATTCCTGTGTCCAACGACCTATGTATATATATGAGGCATGCTTTTTGAGTTACTTTGGTCTTTTTTGAGAATAATGCCGATGATTGAAATGTCGTGGCACACTATATGTGAATGTGCTGCGATGGGATTGTTCGCCTTGTGCTATGCACAGGTCCAGGTGTTGTGCATCCTACTTGGTGAACAGTTCCATCGTAGCATATTCCTGTGTCGAACAACCTAGTTATATATGAGGTATGCTTTTTGAGTTTGGTCTTTTTGATTTAGGAGTACTTTCTATAAGTGTATCTTCATATGCGACTTTAATTATGTATGTTTTTTTTCAATCACCGGTTAATTATTATTGTCAACTTATAGATGACGTGGTACGTCGTGTACAAGGGACGGGTTCCCGGAGTCTACGATGATTGGGAAGACTGCCGGAGACAGGTGCACCATTTCAGCGGCAATAGCTACAAAGGGTACAACACTATGGCGGAGGCGGAAGCTAGATAGACGCGCTATCTAGCGGGAGTTAGGACAAGGAACCGGATGAAGACCTACACCTTCGTCGCGGCGGTGATCATGCTTATCTTCTTTGGTTGTTTATCCCGCGTTTGTGTCTAGCTAGTTTAGATGTCTAGGAGAGCTTCCGAGCTCTAACTTGTTCGATCGACACATGTATTCGCATGTCACCAACTACTACTTTGTAACTTGATCGAAACAATGTAACTTATACTATGTTTTCACGTATGAGACTTATCTATATGTATTTGTTTCAATCTTGTTTTTCATATTGTGTATTTATATATGTAATTTTATATCTTGTATCTGTGTGTGTATATCTGCTGTAATATTGTATATAATCTGTATTGTATATAATCTGGCTCGGAAATTAAAAAAAACAAAAAACACATCTGTGGCGCACATGATCTACCTTCTGTGGCGCACTACACCTAAAGCGCACTATAAAAGCTTAGTGGCGCACTAGGTAGTATGCCAAAGAAGATCCTAGGGGTAGCGCACCTGCCCAAACATCTGTGGCGCACTAGCAGGTGCGCTACGTCTGTCTCTACACAACCGTGGCGCACTAGGCAGTGCGCCACGGCTGAGAGATAGCCGTAGCGCAAGGCACGTGGCGCACTGCTAGTGCGCCACAGATGATGTTTTCAGGTACGCCACTAAAGGCCGTTTTCCTAGTAGTGTCATCCACGTTCCCCTTGGAATGTTAACCGCTTTCAGACTACAAGGGTATGTATCCGAAACCTCAGTTGTTACTACATTACTCCTAGATAGATCTTGGCAGCTTGGGCTATTCCAACGTAGGAATATTTTTGTTTTCTGCCACAGAACCCCTTCAGTGGTATTAGTGCCGATCTATGTGCAGTAATGTTATACAGCCAGTACGCACGTGGATTGTGCGGGCATTGATCCTCTAGTTGTTACCCTCTAAATGTGTACTTGTTTATATCGCGACATTGTTTGATGAAGCGGCCCAGACCGACCTTACACATAATATTATGCAAGACTGGTTCCACACTCAACATACAGATTGTACTGTATAAGTGGCTAGCGGGTGTCTGCACCTCATTCAATAGTTGATATAGAATTTACAACAGGGCGCCGAAAGGGGTGTAGTAGAGACAACTGTTGGATCCATTTTGTGGTTGGAAAGTTTGTAGATTAGAAATGGTTCTATCACGAAAACCCTAACGGCCACGTAAAACTTGCAAAAGATAAAGTAGTGGCGTCTCAATTTATTTTCCAGGAGGGCTTGTGATTTGATATGGTCTTGGTCATTATGAAGGCAAAGTAGTTTACTTTTCTGTTATTAAGTAGTATAGTAATAATCATTGTTCCGATGGACGACCTTCTTGTGGCATTGTGGACTTGGCGTCAAATCAGTGGCAAGATGGAGATCATGCCGAAGCGCTCGATGGGGATCAAGGCGAGAAAAGAAGGACCATATCATATCACTAATTACATATGATGTTGATACCTTTTACATCTTATTGTGTGCTAGTATTAGGTACTCGCTGGTAGCATACTATATAGGATGATCCCTATTAATACCAATATAGTGTTCTCCCTTTAGTGTGTACCACCAATAAAGTTTGTAGTTATGAAGTAGGTCGTGATGATCGGGTGCTATACATCTCTGCATTTTTATACGGTGGGTGCAAGCCATGTATGCACTACGAATACACTAAGGTTAAATTGGCGAGCCTAGCATGTGCATACATGGCCTCAGAACATGGGAGATCGAAAGATCGAGAATAAGTCACATGGTTGATGTGAACGACGTAATTACTCCACCCTGGCAGCTGCATCAAAGTCCATGATGATCGGGGATGATGCGGTGTAAAGGGATTGTGTGATCGCTAAAATCATCCAAGGGATAACAATTTTAGTGGGATCTCAATTATGAATTGAACTCGTATTATGAACTTAGTTTAGATGTCTTTGCAAATATCTTAATATATCGTGGCCTATCCCATTGAGGTCCTTTGCGACCATGGGTATTTTCTTGCTTGATGTGGAACTTAGCAGAAGGGTCCAATTTCATAGAACAACAACCGACTTTTTCCATGCGTGGGGGAGCAAGTCTATGCCTCCCATTTTTGCAAACACATGCCCAACGCATGGTCGGGATGTGTACGAGCTAAGGAGTCCTTTGGCATGAATTGCGGTTATGATAGCTCCTTACACTTTATTCGACATCTCTTCGTTCAGACTTAGAGAAGATAATAGTTGCCAAGTTGGTACGGGGGGTCACCTTCATAGGTCAACGCCTCTCTGCTCATTGATACGCCCAATTTGCATCACCTTTCTATATCATAATCTACCTCTATTCATTGATATTTGTCTTATTATGAGGTATTACTTATGTCTTTTCTACTGTTTATGCATGTTGGATGATTCTTGAAGGATGGATTGCCGGAGTCTGGATTCTGATGCAAAAGAGGGCGTTTTGATGCAATTTCGCAAAGATCAGAAAAATACCAGAAAAATATGGGAAAATATTATTTTTTCCAGAAGGTTGAGGAAGCTAGAAGGAGAGACGAAGAAGGGCCGCAGGGGGCCCACACACCCCTACGCGCGGGCCCACCCTGGTCGTGCCTAGGGCAGGTGTGGCCCACCTGTCTGGCTCCCGACTCCACCCCTTCGCCTATATCTTCCCTACGGAACCCTAAGGCTAGAGGAGCGACCATAGATAGATTTATGCTGCCTTTGGGGGCGGAAAACACCGAGAGAGAAAGATCTCTCCGGCAGACAGATTTCTGCCGAGGGAAATCCTTCCAGGAGAGGGGAGATCATCGCCATCAACACCATCATCAAGCTAGGCTTCATCAGGATCATCATCATCATCCACACCATCATCTCCACCAGCACCATCATTACCACTCCATCCCGCTCAATTGTGTTTGATATTTCTTTAGTTATTAGGGGAAACTTTCTCGGTGTTAATTACTATTGTAGTTGATGCTTGTGAGTGGAACCATTGGATTATTGTTTATGTTTTGATTGTTATCCGTTATCATATCATCTTTGATATTGATCCATGTGATGTCTTGTGAGTAGTTCGTTTAGTTCTTGAGGACATGGGAGAAGTCATGTTGTTATTAGTGGATTTGTGTTGAGTTATTATTCAATGGTTTAGTATTTAAGTTGTGGTTCTATTCTTATAGTGGTGTCATGTGACCATCGACTACATGATACTTCACCATTTATGGGTCTAGGGGAATGCATTGTGTATTTGGCTACTAATTGTGGGGTTGCCGTAGTGACAGAAACCTGAACCCCCATTAGGACACCTTTGCACAAGGGAGCGTAGGATCTTAGAGTTTAAGACTGTGGTTAGATTTATATCTTAATTACATTCCTCTAGTTAGGGATGTTTGCAAGGGGTTTAATCACAAGTATGTATTAGTCCAAGTAAGGTCGGTATATTAGCATAGGTTCACCCACACAACACTTACAACACCAAAGAAGAGTACCCAGCTATTTGAAGGGAAAGCACTTTACTAAATTCCCATGTGTCCTCGAGAACGTTTAGTCCTTATAAGTATTTTCACTGGCTCGTCCTTTGCTAAGAAAGGATTGGGACACTTGCTGCGTTTGTTCTTTATTACTTGCACTTCATTTTGTTGCCTTATCAGAAAACAACTAAAAATCCGTTTGCTAAGTATTTGTAGAGAGTTCCTGCTCCATACCACTGTTCAGCACCTTCTGCTCCTCGTTGGGATCGACACTCCTATTCACCGAAGTACTATGATACACCCCTTATACGTGTGGGTCATCACTCATCTTGCGCTTGCGCAGTAGTGGTACTAGGAATTTTCTTGCTTGATGCGGAACTTAGCAGAAGAGTCCAACTTCATAGAACAATAGCTGACTTTTTCCACGTGTGGGGGAGCAAGTCTATGCCTCCCCTTTTTGTAAACACATGCCCAACACGTGGTCGGTATGTGTACGAGCTAAGGAGGCCTTTGGCATGTGTTGTGTCTATGATAGCTCCTTATAATTTATTTGACATCTCTTCATTCAGGCTCAGAGAAGATGCTAGTTGCCGAGTTGGTACAGGGGGGTCACCTTCATAGGTCCCCGCCTATCCGCTCATCTTATGCTTGTGTAGAAAGGGTACTGTATTCCCGCTAGTACCCCTTAGTTTGAGGTCGGAGAGGGTCTCATGGATCCCTCCAAGCTCCTCGTTCCCCTTCCCCTTGTGTGGGGAGGGGGAGTCTTCTTCCTCAGGCGTGACTTTATTTGGACGTTGTCCGGGTGCCGCACCGTTGGTGTGTCTTGATATACCTCCTGATCTTTTTCACTCAGGCTAGGGTTGGGGAGGAATACTCCAGTACCCCTGGCCGAAGTTGTGGGTCCTTCTCGGGTATCCATTTGGGCGTTTGCCCGATGGCATTCCCAGCATGCTCGAGGTTGCCAAAGACGTTGATGATGCCGCTTGGTGCTAGAACTTTCATCTTGAGGTAGGCATAATTGCAAACCTCCATGAACCCGGAGAAGAAAGGTCGCACAAGGACGGCAAGCGCTCCGCTTGACAACCATCATGAAATCCAGGCACTCCATCCTTCTGCCGCCTAGGCCCTCAAATGAGACCTCAAGGCTGGTGATGCCAAGTTGTCGGATCTCGTGGCCAGGGCGAAGTCCGTACATGATCCCAACGATTGGCTGGACGATCGACCATGTGATCCCTACATCGTCGAGAGTGTCGGCAAAAATGTTGTTGATGTTGCTTCCTCCATCCACCAGGACATGGTTGATCCTGGCGTCTTGAAGCAACACCTCCACCATGAGGGGAATGCTCTCGGTATTCGGAAGGTGCCCCAAATATTCGTCCCAATCGAACTTGATTAGAATAGACTTCCAGGGCCACTCCTCCAACAGCTTCTTGTCTGAGGATGTGTTCCCCCGTGGTGGTGAATCTGTCCTAGAGCCGATGACAAGGATATCTTTTTTGAAGATGCAAGAGGAAGAGGAGACGATGAAGTTTCTGATGTGTGTCAAGAACTCTTGCTAGATTGCTTTTCGATGTTTGTTTTGTGACCATCCTTTTTAGCTGTCTGGTTGGTCTCTGGGTCAGTGTTGCTTCTTGTCTCTACGTATACATTTCAGCCTTTTGAGTGTGCGACTGTGAGGGAGTGGAGTTCTTCCTAGTATGGCTAGTTGGCTTTCTGAGTTGAATGGATAACTGGTAAGTGGTATCCCCACTATTGTTTATAAAATCTACAAAACTCATTGTGTTTACTTTCTTGCTTTAATGCAAAGCAGGGCTTTAATCCTGTTATCGAAAAAAAGAAGTTGCATGCTAGATCCACAGAGAAGAGAAGGCAAAGATGGACATATACTAAGGGGCATCAATAAACACTAACAGAATAATATATGTTGTTCAAATAATGTTACATTACAATGGCAGTAACATGATAAGATTATTCTTGGAGATATATATATATATATAACTAGGGACTAACCGACCATTAAACAATCCAATACCAAAGCTATTTTTATTAGCAAGTCACTTATTTTATAATAAAAATCACCAACATCTGAAAATTATCATCTTACTCTCTACTACAACCCCAAATCACCTAGTATAATGGAAGAGAGCAATCCAACATATGCACATGACTTATTTCTCGGACAACTCTATAGATGTGTCCTTTTATGTTGTCCTTCGAGAAGAGATCGAAGATGCAGATGTCGAACTTCTCCAGATTATTGCCTACATCAAACTTGCCCCATCCAGCACTGAATATGCGGACAGAACACTTGCTGTAGTAGACATACTTAATGTCCCAAGACTTCCCTTGTGGATACCATAGTTTTAACTTAGTGTTGGCATGTGGAAGATTATCCCTTAAAAATTCACAGGAGATTTTCTGCAAGACAAGGAAGTATTTGAGGAAAGGGATAACAACCAAATCTGGCAAGTCACAGATATACATGTAGATGGCACAACTATTCATTATACTACGAAGTGTCTGAAACATAAATGTATCCCTATCATGAAGTATGTTAGAGTATATAGTCTCTCTTTGTATTTGTGCGGTGACCCATCATACCACTGCATGATGTAGTACACTATAGTCGTTGACATAACACCAATGAAACATCATTCACTAGTATTAGATCCCTCAGAGTGGTACAACAGAAACATAGTAGGTCCAATACATGACAATAGGTTACAACTCGACTCTTTACACAAGATCTAGAGAACACTCTAGGTGAAAGAGATAAAAAGAAGAACCAGAAATAATCAACTCATAACTATCATACTAATAGACTAGTATTTAAACTATTGGGCTTGAATTGCTACATTGCAATACTCTACAGAAATAGGTTCTATGACTAGAGATTATATTCCTATCTAATCAACAACTTCATCTTCACTTTAGTTGTTGTATATATTGACTTCCCTGACTTCATTAAAGAGCTTGAGCTTCTTATGGTGATTTCTTGAGAATAAGTTGATGTAGACGTTGTCTATATTGGCTTCAGAATCTAGCAAGGGTTAAGAAGATATGTTGAGTATGAGCGTACTCAGCAATTTCACTAAAAAGGATTGTTTGATGCACTAGCTACATCCATAGACCATAGGTCGTAGGCAATGCAGGTTTTCATAAACATTTCTTCAAATGTCGCTTTTATTCTAAAAAGCTATGTCCATCATCCTTCACGGGTTTACTAGAACTTTCATGGAGTTCCTTTCCTGTCGCGTTCATAGCTCCTTCCTGGAACAGGGAGTAACAAGTTACAGTTCTTACACTCTTTAGAGGTGAGTTACTTTACCCATGAGAGATCAAATCCTTGTTGCACAATCGGGCGATATTTCTCGTCCATAATTCCATGATGTGGGGCCCAGTATATGATCCAAGCCAATCATTGCCCTTCTCCGTGACCCCATATGTCTACATGATCCATCGGGCCGAGCTACATCTCCGGTAAGCCCCCTTTCGAGCAAGCTACAACCCTGATGAGTTCCCGAAGACTCTATGAGCCGGTGATGCCCCTGGTAAGCTCCAAAAATGTCTGACTATACCTCCGACAGCTGCTCCCAGATAATCTAGACACCAAAATCGTGGGTCCTAAGGGTGCCCACCCATATGCTGGATCCGCACAAGGAATCATAGCGTCATGTTAAGGTCGTCTTGCCTACATATAAAAGGAAGAAGATCTAGCTAACTTCTCCATCCCATTCCAAATATCATAGTTTATGCGTGATATATGGCGCAAGAATCACTGGCGACATTGGTTAAGTCCTAGCTAATATGTTCCTTTACCACCGGAACTTTCATAGTAGGTTATTACCCTCTTGGTAATTAACCCATAATCATATTATTATGAAAATAGTGCTTTCTGACCTTTTTGAAATGCAGGTGATGATAATACTGGATTTGCAAAATATTTGATAGAAAATAACCAAAGGACATGAGGAAGTGTGAACTTGCCTTTTGTGATTACAAGATTATGCACTCACGGTCTTCGAGACAATATAAGATCCAATATCTGAAAATAGCATCATTGGTCCGCTAAGGACTCATGTTTAAATAAGCAAGATGCTATTATGCATACATAATGTAATGCAATTTGATAATTCAAATCTCCGAAATAAACACCGTTGATCTAGGGTTTGGAAACTAGAAATGGTTTCTTTAGAATGTGTTGCCCTTTTTGATTAAGTTTCACGCTTGTTCTTCTTATTAAGGCTTGTGAGTGTGTGAAACAATATGTAAATATAATAAGGTACACATCATAATAGAGCACTTAAGTGTGGGATGATATCTAAAGACTTCTTATATGAAGGTTGTTATTCAAGTAGAGCTTTTATGGAAATGCTTCTGTCATGCTTTATAATGTATTTTAAAAGAATAACTTTTTAAAGAAAATCTTACTTATTAAACAAAAGCATTTAAACTTTAAACTAACACTCTTAGGATTTCTTATTAGCTATAGTTCTCAAGGAATAAAGAATTACTTCATTTGAATAATGACATCATTAGTAGTTGAGACTTATCTATCTTGGTCATTATATGGTGTTATAATTTGTTTACTTCATAATGTTTCTTAGGTTAATTAAGAGTGGTATTAGTTCTATTTTAGTAATGGTTTCTTAATTTTATGATTGAATAGAATCATTTATCTCCTTATAATTGAGTGGTTATGGTTTGTAAACAAGGAAACAATTTATTTAAATATTTATGAATTACCTTTGGAATTTTTAGTATGTTTATAAACTTGTGGTTGAAATAATGGTAAAACTTTTTATTTAGTTAAAAATATCATTCTTGAAGATTTTATAATTTTATAGGAATCCTTTTAGAAAATCATACACACTTATAGGTGAATGATAATTCAATAAAATTGTATTTAAAATGTGTTGAACTATTTTGAATTCATATTATCATTACTTAAGAATAATACTATTTTTACACCTCAAATGGATAATTTTAGAAATATTAGAAATTTTATTTACTCTTTTATGAATTAATAGTTAAAGGAATAGGTTTGAATTCAAGCTATTACAGTATTAAATTTTGATTTACTTCAAAAGTGGAATGTTATATTTTAACATTTAGATATTATTTTTATGATTATTTTGATATATTATATGTATTTTATTATTTTTAAATATTAATATATGATTTTTATAAGATTTATTACTTTATAAACACTTAATGAATAATAATTTTTTATTTAAGTGATATAAAACTTTATGTTTATAGGTTTACTTTGTAGTTCTTATTTTTCTATGAATTTTAGTATATTATTTATATTTTTCTCATTTATCATTATTAAAATATGATTTTTCTAAGTTTTATTAATTATAAAATCATTATTAAATAACATTTATTTAAATAGTTAACATAATGATGTATGATAATAAATTTAAATTGTAGATTTTATTTTTCTAAATATTTTGATATATTAAAATTATATATTTCTGAATTATAAAACAAAAGATATTGAATTTATAAGATTTATTCAATTTCTAATTAAATTTTGAATAGGGAAATAATTTTTATACCCAGACTCAATCTACCTTAGGTCACTGACCGGTGGGGTCGAGTACATGTCACATGCCACATGGGCATTGACTAAGTCAAACCATGCTGACGTGGTCGGTGTGATGCAGGCGTGACATCACGATGACATCACTTCGCCGACCACCCCCAAATGGTCACGTGCGACGGCGTTTTCGAGCGAGCACGAGCGAGCTAAGCTACACATTCAACCGAGGGAAGCTTGGGGAAGCTAACTATGGTCGCGTCGCTACCTAATGGTCATCGGAACATCAACTATGGCGAGCTTTGGCGGCGGATGGCGAGCTATGGCGGTGGAATGGTACAGGAAGCAAGGAAGGATTTGGAGAGATCCCCGAGCATCAGTAGCTCACCACAAAGATTGTTGGAGGGTCGGTGAGGACAGGTGTGGTCAGAGGCGAGCTCTCCGATGAGATTTTTGACAAATCACGACGGAAGGGAACAACTAAATTCGGTCACCTCCGAGCTCCCCTTTGGCGTTGCGCTCTGCTAAGATGATCTTCATGCGACGGCGCTTCTCTAGGGCTACATGGAAAAGAGAGGGGAGGTGTGTAACAACGGAGATTCGTCGGTGAGGTGTGTATAGGGTTTCGGCCCATGTGCGGTAATGTGAAAAGGAGAGCAGGGCGAGAGATAGTGGATGAGGATGGAGTAGGGTGATGCGGTGTCCTCTCCCTTATCATCCTAGATGACAGCGACAAGGATCTCCACGCCGGTGAGCGGCAGCGCTCGCGCCAGGCAGCTACTTCGGCGGCCGCTCAAGGTAGATAACGGTGATTAGGTCGACAAAACGGTATGCGTGTCTGGGCCGGTGCTGGGCTGTGACAGAGTAAGCGGGACATTGCTGCAGCTGCTCGCGGACGACGAATAACTGTGATGAGGAATGGGCTTTGGGCCAGATTAGGTTTATTCCGAATGTTTTTCTATTTCTTTATCATTTTCTATTTTTTGTTTTATTATCTCATTTTCAATTCGAATCTCACTATATTTAAATATTAAAGCTTTTGTACAATAATTCAAACATTTCAAAGGTCATGATACTAGTTGGTTTCCCTAATCTTGTTGATGTATTTCAATATCCATTAATATATAGGAAATTATTTATTCAATAGAGTAAATAAGATTTAGGGTTTTATGAATTTATTTATTATATGAAAGTCTCATAATAATGTTCTTATTTTCATCATGATAATTGTAATGATAATGATTTAAGTTGGTTAATGATATTCATAGAATATATCCATACTTGGCACTGAAAGGGTAATTGCCCCTATGTGTGGTTTTGGTGATTAATGACAATCCCTATGGACTAATGTTTTCACTGAGTTTTATATGAAGGTATATTCCATAGGTCATGCTTGTAGTCCATGTGTTGGATTCAAGTATGGATGCCATGAAGATAAAGATATACCTTGAGTATTGGCATCAAAATCATCGAGTTGAAGAGAAGAATATGATATGATCAAGATCTTGAGAGTGTGATCTCAATAGAATAATTCAAGATATGGCTCTAAGTCGGTGTCATGATAGCCTCATTAGTTGAGATATGGTTGACTAAGATTTAGAGCATGTAATCAAATGAATAGTTCCTTATGTACCTCGAGATATTAAGATGGAGCACGAGAAGATACTTGGTTGACCAATAACAAAGAGTGAAGATTGATTTCAAGTTGGTCAACACATGAAGCATAAAGAATGTACCACATGGTCTTGTGGTATGGTAAGCCTTATCAATTATGCATCATGAACTAACCCATTATATATTTGCCTTTGTGTTTTCTATATGGGACAGGTATCTTTCCATGGGCATGCTTCAAAATGAAGACTTTATATAGACCATGAGAGGATGACATCAAGTGGTGATCGTCATCAAGGTTGAGAAGGGCAAGTTCAAGATAAGCATCTCAAGAAGATCATTTGCTTGAAGCTTGACGTCCATATTGGTGATAATGGACATGTGAATACATTTATTAATGAAGCTATCCCATAGTGGTGTATGGGGGAGCAAATTAGGAGTCTTCACGAAGCAACAATGATCAAGTGTTGCATTCCGGCTTGGGTGGAGCTTGAAGCGTTGTCATCAAGATCAAGCGGTATGCGCAAGGCAAAGGTATGGCCTTGCTAGGTTTTCCTTTTACTGGTCTCAAGGTGGTTGTTGGGAGACCGGGTTATAGGATAGATAGTCGCACTATCAAGAGGGGCTTTCGGTTGTGTAACTTGATCACATCGTCATAGGGAGCTCAATCCTTTGCATACTTTGCATCTTCCTATTTTGTTGCTTCTTGGTGTTTACCCATGTGAGGTTCTTTAGCTTATTGCTAGCTCTTCAACAAGCCCAAGTTCATCGAAAACGGAATTCGTATGCATCTTCTATGGCGTTTTCGAGTTTGACGGTTTTATCGGTTCTTATTTAGGGAGGCTTCTTACCTTTCTTCATTTGGTTCTATCCTCCTTTGTTGGGTTATGATGTTTCTCTGCACAATCTTTTAGAGCTTGTTGTCCTCGTCAAAACAAGCCCAAGATCATCGAAATCGGAGTCCGGATGCAAAAGTTATTGCGTTTTTCGTGAAGCCTGTTTCATCCCGGTTGTGAGTTCGGTTCAACCGGCTCCCAGACCGGGTGGTCCGGTGCCAGGACCGGAAAACCGGATCTAAAACCGGGATTTTCGGTTTTGCTATACCGAGTCTATCCGAGACTGTGTACTGACCCTAATTCCGGTTTTAAGTTTGGTTTTCTAGTCCAGGAACCGGACCGTCCGGTTCTGGAGACGGTCCAACCGAACTTTCAACCGAGTTCGCACAGATTTCTTCCAACGGCCATATTTTCTTTCCACTATAAAAGGGGGTTCTTCCCCCAATGTTTTAGGGTGTTCTTGACCACGAAATTGACCTCCATTGTTGAACCTCTTGAGCTTGCTTCCTCCCCCTTCCCTCCTATGATTCTTGCATCTTTTTGAGGGCTTTGGAAGAGGAGATCTAGATCTACAATACCCACCAATCAATTCCTCCTCTAAGTGAGGGGAACCCATTGGATCTAGATCTTGGAGTCATTGGTTGACTTCCACCATTGTTCTTCCTCTCTAATTCCTCCATAGCACTTGTTGCTTTGGTGGGATTTGAGAGTGAAGGATTTGAGCACCCTTGGTGGTCTTGCTTTGCATTCTTGCATAAGTGTTGAGCTTTCCATTACGATTTGTTCGAGTGAGATACCGTGAGCTTGTTACTCTTGGAGGGTGACCTCCTAGTTGGCTTGGCGGTTGGTACCGCGGTGTTCTCTTCGTGGAAGATTGTAAAGAGACCTGGGATTCTCCTTCGTGGAGTTTGTGAAGTGGTTGTGGAGCTTGCCATCTCCGGAGTGGAGGAAAAGCTAGCCATAAGGAAAGGGCCTATTCCTTCGTGGGATAGACTCGGAGAAGAAGGTGAGCCTTTGTGGCGCGTGAGGAATCCTTTGTGGAACCTCACACCTCTCCAATGTGACGTAGCCCCCTTCCCAAAGGTGGTGAACACGGGAATACATCTTCGTCTCCACGTGCCTCGGTTATCTCTATATCCGAGCTTACTTTCCTTGTGATAGCCATCGAGCTTGAAGTACTTATATCTTGCTCATCACTTGTGGTATATTTATCTTGTGCTATCTTGCTTAGCTTAATTTGTTGTTGGTGCACTTAGTTGAGCCTAGTGTATTTAGGTTTTGTGCTTGTAAAATAAACGTTAGTTTAATTCCGCATTCTATCAAGCCAAAACCGTAATAGTTTTGAAATTGCCTATTCACCCCCCCTCTAGGCGACATCTCTATCCTTTCAATGTGTATCAGAGCAAGGTCTCTCCTTGTTTAAGCTTCACCGCCTAGAGTGTAAAGATGTCGGCTAGTAGTATAGTGCACAATGACACAATTATCTTTGATGGCACAAATTATGCTTTGTGGAGAAATTGCTTGCTTTGTAATCTTCGGACCTTGTGTCCAAATATTGAGCTATTTCTAGATGTAGGTTTTTCTCCTCCTATGGATCCTCAAAATCTATCTTTAGAGGATGAGAAAAATTTACATCTCGAAGCTCAAGTATCTAATGAGCTTATTTTCTCTTTGAGCCCCACAGTTAATTTGTTCTTGACGATTGTAAAGCGCAAGTCGTCTCATGAGAAGTGGACCAAGCTTAAAGAAATATTTGGTGGTTCCATTTCTAATATTGTCGGTGGTTTCTCCGAGGAGATCTCTTTTCCTTCACATCATGAAGAGCTCCAAGTTGCTTCCACCTCCGGCCGCGATGAGCTCTCATCTTCACCCACTTCACCAATGTGTGGCAAGACACAAGGTAAATATATGGTGAGTGGTGTTGGGAATTGCAATGTTGATATTGTGCTCGCTAATGATGATCCTTCATCTCTATCCTATTGCAATGTTTCTTCTTTGGACTTAAGCACTTCGTGCAACAATAATGCTATATCCCCTTGTGTTGCTAGTCCTTGTATATCAGCTAGAAATTATTTGAGTACTAGTGTAGATGATACGCTTGATTTGCCTTGTTACCATGAACAAAATGCTTATATTTCCTGTAGTTGTTTATCTAACAATGTAGAGGAAATCAACCATTCTATGAAGCAAGACGTGATCATGAATGAAGATTCAAGAATATCCTCATCTTCATTCTCCCATGCTCACATGTGCCTTATGGCAAGAGGATCAAAGGTATCTCCTACTTTGGATCCCAATATATCTTGTAAAGATAATAGCAATGATAATGATGATAGTGATGATGACATTGATGAGGATACTAGTGCTCTCTTGCTTGAGTTGACTTTTTTGTGTACCTATCTTCGTGGTAATAATAAGGCCGTTACTTGTCTCAAACACGTTATGGACACCATAACTAAACAAACGGGAACCATAGAGGAGTTGGATTTCCAACTTGATGATGTGAGTCGGAGATTCAATCTCCTTAAGCAAGAGCTTGCCGAGGAGAAGCACACTAATTGTCTCCTCACACAAAAAATTGAATCTTATGAGCTTGAAAAGTAAAATTCCATTAATGATGCTTGTGCTACTAACTCTACTTCTTGTGAAGCATCTATCCTAAAGGAGAATGTTGAGCTAATGGCTCAACTTGAGTTGCTAACTAGCAAGTATAGGAAATTGGAAGAAAGTCACGAAAAGCTCTCGGGCTCTCATAATGATCTTCTAATCTCTTATGATGGGATAAAGTTAGCTCGTGAGGCAAGTATTACTAAGGTAACATCTTGTGAGCCTCTTTTGGACATTAGCACAACTTCTACTCAAAATGCTATTTTGCCATGTGCTAGTCCTAGTAATTCATCTAGACATACTATTGATAAACCTTGTGTTGGATTAATTGCTTTGCCTTGTTGCTCTAACAATGAAGCTCCTACTTCCTCTAGTACTTGTATTTATACTAACCATGTAGAGGAAATCAAAGAGCTCAAGGGTCAAGTCACTTCCTTGAGGAATGACTTGGAAAAGAGTCACGAAGGGAAATCCACACTCGATAATATCTTGAGTGTGCAAAAATCCCCTAATGATAAAAATGGACTTGGATTCAACACCAATAACAAGAACAAGTCCAATATAAACAAGAAGAAGGGCCAAAACCAAGTCAAGAATTTGTCCAAGATTATTTGCTTCAAGTGCAAGGTTGAAGGACATCATGTAAGATCTTGTCCATTGAAGAAAAAGCACTTGAGTGAGAAGCAACAAGGGAAGCGGCCACAAGTTCATGTTCAAGCCCAAGTTGAAGTTAGGCCACTTCCGAAGAAAAATCAAGATAATGCTCCCCAAGCCAAGAAATCAATGAAGAAGAGAAAGGGGATCACTTGTTGCTACATATGTCGTGTGAAGGGGCACTTTGCCTCTTCATGTTCAAATGGTACCTTATCTAACCCTATCATTGTTGATGATGATTACTATCTTAGGAAGGATAAGGATGGCAATGTGTTTGCCAAGTTTGTTAGAACTCAAAGTGGTGTCAAGAAAAGAACCATTTGGGTTGCCAAGCCTATTGTGACTAACCTCTTAGGACCCAACTTGGTTGGGGACCACCAAGCTCAAACTTGATCAGTAGGTGTTTATGGAGGGCATTGGAGACTTGGCTAACTCATGAAGATTTAAGGGATCTTCATATCTTATATTTGATCAAGCCAAGTCCTAAGGATTATTATTTCCCTATCTTATCCAATGTGCCTCTTCATGGTAACTTGTACTTAACTCATTTATATTGTAAGTTACTTTGCCCCTTTACATGTTTTGGTTTTGTACCAAGTATGTGTTTGTATTTGGTGTGCCTAATGCTTGATTATTTTGTGTATTCAAGTATGTCTAGGTGTTTGGCACATCATTTACTCGTGTGTTTTATTTTGAGCCTCTAATGCATCTTGATGATATCTTATTTGGTTCTTTTAGAGTGGTTAATGGAACATCCCATTTTGGGTGAGTGACATGCCTCACGCATCTCTCAAACCTTAAAATATGTGTACATGAGTACTACCACTTAGTATTGATATTGCAAGCTTATCTAGTCACTATGTGGTGTATCATACTCATGAGAAATTCAAATTCTAAATGTCCATTAATTATCTCTAGTTGAGGTTGTTTTTCCTCTTATAAAAAATGAATATCACATTATGGGGGAGTAATATGCTTCTTTTGCATATCACAATCCTAGGAAATGTGAACATATGAGGTAGTGCCACTTAGAGTTGATATTGTTGATTATCTTGTTTCTAGGTGGCATGTTGGCTCAAACAAGGTCCTGTTTTTGTTAGAAGCTTTTATTGCTCGTCTTTTTGGTCTTTGTTTGAGTAAGAAATTCTTGGTGCGGTCTTTCTCAAATACATATCTATATATCTTATTTGGGATACCATTTGCTTCAAGTTATTCTAATCATTGCTTTGCATGATTGTGTGACTAGTTGAAGCTATCAAGAATCTCTATCTTTGCATAGTGCTTAATCTTTTTATTTCTATCCTATGCTTTTTATTGTGAAGATTTATATTTAATATTCGTGCAATATACCACCGGAAATCTATTCCAATACACTCATTGTCTTCGACAATTGATATACTTGTGTGTGGTAGCATTTGTGGATCATCTTCACTTTGGAGTTAACCTCTTATTGCCTTACTTTCTTTCCAAAAAAAATTGTGTGGCTCCCATTGTCTTCCTTGGCTTTTGAACATCTCTTTGATGATGTTTTTGATTATTATCAAATGTGTTTTAGTGGAAGACAAACATTTTCTTCTCGGAACCTTGTGCCATTGTGAAAAGTGTTAAGGGTTTGGTTTATTTGTTGAAACCTTGCTCTTTTGGGAGTTTGCTATCTCATTCTTTATTCTCTATTTTATTTTCTTGAATGAGATAAATCTTTGAGCATTTGTGTTTTTAATTCATCTATCATGCTTAATAGTTTTTGCTCGGTTCATTTGTTGAACTTTGTTGAACAAACTTGTGTTGATTTGATTCTTTGATATAGTTTGGACAACAAATGTGTTTTGTCACACCTTGTATGCCTTCTTGAATATTTTTGGTGATTTGTCCAAAGTATATCTTCGTTGGATCTTGAAATTCTCGTGCATGCATGTTTAATAAATGTATATCTTATGTCATGTTTTTCTTTCTTTGATCCAATATATAGGGTATACCCCATCAAATCCTTAAACGGCTAAGATGTGCATGAAATTCAAATTTCATCTCTAAATATGCACATATTTTTATGGAGTGTATCCTATGTGTTGTGGTTATTCTAACCACTTTGGACCCAATAAGTTTGGGGACCAAGATGTACTTGAATGTTGTTTTAGGTACAATGAATATGCAAGGGATGCTTGTCTCGTCTATAAAGAAAGTTGTCACCACATGATAATTGGAGCCAAGCTAGGATGATATAAAAATTCTTATCTACTACATCATACCATTGCTATCTTGGTAACAATTATCTTATTCATGCATACTATTCTTCCATCCAATCTCTTGTAGGTTGCATCTTGGCATGAATTTATTTGGTTGTAGATGTTCGATTCTTGCAATTATCTTTGAAAGACTTCTGTATCCTTATTGCTTATGTGATTAATTTGAGATGATGCATATAATGGGGAGTATATAAAATCATGTTCATGATTCACCAATTCCAAATATGCCTTCTAGCAATTTATTGCATACCAACTCCTCAAGGTACTCTCATGTGCAATATTGTTGAAATTGCATTGAATCATTCCTTTTGATACTTGTTGCCTTTCTCAAAGTATCCCAACTAGCATTAATTCCCTTAGTGTTAGTTGTGATGGTTTTGAGATTTTTTGTTTATTCTTTGGTGAAGTTCATTGATATACCATAAGATAAAATAGAGCCATGGGCTATATATGCACTTAAGCAAAGTATACTTTTTGGTATATCTCATGACTTCTGCTTGGATATCATGTATTCTTTTTATTAACCTCTTATGTGTGGATGTTTCTTTGTGGATTATTCTCATGTTTTCCCCTTAGAAACTTATATACACAAGAGTATTAATCTCTCCCCTTGATATGCTCGCTCTTTTCCGACCATCACTCTTATCCTCTTGATTTTTAATGGTTTTGGTATGGTCTTGATTTATGAGTGCTTGGTTTACTTTTATTTCATCTTCATGCACTCATATCTCATTTTTGGTTTCTCTTGGACTTAAGATTGTCTTGACAAGTGTATTGGTTTATATATAATCCCTGTATCTTGGTTGTGTTCTAAATAATATAGAGGGAGTGAGGATTACATGTTTGTGCATATTGTATTCAAATGAAACAACTAATTTATGCACGAACCTTGGGGAGCTTCCTTATTTCACTTATAGCACTATTTGTCCATTTGATTATTTGGATCTTTTGATTGCTTGCTTCATCCGTTGAAGTTCCCTCACCTTGTTATCCTTTTAGCAATCCTTGATCCTCAATATAGTTTGATTTCCTCCAAGTGTTCATCATTGGTTATGTGCATGTGATTTCACTCATATTACGAGTAATGCACACCTTGTGTAGGAACTCATACTATATTGTCCTTCTAACCTTGTTAGCCATTTTGGCACTTGTTGTCAATGGGGGAGAAGTTTAGAGGGTTTTAAGGGAAATGGTTTTCTACTTAAGATTGGTTTGTTCTTAAGTGTTTGCCTTTCATGCATCTCATCTTTATTATGTTTTGCATGGTTGTATATATTGTGGAAACTCTCCCAAAGGTTATGCTTGACAATGTATGCAATGAAATTCAAGATCATCACACGTGCATATATTGTGGGGGAGTTTGCTCTATATATGTTGGCTCTACTCACATCTCTTGAATTAGTTGTAGTTTATGTGAGTAGATTCGGTTTTGATATGGGCTAGTATCTTTGTGTTACTTAACCATATCAAATAGAACCTCTTGTATACAACTTATTCTTGGATAAGCTGCGTACTTGTTTCTAATATTCATTATATAAACCCTCTTGTTGTGATTGTCATCAATTACCAAAATGGGGGAGATTGAAAGGGTAATTGCCCCTATGTGTGGTTTTGGTGATTAATGACAATCCCTATGGACTAATGTTTTCACTGAGTTTTATATGAAGGTATATTCCATAGGTCATGCTTGTAGTCCATGTGTTGGATTCAAGTATGGATGCCATGAAGATAAAGATATACCTTGAGTATTGGCATCAAAATCATCGAGTTGAAGAGAAGAATATGATATGATCAAGATCTTGAGAGTGTGATCTCAATAGAATAATTCAAGATATGGCTCTAAGTCGGTGTCATGATAGCCTCATTAGTTGAGATATGGTTGACTAAGATTTATAGCATGTAATCAAATGAATAGTTCCTTATGTACCTCGAGATATTAAGATGGAGCACGAGAAGATACTTGGTTGACCAATAACAAAGAGTGAAGATTGATTTCAAGTTGGTCAACACATGAAGCATAAAGAATGTACCACATGGTCTTGTGGTATGGTAAGCCTTATCAATTATGCATCATGAACTAACCCATTATATATTTGCCTTTGTGTTTTCTATATGGGACAGGTATCTTTCCATGGGCATGCTTCAAAATGAAGACTTTATATAGACCATGAGAGGATGACATCAAGTGGTGATCGTCATCAAGGTTGAGAAGGGCAAGTTCAAGATAAGCATCTCAAGAAGATCATTTGCTTGAAGCTTGACGTCCATATTGGTGATAATGGACATGTGAATACATTTATTAATGAAGCTATCCCATAGTGGTGTATGGGGGAGCAAATTAGGAGTCTTCACGAAGCAACAATGATCAAGTGTTGCATTCCGGCTTGGGTGGAGCTTGAAGCGTTATCATCAAGATCAAGCGGTATGCGCAAGGCAAAGGTATGGCCTTGCTAGGTTTTCCTTTTACTGGTCTCAAGGTGGTTGTTGGGAGACCGGGTTATAGGATAGATAGTCGCACTATCAAGAGGGGCTTTCGGTTGTGTAACTTGATCACATCGTCATAGGGAGCTCAATCCTTTGCATACTTTGCATCTTCCTATTTTGTTGCTTCTTGGTGTTTACCCATGTGAGGTTCTTTAGCTTATTGCTAGCTCTTCAACAAGCCCAAGTTCATCGAAAACGGAATTCGTATGCATCTTCTATGGCGTTTTCGAGTTTGACGGTTTTATCGGTTCTTATTTAGGGAGGCTTCTTACCTTTCTTCATTTGGTTCTATCCTCCTTTGTTGGGTTATGATGTTTCTCTGCACAATCTTTTAGAGCTTGTTGTCCTCGTCAAAACAAGCCCAAGATCATCGAAATCGGAGTCCGGATGCAAAAGTTATTGCGTTTTTCGTGAAGCCTGTTTCATCCCGGTTGTGAGTTCGGTTCAACCGGCTCCCAGACCGGGTGGTCCGGTGCCAGGACCGGAAAACCGGATCTAAAACCGGGATTTTCGGTTTTGCTATACCGAGTCTATCCGAGACTGTGTACTGACCCTAATTCCGGTTTTAAGTTTGGTTTTCTGGTCCAGGAACCGGACCGTCCGGTTCTGGAGACGGTCCAACCAAACTTTCAACCGAGTTCGCACAGATTTCTTCCAACGGCCATATTTTCTTTCCACTATAAAAGGGGGTTCTTCCCCCAACGTTTTAGGGTGTTCTTGACCACGAAATTGACCTCCATTGTTGAACCTCTTGAGCTTGCTTCCTCCCCCTTCCCTCCTATGATTCTTGCATCTTTTTGAGGGCTTTGGAAGAGGAGATCTAGATCTACAATACCCACCAATCAATTCCTCCTCTAAGTGAGGGGAACCCATTGGATCTAGATCTTGGAGTCATTGGTTGACTTCCACCATTGTTCTTCCTCTCTAATTCCTCCATAGCACTTGTTGCTTTGGTGGGATTTGAGAGTGAAGGATTTGAGCACCCTTGGTGGTCTTGCTTTGCATTCTTGCATAAGTGTTGAGCTTTCCATTACGATTTGTTCGAGTGAGATACCGTGAGCTTGTTACTCTTGGAGGGTGACCTCCTAGTTGGCTTGGCGGTTGGTACCGCGGTGTTCTCTTCGTGGAAGATTGTAAAGAGACCTGGGATTCTCCTTCGTGGAGTTTGTGAAGTGGTTGTGGAGCTTGCCATCTCCGGAGTGGAGGAAAAGCTAGCCATAAGGAAAGGGCCTATTCCTTCGTGGGATAGACTCGGAGAAGAAGGTGAGCCTTTGTGGCGCGTGAGGAATCCTTTGTGGAACCTCACACCTCTCCAACGTGACGTAGCCCCCTTCCCAAAGGTGGTGAACACGGGAATACATCTTCGTCTCCACGTGCCTCGGTTATCTCTATATCCGAGCTTACTTTCCTTGTGATAGCCATCGAGCTTGAAGTACTTATATCTTGCTCATCACTTGTGGTATATTTATCTTGTGCTATCTTGCTTAGCTTAATTTGTTGTTGGTGCACTTAGTTGAGCCTAGTGTATTTAGGTTTTGTGCTTGTAAAATAAACGTTAGTTTAATTCCGCATTCTATCAAGCCAAAACCGTAATAGTTTTGAAATTGCCTATTCACCCCCCTCTAGGCGACATCTCTATCCTTTCAGGCACCATTTATCAACCATATTATATGGTGGTTTTAAATTTTAGGGTTCTTAAAATTTGGAATTTCCTTAATTCAATTTCTTCAAAAGTGTTATTCATAACTATCCTATTTACTTTCAAAGTAAGCATGGATAATTTATTGACTAATGGTTCACTATCATCTGAAGTGTCGTTATTGTCTTGGTAGAATTTATCATATAAGGATTTGTAGCAAGAATTACTTAAGTGGTTAAGATGATTTAGTGCCATGTATTAAGCCAGGGTTTTGAGCTACAAATACTTACCTTAAGTGTTATGGGATTTGATATACTTATCTTCTTTAATGAATATGGTTGAAGATCAAGGTTTAAGGACATTACTTCTAAGTTTATGATTATGATGTATATATTAAGTTAGAGTGAAATGTTGAGATTTCTTTCTAATGTGATCTTGACAGTTCCATGGTACTGTGTTTTCTGTTAGGGTTTAGAGGAATGAGGTAAGCATGGAACTTTGATATGGATTGTTATAGTCTTGGTTAATAGCTTCTCAGGAATCCCTATCTTCCTTACTTCATAATTCTTGACTTCTAATTAAGGAATTCCTTTCCTTGATATACTACTACTTCACAAGTATATTCTTACCAATACTTCCTCCTTCTAAATCCAATTGAAATCCAGTGAGCTTGACACTAAAGCTCTATATGATCTCCTCATAGAGATAATTCTCATCTCTAGAATGCTTCTAATGAATCCAAGTCCACTGGAATGATTACTCTCTTACTTCATAATTTACTTTGTAATCTCACTTATAAATCTCAGAAGCTTGTCACTAAATCCTTTCCTAAACTTCTCATATGTAGACTTGATTATATCAAACTACTAATGGTAACATTCAATCCAACAAGTGGTTACTATTAACTCCATTCATACTCTTCCTTTATCATGCATTGATACGCCCAATTTGCATCACCATTCTATATCATAATTTACCTCTATTCATTGATATTTGTCTTATTATGAGGTATTACTTATGGCTTTTTATCTGTTTATGCATGTTGGATGATTCCTGGAGGATGGACTGCCGGAGTCTGGATTCAGATGGCAAATAAGGCGTTTCGGTGCAATTTCACGAAGATCAAAAAAATACCACAAAAATATGGAAACATATTATTTTACCAGAAGACGAAGGAAGCCAGAAGGACGGACGGAGATGGGCCTCAGGGGGCCCACCCCCTAGGCGCGGGACCACTTGACCCCGCGCCTAGGGCAGTTGTGGCCCACCTGCCTGGCCTCCGACTCCGCCCCTTTGCCTATATCTTCCCTTCGAAACCCTAAGGCTCGACGAGCAACCACAGATAGATTTCCGCCGCCTCTGGGGGCAGAAAACACCGAGAGAGAAAGATCTCTCTGGCAGATAGATTTCTGCCGGGGGAATTCCTTCCCGGAGAGGGGATACCGTCGCCATCAACACCGTCATCAAGCTAGGATTCATCGTGATCATCATCATCATCATCCACACCATCATCTCCACCAGCACCATCATCACCACTCCGTCCTGCTATAACAATTGTGTTGTATATTTCTTTAGTTCTTAGGGGAAACTTTCCCGGTGTTGATTACTATTGTAGTTGATGCTTGTGAGTGGAACCATTGGATTATTGTTTATGTTTAGATTGTTATCCTTTATCATATCATCTTTGATCTTGATCCATATGATGTCTTGTGAGTAGTTCGTTTAGTTCTTGAGGACATGGGACAAGTCATGTTGTTAGTAGTGAATCTGTGATGAGTTATTATTCAATGGTTTAGTATTTAAGTTGTGGTGCTATTCTTCTAGTGGTGTCATGTGAACTTCGACTACATGATACTTCACCATTTATGGACCTAGGGGAATGCATTGTGTATTTGGCTACTAATCGCGGGGTTGCCGGAGTGACAGAAACCTGAACCTCCGTTAGGACACCTTTGCACAAGGGAGCGTAGGATCTCAGAGTTTAAGGTTGTGGTTAGATTTATATCTTAATTACAGTCTTGTAGTTACGGATGTTTGCAGGGGTTTAATCACAAGTATGTATTAGTCATAGGAAGGGTAGTATGTTAGCACAGGTTCAACCACACAACACTTACAAACACCATAGAAGAGTACTCAGCTATTTGAAGCGAAAGCACTTGACAGAATTCCCATATGTCCTCGAGAATGTTTGGTCCTTATAAGTATTTCCACCGGCTTGTCCTTTCCTAAGAAAGGATTGGTCCACTTGCTCCGTTTGTTCAATACTTCTGTTACTTGCTTTTTGTTTTGTTGCCTTGTCAGAAAACCACTAAAAATCCGTTTGTTAAGTATTCACAGGGATTTCCTGCTCCATACCACTGTTCAGCACCTTCTGCTCCTCGTTGGGATCAACACTCCTATTTATCGAAAGTACTACGATACACCCCCTATACTTGTGAGTCATCAAGACTATTTTCTGGCATCGTTGCCAAGGAGTGAAGCGCTATTGAAGAGTGGAACTGGTAAGGGAAACTTTCACTGTGAGTATTGCTTTTGTTACTGCTTATTACTTTGTTTCCAATATGGATAACCCACTTGGTTTTCTGTTTGGGAAAGATACTACCACTGCTAGGGTAGTAGATGGACGACCTCCTGTTGAGATAGATCCTTTTAAGATACCTACAAGTATTGTTAATCGTGTTATGGATAATTATTATTTTGGGGATGGAACTGTCCATCCTGGTGATCACTTGCTTTTTATCCGTGAATTATGCGGGTTGTTTAAGTGTGAAGGTATCACAACTGAACAGGTGAAGACGAAGTTACTCTCCATATCCTTGAAAGGGAGAGCTGAGGAATGGTATAAGCTGCTGAAGAATGGACAATCCATGGAATGGGAGGACATGTCATCTCTCCTTTACTCTAAATTTTATCCTCCTAGTGAGATTCAGAAGGATAGAAATCTTATATATAACTTTTGGCCTCTTGATGGAGAGAGTACAGCTCAATCTTGGGGGAGATTGAACTTACTAATGTTGAAATGTCCTATTCATGAACTCCCTAACAATATTATTCTCAGTAACTTTTATGTTAGGCTTTCTCTTCATGATAAAGATTTACTAGATGCTTCTTGTGCTGGATCATTCACACGTATGAAGGAAGAAGCTAATGGATCTACTAGACCGTATTCAAGATAACACTGAAGCTTGGGAGAATGAGAAAGGAAGAAAGTCAGGTATAAACTATGATTATGAATGCATTAAATCTTTTATGGGAACTGATAGCTTCCGTAATATTAGCAATGAGTTTGGTCTTGAGCCTCAAGTTCTTGCGAAATGTTTTAATGCTTTTGCCTCTTATATTGAGATTCCCAAGAAAGAGTGGTACAAGTACCATGCTCCTTATAAAGACATTGTTACCCATGTTCCTGCCAGTGTAGAGGTTTGTATTGTTGATCCTATTTTGCCTGAACCTTATGTTAAGAAGATCCCTTTTCCCTCCAAAGGTAAGGGAACATTCTATTATGGGTAATGTGGTTAGCAAAAGTGCAAAGAAAACTGTAGGGTATGATGAGATTATTGATATCGAGGCTATGGTAGCTATTGTGAAAGATCTTGTCGCTAGAAATATAGAGGATGAGCATATTGTCTTCTGTGAAGACGCTACTAATATTGTTTCTCATCCTAAGAAAGTTAGAAAAGCTAGTGTCCCTATGCTTTCTGTTAAAATTGGTAGTCATATCTATTATGGTTTATGTGATATTGGTGCTCGTTCCAATGCTATTCCTTATGAGCTTTACAGGGAAATTATGAATGAGATTGGTCCTTGTGAGCTTGAGGACATTGATGTGGTCATTTACCTTGCTAATAGAGAGCAAGTTTGCCCCATTGGCATTGTAAGAGATGTGGAGGTCCTTTGTGGTAAGATTAAATATCCTGCTGATTTTCTAGTGCTTGGTAAAGAAGCTAGTAAAACCTATCCTATTATCTTTGGTAGACCCTTTCTGAACACTTGTGGGGATATCATAGATTGTAGGAAGGAAAAGTTTTGACTAAGTTTGCTGGAGAGTCTTATGAGTTTAATTTTTCCAAATTTGCCAAAACTCCTTATGAAAATGAACTGCCTGATGAGGATTTCAGGGTTGAACAATTTCTGCTATTTCTCTTGCTCCTAACAATTCCTTGCAGCAGTTCATGGAAGATCATGAAAGTGATGCCTTCATGAAGGAAAGAAATGAGATTGATGAGGCTTTCCTTCGTCAGCCTGAGTTACTTAAGCATAATTTACCTGTGGAAGATTTGGGCACCACACTTCCACCTAAAGGGGACCCTGTTTTCGTATTAAAACCTTTACTTGATGATCTTAAATATGCTTATCTTGATGACAAGAAGATATATCCTATTATTATTAGTTCTAAACTTTCAGGAAAGGAAGAAAAAAGGTTATTGGAGATATTGAAGAAACAACGAGGAGCTATGGGCTATACTCTTGATGATTTAAAGGGGATTTCTCCTACTATATGTCATCATGCTATTAATATAGAGCCTGATGCAAAACCAGTTGTTGAGCACCAACGTCGTCTAAATCCTAAGATGAAGGATGTGGTAAGAAATGATGAAAGGGCATGTATGCCCCCATGTGTGGTTTTGGTAATTAATGACAATCTCTATGGACTAATGTGTAAATTGAGTTTCACTTGCATGTTTGTCCATTGGCATCGCTTGGGCCATGTGTTGGTCTCAAGGTTGGAAGATGAAGAAATGTCCAAGGGCTTTGTGCCCATTGGAATCATGAAGAAAGAAGGAGCTTGAAGGTCGATTAAGGCATGTGCAAAGAGTTTCATCAAGATGGATCAACCTCAAGTAGGGATGAAGAAGGGCGAGCTCAAGATGCGCCATCTCTAGAAGATCTCATGCTTGAAGCTTGCCATCCTCGTGCTCATGGAATGATCAAGACAAGTTCAAAGAAGAGGTTTCCCCATGGAGTATGGGGGGGCAATTTGCAAGTCTTCATCTTCATCAAGCAAGAGCATCCAAGAAAGGTGTTCCCACTATAGAAGAACAAGATGGTCTACATCAAGTTCAAGTGGGATGCTCAACGCAAAGGTATGTTCTTGATAGGGCTTTTATTTTGCCGGTCTCGTATTGTTATTTGGGATACCGGGTTTAGGATAGATAGCTCGTCTGTATCGTTCGGAGAGAGCTCAAACCTTTGCATTCATAGCATCATCTTTCTTGGTTGTTAGTTGGTTCTTGTCGATGAGAGGATCTAGATCTTATGTTCACCATCATAACAAGCTCTAGTTCATCATCTAAGGATTTCACATGCATATCTTATTGCGGTTTTTGATCTTGCGAGTTTTCCGGCTCCACACCTTGGGGGATACTTCACATATATATTCATGATATTTTTGCCCAAGGTGATACCCAATATTTCCGGCTCCACACCTTGGGGGATACTTCACATATATCTTATTGTTGGATTCTATTCGTCGTTATCTTTCCAACAAAATTGGTTTCATCCCGTTTGGAGTTCGGATGCAAAATTTATTGCGTTTTTGGTTTTCTGGTTTCTAGAATTTCCCTGACCGGAAGTTCCGGCTTCCCACCGGAAGTTCCGCTAGGGCATCTTTGCCGCCGAAAGTTCCGGTGGAAGTTTCGGGTCTTCTTCCGCTCACGTTTAGTAACCTTCTGTTTTGGATGTGCTATTTGACGAAACTTCAGTCGGAATTTCAACCGAAAGTTTCGCTCCCACCGGAAGTTCCGGCCAGGGACCGAAAGTTCCGCTCAGGCCTAGTTGCTGCCAACATTTTCGGTTGAACTTCCGGATCTTGTTCCGCTCATGTTCAGTAACCTTCTGTTTTGAATATGTCTATTTGACGGAACTTCTGTCGGAACTTCCACCGGAAGTTCCGGTGAACCGGCGGAAGTTCCGACCAGGATTCGCTTTTTCAGTTTCTCGCTCCGCAGTTTTTGACCGTTGGCTGTGTGCCACCAGAACTTCCGGCCTCCCACCGGAAGTTCCAGCCAGGAGTCGCGAATGCCCATAACGGGCAGATCTGGGAGCCCTTTAAAAGGGGTCCTCTTTCCCTTCATGGGTATCAGATTTTCTTCTTGGTTCTTGGCTTTCTCTCTCTCCTCCATTCTTAACCTTGAAGAAGCTTTCCCTCTCCCTTTCCCTTCCTATGATTCTTGCATCGTTTTGAGGGATTTGTGAGAGGAGATCTATATCTACCATCCCCCCAAGCCAAATCCCTTCTTTGTGAAGGAATCATTGGGATCTAGATCTTGGAGAGTTTTGTGTTCTCCTCTTGTGTTCTTCCTCCCTTATTCCCCCAATAGCTTTTGTAGCTTTGTTGGAATTTGGGAGTGAAGGACTTTCCCTTGCATTTGTTGCATAGTTTTGAGTTCTCCTCGGATATTCGGCGAGTACAAGCTTGAGGGCTTGTTATTCTTGGGTTCCTTGGAACCCTAGACGGTTGTGTGGTTGGATTGTTGACCTTTTGTGGTCTTGTTGACCTTTTGTGGTCTTGTAGCCTTTTGTGGCGTTGTTAGCCTTTTGTGGCATTGTAGCCTTTTGTGGATTTGTTGTTGGGAGCCTCCAACTGAGTTGTGGAGTTAGCCCCAATCTTGTACGGGTTCGGTGACCTCCCTCAAGCGTCCCATAGTGGAGCAAGTGCCCGCCTTTTGTGGTGCGCACTTGGGAGAATAGGGTGAGACTTTTGTGGCGTCGGTGAGTTGTGTGCTTCCGCATCCGGGGTGAGGCCTTGTGTGGCGTTGGGTGAGCATCGAGCCACCACACCTCGAGGTGAGCCATTTGTGGCGTTCGGAGAGCATTGCGCCATCGCACCTCTCCAACGGAGACGTAGCTTCTTTGGAAGTGAACTTCGGGAAACAAATCTTCGTCTCCGCGTCCATCGGTTATCTCTCAACCGAGCCCTTTACTTATGCACTTTACATTGTGATAGCCATCGTGCTTGAAGTATTTATATCTTGCTATCACCTTGTTGCTTGTATTGCTTATCATAGGTTGTTGGTGCACTTAGGTGAACTTAGTGGCTAGGTTTTGTGCTCAATAAATTAAACATGAGTTTTATTCCGCATTTACTTGAGCCTAAACCATAATATTTTAAAACTCCTATTCACCCTCCCTCTAGGCAACTTCCTTTGTACTTTCAAATGAGGTATTAAAACTCCTTGATGATGGTATTATTTATCCTATTGCTGATAGTAAATGGGTTAGCCATGTTCATTGTGTTCCCAAGAAAGGGGGGATAACTATTGTGCCTAATGAGGACAATGAGCTTATACCCCAAAGAGTAGTGGTTGGGTATAGAATGTGCATTGATTTTAGAAAGATTAATAAAGTTACTAAGAAAGATCATTATCCTTTGCCCTTTATTGATCAGATGCTTGAGAGGTTGTCCAAAAAGACTAACTTTTGCTTTCTTGATGGTTATTCTGGGTTCTCAAATTGTTGTGAAAGCACAGGCCAAGATAAAACCACTTTCACTTGTCCTTATGGTACTTATGCTTATAGGTGTATGCCTTTTGGTTTATGTAATGCTCCTGCTACCTTTCAGAGATGTATGTCTGCTATCTTTCATGGTTTTTGTGAAGAAATTGTGGAGGTTTTCATGGACAATTTTTCTGTCTATGGAACTTCTTTTGATAACTGTTTGCACAACCTTGACAAAATTTTGCAGAGATGTGAGGAAACCAACCTTGTTCTTAACTGGGAGAAATGCCATTTCATGGTTAATGAAGGGATTGTTCTTGGACACAAGATCCCTAAAAGAGTCATTGAAGTTGACAGAGACAATATTGAAGCAATTGAGAAGATGCCTTGTCCTAGAGATATCAAAGGTATTCGTAGTATCCTTGGTCATGTTGGTTTCTATAGGAGGTTTATTAAAGATTTCTCCAAAATTTCAAAGCCCCTTACTAATCTTCTTCAAAAAGATGTACCTTTTGTTTTTGATGATGATTGTAAGGAAGCTTTTGAAACTTTGAAGAAAGCTTTGACAACTGCTCTTATAGTCCAACCACCTGATTGGATTTTACCTTTTGAAATTATGTGTGATGCTAGTGATTTTGCTATGGGTGTTGTCTTGGGACAACATGTTGACAAGAAGTTAAATGTCATTCATTATGCTAGCAAGACTCTGGATGCTGCTCAAAAGAATCATGCTACTACTAAAAAGGATTTCTTAGCTGTAATCTTTGCTTGTGATAAGTTTAGACCTTATATTGTTGATTCCAAGGCTACTATTCATACTGATCATGCAGCTATTAAATACCTTATGACGAAGAAGGACACTAAGCCTAGGCTTATAAGGTGGGTGTTTCTTTTGCAAGAGTTTGATCTGCATATTGTGGATAGGAAAGGTGATGATAATCATGTTGCTGACAATTTATCTCATCTGGAAAACATTTCTTTTGACCTTTTGCCTATTAATGATAGTTTTCCAAATGAGCAGTTAGCTGCAATAAGGGTAAGTCCGCATGAGAGTCCTTGGTATGCTGATTATGCTAACTTTATTGTTTCCAAGTATTTGCCTCCAACCTTTACAGCTCAACAAATAAGGAAATTCTTTTATGATCTAAGGCATTAGTTTTGGGATGACCCACACTTATATAAACAAGGAGTAGATGGTATTATGCAAAGATGTGTTCCAGAATTTGAACAACAAGAGATATTGAGAAAATTTCATGGCAGTGCTTATGGAGGACATCATGCTGGGGATAGGACTGCACAAAAGGTTTTACAATATGGATTTTATTGGCCTACCCTTTTTAAAGATGCAAGGAAGTTTGTCTTATCATGTGATGAATGCCAACGAGTAGGTAACATCTCTAGACGCAATGAAATGCCTATGAATTATTCCCTTGTTATTGAACCTTTTGATTGTTAGGGATTTGACTTTATGGGGCATTTTCCTCCTTCAAAAGGGTATACTCATATTCTTGTTGATGTTGACTATGTTACAAAGTGGGTATAAGCCATACCTACAAACAGTGCTGATGGTAAGACCTCTTTGAAAATGCTTAAAGATGTCATTTTTCCTAGGTTCGGTATGCCTAGATATCTCATGACTGATGGAGGCTCTCATTTTATTCATGGGGGTTTTAGAAAAACTCTCACTAAGTATGATGTAAACCATAGAATAACTTCAGCTTATCACCCCCAAACTAGTGGGCAAGTAGAGCTTTCCAATAGGGAAATCAAATCTATCTTGTAGAAGATTGTCAATAGATCTAGGAAAAATTGGGCTAAAAAGTTGAATGACGCTTTGTGGGCTTATAGAACTGCTAATAAAAATCCTATGGGACGTCTCCTTACAAAATGGACTACGGGAAAGCTTGTCACTTGCCTTTAGAATTAGAATAGAAAGCTTATTGGGCAGTGAAAGAGTTGAATAGAGACTTTAGACTTGCTGGTGAGAAAAGACTGCTCGACTTAAGTAATCTAGATGAGTGGAGAGGTGAAGCTTACGAAAATGCTAGGTTGTTTAAGGAAAAATTAAAAAGATGGCATGATAGGAGAATTCTCAAAAGGGGGTTCCATGTTGGTGAGAAAGTTCTTTTGTATAGGTCTCGTCTTAGATTTTTTGCAGGGAAACTACTCTCCAAATGGAAAGGACCTTTTGTTATCAAGGAAGTATACCGTTCATGTGTCATCAAAATTTCTTCTCTAAAAGATGACACAACACAGGTGGTGAATGGTCAAAGACTAAAATATTATATTTCTGGAGATTCTTATAATGAAGATGTTGATGTTATTCAAATGATAACTCTAGAAGAATTTATCAGAAGCCAAACACCAGAAACTGCAAAGTGCGTCCTTGAATAGGTAAAAGTGATGAAAACAGAATGTTCGTGAAACTCCAATCTTTTTATATTTTTGATATTTTTAATACATAAGGGAAGTTACGAGACGAAACTGAAGAGGAAACGGAGCCTAGGGTGGACAAACCCACCCCAGGCGTGGGCCCAGCCTGATCGCGCCTGAGGGGGGTGTTCCACCCCCGAGATCCGACTCCACCTCATTTCCGTGTCAAAACCTTCCTTATGCATTGAATCTTCGTAATATATAACCCCCCGGGTTCCCCGAAGTTCTTGCATCGTGTTCTCGTCGTTTTTTCATTTTGATCTGTTTCTGTCAGGAAAGTTCTCAGATTTGGAGCCTCAGTGTCTTCCTCTGGATCAGCCATGGAGGATTCCTCTACGGATGTCCTCAACCCGTACATGTATGAGTTGAGGATTCATCCCAAATAGTTGATCCTCAAAGAGGGGAAGGTACAGATGAAACAAGTTCAAGGCCCTAAAGGAGAAGGCAGTCTGGAAGACATGATGGAAGCGTTGGAACAAGAAGTTTTCAGGTACAAGAAGATGGCAGAACGCAAAGTGGATGTTATTCACAAGATAAGTTCAGAACTCATCACCAAGCATGAGGGAGAAGTTGCTGAGCTCCGAGAAGAGATATTCTCACTCTATCACACCACCAATCAATTGCAAGCACAGCTCTATGACATACAGAATCAGAACTGTGAGTATGAGGCTAGATTTGATCGCATAAGCTCTGCTGCTAGTTTCAGGATTGCAGAGACAAGGACATCCTTTTTGCATGGGGAACCATTGCCTTGGAAGTTTTATGATGACAAGAGAACACCACCACCACCGAAGGAGTAATTTGTCATCAGTTTTGGCAACCCCTTGGCTTGTTCCAAGCTTGGGGGAGTGTCGCGGTATCACCACCATTATCTTTATCTTTTACCTTTTTAGTGGATTCATATATGTGGTAGAGAGGTTATCTAATAGTTTGGTTTGCATGTGGAAGTATCTCTCCTTTAGTTGATTATCTATGTATCCCTTGGTGTGAGAGCCTTTATTGAATATTAATGAGAACTCTCATCTTTTACTTTCTGCACTTCTTATTTTAGTTTGAAATCTCTATTATATGATGGATCTTGTTGATCAGTATTGGCACCACTTTGGGATCATCAAGTGGATCTAAATTGGTTTTGGCAAACCGAGTTCTGGTCAGTGGCATTAGTTTGGAAGAAAAAGAAAGAAAGAAAGAAAAAGCTTACAGGTATTTGGTATCATTTGTTTTCTTTCTTGTTGGCTCATAAGATTAGTATTCTTTATTTAAGATTCTTTTGTGTCTTCATGGAAGATTGCATGTTTGGCTTTATTACTTGTATGTTTGCTTGTTTCTTTCAACTCTCTTGCTTGCTACCCATCCTTAGCCAAAAACCTATTTTGAGAAGGCATACTTCTCATGTTTCCAAAATCCTTTGAACTCAAAACTTTTGCCACTTGTGTCCACCATATCTACCTATTAGATTTTGCTATTCCTAGCAAATTCTCAAGCTTCATCTACCTTTCGAATTAAAAAGTATTTTTTTATGAGAAAACTAGTTAGTAAAGCTCTCATGAACTTGATGGCACACCTTATTTACTTGCCCCTAATAGACTTGAACCGTTGTGAACATCGAAGTTGTAGATGCTTGCATCTATACGTTGGAATTAGTAGAACCGTGCTGTCACGGGGAACGTTTTCAACATTGCACTTGTACTCTATACACGGTTGATATCGTTCTCTTTTGTCTATGGATGTCAACGGTGTGAAATAAAGAGGGAACTTGTAAGTCCATGGAGTTTGTATTATGTGTTAGAGAAGCGCCTAGGCCTCTAGCCTAAGCCATGCTTAAACATAGTGGAAACTTGCAGCATCACCATAGTGATTCATCTATGAAGCATCCTCAATAAAAAGCTATACACATAGTAAATAAAAAGATCGCTGAGATGCTCATTGTCTGCTTGCCTTGTCATTTTGGTTATGGGAAAGATCCTGTACCATGTGCTAGGGGTACCCCGTTGGCGGTTCTCAATGATATGCAAATACTTACAATGACAAGAACTTACCTAGACCCAAAGTTGAGTATGCATGAGGAGTGGCCCTCATATTCAAGGGACATGAGATTGCCCACTTATATTTCATCAAGCATATACTCCATCTTTGTTCACTTTAACCTTAATCATCTCAAGATGCTTATGATAGGGGCAATGAGGGTTCAAAGCTAGTAAGTACCATAATCTTTTGGAAGCTCTTTATGACTTGTAATCCCTTCTACCCTCTATAAAGGGACCTTTCTCCTAGTTACCAGTTGAGTCAGTAAACCTACTTCCTCTCTATCTCCAGCAAGCTTTTGAGTTGTTGTGTTTCAAGCATTCATATGGTGATTTATTCAATCATGTTCTTTATCTTCCTTGTTAGCACAAAACTCTTATCGATTGAGTATTACTTTGAAAGCCATCACTTGTGAAAAACCTTTTTGAGCAAAGAGTGTTCCTGTTTTGAAACTTCTACAAAAAGCTTCTTGTGAAACTGTTTACCAGGTGTTCTCTGACTAAGAACAAGTTTGCCAATTCCAATTATGATTTATCTTTATGCATTTCTATTGTGACTGTTGTACTTTGTTGCAAGCTAAGTTATATAATGGTGAGTTGCTTTCTTCTATGAGTTGTGCAACAGTAAGTGTGATGCTTCTTGTTCGTATTCTTTTATCGACACTTCACTCCATAAACCTGTTGACATGTTTACTGAGCTCAGTATTTGCTTGGGGACAAGCGAAGTCTAAGCTTGGGGGACTTGATACGCCCAATTTGCATCACCATTCTATATCATAATTTACCTCTATTCATTGATATTTGTCTTATTATAAGGTATTACTTATGGCTTTTCATCTGTTTATGCATGTTGGATGATTCCTGGAGGATGGACTGCCGGAGTCTGGATTCGGATGGAAAAGAAGGCGTTTTGGTGCAATTTCACGAAGATCAAAAAAATACCAGAAAAATATGGAAACATATTATTTTACCAGAAGACGAAGGAAGCCAGAAGGAGGGACAGAGATGGGCCTCAGGGGGCCCACCCCCCTAGGCGCGGGCCCACCTGACCCCGCGCCTAGGGCAGGTGTGGCCCACCTGCTCGGCCTCTGACTCCTCCCCTTTGCCTATATCTTCCCTTCGAAACCCTAAGGCTCGGGGAGCGACCACAGATAGATTTCCGCCGCCTCTGGGGGCGGAAAACACCGAGAGAGAAAGATCTCTCCGGCAGACAGATTTCTGCCAGTGGAATTCCTTCCCGGAGAGGGGAAACCGTCGCCATCAACACCGTCATCAAGCTAGGCTTCATCGGGATCATCATCATCATCCACACCATCATCTCCACCAGCACCATCATCACCACTCCGTCCTGCTGTAACAATTGTGTTGGATATTGCTTTAGTTCTTAGGGAAATTTTCTCGGTGTTGATTACTATTGTAGTTGATGCTTATGAGTGGAACCATTGGATTATTGTTTATGTTCAGATTGTTATCCATTATCATATCATCTTTGATCTTGATCCATATGATGTCTTGTGAGTAGTTCGTTTAGTTCTTGAGGACATGGGAGAAGTCGTGTTGTTAGTAGTGAATCTGTGATGAGTTATTATTCAATGGTTTAGTATTTAAGTTGTGGTGCTATTCTTCTAGTGGTGTCATGTGAATGTCGACTACATGATACTTCACCATTTATGGGCCTAGGGGAATGCATTGTGTATTTGGCTACTAATCGCGGGGTTGCCAGAGTGACAAAAACATGAAACCCCGTTAGGACACCTTTGCACAAGGGAGCGCAGGATCTCAGAGTTTAAGGCTATGGTTAGATTTATATCTTAATTACTTTCCTGTAGTTACGGATGTTTGCAGGGGATTTAATCACAAGTATGTATTAGTCCTAGGAAGGGCAATATGTTAGCACAGGTTCACCCACACAACACTTACAAACACCATAGAAGAGTACTCAGCTATTTGAAGCGAAAGCACTTGACAGAATTCCCATGTGTCCTCGAGAACAATTTGGTCCGTATAAGTATTTCCACCAGCTTGTGCTTTGATAAGAAAGGATTGGGCCACTTGCTTTGTTTGTTTGTTACTTCTGTTACTTGCTCTTTGTTTTTTTCCTTGTTAGAAAACCACTAAAAATCCGTTTGCTAAGTATTCACAGGGATTTCCTACTCCATACCACTGTTCAGCACCTTATTCTCCTCGTTGGGATCGACACTCCTATTTATAGTAAGTACTACGATACACCCCCTATACTTGTGGGTCATCATGCATCACTAATATTCCTCCAATTGATGTATATATCAAATTCTACTTTCCTCAAGTACTTACTATCCTTTAAGAGGAATACTACTACTTCAATAACTCAATGTTGCTCTAGCACCAGCTTAGTCATACTATCTTATCTCTACTTATCTCCAGTATCTTATATTCCAACTTCACATTATATCATTGTGACTTGTCATGATTCACCTAGGATAACATATCTATACTAGGGTTTAATCATATTCTATCCACCAATGTCACTTATACATCATATAATCAGTCATTCTTAGTGACTTAAGCATGATCATTATAATCCTTTGATCATTTATGGATTAGGTTTCTAGTTGGCTAATCAAGGCTTTCATCAATACAACATTACAGTTGTATTATAATTATCTTCTTAGAATTTCCATTTGACTAAGAGATACTATTTATTGTTTATGACTACTTGATTTAACAAGATTACTCCTTGGTAACTAGCTTCAGAATTCATCCTTATGGTCCTCTTTGTTACCACATATATGTTTATTTAAGATAACTCTTCTATTCCTTTCAGAAGTGAGTTAACTCCACCAACTATCATACTAAATTTATTCTTTTCAAATACTACCATCCTATAGATGATATCTAGAACTAGCATTACTACTTACCTCTTCTTACTTCTTTCTCTAAAGGATTTAAAGTGAATGCTCTTACAAGGACAAGAGTTAATAGGCTAAGAATTGATGAATCAATAGTTGATTATTGAACATTGATGAACAACAGATATTAGGACCTGGTTCAAAAGAGATGATAAGGATTGGCATCGAAAGAAAGATATGTGGTGAATGGTCTTGACTTGATTTCCTTCCTACTCAATATAACTAAAGGGTTAGGGTTGTTGGGAATATGCTATATGGGTATCCTCACATCATGTCTCCTATATGGATTATCCGGGTGGCCCACAGTTGGTAGCATGGACCATGGCCTGCTGGGCGGCCCAGTTAGATGGATCCAGAAGGAATGCTACGACGGAGTCACCAGCGTACCCGGAGCCTTGGAGTACAAGACACACAAGACTAGTAATAGACGGTGTAGGACTCTGTAACGTGTCTGGCTAGGACTTTTCCCTGTAACCCTCGGACCTGGCGACTATACAAGTCGGGACTATGGGAGCCTTTAGGGCACGACCAAGCATCGATTCACATACACCTCGCACAGCGAACCTATCTCTGTAATCGGCGTATTGCCCTTATAGTGATTTATAGCAGGAGTAGGATTCCGCCACCGTAGTGGGATCTGAACCTGGGTAAGCTGTATTATCTCGTACCCGGCAACCGTCCGCCTTCCCCCACGTCTCTAAACACGCACTATGAGGACCCCTCCATGGCGTGCTCGTCGGCAATACCACAACAGTTGGCGCCCACCGTGGGGCAAGAGGCGCTTCAGGCTCTCCAGCGGGCGAGGGCCAAGATCTTCGCGGGAATCGGTGAAACCGTAGCCATCGGTCGAGTTCTCTTCTCCGGAAACGTTCCGATCGTCCCACCCGACGAGTTCTAGATCCCGGCGAAGACGAACCCTACGCGGTGTTCGATCGTTCCTATCGGAGACATCCACCTCTTCATTGGCGAAACCGACTCGGGCACTAGTTCCCTGGGAGTCGGAGGAGCATCAAGACTCACACGGACCGCCTATGGGAAGGATACGTTCGCGGAAGGATCGATGTCGGATCTCTCTTCAGAGTTTGCCGGCAAAGATCGAAAAAATTCAAGGCCCACCCAAACCGCCCCTGTGCAGGATATAAAGGTGGAAGATCACTACAAGTCCACCGGCTTCGCCCGTGCGTCTGGACAATAGAGATCCAAATTCGTCGGCATGGTTACCATCTTCGATCTAGCGCGTTGTGTTCAGGGAGAGGGCAAAAACCCCCGCGATTACCTTGCCAGGTGGCTCCGTATACGAGCCGATCTGGCCCACTACCCCGATGATGATGCTATGTATCACTTTGTGGAAGGACTGGACCATGGCACGCTGCTCCGGCATTCTATAAGATGGCAGCATGCTTCGGGGCATCTCACTTTCGAAAGTATGGTGAACACCGTCAACAGCTACGTGGAGGCCGACGGGGCAGCTCAGGCGGATCTCGCGCTCATTGGCGGAGCGCCGCCACCTCAGCAACCGCCACCACCGCCTCCGGCCGCATCGTCGCAGCTGCGCCACCACCTCCAGTCATCGTCGCTGCTATTGCACCTCCACCCCCCGTAATCAAGGAAGTCCTGGCACCCTCCGACTCTATTATTAATGCGCTATACGCCGACTTCAGTGCAGATTCGGAGGAGATAGATTTCAGTCCAGAAGAGCTAGACTCCGCCATGTAGGAGATGGAGGAGGAGTACACGCGCGACGAGCAATCCAACAACACCGCCGCGTCTCGAGAGGTGTTCGTCACTATCGGGACGGTGATGGATGAAGATCAACCCGGATGAGCTCCGCCTACAGCGTTGGACAAGGGGAAGGGCCACTTATTGCTGCTGACGATGATCGCGCAAAGGTCATGCCTCCTCTGCCTAACCCAGTGCAGCAGCCACAGGAACCCGGCACCGGCCCGAGCAACAACAACACCGCAAACTTGCCGCCTCCAGCATCCACGTCTGCTGCTGCCCAAGTTACTCCAGCTGATAGAGTGATGTACGACAACCTCCTCATCGAGCCACTGACCGTAGCTCATATCCGGAAAATGACCCAGCTTGACAAGAAGCGCCAGCAGCTGCTGGAGGAAGCACATGCCATCGCGGAGCAAGGCTCTAAGCTAGATCGAGATCTGGTCAACGCGTAGAAGTCCATAGAGAAAGCTAGAGCAATGGAGGCCGAATACAAGACTCTACTGCGGCAACAGAAGGCCAAGAAAGCTCTAGTTAACGTCATCAATGATCCTAGCATACGGCGAAACCTAGGATGGGCTCCCACGAAGCCAGCACAGGCCAAGCCATACATTGACAGTGAAGGCAGGCAGGTGATGCCCACTCCTCTCCTCAACCTCGCCGTCACCAAGACCCTTCTGGAACAAGATCGATCGCCTGAGGCGGTGGAACAGGTCTATGACCTAGTGGCCAAGGCGGTGAAACAACAGGAAAATGCCACCTCTCAAAGGCTGGAGTCTGACCCAGCATTTTGCCGATCTAGCCAGCACAAGCCGCCAAGGGACAGATCTCCTCTTGATGTCGGGTCCTAGACGGGTTCATCAGAACAAAGACGGAGGGATGCGCGCAACAGGAAGGATGCTATTCCCATATCCTCCGACCACGGAGAAAAGGCCTGACCTCGTCGCCCATCACCACCGCCTCGCTCCCCCCGACGTCATGAAGACCCCAAGGCTCACCATCGTACGGATATGCCCCCGCCAAGGCAGAGCGGCATCGCCATCCGCGAAAACACGGAGCAGACCCGTCATGACGGAGAGCGCAACCAAGGACACAAGAGCAGGTCACGCCATGACCCTCCGTGTCCGACAAGCAACCGCGACAGGCGTGAGGCATCGTAGGAGGGTAACATCAAGAAGGCTAACCCACCGCCACCTCTGCCTCCGTCACCACCCAGCAGTCACCATGGCGGAGGAGGCCCGCGTTGTTCACGCAGCCCATCCCCTGTTGACAAAAATAAGAAAAAACCGGAGCCATACAACGCACGTTCGCGGATCGACAAGATCCACGAGGCCCGGGAAGGACCATACCTGGGACCACGTTGCTTTGGACCTACGATACGGTCCGCAACTTACCCCAAAGGCTTCCGGATTGACAAGACCATCAAGCCCTATGACGGCATCGCCAAGCCAGCCACATGGTTGCAGGACTACGACAACGCAGTGGAGATTGCCGGAGGCAACCCCAACGTTGCCGTCAAGTACCTTCCTTGAATGTTGGCGGGCACGACCCATCAATGGATTGATGACTTGCCAGAGAAATCCATATGCAATTGCCTGGACATGCAAGAGGAGTTCACCAAGAACTTTGAGGGTACGTACAAATGTCCCTGCACTATTGGCGATCTACAGCGGTGCGTGCAAGAGAAAGATGAGACATCTAGTGCCTACCTCTCCCGCTGGCTGGATATGAAAAATTCCTGCGTAGGAGTGCACGCTCATACCGCCATGGCCACCTTCATTGATGGGTTGGAAAGGGGCACGTTGCTCTGACATAAGCCGAAGCGCTTGCAGGACAATCACCAGCTTGACTTGAACCAAATGATTCAGTTGGCCAGTGAGTTCGCAGCTGCCGACAACGATGCTCGCGGCTCCTTGCCGGCAACGGCCGTTCCAACTCAAGCTCGGAGGAACAGCAGTACAAAGAGGAAAACCGCTCCAGAAGAAAAGTAAACTCCCTACATGGTCGCCATGACCTTTGCAGGACGAGGTGATGGCGGACAACGCAGTCGAGGACGGGGAGCCGGTCGTGGGCAGCAACGAGGAAGTGAAACAACCTCGGCAGCGCTCCGCGTTCCCCAAACCTACGAGGAGTACCACGGTATGTCGTGCCTCGTACACCTTGATGTCAACGGTAAAGCCACTCACACCAATCGATACTGCAAGTTCGTCAACGACCTCAAGGAAAACCTGGAGTCCGGCTACAAGCAAAGTCGGAAGAACAGGCCGCGAGGAAAGGGCAAGGGGAAGAAGAAGGAGAAGGAGTCCAAGGATTCAAGTGACATGGATGAAGATGTTGACCCTAGGAACGCCGCCAAGAGCGACGACAAAGGCAAGAACCCCTTCGTGAAGAAGGCGCCAGTTTACCACACTTTCCTTGGCACCCCCTCTGCCCGACAACAGAAGACCTCTATGAGGATCCTGATGGCTACTCTACCCCCAGTTCCCCAGTACCTATGCTGGTCGGAGGTTCCAATTACTTGGGACAGGAAGGATCACCCAGACCTCATTCCTATGGAGAACCAATATGCCATGGTCATCAACCCTCTGAATGACGGCAATGAGTTCACCAAGTGTATGGCAGATAGTGGAAGCAGCATCAACATCATGTACCTGGATACACTTCAGAAGATGAACTTGACGGAGGCAAACCTAAGGCGGATCAACACCATCTTCCATGGTGTAGTTCCTGGTCGGGAGGCTCGGTCCCTTGGGTGCATCACACTTCATGTAGCCTTTGGCGATGTTAATAATTATCGTCAAGAGCGCATGACCTTTGAGGTGGTCCCCTTCAAGAGCGTGTACCACGTCATATTCGGCCGCGACAAATTCCACACCTTCATGGCCAAGCCATGCTTCATCTACAACAAACTCAAGATACCCGGACCAAATGGTGTCATCATCGTATTCGGAAGCTTTACCAAAGCTAGGGACTGCAAGATTAATGAAGCAGCCTACGCGGAAGCTGTCCTCTACAGCGAAGAATTCAAAGAGATCCAGAACAAGGTCGATGACTCAGAGATGCCCGCGTCGAAGAAATAAATCTCCGACTCCGCTCCAGCATTCAAGGCCGCCATCGAGACCAAGCCGGTGGAACTTGTGGTAGGCGATGCCTCCAAGACCACCGCCATTGGGAAAAACCTGGATCCCAAATAGGAAAGCACGCTCGTCGAGTTCCTCCGTGAGAATAGGGACATCTTTGCCTGACAACCTGCCGACATGAAAGGTGTACCTAGGGAACTTGCCGAGCACAGCTTAAATATTTATCCAAAGTGCAAACAAGTGAAACAACCTCTACGATGCTTTGGAGATGAGAAGAGACACGCCATTGCAAAGAGATAGCTAGGTTACTTAAGGCTAGTTTTATCCGAGAAGTCCTTCACACCCAATGGGAGGCCAATCCTATACTTGTCCCCAAAAAGGGAACCAATGAATTAAGAATTTGCGTTGATTACATCGGCTTGAACAAAGAGTGTCCCAAAGATCCGTTTGCTTTGCCTCACATTGACCAAGTCATTGACTCGACGGCTGGCTCGGAACTTTTGTGTTTTCTCGATGCATACTCAGGATACCACTACATCAAAATGAGGAAGTCGGACCAATTGGGCACTTCGTTCACTACACCCTACGACACGTTTTGCTATGTTACGATGCCCTTTGGGATGAAAAACGCAGGTGCTACGTACCAGCGGACAATGCAACATTGCCTACACGATCAAATTGGTCGGAACGTTCATGCCTATGTACACGATATAGCGGTGATGTCTAAAAAGTCAAATGACTTAATATCCAACTTACAACAAACCTTTGATAATCTCTGGAAATACAACATGATGCTTAACCCTAAGAAGTGCGTCTTCGGGGTCCCAGCCGACAAATTGTTGGGCTTCATCGTTTCCCAGCGTGGAATCAAGGTCAACCCGGAGAAAATCAAGGCCATCTTAAACATAAAATGTTCGACATGCCTAAAGGACATTCAATGACTAACATGTTGTGTTGCAACAGTTAGTCGGTTCGTTAGCCGACTTGGAGAGAAGGCTCTGCCGCTGTACAAGTTGCTGAAGAAGGCAGACAAATTCACGTGGACGGACAAAGAAGATGCAGCATTGAAGCAGCTCAAGGAGATTCTTTCCTCAGCGCCCATCCTTCCAGCGCCTGAGCCTAGAGAACCCATGTTACTATACATGGCGGCAACCAACCGGGTATGCACAGAGTTTAGCGACCAGTTTACTATGTAAGCAAGGTCTTGACGGAGTTCAAGCAGCGTTACCCGCACTACCAGAAGATAGCTTATGGAGTATTCCTTGCTTCTCGGAAGCTGAGGCATTACTTTCAGGAGCACCCAATCACAGTGGTGAGCAAGACTCTGTTGTCCGACATTATCAACAACAGCGAGCTACAGGAAGGGTCACGAAGTGGGGCATTGAACTTGCTGCCTTCGAGATCACCTACAAGAGACACGACGCTATCAAGTCACAAGCCTTGGCAGATTTTATTGCAGATTGGACGGAGATGCCAGATGTTACTCCGTTGCCGGAACCAGAGTACTGGGTGATGCACTTTGATGGATCAAAGCTGCTCAATGGCTCGGGGGCTGGTGTATTGCTATAGTCACCAACTGGCGACAAGCTACACTACGTTCTGCATATCCACTTCGAGGCTACAAACAACATGGAGGAGTATGAAGAACTCATTCACGGATTACGCGTAGCCAAGGATATTGGCATCAAGCGCATAGTTTGCTGTGGAGATTCCGACTTAGTTGCCCAGCAGGTGGCTAGCACCTGGAATGCGCGGAACCCTATGATGGCGACATATCGAGACGAAGTGGATGAGATAACCAAGAGCTTCTTGGGCTACGAAGTCAAGTATGTGCCTAGGGAGCAAAACGAGGCGGCTGATCTGCTATCTATGCTTGGATCAGGGTGCAAACGAATTTCGCCAGGAGTTTTCCTAGAGAAGCTACGGACACCATCCGTGAAGGGAGCCGACATCGACAACCCGGATAGAGTTGACTCTTTTGTCCACATGGTGGCAAAGGTCCCTCCGTCTTGGACAAAACCGTTCATGGAATATCTCGAACATGGAACTCTGCCCGACGATGAAGTCGAAAGACGGCAAATAGTATGTCGAGCGAAGGGCTATACCATAATCAATGGACAGCTCTACAAAAGGAGCACTACTGGTGTATACCTTAAGTGTGTTTCCCAGCTAGAAGGTATCGAAATCCTACATGAAATCCATCTCGGAGTTGCGGGCATCACGCCGCTCCATGATCCTTGGTCGCGAAAGCATTCCGGCAAGGATTCTACTGGCTAACCGCGAAGGTGGACGCCAACAAGTTGGTTGAGACATGCATGGGTTGCCAGTATTATGCCCGACAACCACATGTTCCTGCTGAAGAATTGCAAACAATACCAATAACTTGGCCGTTTGCAGTCTGGGGGCTAGACATGGTGGGACCGTTACAGACGGCACCATGTGGGTTTACGCATCTGCTGGTAGCAGTTGATAAATTCACTAAATGGATAGAAGCTAAACCCATTCGAAAGCTTGATGGGTCAACTTCCCTCAGGTTTGTCCGGGATTTAGTGGTGAGATTTGGTCTCCCACATAGCATTATCACCGACAACGGTAGCAACTTGTCACTCGGAGAAGTGGAGGCTTATTGTTGGGAGAAGGGCATCTGACTTGACCTTGCATCTGTGGCACAACCACAATCCAATGGTCAGGTTGAGCGGGCCAATGGATTAATTTTGCAGGGAATAAAGCCACGTCTTGAGGCACCGCTACATAGAGCAGCTGGAGCCTGGGTGAAAGAATTGCCATCTATGCTATGGAGTTTACGAACTACACCCAACAGATCCACCGGCTACACCCCTTATTTCATGGTATATGGAGCAGAAGCCATCCTACCTTCCGACATACTTCACGATGCACCAAGGGTTGCCTCCTACGACGAAGATGACGCTGAAGAATCCAGACGCCTAGATGTGGACCTTCTCGAGGAGGAGCGTGTTTTGGCATGCCAAAGATCCTCCTTCTACCAGCAGAAGCTATGCAGCTACCATAGTCGTCGCGTTCAGCATCGCTCGTTTAAAGAGGGGGATTTGGTGCTCCGACTTAAGCAGAAGAAGTCACACAAATTATCCCCGCCATGGGAAGGACCGTTCATCATAAGCAAGGCGCTGCTCAATGGGTCTTACTACCTCGTTGACAATCGTGAACTGGAGGATAGACCCAACAAGGATCATAAGCGTAAGCGACTTGACCCGGATGATGACTACCCGGAGCTTGATCGACCATGGAACATAGCACAGCTATGTCCTTTCTACACTTAGCATTTTTTATCTATTGTGTACCTCTTAAATGATCAATGAAATAAAGCTCTCTGGTTCACTCATATTTCTGAGTATTTTACCTCCTTTAGTGTTCATTTTTGGATCATATAAAACCTTTACGCGCAAGTTTTGCGATTGCACTTGTGAAAATTCCTCCTACGGGCGTTAGCTTAAGTTTTCTCGTCTACACGTTCTTTGTCGTTTTATGTGGATTCTGGAGTAGTGACTTTTGGCACTTATTGTCGGCGATTTTGTGCTTAGGTTATTGACGGTGCCATTGGGCATCATCACCTAGGCGCATGGTTACGACAACGAGTCTTCCGACTCACGAAAAGTCAAGCATAAGAACCAAAGTAATGGATAAGCCAGCACTTGCTTAAAAAATATATACATGTGGAAACTAGTTCTTAAGTAGCAGGACATACATCATTGTTTTCCGCCTTAAGTTAATACATAGTTTTTTCCGCATACGCATCACAAAGAAAATAAATATTACAGATTGTTTTTCATTCCTTTGGCGCAGGCGACTTGGAAGCAGCGTCATCGGCAGTAGGAAAATCACCCTCAAAGTCGACAGTGTGAAGAGACTCGGAGGAGCTTTGGTTGTCGCCATTGATGGTATTCATCGGCACGAAGACGTTGACGTCGACTAACTCGACGACTCTGGTGTCATAACCCGCGAGTGATGACAAGATGGATTCATGATTAATCTCTTTGCCATTTTCATCTACGTCGGGAATGCCAGAGGTTACCGTGTCAATGTCGGCATCTTCGTAGTGTGCCTTTACCATGGACAGCGCCATCCTTGCACCGGCCCGTGCACATGAAGCTTTCCATCTTGTAATACGCTCGGGTGCTCGGCGCAGGATCTCCGAGAACTTCATCATAGAGTCTGATGCCTTGATATTGATCTGGAGGGGCTTGGCAATCTCTTTGGCTTGCGCGATGGCGGTGTTGATGAAGTTGCCGGCAAAAACCATGCATTCCTTTGATGGACGAGGCGACCGGGTCAAACCCATAGGAGCGGCAAATTCCGACAAAGGAGCACATGAGTTCAAAAGTTCAAAGTATCCAGGCTACAGAATCCCAAGACGGAGAAAACTTACTGAAGATGCTAGCCTCAGCTTGCCAGAGGGTATCCGCGAAGAAGTCTCGTTCTTGTTGGAGGAGCTTGTACGCTTCATGATGGCGGTGATTTTGCTCATCAGCAGCTCTTTTATGATCTTTCAAGATAGCGATTTCCTCCTTCAAGTGGTTCATCTCCTCGGTGGCGGAGTCCTGCAAGGCTTTCATTGATTCCTCATGCATTTTTAGCATTTCCTTCCTCTCCTGCTTGAGGATCTTGTTCTCGCTATCCAGCCGCTGAATGTGCTTGGATTGCTCGACAATATCCTTAGCCTTGGCAATGGTTTTTGCAAGTCGGAGAAAGCAAAGTACACAGTGAGTACTTGGAGAATACACAAGTTAAAGTCGGAATACGAAAAAGAAAGGAAAAACAGACGCTTGCTCTTGATGATCTGTTCCTTCAAGAAGGCAGTTTTACCCTTTTCGGCTTCCAAGTCCGCGCGCATCTTCTGGTACTTGTCGTTGGCCATGCCCCTCCGAGCATTCTCGTTCTATGGAAAAAAGAAAAGTTAAACGTTGTTCGGTCTACTTGGAGCATCTAGCCATAAAATTTCCACCTAGACGCTCGGGGGCTACAGCGAGAGTTTTAAACTTAGCAATATGCTTAGTCTTTCTTTAAGCATCTAGTCGGAACTAATTCAGTTTTCGATTAGAAGCTTGGGGGCTATAATATAAAGTTTTTAACTCGAATATATGCTTAGCTTATCTTTAAGCATCTAGTCGGAACTAATTCAGTTACAACTAGAGGCTTGGGGGATACAGTATTAAAATTTATAAACACTGTGTATACTACTCTTAAAGCATCTAGTCGGAATAATTCATTCCACCTATATGCTTGGGGGCTACAGTGCAATGTTTTCTAGCTTAGTCACTCTTAGAGCATCTAGACGCAAAGACCTATGGTTTTCCGTCTATATCCTCGAGGGCTATAGTGGGATATTCATATGAAATGCAAAAAGGCAAATAAAACTTGCAAGTGCAATGATCTTGAGGTTGGTAGCACTCTCGGCCAGCAGCTTGCCAAAGGATACACTGTTTCCTTGCAAGATCTCTTCTTGTCGGAGAAGCTCCTCTAGACTGCACGTCGGAGATGTCGGCGCCACACCAGGAACCAGAGCAGTGATACCCGGTGTAAGTGCCTGGTAGACTATCTTTGGATACTCTATGGTTTTCTTGGGTGCGGGGGCGCCGCCTTCGGCAGAAGTACCAGCTTCCACCACCGCCTTACTGCTACTGATGGCATCCTTAGACGAAGCTTCAGCCATTTGGTGTGTGGAACTTTCCTGCGTCGCCTGCTCGCTGACAACAGCGAGCTCGGTAGAGGCACCTGAGTCCACTTCCATGGTAGAAGGGCCAGATGCTTCCTTAGCTTGTGAGCTAGTCGAGGCAGACGAGGGCTTGATAGTGGGTGTGACAGGGGCGATGGCGGGAGATGCATCGCGATGCAGCATGTCCTTGATGGTTCTAGAAGCCCCCGATGTTTTGGAGGTCTTCTTCAAGCTGGTCGTGGCTTTCTTCCTGAAACATGCAAAATGCATAAGTACGGGAATAAGCCAGACAAATAGGCAATGCCGGAGAGAAAGAAGCTTACACAAGTGGGGGTGCTTTGGCAAAGGGGATCCTGGTAATCTTTCTTTTCTCCGCCTCTAGGGCGGCGGTAGTCTTCTTGGAGGCTCCACCCTCCGTCTTCTTCTTCTTGCCTCCGTCGGCAGCGTCAAAGGTGGAGCTCTTCCGCTTTCGCGTCAACGGAGCATCGTCGTCCGACACGACGGTGACTTCCTTCATCTTTGGATCATAGATTTGAGGAGCCATGCTGTCCTCATCTATGTCGCTAAGCTCTTAGGTGGAGAAACACCGTGTTAGATGAGATGGCAATGGCTAGACGGAAGAACTGGAGTATATGTCGTACACGGAAAATAGGCAGTTACCTTTTGGCACTTGCTCTCTACGAACATGTCGTAGGTGATGGCGAAGCCGCGCTTCTTGTCCTTTACCTTGACGATGTCCTTGAGGCGAAGCTTGATAGATTCGCTCGAGAAGTTGTCCACGGAGATGCGGAGGCTATCCCTTCTATCGTTGGTATACTCGTGCATCAGCTTCGAGCGGTGCTACAGAGGCTAGATTTGCCTGATGAACCAGCACATGGCTAGGTCCAAGCCGGTCAAACCCATCTCTATGAACCACTCTATCCGCCTTATAGCGCGGGAAGCATCGATGTCGGAGGGAAGGGAGGCCTGGGATCTCCATGTTGAGGCTTCGGCAGCGGCTCCATCGATGAAGTCCGTGTACGTTACTTCCCGGTAACCAGAGGGATATCTGGACCGTAGAAGTAAGTACGCTGCCAGTTCTTGCAGGACTCGTGTCCGACGATCTCGGGGAACCTCCGGCCAGGACGGATCTTGAAGCTAATGATGCCACAATTTCTAAGTTCATCCTTGCTGGCCCCGGCTTCACGCTTGACGGTGAAGAAATAGACAAAGAGATCTAGCCTAGGACTAATCCCTAGGTAACCCTCGCAAAGCGCCATGTAATTTCTAAGTGCTAGAATACTGTTGGGAGAAAGGTTTTGGGGCTGTACTCGGTAGTGGTTCAAGACGGCAAGGAAGAAGTTAGAGATGGGCAGGGAGACGTCGCGTACCAATTGTGCTTTGAGGTACACCTTTTCTCCGGCATGGGGAGAAGGTGTGACCTCGTCGGCCGGTGCAGCCCGCCAGGCGAGCCCCTCCGTCGTGGGGAGGTAACATTCGAAGATTAGCTCCTTGATGTCGCGGTCCGTGATGTCTGAACCGCGCCAATCACCCTTGTGCGAGTCGTACTCCTCCTCCAGTAGCTCCAGCGGCGCCAATTTTTGGTCGCTGCCGGTGGTTTCGACCACCGTGGAGATGGGGATGACCAGGACCTCTAGGGGCATGACGATGGAGCTCGCCAGCTTCGCCGTGGCTTCGCCTGATGCCGCCATCAAGTGATAAGAACTGTTACTAGCCATTGTGAGTGTTTGGAGGTGACTGGCGAGATTGGAGTTAGGGTTTTTCGCAAGTTGCGCGGAGAGCTCGAGCGGGCACTCGCTGGAGGAAGAAGATGATGTGAGGAGAGAATGAGGTGAAAAGAAAATTTTCTACTGCAGTTACTATTTATGATCTCCAGCATAGAGATTCATGCAGCGTGATCAGACGGTTGCCGCGTAGACGACGTGTGCGCGGAAATTTCGCCACGTCGCCACCAACAGTTCGTATCACTCGCGCGGGAAAATTGGACATGATTATGTTCTCTGCATATGTGAGTTACGAGGCGTCGTTGACCTATGTGTACGTCATCCTAGCTATCATAGGCAGATGAACCATCCCATCAGAAGATTCCGGCATGGACGGATCTAGTCCGGCTACGGAAGAGTACGATAGAAGATTTAGCATTTCTGCGGCTTACTAGTTGAAGACGAAGGAAATTTTGCAGGGTTCTTTGGGAGGACTACACGATATTGCTTGACGATTTGCCGACATCCATCTAGACGGAGTATTCAACGTGAAGAGGCAAGACGCGCAAGATCTCGGAGTTCTCTAGGGGCTACCGTTGGGAATATGCTATATGGGTATCCTCATAGCATGTCTCCTATCCGGATAACCCGGGTAGCCCACAGTTGGTAGCATGGCCCATGGCCAGCTAGGCAGCCTAGTTAGATGGATCCAGAAGGGAGGCCCATGCCAGATAAAGGAAGGCTACGGTGGAGTCACCAGCGTACCCGGAGCCTTGGAGTACAAGACACACAAGACTAGTAATAGACGGTGTAGGACTCTGTAACCTGTCTGGCTAAGACTTTTCCCTGTAACCCTAGGACCTGGCGACTATATAAGTCGGGCCTATGGGAGCCTTTAGGGCACGACCAAGCATCGATTCACATACACCTCGCACAACGACCTATCTCTATACTCGGCGTATTGCCCTTATAGTGATTTATAGCAGGAGTAGGATTCCACCACCGTTGTGGGATATGAACCTGGGTAAGCTGTGTTACCTCGTACCCATCAACCGTCCGCCTTCCCCCACATCTCTAAACACGCACTGTGAGGACCCCTCCATGGCGTACTCGTCGATAATACCACGACAAGGGTTAAGTATTACCATGATCCTCATGGTATAAATAGATAAGAATAAAATAGAACAAGATTTAGTTATTGAATTCTTGTTACTTGAGTTATATACTTAACTTGGTATTCATGAGTTTTTGTAATGAATACTATGATATGATATCTTAAGGATCAGATATTAATCATTAAGCAATGTGTGGTGTTTTATTTTTATTACATTTGATCTACCCTTAGATCAAATTATCTTTACACAAAATAAGGTTTTAGCAAAGGTCATATTGAAACTTATCATAGTCAACTTGATGATCTACTTCAATTCTATCAAGTTAAGTGAAGTTTCAATCACTTTGAAAAGTTTTGTTCAAAAGCACGAAAATTATTCGGATTTTCTATGCATGAATGCAATGCACACATCTTAGTTCATCTTATTTCTAAGCTATAATGCTAGGATGTTACAATTTGCCTATTGTATAAGGGCCTTTAGTATATTTACCTTTTCCACATTTTTACATGTATTGGCCTTTCGCCTCCTGTGAATACTAAGTTTCTCATTCCCAATTCATCCAACATGGTATCAGAGCTCGGACTAGGGTTCGTTCATATGCGCAACTTCCGCCGCTGCCATTGATAGCTTCTGGCCGCTGGTGATTAGTATTTCTTCTGCACCTTCCGCACTATTGTGTGCTGATGATCTCCCTTCTCCCCACAAAAATCAGCCGACACTGGGCCTAATTTGATCTGCTTTGTCCGCCTGCTTCAACTGGTCGCTAGAGCCCTGATCCGGCCGTCGTCTACTGTTGCCCCAAGCCACGTCCAGACGTGTAGGCGTATTCCAGCTGCACATGTGGTTTTGGTTATTCTGTTCGTGGCCTACTTCAGGCGTGATTCATCTGGGATCTGAGGGAGCTGAGTGTTGACCTCAAAAAAGGAGAGGAAGGATAGTTTGTTAGTGCTGGTGGATTTTTCCACTATGTTGTCTTCATCTGTGAGCTATATTGTTGTTCCTTGCTGCCCGGTGACCTTCGATGGCACCAATTATGTCGAGTTTGTCAGATTTATTCACATGTGTGGCCTCCGTCTGTGGGGCGTTCTCTCTGGCGAGGTGTCCTATCCGTCGCACCCTATGGCTCCAACTCTGCCTATGCCACCGGTTCTTTCTGCTAATTCTTCTGAGGCTTCTAAGGCCGCGGCCAAGACTGCTGATGATGCTGCCATGGATGCTTATGACTAGCAAGTATCCACCTATTCAGATGATCGTGCCACCTATCATGATGATATGGCTGGTTATGCTCAGTGGTGTGATGAGGATGCTCATGTTGTTCATGTTCTTACTGCTAGTGTTCTCCCCAAGTTTGCCTCTGAGTTTATGATACTCGGCTCAGCTGCCGAGATGTGGACCTCTCTCGTCAGCGATATCAGCCCTCTAGTGACCCTCTCTACTTGTCTGTGGTCCATCAGGAGCATGCTCTTTAGCAGGGTGACTCCACTGTTGATGAGTTTTACATGCAGATTTCTGTATCTGGCGTTAGCTTGACTCTCTCTGCTCTGCTGTCAGTGGTACTTTCCCGTGTTGTCAGATTACGCGGTCTGACTTGGAGATTCAGCGCATCCATGAGTTCTTTATCTCGGCTTTGTGATGACCCACAAGTATATGGGGTGTATCGTAGTACTTTCGATAAATAGGAGTGTCGATCCCAACGAGGAGCAGAAGGTGTTGACTAGTGGTATGGAGCAGGAAATCTCTGTAAATACTTATCAAACGGATTTTTAGGGGTTTTCTGATAAAGCAAGGAAATAAAGTGCAAGTAAATAAAGACAGCAAACAACTGCAGCAGTGGCCCAATCCTTTCTTAGTCAAGTACAAGCCAGTGGAAATACTAATGAGGACCAAACGTTCTCGAGGACATATGGGAATATTATCAAGTGCTTTTGCTTCATATAGCTAAGAAGTCTTCTTTGGTTTTATAAGTGTTGTGTGGGTGAACCTGTGCTAATGTACCAACCTTACTTGGACTAGTACATACTTGTGATTAAACCCCTTGCAAGCATCCTCAACTAAAAGAAAGAAATTAAGATATAAACCTAACCACAATCTTAAATTCTAAGATCCTACGCCCCCTTGTGCAATGGTTTCCTAACGGCGGTTCAGGTTTCTGTCACTCCAGCAACCCTACAATTAGTATCCAAATACACAATGCATTCCCCTAGGCCCATAAATGGTGAAGTATCATGTAGTCGATGTTCACATGACACCACTAGAAGAATAGCACCACAAATTAAATACTAAACCATTGAATAATATCTCAACACAAATCCACTACTAACAACATGCCTTCTCCCATGTCCTCATGAACTAAACGAACTACTCATGAGACATCATATGGATCAAGATAAAAGATGATATGGTGATGAATAACAATCTGAACATAAACAATAATCCAATGGTTCCACTCACAAGCATCAACTACAATAGTAATCAACACCGGGAAAGTTCCCCCTAAGAACTATGCAAGTATTCAACACAATTGTTACAGCGGGATGAAGTGGTGATGATGGTGTTGGTGGAGGTGATGGTGTGGATGATGATCCCGATGAAGTCTAGCTTGATGATGGTGTTGATGGCAACGCTCTCCCCACTCCGAGAAGGAATTTCGCCGGCAGAAATCTATCTGCCGGAGAGCTCTTTCTCTCTGGCTGTTTTCCGCCCTGCAGAGGCGGCGGAATCTTTCTGTGGTCGCTCCCTGTGTATTAGGGTTTCGAGGAGAAGATATAGGCGAGAGGGCGGAGCCAGAGGTGGGCCAGGTGGGTGATACGTCCAAAACGTATCTACTTTCCCGAACACTTTTGCTATTGTTTCTCCTCTAAACTTGTATGATTTGGATACAACTAACACGGACTGATGCTATTTTCAGCAGAATTACCTTGGTGTCTTGTTTTTGTGCAGAAAATCAACTATCAGGAAAAATCCTAAAAAATATGCCAAAAATTATATTTTACCAAAAGATCCACGGAGCCAGAAGATGAGACGGAGAAGGGGCCTGGGGGCCCACACCCCTGCCAGGCACGGGCCCACCACTAGCCGCGTCTAGGGGGTGCAGCCACCCCAGGAACCCCCTCGGGTTCCCTCTGCACCTATAAGTTGCCTCTCAACCTAAAAACACAGGGGGTTCGATAGTTTTTCCAGAAAGAGTTCCGCTCCGCCGCCACCAGAAATCAAGGTTCGATAGTGCTATTTGACTTTGTTGCAACTTGTTGTGCTTAATGCTTGTCACTGCGGCTCGAGTGCCATGATCTCAGATCTGAACTTATTATTGAATCATTATGATAGTATTGTTTGTGATCTTATCTGCAAGTTGTGTACACATATCATTATCCGGATCCAAAGGCCCTGAAGTGACAGAAATTGGGACAACCGGAGGGGATGGCTGTGGTGTGAGGATCACATGTGTTCACGGAGAGTTACTGCTTTGCTCTGGTGCTCTATTAAAAGGAGCACCTTAATTGCCAGTAGTTCCCTAGAGGCCCCCCTGCCATGGGCTGGCTGGACAAAAGATGTTGTGCAAGTTCTCATTGCGAGCACGCACGACTATATATGGAGCACATGCCTAGGATTATTTAGTACTTGGATGCTTGTTATTATTTATCTGCAATGCCCTAGATCATGAAGTTACATGTTTAGACTCGTCCATGCAACCGCATTCAAATCCCACTGTTACCGTTACTGTTACTATTGCTCTTGTTTTGCTGCTGCTATTGCTTTGCTGTTGCTACTACAAACTGTTGCTAATGATAAACTTCTGTGAGCAAGAACTATTTCCAGGTGCAGCTGAAATAACAAATTAGTTGTTAAGGCTTGCAAGTATTCTTTGGCTCCCCTTGTGTCGAATCAATAAATTAGGTAATACTACCCGCGAAGACTGTTGCGATCCCCTACACTTGTGGGTCATCAAGACTATTTTCTGGCGCCATTGCCGGGGATCATAGCTTTATTTGTAAGTTCACTTGGACCTATTATTTTTCACTGATACTCCTTTCATAATGGGGAAGTCTCATGATGGAAAGTTCCCTATTTTACCATCCACTACAAGAAGAGGTAAAGTCCTAAACACCTCTGTTGCCCTTGATTCACCGTCTATTATAAGTAAGCTTGTTACACCACCACCACATACTCATGCTACACACACTGCTACTACTGCTGAATCTGAAACTGCTTTTGATGCTCATGATGTTAATTCTACTGTGCTTGATGCGAGTGGTTCATTAGGTACTTTTCTAGATGCTACTATGGCTAATCTAGGAAATACTGAAACTCCTAGTGAAGACACTGTTACACCTGTTAGCTCACCTGAGTCTAGTGAGAGTTATGATATTAATGATTGTTACATTGAGTTCACTGATGAATTTGTTGAAGAGTGCCGAAACACACATGGTACTAGTGCTATTAAGAGTCTCCTTGCTAGACGTACTATTATGTCTAAACTGTCCTCTGATCCTAAGTTTGCCACCTCTCCCATAGATATTAAAGATGAAGACTATGATTTATCTCTTGATTTATCTTATTTAGATATTGTTGAGAAAGAACCTTTTTGTGGGACTGAAAATGAGAGTGTTGTGGCTCATATGAATGAGCTTTCTACTATGAGTGCTTTATTCTCTAATGATTTTAAGATGCGCAAATACTTTGTTACTAAGATCTTCCCTTTTTCACTAAAAGGAGAAGCTAGGGCTTGGTTTAATAGATTACCTCCTGTTTCCATTGATAGCCCTGATTGCTTGATTGCTTCTTTCTTCCAAAAATATTTTCCTCCCAGTGCTAGACATGCTGCTTTGCAGAGACTTTTTGATTTTAAACAGGGAGAAGAAGATAAATTGCTTGAGTCATGGACAAGGTTCTGTGCCTTGATTCATGCACATCCTGGATGTCCATTGCCTAAGAATAAGCTTCTTGATATTTATTAAAATGGACTAACTGATGATTCTAGGACCTACCTAGATAGCTTTGCTGATTGTGTTTTCAGGAAAAGAACTCCTACAGATGCTGAAGAATTAATGGCTAAGATAAGTAAGAATTATGATGATTGGACTTCAACTGAGCTAAATACACCTGAGCCTATTACTCCTGAACTAGTTCCAACACCAACACTAAATAAGAGGGGAGTTATTGCATTAAATGATGAAGTGATGAAGGAAGCTAAGAAATGTCTAAAGGAGAAAGGTATTAGAGCTGAAGATGTGAAGAATCTACCTCCTATAGAAGAATTATGTAAGCCAATTCCCCACTCATCCACTATTGAGGTACACCCTCTCCAACACTTTGATGAAGGTGATATTCATTATGGTAAGTCTACTGATCAATGTTTAGAGGAACTTGACATTTTTATTGTTAAGCAAGGTAATTTTAATAAACAAGTTCAGAATCATTTCTTGGAAAACCCTAGAGCTATCCATGAGTTGAAAGATATTGTGGAAAGAACTTCTAATGATATTAAAACGCTTTGTAAACACTTTCAAATGGTTCAAACCCAACTTGATCAACTTGCTAAGGTACAAAAGGATATGCTAGTTAATGCTTCAGGAGATAAACATGCTTATGGAATTAGAACTAGGAGTGGTATAGCTACTCAAGATCCTTTATATCCTAAAGGACACCTCAAAAGAATTGAGCAGGACTCTCAACAAGGTGAGAGTAGTGGTAGTCCTCGTAAGAGAAAGAAAAAGAAACATAAGATAGTTGAGGAACCACTTGAACCTGTTGTAGATCCTAATAGTATATCTGTCTCTGATGCTGAAACTGAGAGTGGTAATGATAAAAATGATGCTCCTGATAAGGAGGAAGTTGAGGAAGAACCTGAGAAGCACACTAAGAACACTAGGTACACAAAGGAAGATTTTATTGCTAATAAGCATGGTAAAGAGAGAGAACCTTGGATGCAGAAACCTATGCCTTTTCCAGATAAGAAACACAAGTCAAAGGACGAAGAACACTACAACAAGTTTTGTGAGTGGATGAAACCTTTATTTTTCCAAATTCCTTTGACTGATGCTATTAAATTGCCTCCTTATTCGAAGTATATGAAGGATATTGTCTCTAATAAAAGGAAGATTCCTAATGAGGAAATTTCTACTTTGCTTGCTAATTACTCCTTCAATGGTAAGGTTCCAAAGAAATTTGGTGATCCAGGTATACCAACTATTCCTTGCTCTATTAAGAATAATTATGTTAAACCAAAATCCCAAATCTTAATGGAAGAAAATCACTTCCAAGATCTCTCTAAGACTATGGATTTGTTACATATAAAAATTTGTCAACAAACTTTTCTGAATGATAAACAAAAATATTATAAAACCATAGAAATTGGTTTCATTTAATTTGGAGCCATGGATAAAAACTTATGAATTTAATAAGATAAAAGGAATTAATTTCCAAGGCTAATAAAGCTCCTAACCAAAAATCCATGCCAAATTGTGAGCAAAATAATCTTAAAGGGGATTTAAAAAGATAAACAAATATTAAATAAAATTATACCAATTGGAATCACCAATTTTGGAGTTATAAATAAAAAGATATGGATTTTATATGATAAAGAAAGAAAGAAATAAATAATATTTAAAAGTCAAATTAAATCTTGGCAAAATCTATAAGCAAATGGAATAAATATAATCCAAATAAAAAATATTATTTAAATAAAATTATATGGGATTAAACCATATTCAATTTATTTAAATGAAGACAAAATCCCTACTATAAATGATTAATTAAATCATGAGAAAAATAATTAAAATTGCCAAAGTGGATTAAAAGTTATCTAATTAACTTAAAACGAATAAAAGAATATTTGAATAAAATAATATGGATTGGAACCATATTCAAACTTTATTTAATAAAGATAAAATGCCTAATTTAAATAAATAATAAACGATAAGAGAATATTTGAAATATTCTCAAATAGACTTCTAAAACACACTATTAACTGGTGTAAACTTACGGAAAAAGTTCTGGAAAATTTGAATACAAACAAAGGGTTAAAAAAATTGAATAAAATGAAAACAGGAAATAAAAAAGGAAAAAGAAATCATAAAGGAAAAAAATAGAAAAAGGATCAAACCCAACCAGCCCAACTAACCTAGCCTAACCCTGGCCCAACTACAGCCCACCTCTCTCTCCCCGCGATCCCGTTCTTTCTCACCCGTGAATCGACCCGTTCCCTCACTGACACGCCGGACCCATAGCGCCACCTCATCGTCGTCTCCACCCCGTGTGACCCGTTCCCCCTTATTCCTCCGGCCGTATCTGTCGTTAATCCTCGCCTCAATTCGCGTCAATGCGCCAGTAAATCACTCCGCTGACCATGCTCGTTAAGTCGCCTCCCTCCCCTCTCTATTTCCTCCCACTCATCACACCACCATAGCCCCCAGGCTGCCCATAATTTTGCTTGCAACCCCACTGCTCCGGCGAATCTCCTTCCCAATTATGGCGAAGCCAGACCACCTCCCACCCCCTGGCACCCACGAGCCTGCTCGCCAGAACCATGTGCACCTTCCAGTAGCCCTAGCTCGCTCGTGCGCGCCCCAGAACATCGCCTCTGACGACGCCAACTCGCTGCCGTTGTCTGCCTCGACTCCGACGAGCTCTCCCCATAAGTTTTGACTGCGCCTCCCCCTTTGATTGACACTCGCGTATTCCCTTCTCTCGCGCGCATCTAATTCACCCATTGCTTTGCATCCCCGTGCCCTGTAGCGTCACCACCGACGAATCCCATGCGTCCCCGACGGTAGCAAGAACTCTGGCGAGCAATCCCCAGCAACTCCGTGCGCCCCTTGACCAACGACAACCACGTTGAGCATCATCACGTCACAGAGAACCTGGTGAGCCCCTTCCTCCACTCTCTCGCTTCTTATTATTATCGGAACGTCATCGCCTGAGCGCCGCCGCCGCGCGTCAGTCGCTAGCACCGCCAGATATTGGTGTTGCGTTTTGGACCATGAGTTCTTGATCGCGTGACTTAGAATAGATGACTTAACGAACCATTATTAGATGATCTGAGCCGCACAGATCTAATTAGATCCAACGATCCATGTAGCGCGATCCAAACAAACCGGTATTAGCCAGTAAGAACACGCCATGTAGCCTAGCTTTCGTTTTAAAAACAGAAAAGGTTCTATTAGATGTTTGATTTTGTAAAATTCATAACTTTAGTTCTACATGTCCAAAATTTGAAAATTTTATATCATTGGAATCAGGAAAATGGACCTTTGCAACCAAGCCCTTATTTTAGTATTTTCCTTCTAGAAAATTAGGTGTTTTTGCAGAAACATTTGTAGGACTATTTTGGTTATAAAATTTATTCTAAAAATGATTTTTGAGTAAAATCTTTTGCAAACGGTTTGTTTTGAACTCTCTGACCCTAAACACTAAAATTAGAATTTAAAAATATATTTTGTGACACTAAGGAAATATTCCTTTGAATAAAATCATTTCTAGTAAAACAAAAATGTTGCTATGATTTAAAGATGCTTTTTGAGTGAAACCTTTTGCAAATGGATTTGTTTTAAACACTTTGACTATAAACACTAACATTGGTGTTTAAAAACATATTTGTCTAACACTAGAAATTATTCCTTTGGATAAAAGCATTTCTAGCAAAACAAAAATGATTTAAATGGTTTTGCCACTCTTATAAATGACCAGTAGGTGTTTTGAAATGTTAAACCTTGTTAGAAGACACTTTTCCAAATAAAACAATCTTTTTGCATGCTTGCATGCATTTCTTTGTTTTCATTATTTTATGTGGTGAATTGTTTGAATGCTAGTTTTGAATATGTGCCTTTCTTGATTGAATTGTAGTGAACTTTGAAGAGTGTTACAATTGCAAGATCAAGGAGTGAACCTAGTTCCTCTACTAAAACGGCAAGTGGTGCTTCATACGTTTTGACCTATTATTTTAACTATGCATTAGTGATATTTTGAATAGGACTTGCATGGAATTTCTATGTGTTAACTATGCCTTGGGAAATCCTAGTAGATGATACCTTAGTAGAATTTTCCCTAAGTTAAGATTCTTGCTACTAGTATGCTTATCCTAGCTAGTAGAAAACAAGGGTGTATTATTCATGCTATGAAATATTTCTAAGTCTATGACTTGTGTTTTTGCTTAATAAAACTACTAAGTGAATGAATCACCTGGGTGGAATGGTGAGAATGGGTTATGTTGAGTGGTTACACAAGGCCAGTGAACTGGTGAACCTTGTGTATCACACTTGTGGAAAGCCACCCAGGAACAAAGAGATTTGAGAAGTTAAAGGGTTGAGAAGCTTCTAGTGCAGCCACATGGCAATACGGGCTCTTCCTGGATCATATAGGTTGCAATAACTTAGCCAGATGGACAGAAGGTGGTAGGGTGATAGGATGGAATGCGTCCATTTGGTCTAAGGGAAGGCTTCTGAAAGATCTTGTATCGATGCATGTCGAGTCTTGTAGGGAAAGTGCACCACCTCTTGAGAGAGTAAAATCTAAGTACTTAGCCATGTCCCCGACAATGGACAATTTTAGAATCAATACATTGAAGAAATCAAGGATCTCCTCATCCCAATTTCCAAGTTAAAAACTTGTGGTTAAACAAGGGTTAAAGGTTAACCAATTCCTATTGGTTGTTCCTTGGGTGATTTGTCAAACAAAAACTTAGTGTTTTCAACTAATAAGGAAAACCTTATTTTGAGCAAAGCAAGCCTCGGCTACACTTAGCCAAATGCATATAGATGATAGATACCACTATTCTACCATAGTATCACTTGCCAATACAATCCAAATGTATTGACCCTTGTGGCTGTAACTTATTATGTTGCTGGTTTGTTTGATGTTAGTGAAGTGTGTTGAATAGGATTACAAGTCTAAAACCAACATGATTGCCTGTGGCATATGAAGATGAAGGACTCCATGCTATATAGATATTTCTGCTGCATTGTGTCAACACCCGGATTTTTAATCCCAGATGCCTGTTATGCCATACATCGCAATCCCAGGATTACCATTTTTGTGATACATAAGAGATTTGGATATCACAGTACATCATCCATTACAAACCATACATAAGGTCTTACACAAATAAGGATCTCATGATCCAGTTCTTAATACAACTCAAGCAGCGGAATAACGTAATAATAAAGGTAGCGTAGGCGAAGCTCCATCTTCGGGGTCGTAGGCAATGCTGACGATGGGAGATGATCCTAGTTGTCGTATCCGTCCTGCGGTCCGTCATCCTGATACTCCTCTTCATACTCTGGCCACGGGAATAGCCAGGGACAAAGACATGAGTACTCTTTAAGTACTCGCAAGCTAATACTAGCAGTTAAGGGGGTTTTTGTAGTAGGACACTAAGCTCTAGGGTTGGTTTGCAAAAAGCCAGATTTACCTCTACTAAGTTCAGAAACAAAGAAAGCTAGTTGAAGTTTTATAACACCTAAGTAGGAACTTGAATTTCATATCACAACCCTGTTGTGGTCAAGTCAAAGTTTCCATTCATTTCACAATTCACTTTGAAAACATCTGACGGGGGAACAGTATGGCCACTACAACTGTCCATAACCACGGACGCGACTATTCGAATAGTTTGACACTCTACAGAGATTGTACACTTTCACCACAACATTCGATACATCCGTCAGGAACAAATCCTGAATTCACCATACTCAGTATGCGGATGATCAATCCTAACCTTTCGATTACACGCCCTAGTATAGGCACCTCTCCTGTGAGTTTGGCCTCCCAACCATGACCAACTGTCATCTTGGATACTGCACAGGTGCATAATCTTCACAAGGTAGCCGCAGCTCAGACCTTGGCCGCGAGGGAACCCACACTAAGGTATATAAGTTTCTAGTCAAGCCCTAAACAATTTTCGGGTATTGTGGTTGTACGGTAAAATTGGAATGGTATCGCATCCAGACAACCATCAGTTTGTAAAAGGGGCTAAGGCTCGTGCCTCAACATTTTCATCATCAAAATCATCTGGTGTTCGAGAACACATGTAAAAACATTTCAGTAGAATGACTCTTCATTCCAAGGTTTTCATAACCAGTTTCACCAAGTATTCCCATCTAAAGTTGATCAAGTTTTATGCTTAGCACTAGCATCTACAAGTGGTGGTAAGTACTAATGAGGGGTGGTAAACAAGTGGAGGTTAACTAAGTTCAATCTCATGCCTTAGGATGATTATCAATATTATCTAACTTAGGCCAAATTTTATGCTCTTTATGCTACCTTCAAAAATCCTTCTAGTATCAACAAAACTCTGTGTAAACTCTAAGAGAGATCTTTGATAAAGAAACAGAGCTTAAGGCTTGCAAGTAAAAGCTAGGAGGGTTTAACAAATGGTATAAGATTGCTAAGTTAATAGCTTGAATATATAGGATAACTTGCAAGTGTTAGCTTGCTAACTCAACCAGTGGTATTAGGCTTGCATAAGTATTAGTATAAGCTTGCTAAGTTGCAAGTGTTAGCTTGCCTTGTGTAGAGCAGTGGTTGAAGTTCTCCTCGGCTTCTTCCTCGTAGTATCCTCCTTCCTCCTCGTATCCTTGGTCGGTACTAGCGTCTATAAATAAATACGAGGTACACAATCACCAAACAATCCTTAACTATTTTCAATCATCACACAAGGGTGTACTATAGATGATCTATTATCATCACCTATCATTACAAGGTTAAAGCATTTGTCTTATTCATTTTAATTTGAGAAAAGTAATTTCTACTCATTGAAAAACTAATTAAGATTTAATATTCTCCAAACCAAACATGGGATCATGTTGACACATGTCATCACCACATATTTCAGTATATGGGAATGTGATTTAAAGTGGTGTCACAATTTAACAAGGTTTAACCTTTTTTTTATTAACATAAAATGACTAGAAATGCCTATGTGGCATTCTTTTATTACTTGGACATTATTTCTATAGTGAAACTCATATGTTTTTATATATTCTGAAAGGCATGATCAAATGTGAGTGCAGAAAAGCTTCTGACTTGTTATTTTTACCAAGGTTGATCTACAGATCCAAATGATTTGAATCCAACAGGCTTGGATTAAGCTTTTTAGTACCTTTCCAACAAAATTGGTTTCATGCAATTTGGTTCATTAAATCGAGTTGGGTTGATTTTTGAAACTAGGTACATAACTGGGTTTGAATTAAAAAGGAAAAGTCTAAATTCAAACTGTTGGCTCGCGCGGGAGAGGTTAATGGGTCGGCCCAGTGTCATTCCGCAGCACGGGGCTCAGCTGACAGGGGGTCTACCGGTCAGTGGCTCATAACGCGCGAAGCGGTACGGGGTGATGTGGTTCGTTGGATTAGAAGGGAGATCTACGGCTGAGGGTCGTCGTCAATGATGAACATGTCACCAGCGAGCTCGAACCCTAGCGGCTCGGTGGGGGTGCATAGGAGGCATATCAGGGCTCCAGCGATGACAGCGAGGCGGGAAAACGAACAAGTGGTCGACAACGAGCTCAGGGATGGTCGACGCAGCTCCGGGGGTGGTCGCAATCAATGTCACATCCCAAGATTTTCCAAATCTTGTAATGTGAAAAATAAATGAATAAAATTAAACTTTGTTGATTTTCAGGGTGAGAAGAAACTTTTTGAATCCAATTGGAAACCTTCAAACCTATTTTGATCTAATAAATCCTAAAGGGATTTAAAAAGATAAATAAACAACAAATTTAAAATATTTGGAAGTTACTATTTTGAAATCTTTTAATAAAAAGATTTGGTTTCCAAATGAAAAGGTTAGAATTATAAATAAGGATTATTTTAGTAGCCAAATTAAAACTTGGCCAAGCCTTTGAAATAAAATATTTCTATTTGATAAAAATAGTAAAGGTTTATTTAAAATAAAATAATAAGGATTTAATATCCAAGTTTATTAAAAATAAAGGTTTTACTATTTTAATTAACCATCAAAACTTATTTGTTTATTTTAAATAAGTTTTCCAAGTATTCTTTATTTCCAAATAAAACCTACTGATTTGTTTTGGAAAATATTTAGATTTCAAAAGGAGATTTTAAATAAATCAAATCCTATTTTGATTTAATAAACAAGGTTTATTTATTTAATTAATAATGGACCCTAAAATAAAAATATTATTTTTGTTTTTGGGACTTTGGTTTGTGTTGTTAAACAGAACCAAAATTCAATTGCAAAGTGTGGTGAATGTTTGAATTAAATTGAATGCTTGATTTGTTGTTTGAAATTCAAAACAGAAAATAGAATTAGAAAAAGAAAAAGCATTTAGAAAGAAAAAATGGAACCAGACAACAGCCCAGCCGGCCAGCCCAATAAGCCCAGCAACCAGCCCAGTCCCTCACTCCCGCAGAAAACGTTTCGCACTCACTTACTGACCCACGGAGACGCTGACCGGTGGCCCCTCTTTCCCTCTCACTTTCTCACTAACAGCAAGGCCCCACAGCACTATTCATCGTCTTCAAACTCGCGTTGAATCCTCCTCGCCGTTTCCTGTCTTTACTCCGGCGATCAATTCACGATGTTAACGGCCATTAATCCACCAGCGACCACGCTCCCTTAAACGTCTCCCTCTTCTCCCCATTTCCCCTCTGCTTCCAGCTCCCCACTGCCTCTAGGCTGCTCGAATTGCAAGCCCAAACCCCACTGGCTCCGACGAGCTTCCTCCTCGATTCCGGCCGAACCTCGCCACCCCTTGCCTCCCCAAGCACACGGGAACATTCCCCAGACCTAGGCGCTTCTGCGCCTTACTCCGGCAAGTTCCCCAGGTAGTATCCGACCGCCCCTCTCCTTCTCCTTCACGCACACAGCTTCGCCTTGATCTTGCGCATCTAACTATGTCTTCATTTTCCCTCGGGGCGAACCACAGCACCACCCTCGACGAGCTCCAGAACCATCTGACGCCGACCACGTCTCCGGCGAGCAATTAACCGCAACCATGCACGCCCCTCGTCGAACCAACAACACCTTGAGCTTCCCCAGGCTTCTGCGATCACGGTGAGCATACTTCCCTCCTTCCTAGCTTCCTGCATCGCCAGTTTCACCGTCATCTGACCGTCGCCGCCGCGCGCAGCCGTCGAGCGCCGCCAGATATTGGTCAAAGTGACGCTAGCCGTTAGATGAAAATCCAAAGGATGTGATTAGATCACTTAACGCTGAAAGGGTACGCAGTCTGAGCCGTGCTATTTGTTTAGATCCAACGCCCCGCAGAGCACGATCCGACCGAAGCGGTACCAGCCAGTAACATCATGCCGCGTGTCACTAGTTTGATCAAAAATAGATTTTGAAATCAGATTTAGATGCAAACTTGAAACCCTTGTAACTTTTGATCCACACGTCCAAAAATTGCAAAATTTATATCAATGGAATCAGTGGAACAAGCCCTAGCCAACCATGCCATTTGTTTAGTAAAAAGCTTCTGGTAAAATGTTTGTTTTTACAGAAACATTTGTATGCTTCTTTTGGTTATAAAAATTATTTCAAAATGATTTTAAGGTTGAAATCTTTGCAAATTGGTTTGTTGTGAACCTACTGACCCTAGGAACCAACCCATGGATTTAAAAATGTATTTGGAAAAGATTAGGGTTGATTAATTGAATTAACCCATTTCTAGTCAAATAAAAATATTGGTTTTGTTATGAAAATGATTTTTTGAGCAAAAACCTTTGGAAAATGTTTTGATTCAAAGATACTGACCCTAAAACACCAAGTTTTGTGAACTAACAACTTATTTGGTGGACAACTTAAAACTTTTGCTTTGATAAAAACATTGTCCACCACATAAAATAATGGTTGGATTTAAAAATGGTTTTTAGATAAAACCCTTTTGCAAATGACTTTGCCACTTTGGAAAATGACCACTTTGATCCTTACTTAGTTTAGAGCCTAGTAGAAACCACCTTTGCAAATAAAACTATCTTTTGCATGCTTGCATGCATGACCTAGTTCCTAGTATTTTATGTGTGTTTGATTGTTTGAATATTGGTTGGAATGCTAGTTGACATTGTGTTTGCTTGATTGATTGTAGTGAAGTTAGAAAAGTGTGAAACTAGCAAGATCAAGAAGTGAACCAACATTCCCTACCAAAAAGGCAAGTGACACTATCATCCAAGTCCTACTATTTTCATTACACTTAGTGGATTTTTGAAACATGCATGAAAAAGATTTCTATACTTATGCTATGCCAAATCCTAATAGGATACCCTATGTATTCCTTAGTGAAAACAATGTAGTTGTACAATGCTTAGCCAAGCTACATATTTTGAGAAGAGATACATGTTGAGATTTTACAAAGTTGAGAAAAGACTTATGTTTTTATATAATAAAACAAGTACTCAATGAACCACCTAGGTGGACAAGGATACTTTGAGTTTTGGATAAGGTGGCAACAAAAGGAACCATGTCTATGGCAATCTCTTTGTGTTGTGCACCAAAAGAAAACCACCCAGGAACTTAGAGATTGAACATGTTTCTCCAATTGTGGCTTTCGTGTACAACCACATGCTACATATGGCTCTGGCTTGGTCAACTACATTGGGAAGACCCATGCATTGTCTTCAGGTTACTGAAAATGAGGGAACTCGAAACCCTACATGGGTGCCTGAAGACAAGCTAGTAATGGTGTATGGGAGGACCCTCTAGAAAGACTTCGTCACATTCTCAATCTGGTAGTACTCCATCTTGGTGAGTACCTATCCAGCGGCCACTGGTGGCAACAAGATGAGATTGTGTCATGTGGGTAAAGTGTATAACTTCTGCAGAAGATAAAAATTCTAAGTACTTAGCCGTGTCCCCGGTTATGGACAATACTGTGCAACTAAAGCTTGAAGCTATGGGAAATCTTGACATTCCAATTTCTAAAAGAAAAACTTTTAAGTGACAACAAAAGACTTGAAGCACTTGGGGATTTACCAAGGAGCTCAAGAGATTTGGATAAAAACTTGAAGCACTTGGGGATTTACCAAGGAGCTCAAGAGATTTGGATAAGAACTTGAAGTACTTGGGGTGTACCAAGGAGCTGAAGAGATTTTTGATAAAAACTTGAAGTACTTGGGGTGTACCAAGGAACTCAAGAAGATTTTGATGAAGACTTGAACACTTGGGGATTTACCAAGGAGTTCAGCAAGATTTGACAAAAGATCAAAATTGTTTGAAAAGATAGGATAAATTATTGCTTTTTGCAAAAGGAGCCTAAAACCCTACTTAGCTAAATATGCATGTAAATATAGGATCCACTTATATTCCACATAGTAGTGAAACTTGCCAATACAATTCAAATGTATTGACCCATGTGGTTGTAACTTGTTATGTTGCAGGTTTGATTGATATTAGTGAAGTTGATTGATTAGGATTACAAGTCTACAACCAACATGTTTGCCTGTGGCACTTTGAAGATGAAGGACCCCATGCTTATAGTTATTCCGCTGCAATGTAATGTAATAGCCAAATGAGCTATGTAAGATGTAATAAAATTATGTTATTCCTAGTTATAAAGTTGTGTTATGACCTTTGTTTCTTGATATTACATCTTAACTATGGATGCTAGCTATTGATCCAGGGACTAGCATTGTAAACACAGGGATCTCTACCTTATTAAAGGTTGGGACCTCTACAATCAACGGCCCCCTTCTCCTCCAGAGGCAGCCTGCTCCGGCGCAATTCCGGCGAGCTGCTGCTCCTCGTGCTCCGGCTCGAGGGTGGAACGATCAGTGAGGTGAGGAGAGTGGGATGGTGTGCTTAAAATGGCTTGGGTGGCCTCCTTTTATAGCCTCGACGGCGAGACCGAGAGGGATGGGCAGGCAACGGTGGCGACATGGCTATGGGCTGCTAGCGGCATGGCTGAGGTAGGCGATCGACGGGCGGTCTCCTGGAGATGCTCTAGAGCTTAAATGCGTGTGTAGGGGTGGTGGCAATCGGTCGGGAACGTGCGATGCTCTGCGCGGCAGAGGCGGCAAAATCTGCAGTGAGCGGTGGCTACGGGGTATGGGGCGGCGAACGGGGGTGTCTGGCGTGTTCCTGGGACCATGGCAAAGCGGTGGGCACGGTCTACGATCGATGGGCGGCGTGTGCACGCGTGCCTGGTGCGGCGCTCTGGGGTGGGCTCGGCATGTCGCAGTGTCACTGGGTGCACGGCGTTCCTTGTGGTCCATGGCTTGCACTGGCTTGGGGATGGGACAGTGGTTGGCGGTGAGATGCTGGCTACCTCCCAGACAAGGTGGGCAAGGCTAGGGTGGCTGGTATCTGGTCGGCGACAATGGGGTGGCATGGTGAGGCTCGGCCTGCTCACCATTGATGGCAAGGCAAGCTCACAGTGGTGCTAGATGTTTACAATTGAGCTATATGATCTACTAAATACTAGTTGCAACTAGAGAGGGAACAAGTTAGGCCAAATTCACTGCACACTATAGTGTTTATGATTTGTTTGATTTGAATCTGCAAGGTGTTTGATGAAATGGCCGCAAGAAACTTACTTTTGAATTTTGAAAAGATTTTTGGTGGGTGTGCTAGGCATGTACTAAGGATTCTGTGGATGCTTGGATTTTGAAAATTGAGTTGGTTTGAGTGGTTTTTGAAATAGTGGGATCTTCCCATATGAGATAGAATAAAATTTAAACTGTCATTTAAACCTATGAAAGGATACGGATGTCGCCTAGAGGGGGGTGAATAGGCGATTAAAACTTTTCCTAGAGTGGCTCAACAAAGGCGGAATAAAACTAGTGTTTACTTTGTAAAGCACAATCTAGAACAACTAAGGTTCACCTATGTGCATCAACAACTTATGCTAAGCAATACAAGAAAAAAAGTGATAGCAAGATATATATTACTTCAAGCATGAAGGCTATCACAATGTAAAGTGCATAAGTGAAGAGCTCGGGTATAGAGATAACCGAGGCACGCGGGGACACCGATATTTTACCGAGTTCCTCCCAACATGGAGTACATCTCGTTTGGAGAGGGGGTGGGATCAAACCACCAATGCCACAAAAGGCCTCCCTTATTCTCCGGTGAATCTCGCCCCAATGGGATCGATCCACGCTTCCACTATCGGTGCACTTTTCGGTGGCAACCTGAACCTCTCACAAGGTTGGGGCACTTCTCCACAACTTAATTGGAGGCTCCCAACAAACGCCACCAAGGCCACAATGCCACCAAGGCCACAACCTGCAACACCAACAAACTGTCTAGGGTTCCAAGAACCCAAGAGTAAAAATCTTCTCAACTTTCACTCACCAAATCCTCTGGGGAGAACTCAAATCGATGCACCAAATGCAAATGGCAAGAACACAAGTAGTGCTCAAATCCTTCTCTCCCAAATTCCACCAAAGCTACAAAAGCTTGTGGGGGAATAAGAGAGGAAGAACAATGGAGGAAATCCACAAAAGACTCCAAGATCTAGATCCCAAGATGTTCCCCTCACTTAGAGGAGAGATGGATTGGTGGGATTGTATATCTAGATCTCCTCTTTCAAATCCCTAAAGTATATGCAAGAATCAAGGGAGGGATTGAAGGGGGAGAAAGCTCAAGAGGGTCAAGAATGGAGGATAAAACCTGTAAAACTCGAGCAGTTGCATTGGGGAAGAAGGGGCCCTTTTTATAGGCCCACAGATTTCTGACCGTTTTTTGCCTGTTGGGGAAAAGTCAGACCGGAGACTCCGGTCTACACCGGAGATTCCGGCTCAACCTCCGGACCAGCCACCGGACCGCCCATCCGAATGACCTGGGCCATCCAAGACCCAACAAGACCGGAGACTCCGGTCTTCCAACACCGGAGACTTCGGACTGAGGAAACACCGGAGACTCCTGGGTAGCCTCCGGACCTGGCTCCGAACCCCCATATAGTATGTCCCAGCCCTGATTCTGAAGTCACCACTAGAGGCACATCCAGAAACTCTGGACCACACCGGAGACTCCGGTCTAGGCAGACCGAAGACTCCGGTCTGGACCAAATAAGAGGCAAACTTCAACTGGCGATATCTAGAGTTTTGAAACTCTGATTAACCCGAAACCAATTTTGTTGGAAAGAGGATAACAAGGGCTACCCAAAAAAAGTGGAAATATTGGATACCACCAAGAGAGAACATTTCTTGTATTATAATGTGAGATACCTCTCTTGGTGAGAAACCGTAAAACCTCAAAGATCAAAAACGCAATATGATATAAAAGGGAAATCTGTTTTTGATGAACTAGGGCTTGTTATGAATATTACCACAAGCTCTAGGACCTCACATGGATAAGATCCAAATAACAACCAAGAAAGGATGATGCTAAGTATGCAAAGGTTTGAGCTCTCTCTGAACGATATGATCGAGTTACTCGCATGGGAGCCCCTCTTGATAGTACGGTTGTCTATCCTATAAACCGGTCTCCCCAACTAACACCACGAGACCGGTAAGAAAGAAACCCTATCAAGACCATACCTTTTCCTTGTGCATATTCCACTTGATTATGATTTAGACGGTCTTGTCCTTCTCAAGATGGAACACCTTTCTTGATTGCTCTTGTACGCACTTGCTGATGAAGACTTGCAAGTTACTCCCCCATACAACATGGGGAAACCTTTACTTTGACCTTGTCTTCATCGATCGACCAATCTGTGGATCACCCTTTGAACACCTTGGTCACCACTTGATCCTCTTCACTTTCTTCTTCTCCAAACCTTGAAGCCAACATATGGTTCAAGCATTGCCTATGGACAATTCCTACAAGTACAACTTGATACAAGCATTAGTCCATAGAGATTGTCATTAATTACCAAAACCACACATGGGGGCCCACATGTTCTTTCAACCTAGCATTTGAATGTTTTTGGAAGATCACAAGGTGGGCCTTGATACCTCATTATGAGTACTAACAAGGGGTGCAAAGCTCCACAAATGTTTCTGTTAAGTTTTGAGTGCTTGGAATAGCCAAAGTAGGCATGGTAGTTAATTTGGCCAAAGTGACCATTCACTTCATTTGTTTATTTTGAGTTGTTTGTCTTTCGGAAAAGTTTGAGGAATGTTTAGATGATGTTTATTTCACCTAAGAATCCTTTTACAAGCAAAGAAACACAGAATCATGGCAATTCAAAAGAATCCAAATTCCAAATACACATACATATGAATGCTTTCATATTTTTAGTTGGGAAAGTTTTTGTTAACCCTAATTTTGATGACTATAATTTGATGATCCAAGCTTAATATTTTTGGGATGTTACAAACCTTCCCCCCCTTAAACAAAATCTCTTCCCGAGATTTGAAAAAGGACGAAAAAGATTACCTATGATTTGAAGAGATCGGGAATCTCTCTCTTGATGTGATCTGCGCGCTCCCAGGTAGCTTCTTCTTTCGTGTGGTTGCTCCACTGGATATTGAGAAACTTGATGCTTCGGGTCCTGGTGGTTCTGAAAGCTTCTTCCAAAATACGGATGGGTACTTCAGGATAGGTTAGGTCATCATTGATCTCTATGGTCTGATGATCAATGTTCTTGAACACTTCAGCCTTCTGCGGAACTTCGAGGCACTTGCAAAGTAATGAGATATGGAACACATTGTGCACGGCTGACATTTCTTCGGGCAGTTCCAATTGATACGACACTTCTCCTCGACGGTTCAGAATCTTGAAAGGTCCGATATATATGGGGGATAACTTTCCTTTCAGCTGGAAACGTTGCAATTCCTTCAATGGCGACACTTTAAGGTACACGAAATCTCCAATGTTGAAGGCGAGGTCTCGACATCTCTTGTCGGTGTAACTCTTCTGCCTTGACTGGGCGGGCTTGAGGTGCTCACGAATCTTGTGAACTTTCTCTTCTGCTTCTCGTAGGATGTCGGGTCTGAAAATCTGACTCTCTCCTACTTCCGACCAATTCAAAGGGGTGCGACACTTCATTCCATACATGATTTCAAATGGGGCCATTTGCAGACTAGCTTGATAACTGTTGTTGTAAGAAAATTCTGCGAAAGGCAGACAGTCTTCCCATTTAGATCCATACTCTAACACACATGCTCTCAACATGTCTTCGAGTATTTGATTTACTCGCTCCGTTTGTCCATCGGTCTGAGGGTGATAAGCTATGCTGAAATCTAGTCGGGTTCCTAAACCTTCTTGGACTTTTTTCCAGAATCTCGAGGTAAACTGAGTTCCTCGATCAGATACGATGTTCTTGGGGACTCCATGCAAACTGACGATTCTAGCGATGTATAACTCAGCTAGCTTCGAACTCTGATATGTGGTCTTGACTGGTAAGAAATGGGCTACTTTGGACAATCTGTCAACTATGACCCAGATAGAGTCATTTCCCCTACTAGAAGTAGGCAATCTGTTGATAAAGTCCATTCTAGCGAAATCCCATTTCCATTCCGGAATCTGTAGAGGTTGCAAAAATCCTGCGGGTCTTTGATGTCCCGCCTTGACTCGCTGACATATATCACACTTGGCAATATAGCTTCAGATTTCTCTCTTCATCTTATGCCACCAAAATTGCTCTTTCAAATCTTGATACATCTTTGTTCCTCCGGGGTGGATAGAATAAAGAGTATCATGAGCTTCCTTCAAAATAACTTCTTTCAACTCTGAATCTGTTGGTACACAAAGGCGTCCTTTGTACCATAGAACTCCTTCTTCGTCTTCAATAAATCCGGGTACCTTGCATGTACCAATGCGACGCTTGATTCCGTCGATACTAGCATTTCCTTTCTGCGCATATTTGATCTGGCTGATCAAAGTGGGTTGAAGTTCTATGCTAGCCAAAAATCCTTCACTCACTAATTCCATTCGGAAATCCTCCATTTCTTTGTGCAGGCTTGGTTGCTCCTTCAAAATCATGGAGTTCAAGCGGCACGGCAATCTGCTAAGGGCATCTGCTACCATGTTGGCTTTACCGGGGTGATAGTGAATGTCCAGGTCATAATCCTTGATTAGCTCAATCCATCTTCTCTGTCTCATATTCAGCTCCTACTGAGTGAATATATACTTCAGGATCTTGTGATTCGAATAAATCTCACAACGGTTTCCCATGAGATAATACCTCCATGTCTTCAGTGCTAGAACTATGGCTGCGAGCTCGAGGTCATGGGTTGGGTAGTTTTGTTCATGTTGTTTCAGTTGTCAAGATAGATAAGATATAACTTTGTCCTCTTGCATTAGCACACATCTGAGACCGATCTTGGATGCGTCACAATATACGTCAAAGGGCTTCGTGATATCCGGAATGATTAAGATTGGGGCTGAAATCAATCTTCTCTTGAGTTCTTGAAAACTCGCTTCACATTTGTCAGTCCATTCAAACTTCTTGTCCTTCTTCAGCAATTGGGTCATGGGTCTGGCGATACTCGAAAATCCTTGCGGTAGTATCCTGCCAATCCGAGAAATGCACGAACTTGGGTTTGAGTGGTTGGGGCTTGCCAATCTTCGACATCTTTCACCTTTCCAGGGTCAACGGAAATTCCTCCGGCTGATACAATGTGGCCGAGGAATCCTACCTCATGTAACCAGAATTCACATTTGCTAAACTTGGCATACAACTGATGTTCTCTAAGGGTTCCAAGAATGGTCCTTAGGTGTAGCTCATGTTCTTCTTCTGATTTGGAATAAATCAGAATGTCATCGATGAAAACAACGACAAACTTATCCAGGAAGTCCATAAAAATCTTATTCATGAAATAAGCGGGGGCATTAGTTAATCCAAAGTCATGACAGTATACTCGTATAATCCATATCTGGTGGTAAAGGCAGTCTTTGAAATATCCTCTGCACGAATCTTGAGTTGATGATAGCCAGTTCTAAGATCAATCTTAGAAAATACCTTGGAACCAGTCAACTGGTCAAACAGGTCTTCTATCTTGGGCAATGGGTATTTGTTATTAACGGTGACATCGTTCAACTTCCGATAATCCGTACACACACGGTTACCTCCATCTTTCTTGTCCACGAACAAGACAGGTGATCTCCATGGTGACGCACTTGGTTGAATCAATCCAATTTCCAACATGGCATCCAGTTGCTTCTTTAGTTCTGCTAGTTCTGACGGGTTCATACTATATGGTCTCTGGGCTATGGGTCATGTTCTAGGGATTAGTTCAATGATGAACTCGATATCCCGATCTGGGGGCATACCAGGCAAAACATCTAGAAATACATCGGGGTATTCACAGACTATCCGGACTTGGTCAATGGTAGGTTGGGCTATACTCGTGTTGCACTTGAATTGACGAGGTAAGGTTTCAGATACATGCTCGACTGATATTCTGGCTGTACTGGTCATGGTTATGGCTTTCTTGGCACAGTCAATTAATCCTTTATGTTTGGACATCCAATCCATTCCTAGTACTACTTCCAAACCTTTAGTTCCAAGTACTATCAGATTAGCATAAAAGTCTATGCCATGGATTCGGATAGTGACAGCTTTGCAAATTTGCCTAGCTTTGGTTGTTGAACCGGGGATTTGAACAATCATAACATGCTTCCGTTTGGTTGGTTGAATCTTACTAGTGCATGCAAATTCTTCGGTGACAAATGAATGCGATACACCAGAATTAAACAACACTCTAGCAAGTACTGAATTAACAGAAAACATACCCAGCACGACATCTGGTGCTTCCTGGGCCTCTTCAGCATGCATGAGAAAAAGGCGGCCGTTGCGGTTGAGAGAGTTCCCTGGGGCAAACCTACCTAATGACAAGAATTTGTCACGGTATTCCACTACGGTCATCCTTCCTTGCTTTAGTTCTCTGAATTCATCTCTCATCCTCTTGATCAAACCTGGTGGCACATGGGTTCTGCTGAACTTGACCTTGAATTCCTCCCAAGTCATCATCTGCCCTCCGGTCATTGCACAAACGTTGTTCCACCATGCTCTTGCATCTCCGGCTAGATAGTGGGTGGTGAACAGAACTTTTTTGTTGGCTTCCACTCCGGCGACTTCCAGGTTGTTTTCCATGGTTTGCAGCCAATCATCTGCATCTAGGGGCTCTTCTAACTTAGTGAAAACAGGTGTGTTGGTGTTCTGGAAATTCTTGAGCATAGATCCATGGTTGTCCTGATTTCCTTGGCCTTGATTGTTGTGGGCCAGCTGAGCTATCTGCTGAAGGGTGGCTAAGTGTCAACACCCGGATTTTTAATCCCAGATGCCTGTTATGCCATACATCGCAATCCCAGGATTACCATTTTTGCGAGACATAACAGAATTGGATACCACAGTACTTCATCCATTACAAACCATATATAAGGTCTTACACAAATAAGTATCTCATGATACAGTTCTTAATACAACTTCAAGCAGCGGAATACGTAATAATAACAATAGCGTAGGCGAAGCTCCATCTTCGGGATCACAGGCAATGCTGACGATGGGAGATGATCCTAGTTGTCGTAACCTTCCTGGATTCCATCTTCCAGGTACTCCTCTTCATAGTCTGGCCATGGGAATAGCCAGGGACAAAGCCATGAATACTCTTTAAGTACTCGCAAACTAGTACTAGCAGGTAAAGGGGTTTTTGGATAATAGGACACTAGGCTCTAGGGTTGTTTCGCAAAAAGCCAGATTTATCTCTACTCAGTTCCAAAGCTAGGCACAATTTTATAACTCCTAAGTGGGATCTTGCATTTCAGGTCACAACTCTGTTGTGGTCAAGTCAAAGTATCAACTCATTTCACAAGTCATTTTGAAAAGTCTGACGGGGGAACAGTATGGCCACTCCAACTGTCCATAACCGCGGACGGGGCTATTCGAATAGTTTGACACTCTACAGGGATTGTACACTTTCACCACAACATTCGATACATCCGTCAGGAACAAATCCTGAATTCACCATACTCAGTATGCGGATAATCAATCCTAACCTTTCAATTACACGCCCTAGTATAAGCACCTCTCCTATGAGTTTGGCCTCCCAACCATGACCAACTGTCATCTTGGGTACTGCACAGGTGGACAATCTTCACAAGGTAGCCTCAGCTTAGACCTTGGTCGTGAGGGAACTAATACTAAGGTATATAAGTTTCCAGTCAAGCCCTACCCAATCTTCGGGTATTGTGGTTGTACGATAAAATTGGAATGGTATCGCATCTAGACAACCATCAGTTTTATAAAAGGCTAAGGCTAATGCCTTAACATTTTCATCACCAGAATCATCTGGTGTTCGGAAACATATGTCAAAACATCTCAGTACAATATCCATCATTCTAAGGTTTTCATAACCATTTTCACCAAGTATTCCCATCTAAAGTTGATCAAGTTTTATGCTTAGCACTAGCATCTACAAGTGGGGGTGAGTACTAATGAGGGGTGGTAACTAGTGGAGTTTCAACTAAGTACAACCTTATATCTTAGGATGATATCAAGGTTTCTAGCTTAGGCCAAATTTTATGCTCTTTATGCAACCTTCAGTTACATCTTTCTAGAATCTACAAGTCACTTAAGTCAACTCTAAGCTAAGGCTTTGATAAAGAAAAAAATAGAGGCTTGCAAATAAAACTAGGATTGGGTGATTAAGTGGGTATGATCACATATGCTTAAGGCATATGGTTGGCATGGTAACAAGCAAGTAGTAACTTGCACAATCAACTAGTAGCATTAGGCTTGCAAGTATGGGCTTGCACAATATCAGTATAATCTTGCTAAATTGCAAGTGTTAGCTTGCAAGTATTGGCTTGCATAATCAACTAGTAGCATTAGGCTTGCCTTGTGCAGAGTAGTGGCTGAAGTTCTCCTCGGCTTCTTCTTCGTAGAATCCTCCTTCCTCCTCGTATCCTTGGTCGGTACTAGCGTCTATAAATAAATACGATGTACACAATCACCAAGCAATACTTAGATACTTGCAATCATCACACAAAAGGGGTCCTATGGATGATCTAACATCATCACTAACATTACAAGATTTAGGTTTGGTTTAAAATCCCCTTTTTATTTTATTTTTAGAAAAGTAATTTCTACTCATTGAAAAACTACTTAAGATTTAATATTCTCCAAACCAAACATGGGATCATGTTGACACATGTAATCACCACATGTTTTAGTCCATGGGAATGTGATTTAAAGTGGTGTCAAAATTTAATAAGGTTTTACCCTTTTATTTTAATTAAATAAAGTGTTTAGAAATGCCTATGGGGCATTCTTTTATTACTTGAACATTATTTCTGTAAGTAAACCTATACATTTTTATATATTCTGAAAGTATAGTTAAATGTGATTTTTGAGAGTTGGAATTAACTCTAAAGCTATTATGGTTTAACTTAGAAAAATGTTTGAATGCAGAAAAGCTTTTTCCTTGTTATTTTTACCAAGGATGATCTACAGATCCAAATGACTTGAATCCAATGGGCTTGGATTCAGCATTCACAGACCTTTCCAGCAAAATTGGTTTCATTCAATTTGGTGCACTGAATCGACCTGGGTTGATTTTTAAAAAGGGGTACAGAAGTGTGTTTGAAATAAAAAGAAAAAGGTTTAATTTAAACAACTGGGCTGCGCGGGAAAAGTTACTGGGCTGGCCTGCTAAGCGCAGTGCTCCCGCGGGCTATTTAAGTGGGTGTCCCCACTCGTCAGTGAGACAGGGGGTGCAAAGCGGTATGGGGCAACGTGGGTCATTTGATCTGATTCTAATCCAACGGCTGGGAGTCATCGTCGACGTTGGGCAACACCGGCGAGACAGAAACCTAACGCGTCCAGTGGGGGTCGTTGGGGGCTTACCGGGGTGCGGGCGAGGGTCAGCGAGGCAGGCGAACAACAAAGTCAACGACGGCGAATCTCCTGGTACCGGTGGCTTCTCCTGGGGCGGCTCCAATCGCTGGCTCCCTTCTTCTCCAGAGGCGGCGGGCTCTGGTGAAATTCCGACGAGGTGGTGCTCGCATTGATTCGGGAACGGTGTGGCACGATCACTGAGGAGAGGGGAGTAGAATGGTGTGAAGAAATCGACTGGGGTGGCCTCTATTTATAGTCGAGCGAGGGGACAGACAGGACGCACGGTGAGCTCGTCGGGGGCGGTGGTACAGACGGCTATCGGCATGGGCGAAGGTAGGGGACGGTGCGGTGTCTCTTGGCGATGCTCAACGACATGGTTTAGAGGCGTGGGGCGGTGTGGCTTGGTCTGGAACGGGCGATGCTCTGCGCGGCAGAGGCGGCATCTTTGACGGCGAGCGGTGGCTGTGCGGCACGAGCGGTGAAATGGGCATGTATGGCGGTCTCCTGGGATGGTGGGGAGCATGTTGGCGGACGGCGAGGGCTCGAGGTGGTCTGGTTGAATGGGAACGGAGCGTGCTCTGCGGAGTGGGTCGGCACGGTCGACAGCGGCACGGGCGCGGCGTTCCTGGTGGTTCTGGCTGCTGTTCGCGAGGCAGGGCTGGTCGAGAGGGGGCGGTGAGGCATGGGTGATCTCCCAGACATGGTTGGCACGACTAGTTTCCTTCCTAGCTTGCTATCTCCACTGGGGTGGCATGGGTGGCTTCGGCTGTTCACCATTGATGACAATGGCAAGATCACAGTGGTGCTAGTGCTTGGTTTACTTAGCTAGATGATCTACTGAGATGGTTGTGAGCTAAATGGGGAACCAGTTAGGCTTCAATCACTGCTCACTATAGTGTTTAGGATTTTGATGATTTGAGTCTGCAACCTGTTTGATGAAATGGCCGCATGAACTCAAGTTTTGAATTTTGAAAAGATTTTTGGTGGGTGTGCTAGGTTGATGCTGGGGAGTCTGCATATGCTTGGGTTTTGAAAGTTGAGCTTGTTTGAGTGGTTTTTGAAAAAGTGGGATCTTCCCATATGAGAAAGATTCAATTTTAAATTGTCATTTAAACTGTGCATTTGAAAGTTTCTGGATGATCACAAAGTGGGTCTTGATACTTTGTTATGAGTAAATTCAAGGGGTGCAAAGATCCAGAAAAGTTTCTGTTAGGTTCTGAAAGTTTGAGACAGCCAAAGTAGGCATGGGAGTTAAATTGGTCAAAATGACAATTCCCTTAATATATTTGTTTTGATTTACTTATCTTTAGGAAAAGTGTGGGAAATGTTTAGATGATGTTTATTTCACCTAAGCATCCATTTACAAGCAAAGGAACACACAAACAAGGTGGTTCAAAAGAATTTCAAAATCAATGCATACACATATGCATGCTTCCAAAATTTTGTTTAGAAAAGTTTTTGTTAACCCTAAGTTTGATGATTAGTGTTTGATGATCCAAGCTTAGTATTTTTGGGATGTTACACTAAGTTGGCTTGACGTTCTGCTCTTTCAGCTTCGCGGTCAGAAACCAACATTTGCAGGATCTGCAACATCAGGTCCGGGGATGAACCACTTCTTCCGCGAGGCATCTGAAGATTGAGGTAGATCATGAGAAAAGAGGAAAATTTCTAAGGTTCAGGGACTTTGAAAAGTTTTTAAGGTTTGACTCGGAATTTCTAGCAACTTGCTTTTCATTCGTTCATAGCACACGATACAACACACACCACAACAAAGGAAAACAGATGGTTTTAAGAACCATTCTGGAAACTACGATACAGTGGAACCGGATACAACTCACTAACGCTAGTGCTCAAGTGCTACTACTCCTCGGAGTCAGTGTAATCGTCATCCTCATCATCGTCATCGATGAAGGCGAAGTCATCCTCGTCGGTGAAGAAGTCCATGGCCTGGTCCTCCAGAAAGTCATCATCATCGCTACGATAGGAGTAGGGATTTCCACGAAGATCTTCTCCCGCATTCTCCCTTTCCTCCAACTGCATGTCTCTCTCGTGGATGGTCTCCTCCAAATCCGAGATACGGTGGCGAAGACGGGCAATGATGCACTCCTTCTTGTCGAGCTGATGGCGACAAGACTTGCGATCCTTTGCTAGCATGGAGATGGTCTGATCCTTCGTCTTGAGGATGGCAGACTTGTGGTTGGAGTAATCACAGGCATTGTCCAGTTCCTGCTGATGATCATACATCATGAAGCTAAGGTGGTCCAACCGAGTCTTCAGCTCGGGGTGATGTGGGGCTTCCAGTGGCTGTCCCATAGCATCACGCCTTGGGTAAAACTCAAAGCGGGTACCCTTGATCTGATTGATACTCTGCCCACATACACGGGAAAGAGCTTCCTGCATGGCCCTGGCAAGTCTATCTAGCCAGTTGTTCTCTCTTAAGGTGAACTGAATTCCCTCTGCAATGGGAGGTTCAATCTTTCCTCGGATACTTGCAACATTTAGCCACTGCAGATCTTCTCCTCCTTGATCAATGAGCTGAGCTCCGAAGAAATCGAGGTGCGGACGCTCCAGAAGTTCCGAAAGCTGGTCCAAGTCACGCTCAAAGATGATTTCTCCTTCATTCCCAAACTGATAAAACTTGATGTACTTCATGTCCATCTATAATAATATAGGATGAGTAAGTTAGTAGAGTGATCAAGTGTGTCAAATTTTATGTATTTTTGCAAGAGTTTTTGAGGAACATGAATTTTCATGAAAGAATCAAAGTGATAAGAATGGGAATAAGTTTTTGTAAATACTCACTTCCTTTGGTTTTGAAACTAAGTTTTGGATTCAACGACCAGTCTAACTAGGGTCTCCTATGGTCAGGATGGCTCTGATACCAACTTGTTAACACCCGGATTTTTAATCCCAGATGCCTGTTATGCCATACATCGCAATCCCAGGATTACCATTTTTGCGAGACATAACAGATTTGGATATCACAGTACATCATCCATTACAAACCCTACATAAGGTCTTACACAAATAAGGATCTCATGATCCAGTTCTTAATACAACTCAAGCAGCGGAATAACGTAATAATAAAGGTAGCGTAGGCGAAGCTCCATCTTCGGGGTCGTAGGCAATGCTGACGATGGGAGATGATCCTAGTTGTCGTATCCGTCCTGCGGTCCGTCATCCTGATACTCCTATTCATACTCTGGCCACGGGAATAGCCAGGGACAAAGACATGAGTACTCTTTAAGTACTCGCAAGCTAATACTAGCAGTTAAGGGGGTTTTTGTAGTAGGACACTAAGCTCTAGGTTTGTTTTGCAAAAAGCCAGATTTACCTCTACTAAGTTCAGAAACAAAGAAAGCTAGTTGAATTTTTATAACACCTAAGTAGGAACTTGAATTTCATATCACAACCCTGTTGTGGTCAAGTCAAAGTTTCCATTCATTTCACAATTCACTTTGAAAACATCTGACGGGGGAACATTATGGCCACTACAACTGTCCATAACCACGGACGCGACTATTCGAATAGTTTGACACTCTACAGAGATTGTACACTTTCACCACAACATTCGATACATCCGTCAGGAACAAATCCTGAATTCACCATACTCAGTATGCGGATGATCAATCCTAACCTTTCGATTACACGCCCTAGTATAGGCACCTCTCCTGTGAGTTTGGCCTCCCAACCATGACCAACTGTCATCTTGGGTACTGCACAGGTGGACAATCTTCACAAGGTAGCCTCAGCTCAGACATTGGCCGCGAGGGAACCCACACTAAGGTATATAAGTTTCCAGTCAAGCCCTACCCAATTTTCGGGTATTGTGGTTGTACGGTAAAATTGGAATGGTATCGCATCCAGACAACCATCAGTTTGTAAAAGGGGCTAAGGCTCATGCCTCAACATTTTCATCATCAAAATCATCTGGTGTTCGAGAACACATGTCAAAACATTTCAGTAGAATGACTCATCATTCTAAGGTTTTCATAACCAGTTTCACCAAGTATTCCCATCTAAAGTTGATCAACTTTTATGCTTAGCACTAGCATCTACAAGTGGTGGTAAGTACTAATGAGGGGTGGTAAACAAGTGGAGGTTAACTAAGTTCAATCTCATGCCTTACGATGATCATCAAGATTATCTAACTTAGGCCAAATTTTATGCTCTTTATGCTACCTTCAAAAATCCTTCTAGTATCTACAAAACTCTATGTAAACTCTAAGAGAGAGCTTTGATAAAGAAACGGATCTTAAGGCTTGCAAGTAAAAGCTAGGAGGGTTTAACAAATGGTATAAGATTGCTAAGTTAATAGCTTGCATATATATGATAACTTGCAAGTGTTAGCTTGCTAACTCAACCAGTGGTATTAGGCTTGCATAAGTATCAGTATAAGATTGCTAAGTTGCAAGTGTTAGCTTGCCTTGTGCAGAGCAGTGGTTGAAGTTATCCTCGGCTTCTTCCTCGTAGTATCCTCCTTCCTCCTCGTATCCTTGGTCGGTACTAGCGTCAATAAATAAATACGAGGTACACAATCACCAAACACTCCTTAACTATTTTAAATCATCACACAAGGGTGTACTATAGATGATCTAGCATCATCACCTATCATTACAAGATTAAAGCATTTGTCTTATTCATTTTAATTTGAGAAGTAATTTCTACTCATTGAAAAACTAATTAAGATTTAATATTCTCCAAACCAAACATGGGATCATGTTGACACATGTCATCACCACATATTTCAGTATATGGGAATTTGATTTAAAGTGGTGTCACAATTTAACAAGGTTTAACCTTTTTATTTTTATTAACATAAAATGACTAGAAATGCCTATGTGGCATTCTTTTATTACTTGGACATTATTTCTGTAGTGAAACTCATATATTTTATATATTCTGAAAGGTATGATCAAATGTGATTTTTGAGAGTTGGAATCAACTCAAAATCTCTTATGGTTGAAATTTGAAAAATGTTTCAGTGCAGAAAATCTTCTGACTTGTTATTTTTACCAAGGTTTATCTACAGATCCAAATGATTTGAATCCAACGGGCTTGGATTAAGCTTTTCAGTACCTTTCTAACAAAATTAGTTTCATGCAATTTGGTTCATTAAATCGAGCTGGGTTGATTTTTGAAACTAGGTACAGAACTGGGTTTGAATTAAAAAGGAAAAGTCTAAATTCAAACTGTTGGATCGCGCGGGAGAGGTTACTGGGCCGGCCCAGTGTCACTCCGCGGTGCAGGCCTCAGCTGACAGGGGGGTCTACCGGTCAGTGGCTCATAATGCGCGAAGTAGTACGGGGCGGTGTGGTTCGTTGGATTAGAAGGGAGATCTATGGCTGAGGGTCGTCGTCAACGATGAACATGTCACCGGCGAGCTCGAACCCTAGCGGCTCTGTGGGGGTGCATAGGGGGCACACCAGGGCTCTAGCGACAACGGCGAGGCGGGCAAACAAACAAGTGGTCGACAGCGAGCTCAGGGACGGTCGAGGTAGCTCCGGGGGTGGTCGCAATCAACGGCCCCCTTATCCTCTAGAGGCGGCCTGCTCCGGCGCAATTCCGGCGAGCTGCTGCTCCTCGTGCTCCGGCTCGAGGGTGGAACTATCAGTAAGGTGAGGGGAGTGGGATGGTGTGCTTCAAATGGATTGGGGTGGCCTCCTTTTATAGGCTCGACGGCGATACCGAGAGGGATGGGCAGGCGACGGTGGCGACATGGCTATGGGCTGCTAGCGGCATGGCTGAGGTTGGCGATCGACGGGTGGTCTCCTAGCGATGCTCTAGAGCTTAAATGCGTGCGTAGGGGCGGTGTCTATCGGTCAGGAACGTGCGGTGCTCTGCGCGGCAGAGGCGGCGAACTCCACGGCGAGCGGTGGCTACGGGGTACGGGCGACGAACGGGGGTGTCTGGCGTGTTCCTGGGATCATGGCGAAGCGGTGGGCACGGGCTGCGATCGAGGGGCGGCGTGTGCACGCGTGCCTGGTGTGGCGCTCTGGGATGGGCTCGGCATGTCGTAGTGGCACTGGGCGCGCAGCGTTCCTGGTGGTCCACGGCTTGCACTGGCTTGGGGAGGGGACAGTGGTTGGCGGTGAGATGCTAGCTACCTCCTAGACAAGGTGGGAAAGGCTAGGGTGGCTGCTATTCGGCCGGCGACAATGGGGTGGCATGGTGAGGCTCGGCCTGCTCAGCATTGATGGCAAGGCAAGCTCACAGTGGTGCTAGATGTTTACAATTGAGCTAGATGATCTACTAAATACTAGTTGCAACTAGAGAGGGAACAAGTTAGGCCAAATTCACTGCACACTATAGTGTTTATGATTTGTCTGATTTGAATCTGCAAGGTGTTTGATGAAATGGCCGCAAGAAACTTACTTTTGAATTTTGAAAAGATTTTTGGTGGGTGTGCTAGGCATGTACTGAGGATTCTGTGGATGCTTGGGTTTTGAAAATTGAGTTGGTTTGAGTGGTTTTTGAAATAGTGGGATCTTCCCATATGAGATAGATTCAAATTTAAACTGTCATTTAAACCTAGCATTTGAATGTTTTTGGGAGATCACAAGGTGGGCCTTGGTACCATGAGTACTAACAAGGGGTGCAAATCTCCACAAATGTTTTTGTTAAGTTTTGAGTGCTTGGAATATCCAAAGTAGGCATGGTAGTTAATTTGTCCAAAGTGACCATTCACTTCATTTGTATATTTTGAGTTGTTTGTCTTTGGGAAATTTTGAGGAATGTTTAGATGATGTTTATTTCACCTAAGAATCCTTTTACAAGCAAAGAAACACAGAATCATGGCAATTCAAAAGAATCCAAATTCCAAATACACATACATATGAATGCTTTCATATTTTTAGTTGGGAAAGTTTTTGTTAACCCTAATTTTGATGACTAGAGTTTGATGATCCAAGCTTAATATTTTTGGGATGTTACACATTGTAATGAGATAGCCAAATGAGCTATGTAAGATATAATGAATTATTTTATTCTTGGTTATAAGTGTAATATGACCTTTGTTTCTGGATATTACATCTTAAACCGTGGATGCTAGCTATTCGATCCAGGGACTAGCATTGTAAACATAGGGATCTCTACCTTATCAGGTTGGGACCTCTACAGATGATATTAGAGCACTGTGTTGCCTGTAGGATTATAACCCTAGGATTGGACAAAATCCCTAAGAAAAATAGGAGTTGAATTTGTTCCAAACGTATTTACAAACAATCTTGTAAACTCTTTCCTCAACATTTTGTTTTGATTCTACATCTCCCCCTATTTTCAACTTGATGGACAAAAACTTCAACATGTGCAAGGACTTCACCATCTCAAATGACTTCAACTTCACCATCTCAAATGACTTCAACTTCACCATCACTAATGACTTCAACTACAATATCACCAAGGACTTCAACTTGGACATCACTAAGGACTACAAGTGAGACAAGAATGTTACTCAAGACTTGAAGACTAAGGAAACGCAACTTAGAAGGAACCATCATCACCTTTGAAGTTTGTGATCAAGATGCAAGAATTTTCTTCCAAGGATACAATGATCTTGTTCATGAAGAAAAAACTAAGAAGAATGGAATGATACCAAGTGAACCCTATAGTTGGACCACCATACTAGTGTTTAGTTTAGATCTATTTATTAATCACACCAACTTATGTGGTGTAGCAAAAATATTTTGTTGCCTAAAAATATGCTTGAGTCCCGTTGTTTGAGTGCAATGCATGATTGTGATTGCTTGCACATTTTTTGTGTGAATTGTTGTGTGTAAGTAGAAATATTTCTCTAGGAATCTTTTGCCTACTCTAATCCCAATCCAACCCAAACAGATGACTTCTCCAAGAGACCACAACTCCAACATCAAGGATGGTGACAACAACAACCAAGAGATACACATGAGAGAACAACTGCTAGCAACCCAAGCCCAATTGAATCAAGTGACAACTCAGTTTTTAGCCAACAATATTGAGTTAGACCCAACCATGCAAAAGTTCTTGGAAACCCAATCCCAATTGTTGCAAAGGATGACCAATCAAATGATCAACATGAGAAGCAACATTTCCCAAAGATATTGTGACAACAATGATATCAAGGAAGATATTATAGAAGGAACACAATCTTGCAAAATATGTGGAGACATAGGACACACTTATAAAGAGCATAAGGACCAATGCCCAAATTGTGAAGAGAAACATCCAACTAAACAATGCCCCACATCTCAAGTTACTTGTTTCCTATGTGAAGGAAATAATCATGTCCCTATCCAATGCCCCATCTATCCTATAGTTCAACAAATGAAACAAGATGGAATGCATCAAATGTTTGGAAACCTCCATAAGGGAACAACTTCTACCAAGAAGGATGAAGACAAAGTCAAGTCTCAGTATGCACCTCCATACATTGTGACTCACCATGGTGGACAAAAGAGGAAATATGGATGCTATCATAGGAATCATTCAAGGAACCGAGGAAGTTTCCCACATTCATGGTGAAATATGAAGAACATTAACTAAGAGCACTTTTAGCTTTGGAAAAACCCAAGAAGAAGAAGAAGAAGAAGAAGAAGGATATTAGCCAAGTGATGTGCCAAAAATGCAAAGAACTAGGCCATCATGCATCACATTGTCCAGAAAAGAAGAAAGACAAGACAAGCAAACCTATGAGGGACATCAACCTTTTCACATGTTTCAAGTGTGGTAAAAAAAGGACACTATGCAAACAACTGTCCAAAGAAGTTACATCAAGATCCCAAGTAAGCGAAGATGTAATCTAGTCAAAAATCTTTTAAGGGTGGTAGTACCCTATTTGTCTTGAAGCCAACTTGTAACCTCTAGCCTTCCCGAATATCGGGACGAGATTCCTTTTAAGGGTGGTAGTTTGTCACATCCCAAAATTCTCCAAATTTTGAACCGTGAAAACTAAATAAACAAAAGAAATAAATGTTGAAATTTAGGGTGAAAATAAACTTTTTGCTTCTAAATAGAAACATCAAACCCCTACTTGAAAAAATTTTGAAAAATAAATAAACAAACAAATATTCAAAAGATCAAATGCACTCATGCATGGAAAGGATCTTGAAATTTAAACACTTGGAAAATTTAAACCAAAATCCCAAACCTTAATGGAAGAAAATCATTTCCAAGATCTCTCTAAGACTATGGATTTGTTCCATATAAAAATTTGTCAACAAACATTTCTAAATGATAAAAAATGATAAACAAAAATATTATAAAACCATAGAAATTGGTTTCATTTAATTTGGAGCCATGGATAAAAACTTATGAATTTAATAAGATAAAAGGAAGTAATTTCCAAGGCTAATAAATCTCCTAAACAAATATCCATGCCAAATTGTGTGCAAAATAATCTTAAAAGGATTTAAAAAGATAAACAAATATTAAATAAAATTATACCAATTGGAATCGCCAATTTTGGAGTTATAAATAAAAAGATATGGATTTTATATGATAAAGAAAGAAAGAAAGAAAGAATATTTAAAAGTCAAATTAAATCTTGGCAAAATCCATAAGCAAATGGAATAAAGATAATCCAAATAAAAATAAAGGAATAAAGATTATTTAAATAAAATTATATGGGATTAAACCATATCCAATTTATTTAAATGAAGACAAAATCCCTATTATAAATGATTAATTAAATCATGAGAAAAATAATTGAAATTGCCAAAGTGGATTAAAAGTTATATAATTAACTTAAAAAGAATAAAAGAATATTTGAATAAAATAATATGGATTAGAACCATATTCAAACTTCATTTAATAAAGATAAAATGCCTAATTTAAATAAATAATAAACCATAAGAGAATATTTTAAATATTCTCAAACAGACTTCTAAAACACACTATTAAATGGTGTAAACTTACTGAAAAAGTTATGGAAAATTTGAATACAAACAAAGGGTTAAAAACATTTGAATCAAATGAAAACAGGAAATAAAAAAGGAAAACGAAAAAGAAATCAGAAAGGAAAAAATAGAAAAAGGATCAAACCCAACCAACCCAACTAACCTAGCCTAACCCTGGCCCAACTACAGCCCACCTCTCTCTCCCCGTGAGCCCGTTCTTTCTCACCTGCAAATCGACCCGTGCCCTCACTGACGCGCCGGACCCACATCGCCAGCTCATCGTCGTCTCCACATCGCGTGACCCATTCCCCCTCATTCCTCCGGCCGTTTCTGTCATTAATCCTCACTTCAATTCATGTAAATGCGCTAGTAAATCACTCCTCTGACCATGCTTGTTAAATTTCCTCCCTCCCGTCTCCCTTTCCCCCTAGTCATCACACCACCGGAGCCCCCAGGATGCCCATAATTTTGCTTGCAACCCCACTGCTCCGGCGAATCTCCTTGCCAATTCCGGCGAAGCCAGACCACCTCCCACCCCCTGGCACCCATGATCCTGCTCGCCAGCACCAGGAGCACCTGCCAGTATCCCAAGCTCACTCGCGCATGCCCCAGAACGTCGCCTCTGACAATGCTAACTCGCCGTCGTTGTCTGCCTCGACTCCGACGAGCTCTCCCCGTAAGTTCTGACTGTGCCTCCCCCTCTGGTTGACACTCGCATATTCGCTTCTCTCATGCGCATCTAATGCACCAGTTGCTTTGCCTCCCCGTGCCCTGTAGCGACGCTGCCGACGAAGCCCGTGCGTGCCCGACGGTAGCAAGAACTTCGGCAAGCAATTGCCAGCAACTCCGTGCGCCCCTCGACCAACGATGACCACATTGAGCATCAGCACGTTGCCACGAACCTGTGGAGCCCCTTCCCCCTCTCTCTCGCTTCCTATTATCGTCGGAAAATCATCGCCTGAGCGCCGCCGCGCGTTAGTCGCTAGCGCCGCCAGATATTGGTTGTTGCGTTTTGGACCGTTAGATCTTGATCGCGTGACTTAGAATAGATGACTTAGCGAACTGTTATTATATGATCTGAGCCGCACGGATCTAATTAGATCCAACGATCCACATAGCGCGATCCTAACGAACCGGTATCAGCCAGTAAGAACACGCCTCGTAGCCTAGCTTTTGTTTTAAAAACAGAAAAGGTTTTATTAGATGTTTGATTTTGTAAAATTCATAACTTTAGTTCTACACGTCCAAAATTTGCAAATTTTATATCATTGGAATCAGGAAAATGAAACCTTTGCAACCATTGCAGAAACATTTGAAGGACTATTTTGGTTATAAAATTTATTCTAAAAATGATTTTTGAGTAAAATATTTTGCAAATGGTTTGTTTTGAAATCTCTGACCCTAAACACTAACATTAGAATTTAAAAATATATTTTGTGACACTAAGGAAATATTCCTTTGAATAAAAGCATTTCTAGTAAAACAAAAATGCTGCTATGATTTAAAGATGATTTTTGAGTGACACCTTTTACAAATGGATTTGTTTTAAACACTTTGACCATAAACACTAACATTGGTGTTTAAAAACATATTTGTCTAACCCTAGAAATTATTCCTTTGGATAAAAGCATTTCTAGCAAAACAAAAATGATTTAAATGGCCATTTTCACTAACTTGTTTTTAAATGGTTTTGCCACTCTTATAAATGACCAGTAGGTGTTTTCAAATGTTAAACCTTGTTAGAAGACACTTTTCCAAATAAAACAATCTTTTTGCATGCTTGCATGCATTTCTTTGTTTTTATTATTTTATGTTGTGAATTGTTTGAATGCTAGTTTTGAATATATGCCTTGCTTGATTGAATTGTAGTGAACTTTGAAGAGTGTGACAATTGCAAGATCAAGGAGTGAACCTAATTTCTCTACTAAAAAGGCAAGTGGTGCTTCATACATTTTGACCTATTATTTTAACTATGCATTAGTGATATTTTGAATAGGACTTGCATGGAATTTTCTATGTGTTAACTATGCCTTGGGAAATCCTAGTAGATGATACCTTAGTAGAATTTTCCCTAAGTTAAGATCCTTGCTACTAGTATGCTTAGCCTAGCTAGTAGAAAACAAGGGTGGATTATTCATGCTATGAAATATTTCTAAGTCTATGACTTGTGTTTTTGCTTAATAAAACTACTAAGTGAATGAATCACCTGGGTGGAATGGTGAGAATGGGTTATGTTGAGTGGTTACACAAGGCCAGTGAACTGGTGAACCTTGTGTATCACACTTGTGGAAAGCCACCTAGGAACAAAGAGATTTGAGATGTTAAAGGGTTGAGAAGCTTCTAGTGCAGCCACATGGCAATATGGGCTCTTCCTAGATCATATAGGTTGCAATAACTTAGCTAGATGGAGAAGGTGGTAGGGTGATAGGATGGAACGCGTCCATTTGGTCTAAGGGAAGGCTTCTGAAAGATCTTGTCTCTATGCATGTCGAGTATTGTAGGGAAAGGGCACCACCTCTCGAGAGAGTAAAGTATAAGTACTTAGCCATGTCCTCGGCAATGGACAATTTGAGCATCAAGACATTGAAGCAATCAAGGATCTCCTCATCCCAATTTCCAAGTTAAAAACTTATGGTTGAACAAGGGTTAAAGGTTAACCAATTCCTATTGGTTGTTCCTTGGGTGATTTGTCAAAAAAAAACTTAGTGTTTTCAACTAATAAGGAAAACCTTATTTTGAGCAAAGCAAGCCTCAGCTACACTTAGCCAAATGCATATAGATGATAGATGCCACTATTCTACCATAGTATCACTTGCCAATACAATTCAAATGTATTGACCCTTGTGGCTATAACTTATTATGTTGCGGGTTTGTTTGATGTTAGTGAAGTGCGTTGAATAGGATTACAAGTCTACAACCAACATGATTGCCTGTGGCATATGAAGATGAAGGACTCCATGCTATATAGATATTTTTGCTGCATTGTAATGAGATAGCCAAATGAGCTATGTAAGATGTAATGAATTATTTTATTCCTGGTTATAAGTGTAATATGACCTTTGTTTCTGGATATTACATCTTAAACTGTGGATGCTAGCTATTCGATCCAGCGACACAAAAGATCTTAAATAAAGAATACTAAGCTTATGAGCCAATCAAAAAAGGAAATAAATGATACAAAATACCTGTAATCTTTTTCTCTTTTCCTTTCAAACCTCAAAAAGTGTTGCTACTGACCAGAGCTCAGTTTGCCAAAATCAATTTAGATCTACTTAATGCTCCCAAGGTGACACCAATACTGATCAACAAGATCAATCATATAATAGAGATTGCAAACTAAAATAAGAAGTGCAAAAAGTAAAAGATGAGACTTCTCATTAATATTCCATAAAGGCACTCACACCAAGAGATACATAGATAACCAACTAAAGGAGAGATACTTCCACAATGCAAACCAACCTATAAGGTAACTTCTCTACCCAAGATATGAAACTACTAAAAAGGTAAAAGATAAAAGATAATGATGTGATACCGCGGCACTCCCCAAAGCTTGGAACAAGCCAAGGGGATGCCAAACCTGATGACGAATTACTCCTTCGGTGGTGGTGGTGTTCCCTTGTTTAGGGTCAGAAAATCCTCCAGCATTTTACGCAGCCTGTTATTCTCCTCTTGAAGAATATACACCTTCATCCTTAGAGCATGGTACTTATCACAAAACTCATCAGTGGTTCTAAGGGCTTCCATTGCCTCAGGGCAGGATCTGAAGTCTGGAACGTAGGTCATGATACCCTGCATATTATTAGAAAAAGTGCGTCCAGTGTTAATTGCCCCTACAAAAGTAGGTTTCCTTGCCCTTGATCCCGTGGTAACTTGTCCATTCATGCCTTCCGACATGTCCTTTACTTTCTCCTCGATGCTCCAACCCATGTCTTAGTGCCTAGCAGCGATCATTTCTTCTTCCATGGGATCTTTGCCATTGTCATTGCCGGAGACCATGGTGCTCTAAACTTTGAGAAGATTTCCTGACAGAAACATATCGAAACGAAAACACGACGAGAACACGATACAGGAACCTCGGGGATCTGGGGGGTTATATATTACGAAGTTTCAATGCATAAGGAAGGTACTGTGCGAAAACGAGGCGGAGATGGACTCTAGGGGGCTCACATCCCCTGTAGGCGCGGCTAGCTAGGGCCCACGCCTAAGGTGGGTGTGGCCCCTCGGGCCCCCGTTCCCTCCTCTGTTTCGTATCGTAACCTTCCGCATGTAATAAAAACATCAAAAATATAAAAAGATAAGGTTTTCATGAACCTTCTATTTTCACCACTTTTACCTACTCAAAGACGAACTCTGCAGATTCCATTTCCCCATCTCCTGAAAATTCCTTTCATACAAGGCCTTACACAAACCTCATTGGCAACATTAGTGTATGCAAAAACCATAAAACTTTAGGTTCAAACATCAACTGAAATTCATAAAAACAAAATCTACTGTAGCAACTCCTTTCCAAAAGCCCAAAAAGAATCCGGAAGGGAATCAATATAAGAGGCAAATGCAAACGATGGCAGAAACCTGTCAAAACAGACCAGCAGGTAAAGATTGATTTTTTCGAAGAACTTATGTTGCTCAAATCAAAAACTGCAAAACTAATGAAAGTTGGATAACAACTTGGAGAACAAGCACAGAAAAATACAGCTCCATCCGAGGTACTAAGCTCCTTCACCAATTTTTACAATGCAGCACAAAAATCTGTCCTAGGACAGCCACTTTTCACAACTCCTCTACTTCTCAAAAGTAGTTGAACTTGACACAAAAACCAAAACAAAAAGGATAAGGAGCGGTTATTACTGAGGTAATAACTTCCAAGACTCAACAAAACTATTGGGTTATCTCCCAAGAAGTACTTTTCTTTAATGCCTTTATGTTAGGCTTGATAATTTCAAAGATGCTCACATAGGAGATATAGATTTGAAGTGAAAGAGAGCATCAAGAAGAAAATATCCAACACATTTGAGTCTAACCCACTTCCTATGCAAGGGGGTCTCATGAGAAAACAAATTGTTGAAACAAAAGGCCACTAACATAGTAAGAAAAACAAGTGCAACCTCAAAGCTTTCAGCATAAAACGGGGAAACTTAATAGTATCGAGATGCATAAAACCATGTTTCCCTCTCTCATAATAACTTTCAGTAGCACTTTGAATAAAGTTAACAATATAATTTTCACAAGAAACAACTTTATCATCAGAATGAGCATACTTACAATCATCAAAAATAGGTCCAATGTCATAAACTGGATCAATAGAAGCAAGTTGTTCAACCCTGAAATCTTCGTTAGGTAAACTATTTTCATAAAGAGCTTTAGAAAATTTGGAAAAGTTAAACTCATAAGAATCTCCATCAAACTTAGTTAAAACCTTATCCTTATTACAATCTATAATATTCCCACAAGTATTCAAGAAAGATGTACCAAATATAATAGGACATGTTTTACTAGCTTCAGAACCAAGCACTAGAAAATCAGCAGGATATTTAATCTTACCAAAAAGAACCTCCACATCTCTTATAATGCTAATTGGACAAACTTTCTTTCTATTAGCAAGTTTAATAACCACATCAATGTATTCAAGCTCACAAGTAACAATTTCATGCATAATTTCCCTGTAAAGCTTATAAGGAATAGCACTAGAACTAGCACCAATGTCACATAAACCATAATAGGAATGATCACCAATTCTAACAGAAAGCAAAGGTACACTAGCTTTTCTAGTTTTTCTAGGATGAGAGACAATATTAGAAGCATCTTCACAGAAGACAATGTGCTCATCATTTATATTTCTAGTGACAAGATCTTTCACAATAGCTACCACAAGTTCATTGTTTATTTGCTCATCGGGTTCCACAACTTTCTTTGTACCTTTGTTTCTCGCACCAATTATCATAGAATACTCCTTTACCTTAGCTGGGAAAGGTGTTTTCTCAACATAAGGTTCAGGCAAAGTATGATTAATGGTACAAACATTAGTATTTCTAGTAGGAACATGATTAACAACATCTTTATAAGGTGCATGGTACTTATTCCACTTATTTTTAGGAATTTCTATGTAAGAGGCAAAGGCCTTAAAACAATTGGCAATACTGTGGGAATCAAGACTATACTTGGTACTAATATCACGGAAGTCATCAGTTCCCATAAAGGATTTAATACATTCATAATCATAGTTTATACCTGACTTTCTTCCTTTGTCATTCTCCCATGCTTTAGTGTTCTCTTGAATACGGTCTAGGAGATCCCATTTAGCTTCTTCCTTCATACGTGTGAATGATCCAGCACAAGAAGCATCTAGTAAATCTTTATCATGAAGAGAAAGACTTGCATAGAAGTTATTGATAATAATATTGTTAGAGAGTTCATGAATAGGACATTTCAGCATTAGTAACTTCAATCTCCCCCAAGCTTGAGTTGTACTCTCTCCATCATGAGGCCAAAAGTTATATATCAGATTCCTATCCTTATGAATCTCACTAGGAGGATAGAATTTAGAATAAAAGAGAGGTACTATTTCCTCCCATTCCATGGATTGTCCATTCTTTAGCAGCTTATACCATTCTTCAGCTCTTCCTTTCAATAATATAGTGTCACATCCCAAAATTTTCCAAATTTTGAAATGTGAAAAATAAACAAACAAAAGAAACAAATGTTGAAATTTATAGGGAAAGGAAACTTTTGCTTCTAAATGGAAACATCAAAACCTTACTTAAACATAAATTTGAATAAGAAATCAACAAACAAATATTCAAAAGATCAAATGCATCCATGCATGGAATGTATCTTGATTTTGAGCACTTGGAAAGAAAGTATTTCCAAGGATTAATAAAGCTCATAGCTAAATACATACTAAATTGTCGACAAAGTAATCCTAAAAGGATTTAAAAATATAAATAATTATTAAATATAATTATACAAATTGGAATCATAAAAAGATATGAAATTTATAAGATAAAGAAAGAATTAAATAAATAAGAATTATTGCAAAGACAATTTAAACCTTGGCTAAATCCATGAGTAAATGGAATAAAAGTTTATTAAATAATATAAAAGAAAAAAGTTTATTTAAATAAAATTATATGGACTTGTGAACCATATTCAATTTTATTTGAATAAAAGCCAAAATGCCTCACTTAATTTAAATGAAGATTAAATCATAAGAAAAATATTTGAAATTTCCAAAGTGGACTAATTAATCAACTTATATTAGGTATAAAAACCTACTCAAAAGATTTGGAAAAGATTTGAATTCAAATTGAGGTTTGAATCAAATGATTTGAATAAAAAGAGAAAACGGAAAAAGAAAAGGAAAAAGTTTTGAGGAAAAAAACAGAAACTAACCTGCCCAAACCCCTGGCCCAGCACCAGCCCAACAGCCCACCCGGCCACCTCTCTCTCCCTCTGCTTCTTTTCTCACCCACGTGCCCACCCGCAGCCCCACTGACCCCGTGGCCCCACAGCCACGTCACAGTCGTCTCCAGCGCGCAGACCCGTTCTTCCCCTCCTCGCCATTTCTGGTCGAATTCAATCGTGTTAATACACTTAACTGGAAGCTTAATTCCCGCCCTGACCTCGCCCTCTTAACCATCTCTCCCTCCTCTCCGTTTCCCCTCAAGCCCCACGCCCTGAGAGCCCCCAGGATGCCCTTAATCGAGCTCTCACCACCGCAGCACCTGACACGCTCCGGCGTCGATTCCGACAAACCTCGACCTCCCCTTTCCCCTGATTCACGCTAGCTTTCTCGCCATCATCGTGATCACTTGCTGGCGTTACCCGTGTGCTTGCGCGCGCCCCAGATGCTCGGCTCCATCATCATCTGCAAGTCCCCAACGGTGGCCACATCTCTGATGAGCCATCGCGGTAGACCTTGTGCGCCCCTCTTCCTCTGGATCAAACAACGATACTCACATGTTCCTTGCGCTTCTCCTGATGCCTGCTGTTTTTCCCCTTGCACCCCAGGTCGTCGCCCCTGTCAACCTCTGCAAGCACCCGATGGTGAGCTCAACTCCGTCGAGCGATTCCGGCCATACCAGGACGCCCCTCCTTCATCTGCGACCTCCGCTGCCTCCACGACATCACGGCGATTCGGTATGACCCCTGTGCCCCCTCCTTGACCTCTAGCCTCGCCGGTCCATCACTGTCTGACGCGCCGCCACCGCCGCGCTGGCCATTTGCGCCGCCCGCGTATGGTCTGTGCAGTATGATCCGCTGGATCTAGATCCAGCAGTTGAGATTCGATTTAAACGCGAAGAGGTATCCCTCGATCCGAGCCACACGATCTGAGTTAAACCTAAAGGTGTGCGCGCGTGATCCCTCCGAACCGGTATCCTCGAATAGGGTTAAGACATGTGGCTAGGTTTTCAGTTTAAAACCCAGAATTGTTCTATTTGATGTTTAAACTTGTAAAATCAATAACTTTTGATATGTTTATCCAAAAATTACAAATTTTATATCAAGGGATTCCAAAAATAAGCTCTTTGTAACTTTGGCCTTGGTTTGGCTATTGCTTTTGTAAAATTAGATTTTTATGCAGAGACATGTTTAGGGCTATTTTGAGTATAAAAATTGTTCTAAGAATTATTTTTGAGTGAAACCTTTTGCAAATGGTTTTGTTTTGAACCCTCTGACCTTAAACACTAACATTTTAAATTAAAAATATATTTTGTTAGCACTAGAAATTATTCCTTTGAATAAAAGTCTTTCTAACAAAAGAAAAGTGATTTAAATGACTTATTTTCACTAACCTGGTTTCAAATGAAAATCCACTTTTATAAAAGACCAGTAGGTGTTTTGAAATGTTTAGAACCTTTTTAGAAACAACTTTTTCAATAAAATAACCTTTTTGCATGCTGGCATGCATTTCTTTGTTTTTCTTGTTTTTGTTTTATTAATTTTTGTGCTGTAGTTTTGAGTGTGTGCTTTTGCTTGATTGTATTGTAGTGACCTTTGAGTGTGACAATTTCAAGATCAAAGAGAGTACCTAGATTTTCTACTAAAAAGACAAGTGATACTTTGGTCATCAAAAGTCTTATCTTTTCAATATTGCATTAGTGATATTTTTGTAGTATGCATGATAGGACTATTTTGTATATTGCTATGCTATGGTAGATCCTATAGAATATATATTGGTAAGAATTTTCGTAAGATAAGAGACATGTTATGCTAGTATGCTTAGCCTAGCTATTAGAATTCAAGGGTGATAATTCATGTTATGATATTATGGAAAAGTTATGGCTATGTGTTTTTGACTAAGAAAACAACTTGTTAATGAAACAACTGGGTGGAATGGGAAGTATGGTTTGTGTTGGGTGGTTACTCAGGTCCCATTTCTATGGCTTACCCTGGTGTATCTCACTTGTGGATGGCCACCCAGGAACCACAAGATTTGAGATGTTTAGTGTTTAGAAGCTTCCAGAATAACCACATGGCATATGGGCTCTGCCTTGACCAACTAGGTTGCAAGAACTCAACCAGATGGACAGTTGGTGGTAGTGATGATAGGATGGAATGCGTCCATGGTGGTATGAGGGATTGCTTCTAAAAAGTCTCGTCTCGATACATGTCGAGTCTTGTGGGGAAAGTGCACCACCTCTCGAGAGGGTAAAACCTAAGTACTTAGCTGTGTCCCCGGTAACGGACATTTTGAGAATCAAAGACATTGAAATGATCAAGGATCTCCTCATCCCAATTTCTCTAAGTTAAAACTTGATGGGTGAACAAGGGTAGCACCTGGTGTGACTCCAGTGTGCCATGTGTGATGAAATGTTTTGAAAAGAGAAAAATATTTTACAAAGGATAGGGAAACTTATTTTATGCAAAGGCCAGCCAAAACTCCACTTAGCCATATATTCATGTAGATGTTAGATTCTCCATATCAATATGATATTACTTGCCAATACAATTCAAATGTATTGACCCTTGTGGATGTAACTTATTATGTTGCAGGTTTGTTTGATGTTAGTGAAGTGTGTTGAGTAAGGATTACAAGTCTACAACCAACATGATTGCCTGTGGCATATGAAGATAAAGGACTCCATGCTTTATAGTTATATCTGTTGCTTTGTAATAAGATACCCATATGATCTATGTAAGTTGTAATGAACTATTTTATTCCTGATTATGAGTTGTAATATGACCTTTGTTTCTTGATATTACATCTTAAACTGTGGGTGCTAGCTATTCGATCTAGGGACTAGCACTATAACACAGGGACGTGTACCTTATTGGATTCAGGCCTCTACAGATGGTATCAGAGCACTGTGTTGCCTGTAGGATTGTAACCCTAGGATTGCACAAAACCCCTTAGAAATAGGAGTTGTATTTGTTCTAACTTATTTACAAGCAATATTGTAAACTCTTTCCTCAGAATTTTGTTTTGATTCTACATCTCTTCCTTTTCCAACTTGATGGATAAACACTTCAACATCACAAATGACTTCAACTTAAACATCTCAAGGGACATCAGCTTTAGTTTCACCAAGGACTTCAACTTGGAAACCACTAAGGAATTCAAGTGAGATGAGAATAATACTCAAGACTTGGAGACTAAGGAAACTCAACTCATGAGGAACCATTATAGACATTCCATTTGAACTTTGTAATCAAGATGCAAAAATTTATTCCAAGGAAACCATGATCATGTTCCTGATGTAATAGCTAAGAAGAAGGATTGAATGATCTCAAGTGATACCCTATAATTGGACCACCATACTAGTATTTAGTTTAAAAATCGATTTGTCAATCATTTATTGATCATACCAACCTATGTGGTGTGACAATAATATTTTGTTGCCTAAAATATGCTTGAACCTTGTTGTTTGAGTGGTATGTATGATTGTTATTGCTTGCATGATTGCTAGTGTGAACTGTTGTGTGTGAGTATAATTCTTTCCCTAGAATTCTTTTGTCTATTCTAATCCCAACCCAACCTAAGGAGATGACTTATCCAAGAGACCATAACTCCAACATCAAGGATGGTGACAACAACAACCTAGAGATGCACATGGCAACCCAAACTAAGTTGAATCAAGTGACAACCCAGTTTTTAGCCAACAACCACAACAACATTGAGTTAGACCCAGCCATGCTAAAGTTGCTGGAATCCCAATCCCAATTGTTGCAAAGGATGACCAATCATATGATCAACATGAGAAGTAACCCTTCCTAAAGAGATTGTGACAATAATGATTTCAAGGATGATATTGTGGGAAGAACACAAGCCTGCAAAATCTATGGAGACATAGGACACACTTATAAAGAGCATATTGACCAATGCCCTAATTGTGATGAGAACCATCCAGCTAGACAGTGCCCCACATCTCAAGTTACCTGTTTCCTGTGTGAAGGAAATGATCATGTCCCTGTCCAATGCCACATCAATCCTATAGTTCAACAGATGAAACATCAAGCTAAGGATGGAAAACTTCAAGTATTTGGAAACATCCATGAAGGTACAACTTCCACCAAGGATGATGAAGGCAAAGTCAAATCTCAATATGCACCTCCATACAAGGTAACCAACTTTGGCGAACAAAATACGAAACGTGGACGTTATCCTAGGAACCGTTCTAAGAACCTAGGAAGTTTTCCCACATTTTTGATGAAATATGAAGAACATGAACTAAGAGACCTCCTAGCCTTGGATAGACCCGAAAAGAATAAGGGCCAAGGAAACAAACAAGAGATAGTGATACCAAGGATAAAGAGGAGTATTAGCCAGGTGATGTGCCACAAATGCAAAGAGCTAGGCCATTATGCATCAAATTGTCCAGAAAAGGAGAAGAACCAGACAAGCAAACCTGTGAAGGATCTCAACCTTATCACATGTTTCAAATGTGAAAATAAGGGACACTGTGCAAACAACTGTCTAGAGAAATTACATCAAGACACCAAGTAAGCCAAGATGCAATCTAGGTAAAATCCTTTTGAGGGTGACAGTACCCTAGTTGTCCTAAAGCCAACTTGTTGTCTCTAGCCTTCCCGAATCTCGGGACAAGATTCCTTTTAAGGGTGGTAGTCTGTCACATCCCAAATTTTTCCAAATTTTGAAATATGAAAAATAAACAAACAAAAGAAACAAATGTTGAAATTTAGAGGGAAAAGAAACTTTTGCTTCTAAATGGAAACATCAAAACCTTACTTGAACAAAATTTTGAATAAGAAATCAACAAACAAATATTCAAAAGATCAAATGCATCATGCATGGAATGTATCTTGATTTTGAGCACTTGGAAAAGTTAAACCAAAAATACTAAACCCTAATAAAAGAAATTATCATCAAGATCACTCTAAGACTATGGCTTTGTTCCATCTAAAAAATTAGCAACAAACATTTCTAAATGACCAATAATGGTAAACAAAATTATTACAATACCATGGGAATTGATTTCACTCCATTTGGAGCCATGGATAAAAACTTATGATTTTAATAATATAAAAGAAAGTATTTCCAAATAATAAAGCTCATAGCTAAAATCCTTACTAAATTGTGGACAAAGTAATCCTAAAAGTATTTAAAAATATCAATAATTATTAAATAAAATTATACAAATTGGAATCACTATTTTTGGAGCTATAAATAAAATATGAAATTTATAAGATAAAGAAAGAATTAAATAAATAAGAATTATTGCAAAGACAATTTAAACCTTGGTTAAATCCATGAGTAAATGGAATAAAAGTTTATTAAATAATATAAAAGCATAAAAGTTTATTTAAATAAAATTATATGGACTTGTGAACCATATTCAATTTTATTTGAATAAAAGCCAAAATGCCTCACTTAATTTAAATGAAGATTAAATCATAAGAAAAATATTTGAAATTTCCAAAGTGGACTAATTAATCAACTTATATTAGGTATAAAAACCAACTGAAAATATTTGGAAAAGATTTGAATTCAAATTGAGGTTTAAATCAAATGATTTGAATAAAAACAGAAAACAAAAAAAGAAAAGGAAAAAAATTTGAGGAAAAAAAAGAGAAACTAACCTGCCCAAACCCCTGGCCCAGCACCTGCCCAATAGCCCACTCGGCCACCTCTCTCTCCCTCTGCTTCTTTTCTCACCCACGCGCCCACCCGCACCCCCACTGACCCCGTGGCCCCACAGCCACATCACAGTCGTCGTCTCCAGTGTGTAGACCTGTTCTTCCCCTCCTCGCCGTTTCTGGTCGAATTTAATCACGTTAATACGCTTCACTGCAAGCTTAATTACCGCACCCTACCTCGCCCTCTTAACCACCTCTCCCTCCTCTCTGTTTCCCCTCAAGCCCCATGCCCTGAGAGCCCCCAGGCTTCCCTTAATCGAGCTCACACCACCGCATCACCCGACGCGCTCCGGCGCCGATTCTGGCAAACCTCGACCTCCCCTTGCCCCCTGATTCACGCTAGCTTGCTCGCCATCATCGTGTGCACCATCTGGCGTTCCCCGTGTGCTCGCGCGCGCCCTAGAGGCTCGGCTCTGTCATCATCTGCAAGTCCCCGATAGTGGCCACATCTCCGATGAGCCATCGCGGTAAACCCTGTGCGCCCTCTTCCTCTAGATCAAACGACAATACTCGCTTGTTCCTTGCGCTTCTCCTGATGCCTGCCGTTTGTACCCTCGCGCCCTAGGTCGTCGCCCCCGTCAACCTCTGCAAGCACCCGACTGTGAGCTCAACTCCGTTGAGCGATTCCGGCCATACCAGGACGCCCCTCCTTCATCCTCGACCACCGCTGCCTCCATGACATCACGGCGATTCGGTATGACCCCTGTGCCCCCTCCTTACACTCTAGCCTCGCCGGGCCATCACTGTTTGACGCGCCGCCGCTGCGGTGGCCATTTGCGCCGCCCGCGTATGGTCTGTGCAGTAGGATCCGCTAGATCTAGATCCAGCGGTTGAGATTTGATTTAAACGCGAAGAGGTATCCCTCGATCTAAGCCACACGATCTGAGTTAAATCTAACGGTGCGTGCGCGTGATCTGTCCGAACCGGTATCCTCGAATAGGGTTAATACATGTGGCTAGGTTTTCAGTTTAAAACCCAGAATTGTTCTATTTGATGTTTAAACTTGTAAAATCAATAAATTTTGATATGTTTATCCAAAAATTACAAATTTTATATCAATGGATTCATAAAAATAAGATATTTGCAACTATGGCCTTGGTTTGGCTATTTGCGTTTGTACAATTAGAGTTTTATGCAGAGACATGTTTAGGGCTATTTTGAGTATAAAAATTGTTCTAAGAATTATTTTTGAGTGAAACCTTTTGCAAATGGTTTTGTTTTGAACCCTCTGACCTTAAACACTAACATTTGAAATTAAAAATATATTTTGTTAGCACTAGTAATTATTCCTTTGAATAAAAGTCTTTCTAACAAAAGAAAAGTGATTTAAATGACTTATTTTCACTAACTTGGTTTTAAATGAAAATCCACTTTTATAAAAGACCACTAGGTGTTTTGAAATGTTTAGAACCTTGTTATAAACAACTTTTTCAATAAAATAACCTTTTTGCATGCTTGCATGCATTTCTTTGTTTTTCTTGTTTTTGTTTTATTAATTTTTGTGTTGTAGTTTTGAGTGTGTGCTTTTGCTTGATTGTATTGTAGTGAACTTTGAGTGTGACAATTGCAAGATCAAAGAGAGTACCTAGATTTTCTACTAAAAAGACAAGTGATACTTTGGTCATCAAAAGTCTTATCTTTTCAATATTGCATTAGTGATATTTTTGTAGTATGCATGATAGGACTATTTTGTATATTGCTATGCTATGGTAGATCCTATAGAATATATATTGGTAAGAATTTTCCTAAGATAAGAGACATGTTATGCTAGTATGCTTAGCCTAGCTATTAATATTCAAGGGTGGGAATTCATGTTATGATATTATGGAAAAGTTATGGCTATGTGTTTTTGACTAAGAAAACAACTTGTTAATGAAACACCTGGGTGGAATAGGAAGTATGGTTTGTGTTGAGTGGTTACTCAGAGCCCATTTCTATGGCTTACCCTGGTGTATCTCACTTGTGTATGGCCACCCAGGAACAACGAGATTTGAGATGTTTAGTGTTTAGAAGCTTCCAGTGCAACCACATGGCATATGGGCTCTGCCTTGACCAACTAGGTTGCAAGAACTTAGCCAGATGGACATTTGGTGGTAGTGATGATACGATGGAACGCGTACATGGTGCTCTGAGGGATTTCTTCTGAAAAGTCTCGTCTCGATGCATGTCGAGTCTTGTGGGGAAAGTGCACCACCTCTCGAGAGGGTAAAACCTAAGTACTTAGTCATGTCTCTGCTAACGGACATTTTGAGCATCAAAGACATTGAAATGATCAAGGATCTCCTCATCCCAATTTCTCTAAGTTAAAACTTGACGGGTGAACAAGGGTAGCACCTGGTGTGACTCTAGTGTGCCATGTGTGATGAAATGTTTTGAAAAGAGAAAAACTATTTTACAAAGGATAGGAAAACTTATTTTATGCAAAGGCCAGCCAAAACTCCACTTAGCCATATATTCATGTAGATGTTAGATTCTTCATATCAATATGATATCACTTGCCAATACAATTCAAATGTATTGACCCTTGTGGTTGTAACTTATTATGTTGCAGGTTTGTTTGATGTTAGTGAAGTGTGTTGAGTAGGGATTACAAGTCTACAACCAACATGATTGCATGTGGCATATGAAGATGAAGGACTCCATGCTTTATAGTTATATATGTTGCTTTGTAATAAGATAGCCATATGAGCTATGTAAGTTGTAATGAACTATTTTATTCCTGGTTATCAGTTGTAATATGACCTTTGTTTCTTGATATTACATCTTAAACTGTGGGTGCTAGCTATTTGATCCAGGGACTAGCACTGTAAACACAGGGACTTGTACCTTATTGGGTTCAGGCCTCTACATATAGAGAGTAACTTCTTCTTCACCTGTTCAGTTGTGATACCTGCACACTTAAACAACCCGCATAATTCATGGATAAAAAGCAAGTGATCACCGGGGTGGACAGTTCCATCCCCTAAATAATAATTATCCATAACATGATCAACAATACTTGTAGGTATCTTAAAAGGATCTATCTCAACTGGTGATGGTTCATCTACTACCGTAACAGTGGTAGTAGTTTTCCCAAACATAAAACCAAGTGGGTTATCCATATTGGAAACAATGTAACAAACAGAAATAAAAGCAATGCTCACAGTAGAAGTTTCATTTACCAGTTCCACACTTCAATAGCGCTTCAGACCCCGGCAACGACGCCAGGAAATAGTCTTGATGACCCACAAGTATAGGGGGTGTATCGTAGTACTTTTGATAAATAGGAGTGTCGATCCCAACAAGGAGCATAAGGTGTTGACTAGTGGTATGGAGCAGAAAATCTCTGTAAATACTTAGCAAACGAATTTTTAAGGGTTTTCTGATAAAGAAAGGAAATAAAGTACAAGTACATAAAGACAGAAAACAATTGGAGCAATGGCCCAATCCTTTCTTAGCAAAGGACAAGTCGGTGGAAATACTAATGAGGACCAAACGTTCTCGAGGACACATGGGAATATTGTCAAGTGCTTTCGCTTCATATAGCTAAGAAGTATTCTTTGGTTTTATAAGTGTTGTGTGGGTGAACCTATGCTAATGTACCAACCTTACTTGGACTAGTACATACTTGTTATTAAACCCCTTGCAAGCATCCGCGACTATAAGAAAGAAATTAAGATATAAACCTAACCGCATCCTTAAATTCTGAGATCATACGCTCCCTTGTGCAATGGTTTCCTAATGGGGGTTCCGGTTTCTGTCACTCCGGCAACCCCACAATTAGTAGCCAAATACACAATGCATTCCCCTAGGCCCATAAATGCTGAAGTATCATGTAGTCGACGTTCACATGATACCACTAGAAGAATAGCACCTCAACTTAAATACTAAACCATTGAATAATATCTCAACACAAATCCACTACTAACAACATGACTTCTCCCACGTCCTCAAGAACTAAACGAACTACTCACGAGACATCATATGGATCAAGATCAAAGATTATATAGTGATGAATAACAATCTGTACATAAACAATAATCCAATGGTTCCACTCACAAGCATTAACTACAATAGTAATCAACACCGGGAAAGTTCCCCCTAAGAACTATGCAAGTATTCAACAAAATTGTTATAGCGGGATGGAGTGGTGATGATGGTGCTGGTGGAGGTGATGGTGTGGATGATGATGATCCCGATGAAGTCGAGCTTGATGATGGTGTTGATGGCGATGATCTCCCCTCTCCGGGGAGGAATTTCCCCGGCAAAAATCTGTCTGCCGGAGAGCTCTTTCTCTCTCTATGTTTTCCGCCCCGCAGAGGCGGCGGAATCTTTCTGTGGTGGCCCGCGCCTGGGGGGTGTGGGCCCCCTATGGCCCATCTCCGCCTCCCCTTCTGGCTTTCTTCGTCTTCTGGGAAAATAGGATTTTCCATAGTTTTTCTGGTATTTTTCTGATCTTCGCGAAATTGCATCAAAACACCTCTTTTTCCATCAGAATCCTGACTCCGGCAGTTCATCCTCCAAGAATCATCCAACATGCAAAAACAAATGAAAAGGCATAAGTATCACCTCTTAATAAGAAATATATCAATGAATAGAGGCAAATTATGATATAGAATGGTGATGCAAATTGGACGTATCACTTTGCCAAGAGTTTGAGCCCCATTGGGCTAATCTATTTGTTTGGGGTCATGTTCCCCATTCGGAGGTGCTTGTTGAGCTTTGTGCTGAGGAGGGCTCGCCTTCGTGGCGTGAGTTTGCTTGGAATTCCCACTATGCTCGCTTCTCGAGTTCATGCTCCGTCAGCTGCTATGCCGACTGCTATGACACCACTTCTACCCACTCCTGGTGGTGGCAGTCGCCCTCCCTCTGTTGGTGGTGGGGGTCGCCCTCCTTCTAGTGGCTCAGGATGCCCTCACTCTCATAAATTCTGTGGATACTGTCAGAGGCCGGGCCACCCCGAGTCTGACTGTTTCAAGAAGAAGCGTGGCATGGAGCGTGCCTCTTTGTCTGGCTCCCGTGGTCCTCCACCGACACCAGCCACCGTCTCCCTGACTCACCAGGTTATTGTGTAGCTAAAGCATCTGCTAGCTGCTTCTGGCTCTTCCTCATCGGGCATTGCAGGCTTTTGTGACTAGTTCTCCTAGTGTTGAGAGGCCACCGTCACCATCTACATGCTCAGGTACATCCCTATGGGTCTTGGATTCTTGATATTCTTTCCATATGTCTTATGACTCTTCTGCCTTGTCATCTCTTTGTCCTGTTGACTCTCATGTTCATGTTCTCATCGCTGATGGCACTTCTCTTCCTATTGCTAGTCGAGGAACTCTTTCCACTCCTTTTTTTCTATTCCTGGTGTTTCTCATGTTCCTATTCTTACCATGAATCTCTTTTCCGCTACTTAACTTACTAATTCTGGTTGTCACATCATTCTTGACGCTAATTCTTGCTCTGTCCAGGATTGTCACACGAAGGTTCTGTTTGGGGCTGGCCCTCGGCGCCATGATTCTTAGGGTCTTTAGGAGATCGACTGGCTTCGTGTTCCCTCCACTTCTACCAGCTCTCGTGCTCGTGTTGCTTCCGCTTCCGCATCTTTTCAACAATGGCATCATCGACTCGGTCATCTATGTGGTTCTTGTTTGTCGTCCTTAGTTCATCGAGGTCTTCTAGGCATGTCTCAGGAGATGTCTCTTTACCGTGTCAGGGTTGTAGACTTGGGAAGTAGACTCAATTACCTTATCCTACTAGTGAGTCAGTGTCTCAGTGGCCCTTTGACTTAATTCATTCTGATGTATGGGATCCTGCTCCCTTCACTTTGAATGCGGGTCATCGCTACTATGTTATTTTTATTGATGACTTTTCTCGCCACACTTGGCTTTACTTCATGACTTCTCACGGCGAGGTTCTCTCTATCTATAAGCGTTTTGTTGCCATGGTTCACACCTAGTTTTACACTCCTATTCATGTTTTTTGTGCTGATTCGGTTAGTGAGTACATCTCCAAGTTGTTGCATGGTTTTCTCGCCGAGAAGGGCACTCTTGCTCAATTCTCTTGCCCTGGTGCTCATGCCCAGAATGGCGTAGCTGCACGCAAACATCATCACCTTCTTGAGATAGCACGTGCACTGATGATCGCCACATCTCTTTCGTCCCATTTCTGGGCCGAGGTTGTCTCCATCTCCGCATATCTCATCAACATTCAGCCATCGGCTGCCTTGCAGGGTGGTATTCCTTAGGAGCATCTTTCTGACCGTTCTCCTGATTATTTGATGCTTCGGTTGTTTGGTTGTATTTGCTATGTTCTTCTTTCTCCTCGCGAACCCACCAAACTCACTACAAAGTCTATTGAGTGTGTTTTTCTTGGATACAGTGATGAGCATAAGGGTTATCGGTGCTGGGATCATATTGCTTGTCGGATGCGCATTTCTCGGAATGTGACTTTCAGTGAGTCTCATCCTTTTTATCCACGTCCATCTTCCTCGAGTTTCTCTATGGAGGACATCTCTTTTCTCGCCTTCCCTGATACACCTCACCTTGTGCCTCGAGTTCCTACTCCTCCGAGTCCCATTGCTCCTAAATCCATGCCTTCTTCCCCAACAACTTCTTCTCCCCCTTTGTCAGCTTCTTATTCATCGCCTGATTCTCCACCTTCCTCCCTGATATCCACCATGTCTTCACCTTCTCCGGTGTTTCCGCCTCATCCATCTTTTCCTTTCTACTACTTCCGTCGTCCTCGGGTTCTAGATGATTCTACTACTAAGCCATCTACCTCTGATGTGTCGTCCTCCTCCTCTGAGCCGAATTATGATCTTCGTGCTCGGCCACGTCCCCCACCTGATCGCTATTCTCCTGACCACTTTGGTCTTTCTATTGTCCTTGAGCTGACCTCTTATCGAGATGCTTCTGCCCACCCCGAGTGGCAACTTGCGATGGCCGAGGAGATTGCTGCGCTTGAGCGCACTGGCACGTGGGATTTGGTTTCTCCCCCTCCCCGCGTTCGTCCCATCACGTGCAAGTGGGTTTATAAGGTTAAGACTCGCTCCGATGGTTCTCTTGAGCGCTATAAAGCGCGTCTTGTGGCTCGTGGCTCTCAGAAGGAGAAGGGTCGCGACTATGATGAGACTTTCTCCCCTGTGGCTCACATGACCACTGTTCGCACTCTTCTCGCTGTGGCTTCTGTTCGTCATTGGTCTGTGTCTCAGCTTGATGTGCATAATGCTTTCCTCAATGGCGAGTTGCGTGAGGTCTATATGCAGACACCTCCTGGGTATTTTGTCCCTGGTGGCATGGTTTGTCGTCTTCGGTGCTCTCTCTATGGCCTTAAGCATGCCCCTCGCGCCTGATTTCAGCGGTTCGCCTCCGTGGTCACTACTGTGGGTTTCTCGCCCAGCCCCCATGACCCTAATATGTTTGTCCACACCTCTCCTCGTGGTTGGACTCTTCTCCTTCTGTATGTTGATGACATGATCATTACTGGCGACGACTCTGAGTACATTGCCTTTGTTAAGGCTCGTCTCAGTGAGAAGTTGCTAATGTATGACATTGGTCCTCTTCGCTACTTTCTTGGGATCGAGGTTTCCTCTACCTCTGATGGTTTCTTTATCTCCTAGGAAAAGTATATTCAGGATCTGCTTGCTCATGCTGCTCTTAGTGATGAGTGCACTGTTGAGACTCCTATGGAGCTCAATGTTCACCTTTGTGCCTCTGATGGTGATCCCTCGACTGATCCGGCGCACTATCGCCATCTGGTTGGGAGCCTTGTCTACCTTGTCGTCACTCCTCCAGACATCTCCTACCCTGTCCATATTCCGAGTCAGTTCGTATCTACTCCCACTTCGGTCCACTACAGTCACCTTCTTCGTGTTCTACGATATCTTCGTGGAATGATCTCCATCGTCTTTTCTTCCCTCGCTCCAGCTCCCTTGGGCGAGTGATCCATTAGATCATCGTTCACTCTTTGCTTACCATGTGTTTCTTGGTGGTTCTTTCATTGCTTGGAAGACGAAGAAATAGACTGCTGTTTTCCGCTCGAGTGCAGAGGCTGAGTTACAAGCTATGGCTCTTTGACTGCGGAGGTGACGTGGTTACATTGGTTACTGGAGGACTTTGGTGTTTCTATCTCTACACCGACTCCTCTTCTGTCAGACAATACATGTTCTCTCAGCATTGCGCGTGACCTGGTGAAGCATGAGCTCACCAAGCACATCGGTGTGGATGCCTCTTTTGTGCGCGCTGCTGTGCAGGATCAGGTTCTCGCTCTTGAGTATGTGCCTTTCGAGTTACAGTTGGCAGATTTCTTTACAAAGGTCCAGACTAGAGCACAACATGGTTTTCTTCTCTCCAAACTCAGTGTTGTTGACCCACCATGAGTTTGAGGGGTGTGTGTGTGTGTGTGTGTGTTAGAGCATATAGTTTCTCTTTGTATTTTCCCATTGTATAAGGGCCCTTTGGCATATTTTTATTTTCCACACATGTACATGTATTGGCCTTTGGCCCGCTGTGAATACTAAATTGCTCATTCCCAATTCATCCAACAAAGTAAAGTAGGACGTACTTTGGCGGGATTTTTTCTATTTGAAAAAATTGAGCTGGGAAATGGAATCTAAATTTCATGCAACAATCTGTTTCTCTAGTATCTTCACATATATAACTTGGATTGACAACTAACTCCATCACTTGAGTTATCATGTCATCGACACCACCTGATAATTTTGTAAGTAAAAATCAGTAGAATTTATCTCCTAACGTACCAATGCGGACGGAAGTGAAATCAATGAATTGGCTAAGGCGCCATCAAGGAATTTCTCTAACATCAATACACTAAAATCCAGAAAAAGGGAATGGTTTTTAACTCGACAGATGTAGTAAATATGCGAGGAAAATAACATTACCATGAAAAAACCGACATATACATAAGACTCCTTCATTATATGGAGACTGGAAGGATTTTTGGATTTAAATTGCTTTGCCCTTTGCAAAGCCTGGTTCTTCTGTTCTTCAGTTACCACTGGTCTTTGTGATATTACTTTTAGTTGTCTTTGACCTGTCACACTATCTGACAAGTGCAATAGCATAAACTTATTTACAGAAATCACACACTTATAAGGATGCATGTCTTACTAATCATACATTGCAGAAAACCATACTGATATCAGGAAAGTTTTTGGGACGGATAACTTACTTTTACCACGTCTAGGCACATCCTTATTCATTTTGAGTCGCATGGGTGATGACAATTCAGACTTGATGCAAGATATGCTTTGTTCTAACATGCTGCTTGAGGAATCAGAATCTGTGATTTAGGGAGTGCGTTAGTAAGAGAAATATATGAATCCTTAGCACTTTCAAGTACTAGCTCTAGCAAAAAATTCACAGCTAGTGTTAACGAAATTGATATTAGCAGTCTCTAACCGACAGGTCAGAATGTGACTCTTCTAGCAAATACTTGCCGGTACACTATTTGTGATGCATGGAACCAATAGAGTGTAAGCTCTGCTGTACTAGATGGTATGGATGGGGCAAGTCCTTTATGCTACTATTATGCAAATATGCACACTATTTCATGTTGTTGGCTTATCACTCAAACAGTTGAAAATAATACGGAGTAATTGAACTGTCAATTGTTACTACTTATTTTTTATAACAGAAGATAGGACCTCCCTGGCCTACTCATCGTGCGATGTTACTAGCTACTACTACATATATGCTGACTATATCTAAATGAATCTTACACCATTTTCAAAACTGAAGACAGATTTTACCTTCAGTGATGTTAAGATTTGTTGCCGCAGACTTGAAAGTACCAACTGAAGCTCCAAGACACTTTTTCTTCCCCTTGTCTGAGGCAATACATAACTTCTGGAATGCAGAGCCATTTGTGTTCATTTCTCTAATCCTCTTCCTTGTGTCTCTGTTGCTCTCCTCTATGGGGACAACCACTGTTTCTGGTGGGTCAGCTAAATTTATGTCCATGTTAACGCTAGATAGTGTCGTCTTACAAGTATTTTTCGAAGATGATAACCCCAGGCGCTGCATCAGTTATTGCACAGAGTAAAGTGTCGCCTTACAAGTAACGACCGAAGTTTCAGGTCTACCGTTTTCCAAGACACTAGAGCACCCCTTCGATGTTGAGCCATTTGCATCCATTTCTGTAAACCTCTTCCTTGTGGTAACTCCGGGAGGGAAGCCAATAGTTCTGATGGACCAGCTGCATTCGTGTCAATGTCCTGTTCACTAATTTCTAGTTTAACAAGCACATCCTTGCAAGGCCTAGCATGGAAAGCTGAAGACTTCTCAATGCACATGGCATCAAATATAAAAACTGAAAACTGTGAGAACCCATCATAATGGAAGGTTAAGAAGTGACACGTCTCAATCGAATGATCTCTCACAAATTCCTTCCATCCCTTCACAAAGAAGAACCCTTCATTGTCTGAAGCCAGTTCTGCAAGCCATGTGTTCCCACTTTGACCTTTTAGGTGAACCACTCCAGCAGGTTGATTCTAAAGGTACTGGTTGGTTGATGCTGGAATTCTCTACATAGTATCAACATGCAATGCCTTGTTCATTTTTCTGGAATGCAGACAAATATCTTGTAACAATGTGAACTATATGTGCAATATGATCACAGCTCGGAGACAAAGCTATCAAGCAATACTACATCACATGTCATATGACAGACTAGAAGGCGCCAATTTTTCCTAGGTCAGTAAAACAAGCCTGAAATCATTTCTTAAATGATGAATTGTGTAGTAATGAACATTTCCAGAATATCTATATAACATGTTTTCCCATTGACCAGATAGCACAGGATTGCATTTCACAAATGGGATATTGATAAATGATGCTTCCTTCAATTAAACCATGCAATAACAAACAGAGTGATATCCATATACTCCTATTTTTAGTATCGTATCATCATCCTTAGGAAAGTATTTAACAGATCACTAGTACAATCTACTTAACATTAAGGTTTAAGTGAATTGAGAAAAGGGTGAAATTCACAAAAAATTGGTCCTGACAATTTCAAATTTTTCAATATTCTAGAGGGTGAAGCGATGTGGACCAAGGACATCACCATAACGCAGGGCAAGGTCAAAGATGATGCCGCTGGACAGGAGATACAACAGGAAGTTCCTATTCATGAAGGAATTAAAGAGGCAATCACAAGAAACCGTGATCTTGTTAATTTTCGGGACAACAAAGCCCCTAATTTGTTCTTCTGAGTTCGGGCATTGTTTGAACAAAATATGAGTTACCTTCACAACTAGTTGCCTCTTTGTTCTCTTCATCTCTTGCTATGTAACAATGGATAGATAAAATACCAACTATTCACACAAAACATCAGCTGTCAATTTATCTCTACGGAACTCTCAAAAAGTAAACTGCTATTGGTTGTGCAACCTTAATTATGGCTTAGTTGAGCAACTAATATCTCTGCCAACAACTTGGGACTGAAGTACTGATATATGTGAATGGACAACGTTGTTTTGACGAGGGATAAAAAGAAATCACACCATACCATATTATGTGCCCCTTAAGCTGTTAATCAACATTTATACCATAAACTGGACTATCAGAGTGCATTTATGTATGTAAGTAGTAAGCACTAAGCAGAGAAAGCTCCTGCCCAGATAAATGAAACACGCAAAATACGGTTCTTAACCCTGACAGAAGCAGTGTAACTGCGTAAGCATAGGCAATGACGTGCTAGATTGATCAATATTAGTTCTTCCACCCTCATCAAGGACAGCTGAACTAACAAAGTTTGGCAAAAATACTAAAGGCCTATTTGATCGACAGTGTTCCAAAAACATTGGACCTGGATGTCATGGCATGTTCAATCCTAGAAAAAATGAAAATAAGAGTGTCCACGAGGCCGTACTCAATGGATATTTTCCTTTGGAATTATATTCAAATTACATATCTTTTCTTTGAGTTCTTATCTTGCAGGTCTATAGGAAAAAATCCGAAGAGATAGAATCCTGAAAAAATCCTATCGATATTCTTGAAGGGCTTATTTTATTTGCATTGTTCCAAAAAACGCAGGAATATGAAAAAGCATACTAGTAGTGTTGGAATCTCATGTCCACTTGAATCCCAGAAGATTTAAATTGGACCAGAGTTTTATCTGATTACACCATAGCAAAAAGAAAAGGATTATTTCAAGAGGCTTGAGGCAATGGAAATTTTGTTATGAAATATAGAACAATAGAATCCTTAGAAAAACTTCATGTGGAATGCAATCCTAAGATCGTCTAGCCACAGCGGGGAAGCCGTGCTACACCATTCGTGCATGCCGCTACTTATGCGACAAGGAATTTCTCCACTTAGGACAGTTGAGTCACTGCTGCCACGGACCTTCAAACAACTTGATAAAAAAATCCTAAATCTTCCAAAATTTCTTTGAAAAAAATCATTTAAACCAAAGAGGCCCTGATATTCAAAGCAAAAATAAATAAATCACGCTATCAAATGTACATCAGAGGAGGAGATTCCCCTGCCACCAGACAGTGGATTTAGGGAATCACATTATTCAACCTCCCGCATCCAAAGGCATAACCAGCTTAGAATCTTTCAAATAACACATACTACCTCTATCATGGATCCTTTTCAGGACGGAGGGAGTACAAGATTCACAAAACACAATAAGAAAACATCCAGCTCACATTTGGCGTCAGATACACAATCAAAAGCAAGCACTCCATACATCAGACTATCAGAGAGACAACACACTGTGGCTTGTACTGAGATATGAAAAAAAAATACTTAGAAAAGATATATGAAATGAGGAGTTGAGCACGGAACCAACATCGGACAGGGATAAACATACACCCTGGAGAATTGCTGCCCGAACTTGCCCGAGTCTTCGATAGGAGGGCGAGGCAGGATTTAGACTTGTGGAGAAGTGCAAAGTTATGTGGAAGTGGGCCGAGACAAGGTATAGGTTAGCGTCCTTAGCGTGGCGGTGCTCGCGCTGGTGGTCTAGTTTGTCGCTTTGTTTTGGCGATGTTGTAATTGGAATTTTTTTTCTCTATCTTAATAAACGAAGACACGCGAGGCTCGGGCATATTCTTGAAAAAAATATCCTTCGTCCGGCGGCCGCCGTATCCCTGGTCTCCCTCTCCCGTTCCTCCTCCTGCCACATGCGCCCCATCATGGCCGACTAAGCTCTCTTCTTCTCCCACCTACCCATCTGCTCTACTCTCGGGAGGATGCCGCCGAGGTTTCTAAGCTTCAGTTACCAGTGGAGTCGCAGAATGAGGCCAGGCTGCCTCCTTTCTTCGCACTCGTGGTGTCATCTGTCCTTTGACTCCTAGGGTCAACACTGGGGACGAAATAGTCGAAGAAAATTCAGGAATCACATAGCTGGACCGAGCTATTCCATTCTTTGAATCAAACAAGAAAAAGATACGAAGAACTTGTGAACTGTCTGATCAATCCATGGTCTAAAACTAAACATCTTATAAAATAAAATCATGCTCTCACTTACTCTAAACACCTCTGGATGTTTCTTTATAAACGGTTATGTCTGGAATTCTACATGGAGTAGGACAGAGATATCGACGCTCTCCCATATTGTGCTAATTTCACTACTCCCTCCGATCCATATTAATTGACTTGGATTTGTTAAAAATTAGATGAATCTATATACTAAATAGTGTCTAGATTCATTCAAATCTAGACAAATGTGAGTCAATTAATATGAATCGGAGGGAGTATGATATAAAGCCAAACAAAACCATGTGACTAAAATAGTGTTATTCCTTCAAGGTAAATAAAAGGATTACCATTCGACCTCCAGTGGACTCATAGCATAGTGCATGCAACATATAACAATAAGAAATAAGCTTTTCAACGGAAACCAATACAATGACCAATAACTAATATGCATTGTACATATACTGCAGCGATAGAATGGCAGGAAGCCTGTAACAATATTTTTGCACTGATACAACAGGATAAAAACCAGTCGTCCAACAATTCAATCAAAGTAAACCCATGTTTATGTTTATCAGGGAGTCACTTATTTTGTTTCAAATATCTCTTAGCATCTGCACATTTTCCCACTATTGACTACCGAGCCCAGGTCAATATGGAATTGCAGCCATGTCACTAGTTGTTACAATCTAGGATGTACGGACTTAGCGCGGCGCTAGCCCTGTAGATGTGCACTTTTATGTTGTCCTCTGAGAAGAGCTCGAAGACACAGACGTCAAACTTCTCCAGATGATTACCCCGTGAAAAGTTGCCCCATCCCTTACAGAAACCACCAGCAGAACGCTTGCTGCAATAGACATAGGTAACTTCCCAGGCCTTTCCAAGTGGATCCCAGAGTGTCAAATTCTTGTCGGTGTGGGGAAGATAGTCCCTGACAAATTCACCTGGAATAATCTGCAAGACAAGGAAGTACTTCAGGAAAACGATTATCTATAGTACAATGGTACTTCCATCTTGCATGTTAGAACACCTATTCTGGGATACTTGTTGTTTACACTATACATTTACAAGTGGTGATTTTTTTATGATAACAAGTCTGGAAACTGGTAACAGTAAAAATAAGGAATCAAGCGAGCATACAATTATGCGGAATCAGTAATCATTAGTCAAATGAAAGAGTCTGAAACATAATTCTTTCCACATTACAATCATGGGATTTACCATTTCCCTATTTGAGGAAAAAATAAAATACTCCCATATTTATCGCACAAGCTCGTTCTCTAGTATATTCACACGAGTATCTTGGATCTTTAAACTCTTGCAAAGCAATAAGCATATAGTTAATTACTTGAGTTATTTTATCATGAATGGTAATTCCATGGACAAAAACCAGTATTAGTTAATGATGCAAACGGATGCCGAGAACAATGAAATGGCTCATAATTTTCTGAAGGAAAATCGTCAAGGAAATTCTGTAACACTGAGCCAAAACAGAAAAAGGAAATTGTAAGAAATAATCATGTTCGACATGTGTACTAAGGAATCATGTACATTCATAAAAAAAGGGACAGTTTTAAGCTCTATATAAGTAGTAAGGTATGGGGGGAAAGTAACAGTAGTACAGTACCATGAAAAATGTCTTGTAGACATTAGAGTCCTTCATTATTTCCAGAGTAATAGGGTTCTTGGATTTATATTGCTTTGCCTTTTCAAGAGCATAGTTCTTCTTTTCTTCACTTACTGGCGGTCTTCCCGACATTACTTCTGGTTCTCTTTGGACTTTCACCACAGCTGGAAAGTGCAATTTAATTGAATTACTTACACCTCTAAATAAACATATGTGGCAGAAAACTTTCTCATAACAAAGGAGTACAGGGGATGGATAACGTACTTTTGCCACATTCATCCACACCCTTAAAAAATCTGAACATCGATGATGACTTTGAAGAATCTTTGCGAGGGACAATTTCTTGTAACACGCGGTTTGAAGTATCAGAATCTGTGACATGAAGAGTAATCTTAGAGGGAAATCGTATGAACCCTTAAGGATTTTCAACATGTATTAGGTGAAACAATAATTGTCAAAAGTCAAAACCAGTATAAGGATAATAATATAATCCACATCTAACCTAGTTCTTAGAGAAGGATCTCTTCTAGCATTTACTACAATGTATTGAAAAAATCCATGCGTTTTCTCGACAAAATAGTCGAACATTCACTCCAAATAATCTTATCGGTGTGTATCTCTAATTGTTTAAATAAATTGTGCCGATCACCTATCACCAACTACTATCCATATCGTTTTTATAAGAACTCAATTATGATTAAGTCCAGATAAATAGAGTTTTTTAATAACAAGGGTTTTACCTTCCGTGTTGTTAAGGCTTGTTGATTGGTAACCAACTAAAACTCCAGGCCCTACTGCCCTCTTACTTTTTGTTCCATTATTCTCCTCTTGAGGGGTAGCCAAATTTTCATTGTCCTCTTCATCACTTTCCGTTTTATAAAACAGAGCATTGGAAGGCTTAGCATGAAAAGCTGATGGCTTCTCAATACACATTCCATCAAATACCACCATTGAGAATTGTGAGAATCCATCATAAGAGAAGGTTAAAATGTCTCCTGACTCTATGGAATGATCCATAACAAATTGCTTCCACCCATGTCCAAAGAACAACCCTTCTGTGTCTGAAGCAAGCTCTACAGGCCATGTGTTGCCACTTTGACCTTTTAGGTAAACCAGTTCCGTTGGCTGATTCTGAAGGTACTGACTAAATGATGGTGGAATTCTCTACAATACATAATAGGGAAAAAATCATGTTATAAAAATTCCTGGAAATATAAAATGTACTGATAACATGTGGGTATATATGACTGACAAAAGCAAATAACTTAAAAAAACTATAAGAAGTAAAAAACCATAAAAATAATAACCAATAAATTTTCATAATTGTATTCTTTGAATTCCACTGAATTCAGATACTCCCAACATAATGTGCATTAACTAAACTAAGTTGTTACGACATCGAAATGTTGCTTGTTCCATGCAATGTACACTAATGCATTTCACAAATAGTATATTAGTGAATGATTTTGACATTTATCAAACCATGTAATAATGCACATCGACTAATATCCATATACACAACTTTGTATTTGGGAAGATGGATCATTGGTAGTACAATCTACTTAATGTTATCACGCAAGCGAATTCCAAAAAGGGTAAAAATTACTGCTGGTCATGACCTTGATGCTCGACTTGGTCCACCTAAATTGGTTAAACCCCTTATTTAACCACTATTGAGATCATCTCGGTTAATGTCACGTGCATTCGCACTGGCAGGCTGCCTTTTTCTTTGAAGCCAGTATCCCGAGATATCCAAGTTACATTAACTATACCGAGGTACGCCCATTATGATTTGTGCCTATGATCTAATAAATGTTGCCTGAGTTTCAAATATAGAAGACAAAACATGTAATGTACACACCCGCTTTTATCCTGTTTATGCATGAAAGCACATATCAAATGATGCTGCAAACATATTAAGGTAAAACTTGAAGGAGAAATATCATCTATATATTCAAACAAATTAACATAAATTCTATAATTATCTCAACCAAAATCACACAGTAACCCACTTTTGGTTGTGCCATCTTAATTTCGGTAATACTGTTACAACAATCTAAGGATGTTATGCAAATGAATAATATTTTTTTTGGAGCAGTCTATCATATATTAGACTAATAAAGCACATTCATGTACAAGTAGTAATAAGATCTAACTTCAACCAGTTAATTGAAACAAGCAAGGTGAACAAATAGAATAAACATTCCTAACCCTGATAACTAGCTACGGTAAACCAAATGAAAGCCGATAATAGTGTAGGCATGATCAATGCTGTGTTAGCTTGATCTAATCTGTGTACGGTCCAATTAAACAGAACACCACAAATTTCATTTCAAGAAAGGAAGACCATAAAACATATTTGAATTATCCGTCCCCATCAAAGACAACTGATGAAATAAATATTGCAAAATTAATTAAAAAACATCGGTGCTCAAGACACAAGAGTGTACATCCACTGACGAAATTCTCCTGCCAAGAGACAGCGGAGAGTTGTTTTTCTATTCCTGCTGAAATGCTTAGCACACAATCAAAACTATTTTTTTTATTAATTTGCTGAATCTCGTTTATTAGTTTCTGATTTGGTGCGTCCAAGTTAACTAGCTTCGCAAGTCAAAATTGGGATTTTGAAGATGCCATGTTCATAAATAAATAAAACACGCAAAAACAGAATCCTGTAAAAGAACTTCAGAATTTGAGTACAAACCTTCAGAACTATCAAACATTGTTGAATGAACTGGTGCAAGAAAAACAAACTTTTTTTAACATGAAGCTCAAGGATTCAAAACCCAAGACTATAGACAGATACTGCGGTCATGCACCTAATAAAAATACTTGCGAAACTTTGTACTCCATATAACATTTATTCAGAATTAGTAAGAATAAAATTGGGGTTCCCATTTTTGGTACGGATTCATCTGTTCAAAATGATTCAGAAACAAGTTTGGTCAGTAGTCCTGCAGTACCTTGTCACCCTACAGACAAGGTGGCCAGCAAATTAAAACTGAACTGAATTTCTTTGAACTACCAACAGTTGACAGTGAACAGAAAGCAGTGCTACAAACGTAAATCCCCAGCTACCAACCAACAATGTTCAACAACCTGCAACGAACATGAATACACATTCATCGCACTACCACATCCAGCGTCTAAGATTTGGTTTCAAGGAAGACCATGTTCCTCTCTCTAGCTTCTACTAGTACAAGTCTACTGCGAAAATACATCTATCTCTGAATCTTAGATTAGTCCACCTGATGAGGCATATAAAAAAACTTCCCATAAAAAATGGCATGTCGTTTTCCCTCCCAAAACCGAGTTAGCTATTGCTGGGATCCAAGACGTCGCCGAGACCCAGATACAAGGTGGATGAGCACACGTTCAAAAATCAGAATATTCATGTTTAGACAATCAAAATCTAATGGACAGAAACATACACATATGAATGAACATCGCCGGAAGAAAGAATTTTATAACATAGTAAAATTCAGAAACCCTCACCAACCGCTCCCCGGATTCAGGGGCCAAGAACAGCCTGCAGAACTGCTGCCGAGACTTCTTGCGTTCCCGACCGTTCCTCTCTCCATCCCCCTTCCTCTTCCCGTTGCTCCTCCCCGCCATGGCCATGGCCGCCCTGCTTCCCTGCTCCTCGCGCCCTGCCATTTCCCCCGACCTTCCTCGACGGCGCTAGAGGTCTACAGCAAAGGATGGCCCGAGAACGGATCGTTTCTTGTGGGGAGAGGGGGAGAGAAGGAAGAGGAGACGTCGTCGAGGTTTAAACCCCCGTGGCTGTAGGGGAGAGAGTTGGGGAGAGCTCGATGGGACAGCTGTGCTTCCTTTTGACAGTATTCTCTTTATTACTCCAGTAAATACACAGCTCGGTTTCCTGTCTTTGGCTCATGCCCCCAAAATACACAGTCATGTCGTTTCCTGTCTTTATTTACTCCAGTAAATACACAGTCATGTCGACACGTATGTATCCACATTTTTTATACGTGTCGGAACGTTTGGTCCGTGTACCACCGGCACTTTTATTTTTTACTTCTACTACTTTCTTTGGTCTATATTAATATTTATAAATTTATCGACTTTCTTCGGTCCAGTTGATTAGATATACACGTATTTTAAAAAAAAATTAACCATCAAATTTAACCAATAAAATATGTAATATATGCATAAAAAATATATTATTAAAAACTACTTTTAAAGATGAATCTAATGTATTATTTTTATGACATACTCCCTCCGTTTCAAAATATAAGATGTTTTAGGTTTGTGAAGAAAATGAATCTAGACTTTTTTTAGTGTGTAGATTCATCACAAAATTGAATGAACCTACATATTAAAATAAGTCTAGATTCATCTTCTTCACAAACCTAAAACATCTTATATTTTAAAACGGAGGGAGTATTATATAAAATTTGTTAAACTAATGGTCAAAGCTGTTCTGAAACTACATGTGTGTCTAATAAACCGGACCGAAGGGAAAACATTCATATATATATATATATATATATATATTTAATTAAATATTTGGACTAGATACATCTATATTTAGACAAAGTTAAAGTCATTAATATTGAAACGAAAAAACAGACAATATTGTATTTGTCCTTTTAACTCTAGAATCGTCTGGGTTTTAGCCTCTCCCCTGGTGAGAAAATAGTCCAATGATCTTGTACAAGAAAATGGGATACCAGTACCACAGATCGCAGATGCCACACATCCCACATGTACTAGTAGAGAGGCTGTATGTCTGTCACGTTTTTCCTTTCGGAGATAGCGTCTTGCTCCTGTATTTAGAGCCTGATTGGTTTCCGGCCAACACTTTGCTAAGCCAAACTTCGGTGAGTGTGGCTTTGTGGCTGAGAAAATTGAAGCCACGAGGGGTTGTTTGGTTCCTAGCCACATTTTGCCAAACCAAAGTGTGGCTAGTCACAGTTTAGTTGACATGTGTTTAGTTTTAGCCACACTTTGTCTTGCCACACTTTATTGCACTTATGGCCCACTTGTCATAGTCTTAGTGATTTTGCTAACTTTTGCCAAAGTTTGGCTTCAAAAAAGTTAGCCACACTTGTGTGGTTGCCACACTTTTATGGTTAGCTACATTTTGGCTTGGCAAAATATGGCTAGGAACCAAACAGTCCTAAAGTGTGACAAAATTTGGCAACAAATTCACCCTATGACAGATGGATCATATGGTCAATAAAGTGTGGCAAGCCAAAGTATGGCAAAAACCAAATATATACTGAATTACCAAACTTTGACTTGCAAAGTATGGCCGGAAACCAAACACGCCCTTAATAATTGACAATCTGGCCAAGATATGGCAGTGTGAACTGGTTGCAAAAGTGAGTTTTTGCCCTGCATTAGTGGAAAAGGCTGTCTACATTTAATTAATTGAATTAAATTTTGAGTGTATTTCAGGCGTAGGAGTAGGATGATCATGACCTTGCGGGTGTGGACGGATAGTAGTTTAGTTTAAATTAAACTACCCCTTCGATCCATATTAATTGATTTTGATTTGTCAAAATTTGGATGAACCTATATAATAAATAATGTCTAGATTTATTTAAATTTAGATAAATTTAAGTCAATTAATATGGACCAGAGGGAGTAGATGGCTCGCGTTGCCGCATCTGTCAAATCTGATAATCTTTTTTTTATAAAATTCCACAATCTAATCTATAGCAAAAAAATCTAAAGTAATAAAATTATAAATGAGTCATTTGGACCACATAGCGACGACTAAAGATATTAGCACGAACCAAAGGCGACCGCCGGCCTCATACTCCATCACCGGAGCCGGTAAATCTTGTCATAGTAGATAGACGGTGTTGTGCTAAGGGCATCTCCACCGATACGACCCAAAATGTTGATATCAAATGGTTTGTTTCTATCCGTTAGGGTCGGGTCGCGAACCATTTTTTGTCGTGGTCTGGCTTGTCTGACCGACCGTGACGTGTGGCGCATCCCATTTGTCCGTGTTTGGCCAACACGGCCACGCCGATTTTTTTAAAATTCAAACAGAGACAATACGCGTTAAAACTGGCAAAGTTCATACATATTCATATGTAGTTTACATCCAAACTATAAAAAATGAAATTTAAACTAGCCCTAGTCCTAGCCCTAGAGGTCGATGTACTCCGGTGGCGTCCGGAGGTTGGCCGGTGGCGGGCCCGGAGCGGGCGCGGGCGCGGGCGGACCGATCGCCTGCCCAGGCCACGCTGCCGGCGACGCCATGCAGAGGTGGAGGTGCACCAACTCCATCCCCTCCTCTGACGTGATCGGTGTCGCCCATCCCGGCAGCGACGTCGCTGGAGGCAGTTGCGCGTTCGCCTGCGCCACTAGGCTGGTGAGCTGGATGGCCTCTTGGTAGCCGCCACACAAGGCATCTTCATCTCGCGCTGACCGCAATGGCCTGCTCGGTGAAGGCGTCCTCGTCGTAGCCCCACACGAGGATCTCCTCGTGCTCCGAGGGCAGGTGTGCAGCGGTGGCTGCGACTGCGTGCACACCTCCTCCTCCTTGATGACTATGTCGTCGTCGTCGCTGCCTAGATCGTCGTCCAAGTGGTTGACGGCGCCGTCATTGGGGTTTAAGGTGGGGACGTCATAGATCTACCACAGTTGGAACTCGCCATGGAAGTTGCTCGCGCGCCGGGTTGTGTGCTCCCCGGCCAGGAATTCATTCTAGCTCCGGTAGCTGCGCTCCCACTGGAGGTTGCGGATGTGGCGGCGGATCTCCTCCTCCAGCCCCTTGCCCTCCTTGGGCACGGGTGGAACTGGGACCCTCTACCGGTTGAGGTGCCAGCCCGTGGGGAGGGAGACATCATGGTGGTCGATGCCTTCTCCCTCCCTCCATCGCCGCTCGCACTCCGCCAGGCGGAGGTAGCGACAGGGATCCTCCACCCAGCGCACGGCGGGGCGGTGGGCGAACTCCTGGGGGCGTGTGGCGGCGGCACATCGCCACGAAGGAAGGCCGGCAGGCCACTGCGCCGGTGGCTCGAGACGGATCTGGTCGCCTCTTTGTCATTTTTGGCCTTCTTGAACCATCCCGACGTCTTCATTGTTGGCGACGGCGACGGTTGCGCTGCTAGGGTTGTATCTGGCAATGGCAAGGGGTGGGGAGTGTGGCACCGACGGACACAGGGTTAAATAGCCCATGTGCCTGCGAACGCGTGCAGGTTGCCGCTCCTTCGCCATCAATGCTGGCGCGAGAACTTAGGCGGTGTCCCGGTAGTCAGGGTGTCGTCTCGTCAGCATTGATGGTGTAGGCTGTCGTTGGTCAAGCTGCTGCACGTGCCCATGAATTGCTGCTAATGTGCGTCCGAATCGCTGTCGCGCTAAGCGGTGGCTGACGGGTGGACCAATGGAACGCGTGGGAGGATACGCCCTCGGTCCACCTGCGTCCGCCTTGACGCAACCGTTGCCCAAATTTGGTGCACGGACGGGTCAAGCCGGACGCGTCGGTCCGGATGGATTGTGCCGCTGGATAGGCCACTCACGCCCTTGATACGTTGATAATGCTCGACATGGCACTTCGTTGGTAACCCCAAGCGCAGGGTGTGTGAAGAGAAAGCATCAAGTTTTCCCTTTGTTGAGACCGAGGTTATCGAACCAGAAGGAGGAAGGAAACGTTACACAAGTGTTGCAAACAACATGGATACCTGCACAACACAAACTCAAGACTTTGCCCCAACGAATCAGTGAGGTTGTCAAGCTCACTGGTTTGCTGTAACAAAGGATTAAGCGTATGGTGTGGAAGGTAATGGTTTGCAGCAAGTAAACAAGTAACAGTGGAAGATGTATCAATGGTAAAGATTGGACCGGGGTCCATAATTCACTAGAGGTGCTCTCCTTAGATAAACAACATGGCATGAAGGGTAAACAAATTACAGCGGGACAACTGATAGGAACTGAGCAAGGCATAACAATGCAATTACTAGCCAGAAAGATCCTCTAAGGTTGATTGGGCAATACAATAATATACATAGACCGTCATCCAACTGCATTTATGACTAGAAGTCCACCTTCAGGTTATCATCCGAAACCCCACCAGTATTAAGTTGCAAGCAACAGACAACTGCTTTAAGCAAAGTGTGTAAGGTAAACTATCCACGTGTTCCATGAACAAGAGACCGTTGTTTTCTCCCTAGTAGCAATAACACATCTACAACCGAAGATATTTCTGTCACTTCCCTTGAAAACTAGAGGCATGAACCCACTATCGAGCATAAACTCCCTCTTGGAGTCACTAGCAACTACTTGGCCAAGATAACCACTAGCAACGCAGAGCATGCAAGATCACAAACAACACAAACATGATAGAATCATAAATATAAAACCATTAATCAAACCAACATAATAATCTCAATATCCATCGGATCCCTGCAAACACAACATGCATGATTACAAATAGATTAGATCTTGATCATGAACGGAGCTCACAAGATCTATACATGAAAGCACAAAGGAGGAGATACAACCATCTAGATACTACATGGACCCATAGTCCAAGGTGGAACTACTCATGAATCATACCGGAGAGAAGGCCTCCGGGATGATCTCCCCTCCGGCAGGGTGCCGGGAAGAGCTTCAGATCCCCTCCCCCCGATCTAGGGACGATGGTGGCGGCGGCTACAAACGGTTTTGTGGATTTATGATCGGGTACTCAGGGTTTCTGTATCGGGGGCTTATTATAGGCGAAGGGGCGAGACCGGGAGGCGGCCAGGGTGCCCAAACCCTAGCCAGGCGCGGGGCTGGGCCCACCCGCGCCTAGGGTGGGTCTGGCCTCCCTGGCTGGCCTTCCGGGCTCCCCTCTGGACTTCTTGTTCCCCACGGTAAGTAAATGACTTTGTCCTTCATCCCGTCCAATTCCGAGAATATTTATTTACTAACTTTTCTGAAACCAAAAACAGCAGAAAATAGGCATCTGGCACTGTTTCAACTTGTTAATAGGTTAGTACCATAAAACATGTAAAAAGCACCTCAAAATGTGGACAAGTAAAGAAAAGTAGATACTAAACAAGCATGGAGCATCAAACATTATAGATACGTTTCCAACGTATCAGCATCCCCAAGCTTAACTCCTGCTCGTCCTCGAGTAGGTAAGTGATAAAAGAATAATTTTTGAGGTGGCATGCACCCTCACAATAAAGATCCAACTATTTGCAAGCATTGAAAGTTGGGATCAAAGAACTCTAAACATATGCATGAAAGATGGATTTCTAACAATAGGTCATAGTAATTATGCATGCAACATGGCAAGCTACAAACAAAGGTCATGAATAATATGCATTGAAAAACGTTTGTTTGTTTCACATGCAGAAAACATAGCATAGTGGTAATCAGCTTGTCCCTCATAGAGTAGCAATATAATACATAGGACACCTGCAAAGTTCACAAGGGTGACTAGAAACAGATAGCACATGAACAAGTAATAACACAATATGCATCAATTAATAAGCTTTGGAACATTGCACACAGAATGACAACTATGCTCTCTTAATGTTGCCTAAAGGTAGAAGGTGGAGACTCAATAGTGGTGGAAGAAAGGTCTTTTTTATAAAGGAAGCAGGGATTACAAGTTTCAAAAAGAGCTTCCAAAAATTATGGTACTTGTTAGCTTTCAGCCATCATTGCCCCTATCATAAGCATCTTGAAGTGGTTAAGGTTAAAGTGTCAAAGCTGGAGTATATGCTTGACGAAGTATAAGTTGGCAATCTCATGCCCCTTGAATACGAGGGCCACACCTCATGCATACTCAACTTTGGGTCCAGGTAAGTTCTTGTCACTGTAAGTATTTGCATATCATTGAGAACCGCCAATGGGGTACCCCTTGCACATGGCACAGGAGCTTTCCCATAAACAAAATGACAAGGCAAGCAGACAATGAGCATCTCAGCAATTCTTCTTATGTACCATGGGAATATGGTGCTTTTTTCTCTCTTTCCTATTTTTTCATTGTGTCTCTTTTTTATAAGAAGAATGCTTCATAGATGTCACTATGGTGATGCTGCAAGTTTCCACCATGATTAGGCATGGCTTAGGCTAGCGGCACAGGCGTTTCTCTAACACAGGATACAAACTTCATGGACTTACAAGTTCCCTCTTTATTTCACACCGGTGACATCCATAGACAAAAGAACATGATATCAACTGAGTACAACAAGGTACAAGTGCAATGTTGAAAACGTTCCCTGTGATAGCACGGTTCTGCTAATTCCAACTTATAAGTGCAAGCATATACAACAAAGTTGTCACAATGGTTCAAGTTTATTAGGGGCAAAGAATAAAGTGTGCCATCAAGTTGGTGAGGGCTTTAATCACTAAGTTTTCACATAACAAAATAGTTTTTTTAATTGGAAGATAGATGAAAATAAGAATATACTTTGGAATGGTATAACACACCATGCATAGGAGTTTATAGTGGAAACTTTGGAATAACTTGGTTTCTTGGGAGTTGGAAGCATGAGTAGAACTTACTCATACAAGTGGATGCTAGCAAAAGACTGGGAGCAACCAACTAAGAGAGCAATAATGGCCAAAATCATGCAATGCAACAAAGCAAACTAATCAAAGCAAAGAGTGGCACTACAAGTCAAGGACTAAATGATCATAGAGGCTAATGGTGACTTGTCATAGTCATAACATGGTGTGAGCATGTGCCAAGTCAACCCAAGCAAAACATCAAAGGAGAATACCACAATACTATGCTTTTCTATGCTAAAACAACGTATAATTTCTTCAAGGCACACTAAGCAATCCCAATTTTTTGGAACAAGACATGCTACAGTAATAATAACTAAGCATAATGTTAAAACAACACCTAGCATGTCATGCTAAAGTCTAAGTCACAGTCAATGCAAGCTCCTCTTATACTTCAAGCAAGAACTTACTACTCCTTTCCAAACACCAAGCAAACTTATTTGCAAAACAACACAGCAAGAACGGGGGTCCAAACTACTAAAGCAAACTAAACAAACTAAGCAAAGCAAACGAAAACTAAGACGCTCCAAGAACAACACAACTGTGCATGAAACAATAAAAACAAAGTGTCTAGACAGACCTGAGCTTTTTATTGATGAAGAAGGGGATGCCTTAGGCATCCCCAAGTTTTGACGCGTGTACTTCTTGGATATTTCTTGGGGTGACACCATGGTGGAATCCCCAAGATTGAGCTTTTGTCCATTCTTCATCTCATTGCATCATTCTCTCTCTACACCTGAAATTTTTCCTTCATACAAAACTTCACACAATCTTCATTAGCAACATTAGCTTATTCAAAGGATATTAAACCACTGACAAAGATTCGGAACAGCGAGGATTTTCACTAAAAACACAAGTTACTGTAGTAACCCCTTCAAAGAAACTCAATTTACCTAAAGAGCGCTCAAAAAGGAATCAATCAGAAGCAAATGCAAATAATGGCAGAAATCTGTCAAAACAGACCGGCAGGTAGAAACGAATTTTTTCGAACACCTTATGTTACTCAAATAAAAATGTGTTGAACTAAATAAAGTTAGACAACATACTGAGGGATTTATTCGTAAATTTTGAGATCAATCCGAGTTACAGAGCCTCCTCACGAATTATTTTTATGGAGGACATAAATCTGTTTTGGGACAACAACTCCCCAAATCTTACTTCCCTCTCATTAGAGATCATTCTTGGCACAAAAATAACAAAAAGGATGAGGAGAGGTTATTACAGAAGTAATAACTTCAAAGACTCAAGGAAACTCTTAGGTTATCTCCCAACAAGTACTTTTTTTTAACGCCTTTAAATTAGGCATAAGAAGTAAGAAGAAGATGCTCACATAAGAATTATGAATTGAAGTCAAAGAGAGCATCAAGAAGAAAATTCAAAACACATTTAAGTATAATCCACTTCCTATGCATACGAATCTTGTACACAAATAAGTTCACAAAGAACAAAGTGACATGCATAGGAAGAGAAAACAAGAGTAACTTCAAAACTTTCAGCACAAAGAGAGGTGTTTTAGTACCATGAAAACTTCTACAACCATATTTTCCCCTCTCATAATAATTTTCAGTAGCCTCATGAATAAACTCAACAATATAACTATCACATAAAGCAGTCTTTTCATGAGCTACAAACACATAATTTCTATCAAGCTCAAAAATAGTGGAATTAAAACCTTCACAGGTTTTATCCAAAGTAGATATTTCAAAAGGATCCCCAGGAACATAACATTCATCCTCCTTTGGTAAGCATGGGGGACAATCAAATAATATAAGGGATAAAGAGTTACTCTCATTAGAAGGTAGGCATGGGTGAATAATCCATTCTTCCTCCTTTTGTTCATCACTCTCCCCCTCCTTTTCATCTAATGAGCTTCTAGTTTCAACAATTTCTTCTTCCATAGGCTCCTGCAAGGCATTAGTCTCTTCCAAATGTGGAAAGCACCTATTAAAATATTCAAGAATATAGCCATTTGCTTCCTAGTAATTGTCAAAGTAAAATTTAAGTATCTCGTAAACCTCATGTTCATAAGGTGCATCATCAGTATTTTCAAACAAGCTGGCAAGTTCAAATGCACCCTTGAAGGCAATAAACTCTTCAATTTGTTCCACATCATAAAAGTCATAATTTCCTTTAACTTAAGAAGATATGGTAACATTATCAGTATACTCACATTGAAAGGGTAGGTGTTTATACCTCCTGCAGCAACAAGATTTATCAAAGCAATAAGTAACATTATAAGTAGAGCACAAGTCTCTAGCAATAGTATTCAACTTATCAATTTGTTTCCATAAGTGTTTCCCTTTTTGCGACAAACGGTGTTCCTTATAATAATACCTTTGTTCTTCCGTGAACCCACCTTGTCAATAAGAACTAGTTTCAAAGAAACCATCCATTGATAAAAGTGTGACCAAGCAAGGCAACAATTTTTTTTTGTTTTTGAATAAGGCAAGCAAACCAAGCTAGACTGATTTTTTGGGGGTTTTTTGGAAAGAGGCAAACAAAACCAAGCAAAAGAAACAAACCAAACTAAAAACAAATTAAAGAGAAAGGAAGTGAAGGAATCCCCTAGTGAAGACGTCCTTAGCCTCCCTGGCAACAGCGCCAGAAAGTCTTGATGATGCTCGACGTGGCACTTCGTTGGTAAACCCAAGCGCAGGGTGTGTGAAGAGCAAGCAGCAAGTTTTCCCTCAGTTGAGACCAAGGTTATCGAACCAGAAGGAGGAAGGAAATGTCACACATGTGTTGCAAAAAACATGGAAACCTGCACAACACAAACTCAAGGCTTTGCCCCAACGAATCAGTGAGGCTGTCAAGCTCACCAGTTTGCTGTAACAAAGGATTAAACATATGGTGTGGAAGGTGATGGTTTGCAGCAAGTAAACAAGTAACAGTGGAAGATGTATCAATGGTAAAGATTGGACCGGGGTCCATAATTCACTAGAGGTGCTCTCCTTAGATAAACAACATGGCATGAAGGGTAAACAAATTACAGCGGGGCAATTGACAGGAACTGAGCAAGGCATAACAATGCAATTACTAGCCAGAAAGATCATATGAGGTTGATTGGGCAATACAACAATATACATAGACCGTCATCCAACTGCATTTATGACTAGAAGTCCACCTTCAGGTTATCATCCGACCCCCCTCCAGTATTAAGTTGCAAGCAACAGACAACTGCTTTAAGCAAAGTGTGTAAGGTAAACTGTCCACATGTTCCATGAACAAGAGACCGTTATTTTCTCCCTAGTAGCAACAACACATCTACAACCGAAGAGATTTCTGTCACTTTCCTTGGAAACTAGAGGCATGAACCCACTATCGATCATAAATACTCCCTCTTGGAATCACTAGCAACTACTTGGCCAAGATAACCACTAGCAACAGAGAGCATGCAAGATCACAAACAACATAGACATGATAGAATCATAAAGATAAAACGATTAATCAAACCAACATAATAATCTCAATATCCATCAGATCCCCGCAAACACAACATGCATGATTACAAATAGATTAGATCTTGATCATGAATGGAGCTCAAAAGATCTATACATGAAAGCACAAAGGAGGAGATACAACCATCTAGCTACTACATGGATGAAGGGATTCGCAGCATAGTAAATCAAAAAAATTCTACAGATGCGAACGGGAAAAGCCAAGATCTAATCTAGAAGATGCAAACAACGAGGGGAAATAGATGAGATCTTCATACCCTTGAAGATTCACACAGCGGAACGTTCAACGGAACGTTCAACGGAACGTGGTTGATGTAGTCGTACTCGCTTCTCCTCCTCGCGATCCAATCCGATCCAACACCGCAAGTGGCGATGCCTCCGAGAGATGCACACGTGCGGCACCTCGACGTCTCCTCCTTCCTCGGTCCAGCAAGTGGGGTGGAGAGATAGATTGGATCTACAACACGACGGCGTGGTGCAAACGGTGGAGAGTTTCTGCGGCAGGGCTTCGCCTACGTGCAGTCGGGAGGGAGAGAGAGAGGAGGGCAGCAGGGTGGATAGGCCTTGAGGAGGTGTCGGGGGGAGGGTGCGCCCCCAGCCCTCTTTATATAGAGGGGTGGGCGGCTCCCCCTTGCCCCTCCTCCAAGCCTAGGGCCGGCGGCCAAGGAGGGAGGACTGGGGGGCAAGTTTCCCCCCTTCTAGAAGCTCCCCCTAGGGTTTCCCCTAGGGCTTGACCGGTTGGGCCTATGGGGGCTTGTTCCCCTGGCCCAATGTGGCCAGGGCACTCCCTCGTAGGCCCACGCCCCCTCCCGACAAGTGGGGCCACGTTGGTACCACTCCGGAAGGTTCTAGAAGCTTCCGGTACAATACCGAACAATCCGAAACAATTCCGAACTCCAAAAACTGCTTTGCCTTATATGAATCTTATTCTCCGGACCATTCCGGAACCTCTCGTGACGTCATGGATCTCATCCGAGACTCCGAACAAAAAACTCATAAACCAATTATCCATTCTATCCTAGCGTCGAGACACGTTAAGTGTGTGACCCTTCGGGTTCGAGAATATGCAGACATGATCTTCTATCAATAATCAACAGCGGGGTTTGGAAACCCATATTGACTCCCACACATTCATCGATGATCATATCGGATGAACCACGATGTCAGAATTCAATCAATCCCATATATATATTCCCTTCGTCACACGATATTTTACTTGCCCGAGATTCGATCGTCGGCATCGGCATACCTAGTTCAATCTTGTTCACAGCAAGTACTTTACTCGTTCCGTAATCCGATATCACTTTGTGGTTAACTCCTTAACCATGTGCTTGCAAGCGGTGTTGATATCGATTACCGAGTGGGCCCGAAGTATATCTCTCCGACTTGGGAGGGACAAATCCCATCTCGATACATACAACCCAACAAGTACTTTCCGATCACCTGAGAGACACCTTTATGATCACCCTCTCATAGGATGACGTTTGATGACCTCAAAGCTTTCTTCCGATACCAGGGATTTGTATTATCTCATGGTCTAAGGAATACAATATTTGACATAAGAAAAGCTTCGCAAAGATGAACACGATGACACGATCTAATTTCTCTGCTTAATTTGGGTCTATCCATCATATCATTCTCCCAATGATATGACCACATTATTAATTGACAACTCATGTCTATGGTTAGGAAACCTTAACCATCATTAATCAATGAGTCAGTCCATAGAGGCGTACTAGGGACACGGTGTTGTTCACAAACCACACAAGTATTAAAGTTTCCGCTTAATACAATTCTAGCATGGAATATAAACTTTATCATGAACAAGAATTATAATAATAACATCTTTATTATTGCCTCTAGGGCATAATTCCAACTGTCTCCCACTTGCACTAGAGTCAATAATCTAGTTTACATCTGGCAACAATCTAACACCCATGGCACTACGGTGCTGATCATGTTTTGCTCGTGGAAGAGGTTTAGTCAATGGATCTGCGACATTCAGATTTGTATGTACTTTGCTAATCTTCAGATATCCATCTGTTATATAATCTCGGATTATATGAAACTTGTGGTTGATGTGCTTGGTCTTTGGATGATATCTTGGTTCCTTAGCCAGTGCTATGGCGCCAGTGTTTTCACACAATATCTCCAGTGGGTCCAAGGCACTTGGAACCACACCAAGCTCAGTGATGAAGTTCCTGATCTGAACTCCTTCACTTGACGCTTATGCAGCAACCATGTATTCCGCTTCTACTGTAGATCCCGCATCACGCTTTGCTTGCAGCTTCTCCAGCTCACAGCTCCTCCATTCAAAATATAAACGTATCCTGTCTGAGATTTAGAATCATCCTTGTCAGTGTCGAAACTAGCATCGACGTAACCCTTTACGACGAGTTGTTCATCACCTCCATAGACTAAGAACATTTCTTTAGTCCTATTTAAATACTTTAGGATGTTCTTCACGGCTGTCCAGTGTTCCACTCCTGGATCACTTTGGTATCTGCTCGTCAAACTAAGAGCATTGGACACATCCGGTCTAGTACACAGCATGGAATACATGATAGAACCTATGGCCGAGGTATAAGGCACTTTGCTCATAGCTTCTCTATCATTTACCATAGCTGGACACTGAGCCTTGCTCAATATCTTACCTAACAACATAGGCATCGAACCTTTCTTTTCCTTATCCATTCTGAACCTTTTCAGAACTTTGTCTAGGTATGTACTTTGGCTTAAAGCTATTAGGCGTCTTTGTCTATCTCTATAGATTTTGATGCCTAATATATAAGAAGCTTCCGCTAGGTCTTTCATTGAAAAACATTTGTTCAAATAACTCTTCACATCGTTAAGCATGTCAATGTCATTTCCAATAATCAATATGTCATCCACATATAGTACTAGAAATGTCACTGAGCTCCCACTCACTTTCTTGTAGATGCAAGCTTCGTAGCAATTTGGAACAAATCCAAAGCTCTTGATCAATTGATCAAAATGAAGGTTCCAACTCCGAGACGCTTGCTTCAGTCCATAAATGGAACGCTGAAGTTTGCATACTTTATCAGCATCCTTAGGATCGACAAAACCTTCGGGTTGCATCATATACAATTCTTCATCAATGTTGCCATTGAGGAACGCAGTCTTGACATCCATCTGCCATATTTCATAATCATGAAACGCAAAAATTGCTAATAAAATCCGAATGGACTTAAACATCGCTACGGGAGAGAAAGTCTCATCGTAGTCAACACCTTGAACTTGTCGAAAACCTTTCGCGACAAGTCGTGCTTTATAGACAGTAACATTACCATCCGCGTCCGTTTTCTTCTTGAAAATCCATTTGCACTCAACGGCCTTTCGGTCGCTAGGAGGGTCCACCAAAGTCCATACTTGGTTTTCGCTCATGGATCCCAATTCGGTTTTCATGGCCTCTAGCCATTTCTCAGAGTCTGGGCTCATCATCGCATCCTCATAGTTCGCAGGTTCGCGGTCGTCTACTAACAAGACAGTTAAGACAGGGTTGCCATACCACTCAGGAGGGACACATGACCTTGTCGACCTGCGACATTCAGTAGTAGCATCGTCCGAAGCTTCATGATCCTTGTCATTTGCTTCCTATATTGTTGGTGCAGACGGCACTGGAACAATTTCAGGTGCTGCGCTACTCTCCAACTCAAGAGAAGGTTCAATAACCTCGTCTAGCTGATAGGGCAAAGGTGTCCGATCTTTCGATGAGATGAAGATAATCGATTTGGTTGGAGTTCGGGCTTGACGACCCGACTACACGTGCGAGCACGAGCGCCAATGCAATCGCTAGGCCAATCTCCTGGAGGTTACCGATCCTGCGGGAACACGATCAGCCTGACCAACGAGGGTCTTAATTCCTACCTGAAATTGAGAACAAGTAAGAACCAATATTGCAATAAGGATATTGTGGATTAAGTGGAAAGCTTTATTGAAAAGGTGGGATCCTGAATAGGTGTGAAGTACAAGAGGCCTCTGCGACGCTCGAGCCTTGGCGAAGTTGCTACGATGGCTAACTTAATGTCTAAACAAAATCCGAGTCTAGGGTGACGGCTATGGGGAGTATTTAAGGGCGAAAAGGTGGGGTTTCGGCCAGCCATGGAAGTGGTGGCCGAATCCAACCCTAGAAGTCCTTTTCCCCTCAAATACGGACTCTAAAAAGTGGCTATTTAAAATCCTGCAAAAATTACATGGGCCTGGCCCAAAATAAAGGTGTCGCAGCACCATATTAAGCTATGGACGAATTCGTGAAGTATTAATCTTGAATATTTCGTCCAAGCCTTCTTTCTTCATTATGGTGGCCTCAAAGTTCTAAAATCTTCATCTGTGGCCTTCTCTTGGATCATCACATGCTTGCTGCCATCTCCATGCATGGCCATGCTCCAATGCTTGTCCCTCTCATCCATGCTTGGTCCATCATTCCTAAGAGTAAGAAATACATCTGATTTAGGCAGCATCATATTCTCATGTATGTAAGGAATAGTTCCAAGAAACGAAAGTACCTGATAGTTAAGTTGTTTGGCACGAGATATTGTGATGGGTCCTTGTATGTGTGTAGCTGTAGGTACAATGGTTGTATCAATAGAAGGGATGTCCACATCATGCTCCCCTTCTTGAATTGAAGTCGTCCTCGACGCAATCTCATCTTCCTCACCAAAGTAAGGCTTCAAATCTGCAATGTTAAATGTAGGACTAACCGTACCAAAGTCTGCAGGCAACTCAAATTTATATGCATTATCATTTATTTTCTCTAACACCTTAAAGGGAACAGCAGTACGCGGCATTAACTTAGACTTGCGTAAATCAGGAAAACGATCTTTACGCAAATGTAACCAAACAAGATCTCCAACATCAAACACAACATGCTTTCTCCCTTTATCCCCAACAAGTTTATACTTAGCATTCATGTGTTCAATGTTATCTTTAGTAGTCTTATGCAAGTTTAATATCATTTCAGCGCGTTGTGTGGCATCCAAATTATTTTGCACCGAAGAAGGTAAAGGCAATAAATCAATAGGTGCACGAGGAACAAAACCATACACAATCTCAAACGGGCACATCTTTGTGGTAGAATGCAACGAACGATTATAAGCAAATTCTATATGAGGTAAATACTCTTCCCACAATTTTAAGTTCTTCTTTAAAACAGCCCGCAACATAGTAGACAAAGTTCTATTTACTACTTCAGTTTGTCCATCAGTTTGGGGATGACATGTAGTACTAAACAGCAATTTAGTCCCCAACTTAGCCCATAAACATCTCCAAAAGTGGCTAAGAAATTTAGTATCACGATCAGAAACAATAGTATTTGGCACACCATGCAAACGAACAATTTCACGAAAGAACAAATCAGCAATATGCACAGCATCATCCGTTTTATGACAAGGAATAAAGTGTGCCATCTTAGAAAACCGATCCACAACAACAAAAATACTATACCTCCCCTTCTGTGTTCGTGGCAATCCCAAAACAAAGTCCATAGAAATATCCTCCCAAGGAACACTAGGAACAGGAAGAGGCATATATAAACCATGTGGATTAAGGCGAGACTTAGCTTTTTGACAAGTAGTGTAGCGTGCCACAAATCTCTCAACATCTCGACGCATACATGGCCAAAAGAAGTGTGTAGCAAGAACATCCTCCGTCTTCTTGACACCAAAGTGTCCCATCAATCCTCCTCCATGCGCCTCCTGTAACAACAAAAGACGAACAGAACAATCTGGAATGCATAGTTTGTTAGCGCGGAACACAAATCCATCATTGAAGACGAACTTGTTCCATGTTCTACCATCTCTACAATTCTGCAACACATCTTTAAATTCAGCATCATGCACATATTGTTCCTTAATAGTTTCTAATCCAAATATTTTGAAGTCAAGTTGAGATAACAAAGCATAACGGCACGACAAAGCATCAGCAATAATATTATCTTTACCCTTTTTGTGTTTGATAACATAAGGAAAAGACTCAATAAATTCAACCCACTTTGCATGACGACGATTCAACTTAGCTTGACTACGAATATGCTTCAAAGATTCATGATCGGAATGTATAACAAATTCTTTAGGCCATAGATAATGTTGCCAAGTTTCTAATGTCCGAACTAACGCATATAATTCTTTATCATAAGTAGAATAGTTCAGACTAGCCCCATTCTCACTAAAATATGCAACAGGTTTTCCCTCTTATAATAACACCCCTCCCAAACCAATTCCACTAGCATCACATTCAAGCTCAAAAGTCTTAGTAAAATCAGGAAGTTGGAGTAAGGGAGCATGTGTTAGCTTATCTTTCAAAATGACGAAGGCCTGTTGTTGTGCATCGCCCCAAACAAAGGGAACATCCTTCTTGGTAAGCTCATTCAGCGGCGCGGCAATTGATCCAAAGTCTTTGACAAAGTGCCTATAAAAACCAGCGAGGCCAAGAAAACTCCTCACTTGTGTGACCGTCTTGGGCTGCGGCCAATTCTCAATAGCTTCAATCTTGGCTGGATCCACTTCAATACCCTGTGATGTAACAACATAGCCAAGAAACGCAACTCGATTGGTGCAAAAGGTGCACTTCTCAAGGTTACCAAACAAACGTGCATCACGTAAAGCATTGAAAACATCACGTAAATGGTCCAAATGATCCTCTAAAGATTTGCTATAAATTAGAATATCATCAAAGTAGACTACCACAAAACGTCCAATGAAAGCACGTAAAACTTCGTTCATTAATCTCATGAAAGTGCTAGGTGCATTAGTTAAACCAAACGGCATCACTAACCACTCATATAAACCGAACTTAGTTTTAAATGTTGTTTTCCATTCATCTCCTAATTTCATACGAATTTGGTGGTAACCACTACGCAAATCAACTTTAGAAAACATGGTAGAGCCACTTAATTCATCAAGCATATCATCTAAACGTGGAATAGGATGACGATAGCGAATAGTAATATTATTGATAGCTCTACAATCAGTACACATGCGCGAAGAACCATCTTTCTTAGGTACCAAAATAATAGGAACAACACAGGGGCTAAGGGACTCACGAATGTGATCTCTGTCGAGTAGTTCCTGAATTTGGCGTTGAATCTCCTTTGTCTCCTCTGGATTGGTTCTATATGGCGCGCGGTTGGGCAACGTAGCACCAGGAATTAGATCAATTTGGTGCTCAATTCCTCTAATAGGAGGTAGTCCTGGTGGCAGCTCAGTGGGAAAGACGTCCTCATATTCCTGCAAAAGGTTAGCAATAGCGGGTGGCAAAGAAGGAGGCATATCCTCAAATGAAAACAAAACCTCTTTGCAGACAATTGCATAACATTGAGTATTGTTTACATCTAGTTCAGCAATATCAATTTTATTTGCAAGCATACATGGACTCTTCAAACGAATTTCAGTAGCATGGGTAGAATCAGATGTAGTGTTCTTTGGTGGTACAAAATCTGCAGCAACAATCTGATTCTCACTTTTATTTTTCTCCTCAGTTTTAGCTCTACTAGCTCTAGCAAGATCATCTTTTAAAATCTGTTCGGGAGTCATAGGTTTTAGACCAATTTTCTTTCCATCATGCATAAGAGAATAGTGATTAGTTTTACCATTATGAACAGATTCTCTATCAAATTGCCATGGTCTACCAAGTAACAAAGAACAAGCTTGCATAGGTACAACATCACAATCAACAAAATCAGAATATGTACCAATAGTAAAATGCATGCGTACCGTTCTTGTTACCTTGATCTTGCGAGAACTCTCAAACCATTAGATGTAATATGAATGTGAGTGTTGTCTTGTTGGGAGTGCAAGCTTCTCTACCATGTCAACACTAGCCAGATTATTACAACTCCCTCCATCAATGATGATCCGTATAGCTCTTTCCTTGACAACACCACGTGTTTGGAACAGGTTGTGGCGTTGATCTTGCTCAGATTTGCTCAATTGCACACTCAACACACGTTGTGTAATTAAGCTCTTGTATTGATCAGCGGCTTCAGCTCCCATTACCTCTGTCTCTTCATCAGCATCAGAATTGTCTCCATCTCGAGCAGAAATAAGGGCTAATGTATCTTTATCAAAGTCACTCGCTGAATCGTACTGACCATCATCCCGCACCATCATCACACGTTGTGTTGTGCACTGCCTCTCAATATGACCAAAACCCCAGCACTTGCGGCATTGTATATCCTTTGTCTTACCCGTGGAAGCCATAGAAGATGCACTACGAGCAGGAGCATTGGATGACGGTGGAGGAGCAGCTGGAAATCTTGTGGTGGCCTTGGATGTGGTAGGAGCTGGTGGCGAATCACGAGAAGGAGGCGCTGACTGTCGGGATGTCCAAGTGGATGTGCGACCTGCAGAATTATTAGTCTCCTCCATGGTGTTTGGCGATCCTGCACTTCACGTTCAGCTTTGCAAGCAAGGTGAAACAAACGAGTGATAGAATTATATTCCTTATAATCTAATATGTGCTGAATGTCCTTGTTTAATCCACCAAAGAAACGTGCAAGCATTTGTTCAGTAGATTCAACAAGACCACACCGAACCATCCCCGTTTGCAATTCCTGATAATACTCTTCTACAGAATTTTTCCCTTGCTCTAAACGTGTCAGATTCTTTAGTAAATCACGTTGATAAGTGGGAGGTACAAAACGAACACGCATAGCAGTTTTTAAAGCAGTCCAAGTACTAGGAATAGTAGTAGGATTTAAACGACAATACTCAGACCACCAGAGGGAAGCAAATTTAGTGAATTCACATGTAGCAGCACTAACACGCATATTCTCATGATATTTTAGACATGCAAAACGTTGTTCTACTTCCATCTCCCATGTAAGATATGCATCAGGATTATATTTACCCTCAAAAGATGGAATATTCAATTTAATCTTAGCAACATGATCATCATCACGTACCGATGGTCGGGCGTTGCGGTGGTAATGTCGGGGACGTCCAACAGGTACATGTGGAGGTTGTTCAACCTCCTCGTCAAAATCGTCATTGTCGTGGTCGTAGTAGTACCCGTCGTCTGTCCCCAACGTTGCAGCAGCAGCCGCGGCGGAAGTCTGAGGTGCGTCAGCTGCAGCGGTAGCCGCCTGGGGTGCGGCGGCAGCCGAACTAGTAGTCCGACCCGTGATCGGAACGCGCCGTGCGCCATGTGTGGGTGCGGGTGCCGGCAATCTGTTCAAAATCTCCTTGAACCGAGCGTCAAGCTTGGCGTTGAAGGATTTCTCGAGCCCATCGATCTTGTCCATGGCGTTGGCGAGCTTGGTGTCAAACTCCCCTAGGCGTGTATCCACGTCTTCAGCACGACTGACCAAGAGCGCGGAGAAGTGGGTATGTAGTTCTTCGTTCGTCATTGTGGCAGGGTTCCGCGAAGTATCTGTCATGGTTAGTCCTTTAAAAAGCACAGGCATATACTACGGAAATAGGGTGGAAGGCACGCGTAATCGGTCAAGCAATATACGAAGCTCTTACAAGTTCTTACCAAACAGCAGGAAAAGGCGATGTGCAACCGCGAGGATCAGTGGGTCCAGAGATTGAGCCGAGCGATTACCGGGAGTCAAGACACCGCACATGGAGAATATCTGTGGAGCTCTAGGAAGGCTTAGCAAAGGGGGTTAGCAATTATCAAAAGAGCAATGCAAAAGTTGAAAGAATGCTCAACGACGGTACTGTGCTGGTCCTAGGCTAGACCGTACTAGAGACGCGAGCCTAGATCACCAACGATGTCACGACGCGGCACAACAAGCACTGTATGATGATATGGCACCCTGAAAAGCGAACCGAGAGGTGGAAAATCACTATGATGGCGAGTGTCTAAAACTGATCTACGAGGTCTAAAAATAGGTTAGCCCCAAAAAAAAAATTCGAAATTTTTTATTTTGCTTCGGAAAGCGCGCAGGCGCCAAAAAAATGTCGCTATAACGGCCGATGGAGAAAAGTGATCCCCGGGGTCGAAAAACAGTATAGCCAAAAAAAAATTTTGGAGGCGGTTCCAGACATTTTGTTTTTGCTCTCCTTCTGGACTTACGACCGGACTCGGAGCTCGACACGGACTTTAGCTGAACACGGGAACAACAAAGAAGGAAAGTAAAAAGAAATAACTAGGAAACAATAACTCTACTCGAACTCGTACCATGGCAGGAAAACTGATTGGATCTGTGTCGCGGTAGGAAAGCGGTGGCGGAGTATTAGGGTTTATGGTGGCTGGGTGTATGGTGGCGGAATATGGTGGCGGTGATCGGCGAGTGTGGCAGTGACTACTATGATCAGAACTCGAAACTCTAAGGGACGAGACACTAAGACCAGCAACTCGACGCGACGATGTAGACACAAATTCAACAATGCAAAAACTGAAAAGATAATGCGAGGCGTAGATTGGTTATGGGATGGATCTAAACTCTAACTGTGTTTTTGGGTTTTTCATGGGTTATAGGTAAAAACAGATCTAATCTACGAAAACAGTAAAATCTCACCGAGCAACCTGAAATCTGATACCACTTGATAGGGCAAAGGTGTCCGATCTTTCAATGAGATGAAGATAATCGATTTGGTTGGAGTTCGGGCTTGACGATCCGACTACACGTGCGAGCACGAGCGCCAATGCAATCGCTAGGCAAATCTCCTGGAGGTTACCGATCCTGCGGGAACACGATCAGCCTGACCAACGAGGGTCTTAATTCCTACCTGAAATCGAGAACAAGTAAGAACCAATATTGCAATCAAGATATTGTGGATTAAGTGGAAAGCTTTATTGAAAAGGTGGGATCCTGAATAGGTGCGAAATACAAGAGGCCTCTGCGACGCTCGAGCCTTGGGGAAGTTGCTACGATGGCTAACTTAATGTCTAAACAAAATCCGAGTCTAGGGTGACGGCTATGGGGAGTATTTAAGGGCGAAAATGTGGGGTTTCGGCCAGCCATGGAAGTGGTGGCCGAATCCAACCCTAGAAGTCCTTTCCCCCTCAAATACGGACTCTAAAAAGTGGCTATTTAAAATCCTGCGAAAATTACATTGGCCTGGCCCAAAATAAAGGTGTCGCAGCACCATATTAAGCTATGGACGAATTCGTGAAGTATTAATCTTGAATATTTCGTCCAAGCCTTCTTTCTTCATTATGGTGGCCTCAAAGTTCTGAAATCTTCATATGTGGCCTTCTCTTGGATCATCACATGCTTGCTGCCATCTCCATGCATGGCCATGCTCCAATGCTTGTCCCTCTCATCCATGCTTGATCCATCATTCCTAAGAGTAAGAAATACATCTGATTTAGGCAGCATCATATTCTCATGTATGTAAGGAATAGTTCCAAGAAACGAAAGTACCTGATAGTTAAGTTGTTTGGCACGAGATCTTGTGATGGGTCCTTGTATGTGTGTAGCTGTAGGTACAATGGTTGTATCAATAGAAGGGATGTCCACATCACTAGCTCTACTTTCCTCCCACTCACTTCTTTCGAGAGAAACTCTTTCTCAAGAAAGGATCCGTTCTTTGCGACAAACACTTTGCCTTCGGATCTGTGATAGAAGGTATACCCAATCATTTCCTTAGGGTATCCTATGAAGACGCATTTCTCCGCTTTGGGTTCGAGCTTGTCCGGCATCAACTTCTTGACGTAAGCTTCACATCCCCAAACTTTAAGAAACGACAACTTAGATTTAGCACCAAACCACAGTTCATACGGTGTCGTCTCAACGGGATGGTGCCCTATTTAAAGTGAATGCAGTGGTTTCTAATGCATAACCCCAAAATGATAATGGCAAATCTGTAAGAGACATCATTGATCGCACCATATCTAATAGAGTTTGATTCCGGCGTTCAGACACACCATTGCATTGTGGTGTTCCGGGTGGCGTGAGTTGCGAAACGATTCCGCTTGCTTTAAGATGCGTGAGAAAATCATAACTCAAATATTCACCTCCACGATCAGATCGTAGAAACTTAATTTTTCTGTTACTATGGTTTTCCACTTCATTCTGAAATTCTTTAAACTTTTCAAACGTTTCAGATTTATGTTTCATTAAATAGATATAGCCATATCTACTTAAGTCATCAGTAAAAGTGAGAAAGTAGCGATATCCACCGCGCGTTGAAACACTCATCGGTCCGCATACATCGGTATGTATGATTTCCAACAAGTCCGTTGCTCGCTCCATCATTCCGGAGAACGGGGTTTTGATCATCTTGCCCATGAGGCATGGTTCGCATGTGTCAAATGATTCAAAATCAAGAGACTCCAAAAGTCCATCAGAATGGAGTTTCTTCATGCGTTTTACACCAATATGACCTAGACGACAGTGCCACAAATAAGTAGAATTATCACTATCTACTTTGCATCTCTTAGCCTCAATGTTATGGATGTGTGTTTCATCCCTTTCAAGATTCAGAAGAAATAAACCATTCACAGCAGGTGCATGACCATAAAAGATGTTACTCATATAAATAGAACAACCATTATTCTCAGATTTAAATGAATAACCGTCTTGCAATAAACACGATCCAGATATGATGTTCATGCTCAACGCAGGTACATAATAACATTTATTGAGGTTTAAAACTAACCCCGAAGGTAAAACTAAGGAGAGCGTGCTGACGGCCATCACATCAACTCTTGATCCGTTGCCAACGTGCATCATCACCTCATCCCTCGCCAGCCTCCGTATATTCCGTAGTTCCCATTTCGAGTTACAAATATTAGCAACTGAACCAGTATCAAATACCCAGGCACTACAACGAGGGCTAGTAAGGAAAACATCAATAACATGTATATCAAATATACCTTTGATGGTGCCAGCCTTCTTGTCCGCTAAGTACTTCAGACAGTTGCGCTTCCAGTGACCCTTGTCCTTGCAATAGAAGCACTCAGTGTCCGGCTTAGGTACAGACTTGAGCTTCTTCTCAGTAGGGGCAATGCGCTTGCCGCTGCCTTTCTTGAAGGGCTTCTTTGCACCCTTACCTTTCTTAAAGCTGGGGGGCTTGTTGACCATCAACACATGATTATCTTTCTTGATGTCCACCTCTGCAGCTTTCAGCTTAGCGAAGAGCTCAGTGATCGTATCAGTGGAACCAATCTGATTATGAGTAACTACAAAACCTTTGTAGCTAGGAGGGAGTGATTGCAGAACTCTGTCAATCTTGAGCTCCTCTGGAATCTTGCAGTCCAGTTGCTCAAGGTGTTGAGTGTAGCCCGACATCTTAATGGCGTGCTCACTAACGGAACTCCCTTCCTCCATCTTGCAGTTAAAGAATTTCTCAGAGATCTCATATCTCTCAGAACGGGCCTGAGTCTGAAACATAGTTTTTAGTTCCTCAAGAATCTCAAAGGGCCCGGGGAAATCCTCAAAACGATTTTGAAGGTCTGATTCCATAGCAAACAACATGGTGCTCTTAATCACACCATAATCATCTTTGCGCGACTGATAAACATCTTTCTCATTAGCCGGCGCATCTACAGCAGGGGTGTCACCTAGCGCTTTCTCAAGAACATAGTCCTTTTGTCCGCCAACGAGAATGATTCTCAGATTGCGGAACCAGTTGGTGAAGTTAGACCCATTGTTCTTAAGCTTTTCTTTCTCAGCAAAAACATTGAAGTTGAAGTTGGACTTAGCCATTTGATCTACAAAATTTGCAAGTACAATTTAGACTATGTTCATGATAACTAGTTCAACTTAATCAAATTAATAGATGAACTCCCACTAAATTCAACATCCCTCAAGTTGTTTAGTGAACATGATCCAAATTCACCACACCTAATCCGATCTTCACGAGAAGAGATGTGGTTTCAATGGTGGACAATGAAGTGTCGATCATATCATTCATATGACTCATGCTTAACCTTTCGGTTCATGTGTTCCGAGGCCATGTCTGTACATGCTAGGCTCGTCAAGTCAAACCCAAGTATTTTCGCGTGTGCAAAACTGGCTTGCACCCGTTGTATGTGAACGTAGAGTTTATAGCACCCGGTCATCACGTGATGCTTGAACACGATGAACTTTCACAACGGTGCATACATGGGGAGAACATAGTTTTATCTTGATCTTTAAGTGAGGAATCATATTATAATGCTACCATCGCGATCTAAGCATAATAAGACACATAAAAGGATAAACATCACATGCATATAACTTTATGTGACATGGTATAGCCAATCTTCGCGCAATGATCTCCATCTTGTGCGTGCCAGCATGATATCCATCACTCCACCATGATTGCCTCCACCACAAATAGCAACTACAACTATTGCTAACTACTTAGCGATAAAGTAAAGCTATTACATGGCGTATAAGAAGTTGACACACAGGTCATACACAATTATAAATACAACCATATGGCTCCTGCCGGTTGTGTACTCATCGACATGCATGTCGTGAAATATTACAAAACATGATCATTGCATACAACATACACATCACATCTTGGGCCATACCATATCACAGAAAATACTCCCTGCAAAAACAAGTTAGACGCCTCTACTTTGTTGTTGCATGTTTTACGTGGCTTACGGGAGTAACAAGCTAAGAACGATTCTTACCTACGGAAAGACACAACAGTGATATTATGGTTGCCAAACTCCGGTGTAAATCCCATGACAACTATAGTGAGAGAAACTGGCATCCACCAGCCGCATGTGTGGAACAAGCCACACGTCAAGTGCGGAGCCGGTCTCGCGAATGAGGTCGCGTAAAGTTGGCCTGGACCGCTTCGATCTCACTATCCCACATCATAAGAAGTACACAAACAAGAGGCTTGCAACAGAAAACATCAACGCCCGCAACAAGCATGTTGCGTTCTACTCGTGAAACACATCTACGCATAGATCTAGCTCTGATACCACTGAAGGGATTCGCAGCATAGTAAATCAAAAAAATTCTACGGATGCGAACGGGAAAAGCCAAGATCTAATCTAGAAGATGCAAACAACAAGGGGGAATAGATGAGATCTTCATTCCCTTGAAGATTCACACAGCGGAACGTTCAACGGAACGTGGTTGATGTAGTCGTACTCGCTTCTCCTCCTCGCAATCCGATCTGATCCAACACCGCAAGTGGCGATGCCTCCGAGAGATGCACACGTGCAGAACCTCGACGTCTCCTCTTTTCTCGGTCCAGCAAGTGGGGTGGAGAGATAGGTTGGATCTACAACACGACGGCGTGGTGCAAACGATGGAGAGTTTCTGCGGCAGGGCTTCGCCTACGTGCAGTCGGGAGGGAGAGAGAGAGGAGGGCAGCAGGGCGGCTAGGGCTTGAGGAGGTGTCGGGGGGAGGGTGCGGCCCTAGCCCTCTTTATATAGAGGGGTGGGCGGCTTCCCCTTGCCCCTCCTCCAATCCTAGGGCCGTCGGCCAAGGAGGGAGGAGTGGGGGGCAAGTTCCCCCCCTTCTAGAAGCTCCCCCAAGGGTTTCCACTAGGGCTTAGCCGGCTGGGCCTATGGGGGCTTCTACCCCTGGCCCAATGCGTCCAGGGCACTCCCTCGTAGGCCCACGCCCCCTCCCGACAAGTGGGGCTACGTTGGTCCCACTCCGGAAGGTTCTAGAAGCTTCCGGTACAATACCGAACAATCCGAAAGAATTCCGAACTCCAAAAACTGCTTTGCCTTATATGAATCTTATTCTCCGGACAATTCCGGAACCTCTCGTGACGTCCTGGATCTCATCCGAGACTCCGAACAAAAAACTCATAAACCAATTATCCATTCTATCCTAGCGTCAAGACACGTTAAGTGTGTGACCCTTCGGGTTCGAGAATATGCAGACATGATCTTCTATCAATAATCAACAGCGGGGTCTGGAAACCCATATTGACTCCCACACATTCATCGATGATCATATTAGATGAACCACGATGTCAGGATTCAATCAATCCCATATATATATTCCCTTCGTCACACGATATTTTACTTGCCCGAGATTTGATCGTCGGCATCGGCATACCTAGTTCAATCTCGTTCACAGCAAGTACTTTACTCGTTCCGTAATCCGATATCACTTTGTGATTAACGCCTTAACCACGTGCTTGCAAGCGGTGTTGATATCGATTACCGAGTGGGCCCGAAGTATATCTCTCCGACTTGGGAGGGACAAATCCCATCTCGATACATACAACCCAACAAGTACTTTCCGATCACCTGAGAGACACCTTTATGATCACCCTCTCATAGGATGACGTTTGATGACCTCAAAGATTTCTTCCGATACCAGGGAGTTGTATTATCTCATGGTCTAAGGAATACAATATTTGACATAAGAAAAGCTTCGCAAAGATGAACACGATGACACGATCTAATTGCTCTGCTTAATTTGGGTCTGTCCATCATATCATTCTCCCAATGATATGACCTCATTATTAATTGACAACTCATGTGTATGGTTAGGAAACCTTAACGATCATTAATCAATGAGCCAGTCCATAGAGGCGTACTAGGGACACGGTGTTGTTCACAAACCACACAAGTATTAAAATTTCCGCTTAATACAATTCTAACATGGAATATAAACTTTATCATGAACAAGAATTATAATAATAACATCTTTATTATTGCCTCTAGGGCATAATTCCAACAATGGACCCATAGTCCAAGGTGGAACTACTCATGAATCATACCGGAGAGAAGGCCTCCGGGATGATCTCCTCTCCGGCAGGGTGCCGGGAAGAACTTCAGATCCCCCCGATCTAGGGACGATTGTGGCGGTGGCTACAGACGTTTTCGTGGATTTCTGATCGGGTACTAAGGGTTTCTGTATCGGTGGCTTCTTATAGGCGAAGGGGCGAAACTGGGAGGCGGCCAGGGTGCCCAAACCGTAGCCAGGCGCGGGGCTAGGCCCACCCGTGCCTAGGGTGGGTCTGGCCCCCTGGCTGGCCTTCCGGGCTCCCCTCTAGACTTCTTGTTCCCTACAGAAAGTTATTGACTTTGTCCTTCGTCCCGTCCAATTCCGAGAATATTTCTTTACTAACTTTTCTGAAACCAAAAACAGCAGAAAATAGGCATCTGGCACTGTTGCAACTTGTTAATAGGTTAGTACCAGAAAACATGTAAAAAGCACCTCAAAGTGTGGATAAGTAAAGCCAGGTAGATACTAAACAAGCATGGATCATCAAAAATTATAGATACGTTTCCAACGTATCATACGTCGGAACGTATCTATAATTTTGGATGTTCCATGCTTGTTTAGTATCTATTTTGCTTTTCTTTGTCCATACTTTGAGGTACTTTTCATATGTTTTCTGGTACTAACCTATTAACAAGTTGCCATAGTGTCAGTTGCCTGTTTTCTGTTGTTTTTGGTTCCTGAAAAGCTAGTAAGGAAATATTCTCGGAATTGGACGGGACAAAAGACAAAGTCCATATTTCATCGAGGAGAACACGGAGTCCAGAGAAGAGACGGAGGGGTGCCACAAGGCGGATGCACCCCCAGGCGCGACCTAGGGTGGGCCCGTGCCTAGGTAGGGTGTGGGCCCCCTGGCCGCCCCCTGCCTTGCCTCTTCGCCTATAAAAGCCCCCGATGCCTAAACCCTAGGCACCCGATCAATATTCCACAAAACCATTTGTAGCCGCCACCACCATTTTCCATGGATCGGGGGGATCTGAAGCTCTCCCCGGCACCCTGCGGAGGGGAGATCATCCCGGAGGCCTTCTTCTTCATCATGCCTGCCTCCGGTATGAAGCATGAGTAGTTCCATCTTGGACTACGGGTCCATGTAGTAGCTAGATGGTTGTATCTCCTCCTTGTGCTTTCATGTCTAGATCTTGTGAGCTCCGTTCCTAATCAAGATCTAATCTATTTGTAATCATGCATGTTGTGTTTGCAGGGATCCGATGGATATTGAGATTACTATGTCAGATTGATTAATGGTTTTGTCTTACTGATTCTATCATGTCTGTGTTGTTTGTGATCTTGCATGCTCTCCGTTGTTAGTAGCTATCTTGGCCGAATAGTTGCTAGTGACTCCAAGAAGGGGTATTTATGCTCGATAGTGGGTTCATGCCTCTACTTAATCAAGAGAAGTGATAGAAATCTCTACGGTTGTAGATGTGTTGTTGCCACTAGGGAGAAAACAATGGTCTCTTGTTCATGGAACAAGTGGATTATTTACCTTACACACTTTGCTTAAAGTAGTTGTCTGTTGCTTGCAACTTAATACTGGAGGGGGTTCCGATGATAAACCAAAGGTGGACTTCTAGTCATCGACGCAGTTGAATGGCGGTCTATGTATATTGTTGTATTGACTAATCAAATCTCATAGTGTCACATCCCAAGAATTTCCAAATCTTGTAATGTGAAAAATAATTAAACAAAATAAAATTTTTGTTGAAAATTAGGGTGAAAAGAAACTTTTGTTTCTAAATGGAAACTTAAAATCCCATCTTGAACAAACTTTGATAAAAGTTTGAATCCAACAAAAATCCAAATCAAGAGAATGCATTCCTCAATGAATGTATCTGGAAATTTAAACATTTGGAAAATAAATCCAAAATCCTAAACCCTAATGGAATAAAAATCATTTCCAAGTTATCTCCAAGCCTATGAATTTGATCCATATAAAAATCTGTCAACAAACATTCACAAATGATCAAGAAAGACAAATAGAAATAATATAAGACCATAGAAATTGGTTTCACTTAATTTGGAACCACAAATAAAATCTTATGAATTTAATAAGATAAAGAAATTAAATTCCCAAAGCTATTTGAAGAACCTATCTAGAAACCATACCAAATGGTGAGCAAATAATCCTAAAGAGATTTAAAAGGATAAACAAATATAAAATAAGATTTCACAAATTGGAATCTCCAAGTTTGGATCTCTAAATAAAAATATATGGATTTTACAAGATGAAGAAAGAAATACTCCCTCCGTTTCAGGGCTTAAGGCGTCCTCGTTTTGCGTGTTTTTCTTTGACCAAGAATTACTCTAAATACGTAAAGAGTTTTGGTATAAAACTAGTACCACTAGAAAGTATTTTTCAATACGAATCCAACGGTACTAATTATGTACAATATAATCAAAATTTTGTTGTTCAATTCTTTCGGTCAAACTTTGCTTTGGAAAGCGTGTGCGCCTTAAGCCTTGAAACGGAGGTAGTATTAATTAAAGAATATTCCAAGACCAAACTAAATCTTGACCAAATCTATAAGCAAATGGAATGAATATAATCCAAATCCAAATAAAATAAAAGGATAAAGAATATTCCAAATAAAATAAAATGGCAATAACCATTCTATCCCTATCTTAATAAAGACAAATCTCTAAATAAGAATACATGAGAAAATGATATTTGGAATTTACCCAAGTGGAATAAAAGTTGTTTAACCAACTTAAATAAAATAAAATCCTCCAAATAAAAATTTGGGAATTAAAACTATATTAAATTCCATTGGAATTAAAACAAATACCCAATCTTAAATGGTTAATAAATCATATTGAACCAACTAAACAAATAAAAACCTACTGAAAAGATTTTGGAAGGTTTTGGAAAAATCAAATGGTGTTTAGAAATATTAGTAAATCTATTTGATTTAAAACTAGAGCCTATTTTGAATAAATAAAAGACCCCAAAATGAATAAGGTTTTATTCAAAAATTGACATCAGAATTCAATACTAATCAGTATTTGAACCTACTCAAATTTTGGCAAGGTTTTGAATACAAATGGTTGTTTGAATTGTTTAAACAAAATCAAAACAGAATAAAGGAAACAGAAAAAGAAAAATGAAACAGATCAAAAAAGGGGAAAAGACCCAGCCCAGCTAACCTAGCCCAGTCCAGGCCCAACTAGCCCATTGCTCCCTCCCGTAGAAAAACGCTTCAACCAAATAACCTATCCGCGGAGACACTGACGCGTAGACCCCACTCCCCCTCTCTCTCTCACGTGGACAGACACGCCCCACCTGTCAGGTTTCTCCCCTACCCGCGACGACCCCTTCTCCCTCCCCTCGTCGCTGTTTTTGGCTATGATTACGCGGCTTAATTCGCCTTAACACTGCAGCCATTACACGCTGTGATCACGCACACTTAAACACCCACGCCCCCTCTCCATTTCCCCTCTGTCGCCTCACCCAAGAGTGCCCCCAGGCCGCCCAATTACTCTCTACACTGTCCACTGTCCGACGACGCTCCGGTGACGATTCCGGTAGCCCCTCACCGCCCCTTGCCCCCTCGAGCACCCGAGCGTGATCCCCACCCCCTGGCGCTTCACTCTGCACCCGCAACTCACTTGCGCGTGCCCTGTAGCATCGACTCCGCCTTCGACTGAACGCGCCACCGTCTTCCATTCACTCCGACGACCCTTCCTGGTATCTCCTGACTTCCTCTCTCCCTCTCTTTCACACGCACATACTCCCCACTCTCCAGTGCATATAACTACATGGTTTGCTTGCTCTCTTGTGCTCCGTAGCGTCGCCCTCGACAACGACTGACCGCAACCGACGCCGTCTTGAACTCCGGCGAACGATTGATAGCAACCCAGTGCGCCCCCTGACAAACCGCAAGCGAGTTGAGCTTCAGCGTCACTCCACGAACTCGGTGAGCATCTCCTTTCTCTCTCCCGCTTTCTGCATCGCCGGCAACACCACCGCCTGGCCGCTCCGCCGCCAGACGCCGCCGCCAACGTCGCTAGCTTTTGGTCACATGCTAGGGACCGTAGGATCTTGATCTGACGAACGCGATAGAAGCTAGATGAAGGGGTAAGTAGCATCTCTGCACCGTGCGATATGACTTAAATCTAACGGCTGCCATCGCTTGATCCGGCCGAAGCGGTACCGACGAATAGGAAAGCGCCGCGTGGCACTATTTTGGTTTAAAACAGAATTCTGAATCTGATTAGAATGCAAACTTGAAAAATCTATAACTTTTGATCTACACGTCCAAACTTTGCAAACTTTATATCAATGGATTCAGAAAAGCAAGCCCTAGCCAACCATGCCATTTGTTTAGTAAAAAGTTTCTGTTAAATTGTTTGTTTTTGCAGAAACTTATGTATGCTTGTTTAGGTTATAAAAATTATTCCAAAATGATTTTGAGGATAAAATCTTTTGCAAATGGTGTGTTTTGAACCTACTTACCATAGGAAACACTTTGTGGATTCAAAAATGTATTTGGAGAAACAAAAGAATGAATCTTTGATTTAAACCATTTCTAGTCAAGTAAAAATATGGTTTAATTGTTAAAAATGATTTTGGAAGAAAACCTTTGGGAAGTGTTTTGTTTTAAACTCTATGACCCTAAACACAAGGTTTTATGGTTTGAAAACATATTTTGTGAACCCTATAGATTAATGCCTTATTAAAAACATTTCTGCACCACATAAAATGATAACTTGTTAGAAAATGGTTTATAAAGTGAAACCTTTTGCAAATGACTTTGCCACTTTATAAAATGACCAATAGGTGCTTTCAAATGTTTATGAACCATTAGAAACGACTTTTACTAATAAAACAATCTTTTGCATGCTTGCATGCATTACTTTGATTCTATCATTTTATGTGATGAATTGCTTGAATGGTAGATTGAAATATTGTTTGCTTGATTGAATTGTAGTGATTTGAAGTGAGTGAACATTGCAAAGAACAAGGAGTGAACTTATACTCTCTACCAACAAGGCAAGTGATGCTTCATACTTTGTCCCATTATTTTCACTATGCATTAGTGATATTTGTAAGTAGGACTTGCATGGAAATTTTGCTAAGTACAACTATGCTATGGGAAATCCTAGTAGATGAAACCTTAGTAGAATTTCCTTAGTTAAGATTCCTACTACTATCATGCTTAGCTTAGCTAGTAGAAAACAAGGGTGGAATATATAATCATGCTATGGAAATTTTCTAAGTCTGAGGACTTGTGTTTTTTTAATAAAACAACTAAGTGAATGAAACACCTGGGTGGAATGGAAGGAATAGTTTGTGTTGAGTGGTTCACAAGGCCCATTTCTATGGTTTACCTTGTGTATCTCACTTGTGGATGGCCACCCAGGAACAAAGAGATTTGAGATGTCAAATGTTGAGAAGCTTCAAGTGCAGCCACTTGGCATTATGGGCTCTGCCTGGATCATATAGGTTGCAATAACTTAGCCAAATGGACAGTTGGTGGTAGGGGTTTGATAGGTTGGAACGCGTCCATTCTGGTCTAAGGGAAGGCTTCTGAAAGATCTTGTCTTGGTGAAACCAAGTCTTGTGGGGAAAGTGCACCACCTCTGCAGAGTGAAAAATCTAAGTACTTAGCCATGTCCCTGGTAAAGGACAATTTGAGCATCAAGACATGGAAGCTATCAAGAATCTCATCATCCAAATTTCTAAGTTAAAAACTTGTGGTTGAACAAGGGTTTAAGGTTCACCAATTTCTATTGGTGGTTCCTTGGGTGATATTTTGTCAAGAAAAAACTTAGAGTTTTCAAATGATAAGGAAAATCTATTTTGAGCAAAGCAAGCCTAAGCTCCACTTAGCCAAATGCATATAGATGATAGACTCCACTATACTACCATAGTATCACTTGCCAATACAATTCAAATGTATTGACCCTTGTGGCTGTAACTTGTTATGTTGCAGGTTTGTTTGATATTAGTGAAGTTTAATGATTAGGATTACAAAGTCTACAACCAACATGTCTGTCTGTGGCACTTTGAAGATGAAGGACCCCATGCTTATAGAAATTCTGCTGCAATGTAATGTAATAGCTAAATGAGCTATGTAAGATGTAATGAATTATTTTATTCCTAGTTATAAAGTTGTATTATGACCTTTGTTTCTTGATAATACATCTTAACTATGGATGCTAGCTATTGATCCAGGGACTAGCATTGTAAACACATGGATCTCTACCTTATTAAAGGTTGGGACTTGTACAGATGATATCAGAGCATTGTGTTGCCTGTAGGATTTGTAACCCTAGGATTGGACAAAAACCCCTTAGAAAAATAGGAGTTGTATTTGTTCCAAAACTTATTTACAAACAATCTTGTAAACTCTTTCCTCAACCATTTTGGTTTTGATTCTACATCTCTTCTATTTCTACTTGATGGACAAAAGCCTACCCCATGGCCAAAGACTTCACCATGAGCAAAGGACTTCATCAACTCTAATGACTTCAACATCTTCAACTCTAATGACTTCAACATCTTCAACATTTTCACCAAGGATTTCAATCTTGGATATCACTAAGGACTACAAGTGAGACAAGAAATGTTACTCAAGACTTGAAGACTAAGGAAACACAACTTAGGAGGAATCATCATCACCTTTGAAGTTTTTGTGTCCAAGAAATTTTCTCCAAGGATACAAAGATCTTGTTCAAGAAGAATCAACCAAGAAGGATGGAAAGATTTCAAGTGAACCATATAGATGGACCACCATATTAAATATAGATCAAACACATCAACTTATGTGGTGTAACAAAAATATTTTGTTGCCTAAAAATGTGCTTGAACTTTGTTGTTTGAGTGGAATGTTTGTTTGTGATTGCTTGCACATTGCTTGAGTGAATTGTGATGTGTGTGATTAGAATTATTTCCTTAGAAATATCCTGCTTATTCTAATACCAATCCAACCCAAACAGATGACTACTCCAAGGAACTCCAACATCAAGGTTGATGACAACAACAACAACCAAGAGGACAACATGAGAGAACTTATAGCAACCCAAAACCAGTTGAACCAAATGACAGCTCAATTCATAGCCAACACCAGTGAGGTAGATCCAGCCATGCAAAGGTTTTTGGAAACCCAAACCCAATTGATGCATAAGGTGACAGATCAAATGATCAACATGGGAAACAACTCTTCCAAAGGAGTTTGTGACAACAAGGATGACAAAGATGTTATTTTAGAAGGAACCCAAACTTGAAATATTTGTGGAGACAAGGATCACACTTCCAAAGAGCATGAAGATCAATGCCCCAATTGTGAAGAGAAACATCCAACTAACCAATGCCCCACATCTCAAGCTACTTGTTTCCTATGTGAAGGAAATAGTCATGTCCCTATCCAATGCCCCATCTATTCCCTAGTTGAACAAAGGAAACAAGGTGGAGTGCAACAACTGATTTCAGACTACCATGAGAGAGCCAAGTCTACCAAGAAGGATGAGGACAAAGGAAAATCTCCACTTGTACCTCCATGCAATATGACCCAATTTAAAGGACCAAAGAAGAGACATATGAATTATCCAAGGAGCAATAGAAGGTCAAGGAGACCAGTAGACATTCCTACCTATGAGATAACATATGAAGAACATGAACTAGAAGCACTCCTAGCTTTGGAGAAACCCAAGAAAAAGAAGGACAAAAGCCATGTGCAATGTAATCATTGCAAAGAAATGGGACACTATGCCAGTGAATGTCCAGAGAAGAATAAGTATAAGGAGATTAGCCAAGTGTGGTGCAACAACTGCAAAGAGCTAGGACATTACGTATCAACTTGTCCACAGAAGATACGTGATGAACTCAATCTTATCACATTTTTTAGTTGTGGTAACCAAGGACATTATGCAAGCAACTGTCCAGAAAGGATGAAGCACAAGATAAACAAGCCTATGAAGGATCTCAGCCTAGTCACATGTTTCAAGTGTGGAAACAAAGGACACTATGCAGATGTTTGTCCAGAGAGGCTTCATCAAAATCCCAAGCAAGCCAAGATGTAATCTAGTTGGAAAATTTTTAAGGGTGGTAGTACCCTAGATGCTTTGAGCCAACTTGTAACCCTAGCCTCCCCAAATCTCGGGACGAGATTTATTTTAAGGGTGGTAGCCTGTCACATCCCAAGATTTCCCAAATCTTGTAATGTGAAAAATAATTAAACAAAATAAATTTTTTGTTGAAAATCAGGGTGAAAAGAAACTTTTGTTTCTAAATGGAAACTTAAAATCCCATCTTGAACAAACTTTGATAAAGTTTTGAATCCAACAAAAATCCAAATCAAGAGAAATGCATTCCTCAATGAATGTATCTGGAAATTTAAACATTTGGAAAATAAATCCAAAATCCTAAACCCTACTGGAATAAAAATCATTTCCAAGTTATCTCCAAGCCTATGGATTTGATCCATATAAAAATCTGTCAACAAACATTCACAAATGATCAAGAAAGACAAATAGAAATAATATAAGACCATAGAAATTGGTTTCACTTAATTTGGAACCACAAATAAAATCTTATGAATTTAATAAGATAAAGAAATTAAATTCCCAAAGCTATTTGAAGAACCTATCTAGAGACCATACCAAATGGTGAGCAAATAATCCTAAAGAGATTTAAAAGGATAAACAAATATAAAATAAGATTTCACAAATTGGAATCTCCAAGTTTGGATCTCTAAATAAAAAGATATGGATTTTACAGGATGAAGAAAGAAATATTAATTAAAGAATATTCAAAGACCAAACTAAGTCTTGACCAAATCTATAAGCAAATGGAATGAATATAATCCAAATCCAAATAAAATAAAAGGATAAAGAATATTCCAAATAAAATAAAATGGCAATAACCATTCTATCCCTATCTTAATAAAGACAAATCTCTAAATAAGAATACATGAGAAAATGATATTTGGAATTTACCCAAGTGGAATAAAAGTTGTTTAACCAACTTAAATAAAATAAAATCCTCTAAATAAAAATTTGGGAATTAAAACTATATTAAATTCCATTGGAATTAAAACAAATACCCAATCTTAAATGGTTAATAAATCATATAAAATACTTTCCAAATAGTTCAAGATGAATTATTTGAACCAACTAAACAAATAAAAACCTACTGAAAAGATTTTGGAAGGTTTTGGAAAAATCAAATGGTGTTTAGAAATATTAGTAAATCTATTTGATTTAAAACTAGAGCCTATTTTGAATAAATAAAAGACCCCAAAATGAATAAGGTTTTATTCAAAAATTGACATGAGAATTCAATACTAATCAGTATTTGAACCTACTCAAATTTTGGCAAGGTTTTCAATACAAATGGTTGTTTGAATTGTTTAAACAAAACCAAAACAGAATAAAGGAAACAGAAAAAGAAAAATGAAAAAGATCGAAAAAAAGGGGAAAAGACCTAGCCCAGCTAACCTAGCCCAGTCCAGGCCCAACTAGCCCACTGCTCCCTCCCGTAGAAAAACGCTTCAACCAAATAACATATCCGCGGAGACACTGACGCGTAGACCCCACTCCCCCTCTCTCACGCGGACAGACACGCCCCACCTGTCAGGTTTCTCCCCTACCTGCGACGACCCCTTCTCCCTCCCCTCGTCGCTGTTTTTGGCTATGATTCCGCGGCTTAATTCGCCTTAACGCTGCAGCCATTACACGCTGTGATCACGCACTTAAACGCCCACGCCCCCTCTCCATTTCCCCTCTGTCGCCTCACCCAAGCGTGCCCCCAGGCCGCCCAATTACTCTCTGCACTGTCCATTGTCCGACGATGCTCCGGTGACGATTCCGGTAGCCCCTCACTGCCCCTTGCCCCCTCGAGCACCCAAGCGTGATCCCCACCCCCTGGCGCTTCACTCTGCACCCGCAGCTCACTTGCGCGTGCCCTGTAGCATCGACTCCGCCTTCGACTAAACGCGCCACCGTCTGCCATTCACTCCGACGACCCTTCCTGGTATCTCCTGACTTCCCTTCTCCCTCTCTTTCACACGCACATACTCCCCACTCTCCAGTGCATATAACTACATGGTTCGCTTGCTCTCTTGTGCTCCGTAGCGTCGCCCTCGACAACAACTGACCGCAACCGACGCCGTCTTGAACTCCGGCGAACGATTGATAGCAACTCAGTGCGCCCCCTGACAAACCGCAAGCGAGTTGAGCTTCAGCGTCACTCCACGAACTCGGTGAGCATCTCCTTTCTCTCTCCCGCTTCCTGCATCGCCGGCAACACCACCGCCTGGCCGCTCCGCCGCCAGACGCCGCCGCCAGCGCCGCTAGCTTTTGGTCACATGCTAGGGACCGTAGGATCTTGATCTGACGAGCGCGATAGAAGCTAGACGAAGGGGTAAGTAGCATCTCTGCACCGTGCGATATGACTTAAATCTAATGGCTGCCATCGCTTGATCCGACGAATAGGAAAGCGCCGCGTGGCACTAGTTTGGTTTAAAACAGAATTCTGAATCTGATTAGAATGCAAACTTGAAAAATCTATAATTTTTGATCTACACGTCCAAACTTTGCAAACTTTATATCAATGGATTCAGAAAAGCAAGCCCTAGACAACCATGCCATTTGTTTAGTAAAAAGTTTCTATTAAATTGTTTCTTTTTGCAGAAACTTGTGTATGCTTGTTTAGGTTATAAAAATTATTCCAAAATGATTTTGAGGATAAAATCTTTTGCAAATGGTGTGTTTTGAACCTACTGACCATAGGAAACACTTTGTGGATTCAAAAATGTATTTGGAGAAACAAAAGAATGAATCTTTGATTTAAACCATTTCTAGTCAAGTAAAAATATGGTTTAATTGTTAAAAATGATTTTGGAAGAAAACCTTTGGGAAGTGTTTTGTTTTAAACTCTCTGACCCTAAACACAAGGTTTTATGGTTTGAAAACATATTTTGTGAACCCTATAGATTAATGCCTTATTAAAAACATTTCTACACCACATAAAATGATAACTTGTTTTAGAAAATGGTTTATAAAGTGAAACCTTTTGCAAATGACTTTGCCACTTTATAAAATGACCAATAGGTGCTTTCAAATGTTTATGAACCATTAGAAACGACTTTTACTAATAAAACAATCTTTTGCATGCTTGCATGCATTACTTTGATTCTATCATTTTATGTGATGAATTGCCTGAATGGTAGATTGAAATATTGTTTGCTTGATTGAATTGTAGTGATTTGAAGTGAGTGAACATTGCAAAGAACAAGGAGTGAACTTATACTCTCTACCAACAAGGCAAGTGATGCTTCATACTTTGTCCCATTATTTTCACTATGCATTAGTGATATTTCTAAGTAGGACTTGCATGGAAATTTTGCTAAGTACAACTATGCTATGGGAAATCCTAGTAGATGAAACCTTAGTAGAATTTCCTTAGTTAAGATTCCTACTACTATCATGCTTAGCTTAGCTAGTAGAAAACAAGGGTGGAATATATAATCATGCTATGGAAAATTTCTAAGTCTGAGGACTTGTGTTTTGTTTAATAAAACAACTAAGTGAATGAAACACCTGGGTGGAATGGAAGGAATGGTTTGTGTTGAGTGGTTCACAAGGCCCATTTCTATGGTTTACCTTGTGTATCTCACTTGTGGATGGCCACCCAGGAACAAAGAGATTTGAGATGTCAAATGTTGAGAAGCTTCAAGTGCAGCCACTTGGCATTATGGGCTCTGCCTGGATCATATAGGTTGCAATAACTTAGCCAAATGTACAGTTGGTGGTAGGGGTTTGATAGGTTGGAACGCGTCCATTCTGGTCTAAGGGAAGGCTTCTGAAAGATCTTGTCTTGGTGAAACCAAGTCTTGTGGGGAAAGTGCACCACCTCTGCAGAGTGAAAAATCTAAGTACTTAGCCATGTCCCTGGTAAAGGACAATTTGAGCATCAAGACATGGAAGCTATCAAGAATCTCATCATCCAAATTTCTAAGTTAAAAACTTGTGGTTGAACAAGGGTTTAAGGTTCACCAATTTCTATTGGTGGTTCCTTGGGTGATATTTTGTCAAGCAAAAACTTAGAGTTTTCAAATGATAAGGAAAATCTATTTTGAGCAAAGCAAGCCTAAGCTCCACTTAGCCAAATGCATATAGATGATAGACTCCACTATACTACCATAGTATCACTTGCCAATACAATTCAAATGTATTGACCCTTGTGGCTGTAACTTGTTATGTTGCAGGTTTGTTTGATATTAGTGAAGTTTAATGATTAGGATTACAAAGTCTACAACCAACATGTCTGCCTGTGGCACTTTGAAGATGAAGGACCCCATGCTTATAGAAATTCTGCTGCAATGTAATGTAATAGCCAAATGAGCTATGTAAGATGTAATGAATTATTTTATTCCTGGTTATAAAGTTGTATTATGACCTTTGTTTCTTGATAATACATCTTAACTATGGATGTTAGATATTGATCTAGGGACTAGCATTGTAAACACGGGGACCTCTACCTTATTAAAGGTTGGGACTTCTACACTTAGGATCTTTATCTCTAGTAATTCATTGTTATGCCTTGCTCAGTCCTGTCAATTGCACTGCTGTAATTTGTTTACCCAGCATGCCATGTTTGTTTATCTAAGGAGAACATCTCTAGTGAACTATGGACCCCGGTCCAATCTTTACCATTGATACATCTTCCACTGTTATTGTTTACTTGCTGCAAACCATCATCACCTTCCACACCATACAGTTAATCCTTTGTTACAGCAACCGGTGAGATTGACAACCTCACTGTTCGTTGGGGAAAAGTCTTGAGTTTGTGTTGTGCAGGTTTCCAAGTTGCTTGCAACACCTTTGAGACGTTTCCTTCCTCGTACTGGTTCGATAACCTTGGTTTCTTACTGAGGGAAGACTTGCTGCCGCTGCAACACACCTTGTTCTCGGGGTTTCCCGACGAAGCGCTCCCACGTTGACAAAGTGCCAACAAGTTTTCTGGCGCCGTTGCCGGGGAGGCTAAGGACGTCTTCACAAGGGGAGTCCTTCTCAACCTTCCTCTTTACTTTGTTTTTAGTTTTCTTAGTTTCTTTTGCTTGGTTTTGTTTGCCTCTTTTTATCAAAAACTCCAAAAAAATAGTTTAGTTTGGTTTGCTTTCTCTTATCAAAACACACAAAAAAATAGTTCCTGCTCTAGTTGCTGTTGTTTTTGGTTTGCTCCACTTTTGCCAAAATGAACTCTCCTGAGAACACCAAGTTGTGTGACTTCACTAGCACAAACAACAATGATTTCCTTAACACTCCTATTGCTCCACCTGCTCCTGATGCTACCTTTCCCATCTCAATAACTTTGTTGAACTTTGTGAGATGCAAAAGTATAAGGATGTAGATGGAGATATTATTAAGCTAAAGTTGTTTCTTTTCTCCTTGAGAGGAAAAGCTAAATAATGGTTGCTATCTTTGCCTAGAAATAGTATTGATTCTTGGATTAGGTGCAAAGATGCTTTTATTGGAAAGTACTACCCTCCTGCTAAGATTATATCTATGAGAAGTGACATTATGAAATTTAAACAACTTGATAATGAACATGTTGCTCAAGCTTGGGAAAGAATGAAATCTTTGGTTAAGAATTGTCCCACTCATGGACTTACTGCTTGGATGATTATCCAAACTTTTTATGCAGGTTTGAACTTCTCTTCAAGAAACCTGTTGGATTCAGCTGCTGGAGGTACCTTCATGACCATCACCTTGGGTGCTGCAACAAAACTCCTTGATAATATGATGGTTAATTATTCTAAATGGCACACTGAGAGAGCTCCACATGGTAAGAAGGTAAATTCTATTGAAGAAACCTCCTCTTTGAGTGAAAAGATAGATGTTATCATGGCTATGCTTGTTAATGGGAAAGCTCCTTTAGATCCAAATAATGTTCCCTTAGCCTCTTTGGTTGCTCAAGAAGAGCAAGTTGATGTGAACTTCATTAGAAACAACAATTTCAACAACAATGCCTATAGGAATAATTTTGGTAGTAACAACAATTATAGGCCTTATCCTCCTAATAATGGCAATACCTATGGAAACTCCTACTACAATGCTAGAAGTGCCCCCTCTGAACTTGAAGCCATGCTCAAAGAGTTTATTAGTAAACAAACCACTTTCAACAAGACTGTGGAGGAAAAGCTTTTAAATGTTGAGAAAAATATTTCCTCTTTGTCTGAAGCACATGCCTCCTTGATTAATAAAATGGCTACTAAACCTGAAACCATGGAAAGTGCCTTTCCTGCTACTCATGCCATACAAGTTACTATAGATGAAAATGTTAGACTGTTGGTGAAGGAAATATGCCCTAGAGGCAATCATAGATATGGTTATATTTCATATGTATCCATGAGTTATTGTAATGTTCCTTGAATATCCATATCAGGCAACTTGTATTGATTGGCAATTATGTGAATTGTTTGTGAAACTCTTTACTTGTATGGTTATTTAATAGTTGTCCCTAGTCGGAGCTCCTGTGAGGACACACGTGAATATTAGACTAGCACATCGATTGGTTGATGACTATGTTTCGCAAGTCATAGACATGGAGATGTCAAACCAATGATGTGGACACATGTTATGAACATGGGGTTGGACTGACCCAACTTGAGACTGGCAATTAGTTGCATCTCTCTCTCTACACATCGTGTACGTTTTGTCCTTAGACCTGAGATTGTCGCATTTACTTGAGATGTGGATCGACCTACTTTGGGGCTATCAAACGCTGCACCGTAATAGGGTAGTTATAAAGGTAGCTTTCAGGTTTGTCCTGAAGCATGCTGCAAGGCATGGTTAATCAAGATGGGATTTGCCCCTCTCTACTTGAGATAGTTATCTCTGGGCCCCTCGACTGATCGGATCCAGAAATGCATGGCCGTGCTACATATGGTTAAGAGTTAACCTAGTAAAGGGATTCCGAATCATGGTATCGAGAAAGGGAGGTCAGCTTGGAGCTAGACCAAATATCGTGAGGCAAAAGGAAAGACATGTACTAAACCTTGTGATGGTTCGTCCGATATGATCTTTGTATGCGTTTAGGAGTTGGCACGTCTTGCTAGAGGCCGCTACCAACTATTGACAGAATAAGTGTATTTGTGTCATGTCTATACGCATATGAACCTATAGGGTCACACACTTAAGGGGCTGGAAGCCTAATGAGGATTGGATCCGAATTAGACCAGGCTTAGGCTACTAATGGGCTGCTAATGTAGAAGCCCACTAGGGACGCCTATATAAGAGAGGGTGGGGCGAGCTGGCCAGGGTTAGACCTGAGATCATTCCACCCAGCCGCCACTCCTCACGCATGTGTCGCGCGCGCGGACCTAGCAGTCCGGCGTCTGACGCTTCAACCCTGTACGTGTGGATACCTCGGAGGCGCTGCATCTGTAGCGCTTGGACGAGCCGCGCAAGGGGAGCTTCTCGTGGTACAAGGACAAGAAGGAGACGTGGAACGTCTGCATTGCCTCGATGCACTTCATCAATTCCGCAACTGCGCGTCTAGTGGTAATCCCGTGATCTATGACAACAGTAATCCTGGTATACGCGGTAGAATTTTTTTGATTTGCGCTAGTGTAGCCTACCCGTATCCCTTCAGTTGGCCCAACTTCATGCTAAGTGGGAAAGGGAAGCTGAAATTGATAGAAAAAATAGTGTGTGCACCATCACCACCACCCATATGGATACCACTAAACCACAAGAAGTCCCTATTCCTCCTCCTACAATGCCTAAGACCAATGAGTCTACTACTAGTGACGCTAAGTTTGATTTTGATCTTGATGGTTGCAATATTTCTGAAGTGATTTTGTTCCTGCAAAAACTTGCTAGAAGTCCTGATGCTAGTGATATGCATGTTGCTTTCACAAAACACATTACAAATGCTCTTGTTAAGATTAAGTAAGAGAAGTTGAAACACAAAGCTTCTACTCCTAGGAAAGTAGAAGATAGTTGGGAACCCATTATTAATATGCAGATGAATGACTTTGATCTCAAAGCTTCATGTGATCTTGGTTCTAGTGTCTCTATTATGCCTAGGAAGATTTATGAAATGCTTGATTTGCCACCTTTGGAAGATTGTTATTTGGATGTCCCACTTAATGATAATGCTAAGAAGAAACTCATGGGGAGTGTTAATGATGTTCTCATTATGGTTAACAATGCTTATGTCCCTGTTGATTTCTATGTTTTGGATGTTGAATACAATGCTTCCTGTCCTATTACTTTGGGAAGACCTTTTCTTAGAATTGTTGGTGCCATCATTGATATGAAAGAAGGTACCATTAAATATCAATTTCCATTCAAGAAAGGTATTGAACACTTCCCTATGAGGAGATTTAAGTTGCTTTTTGCTCCTCCTTTGAAAGCAAGGTTTGATGTTAATATTTATTCATTTGAAAATACTTGATTTCTTGCTTCTTGTGCCTAACTTAAAGGCGTTAAAGAAAAGTACTTGTTGGAAGATAACCCAAGAGTTTTCTTGAGATTTCTGTCCTCCACCATAAAACTACATGAGGAGTCTCTTTAAGTCGGATTGAGCTGAAAAGTTACGGATAATTCCCCCAGTATGTTAGCTAACTTTTGTTAGCTCAACACTTTTTAATTTGAGAAACAGAAGATTTTTGAAAAAATCGGTTTCTACCTGCTCGTCTGTTTTGACAGATTTCTGCCATTATTTAGCATTTGCTTCTTATTGATTCCTTTTTGGGTTCTTTTTGGGAAATTGAGATTTTTGAAGGAGTTGCTACAGTATCTTATGTTTTTAGTGAAATTTTTTGCTGTTCTAAAGCTAAAACCAAGGGTCTATTATCATTTGAATACACTAATGTTGCTAATGAAGATTGTGTGAAGTTTTGTATGAAGGAAAAATTTCAGGTGTAGAGAGAGAATGATGTAATGAGATGAAGAATGGACAAAAGCTCAAGCTTGGGGATGCCACCCATGGTGTCACCCCAAGAAATATAGAAGAGGTACAAGCGTCAAAGCTTGGGAATGCCCAAGGCATCCCCTTCTTCATCAATAAAAAGCTCAGGTCTTTCTAAGACACTTCGTTTTTATCGTTTCATGCACAGTTGTGTTGTTCTTGGAGCATCTTAGTTTTCGTTTGCTTTCATTAGTTTATTTAGTTTGCCTGAATAAATTAGTTTGGACCCCCGTTCTCGCTGTGTTATTTCAAATAAGTTGATTAGTGTTGGAAAGGAGTAGAAAGTTCTTGCTTAAAAGTGCAAGAGCAGCTTGCATTGACTATGACTTAGACTTTAGCATGTCATGTTAGGTGTGGTTTTGACCTTATGTTTAGTGATTATTTCTGTATCATGACTTGTTCTAAACAATTGGGATTTCTTAGTGTGCCTTGAAAGAACCATGTGTTGTTTTAACATGCAAAAGCATAGTATTATGGTTTTCTCCTTTGATGTTTTGTTTGGGTTGACTTGACACATGCTCACACCATGTTATGACTATGAACAAGTCACCATAGCCTCTATGATCATTTAGTACTTGACTTGTAGTGCCACTCTATGCTTTGATTAGTAATGTTTTGTCGCTCTGCATGATTATGGCCATTATTGCTCTCTTAGTTGGTTTCTCCCAGTCTTTTGCTAGCCTCCACTTGTATGAGTAAGCTCTACTCATGCTTCCAACTCCCAAGAAAACAAGTTATTCCAAAGTGTCCACTATAAACTCCTATGCATGGTGTGTTACACCATTCCAAGTATATTCTTGTTTTCAGCTATCTTCCAATTAAAAAAGTATTTTGTTATGTGAAAACTTAGTGATTAAATCTCTCACAAACTTGATGGCACACTTTATATTTCTTGCCCATAATAAACTTGAACCATTGTGTCATCTTTGTTGTATATGCTTGCACTTATAAGTTGGAATTAGCAGAACCATGTTTTCATGGGTAACGTTTTCAACATTGCACTCTATGATACACATGTACTTACTATGACAAGGCATGCATAGTTACTTTGTCTTATTGTTAGAACTCCATCTTTCATGCAAATTTTTAGAGTTCTTTGATCCCAACTTTCAATGCTTGCAAATGGTTTGATCTTGGTTTTGACGGTGCATGTCACCTCAAAAATTATTCTTTTATCACTTACCTACTCGAGGACGAGAAGGAGTTAAGCTTGGGGATGCTTGATACGTCGGAAACATATCTATAATTTTTTATGCTCCATGCTTGTTTAATATCTACTTTTCTTTGTCTACTATTTGAGGTGTTTTTATATCTTTTCTGGAACTAACCTATTAACAAGTTGCCACAGTGCCAGTTGCCTATTTTCTTCTGTTTTTGGTTCCAGAAAGGAGAAAAAACAATATTCTCGGAATTGGACGGGACAAAAGCCAAAGTCAATATTTTACCATGGGCGACACGAAGTCCAGAGAAGAGACGGAGAGGCAAGCCAGGGCCGCCACACCCCCTAGGCGCGGGTGGGCCCATCCTGCGCCTGGGTAGGGTGTGGGCCCTCTGGCCGCCTCCCAGCCTCGCCTCTTCGCCTATAAGAAGCCCCTGATGCAGAAACCCTAGGCACCCGATCAAAACTCCACAAAACCTTTTGTAGCCGCCGCCACCATCGTCCCTAGATCGGGGGGGGGGGGGTTGAAGTTCTTCCTGGCACCCTGCCAGAGGGAAGATCATCCCGGAGTCCTTCTTATCCGGTATAAAGCGTGAGTAGTTCCACCTTGAACTACGGGTCCATGTAGTAGCTAGATGGTTGTATCTCCTCCTTGTGCTTTCATGTATAGATCTTGTGAGCTCCATTCATGATCAAGATCTAATCTATTTGTAATCATGCATGTTGTGTTTGCGGGGATCCGATGGATATTGATATTACTATGTCAGATTGATTAATGGTTTTGTCTATTTGATATTATCATGTCTGTGTTGTTTGTGATCTTGCATGCTCTCCGTTGTTAGTAGCTATCTTGGACAAGTACTTGATAGTGACTCCAAGAGGGGGTATTTATGCTCGATAGTGGGTTCATGCATCTAGTTTCCAAGGGAAGTGACAGAAATCTCTTCGGTTGTAGATGTGTTGTTGCTACTAGGGAGAAAACAACGGTCTCTTGTTCATGGAACAAGTGGATTGTTTACCTTACACACTTTGCTTAAAGCAGTTGTCTGTTGCTTGCAACTTAATACTAGAGGGGGCTCGGATGATAACCTAAGGTAGACTTCTAGTCATAGATGCAGTTGGATGGCGGTCTATGCATATTGTTGTATTGCCCAATCGAATCTCATAGGATCTTTTTTGTCTAGTATTGCATTGTTATGCCTTGCTTAGTTCCTGTCAATTGCCCTGCTGTAATTTGTTTACCCTTCATGCCATGTTGTTTATCTAAGGAGAGCACCTCTAGTGAACTATGGACCCCGGTCCAATCTTTACCATTGATACATCTTCCACTGTTACTTGTTTACTTGCTGCAAACCATCACCTTCCACACCATACGTTTAATCCATTGTTATAGCAAACCAGTGAGCTTGACAACCTCACTGATTCGTTGGGGCAAAGTCTTGACTTTGTGTTGTACAGGTTTCCACGTTGCTTGCAACACCTTTGAGACGTTTCCTTCCTCCTACTGGTTCGAAAACCTCGGTTTCTTACTGAGGGAAAACTTGATGTTGTGCTCATCACACCTTCCTCTTGGGGTTTCCAACGAAGCGTCCCACGACAGTACAGAGCGCCGTCATCAATGCCACTATGCCATGTTTTCTGTATGTGAAACAAACAAACATTTTTCAATGCATGTTATTCATGATCTTTGTTTGTAGCCTTTCATGTTGCATGAATAGTTACTTTGTCTTATTGTTAGAACTCCATCTTTCATGAACATGTTTAGAGTTCTTTGATCCCAGATTTCAATGCTTGCAAATGGTTTGATCTTGGTTTTGATGGTGCATGTCACCTCAAAAATTATTCTTTTATCACTTACCTACTCGAGGACGAGCAAGAGTTAAGCTTGGGAATGCTTGATACGTCGGAAATATATCTATAATTTTTCATGTTACATGCTTGTTTAGTATTTACTTTGCTTTGCTTTGTCCACACTTTGAGGTGCTTTTCATATGTTTTCTGGTACTAACCTATTAACAAGTTGCCACAGTGCTTGTTTCCTGTTTTCTGCTGTTTTTGGTTCTAGAAAAGCTAGTAAGGAAATATTCTCAGAATTGGATGGGACAAAAGACAAAGTCAATATTTCATCGAGGAGAACATGGAGTCCAGAGGAGAGACGGAGGGGCGCCATAGGGCGAATGCACCCCCAGGAGCGGCCTAGGGTGGGCCCGCGCCTGGGCAGGGTGTGGGCCCCCTGGCCGCCTCCTACCTCGCCTCTTCGCCTATAAAATCCCGCTATGCCTAAATCCTAAGCACCCGATCAATATTCCACGAAACCATCTGTAGCCTCCACCACCATCGACCCTAGACCGGGAGGGATCTGAAGCTCTTCCTGGCACCCTGCCGGAGGGGAGATCATCCCGGAGGCCTTCTTCTTCATCATGCCAGCCTCCAGTATGAAGCGTGAGTAGTTCCACCTTGGACTACGGGTCCATGTAGTAGCTAGATGGTTTATCTCATCCTTGTGCTTTCATGTCTAGATCTTGTGAGCTCCATTCATGATCAAGATCTAATCTATTTGTAATCATGCATGTTGTGTTTGTGGGGATCTGATGGATATTGACATTACTATGTCAGATTGATTAATAATTTTGTCTTATTGATTCTGTCTTATTGATTCTATCATGTATGTGTTGTTTGTGATCTTGCATGATCTCCGTTGTTAGTAGCTATCTTGGCCGAGTAGTTGCTAGTGACTCCAAGAGGGGGTATTTATGCTCGATAGTGGGTTAATGCCTCTACTTAATCAAGGGAAATGACAGAAATCTCTATGGTTGTAGATGTGATGTTGCCACTAGGGAGAAAACAACGGTCTCTTATTCATGGAACAAGTGGATTGTTTACCTTACACACTTTGCTTAAAGCAATTGTTTGTTGCTTGCAACTTAATACTGGAGGGGGTTCGAATGATAACCCAAAGGTGGAATTATAGTCATAGATGCAGTTGGATGGCGGTCTATGTATATTGTTGTATTACACAATCGAATCTCATGGGATCTTTTTGTCTAGTATTGCATTGTTATGCCTTGCTCAGTCCTGTCAATTGCCCTGCTGTAATTTGTTTACCCAGCATGACATGTTTGGTTATCTAAGGAGAACACCTCTAGTGAACTATGGACCCCGGTCCAATCTTTACCATTGATACATCTTCCACTGTTATTGTTTAGTTGCTGCAAACCATCATCACCTTCCACGCCATACAGTTAATCCTTTGTTACAACAACCGGTGAGATTGACAACCTCCCTGTTCGTTGGGGAAAGTCTTGAGTTTGTGTTGTGCAGGTTTCCAAGTTCTTGCAACACCTTTGAGACGTTTCCTTCCTCCTACTAGTTCGATAACCTTGGTTTCTTACTGAGGGAAGACTTGCTGCTGCTGCATCACACCTTGCTCTTGGGGTTTCCCGACGAAGCACTCCCACATTGACAAAGCGCCAAAAGTCATGTATGTCCGCACTAATGCTTTCAGCCGGTTTGGGTCGGCTCGGTGGAGATTCCATAAGGCCCCAAAGGACCGGTGTACCAGAGAAACAAACATCATCGAAGATGAGAACTGTATATCGAAAGAGACTAATCTCAAACCATATGAAAAACGATCGTATCCCAATAGATCTCTCGGACACACGACACCATGCTCCCTCTATTGATGCTAGATGCACCACCGGAGTGAGGATATGGCAGAGAGGATTTTATTCTGACGTCGGGACATAGCTATCTCCTTGACATCCCAAAAAAGACATTGAACATAGTTTAAGCAAAGATCGGAACGCTCTCGCTGGCGAGAGGACGTGTTCCGCCACGCCTTCAATGCCCCAAGCTCGCAATAGACGGAGCAGACTGACGACATCATTAGCGAGGGGGCGTGACCCTAGATTGGTTTTACTCTATCTCCTCTGAATCACATGTGTGGTCGCGGCACATAAATTTTATAATATTAATAGCCTTCCACTTGTATCCTTATTTATGTCCCAATTGTGGACCTGCAACAAAGTTAAGGATATTAACCATATTTTTTTGCCAACTCGAAACCTTTTTATTCAATAGCAAGTAATGTTACATCAAAAACTAACATAGCTATGATACTCGGTGGTGGGTCATCCAGCCATATCGATGGATTAGAGAATTTTGCTTAACCACTTAACTCATGCGCTAGAACATTTAATTCCCTAGGTTCATGTACAAATTCATACTTCAAGAATTCCATAGACATGAGGTAACAAATTCACATGTACATGCATGAAAGATGTACACCAATAGGACAGGTGAAAAAATGGATCATGGAAAGCAAGTTCCTAAATTTAGCTTACATAATAGTTGAAATTTTGTCAAGAAAGTACAAACCTTAAGGCTGAGTAATGACTATATTATCAAACAAAGTGTAGGCCATAAGGCTCAGCACAACTTCAGGAGCATTGCAATTTTTATTTTGCACAACAACGTGAATTAGTAATGGCGCTTCATGCCTCTAGATTGCTGGATCGGATGTCATTCAATCATGTGCACCCTCATTTCTACCATGTGGCTTCAGAAGGGTGTGACGCAAAGCGTCATTGTCTGTTGTCATCATGGGACATGTCAGTGTTCCAATTTTCATGGTGAAAACAGTGATGGAGAATGTTATGGCAAGTGAGGTCCGAGGTCTAGTAATGACGGTCGAGTCTTTGAAGCATATGGACCTTGCTTGGTGATTCTTGACTTGTAGCAGTGGCATCGGCAAGCGGGCAGCAACATAGGAGGAGTAAAGAGTCTTATCTTTTAGGGTGAAATTTAAGATCTAATCTTAATTGGTTGTACCTGTCAATGTCCTTGTTGGAGGTGTTATTTTGAGAGAGCGGACTTTCTCTAGTATGAAAATCTAAGATCTTTAATCGCACAACGATGATGTTTATGCACTGTTTCTTTCTTGGAGATATCGCTTTTGGATAATTTGGACTTCAGGTGTTGTCTTGGAAAGAGTTTGTGTTGTAGCTACGAGGTTTTAATCACTATAGCGAGATCTTTTTTTCTTCTTTTTTGTTGTTGTAGATCTGCGTGCGTCCTTAAAATCTTGAGGACATTTCATTGTTGCAAATATTGGCTATAATTAGTATCTTCATGATATTAATATATTCTTTTTGTCGAAATAATCAAGGTGAATTAGTGCACTCAATTTTACTTTTGTTGTATTTGAGATTGTGATGAACATTTTTTTCGAAATGGGTAGCGAAGCCCCGGCCTCTACATCAAGCATTGCACATAGCTTTTATTCATTATTAGAACCATAGTGTTTGGCAAAGTCCATTACAATGATCATACAAACCGGATCCGCCAAAACAAAACACCGAGCAAAAAAATAATCATATTGTTAGCTCCCCAACAAGATATAGAAAACACCTAGCTACCTCTTTCGACGCCGCCCCACTGTCACTCTCACCATTGCCACTCGCCAAGAGAAGCTGGAGTGCCTGGGCGCGGCGGCTCGAGCTCAAGCAAAAGAGACCCTGGAACTGCACAACCTATCCATGGAACGATGCCCACGCACACACTCCGGATGTCGCCGTCTTCACTATCTTCCGCCAAACCGTCATCAGCATGTAGATCGATGTGTAGACTCTTCCCACACCAGCCACCGACATCACCACAGTGCCAAGTATCACCAACTCCTTGCGCTCTAGCCGCTCCACCTCTATTGCCTCTTCCATCTAGCGCTACTCCACAAGTGATGGTCCCAAGAGAGAACGCGATACCGCAGCACCGCCATCTCCCGATCTAGAAGCCAGATACGTCGTAAACGTATCTATAATTTTTGATGTTCCATGTTTGTTTAGTATCTACTTTGCTATGCTTTGTCTACACTTTGAGGTATTTTTATACATTTTCTGGGACTAACCTATTAACAAGATGCTACAGTGCCAGTTGCCTATTTTCTGCTGTTTTTGATTTAAGAAAAGCTAGTAAGGAATTATTCTCGGAATTGGACGGGACAAAAGCCAAAGTCAATATTTTACCGGAACGAACACAGAGACCAAAGGGCAGCCGAAGGGGGCAACAGGGTGGCCACACCCTAGGGCCACGCGGGTCCACCCTAGGGCGCGCCTCCCTATGGTGTGGGCCCCTGGCTGGCCTCCGACCTTGCCTCTTCGCCTATAAAATCCCCTCGATGGAGAAACCCTAAACACCGATCGGATATCCACGAAATAGTCCATAGCCGTCGCCACCATCGTCCCTAGATCAGGGGGATCTAAAGCTCTTCCTGGCACCCTGCCGGAGGGGAGAGATCATCCTGGAGGCCTTCTTCATCACCATGCCAGCCTCCAGTATGATGCGTGAGTAGTTCACCCTTTGACTATGGGTCCATACAGTAGCTAGATGGTTGTTTCTCCTCCTTCGTGCAATTACATTTAGATCTTGTGAGCTCCGTTCATGATCAAGATCATCTATTTGACATCGTATATGTTGTGTTTGCAGGGATCCGATGGATATTGAGGTACTATGTCAGATTGATTATTGATTCTATCATGTCATATTGATTATTGATTCTATCATGTCTGTGTTGTTTGTTATCTTCCATGCTCTCCGTTGCTAGTAGCTACCTTGGCCAAGAACATGCTTGTGACTCCAAGAGGGGGTATTTATGCTCGATAGTAGGTTTATGCCTCTAGTAATCTGGGGAAGTGACAAGAATCTCTAAGGTTGTATATGTGATGTTGCTACTAGGTAGAAAACAACAATATTTTGTTCATGGAACAATTGTATTGTTTACTTTACACACATTGCTTAATGCAATTATTTATTGCTTGCAACTTAATACTGGAGGGGGTTCGGATGATAACCTGAAGGTGGATTATTAGTCATAGATGAAGTTGGATGACGGTCTATGTATATTGTTGTAATGCCCAATCAAATATCATAGGAATCATGATGTCTAGTATTCGCATTGTTATGCTTTCTCAATCGTGTCAATTGCCCCACTGCAATTTGTTCACCCAGCATGTTATCTATCTTAAGGAGAACACCTCTAGTGAACTGTGGACCCCGGTCCAATCTTTACCATTGATACATTACCTCCAATCTTTACCATTGATACATTACCTACTATTACCGTTTACTTTCTACAAGCAACTACTATCTTCCACACTGTATGTTTAATCCTTTGTCTTCAGCAAACCAGTGAGATTAACAACCTCACTGTAAGTTGGGCAAAGTCTTGAGTTTGTGTTGTGCAGGATTCCAAGTTGTTAGCAACACCTTGGAGTTGTTTCCTTGCTCCTGCTGGTTCGGTAACCTTGGTTTCATAAATGAGGGAAAACTTGCTACTGTGTTCATCGCACCTTGCTCTTGGGGTATCCCAACGAGGCTCTACAGTGATCTGAGCCCCATCAAGATTTTCTGGTGCCGTTGCCGGGGAGTTAAGGACAGCTTCACAAGGGGAGTCTTTCACAACCACTCTCTTTATTTGTTTTGCTTGCTTCTTTTTTACCAAAAATATAGTTTCATTTGGTTTGTTTTTTCTTATCAAAAACACAAAAAAATTAGTTCCTACTTCAAGTTGATACCATGTCTATTGTTGCTCCAATCACTATGTCACCTCTAAAAATGAACTTTACTTTCAAACAAGGAAGTCAAGAGAGTTTCAAAGAAGCTTGGTCTAGAATTTCTGATTCACATGGAAAAACTAAGCCTAAAATGACTCTCGGCTTGGTTCTTAGCAGTTTCTACTATGGTCTTGCTCTTTGTTATAGATATGCTTTGGATGCTACAGTGGGAGGAGATTTTCTCCAGTGTAATGAGTATGAAGCTTTGAATGCCATAAAGAAGTTGATTACAATTTATAATTTGTCTACCAAATCTGATTCTTCCTTTATAAACATCTATGCTAGGTTGAACACTCTTGAGACCAGTACAACTAGTTTAAAAGATTGCTATAACATGCTTAGGAGCATCATGATTATGTTCCAATAAATTCTGAGCCTTCAAAATGGTTTCCTAAAATAAAAGTTGTTATAAACAATGAAACTTTTGATGCTCGTTGTGATATCATGTCTGAGTTTTGTCTTATGCCTAAAGATATTTATGAGTCTTTGAATCTTTGGGGACTTTCTGAAGGAGGAGAAGAAATATCTCTTACCAATAATGCAACTATATTACCCATTGGAATAGTTGAAGGAGTGTTTACAAATATCTTAGGGAAAGTGGTGTCTACTGATTATCTTGTTATTGAATGTGTAGGAGAAAGACAAATTACACTTGGAAGATCCCTACTGAAACTCCTTAGAGCAATAATAGATGTGGGAAAAGTCATTATGCATTTTGCTTATCCAACAAGCAATCATACATTCCCTAAAGATAAGAGTAAAGGTAAGAAAGGTAGAGGCACGAAATTTGATGTTAATGCTTCTTCATTTGAAAATACTTGATTCTTACTTGTGCCTAACTTAAAGGCATTAAAGAAGAGTACTTCTTGGGAGATAATCCAATAGTTTCATTGAGTCCTGGAAGTTATTAATTCTGTAATAACCTCTCCTTATCCTTTTTGTGTGATTTTTGTGCCAAGAATAACCTCTAATGAGAGACAAGTAAGATTTGGGGAAGTTGCTGTCCTGAAACAGATTTTTGTGCTTCACTGTAAAACTTCTTGAAAAATATATATATGTCGGACTGAGCTGTAATTTTCTGTGTAAATGACCCAGGTTGTTCTCTAACTTTCGTTAGTTCAACACTTTTCGATTTAAGCAACAGAAGGTCTTCGAAAAAATCGGTTTTTACCTGCTGGTCTGTTTTGACAGATTTCTGCCATTATTTGCATTTGCCTCTTTATCAGTTTATTTTTTAGTTCTTCTTGGTCACTTGAGATTTTTAAAGGAATTTCTACTGTAGCTTGTGTTTTGATGAAGGTTTTACTTGTGTTGAAACTAAACCAAAGGCTTTTTCTTTTGAATGCACTAATGTTGCTAATGAAGATTGTGTGAAGTTTTGTATCAAGGAAATTTTCAAGTGTAGGGGAATAATGATATAATGAGATGAAGAATGGAAAAAAGCTCAAGCTTGGGAATGCCACCCCGTGTCACCCCAAGAAATATTCAAGAGGTACAAGAGTCAAACCTTGGGGATGCCCAAGGCATCCCCTTCTTCATCAATAAAAATCTCAGGTCTCTTTCTAGACACTTCGTTTTTATGGTTTCATGCACCGTTGTGTTGTTATTGGAGCGTCTTAGTTTTTTTTTGGTTTTTGTTTGTTTAATTTGCTTGAATAAAGTAGTTGGACCCCCGCTTTCGCTATGTTGTTTCAAATAAGTTGATTGGTGTTGGAAAAAGTAGAAAGTTTCATACTTATAGTGGTATAAAAGGGAGCTTGTTTTGACTGTGGCTTAGACTTTATCATGTCATGCTATATGTTGTTTTGACCTTATGCTTAGTGATTATTGCTATAGCATGACTTGTTCCAAACAATTGAGATTGCTTAATGTGCCTTGAAATAATCATGCATTGTTTTAGCATACAAAAGCATAATATTGTGGTATATTCTCCTTTGATGCTTTGTTCGGGTTGACTTGGCACATGCTCACACCATGTTATGACTATGAACTAGTCACCTTAGCCTCTATGATCATTTAGTTTTTGACTTGTGATGTCTACGCACTTCTATTCTTGTAGACAGTTGTTGGGCCTCCAAGTGCAGAGGTTTGTAGAACAGCAGCAAGTTTCCCTTAAGTGGATTACCCAAGGTTTATCGAACTTAGGAAGGAAGTGGTCAAAGGTATTCCCTCTCAAGAAATCCTGCAATCAAGATACAAGAAGTATCTTGTGTCCCTAACACACCCAATACACTTGTCAGGTGTATAGGTGCACTATTTCGGCGAAGAGATAGTGAAATACAAGTGATAAAGGTGCCAGGAAAGATCTTCTGACTTGTTGTTGACATGGGGTAACATGTGTGAGTGAAGTAAAGATTAAAGCAAGCAAACATGCAACATATCTAGATGCAAACGGTGTTTCAATGCTTAGAAACAAGGCCTAGGTATCATACTTTCACTAGTGAACACTCTCTCATATAAATATCCTCTCTTCATGATACTACTCTTAACTACTCTCCGGTTCGACACTCTAATCATCGGTAGGGCTATAACAACACTCCTCAAAGTCCGCCTTCCCCAATCTAGATAACCCCACACTGTCACCTTGAGTGCTAGATGGTTCCAACAAACACCACAATTTCATAGAGACATCCAACTCCAAATATAACTCATAACAAATATTCAATCTAGCCAAAGTGCCACACACGGTATGCCCGCTGTCACTTTCACACACGTGGGGAAAAGTATAGATCTATCAAAGCACAAAGAGTATTTATGTAGACTCAAACCTAAGTGCCACCATGGCATGCATGCTGTTACTTTCACACACATGGGGAGAGCATCTAATGAAGCACTTGAGTAGCAAGGTAGATATACTTGATTACAAAGCTCATGACCACAAGATCATGCATAGTGAGAGAGATGAACACATAGCTATCGATAGAGCCCTTAGCCTCGAGGAAGAACTACTCCCTCCTTATCATGGGAATCAACAACGATGATGAAGATGGCGATGGAGATCGATCGAGATGGCTACGGGGGCACTTCCCCATCCTGGCAGGGTGCCGGAACAGAGACTTTCTGTCCCCCGAATCTCCCCTTCGGTGGCGGCGGCGCTATGGAGGTTTTCGTGGATTTCTTCTGGATGTTTTAGGGTTTTTGGGTCGGAGGCTTCTTATAGGCGCAGGAATCAAGGTCAGTGGGTGTCCAGGGGGTCCACACCCCCTCCAGGATCCTCCAGGGCTTGCCCGTGCCTGGGGGGTTTGGCCACCCCGTGGCCCCCCTCCGGATATGCTTCGTGGTTCCGTGTTGCTCCGGGAAAATAATAACTTTGGATTTTGTCCCGTCAAATTCCGAGAATATTGATTTTCTGCCTTTCTGGAACCAAAAACAGAAGAAAACAAGCAACTCGCACTATGGCAACTTGTTAATAGGTTAGTTCAGAAAAGATATGAAAACACCTCAAAGTGTAGACAAAGCAAAGCAAAGTAGATACTAAACAAGCATGGATCATCAAAAATTATAGATACGTTTCCGACGTATCAAGCATCCCCAAACTTAACTCCTGCTCGTCCTCGAGTAGGTAAGTGATAAAAAGAATAATTTTTGAGGTGACATGCACCATCAAAACCAAGATCAAACCATTTGCAAGCATTGAAAGTTGGGATCAAAGAACTCTAAACATGTGCATGAAAGATGGAGTTCTAATAGTAAGACAAAGTAACTACACATGCAACATGAAAGACTACAAACAAAGATCATGAATAACATGCATTGAAAAACGTTTGTTTGTTTCACATATAGAAAACATAGCATAGTGGCATTCAGCTTGTCCCTCATAGAGTATCAATATAGATGCATAGGACACCTTCAGAGTTCACAAGGGTGACTAGAAACAAATAGCACAAGAACAAGTAATATCACAATATGCATCAATTAATAAGCTTTGGAACACTGCACACAGAATGACAACTGTAGAGGTCCCAACCTGTTAAGGTAGAGATCCCTGTGTTTACAATGCTAGTCCCTAGATCAATAGCTAGCATCCACAGTTCAAGATATAATATCAAGAAACAAAGGTCTTAATACAACTTTATAACCAGGAATAAAATAATTCATTACATCTTACATAGCTCATTTGGCTATCTCATTACAATGCAGCAGAAATAACTATATAGCATGGAGTCCTTCATCTTCAAAGTGCCACATGCAATCATGTTGGTTGTAGACTTGTAATCCTAATCAACACACTTCACTAACATCAAACAAACCTGCAACATAATAAGTTACATCCACAAGGGTCAATACATTTGAATTGTATTGGCAAGTGATACTATGGTAGAGTAGTGGTATCAATCTTCTATATGCATTTGGATAAGTGGAGCTTAGGCTTGCTTTGCTCAAAATAGATTTTCCTTATCATTTGAAAACACTAAGTTTTTATTTGTCAAAATCACCCAAGGCATCTACCAATCAAAGACTGAAGATCCTTTAACCCTTGTTCAACCACAAGCTTTTAACTTAGAAATTGGGATGAGGAGATCCTTGATAGCTTCCATGTCTTGATGCTCAAATTGTCCATTGCCGGGGACACGGTTAAGTACTTAGATTTTACTCTCTCGAGAGGTGGTGCACTTTCCCCACAAGACTCGACATGCATCGAGACAAGATCTTTCAGAAGCCTTCCCTTAGACCAAAATGGACGCGCTCCAAACCTATCATCCCCTACCACCAACTGTCCATCTGGCTAAGTTATTGCAACATATATGATCCAGGCAGAGCCCATATTGCCATGTGGCTGCACTTGAAGCTTCTAAACATTTGACATCTCAAATCTCTTTGTTCCTAGGTGGCTTTCCACAAGTGAGATACACTAGGGTAGGCCATAAATATGGGGCCCTGTGTAACCACTCAACATAACCCTTACAAGTCCCATTCCACCCAGGTGATTCATTCACATAGTTGTTTTATTAAACAAAACACAAGTCATTGACTTAGAAATATTTCATAGCATGAATATAATCCACCCTTGTTTTCTACTAGCTAAGCTAAGCATGATAGTAGGAGGGATATTAACTAAGGAAATTTTTACTAAGGCATCATCTAGTAGGATTTCCCATGGCATAACATACTTAGTAAAAATTCCAAGCAAGTCATACTCAAAACATCACTAATGCATAGTGAAAATAATAGGACAAAAAGTATGAAGCACCACTTGCCTTTTTGGTAGACAATATAAGTTCACTCCTTGATCTTGCAATAGTCACACTCTTCAAATTTCACTACAATTCAATCAAGGCACAAATTCAATCTAGCATTCAAGCAATTCACCACATAAAATAAAGAAAACAAAACAATGCATGCAAGCATGCAAAAAATTGTTTTATTTGGAAAGGTGGTTTCTAATAGGTTATAAACATTTTAAAACACCTATTGATGATTTATAAAAGTGGGAAGGTTATTTAAAAACAAGTTGGTTAAAATGGCCATTTAACTCATTTTTGTTTTTCTAGCAATGATTTAAATCAAAGTAATATTTTTCTAGTGTTTGCCAAATATATTTTTAAACAAAAATGTTAGTGTTTATGGTCAAAGTTTTTAAAAAAAAAATCATTTACAAAAGGTTCCACTCAAAAACCATTTTTAAATCAAGCACCATTTTGTTTTGTTAGAAATGCCTTTAAAAAAAGTAATAATTTTTCTAGGGTTCACCAAATATATTTTTAAATCCAAAACTTAGTGTTTAGGGTCAGAGAGCTTAATTCAACCCATTTTCAAAAGGTTTTACTCAAAAAGCATTTTTAAATCATAATCAACATTTTTATTTAACTAGAAATGCTTTTATTCAAGTAATAATTCCTTAGTGTCACAAAATATACTTTTAAATCCAAAAGTTGGTTTTTATGGTCAGTAGGTTCAAAACAATTCATTTACAAAAGTTTTACCCTAAAAACATTTTTAGAACAACTTTTATAATCAAAATAGGCCTACACATGTTTCTGCAAAAACAGCCAATTTTACAGAAGCAAATCACTAAAAAGGGCATGGTTGGAAAGGTTGTATTTTTTTGAATCCAGTGATATAAAATTTGTAAAATTTGGACGTGTAGATTTAAAATTATGAATTTTACAAATCCTATCATGTAATAGAACAAATCTGGTTTTTAAAACAGAGTCTGGGCCACGTGTCTATATCCTATTGGACAATACCGGTTTGGCAGGATCGATCATCATGGTGCGTTGGATTAAAAGTGGATCGAGCGGCACAGATCAAACATAACGGTTCCCTTAAGTGATTCTATCTACGTCACATGATCAAGATCTAACGGCTCCTAGCAGCTCGACCAAGGATGGGCGGCGCTGCGATGATGGATGGCGGCGGCGTGCTCGGGCGGTGATGGTGCCGGCGATATAGGAAGCGAGAGAGAGGGAAGTGGCTCACCAGACTCGTCGTGCATTGCTGATGCTCAACGTGTCCGTGGTTGGCAAAGGGGTGCATGGGGATGATGGTAATTCCTCGCCGGAGTTGCTCACTGGCTCGGACACGTACTGTCGTTGTCGGGGGCGAGCTCCTGGGGCATAAGAAGGCAAGGCAGCATGTCAGGGAGGTGTGCACGGTTGCAGAGGTTGTGAGGGGACCTACCAGAGGACAAGGGGCGCGATGAATCGTCGGTAGCCTCTCGCCGGAGTTCAAGCAGTCAACGGTGGCGAGGAGGCGTCATTGTTGTCGAGCCTCTAGGGCATGTGCGGGCAAGTGGATCGTATGGGCAGATGCAGGGGACACTGGGGAACACTCTCGTGGGTGCCAGGGAGCAAGGGGAGGTTGGCTATCGCCAGAATCGGCCGGGAAGGGTCGTCGGGGCAGTGGCGGTGCAAGGAAAAATCAGGGCAGCCCTGTGGCAGAGAGGGAGGGGCGAGCGAGGGGAAAGAGAGGGGAGACATGGGCGATTAAGAGGGCACGGTCGCGGGCGAGATTTACTCACGTATTGAAGCGAATTAACGTGAGGCATTCATGTCTGATAATGGCAGTGAGGTGAGGGGCGCGGTCGTCGCAGTGGGGTAGATGATGACGGGGCAGTAGGGTTGCATCGTCAGCAAGAGAGAGAGGGGTTGCTCGTGGGGTCCAAGCGTTAGTGACTGCGCGGGTCGTTCTGTGGGTGAGAGAAAACGGTTCGGGGAGAGAGAGGAGCCGGGTGGGCTGGTTACTGGGCCTAGGGCTTGTTGGACTGGCTGGGCTGCTTCTTTTTATTTTTTTCTTCTTCTGTTTTCTTTTTCTTTTTCCTTTTCTATTTTTCTATTTTGATTTTTGTTAAAATAATTCAAACACCATTTGAATTCAGATCTTTACCAAACTTTCAGCAAGCTTATAATACTGTTTATTATTGTGTTTTAAAGACTATTTTGGAATAATTCTTTTATTCAATTATGGTTTATTATTTATTTAAATTAGGAAATTGCTTTTATTTAAATAAGATTTTAAATATATTTTCAAACTCTTATTTGAATTCTAATTTTCACCAAAACTTCTTCAGTAGGTTTTATTTATTCATTAGTGCAAATATTTCACTTTGAATTATTTAAAATATTTTAATATGATTTAATGTTCATTTAAATTGGGATTTATCCTTATTCCAATAAAATCAAATATGATTTTTAACCCATATAAATCTTATTCAAATAATTATTTTTTTCCTTTTAAGTTAATTAGATAACTTTTATTCCCTTTAGGCAAATTACAATTTATTAATTTCTCATGATTTAATTAATCGTTTACCTTAGGGTTTTTGTCTTTATTCAAAACAATATGGTTTAAGTCCATATAAGTTTTTATTTAAAAAAAATCTTTATCCCCTTTATTTTATTTGGATTTGGATTATCTTTATTCCATTTGCTTATGGATTTAACTCAAGATTTAAATTGTCTTCTAAATAAATTTCTTGGGATTTATTATTTATTTAGTTTAGGCAATTTGTCTTTATTTAAATAAAATTGAATATGGTTCAAAGCCCATATAGTTTTATTAAATAATATTTTATTTATTTTTATTATTTAATAACTTCCATTTGTTTATGGATTTGGCCAAGATTTAACTTGGCTTTTAAATGTTCCTTATTTATTTATTTATTTATTCCTTTCTTTGTCTTATAAAATCCATATCTTTTTATTTATAGATCCAAAATTGGTGATTACAATTTGTATATCTTTATTTGATATTTGTTTATCCTTTTAAATCCTTTTAGGATTATTGTGCTCAAGATTTTGGTATGGATTTTTGTTAGGAGCTTAATTAGCTTTGGAAATTATTTCCTTTTATCTTATTAAATTTATAAGTTTTTACCCATGGTTCCAAATTGAGTGAAACCAATTTCTATGGTTTTATAATATTTTTGTTTATCATTTTTGATAATTTATAATTGTTTGTTGCTGAATTTTTATATGGAACAAATCCATAGTCTTAGAGAGATTTTGGAAATGATTTATTCCATTAGGGTTTTGGGGTTTTGGGTTAAATTTTTCCAAAAGTTTAAATTTCAAGATACATTCATTGATGAATGCATTTCACTTGATTGAAATTTGTTTGGATTCCCTTTTATTCAACGTTTGTTCAAGATGGGTTTTGATGTTTCCATTTGGAATCAAAAAGTTTCTTTTCACCCTAAATTTCAACAGTTATTTCTTTTGTTTATTTTTTTTCACATTGCAAAATTTGGAAAATTTTGGGATGTTACAACAACTATGCTCTCTCAATTGTGCCTAACGGTAGAAGGTGGAGACGCAATAATGGTGGAAGAAATGCCTTTTTGTAAAGGAAGCAGGGATTACAAGTTTCAAAAAGAGCTTCCAAAAATTATGGTACTTGTTAGCTTTCAGCCCTCATTGCCCCTATCATAAGCATCTTGAAGTAGTTAAGGTTAAAGTGGCAAATATGGAGTATATGCTTGACGAAGTATAAGTTGGCAATCTCAAGTCCCTTGAATACGAGGGCCACACCTCATGCATACTCAACTTTGGGCCCAGGTAAGTTCTTGTCATTGTAAGTATTTGCATATCATTGAGAACCGCCAACGGGGTACCCCTTGCACATGGTACAGGAACTTTCCCATAACCAAAATGACAAGGCAATCAGACAATGAGCTTAGGATAGTGGCCCAGGCGTTTCTCTAACACATGATACAAACTCCATGGACTTACAAGTTTCCTCTTTATTTCACACTAGTGATATCCATAGACAAAATAGCATGATATCAACTGAGTACAAAGTACAAGTGCAATGTTGAAAATGTTCCCCGTGACAGCACAGTTCTGCTAATTCAACTTATAATTGCAAGCATATACAACATAGATGTCACAATGGTTCAAGTTTATTAGGGGCAAAGAATATAAAGTCTGCCATCAACTTCGTGAGGTCTTTAATCACTAAGTTTTCACATAACAAAATAGTTTTTAATTGGAAGATAGTTGAAAACAAGAATATACTTGGAATGGTGTAACACACCATGCATAGGTGTTTATAGTGGACACTTTGGAATAACTTGGTTTCTTGGGAGTTGGAAGCATGGGTAGAACTTAGTCATACAAGTGGAGGCTAGCAAAAGACTGGGAGCAACCAACTAAGAGAGCAATAATGGCCATAATCATGCAGAGCGACAAAACATTACTAATCAAAGCATAAAGTGGTACTTCAAGTCAAGTACTAAATGATCATAGAGGCTATGGTGACTTGCTCATAGTCATAACATGGTGTGAGCATGTGCCAAGTTAACCCAAACAATGTCATTCTATGCTTTTGTATGCTAAAACAACGCATGATTCCTTCAGGGCACATTAAGCAATCCTAATTGTTTGGAATAAGTCATTCTACAACAATAATCACTAAGCTTAAGGTCAAAACAACACCTAGCATGTCATGCTAAAGTCTAAGTCACAGTCAATGCAAGCTCCCTTTTGTACCACTTAAGCATGAAACTTTCTACTCTTTTCCAACACCAAACAACTTATTTGAAACAACTCACAAAGATAATAATCAATAAATATCAGTGATCTTATCTCACAAATCCACAAAGAATAACTAAAAAGTTCTAATAAAAGCACAAGAAAACCAAGGCTAAACGCATTGCTAGCAAAAGTGAACACTCACAAAACAATAAGAGTGAAAACTAGAGTGTTCTAGGCAATGGAAACAAAGTGGTCTCTCTCCAAAAGAAGTATGGTGTAACCAACCAACTTACTCAAGCAAACTAAGCAAACAAAAACTAATACGCTCCGAGAACAACACAATAGTGCATGAAACAATAAAAACGAAGTGTCTAGAAAGACCTGAGATTTTTATTGATGAAGAAGGGGATGCCTTGGGAATCCCCAAGCTTTGACGCTTGTACCTCTTGAATATTTATTGGGGTGACACGGTGTGGCATACCCAAGCTTGAGCTTTTGTCCATTATTCATCTCATTACATCATTCTTTCTCTACACCTGCAAATTTTGCTTCATACAAAACATCCCACAATCTTCATTAGCAACATTAGTGTATTCAAAAGATATTAGACCTCTGGAAAAGCTTTTGAACAGCAAGGATTTTCACTAAAAACACAATCTACTGTAGTAACTCCTTCAAAAAGCTCAATTCACCTAAAGAGAACTAAAAAAGAAATCAATAAGAAGCAAATGCAAATTATGGCAGAAATCTGTCAAAACAGATCAGCAGGTAGAAACCGATTTTTTCGAACATCTTCTCTTGCTCAAATTAAAAAGTGTTGAACTAACGAAAGTTATATAACATACTGGGGGGTTTATTCGTAAATTTTCAGCTCAATACGAGTTACAGAGACTCCTCACGAATGTTTTTGGTGGAGGACAGAAATCTGTTTCGGGACAGCAACTCCCCAAATCTTACTTCCCTCTCATTAGAGGTCATTCTTGGCACAAAAAAACAAACAAAAATAATAAGGAGAGGTAATTACTGAAGTAACAACTTCCAAGACTCAAGAAAACTCTCGGGTTATCTTCCAACAAGTACTTTTCTTTAACGCCTTTAAGTTAGGCTTGATAGCTTGAGAAGGTGCTCACATAAGAAATATGAATTGAAGTCAAAGAGAGCATCAAGAAGCAAATTCAAAACACGTTTAAGTATAACACACTTCCTATGCATGGGAATATTATAAAAAAAATAAATTCACAAAGAACAAGGTGACATGCATAGGAAGATAAAACAAGAGTAACTTTAAAACTTTCAGCACAAAGAGAAGTGTTTTAGTACCATGAAAACTTTTATAACCATATTTTCCTCTCTCATAATAATTTTCAGTAGCCTCATGAATAAACTCAAAAATATAACTATCACATAGAGAAGGCTTTTCTTGAGCTACAAACACATAATTTCTATCAAGCTTAAAAATAGTTGGAATAAAACCTTCACAGGTTTTATCCGAAGTAGATATTTCAAAAGGATCCACAGGAACATAACATTCATGCTCCTTTGGTAAGCATGGAGGACAATCAAATAATGTAAGAGGTAAGGAGTTACTCTCATTAGAAGGTAGACATGGGTAGATCCATTCTTCCTCCCTTTGTTCATCACTCTCCTCCTCATTTTCATCTAATGAGTTTTCAGTGTCAGCAATTTCTTCTTCCATAGGCTCCTACAAAGAATTAGTCTCGTACATGTGTGGAAAGTATCTACTAAAATATTCAAGAATATAGCAATTTGCTTCCTTGTAATTTTCAAAGCAAAACATAAGTTTCTCATAAACCTCATGTTCATAAGGTGCATCATCAGTATTTTCAAGCAAACTGGCAAGTTCAAATGCACCCTTGAAGGCAATAAACTCTTCAATTTGTTCCACATCATAAAAGTCATAATTTCCTTTAACATAAAAAGATATGGTAACATTATCATTATACTCACATTGAAAGGGTAGGTGTTTATACCTCCTGCAGCAGCAAGCTTTATCAAAGCAATAAGTAACATTATAAGTGGAGCACACCTCTCTAGCAATAGTATTCAACTTATTAATTTGTTCCCATAAGTGTTTCCCTTTTTGTGACAAACGGTGTTCCTTATAATAATACTTTTGTTCTTCCGTGAATCCACCTTGCCAATAAGCACTAGTTTCAAAGAATCCATCCATTAATGGAAAGCATGACCAAGCAAGGCAATGACGGACCACCAACTAGAGTAGGAACTAATTTTTTTGTGTTTTTGAATAAAGAAAGCAACCAAACTAGACTAATTTTTTTGGGTTTTTTGAAAAGAGGCAAACAAAACCAATCAAAAGAAACAAAGCAAACTAAAAACAAAGTAAAGAGAAAGGAAGTGAAGGACTCCCCTAGTGAAGACGTCCTTAGCATCCCCGACAACGGCGCCAGAAAAGAGCTTGATGTCTACGCACTTCTATTCTTGTAGACAGTTGTTGGGACTCCAAGTGTAGAGGTTTGTAGATTACCCAATGTTTATCGAACTTAGGGAGAAAGTGGTCAAAGGTATTCCCTCTCAAGCAATCCTGCAATCAAGATATAAGAAGTCTCTTGTGTCCCCAACACACCCAATACACTTGTCAGGTGTATAGGTGCACTAGTTCGGCGAAGAGATAGTGAAATACAAGTGGTAACGGTGCCAGGAAAGAGCTTCTGACTTGTTGTTAACATGGGGTAACGTGTGTGAGTGAAGTAAATATTAAAGCAAGCAAACATGCAACAAATCTAGATGCAAACGGTGTTTCAATGCTTAGAAACAAGGCCTAGGGATCATACTTTCACTAGTGAACACTCTCTCATATAAATATCCTCTCTTCATGATACTACTCTTAACTACTCTCTATTTGTACACTCTAATCATTGGTAGGGCTATAACATCACTCCTCAAAGTATGCCTTCCCCAATCTAGATAACCCCACACTGTCACCTTGAGTGCTAGATGGTTCCAACAAACACCACAATTTCATAGAGACATCGAACTCCAAATAAAACTCATAAAAAATATTCAATCTAGCCAAAGTGCCACACACGGTATGCTCGCTGTTACTTTCACACACGTGGGGAAAAGCATAGATCTATTAAAGCACAAAGAGTATTTATGTAGACTCAAACCTAAGTGCCACCATGGCATGCATGCTATCACTTTCACACACATGGGGAGAGCAGAGATCTAATGAAGCACTTGAGTAGCAAGGTAGATCTACTTGATTACAAAGCTCATGACCACAAGATCATGCATAGAGAGAGATGAACAGATAGCTACCGGTAGAGCCCTTAGCCTCGAGGAATAACTACTCCCTCCTCATCATGGGAATCAGCAACGGTGATGAAGATGGCGATGGAGATCGATGGATATGGCTCCGGGGGCACTTCCCCGTCCCGTCAGGGTGCCGGAACAGTTTCGTGGATTTCTTCTGGATGTTTTAGGGTTTTTGGGTTGGAGGCTTCTTATATGCGCAGGAATCAAGGTCGGTGGAGGTCCAGGGGGCCCACACCCCCTCTAGGCGACTCTAGGGCTTGCCCGCGCCTAGGGGGGGGTGGCCACCCCGTGGCCCCCCTCCGGCTCTGCTTCGTGGTTCCGTGTTGCTCCGGGAAAATAATAACTTTGGCTTTTGTCTCGTCCAATTCCGAGAATATTGATTTGCTGCCTTTCTGGAACCAAAAACAGGCAACTAACACTGTGGAAACTTGTTAATAGGTTAGTTCCAGAAAAGATATAAAAACACCTCAAAGTGTAGACAAAGCAAAGCAAAGTAGATACTAAACAAGCATGGAGCATCAAAAATTATAGATACGTTTCCGATGTATCAACTTGTGATACCACTTTATGCTTTGATTGATAATGTTTTGTCGCTCTGCATGATTATGGCCATTATTGCTCTCTTAGTTGGTCGCTCCCAGTCTTTTCCTAGCCTCCACTTGTATGAGTAAGATCTACTCATGCATCCAACTCCCAAGAAACCAAGTTATTTCAAAGACACTATAAATTCCTATGCATGGTGTGTTACACCATTCCAAGTATATTCTTGTTTTATCTATCTTCCAAATTAAACTTGTTATGTGAAATTTAGTGATTAAAGCTCTCACAAACTTGATGGCACACTTTATTTTTCTTGCCCCTAATAAACTTGAACCATTGTGTCATCTATGTTGTATATTCTTGCACTTATAAGTCGGGAATTAGCAGAACCATGCTGTCATGGGGAACATTTTCAACACCTGTACATATTACCCAGTTGATATCATGATCTTTTTTTTATGGATGTCGGCGTTGTGAAATAAAAGGGGAGCTTGTAAGTTCATGGAGTTATGTATGCGTGTTAGAGAAATGCCTAGGCCGCTAGCCTAAGCCATGCCTAATCATGGTGGAAACTTGCAACATCACCATAGTGAGCAATCCATGAAGCATCCTCAGAAAAAAAAATAGAGAGAGAAAAAGAAAAAAATATATGCACCATGCTCATGGTAAATAAAAGTATTGTTGAGATGATCACTATCTGTTGCCTTATCAATTTTGATATGGGATAGCTCCTGTGTCATGGGGCAAGGGGTACCCCATTGGCGGTTATCTATGATACACATATACTTACAATGACAAGAACTTGCTTGTGACTAAAGTTGAGTAGCATGAGGAACAGACCTCGTACTCAAGGGACATGAGATTCCCAACTTATGATTTGTCATGGATATACTCCATACTTTGTTCACTTTAACCTTAATCACTTTAATATGCTTATGATAGGGGCAATGAGATCTGAAAGCTAACAAGTACCATAATTTTTGGAAGCTCTTTATGAAACTTGAAATCCCTGCTACCCTTTATGAAGGGCATTTCTTCCTACTTTTATATTGAGTCTCCACCTTCTATCTTTATGCACCAACTAGGAGAGCATAGTTGTCATTCTTAGTTCTATGTGCATTGTCCCAAAACTTATTGATTGATTCATAATGTTGATATTGCTTGTTCTTGAACTATTTGTATCTAGTCACCCTTATGAACTTTGAAGGTGTCCTATGCATTTATGTTTTTCTACTCCATGAGGGACAAGCTGAATACCACTATGCTATGTTTTCTATATGTGAAATAAACAAACGTCTTTCAATGCATTATTATTCTTATTCTTTTTTATCCTTTCATGTTGCAACATAGTTACTTTGTCTTATTGTTAGAACTTCATCTTTCATGCTCACGTTTAGAGTACTTTGATCCCAGCTTTCGATGCTTTGCAAATGGTTTGATCAAGATTATGATGGTGCATGTCACCTCAAAAATTATTCTTTTTATCACTTACCTACTCAAGGATGAGCAGGAGTTAAGCTTGGGGATGCTTGATACATCATAAACGTATTCATAATTTTTGATGTTCGATGCTTGTTTAGTATCTACTTTGCTATTCTTTGTCTACACTTCGAGGTATTTTTATACATTTTCTGGGACTAACCTATTAACAAGATGCCGCAGTGCCAGTTGCCTATTTTCTGCTGTTTTTGGTTTTAGAAAAGCTATTAAGGAAATATTCTTGGAATTGGACGGGACAAAAGCAAAGTCAATATTTTACCGGAACGAACACAGAGACCGAAGGGCAGCCGAAGGGGGGCCACAGGGTGTCCACACCCTAGGGCGTTCCGCCCTATGGTGTGGGCCCCCTGGCTGGCCTCCGACCTCGCCTCTTTGCCTATAAAAGCCCCCCGATGTAGAAACCCTAAACACTGATCAGATCTCCACGAAACAGTTCGTAGCCGCCGCCGCCACCATCGTCCCTAGATCGGGGGGATCTGAAGCTCTTCCCGGCACCTTGTCGGAGGGTAGAGATCATCCCGGAGTCCTTCTTCATCACCATGCCAGCCTCCGGTATGATGCGTGAGTAGTTCGCCCTTGGACTATGGGTCCATATAGTAGCTAGATGTTTGTTTCTCCTCCTTTGTGCTATCATGTTTATATCTTGTGACCTCCGTTCATGATCAAGATCATCTATTTGTAATCATACATGTTGTGTTTGCGGGGATCCGATGGATATTGAGGTACTATGTTAGATTGATTATTGATTCTATCATGTCATATTGATTATTGATTCTAGCATGTCATATTGATTATTGATTCTATCATGTCTGTGTTGTTTGTGATATTGCATGCTCTCTGTTGCTAGTAGCTACCTTTGAATGAACATTTCATGATCCCTAGTGTTTTGTGTGTTAGATAACAATACCAAGGATTATTTAAGGTGTTTTGAAGTGGTGCAGATCTTAACTTGAAAAAGAGCTTTAAAGTGATTTTGGGGGGCGGATAATCCGCCCCTCCCCAATATCAAAAGGGCGCAAGGGCATGACCGTCTGTATGGGGGGCGGAATATCTCCCGGATTTTCCGTCCAGGGCCGGAGATTTTTCCCAGGCCGGATAATCCACCCCTCAAGGGTGCCGGATAGTCTGCCCCCCATGTTCTGCTTCAAAGGTCACCACGGTGCATCACTCAGAGAGAGGGCGGAGTTTTCCCCGGACTTTTTGTCTCTGGGGCGGATTTTCCCCAGGGGCAGATAGTCTGTCCCTTGAGGGGGCGGATAATCCGCCCCCTCGAAGATTTTCACCAAGTCAAGCTCGGCGTGACCCACTGTGTGGGGGCGGATTTCCCCCGGACTTTCCATCCAGGGGCGGATTTTCCCCCAGGGCGGATAGTACGCCCCTAGTGGGGGGCGGATAATCTGCCCCTAAATTGCACCAACAACCAGATCTATGCAGGGGGTATTTAAACCAGCCATGTCCCTCCTGCCAGAACTCTTGGTTCATTCGAAAAAGACAAGATCTGCTCCTCAAGTTTCATCCAAGAGATCTCCACCTTCATCCACCCAAAGGCCCCGTTCCTTGGGGAATCGAAGGAGGAGGGCTCGATCTTCACCAACTGCAATCAAGCGCTTCATATCCTCTCCATTCATTTGGAGAATCTTCGATCTAGTATTTCTTGCAAATATCTAGATCCTTGTGTTGATTATATTGATAATCCTTGTTCTTGTGACAGCTTGTTGTCATTACGGGAGACTCCAATTCGGTTGTGGATGTGTGCCCCGCTAGAGTTGTAAAGGCATCGGTTCACGCCTCGAAGGGTACCATAAGTGGAGAAGGTGGATCGAGACTTTCATGGTGAGATCCATCAGAGAATAGGGTGAGGCCTATTGTGGGGTGGTGGTCTTAGAACCGCCCACCCCTCCAACACAGATGTACTTCCCTTAACAAGGAAGGAATTGTGGTAAAACAAATCCCTGTGTCTCCGCGTGCTCCACTACGGTTTCCTTGCTCCTCACTTTACATGCTTAGTAGCTAGGGTTGCATATAAGGAAATTCTCGTAGTTTCATATGTAGAGAATTTACTTTGTGTCAAGCCTAAAATTGAAAAAGAACTAAAAAATGAGTAGCACCTATTCACCCCTCTAGGTGCCCATACGATCCATTCCAATTGGTATCAGAGCCTATTTCGGGATTAACCGCCTAAGAGAAGTATGGGTTCCAAGGGAGATGGGAGTGATGCTCCGGAGGTAGTCACCATGAATGATCTCAAGACGTTGGAAATAACCTTGATTAGTTCCATGGAGACTAATATGGAAGAGATGCGTCAAATGATAATGCGTCTCTCCCCATCCGCAACATCACCTCCATCTGCCTCTGCGGCTACCACTCCATAATCCAAGGAAACGAGTAAAACCGATTCCAAAGAGAACGAAGTGGTTGGTGATGGCACTAGCAAGAGCTCCTCCTTGAAAAAAGATAGTGGTAAGGAAGGATACAATGAGTTTTCACATGTGTATTCACCTGATCCACCTATCCCACACCCTCATATACATAATAGGGGTGATCCACCCAAACTTTCAGCATCTACTTTTAACCAATGGCAATTTTTGATGAAGTGTCATGTGTACAGCTCCACCATTGAGTTGTGGAAAATCATAGAGAATGGTCTTCATGTTGGAGATCCCAACAACCTAACAAGAAGAGAGTTTGTGGATAGTCAACTCAATGAAACGGCTCTACACATGATTCAGCTTGGTGTGGGTACCAAAGACACGCCAAACATTGAGCATCTCAACACAGCTAAGGAAGCTTGGGATGCCCTCACCGAGTGATACGTCGGAAACGTATCTATAATTTTTTATGTTCCATGCTTGTTTAGTATCTACTTTTCTTTGCTTTGTCCACACTTTGAGGTGCTTTTCATATGTTTTCTGGTACTAACCTATTAACAAGTTGCCACAGTGTCAGTTGCCTGTTTTCTGCTGTTTTTGGTTCCAGAAAAGCTAGTAAGGAAATATTCTCGGAATTGGACGGGACAAAAGCCAAAGTCAAATATTTCACCGAAGGGAACACGGAGTCCAGAGGAGAGACGGAGGGGCACCATAGGTTGGCCACACGCCCCCAGGCGCGGCCTAGGGTGGGGCCGTGCCTAGGTAGGGTGTGGGCCCCCTGGCCGCCTCCCAGCGTCGCCTCTTCGCCTATAAGAAGCCCCCGATGCCGAAACCCTAATCACCCGATCAATATTCCAAGAAAACGTCTGTAGCCGCCGCCACCATTGTCCCTAGATTGGGGGGTATCTGAAGCTCTTCCCGGCACCCTGCCTGAGGGGAGATCATCCTGGAGGCCTTCTTCATCATGACAGCCTCCGGTATGAAGCGTGAGTAGTTCCACCTTGGACCACGAGTCCATGTAGTAGCTAGATGGTTGTATCTCCTCCTTGTGCTTTCATGTATAGATCTTGTGAACTCCGTTCATGATCAATATATAATCTATTTGTAATCATGCATGTTGTGTTTGCGGGGATCCGATGGATATTGAGATTACTATGTTAGATTGATTAATGGTTTTGTCCTATTGATTCTATCATGTCTGTGTTGTTTGTGATCTTGCATGCTCTCCGTTGTTAGTAGCTATCTTGGCCAAATAGTTTCTAGTGACTCCAAGAGGGGGTATTTATGCTCGATAGTGGGTTCATGCCTCTAGTTTTTAAGGGAAGTGGCAGAAATATCTTCGATTATAGATGTGTTTTTGCCACTAGGGAGAAAACAACGGTCTCTTGTTCATGGAACAAGAGGATTGTTTACCTTACACACTTTGCTTAAATCAGTTGTCTGTTGCTTGCAACTTAATACTGGAGGGGGTTCGGATGATAACCTGAAGGTGGACTTCTAGTCATAGATGCAGTTGGATGGCGGTCTATGTATATTGTTGTATTGCCCAATCGAATCTCATAGGATCTTTTGTCTAGTATTGCATTGTTATGACTTGCTCAGTTCCTGTCAATTGCCCTGCTGTAATTTGTTTACCCTTCATGCCATGTTTTACCCTTCATGCCATGTTTGTTTATCTAAGGAGAGCACCTCTAGTGAACTATGGATCCCGGTCCAATCTTTACCATTGATACATCTTCCACTGTTACTGTTTACTTGCTTCAAACCATCATCACCTTCCACACCATACAGTTAATCCTTTGTTACAGCAAACCGGTGAGCTTGACAACCTCACTGTTTCGTTGGGGCAAAGTCTTGAGTTTGTGTTGTGCAGGTTTCCACGTTGCTTGCAACACCTTTGAGACGTTTCCTTCCTCCTACTGGTTCGATAACCTCGGTTTCTTACTGAGGGAAAACTTGTTGCTGTGCTCCATCACACCTTGATCTTGGGGTTTCCCTACGAAGTGCTCCACATCAACAAGGAGTCAGCCATCAAGATTTTCTGGCGCCGTTGCCGGGGAGGATAAGGATGTCTTCACAAGGGGAGTCCTTCTCAACCTTTCTCTCTACTTTGTTTTTGGTTTTATTAGTTTCTTTTGCTTGGTTTTGTTTGCCTCTTTTTATCAAAAACTCCAAAAAATTTAGTTTAGTTTGGTTTGCTTTCTCTTATAAAAAACACACAAAAAATAGTTCCTACTCTAGTTGCTGGCCTGTCATTGCCTTGCTTTGTCATGATTTCTATCAATGGATGGTTTCTTTGAAACTAGTTCTTATTGGAAAGGTGGGTTCACAGAAGAACAAAAGAATTATTATAAGGAACACCATTTGTCACAAAAAGGGAAACACTTACGGGAACAAATTGATAAATTGAATACTATTCCTAGAGAGGTGTGCTCTACTTATAATGTTACTTATTGCTTTGATAAATCTTGTTGCTGTAGGAGTTATAAACACCTACCTTTTCAATGTGAGTATAATGATAATGTTACCATATCTTCTTATGTTAAAGGAGATTATGACTTTTATGATGTGGAACAAATTGAAGAATTTATTGCCTTCAAGGGTGCATTTCAACTTGCCAGCTTGCTTGAAAATACTGATGATGCACCTTATGAATATGAGGTTTATGAGATACTTAAATTTTTCTTTGATAATTACAAGGAAGAAAATGGCTATATTGTTGAATATTTTAATAGATGTTTTCCACAAATGGAAGAGACTAATGCCTTACAGGAGCCTATGGAAGAATAAATTGTTGAAACTAGAAGCTTATTAGATGAAAAAGAGGAGAGTGATGAACAAAAGGAGGAAGAATGGATCTTGAAATGCCTACCTTCTAATGATAGTAACTCTTTACCTCTTATATTATTTGATTGTCCCTCATTCTTACCAAAGGAGGATGAATGTTATGTTCTTGTGGATCCTTTTGAAATATCTACTTTGGGTAAAACCTATGAAGGTTTTAATCCCTCTATTTTTGAGCTTGATAGAAATTATGTGTTTGTAGATCATGAAAATCATGCTTTATGTGATAGTTATATTTTTGAGTTTATTCATGAGGCTACTGAAGATTATTATGAGAGAGGAAGGTATGGTTGTAGAATTTTTCATGGTACTGAATCACCTCTCTATGTGCTGAAAGTTTTGAAGTTATTTTGTTTTATCTACCCATTCTTGTTACTATGTGCTTATTTGATTTATTGTCTTACAAGATTCCTATGCATAGGAAGTGGGTTAGACTCAAATGTGTTGTTAATTTGCTTCTTGATGCTCTTTTTTTACTTCAACTCATAGTTCTTATGTGAGCATCTTCTCAAACTATCAAACCTAACTTAAAGGCATTAAAGAAAAGTACTTGTTGCGAGATAACCCAAGAGTTTTATTGAGTCTTGGAAGTTATTAATTATTTAATAACCTCTCCTTATCATTTTTGTTTGCTTTTTGTGCCAAGAATGACCTCTAATGAGAGGGAAGTAAGATTTGGGGAGTTGCTGTCCCGAAACAGATTTCTGTCATCCACCATAAATATTCGTGAGGAGTCTCTGTAAGTCGGATTGAGCTTAAAATTTACTAATAAATCCCCCAGTATGTTAGATAACTTTCGTTAGTTCAACACTTTTTGATTTGAGCAATAGAAAAGTTTCTAAAAAATCGGTTTCTACCTGCTGGTCTGTTTTGACAGATTTCTGCCATTATTTGCATTTGCTTCTTATTGATTCCTTTTTGAGTTCTTTTTGGGGGAAATGAGCTTTTTGAAGGAGTTGCTACAGTAGCTTTTGTTTTTAGTGAAAACAAATTCTGTTCTAAAGATAAACCCAAAGGTCTATTATCTTTTGAATACACTAATGTTGCTAATCAATATTGTGTGAAGTTTTGTATGAAGGAAAAAATTTCAGGTGTAGAGAGAGAATGATGTAATGAGATGAAGAATGGACAAAATCTCAAGATTGAGTATGCCACCCCGGTGTCACCCCAATAAATATCCAAGAGGTACAAGCGTCAAAGCTTGGGGATGCCCAAGGCATCCCCTTCTTCATCAATAGAAACCTCAGGGTCTTTCTAGACACTTCGTTTTTATTGTTTCATGCACTGTTATGTTGTTCTTGGAGCGTCTTAGTTTTTATTTGGTTTGCTTAGTTTATTTAGTTTGCTTGAATAAAGTAGTTTGGACCCCCATTCTCGCTGTGTTGTTTCAAATAAGTCGATTGGTGTTGGAAAGGAGTAGAAAGTTCTTGCTTAAGAAGTGCAAAAGGAGCTTGCATTGACCGTGACTTAGACTTTAGCATGACATGCTAGGTGTTGTTTTGACCTTATGCTTAGTGATTATTGTTGTAGCATGACTTGTTCCAAACAGTTGGGATTGCTTAGTGTGCCTTGAAAGAATCATGCGTTGTTTTAGCATACAAAAGCATAGTATTGTGGTATTATCCTTTGATGTTTTGTTTGGGTTGACTTGGCACATTCTCACACCATGTCATGACTATGAACAAGTCACCATAGCCTCTATGATTATTTATTCCTTGACTTGTAGTACCACTCTATGCTTTGATTAGTAATGTTTTGTCGCTCTGCATGATTATGGCCATTATTGCTCTCTTAGTTGGTTGCTCCTAGTATTTTGCTAGCCTCCACTTGTATGAGTAAGTTCTACTCATGCTTCCAACTCCCAAGAAACCAAGTTAGTCCAAAGTGTCCACTATAAATTCCTATGCATTGTGTGTTACACCATTCCAAGTATATTTGTGTTTTCAGCTATCTTCCAATTAAAAAGTATTTTGTTATGTGAACACTTAGTGATTAAAGCCCTCACAAACTTGATGGCACACTTTATTTTCTTTGCCCCTCACAAACAATTGGGAAAACTTAGTGATTAAAACCCTCACAACCATTGTGTCATCTAAGTTGTATATTCTTGCACTTATACATTGGAATTAGCAGAACCATGCTGTCATGGGGAACGTTTTCAACATTGCACTTGTACTTTGTACATAGTTCATATCATGCTCTTTTGTCTATGGATGTCACTGGTGTGAAATAATAGGGAGATTGTAAGTCCATGGAATTATGTATTTTGTGTTAGATAAATGCCAGGGCCTCTAGCCTAAGGCATGCCTAATCATGGTGGAAACTTGCAGCATCACCATAATGAGCATTCTGTGAAGCATACTAAATAAAAAGCTATGCACATAGTAAATAAAAAGATTGATGAGATGCTCATTGTCTACTTGCCTTGTCATTTTGGTTATGGGATAGCTCCTGTACTATGTGCAAGGGGTACCCTATTGGTGGTTCTCTATGATACACATGTACTTACTATGACAAGAACTTACTGGTGACTGAAGTTGAGTAGCATGAGGTGTGGCCCTCGTATTCAAGGGACATGAGATTGCCAACATATATATTTTGTCAAGCATATACTCCATAGTTTGTTCACTTTAACCTTAATCACTTCAAGATGCTTATGATAGGGGCAATGGGGGCTGAAATCTAACAAGTACCATAATTTTTGGAAGCTCTTTTTGAAACTTGAAATCCCCGCTTACCTTTATGAAGGACCTTTCTTCCACTATTATATTGAGTCTCCACCTTATACCCATAGGCACCTTTAAGAGAGCATAGTTGTCATTCTTAGTTCTATGTGTAGTGTCCCAAAACTTATTGATTGATGCATATTGTTGACATTGCTTGTTCTTGTGCTACTTTTATCTAGTCACTCTTATAAACTATGAAGGTGTCCTATGCATCTATTTGCTACTCTATGAGGGAATAGGTGAATGCCACTATGCCATGTTTTCTGTATGTGAAACGAACAAACATTTTTAATGCATGTTATTCATGATCTTTGTTTGTAGCCTTTCATGTTGCATGCATAGTTACTTTGTCCTACTGTTAGAACTCCATCTTTCATGCACATGTTTAGAGTTCTTTGATCCCAGCTTTCAATGCTTGCAAATGGTTTGATCTTGGTTTTGATGGTGCATGTCACCTCAAAAATTATTCTTTTATCACTTACCTACTCGAGGACGAGCAGGATTTAAGCTTGGAGATGCTTGATACGTCGGAAACGTACTATACTTTTTTATGTTCCATGCTTGTTTAGTATCTACTTTGCTTTGCTTTGTCCACACTTTGAGGTACTTTTCATATGTTTTCTGGTACTAACCTATTAACAAGTTGCTGATGACCCACAAGTATAGGGGGTGTATCACAGTACTTTCGATAAATAGGAGTGTCGATCCCAATGAGGAGCAGAATGTGTTGACTAGTGGTATGGAGCAGGAACTCTCTGTAAATACTTAGCAAATGGATTTTTAGTGGTTTTCTGATAAGGCAAAAAAACAAAGAGCAAGTAATAAAGACAATGAACAAATGCAGAAAGTGCCCCAATCCTTTCTTAGCAAAGGAAAAGCCGGTGGAAATACTTATAACGACCAAACATGCTCGAGGACACATGGGAAATCTTTCAAGTGCTTTCGCTTCATATAGCTGAGTACTCTTCTTTGGTGTTGTAAGTGTTGTGTGGGTGAACCTGTGCTAATGTATCGACATTACTTGGACAAATACATACTTCTGATTAAACCCCCTGTGAGCATCCGCAACTACAGGAAAGTAATTAAGATATAAACCTAACCACAGCCTTAAACTCTGAGATCCTACACTCCCTTATGAAATGGTGTCCTAACGGGGGTTCAGGTTTCTGTCACTCCAGCAACCCCACAATTAGTAGACAAATACACAATGCATTCCCCTAGGCCCATAAATGGTCAAGTATCATGCAATCGACGTTCACATGACACCACTAGAAGAATAGCACCACAACTTAAATACTAAACCATTGAATAATAACTCAACACAAATCCACTAATAACAACATGACTTCTCCCATGTACTCAAGAACTAGACGAACTACTCACAAGACATCATATGGATCAAGATCAAATATGATATGGTAATGGATAACAATCTGAACATAAACAATAATCCAATGGTTCCACTCACAAGCATCAACTACAATAGTAATTAACACCGGGAAAGTTTCTCCTAAGAACTAAAGCAATATCCAACACAATTGTTACAGCAGGACGGAGTGGTGATGATGGTGCTGGTGGAGATGATGGTGTGGATGATGATGATGATGATCCCTATGAAGCCTAGCTTGATGAGGGTGTTGATGGCGACAATCTTCCCTCTCCGGGAAGGAATTTCCCTGGCAGAAATCTATCTGCCGGAGAGATCTTTCTCTCTCGATGTTTTCCGCCCTGCAGAGGCGGCGAAAATCTATCTGTGGTCGCCCCCTTGGTGTTAGGGTTCTGTGAGGAAGATATAGGCGAGAGGGCGGAATTGGAGGCCAGGCAAGTGGGCCACACCTGCCCTAGGCGCGGGGCAAGGTGGGCCCGCGCCTAGGGGATGTGGGCCCCCTATGGCCCTTCTTCGCATCCCCTTCTGGCTTCCTTAGTCTTCCGGGAAAATATAATTTTCCCATATTTTTCTGGTATTTTTCTGATCTTCACGAAATTGCATCAAAACACCTCTTTCTCCATCAGAATCCAGACTCCGACAGTCCATCCTCCAAGAATCATCCAACATGCAAAAACAGTGGAAAAGACATAAGTAATACCTCATAATAAGACATATATCAATGAATAGAGGCAAATTATGATATAGAATGGTGATGAAAATTGGACATATCAACTCCCCCAAGCTTAGACCTTCTCTTGTCCCCAAGAGAAAACTGAGCTCAGTAAACATGTCCACAGGTTTATGGAGTGAAGTGTCGATAAAATAATACGGACACGAAGCATCACACTTACCATTACACAACTCATAGAAGAAAGAAACTCACCATTATATAACTTAGCTTGCAACAAGTACAGGAGTCACAATAGAGATGCATAAAGATAAATCATAATTGGAATTGGCAAACTCTTGTTCCTGGTCAGAGAACTGCTAGCAAATGGTTTCACAAAAAGCTTTTTGTAGAAGTTTTATAACAGGATCACTCTTTGCTCAAAAGGTTTTTCACAATGAAGGCTTTCAAAGTAATACTCAATAGATAAGAGTCTTGTGCAAACAAGGAAGATAAAGAACATGATTGAATAAATCACCATATGAATGCTTGAAACACAACAACTCAAATGCTTGCTGGAGATAGAGAGGAAGTAGGTTTACTGACTCAACTTGTTTAATAGGAGAAAGGTCCCTTCATAGAGGGTAGCAGGGATTTCGAGTCATAAAGAGCTTCCAAAATATTATGGTACTTACTAGCTTTGAGCCCTCATTGCCCCTATCATAGGCATCTTGAGATGATTAAGGTTAAAGTGCACAAAGATGGAGTATATGCTTGACGAAATATAAGTTGGCAATCTCATGTACCTTGAATATGAGGGCCACTCCTCATCCTACTCAACTTCAGTTACCGGTAAGTTCTTGTCATTGTAAGTACATGCGTATCATAGAGAACCCCAACGGGTACCCCTTTCACATGGTACATGAGTTATCCCATAACCAAAATGACAAGGCAAGCAGACAATGAGCATCTCAGCGATCTTTTTATTTACTATGTGCATAGCTTTTTATTGAGGATGCTTCATAGATAGCTCACTATGGTGATGCTGCAAGTTTCCACCATGAATAGGCATGGCTTAGGCTAGTGGCCCAGGCGTTTCTCTAACACAAAATACAGACTACATGGACTTACAAGTTCCCTCTTTATTTTACACCGTTGACATCCACAGACAAAAGAGCACGATATCAACTGTGTACAAAGTACAAGTGCAATGTTGAAAGCGTTCCCCGTGACAGCACGGTTCTGCTAATTCCAACGTATAGATGCAAGCATATACAACTTCGATGACACAATGGTTCAAGTCTATTATGGGCAAGAAAATAATCCATGTCATCAAGTTCGTGAGAGCTTTACTAACTAATTTTCACATAACAAAATACTTTTTAATTCGAAAGATAGATGAAGCTTGAGAATTTGCTAGGAATAGCAATTGCTAATTGGTATATATGGTGGACACAAATGGCAAAGGTTTTGGTTAAAGGGTTTGGAAACATGAGAAGTATGCCTTATGAAAACAGGTTTTTGGCTAGCAAGGCTGGGTAGCAAGCAAGAGAGTTGAAGGAAACAAGCAAACATACAAGTAATAAAGCCAAACATGCAATGTTCCTTGAAGACACAAAAGATCTTAAATAAAAAATACTAAGCTTATGAGCCAACAAGAAAGAAAATAAATGATACAAATACCTGTAAGCTTTTTCTCTTTTTCTTTCAAACCTCAAAAAGTATTGCTACTAACCAGAACTTGGTTTGCCAAAACCAATTTAGATCCACTTGATGCTCCCAAAGTGATGCAAATACTGATCAACAAGATCCGTCATATAATAGAGATTGCAAACTAAAATGAGAAGTGCAAAAAGGAAAAGATGAAACTTCTCATTAATATTCCATAAAGGCACTCACACCAAGGGATACATAGATAATCAACTAAAGGAGAGATACTTCCACATGCAAACCAAACTATAGGATAACCTCTCTACAAAAGATATGAATCCACTAAAAAGGTAAAATATAAAAGATAATGGTTGTGATACCACGACACTCCCCCCAAGTTTGGAACAAGGCAAGGGGATGCCATACCTGATGACGAATTACTCCTTCGGTGGTGGTGGTGTTCTCTTGATAAGATCCTCAATCATCTTCCTCAACTCCTCAATCTCAAAGGTTAGAGTACGAATCAACTCCGAGTTTTTCTCAATGCGGTTCATGATCATATCAGACCAAGAATTCCAGTCCTTGCTATTCTTTCCCCACTCTTTCTTCTTAGTGTTTTACTCCCCTGCATGGTTAGAACGAAGCATATCCCACATCGAGGGCAAGTTCCCTTTGGGAACATGTTGATATTGATGCTCATGTATAATAGTGTGGAAGGGTTTCTTGGTACTTGGAGGAGGTGACCGTGGAGAGAGGGTATGACGTGGAGGTTTCCCTCCTATAGACATCCGTGCTGTCCTCTTAGGCTTGATAGGTTTTACCACCACTCCAATGCTTGTGACGGTAGCACGGGTGTCTGGTTGCTTGTCCTCCTCCATGTCTCCTTCATAACTGTCACATCCCAAAAAAATCCAAATTTTGAAATGTGAAAAATAAATAAACAAAATAAATAACTGTTGAAATTTAGGGTGAAAAGAAACTTTTTGTTTCTAAATGGAAACATCAAAACCCAACTTGAACAAACTTTGAATAAAAGGGAAATCAACAAAATTCAAATCAAGTAAAATGCATTCATCAATGAATGTATCTTGAAATTCAAACTTCGAAAAAATAAACCAAAACCCAAAACCCTAATGGAATAAATCATTTCCAAGATCTCTCTAAGACTATGGATTTGATCCATATAAAAAATTGGTCAACATACATTTATAAATGATCAAGGATGGTAAATAAAAATATTATAAAACCATAGAAATTGGTTTCAATCAATTTGGAGCCATGGATAAAAACTTATGAATTTATTAAGATAAAAGGAAATAATTTCCAAAGCTAATAAAGCTCCTATCTAAAATCCATACCAACTTGTGAGCAAATTAATCCTAAAGAGATATAAAAGGATAAACAAATATTAAATAAAATTATACAAATTGGAATCACCAATTTTGGATCTATAAATAAAAAGATATGGATTTTATAAGACAAATAAATAAATAAATAAGGAATATTTAAAAGACAAATTAAATCTTGGCCAAATCCATAAGCAAATGAAATAAAGATAATACAATAAAGGGATAAAGATTATTCCAATAAAATTATATGGCATTAAACCATATTCTAATTATATATGGATAAAGATAAAATTCCTAATAGAAATGATTAATTAAATCATGAGAAAGTAATAAAGGAAAATTTATCAGAGTGGATTAAAAATTTATCAAATTAACTTAAAAGAATCATTTGAATAAAATTTAAATGGTATTAAAACCATAATTAAATGATTGATAAATCATAATAAAAATAATTCAAATAATTATTTAACACCCTATTAAATAAGTAAATCCTACTGAATAAGTTTGGTGAAAAGTTAGAATTCAAATAAAGGTTTGAAAATAAAATCAAAATCTTATTTGAATAAAAGACAAGTGCCTATTTTAAATAAAATATAAACCATAAAATAATAAAAGAATTATTCCTAAAATGGTATTTAAAATACATGTTTAATCAGCATTAAAAACTTACTGAAAAGTTTGAAAATATTTGAAAAGACAAAGGGTTTGAAATTATTTGAATAAAATCAAAACAGAAAATGATAATCAGAAAAAGAAAAGGAATAGAATAAAAAAATGAAAACAAACCAGCCCAACAGAACCCCAGCCCATCTAGCCCAGCAGGCCCATTTCCCCTCTCCCCCGCAGAAAACGATTCGTACCAGAAATTAAACCCGCGCAGTCACTGAATCACGGACCCCACCCTTTCTCTCTCTCTAACACTGATGAAGCGACCCCACGCTAACAGTCGTCGTCTTCACCCGCCGCTGACCACGCTCTCCCCTCGCTGTTTCTGCAGTGAATCCGCGGATGAAAATTCGATTGAATGCGGCAGTTAAATCCCTAGCAATCACTGCCCTCTTAAGCGCATGTCTCCCCTCTCCATTTCCCCTCTCTCGCTTGCACCAGATCGCCACCAGGCCGCTCCGATTTTTCCTGAAACCATCCTTTGCTCCGACGAGACTCCGAGCAAATTCCGGCCAGACACCACCTCCCCTTGCCCCCTAGCCACCACGATACTACTCCCCATAGCCAGGCGCCAACTCCAGTACCACTCGCTCACTCGCGCGCGCCCTGAAACCTCGACTATGTCTTCGCCAGAGCCACCACCGTCTGCCTCCACTCCGGCGACACCCCCTGGTAGCATCTGACCGCCCCTCCCCTCCAACTGTTACTCCCGTGTTTGCATTTCTCGTACGCATCTAACTGCATGGTTTGGTTTGGTTTGGCGTGACCCATACCTTCGTCTCCGACAACGAACAGAGGAGCTCGTCGCCAGGACCGTCTCCAGCGAGCGATTAATGTCAACGTCGTGCGCCCCTTCATCGAAGAAGACCACCCCGAGAATCAGCACATAACGACGAGTCTGGTGAGCCCCTCCTCCCTCTCCCTCGCTTCCTAGATACGCCGGACCGTCACTGATAGAGCCGCTCCGCCGCTCGCCGTTTCTCTAGCGCCTCCCATCTCTGGTCAAGCCTCTGTAAACCGTTGGATGATGATCGCATGGTTACAATAGTTTCACTTAAGCAAAGGGGTATGCTAGAACAGAGCCGCGCGATCCCCTTTTAATCCAACGCACCACAACACTCGATCCAGCCAAACCGGTACGCTCCAATTAGATCAAGACACGTGGCCAGTCTGTGTTATAAAAACCAGAAACATTTCTATTAGTTGTTTGATTTTGTAAAATTCATAACTTCAAATCTACACGTCCAAATTTTACAAACTTTATTTAAATGGAATCATAAAAAAGAGTACTTTCCAACCATGCACTTTGTTTAATGAATTGCTTCTGTAAAATTAGTTGTTTTTGCAGAAACATGTGTAGGTATATTTTGAATATAAAAATTATTCTAGAAATGTTGTGAGTGTAAAATCTTTTGTAAATGGATTTTTTGAACCTACTAACCACAAAAACCAACTTGTGGAGTTAAAAGTATATTTTTTGATGCTAAGAAGTAAATCTTTGAATAAAAGCATTTCTAGTTAAATAAAAATGTTGTTTATGGTTTAAAAATGATTTTTGAGTAAAACATTTGGAAAATGATTTGATTTAAACTCTCTGGCACTAAACACCAAGTTTTTGGATTTAAAAATATATTTGGTGAACCTATAAAATTATTACCTTGTTTTAAGGCATTTCCAACAAAATAAAATATGGCTTTGATTTAAAAATGGTTTATAGGTAAAACCTTTTGCAAATGGTTTTAATATTAAACACTTGACCTTAAAACACTAACATTTGTGTTTAAAAATATATTTAGCAAACACTAGAGAATTATTCCTTTGATTTAAATCATCTCTAGCAAAACAAAATGATTTAAAGTGGCCATTCTCACTAACTTAATATCAAATGGTTTTGCCACATTTGTAAATGGCCAATAGGTGTTTTAAAATTTTTATCACCTATTAGAAACCACTTTTCCAAATAAAACAATCTTTGGCATGCTTGCATGCATTGCTTTGTTTTTATTATACTATGTGATGAATTGCTTGAATGGTAGATTGAATTTGTGCCTTGATTGAATTGTAGTGAAATTTGAAGAGTGTGACTATTGCAAGATCAAGGAGTGAACTTATATTCTCTACCAAAAAGGCAAGTGGTTCTTCATACTTTTGTCCCATTATTTTCACTATGCATTAGTGATATTTCTAAGTAGGACTTGCAAGGAATTTTCTAAGTGTTAATAGGTGATATCATGCTTAGCCTAGCTAGATGAAACCTTAGTAGAATTTTACCTAGTAGATGAAACCTTAGTAGAATTTCCCTAAGTTAAGATTCCTACTACTATCATGCTTAGCCTAGCTAGTAGAAAACAAGGGTGGATTATATTCATGCTATGGAATAATTCTAAGTCAAGGACTTGTGTTTTTGTTTAATAAAACAACTATATTAATGAATCACCTGGGTGGAATGGAAAGGATGGATTTATGTTGAGTGGTTACACAAGGCCAGGGGACTGGTGAACCTTGTGTATCACACTTGTGGAATGCCACCTAGGAACAAAGGGATTTGAGATGTCAAATGTTGAGAAGCTTCAAGTGCAACCACTTGGCATTATGGGCTCTGCCTGGATCATATAGGTTGCAATAACTTAGCCAAATGGACAGTTGGTGGTAGGGGATGATAGGTTGGAACGCGTCCATTTTGGTCTAAGGAAAGGCTTCTGAAAGATCTTGTCTCGATGCATGTCGAGTCTTGTGGGGAAAATGCACCACCTCTCGAGAGAGTAAAATCTAAGTACTTAGCCATGTCCATGGCAATGGACAATTTGAGCATCAAGACATGGAAGGTATCAAGAATCTCCTCATCCCAATTTCTAAGTTAAAAACTTGTGGTTGAACAAGGGTTAAAGGATCTTCAATCAAGGATTGGTAGATGCCTTGGGTTATTTTTGCTAAACAAAAACTTAGTGTTTTCAAATGATAAGGAAAATCTATTTTGAGCAAAGAAAGCCTAAGCTCCACTTAGCCAAATGCATATAGATGTTAAATACCACTATCCTACCATAGTATCACTTGCCAATACAATTCAAATGTATTGACCCTTGTGGCTGTGACTTATCATGTTATAGGTTTGTTTGATGTTAGTGAAGTGTGTTGATTAGGATTACAAGTCTACAACCAACATGATTGCCTGTGGCACTTTGAAGATGAAGGACTCCATGCTATATAGTTATTTCTGCTGCATTGTAATGTGATAGCCAAATGAGCTATGAAAGATGTAATGAATTATTTTATTCCTGGTTATAAACTTGTATTAGACCTTTGTTTCTTGATATTACATCTTAACTATGGATGCTAGCTATTGATCCAGGGACTAGCATTGTAAACACAGGGATCTCTACCTTATTAAAGGTTGGGAACTCTACAATAACCTACCAAAATGTCCTCCTCCTTGGGTTTGTGAGGATCATCTTCCCCGGGATTTTGCCTTTGTCGTTGGCGGAGACCATGGTGCTCTAAACTTGAGAAGATTTCCTGACAGAAACAGATCGAAATGAAAACACGACGAGAACACGATGCATGAATCTCGGGGAATCTGGGGGGGGGGGTTATATATTACGAAGTTTTAATGCATAAGGAAGGTTTTGATACGAAAACCAGGTGGAGACGGAGCTCAGGGTGGTCTCACCCCCTCCAGGCGCGACCAGCTGAGGCTCGCGCCTGGGGTGGGTTTGGCCACCACGGACTCCGGTTCCTCCTATGTTTCGTCTCGTAACTTCCCTTATATATTAAAAACATCAAAAATATAAAAAGATTGGGGTTTCACGAACCTTCTGTTTTCACCACTTTTACCTATTCAAAGACGAACTCTGTAGACTCCTTTTCTCCTTCTCCTGGAATTTCCTTTCCTACAAGGTCTCACACAAACCTCAATGGAAACATTAGTGTAAGCAAAAACAATTAACCTTTAGGTGCACACTTCAACTGAAATCCATCAAAACAAAGGCTTCTGTAAGAGGCAAATACAAATGATAGCAGAAATCTATCAAAACAGACTGTCACATCCCAAGTTTTTCCAAATCTTGTAATGTGAAAATAAATGAATAAAATGAAAACCTGGTTTGATTTTCAGGGCCAGAAGAAACTTTTTGAATCCAATTGGAAACCTTCAAACCACTTTGAATCAAATAAATCCAAAAGGGATTAAAAAGATATATATTTATTAAAGGAAAAATAAAAGTATTTTGTTACTACTTTGAAATCTTTTTATAAAAAGGTTTTGGTTCTCAAAATGAAATGAAAGTTTTTTTCTAAATAAAGATTATTTTATAAAGCCAAATTAAACCTTGGCCAAGTTTGTGAAACAAAAAGGTTTTGCTTTGTTTAAAATAGTAAGGATTTAATATCCAAGTTTGTATCAATAAAGGTTTTATTATTTATAAACCATCAAAACTTGTTTATTTGTTTAAAACAAGTTTTCCAAAGAATTTCTTATTCCCCAAATAAAAACCTACTGATTTGGTTTTGAAAAATATTTAGTTTTCAAATAGAGATTTTATTAATAAAATCAAACCCTATTTTGATTAATAAACCATGGTCCATTTTATTTAATTAATGAATGGAACCTAAAAGATTTAAGTATTATATTTCTGGAATTGGTTTTTGTTACTGAACAGAACCAAATTCTTAGTGCAAAGATTGGGGATTGTTTGAATTGATTTGAGTATTGTTTGGTTGTTTGAATTTCAAAATAGAAATTAGAAATAGAAAAAGAAAAAGGTTTCAGGAAGAAAAAAATGGATTTGGACCTAGCCCAGTCGACAGAGCCCAATAAGCCTAGGAACCAGCCCAACTCCCCTTCCCGAAGAAAAACGATTCGTACTCAGATTCTAACCTAAACAGATGCTGACTGGTGGACCTTCCCCTCACTCCTTTCCCACTGACCAGCAGGCCCCACTTACCCACTCCTCCTTCTTCCTCGCGACGACCGCGCCGGCCGTTTCTGCCGTTGATGTAGCGGCTTGAATATGCATTGATTCCGCGCCTTAAACCTCGTCGTGACTGCACGCTATTAAGCGCCTACGTCTTCTCCTCCTTTCCCCTCTGTCGCCACTCCTTCTCCGCTCCGAGGCTGCCACAATTCGGCCCGACACTCCCTCTGTTCCGACGACACTTCGGTGACGATTTCGGCCAAGTTTCACCACCACTTGCCTCCCTGACCACGCACCCAGACTCACCACTTCCTGACGCACCCCCCAGTACTCTTCATTCGACCGCGGGCGCCCCAGAGCATCGGCTACGACAAGCTTCCGAACGCCGCCGCGTCTGCAAACTCTCCGATGACCTCCCCTGGTAAACGCTGACCGCCCCGATCCTCCTCATTCACGCTCCCTCACTCGCCTCGGTCTTGCGTAACTAACCCTGACCTATGTTTGTCTTTTCGTGACCAGTAGCATCGTCCTCAACCTCGACCGCGTGCAACAGCCGCCAGACCTAACTCCGGCGAGGAATTCCTCCTGTCCACGAGCGCCCCTTGTCAAGCCAACAGTACCTTGAGCTTCCCCAGACTTCGGCAATTCTGGTGAGCATCTTCCCTACTCCTCTCGCTTCCTGTTTTTGCCGTTACGCCGTAGCCAGAGCACCGCCGCCGCGCGACACCGTTGAGCGCCGCCAGTTCTTGGCAAGGCAGTAGGCACCGTTCGATTTAGATCGAACGAATATGATAGATTCACTTAACCGCGAACGGGTACGAGTCCTGTGCCGCACGATTTGGTTAGATCCAACGCACCACAGCACCGATCCAGCCGAACCGGTACCGCCCAATGAATTCGTGTCGCGTGTCACCTGCTCGATTTAAAAACAGATTTGAAATCTGATTGAGATATGATTTTCAAACCTTTGTAACTTTGGATCCACACGTCCAAAAATTACAAACTTTATATCATTGAAATCAGGAGAACAAGCCCTAGCCAACCATGCCCTTGGTTTAGCAAATAGTATCTATTAGTTTGCTTGTTTTTGCAGATTCATTTGTGTGCTTGTTTAGATTAGAGAAATTGTTTAAAAATGATTTTAGGGTTAAAACTTTTGCAAAATGGTTTGTTGTGACCTTACAGACCCTAGGAACCAACCCATGGTTTGGAAAATGGTTTTGGAAAAGTTTAGAATGTATTAATTGGTTTAGTTCATTTCTAGCTAAATAAAACTATTGTTTTGTTTATGAAAATGGTTTTGAGTAAAAAACTTTGGAGAAAATGTTTTGGACCAAACCTACTGACCATAAACATCAAGTTTTGAGAAACAACAACTTATTTGGTGAAACCACTTAAGGTTGTGGTATTGAGAAAAATGTTTTTCACCACATAAAATGATGAAAGGATTTGAAAATGGTTTATGGATAAAACCCATTTGCAAATGACTTTGCCATTTTGGTAAATGACCAATTTGGACCTTACAAAGTTTAGAAACCTAGTGAAGACCACCTTTGCAAATAGAACCATCCCCTGCATGCTTACATGCATGACTTAGATTCCATTACTTTGTGTGTGTGAAATTGTTTGTTTGACTTTGGTTGGAACGTTAGTTGATTTTGTGTTTGCTTGATTGACTTGTAGTGAAGTTAGAGAAGTGTGAGACTAGCAAGATCAAGGAGTAAACCACCATTCCCTACCAAAAAGGAAAGTTACACTATCATACAAAAGTCCTACTATTTTCATTATACTTAGTGGATTTTGAAACATGCATGAAAATGATTTATACTTATGCTATGCTAAATCCTAATAGGATGCCTCACATTCCTTAGTGAAAACATTGTAGTTGTACATGCTTAGACATGCTTTATTGTGAAAAGAGATACATGTTGAGATTTACAAAGTTGAGAAAAGGACTTGTGTTTTATATAATAAAACAAGGAACTCAATGAACCACCTAGGTGGAGGATACTTCAAGTTTTGGAGAAGGTGGCAACAAAAGGAACCATGTCTATGGTAATCCCTTTATGTTGTACTCCAAAAGAAAACCCACCTAGGAAACTTAGAGATTAAACATGTTTCTCCAATTGTGGCTTTCGTGTGCAACCACATGCTATTATGGCTCTGGCTTAGTCAACTACATTAGGAAGACCCATACATTGTCTTTAGTTACTGGACATGGGGATCTGGAATGCTTCATGGGGGCTGAAGACAAGCTAGCAATGGTGTATGGGAGGACCTTTTGGAAAGACTTCGTCACATTCTCAGTCTGCCAGTACTCCATCTTGGTGAGCACTAATCCAGTAGCCCACTGGTGGCAACAAGATGGGATTGTGACATGTGGGTAAAGTGTACAACTTCTGCAGAAGATAATAAAATCTAAGTACTTAGCCGTGTCCCCAGTTATGGACAATACTGAGCAACTAAAGTTTGAACTATGGGAGATCTCGACATTCCAACTTCTAAAATAAAAACCTGATGCACTTGGGGTTACCAAGATGCTCATGAGATTTTGTTTAACACTTGGTGCACTTGGGGTTACCAAGGTGCTCAAGAGACTTTGTTAAACACTTGATGTACTTGGGGTTACCAAGGAAACTCAAGAGATTTTGAAGAAAACTTGAACACTTGGGGTTACCAAGGGGTTCAAGGAAGTTTGATAATAACTTAAAAACTTGGTCTTTACCAAGGAGTTTTCCAAAATTTGATCAAACCATTTTGAAAAGATAGGATAAATCATTGCTTTATGCAAAGGAGCCTAAAAACCCTACTTAACCAAATCTGCATGTATTGATAGGATCCACTCACACTCTACATAGTAGTGAGACTTGCCAATACATTCAAATGTATTGACCCTTGTGGCTGTAACTTGTACTGTTGCAGGTGAGATTGCTTTAATGATGATTGATTGATTAGGATTACAAAGTCTACAACCAGCATGTCTGCCTGTGGCATTTTGAAGATGAAGGACCCATACTTATAGTTATTCCGCTGCAATGTAATGTAATAGCCAAATGAGCTATGTATGATGTAATAAAATATTTTATTCCTGGTTATAAAGTTGTATTATGACCCTTGTTTCTTGATATTACATCTTAACTGTGGATGCTAGCTATTGATCCAGGGACTAGCATTGTAATCACAGGAGGAATCTACCCTATTATAAGGTAGAGGCTTCTACACAGACCAGCAGGTAAAGATTGATTTTTTCAAAAACCTTTTGTTGCTCAAATGAAAAAGTGCAGAACTAATTAAAGTTGGGTAACAACTTGGAGAACAATCTCAGAAAAATACATCTCCATCCGACATACTGATCTCCCTCACGAATCTTTACAAAACAGCACAAAAATCTGTCCCAAGACAGCCACTTTTCACAACTTCTCCACTTCTCAAAAGTAGTTGAACTTGATACAAAAACCAAAACAAAAAGGATAAGGAGCAGTTATTACTGAAGTAATAACTTCCAAGACTCAACCAAACTCTTGGGTTATCTCCCAACAAGTACTTTTGTTTATTGCCTTTAAGTTAGGCTTGAAAGTTCAAAGATGCTCACAAAGGAGATATATATCTGGAGTGAAAGAGAGCATCAAGAAGCAAATAACCAACACATTTGAGTCTAACCCACTTCCTATGCATGGGGGTATCATGAGAAAACAAATTTTTAAACAAAAATCCGCTAGCATAGGAAGACAAAACAAATGCAACTTCAAAGCCTTCAACATAAAACGGGGAAACTTAACATTATTGAGATGCATAAAACCATGTTTACCTCTCTCAAAATAACTTTCAGTAGTACCTTGAATAAAGTTGACAGTATAACCATCAAAGGAATCAATTTTATCACAAGGATGAGCATACTTACAGTCACCAAAAATAGGTCCAAGGTCATAAACTGGATCAATAGAAGAAAGTTGTTCCATCTTGAAATCTTTATTAGGCAAGCTATTTTCACAAGGAACTTTAGAAAATTTGGAAAAGATAAACTCATAAGAATATCCATCAAATTTAGTTAAAACTTTCTCCTTATTATAATCTATAATAGCTCCACAAGTGTTCACGAAAGGTCTACTAAAAATGATAGGACATGTTTTACTAGCTGCTAAATTAAGCACTAGAAAATCAGTAGGATACTTAACCTTACCACAAAGAACCTCCACATCTCTTACAATACCAATAGGGCAAATGGTTTCCTTATTAGAAAGGTGAATAACCACATCAATGTCCTCAAGCTCACAAGGACCAATTTCATGCATAATTTCACTGTAAAGCTGTAAGATCCCAGCATTAGAGCTCAGAAATAAGTTGAACCCAGATGTGCGCATTGCATTCATGCATAGAAAATCCGAATAATTTTCTCTCTTTTGAACAAAACTTGTTAAAATGATTGAAGATTCTCTCAACTTGATGGAATTGAGGTAGATCATCAAGTCGACTGTGATAAGTTTCAATATGACTTTGCTAAAATCTTATTTTTGGGTAACCATAATTTGATCTAAGGGTAGATCAAATATAATAACAATTAAATCATAATGTATTGCTTAAATGACTAATATCTTATCTTTAAGAGATCATATCATACTATTCATCACAATAACCCATGAATACCAAGTTAAGAAGGTAATAATTTACTCATGACTTATTTAATCCTTATCCCATTATACCATGAGTAGCATGGTAATACCTAACTTAAAATCTTTAGTGAGATTGGGAAGGAAAGAAACTAAGTCTAGATCATTCACCATATACCTTTCTTTCCATATCAATCCTTATGGAATCCTATCTCAATATCTGTTGTTCATCAATGTTGAGTAATCAACTATTGATTCACTAACTCTTAATCTATCAAATCCTGACCATACCATAGTATACATTTAAGTGTCTATAAAGAAACAACTAAGAAGAGGTAAATAGTATTGCTAGTTTTAGATATCATCTATATAGAGGGGAGTGATTGAAGAAGAATAAATCAATGTGATAATTGATGGAGTTCCACTCACTCCTGAAATGATAGAAGAGTTATTGGGATATATAATTGTATGATAGTAAAGAAGATTACAAGGATGAATCCTGAAGATAGTTACCAGTAGTAATTCTATTGGACAAAGTGGGCATAGTCCATGAATAACAACCTTAATCCAATTAAAGATACTAAGAAGATAATTTCAATACAATTGCAAGGTTGTATTGATAAAACATTGATTAGCCAACTGGAAATCTCTGCTATAAATTATGGAAGTATTATCATGATCATGCCTTGCTCACCAGGATTGTATACTTATATCTAGTATAAGTGACAATTGTGGGTAGAACATGATTCAAACCCTAGTATAGGTAAGTTATCCTAAAGTAGTTATTATAGGTCACATTAAAATAATGTGAGGTTGAAATAGGAGTATTAGAGTAAAGTAAATGTAGGATAGTATGATTAAATTAAAGCTAGTATAGCATAGAGTTATGGAAGTAGTGTTATTTATCTTAAAGGATAGTAAGATTTAGAGAAAGGTAGTTGGATGTATACATCTAATGAAGAAATATTAGTGATGAATGATTAAGTAAGATTATGAGTGGAGTTTAAAGAAACTACTTGTTGGATTGAAGATCATCAGCAGAAGAGTAGTTGGTATGGCCAAGTCTAGATAGGTGAAGATCATGAAATTCTTTAGTGTCAAACTCATTAGATCCATCCATAAGTTTAGTAGAATAATAGGTGGATAAGAATATTTTTATGAAGTAAAGATCATCATGTTAACCATGATGATGCATAGGAAGAAGTAGTATATCTAGGAAAGGAATTACTTACTTAGAAATCCGGGATTGTGAATGATGGAAAATAGACATTCTTGGTAAACACCCAACTCTAAATCTCAAACCAAACATAATATCCCTTTCATATTATTGATCAATCATCTTATTTCCACAATGGTTTATAGGAATATTTTCCTATATCAAATCACTTAAGCACATCTTTGCCATTTCCAATCATCATTATCCTAGGTGCTTAAGAACTAACTTTATCAATTATTTCTCATAAGTTAGCCTAGGAAACAATTCCACTATTTTACTTGAAATGGTGATATCATTAAAAATCACAAACATAAAGACAATATGTTTTACCCATTGATCTTTATTCATATTAATAAAAGATGTAAGTATAATTTAAACCCTAAACTTTTATGTCTATCATAATAGAATATATACATTGCCATTTTCTAATTAATGAAAGTAGTATTAACCATATTAATTTCTTTTGTATTTCATGCATCAAATAATGATATAGGATCATTATATATCAAAATTTCTATTCAAACTATGAGCTAACTAGAGTTAAGTTTTATAAACAAATAAGAAAATATCATATAATAAAGTCATGGTTTAGAATAGAAAGAAAATTAATAATAAAGGCTTCTACAAAATATTAAAAAGGGGATTTATATAAAGGAAATATAAAGAAAATATTTATCATTAAGGTTTACAAAATAAATCTTAAACAATACTAATTGTTGCTGTAAGTATTCAGCAAATAAACTTTGTTAGAAAAGTTCAAAATATAGATCAAATACAAATTAGAAAAGTAAACCAGAAAATAGAAAAAGGAAAACAAATAAAAAAACAAATCCTGGTCGTGGTCCAACTTCCCTCTTCCTATCTATCGCCCATGTGCAGCCCACAAAAGCCCAGCAGCCAGCCCATCTTGTTCTCTTCTGTGACAGACGGGTGGGACCAAAGCAGGATCGCGGGTTGAGAGGAAAGAAATGCCAGGGGGCTTTCTGCAAAACCGTCGTCGTCTTCCTCCAGCTGGAAGCAGCTCGGTGGCGATGCCAAGGCCGTCCGCCGCCGTCAGTGCGTCAAGATGCATGCCATCGTCGCCAGGAGAGGATAAGGAGGCCATGGCGATGTCCCCGTTCGTTGTCATCCCCATTTCCCCCTCTGAAATCTTCTCTCTCTCGGGTTCTCCTTCTTTACCGAGAACCCTAGCTCGGAGGTGGGCTGGTGCCGGTGATTCCGTGCTCACCTCAGCCAGATAAGACCACGGTGGAGACCGCCATGCTCCTCTCGTTCGTTTGCCCCAACTTGCACTAGCGGAGGAGGCGTGAATCAACCCAATCGCACCCTCGGTTCCCGGTGCTGTTCGTCGACCTCACCGTCGTCTCTGACCTCGCCTCGCTGTATCAACCACACACCGCGTTCCTGGTGAGTCACTGAGTCTCCTCGCATGTGTATATGCTTTCTTTGCTTCCTAAATCCACGCCACCATGATCACCCGCAAGCACCGCCGCATGATCTCGTCGCCGGTTGTCCTCCGGTGACCAAAATAGGGCGGCACCACCACCAATAGGTCCCTCGGGATACCCTCTTTCTAACGCACCTAACCACAGCCCCGCGCGTGCACTATAAATTTTGTTTTATAATTCAGAAAAATGTGTATAATATATAGAAATTTTAGAAAAATAAATTCTATAACATTAAACTATTATCAACAATTATTATGATAACCATTTAAATAAATATTATTTAATAAAGATTTTATAAGTAATAAAACTTAAACAATTCATGTTTAATATTGATAAGTGTTAAAAATACAAATAAAATACCAAAAATCTTAAATAAAAAAGAACTTTAATTTAAAACTATAACATTGCATTATTATTTCACTTAAATAAGTATTTATTATTTATCAAATATTTATAAAGTAATAAATCTTATAAAAATCATATCTTATTATTTATGAATCACAAAAATAAAAGTAATATATCAAAATGATCACAACAATAATATCTACTTGTTAAAAATATAATATTCCACTTTTAAAGTAAATAAAAACTTAATACTCTAGTAATTGAATTTAAACCTATTTCCTTAGTTTAAAATTCATATAAGGGTAAATAAAATTTGTTAATATTTCAAAAATTAGTTAATTAAGTCTAATAAATAAGTATTAGTCTTGTATATTAATAATATGAAGTCATAATGATTCAAAACATTATCAATACCATTTTATTGATTTATACTTCAAACACAAGTTTTCAAAACTATCACAACAATATAATAAGTCCATAAATAGTTAAGCAATATTATTTCTTTGTTTATAAACTATAACCACTCATCCATAAGAAGGTAAATGATACTATTCCATTATAAAATCAAGAAAACCACTACACCAAGTAAAATAATAACCATTCTTAAGAAACCTTAATGAAACATTACCAAGTACACGAGGTACAAATGTTATAAGCATTACATTTTCAAACCATCGATACTTTAAAATTAACTTTAGTCTACAAGACTCTAAATATAATACAAAGGACATTGTTATATGTTTTATAGTTAACTTTGGTCTGTTATAGTTAAGTCATAAAGCTTCACAAGACCAAACTATTCAAGCAAGCACAAATAACATCGACCAGACTCAACTAACCACAAAGATTGTTTAGACCTTAGAAAAGGAATCCTTTCTTCAAAATTTATTTGTTTTGCCACTTCAATAAAAAAACATTATAATAATATTTCCCAACTCCTAAAAAATTAAATTCAAGGACACTCATCATAATTATCTGATGTCAATTAATCGTAATCACATCACTTTATACTTTACTTGCATACATAGGATCGATAACACTTAGGTTCTTTATAAGTGACCTTACTTGTAAAGCAAAGTTTGAAGATAAACAATTAAAGTGTAAACAATCTTGAATAGCATTCCATATGTGTATATTTTATTATTGTATAAATAGGTGTTGTTCACACACACTCACAAGCCCTAATAAGAAGAACAAGTGTAAAACTTATCTAATAAGACAACACATTCTAAAGAAACTATTTCCAGTTTCCAAACCCTAGAACAACGTTATTCCCGGGATTCGAGTTTATAAAATGCAACCCATTACTTATGCATAAGAGCATATTGCTTCTTTAAACATTAGTCCTTACCGGACCAATGATGCCGATTTTAGATATTGGATCTTACATTGACTTGAAGACCGTGAGTGCATAATCTTGCGATCACAAAAGGCAAGTTCACACTTGATCATGTCCTTTATTTATTTTCTGTAAAGTATTTTGCAAATCCAGTGTTGTCAGCACCTGCATTTGAAAAAGGTCAGAAAACACTATTTTTGATAATAATGTGAACTATTGGTTGCTGATCCAGGGTGATCAGATAACCTATTAAATCTGGCAGTTGGAATACCACAGTTCAGAAACATATTATCTAGGACTTAACAACCAATGTCGCCAGTGATTCTTGCGCCGTATATCACGCGTTAGCCATGAGATTTGGAATGGGACAGAGAAGTCAGCTGTATCTTCTTCCTCTCGCATGTACCGGATCTGCAGGTCGTGGCTGTTATCCTCATAGCGTGCATATTAATTGGTAATTCATAGAGGATATACAGCATATGGGTGGGAACCCTCAACGTCTCACGATAGTTCTGGCATCTAACGGTTTGTACAAACCATTGTTGTAATTCTATATGTGGGCATGGTATACACCAAGGAGGCATGCGAGGTCGCGAAGGGGGCAGTGATTGGCTTGGATCATCTTCTGGGCCCCACATCATGGAATTGTGGACGGGAATAAGCTGCCCAGTTGTGCAACAAAGAGTTGATCTCTCATGGGTAAAGTAACGCACCTCTGCAGAGTGTAAGAATTGTAACTTGTTACTCCCTGTTCCAGGAAGGAGATGCGAACGCGGCGGGAAAGGAACTCCATGAAAGTTCTGGTAAACCCGTGAAGGCTGATGGACATAGCTTTTCAGAATAAAAGCAACCTTTGAAGAAATGTTTATGAAAACTTGCATTGCCTACGACCTATGGTCTGTGGCTGTAGATATAGTGCATCAAACACTCCTTTTCTAGTGAACTTGCTGAGTACGCTCATACTCAACGTATCTTCTTAACCCTTGCTAGATTATGAAGCCAGTGCAGACAACATCTACATCAACTTATGCTCCAGGATTCATCATCCAAAGCTAAAGCTCTTTAACAAAGACAAGGAAGTCAGAAGATACATTAACTCAAATGAAGACGAAGTTACTGATTAGATAGGAACATACTCTCTAACCAAAGAACCTATTTCTATAGTGCATTGCAATAGCAGCAATGTCAACCCCTTAGTTAAAATACTAGTCTTAATAGTATAATAGTTTTTGCAATGTTTTTCTTTGATTCTTCTTTGAAATAAGTTCTTTATCTCTCTTAAACCTAGAGTGTTCTCTGGATCTTATGTATAGAGTGAGTTGTAACCTTTAGCCATGTATTGGGACCCACTGTGTTTCTTTTGTACCACTCTGAGGGATGTAATACTAGTGAACGGTGTTTCATTGGTGTTATGTCAACGACTATAGTGTACTAAATCATGCAGTGGTATGCTGGGTCACCGCAAAAGCTCATAAGGAATAGCACTAGAACTAGCACCAATATCACATAAACCATAATAGCAATGATCATCAATTTTAACAGAAAGCACAGGAACACTAGATTTTCTAGCTTTACTAGGATGAGAGATAATATTAGAAGCGTCTTCACAGAAGACAATGTGCTCATCCTCTATATTTCTAGCGTCAATATCTTTCACAATAGCTACCATAGGTTCAATATTCAACTGCTCATCAGGCTCCACAGTTTTCTTAGTACCTTTATTATCTGCACTAATCATCATAGTATACTCCTTTACCTTAGCTGGAAAAGGCATTTTCTCAACATAAGGTTTAGGCATAATATGATTAGTAGTAAAAACTTTAGTGATTCTAACAGGAACATGACTAACAACATATTTATAAGGTGCATGGTACTTATTCCACTTCTTTTGGGGAATTTCTATGTAAGAGTAAAAGGCCTTAAAACAGTTGGCAATACTTTGGGAATCAAGACCAAACTCATTGCTAATATCACGGAAGTCATCAGTTCCCATAAAAGATTTAATGCATTCATAATCATAGTTTATACCTGACTTTCTTCCTTTGTCATTCTCCCAAGCTTCAGCGTTCTCTTGAATACGGTCTAGTAAATCCCATTTTTCTTCTTCCTTCATACGTGTGAATGATCCAGCACAAGAAGCATCTAGTAAATCTTTATCATGAAGAGAAAGCCTAGTATAAAAGATATTGATAATAATATTGTTAGGGAGTTCATGAATAGGACATTTAAGCATTAGTAACTTCAATCTCCCCCAAGCTTGATATGTACTCTCTCCATCATGAGGCCAAAAGTTATATATCAGATTTCTATCCTTATGAATCTCACTAGGAGGATAGAATTTAGAATAAAAGAGAGAAGCCATTTCCTCCCATTCCATGGATTGTCCATTATTCAGTAGCTTATACCATTCTTCAGCTCTCCCTTTCAAGTATATAGAGAGTAACTTATTCTTCACCTGTTCAGTTGTGATACTTGCACACTTAAACAACCCGCATAATTCATGGATAAAAAGCAAGTGATCACCAGGATGGACAGTTCCATCCCCAAAATAATAATTATCCATAACACGATCAGCAATACTTGTAGGTATCTTAAAAGGATCTATCTCAACAGATGGTGGTTCATCTACTACCCTAGCAGTGGTAGTAGTTTTCCCAAACAGAAAACCAAGTGGGTTATCCATATTGGAAACAAAGTAACAAGCAGTAACAAAAAGCAATACTCACAGTAGAAGTTTCCTTTACCAGTTCCACTCTTCAATAGTGCTTCACTCCTCGGCAACAGTGCCAGAAAATAGTCTTGATGACCCACAAGTATAGGGGGTGTATCGTAGTACTTTTGATAAATAGGAGTGTCGATCCCAACGAGGAGTAGAAGGTGTTGACTAGTGGTATGGAGCAGGAACTCTCTGTAAATACTTAGCAAACGGATTTTTAGTGGTTTTCTGATAAGGCAACAAAACAAAGAGCAAGTAATAAAAACAACAAAAAAACGCAACAAGTGGCCCAATCCTTTCTTAGCAAAGGACAAGCCGGTGGAAATACTTATAACGACCAAACGTTCTCGAGGACACATGGGAATTCTTTCAAGTGCTTTCGCTTCATATAGCTGAGTACTATTCTTTGGTGTTGTAAGTGTTGTGTGGGTGAACCTGTGCTAATGTACCGACCTTACTTGGACTAATACATACTTGTTATTAAAACCCTACAAGCATCCTGAACTACAGGAAAGTAATTAAGATATAAACCTAACCATAGCGTTAAACTCTGAGATCCTACACTCCCTTATGCAATGGTGTCCTAACGGGGGTTCATGTTTCTGTCACTCCGGCAACCCCACAATTAGTAGCCAAATACATAATGCATTCCTCTAGGCCCATAAATGGTGAAGTATCATGTAGTCGATGTTCACATGACACCACTATAAGAATAGCACCGCAACTTAAATACTAAACCATTGAATAATAACTCAACACAAATCCACTAATAACAACATGACTTCTCCCATGTCCTCAAGAACTAGACGAACTAGAGCTTTCTTACTTATCCTTTATGGGAAATTATTAAGGAGCCTATTGCTGAAGAGAACTCCATTTCTTTCATCATCCCTAACGAAAGCATTTCTCAGATGGCTCCTCCTTGTCTGGGCATTGAAGCTAAGCATTCTTCCTACTCTCCCTCCACTCCTTCCAGAAAGAGAAAGGGCAAGGAGCCTCTAGTTGACACTGAGGTGAGAAGAAGCCCTAGAATTGTTGAACTAAATTGGGGTTTTAAAAGTCACCTAAACTGCTTAATTGTTGATTGCCTGGTTTGCAATGCTGTTCCACCTTGTTTGAATCCTAAAGTGGTTAAAAACCTTGCTACCCCTGTCTTCAAGGTAAAGGATGGTGACCTGGAGAAGAGGTTGCTCAAGAAAGGGAAAGTCACTGAAGTGGCAGTTAAGGCTCCTCCAAAAGGCATCATCAAAGGAACTGGCTCATCAAGCTTGAGCATTGGAGGAAAGAAGAAATCTGGGGCTGCTGGTACCTGTGGTCAGCAAGCCAAGAAGAAACCCCCCCACTTAAGTGTTTTAATGTATCAAACTACGTCTTTTGTTGGAGACTGGTTGCCTCCCTGTTCTGAAGCATGCAATAGTGGTCTTTTGATGTGTTTGTTACTTATTGTTGAATCTGTCAGTGGTGTTATGATATGGATTGCCTTTTGTCTATGTGGATGTAGTTTTCTCAATTGGGTGATTACATTACTTATATCACCCCATCATTCTACTTACATCTGGTTTCTTAATGGATAACAAAAGAATTTGGAAGATCTTGAACTGGAATATCAGGGGACTTAACTCAGAAAAATGGGTTGCTCTCAGAAATAAAATTGATGAGTCTGGCTGTGATATTATTTGCCTCCAAGAAACTAAGAGAGAAGATTTTGACATCTCTTACTTAAGAAAATTCTGCCCCCCCCCCCCAAATTTAGCAATTTTGAATTTCTTCCCTCCAGGGGAGCCTCTGGGGGTTTGATCACCATTTGGAATAGTTCTCTGTTCTCTGGGAAGCTTTCCTTTCACAATGAGTTCTCTATCTCCATCACCTTGACATCTCTCTTGTCCAATGAAATTTGGATCCTCACCAATATTTATGGTCCATGCTTACCTGAAAAAAGGCAGAGTTTTTAGATTGGTTTGGAAATATTGATATGCCTGATGATATGGATTGGATCATTGTGGGGGATTTCAATTTTTGTAGAAAGCCTTCTGATAGAAATAGACAGGGTGGTGATGTGAATGGTATGCTTCTTTTCAATGAAGCCATTAATAATTTGGGTCTCATAGAATTACCCCTCAAAGGAAGAAAGTTCACTTGGAGTAACATGCAAAAAGAACCCCTTTTGGAAAGGCTGGACTGGTTCTTTACTTCTGCTTCCTGGACTCAGAGCTTTCCCTCTACTTTTGTTGCTCCTCTTTCAAAGCCTACCTCTGATCATTTTCCTTGTGTCATCTCCATTGGCACAATAATACCCAAAGCTCAGGTTTTCAGATTTGAAAATTATTGGATGCATCATAAGGATTTTAAAGAAATTGTTCAAAATGCCTGGAACATTCCTGTTGGTTTTCAGGACTCTGCCAAAAAAATTAATGCTAAATTCAAAAATGTAAGAAGGGGGCTGAAGCTCTGGGCAAAAAATCTGCCCTGCCTGAAATCACAAATATGCAATGTTAATGCCACCATTGATCTACTAGATGTTTTGGAGGAATTGAGAACTCTTACTATCCTAGAATGAAATCTCAGAGATCTCCTAAAGAATCTTATAATTTCTCTTTTACAAGATCAAAATGCTTATTGGAAGCAAAGGGCAAAAATTAAATGGGTCAAGCTGGGTGATGAGAACACAAAATTCGTTCATTCCAAAGCTACCATAAGTTTCAGACATAACTACATTTCCATGCTCAAAGATTACTCTAATGATGAGATTCAAGATCATGATGGTAAAGCAGATCTTCTTTGGAAATCCTTTAAAGATAGATTGGGTACATCTGATAGGCCTGAAATGCACTTCAACCTTAGTGACTTGGCAGGAGAAGGTTTAAGGCAAGAGGACAAGGATGCTTTGGAAAAACCTTTCTCTGATGAGGAGATTGATGATGTAATCAAAGATCTTCCTAATTATAAATCCCCTGGCCCAGATGGTTTTAACAATGAATTCATGAAACAATGTTGGCCTATTATTAAGGATGATGTGAAAAAACTCCTGGTGGATTTCTATGAGGGGCAGACTTCCTTGGAAAGCATTAATGCCTCTTTTATCACCCTCATTCCAAAAATTGCATCTCCTTTGACACCTACTGACTTTAGGCCTATTTCTCTGCTAAATACTGTCCTCAAGATTATAACCAAAATCCTGGCTAACAGACTACAAAAGTTTATCCTTAAACTTGTCCACAAGAACCAGTATGGTTTTCTGAAACAAAGGTCTATTCAAGATTGTCTGGGTTGGGCATTTGAATTCCTTGATCAATGCCACAAGTCCAAAGAAGAAATTCTAATCCTTAAGCTTGACTTTGAAAAAGCTTTTGATAGAATTGAGCATTCAACAATTATCAACATTCTCAAAGCCAAAGGTTTTGGTGATAGATGGATTTCTGGGATTCAGTTAATCCTTGGCTCGGCTTCATCCTCTATTCTGTTAAATGGAGTGCCTGGCAAGAAATTTTATTGAAGAAGAGGTGTAAGGCAAGGAGATCCTTTATCTCCTCTCCTGTTTGTCTTGGCTGCTGACCTTCTTCAAAGCATCCTCAATAAAGCAATGAATATTGGCCTTCTCTCCCTTCCCATTGAGGGTGTGTTCTGTCCAGATTTCCCTGTTGTGCAGTATGCAGATGACACTTTGCTCATCCTTAAGGCTGACTCAAAGCAATTATTGTGCCTTAAGGCTCTCCTTCATACGTTTGCTCTCTCCACTGGAATCAAAGTTAATTATTCTAAATCTAGTATGATGCCAATTAATATGGACACTGTGAGGCTTGAGCACTTTGCCAATACAATTTCATGCCTCCCTAGATCATTTCCATTCACCTACCTTGGATTGCCTTTAAGACTTAATAAACCTGCAGTGGAACATTTTCTGCCTATTGTTCAGAGAGTTGAGAGAAGATTGTGTGGGATTGCTGATTTTCTTAATTATGGGGGGAAATTGCAGTTATTCAAATCTGTTTTATCATCCCTCCCCATATATTATATGAGTTGTTTCGACCTTCCTGTCACTATTAAAGATCAGCTGATTAAGTATATGAGACAATGCTTGTGGAGAAAGAAAACATCTGATGTTCAAGCTAGGGGTGAAGCTCTTGTGGCATGGAATAAAGTTTGTAGACCAAAGTACCATGGAGGTTTGGGGGTGCTTGACCTTAATATTCAAAACTCAGCAGTTCTTTTGAAAAATTTGGATAAATTCTACAATCATAAAGATATCCCATGGGTTCACCTTGTCTGGAACACTTATTATTACAATGGTAAACTACCTGGAAGAAGTCTGGAGGGATCCTTTTGGTGGAAAGCTCATCTGAAATTGGTTGACATTTCTAAAGGAATTGCAAAGTGCTCGGTGGGTGATGGAAAATCCACCCTTCTATGGTCTGATATGTGGAATGATGGCTGTCTTCAGCATAAGCTTCCTCATCTTCTTTCTTATGCAAAAAATCCTCACATCTCTGTCCATGAGTTCCTTCAGATAGCCAACATACAAGATCACTTTTTTCTACCTCTGTCACAGCAAGCTTACCAGGAATATCAATGCCTTGAGCAAATACTCAGTAATGGCATGCAGGGGGAAACTGACAACTGGAGTTATTTTTGGGGCAATAATATTTTTTCAGTCCAAAAGGCTTACTATTCATTATCAGGTTATCAGCCTGTTCAGCCACATTTTTCCTGGTTGTGGAAATCTTCTTGTCAACAAAAGCATAAATTATTCTTTTGGCTCTTGCTCCTTGATAGGCTCAACACCCGGAACCTTCTGAAAAGGAAACGATTTGCTCTGGCTTCTTATGAATGTGTGTTTCATGGCTGCACCAGTGAGGAAACAATTCTTCATCTATTTTGGGGTTGTCCTTTTGCAAAAGCCTGTTGGGCTGAACTTTCCCCTGTCCAAGTGGCTGATCACAATCTTTTTGAAGTTTTAGCCAGTATTAAAAAAGATCTTAAGGTCCCTTTTGCAATGGAAATTATTATCCTAGGAGCTTGGGGCATATGAATGTGCAGAAACAATGAAATTTTCAGCAACAAGCATGCTTCTCTTGAGGAATGGAGGGCTATTGTCGCCTATGAGTTAAGATGGGTCCTGTATAGAATTAAGAAAAAGAATTATCAGGGCCTCAAAGATTGGATTAGAAATTTGACAGGAGATAGCTGCTCTGAATGTTATCCCTCTTTTGAGGTGGTCTGAAACTTGTAAATACATCTTTGTAACTCTATATGATTTATAAAAATTGCAGTGGGGTACTTTACCCTAATGTTTTACCCTCAAAAAAAGACATCATATGGATCAAGATCAGAGATGATATGGTGATGGATAACAATCTGAACATAAACAATAATCCAATGGTTCCACTCACAAGCATCAACTACAATAGTAATTAACACCGGAAAAGTTTCCCCTAAGAACTAAAGTAATACCCAACATAATTGTTATAGCGGGACGGAGTGGTGATGATGGTGCTGGTGGAGATGATGGTTTGGATGATGATGATGATGATCCCGATGAATCCTAGCTTGATGACGGTGTTGATAGCGACGATCTCCCCTCTCCGGGAAGGAATTCCCCTAGCAGGAATCTGTCTGCCGGAGAGATCTTTCTCTCTCGGTGTTTTCCGCCCCGTAGAGGTGGCGGAAATTTATCTGTGGTCGTCCCCTTGGTGTTAGGGTTCCGTGAGGAAGATATAGGCGAGAGGGCGGAGTCGTAGTCCAGGCAGGTGGGCCAAAACTATCCTAGGCGCGGGGCAAGGTGGGCCCACGCCTAGGGGGTGTGGGCCCCATGTGGCCCTTCTTTGCCTCCCCTTTTGGCTTCCTCAGTCTTTCAGGAAAGTATAATTTTCCCATATTTTTTTCTAGTATTTTTCTGATCTTCACGAAATTGCATCAAAACACCTCTTTTTTCCATCAGAATCTAGACTCCGGCAGTCCATACTCCAAGAATCATCCAACATGCAAAAATAGTGGAAAAGACATAAGTAACACCTCATAATAAGACATATATCAATGAATAGAGGCAAATTATGATATAGAATGGTGATGCAAATTGGACGTATCAGTTGCCACAATGCCAGGTGCATGTTTTCTGTTGTTTTTGGTTCCAGAAGAGCTAGTAAGGAAATATTCTTAGATTTGGACAGGACAAAAGCCAAAGTCAATATTTCACCGAGGAGAACACGGAATCCAGAGGAGAGACGGAGGGGCGCCACAGGTTGGCCACACCCCCAGGCGTGGCCTAGGGTGGGTCCACGCCTGGGCAGGGTGTGGGCCCCCTGGCCGCCTCCCAACCTCACCTCTTCGCCATAAGAAGCACCCGATGCCGAAACCCTAAGCACCCGATCAATGTTCCACGAAACCGTCTATACCTGTCGCCACCATCGTCCCTAGATCGGGGGGATCTGAAGCTCTTCCTGGCACCCTGCCAGAGGGGAGATCATCCCAGAGGCCTTCTTCTTCATCATGCCATCCTCTGGTATGAAGCGTGAGTAGTTCCACCTTGGACTACAGGTCCATGTAGTATCTAGATGGTTGTTTCTCCTCCTTGTGCTTTCATGTATAGATCTTGTGAGCTCCGTTCATGATCAAGATCTAATCTATTTGTAATCATGCATGTTGTGTTTGCGGGGATCCGATGGATATTGAGATTACTATGTCATATTGATTAATTGTTTTGTCTTATTGATTCTATCATGTCTGTGTTGTTTGTGATCTTGCATGCTCTCCGTTGTTAGTAGCTATCTTGGCCAAGTAGTTGCTAGTGACTCCAATAGGGGGTATTTATGCTCGATAGTAGGTTCATGCCTCTAGTTTCCAAGGGAAGTGACAGAAATCTCTTCGGTTGTAGATGTGCTCTTGCTACTAGGGAGAAAACAATGATCCCTTGTTCATGGAACAAGTGGATTGTTTAGCTTACACACTTTGCTTAAAGTAGTTGTCTGTTACTTGCAACTTAATACTGGAGGGGGGTCGGATTATAACCTGAAGGTGGACTTCTAGTCATAGATGTAGTTGGATGGCGGTCTATGTATATTGTTGTATTGCCCAATCGAATCTCATAGGATCTGTTTGTCTAGTATTGCATTGTTATGCCTTGCTCAGTTCCTGTCAATTGCCCTGCTGTAATTTGTTTACCCTTCATACCATGTTTGTTTATCTAAGGTGTTGGGAATATGCCCTAGAGGCAATCATGTATGATGATATTTCCCATTGTATTCATAAAGTTAATAAGCTATCCTTGTATGAGCATCTGATGTATATCATTGAATATCTGATTCGGTTGTGGAACTATACATTCATGTTGTTGGTACGAAATGTCCTTGGTCATTGAGGTTGTGCTGGACACACAACTTAGACCAATATGAAAGTCGGCTTGATGACTCGATTCCACTTGTCATGGGCATGGTGATGCTATTCCGACTTACATAGATTCGGCTAAAGAGTTTAGCGAGTCGGATTGAACCATATTGAAGTACAACGAACAAGTTGTGTCACATCCCAAGATTTTCCAAATCTTGTAATGTGAAAAATAATTGAATAAAATAAAACTTTGTTGTTTTTTAGGGCCACAAGAAACTTTTTGAATTCCAATGGGAATCTTCAAACCTATTTTGAACAAAGAAATCCTAAAAGGGATTAAAAAGTTAAATAAATCAACAAAGGAAAAATAAAAATATTTTTATTCCTACCTTGAAATCTTTTTATAAAAGGTTTTGGTTTTCAAATGAAAAGGAATTTTAATAAGGTTATTTTATTAAGCCAAATTAAACCTTGGCCAAGATTTTTGAAACAAAAGGTTTTGTTCTGATTAAAATAGTAGAGGTTTATTTCAAATAAAACAATTAGGATTTAATATCCAAGTTTTATTAATAAAGATTGTTACTATTTCTAAAACAACCAAAACTTGTTTATTCAATTCAAATGAGTTTCCAAGTATTTTATATTCCCAAATAAAAACTACTGATTTGGTTTTGAAAATATTTAGTTTTCAAAATGGAGTTTTAAATAAATCAAATTCTATGTTGTTTTATTAAATCAAGGTCCATTTATTTAATTAATAATGGACTCTATTATTAAAATTATTATTTGTTTTGGAAATTTGGTTTATGTTACTGAACAGAACCAAGACCAAAGTTGTGAAGTGTAGTGAAGATTTGGTTGGATTTGAATGTTGTATGTTTGTTTGAATTTCAAAACAGGAAATAGAAATGGAAAAAGAAAAGGTTTCAGTACAGGAAAAAAATAAGGTTTAGGTCGACCCAACCCAGCAGCCCAACTAGGCCCAGCAAACAGCCCAGTTTCCCTCTCCCCGGGCGAAACGTTTTTCACTCAGAACCGCACCCGCTGAGCAAATGACTGGTGGACCTCTTCTCCCTCTCATTCCTCACTGACCAGCAGACCCCACTTTTCCAGCTCACCTTCTTCCTCGCGACGACCACGCCGGCCGTTTCTGCCGTTGATGTCGCGGCTCCAATTTGCAGTAATGCCGCGCCTTAACCTCGCCGTGACTGCACGCTATTAAACGCCAGCGTCTCCTCCTCCTTTCCCCTCACACGCCACTCCCTCTCTGCCCCCAGGCTGCCACGAATCGAGCTGGTACTCCCTCTGTTCCGACCACCGTCTCCGACCAATTCCGGCCGAGCCTATCCACCCCGTGCCTCCCCAAGCACACGAGCAGACTCACCCCTCCCTGGCACATCTCCCAGTACCCTCCGTTCAACCGTGGGCGCCCCAGAGCATCGACTACGACAAGCCTCCGAGCGCCGCCGCGTCTGTCTTCAACTCCGGCAAGTACCCAGGTAGATTCCGACCGACCCTTCCCCTCTCGCGCACACACCTACACTGTGTCCTGCTGCATCTGACCATGCCCTTGTCCTGCCTTAGGGCAATCTGTAGCATCGCCTCGACCACAACCAGAGCCGCCAGACTTCGATGCAAACTCCGGCGAGGAATTGCAGCAGACCCTGAGCGCCCCTTGACCTAAGGAGACCACGTCGAGCTTCCTCAGGCCTTTGCGAACATGGTGAGCACTTCCCCTCCTCCCTCGCTTCCTATTTCACCAGCGCCGCCGCCGTCTGACCTCGCCGCCGCCAGCGACCGTCGCTGCGCCGCCAGAGTTTGGTCAATGCGATAATAGCCGTAGGATCTGGATCGAACGAACTAGATAGATCACTTAAACGCCGAAGGGGTACGCGATCAGGACCGTGCGATCTATTTAGATCCAACGCACCGTAGAGCCGATCCGGCCGAACCGGTACCAGCCAGTAGCATAGCGACGCGTGGCCAGGTTTTCGTTTTAAAAACAGATTTGAATCTATTATAGATTCAATTTTCAAACCTTTGTAACTTTGGATCCACACGTCCAAAAATTACAAATTTTATATCGTTGGAATCAGTAGAGCAAGCTCTAGCCAACCATACCTTTGGTTTAGTAAATAGTATTTGTTAGATTGCTTGTTTTTGCAGAAACTTTTGTGTGCTTGTTTAGATTAGAAAAATTGTTTAAAAATGTTTTTAGGGTTAAAACCTTTGCAAAATGGTTTGTTGTGAACCTACTGACCCTAGGAACCAACCCATGATTTTGAAAATGAATTTGGTGATGTTTAGAATGGATTAATTGGTTTAGTCCATTTCTAGCCAAAATAAAAATAATGGTTTTGTTATGAAAATGATTTTGGAGTAAAAACTTTGAGAAAAGGTTTTGATTCAGACCTACTGACCCTAAACACCAAGTTTTGTGAAACAACAACTTAATTGGTGGACAACTTAAAGATGTTGCTTTGATAAAAATATTTTCACCACATAAAATGATGATTGGATTTTAAAATGGTTTTTGGGACAAAATCCTTTGCAAATGACTTGGCCACTATGGAAAATGACCACTTGGACCTTACAAAGTTAGAAGCCTAGTGGAGACCATTCTTTGCAAATAAAACTACCTTGTGCATGCTCCCATGCATGACTTAGAATCCAGTGGTTTTTATGTGTGTTATGTTTGTTTGACTTTGGTTTGGTATGTTAGTTGATTTTGTGTTTGCTTGATTGACTTGTAATGAAGTTAGAAAGTGTGAGACTAGCAAGATCAAGGAGTGAACCAACTTTCCCTACCCAAAAGAAAGGCAAGTGACACTATCATCTTATGTCCTACTATTTTCATTATACTTAAGGATGGTGATCCACTGAGTCCACATGTGATCAAAATGGTTGGTTATGTGCAGTCTCTGGAGAGTCTTGGATACCCCATTAGCGAAGAGTTTGCTACAGATATAATTCTAAACTCTCTTCCTAGTGCATATGGACAGTTCATTTCGAACTACCACATGCATTGTATGGATAAGAAACTCACTGAATTGCATGGGATGCTCAAGCAGGTAGAGGCGGATCTCAATAAGGGTGCCAGTCAAGTGTTGATGGTGCAGAATAAGGCTAAGTTCAAGAAGAGTTCTTGGACTAAGAAGAAGGCTAAGTCAGGAGGAAAGCAGGCTCAGGACCCGGTCCCAAGCACTTCCTCAGGGACTAAGCCATCTCCTTCAGCCGGATCCACTTGCTTCTACTGCAAGGCGGATGGCCACTGGAAGAGGAACTGTAGCAAGTATTTGGCTGATAAAGCCAAGAGTGGAGGTATGACTTCTAACTCAGGTACACTTGTTTGCAATGTTATAGACATTTATCTTGCTAATGCACCTAATAGTTCTTGGGTATATGATACCAGATCAATTATACACATCTGCAACTCGTTGCAGGGACTAGTAAGAACTAGGAGCGTAGCAAGAGGCGAGGTTAATATTCGAGTCGGCAACAAAGCAAGAGTTGTTGCATTGGAAGTCGGCACGATGCAACTTCATTTACCTTCCGGATTCATTATGGAACTAAATAATTGTTATTATGTTCCAGTGCTCAGTCGAAACATTATTTCTGCTTCATGTTTGACGAGGCAAGGCTATGAGTCGAATATCAATAATAATGGTTGTTCTTTGTATTTGAATGATATGTTTCACGGCTTTGCACCCGTACAGGACGGGTTATTTATTTTGAATCTTGATGGTGAGTCGGTTTATTACATAAATGTTAAAATGTTGAAACCAAATGATCTGAATATGACTTACTTTTGGCACTGTCGGCTTGGTCATATAAGTTGGAAACGCATGAAGAAGCTCCATGATGATGGACTCCTAACTTTGTTCGACTTGGAGTCGTTCGAGACATATGAATCTTGCCTACTCGGCAAAATGACCAAGACACCTTTTGCAAAGAGTTGCGAAAGGGCGTCCGACTTGTTGGTACTAGTACATAGTGATGTATGTGGACCAATGAGCACGACAGCCAGAGGTGGTTACGAGTACTTCATTACCTTCACTGATGATTTGAGTAGGTATGGATATATCTATTTTATGAAACATAAGTAGGAAGCCTTTGAAAAGTTCAAAGAATTCCAGAATAAAGCACAAAATCAACTCGGCAAGAAAATAAAGTTTGTTCGGTCGGACCGAGGAGACGAGTACATGAGCCATGATTTTGATGACCATCTGAAAAGTTGTGGAATAGTTCCTCAACTTACTCCTCCAAGAACGCCGCAAAGGAACGGTGTTTCGGAAAGGCGTAATCGGACCTTGGACATGGTACGATCAATGATGAGTCAGACAGATCTGCCTTTATCATTTTGGGGTTATTGTCTAGAAACAGCGGCGTTCACACTAAACAAAGTACCATCAAAGTCGGTAGAGAAGACACCGCATGAGACGTGGACAGGCAAAAAGCCGAGTTTGTCTTTTCTTAAGATTTGGGTTTGTGAAGCATTTGTCAAGCGACTTTAGTCGGACAAGCTTATGGCCAAGTCGAATAAGTGTATTTTCGGGGGGTATCCGAGGGAAACCTTGGGTTACTACTTCTACAACCGAGAAGAGGGCAAAGTGTTTGTCGCTCGGAATGGTGTCTTCCTCGAGAAAGAGTTTCTCAGTCGGGGAGTCAGTGGGAGCACGGTGCAGGTCGAAGAAATTTGAGAGCAATCGGCTAGTAGCGAGTCGGCAAAAAGCTTGGAGGTTGAGCCAGTCGTGGTGGCTGAGCCGGCAGCAGCACCTATACTACGAAGATCGGCAAGATTACGAAGTGTTCGTGATGTATTACTGTTAGACAATGATGAGCCGGCAAACTATTCGGAAGCGGTGGTGGGATCTGATTCCGAGTCATGGCTTGGAGCCATGAGATCCGAGTTAAAGTCCATGGATGAAAATCAAGTTTGGAACTTGGTTGATCTGCCAGACGGCGCAAGACCCGTCGAGTGCAAATGGGTATTTAAGAAGAAAACTGATAAGGATGGAAATGTTTCTATCTACAAAGCACGTCTTGTTGTGAAGGGGTTCCGACAAGTTCAAGGAGTTGATTACAACAAGACTTTCTCGCCCGCAGCGATGCTTAAATCAGTTCGGATCATGTTAGCTATAGCAGCCTATTTCGACTATGAGATATGGCAGATGGATGTCAAAACGGCTTTCCTTAATGGAAATTTAATTGAGGACGTGTATATGATACGGCCTGAGGGTTTTGTCGATCCGGCTAATGCTGACAAAGTATGTAAACTTCAGAAATCCATTTATGGGTTGAAGCAAGTATCTCAGAGTTGGAATATTCGCTTGGTTGAGGTAGTCAAATCGTTTGGCTTCATCAAGAGTGATCATGATTCTTGTTTATACAAGAAGTTTAGTGGGAGCAAAGTAAACTTTCTAATCTTATATGTGGATGACATATTACTGATTGGAAATGATGTCCAGATGTTGCAAGAAACCAAGAAATCATTGGAAAGGAGTTTCTCAATGAAAGACTTAGGTGAGGCAACATATATTCTCGGAATCCGGATCTATAGAGATAGATCAAGAAGGCTCATTGGATTGAGTCAGAGTACATATTTGGACAAAGTGTTGAAGAAGTTCAACATGGAATCATCTAAGAAGGGGTTCTTACCGATGTCCCATGGCATAAAACTTAGCAAGACTCATTGTCCTTCGACAACTGATGAGCGAAGTCAGATGAGTGTGATTATGTATGCTTCTGGAGTCGGATCCATCATGTATGCCACGATTTGTACTAGGCCGGATGTATGCTCTAAGTGTTGTGAGCAGATAGCAGGATGATCCAAGAGAAATCCACTGGACAGCGGCTAGAAATATCCTAAAGTACTTGAGAAGGACTAAGGATATGTTTTTGGTTTATGGTGGTGAAGATGAACTCAGTGTAAAGGGTTACACATATGCGAGTTATCTTATCGACTCTGATGATTCTCGTTCGCAATCCGGATATGTGTTTATTATAAATGGAGGTGCTGTGAGCTGTAAGAGTTCCAAGCAAGAGACTGTGTCTGCATCTACAACAGAGGCTGAGTATATTGCCGCCTCGGAGGCAGCAAAGGAAGTTGTTTGGATGAGGAATTTCCTCATGGATCTTGGTGTGGTTCAGGGCTCGTCCAATCCGTTAGACGTGTATTGTGACAACAATGGTGCTATTGCACAAGCCAAGGAACCTAGACAACACCAGAAGAACAAGCACATACTCATGCGGTACCACCTGATTCGCCAGTTTGTGGATCAGGGTGATATCAAGTTATGCAAATTACACATGGATGCAAATATTGCGGATCCGTTGACAAAGCCGTTACCACAGCCGAAGAATGAGGCGCACCTGAGAGCCATGGGCATTAGATGCTTAGACATGTGATGTCGGAAGATTGACTCTAGTGCAAGTGGGAGACTGTTGGGAATATGCCCTAGAGGCAATCATGTATGATGATATTTCCCATTGTATTCATAAAGTTATTAAGCTATCCTTGTATGAGCATCTGATGTATATCATTGAATATGTGATTCGGTTGTGGAACTATACATTCATGTTGTTTGTAATAAATGTCCTTGGTCATTGAGGTTGTGCTGGACACACAACTTAGACCAATGTGAAAGTCGGCTTGATGACTCGGTTCCACTTGTCATGGGCATGGTGATGCTATTCCGACTTACACAGATTCGGCTAAAGAGTTTAGCGAGTCGGATTGACCCATATTGAGGTACAACGAACAAGTTGTCATTTGTATATCTCAATCAATGTAATCCTTAGACCTGAGGTTGTTGCATAGTCCGAGTTGAGGATCACCGACTTAGGTTCTGTCAAAGGCTGATCCATAACTGGGCAGTTATAAAGAAAGAGTTCGGGTCGACTGAGAATCAAGTTGCGTGATGTGAATAACCAAGATGGGATTTTGCCCCTCCACTTGGAGAGATATTCTCTGGGCCCTCTCGGATGATATGATTCGGAAAGCATGGCCATGCACGACTCGGTTAAGTGTTAACCGAGGCAATCGACTAAGAGTTAGTTGGATGAATCAGTTATCTCGGATCGAGAAGAGAGTTGGACTATTTAAGGGATGACAAATATTCGCCTATAGTCTGACAAGGTATATCATGAGGCAAAAGGGACTCGGACATAAGTCGCATTGGAAAGGCAAGTCATCATGACTCTTTGGTACTTGGGAGTTGGCACGTTCTGCTAGGAGCCGCTACCGACTGATCGATTGAGAGTCGGACTCTAATCGTGTCTAAGTTGCCGAGAGCCTGCGGTGTAACACACTTAAGAGCGGGAGCAAGTTCGGATTGGATCTGAACTGGAAATCTGGTTGGGTTGGACCCAAGCTGGATTTGGACCGAGTCAGTAAGTCAGACTCACAGTGACTGGTTTTATATGGGCTTTACTGAATGGGCCACGAGAGTGGAGCCCACGTTCACTCCCTATATATAGTGAAGCAGAGTAACCCAGAAGGGTTAATCGTTGATCGGTTAGGTCATTCCATGTGTTGGAAACCCTAGCTCCACAGCAGTCCCGCCGATGTACCGAACCTAGCAGTTCGCCGCCGGTGCTCCTCCTTGTACGTGTGGATACTAGCAGAGGTGTTGTATGATCAGCACCAGGACGATCAGATCGTGAGGACTGCACTGCATCAACTGACGCGCTTCATCAGTAATCCTCAACTGCGCGTCTAGTAATAAACCTCATGGCCTTCTACCTCAGCTAGATCTTGGGATCACCATGTTAGAGGAAAAAACTTTTGTTTTATCTCTTCGTGGCCCAACATAAGGATATCACCTCTAGTGAACTATGGATCCCGGTCCAATCTTTACCATTGATACATCTTCCACTATTACTGTTTACTTGCTGCAAACCATCATCACCTTCCACACCATACAGTTAATCCTTTGTTACAACAAACCGGTGAGCTTGTCAACCTCACTATTTCGTTGGAGCAAAGTCTTGAGTTTGTGTTGTGTAGGTTTCCACGTTGCTTGCAGCACCTTTGAGACGTTTCCTTCCTCCTACTGGTTTGATAACCTCGGTTTCTTACTGAGGGAAAACTTGCTGCTATGCTGCATCACACCTTGCTCTTGGAGTTTCCCGACGAAGTGCTCCACGTCAACAAGGAGTCATCCATCACCGAGCTCTTCATCAGAAATGAAAGCATGATAAGAAATAGATATGATGCTTTGAGTAATGATACGTCGGAAACGTATCTATAATTTTTGATGCTCCATGCTTGTTTTGTATCTACTTTGCTTTGCTTATACTTTGAGGTGTTTTATATCTTTTCTGGAACTAACCTATTAACCAGTTGCCACAGTGTCAGTTGCTTGTTTTCTTCTGTTTTTGGTTCCAGAAAGGTAGAAAAACAATATTCTCGGAATTGGAAGGGACAAAAGACAAAGTCATTATTTTCCCTAGAGCAACACGGAACCACGAAGCAGAGCCGGAGGGGGCCACAGGGTGGCCAAACCCCCCAGGCGCGAGCAAGCCCTGGGGGCGCCTGGAGGGGGTGTGGGCCCCCTGGACCCCCACCGACCTTGATTCATGCGCCTATAAGAAGCCTCCGACCAAAAAAAACCTAAACAATCCAGAAGAAATCCACAAAAACCTCTGTAGCGCCACCGCCACCGAAGGGGGGATTCGGGGGACATAAAGTCTCTGTTACGGCACCCTGCCGAGACGGGGAAGTTTCCCTGGAGCCATATCCATCGATCTCCACCACCATCTTCATCACCGTTGCTGATTCCCATGATGAGGAGGGAGTAGTTCTTACCCGAGGCTAAGGGCTCTACCGGTAGCTATGTGTTCATCTCTCTCTATGCATGATCTTGTGGTCATGAGCTTTGTAATCAAGTAGATATACCTTGCTACTCAAGTGCTTCATTAGATCTCTGCTCTCCCCACGTGTGTGAAAGTGACAGCGTGCACGCCATGGTGGCACTTAGGCTTGAGTCTACATAAATACTCTTTGTGCTTTAATAGATCTATGATTTTCCCCACGTGTGTGAAAGTGACAACGTGCATACCATCTGTGGCACTTTGGCTAGATTGAATATTTGTTATGAGTTATATTTGGAGTTGTACGTCTCTATGAAATTGTGGTGTTTGTTGGAACCATCTAGCGCTCAAGGTGACAGTGTGGGGTTATCTAGATTAGGGAAGGCCTTACCGTGGATTAGAGTGTCCAACCGGAGAGTAGTTAAGAGTAGTATCATGAAGAGAGGATATGTATATGAGAGAGTGTTCACTAGTGAAAGTATGATCCCTAGGCCTTGTTTCTAAGCATTGAAACACTGTTTGCTACTAGATCTGTTGCATGTTTGCTTGCTTCCTTCTTGTTGCCTGTAGTCTTTCCTCCACGCCATTAGCTCTTTTCTGGCACCGTTACGCCACATCAACAACAAGCCAGAAGCTATTTTCTTGCACTATTACCACTTGTATTTCACTATCTCTTCGCCGAACTAGTGCACCTATACACCTGACAAGTGTATTGAGTGTGTTGGGGACACAAGAGACTTCTTGTATCTTGATTGCAGGGTTGCTTGAGAGGGAATAACTTTGACCACTTCCTCCCTAAGTTCGATAAACTTGGGTAATCCACTTAAGGGAAACTTGCTGCTGTTCTACAAATCTCTGCACTTGGAGGCCCAACAACTGTCTACAAGAATAGAAGTGCGTAGACATCAAAGCTCTTTTCTAGCGCCGTTGCCGAGGAGGTAAGGTAAAAGGTACTCACATCCTCCGGTGTGAGTTCTCGAAGTTATTTCCTTTAGATTCTGCAATTTTTTCATTTGTTTTCTTGTTTTCACTAGTTAGGCTTAATGGAAAACAACAGAAAAATTAGAGAGATTTATAGTGTTTATCTTGAGTTAGGACATGAAGTGTTTGAAGACAAAATTAAAAAACCTATGGAGCTTTATTTGCATGCTAATAGCAATGTTATTAGTATGAATTCTTTGGACACCATTTTTGCTAATGTTATGGAAAATTCTAAGCTTGGGGAAGCTAGTTTTTATGAAAATGATCTTTTTAGTCCCCCAGCTTTGGAATATAGCTATTCTATTGCTTATGATAATACCAAACCACCAATATATGATGATTACAATGATGAGTATGATATTTTCAGTCCACCTACTATTGAGGATAAAATCGATTGTGATTACAATATGCCTCCTACATTTGATGACTATGGTGATGAGAACAATAGTGATAGCTATGTTGTTGAATTTGCTCCCACTATAATTAATAAGAATGACTATGCTTATGTGGAGAGTAATAATCATTATATGCATGTGGCTCATGATAAGAATGTTTTATGTGATGGTTATATTGTTAATTTTATTCATGATGCTACTGAAAGTTATTATGAGAGAGGGAAATATGGTCTTATGTATCTCAACAATATTAAGTTTCCACTCTTTATGTTGAAAGTCTTGAAGTTGCACTTGTTTTGGTTTCCAATGTTTGTTGCTTTGTGCTTTCATGACTTGTTTCTTTACAAGATTATTATGCATAGGAAGTGGGTTAGACTTAAATATGTTTTGAATTTGCTTCTTGATGCTCTCTTTTACTTCAATTTATATTTATTATGTGAGCATCTTCTCAAATTATCATGCCTAACTTAAAGGCGTTAAAGAAAAGTACTTGTTGGGAGATAACCCAAGAGTTTTCTTGAGTCTTGGAAGTTATTACTTCAGTAATGAGCTCTCCTTATACTTTTTTTTTGTTTTTTGTGCCAAGAATGACCTCTAATGAGAGGGAAGTAAGATTTGGGGAGTTGTTGTTCCGAAATAGATTTCTGTCCTCCATCATAAAAATTCGTGAGGAGTCTTTGTAAAATGAATTGAGCTGAAAATTTACGAATAAATCCCCCAGTATGTGTTGTAACTTTTGTTAGTTCAACACTTTTTGATTTGAGCGACAGAAGATTTTCGAAAAATTCAGTTTCTACCTGCTGGTCTGTTTTGACAGATTTCTGCCATTATTTGCATTTACTTGTTATTGATTCCTTTTTGAGTTATCTTTTGGGAAATTGAGCTTTTTGAAGGAGTTACTACAGTATATTGTGTTTTTAGTGAAATTTTTTGCTGTTCCAAAGCTTTGCCTAGGGTCTATTATCTTTTGAATACACTAATGTTGCTAATGAAGATTGTGTGAAGTTTTGTATGAAGGAAAAATTTCAGGTGTAGAGAAAGAATGATGTAATGAGATGAAGAATGGACAAAATCTCAAGCTTTAGGATGCCAACCCGGTGTCACCCCAAGAAATATTCAAGAGGTACAAGCGTCAAAGCTTAGGAATGCCCAAGGCATCCCCTTCTTCATCAATAAAAATCTCAGATCTTTCTAGACACTTCGTTTTTATTCGTTTATGCACATTTGTGTTGTTCTTGGAGCGTCTTAGTTTTCATTTTTGGTTTTTTTTGCTTAGTTTGCTTGAATAAAGTTGGTTGATCACAACACACTTCTTTTGGAGAGAGACACACTTTGTTTCCATTGCATAGAACACTCTAGTTTTCATTCTAATTGTTTTGTCGTTCACTTTTGCTAGCACTGTGTTTAGCCTCAGTTTTCTTGTGCTTTTAGCTTAGATATTTTTAGTTATTATTCATGGATTTGTGAGACAAGCTCACTGATCTTTATTGATTATTATCTTTGTGAATTGTTTCAAAAAAGTTGTTTGGTGTTGGAAAAGAGTAGAAAGCTTCATGCTTATAGTGATACAAAAGGGAGCTTGCATTGACTGTGACTTAGACTTTAGCATTACATGCTAGGTGTTGTTTTGGAATTATGCTTAGTGAATATTGCTGTAGCATGTCTTGTTCCAAACAATTGGGATTGCTTAGTGTGCCTTGAAGAAATTATGCATTGTTTTAGCATGCAAAAACATAGTATTGTGGTATTCTCCTTTGATGCTTTGCTTGGGTTGACTTGGCACATGCTTACACCATGTCATGGCTCTCACAAGTCACCATTAGCCTCTATGATCATTCAGTCCTTGACTTGTAGTACCACTCTATGCTTTGATTAGTAGGATTTGTTGCACTGCATGATTATGGCCATTATGCTCTCTTAGTTGGTTGCTCTCAGTCTTTTGCTAGCCTCAACTTGTATGAGTAAGCTCTACTCATGCTTCCAACTCCCAAGAAACCAAGTTATTCCAAAGTGTCCACTATAAACTCCTATGCATGGTGTGTTACACCATTCCAAGTATATTCTTGTTTTCAACTATCTTCCAATTAAAAACTATTTTCTTATGTGAAAACTTAGTGATTAAAGCCCTCACGAACTTGACGGCACACTTTATATTCTTTGCACCTAATAAACTTGAACCATTGTGAGAACTTTGTTGTATATGCTTGCACTTATAAGTTGGGATTAGCAGAACCGTGCTATCACAGGGAACGTTTTCAACATTGCACTTGTACTTTGTACTCAGTTGATATCATGCTCTTTTGTCTATGTATGTCATCGGTGTGAAATAAAGAGGGAACTTATAAGTCCATGGAGTTTGTATCCTGTGTTAGAGAAACGCCTGGGCCGCTAGCCTAAGCCATGCCTAATCATGGTAGAAACTTGTAGCATCACCATAGTGAGCTATCTATGAAGCATCCTCAATAAAAATATATGCATATGGTAAATAAAAAGATTGCTGAGATGCTCACTATCTGCTAGCCTTTTCATTTTGGTTATGGGAAAGCTCATGTACCATGTGCAAGGGGTACCCTATTGGCGGTTCTCAATGATATGCAAATACTTACAATGACAAGAACTTACCTGTGACTGAAGTTGAGTAGCATGAGGTGTGGCCCTCCTATTCAAGGGACTTGAGATTGCCAACTTATACTTCGTCAAGCATATACTCCATCTTTGCCACTTTAACCTTAACCACTTCAAGATGATTATGATAGGGGCAATGAGGGCTGAAAGCTAACAAGTACCATAATTTTTGGAAGCTCTTTTTGAAACTTGAAATCCCTGCTTCCCTTTGTAAAAGGCTTTTCTTCCACCATTATTGAGTCTCCACCTTCTACTTTTAGGAACCATTAAGAGAGCATAGTTGTCATTCTGTGTGCAGTGTTCCAAATCTTATTGATTGATGCATATTGTGATATTACTTGTTCTTGTGCTACTTGTTTCTAGTCACCCTTGTGAACTTTGAAGGTGTCATATGCATCTATATTGCTACTCTATGAGGGACAAGCTGAATGCCACTATGCTATGTTTTCTGTATGTGAAACAAACAAACATTTTTCAATGCATGTTATTCATGATCTTTGTTTGTAGCCTTTCATGTTGCATGCATAGTTACTATGTCCTATTGTTAGAACTTCATCTTTCATGCACATGTTTAGAGTTCTTTGATCCCAGCTTTCAATGCTTGCAAATGGTTTGATCTTGGTTTTGATGGTGCATGTCACCTCAAAAATTATTCTTTTTTATCACTTACCTACTCGAGGACGAGCAGGAGTTAAGCTTGGGGATGCTTGATACGTCGGAAACGTATCTATAATTTTTTATGCTCCATGCTTGTTTTGTATCTACTTTGCTTTGCTTTGTCTATACTTTGAGGTGTTTTTATATCTTTTCTGGAACTAACCTATTAACAAGTTGCCACAGTGCCAGTTGCATGTTTTCTTCTATTTTTGGTTCCAAAAAGGTAGAAAATCAATATTCTCGGAATTGGACGGGACAAAAGCCAAAGTCATTATTTTTTCCGGAGCAACACGGAACCACGAAGCAGAGCCGGAGGGGGCCACAGGGTGGCCAAACCCCCTAGGCGCGGGCAAGCACTGGGGGCGCCTGGAGGGGGTGTGGGCCACCTGGACCCCCACTGACCTTGATTCATGCGCCTATAAGTTGCCTCCGACCCAAAAAACCCTAAACAATCCAGAAGAAATCCACGAAAACCTCCATAGCGCCGCCGCCACCGAAGGGGAGATTCGGGGGACAGAAAGTCTCTATTTCGGCACCCTGCCGGGACGGGGAAGTGCCCCCAGAGCCTTCTCCATCGATCTCCACCACCATATTCATCACCATTTCTGATTCCCATGATGAGGAGGGAGTAGTTCTTCCTCGAGGCTAAGGGCTCTACCGGTATCTATGTGTTCATCTATCTCTCTCTATGCATGATCTTGTGGTCATGAGCTTTGTAATCAAGTAGATCTACCTTGCTACTCAAGTGCTTCATTAGATCTCTGCTCTCCCCATGTGTGTGAAAGTGACAGCGTGCACGCCATGGTGGCACTTAGTCTTGAGTCTACATAAATACTCTTTGTGCTTTAATAGATCTATGCTTATCCCCACGTGTGTGAAAGTGACAGCGTGCATACCGTGTGTGTCACTTTGGCTAGATTGAATATTTATTATGAGTTATATTTGGAGTTGGATGTCTCTATGAAATTGTGGTGTTTATTGGAACCATCTAGCGCTCAAGGTGATAGTGTGGGGTTATCTAGATTAGGGAAGGCCCTACCGTAGATTAGAGTGTCCAACCGGAGAGTAGTTAAGAGTAGTATCATGAAGAGAGATATTTATGTGAGAGAGTGTTCACTAGTGAAAGTATGATCCCTAGGCCTTGTTTCTAAGCATTGAAACACCGTTTGCTACTAGATTTGTTGCATGTTTGCTTGCTTCCTTCTTGTTGCCTTTAGTCTTTCCTCCACGCCATCAGCTCTTCTCTGGCATCGTTACCCCACGTCAACAACAAGCCAGAAGCTATTTTCTGGCACCGTTACCACTTGTATTTCACTATCTCTTCGCCAAATTAGTGCAACTATACAGCTGACAAGTGTATTGAGTGTGTTGGGGACACAAGAGACTTCTTGTATCTTGATTGCAGGGTTGCTTGAGAGGGAATAACTTTGACCACTTCCTCCATGAGTTTGATAAACCTTGGGTAATCCACTTAAGGGACACTACTAGGAAAACGGCTATAGGTAATCAGCACATCCGTGGCTCACATGGTTGAAGTGCCCCACGGCTAAAACAGGCGTGGCTCACCTGTGGGCAGTGCCCTACTAGTAACTAGAACAAACGTGGCGCACATGACTATAGTGCGCCACAGATGTGTGTGGGCTAGGGCCCTGTTGGCCGCACGCCAAACATCTGTAGCGCACTATAGTCATGTGCGCCACGGTTGTTAGTGTCATCTGTGGCGCACATGGGGGGGGGTGCGCTACGCCTAAGCGCATGCCCCCCTCTGCTGTGAAACGGCCACAAACATCTGTGGCGCACTCGGCCTAGTGCGCCACAGGGAGTAGGAGCATTCGTGGCGCACATGGCATAGTGCGCCACAGATGTTTGTACTCCCTGTGGCGCACTAGGGCCGTGTGCGCCACGGATGTGTCGATTTTTTAGGACAGCTCTTCATGTGCACATGTGTGACCACATCCACCACCCCACACTTCACTTTCCCCTTCTTCTTCCTCCTTAGATCTAGTCGAGATCTTCTCCTTCCCACCTCAATTTCTCCACCCATTCACCATTTTTAGCATGTAAAACTTTCTTTGGATGTTACATAAGTAATAGAGGAGGTCTCCGGTCTCTCATCTCCTTCTCCGGTCGACGCGCGCACCTCTCCTTTCCATCTTTCTCGCGATCGGTCTCTCATCTCGGTAAGTTGTCCATGTAAGGATGTGTTCATGTGTATATGGATGATGTGCTCATATGTATGTAGATGATAGATGCTCACGATGTGTGTATGTGGAGAGGATCGATGGTCATATGTGTGTGTATATGGAGAGTATCGATGATGCTCATGCATGTGTGTATGGAGAGGATAATGATATGTTCATGTGTGTATGGATCGGTCTCTCTCTCTCTCTTGTGTTTGTATGTGAACAAGTTGCCATTTGTTTTGCCAAAATGTTGATTAATTTCCATTTTGGCAAGACTTTGGCATTTCGCAAAGGTCCTAATTTTAGGATAGGTCATGCCGAAATTTTCTATCGACCATTGCATGCATGCATTCATTATGTGGTTCTAATAGACTTCAAAATTGTACCGTGTACACCGTGTAGGCAAAAATGGTCCGCATAATGAGCAAAGGCATTGTGGCTAGATTTTTGAAATGTGCGACGGCCGACATAATACGAAATAACAAGACAGATATAAGATGTTCGTGCAGAAGATGCAAACTCAACTGGGTGATCGACCCAGATTCCGGGAATCTGCAGGCGCACCTGCTCCGCCATGGTTTCATGGATGGATACACTCGTTGGATAAGCGATGACGTAGATGATGGAGACGGTGAAGGTGGCCAACATGACGATGATCATCATCACGGCGAGAACGGGCGAGATGATGAAGAGTCTCCTGGAGATGGTGAAGGTGCGGAAGCAGACCGGGATGATGATGATCTAGATGCCGGAGGAGCAGACGATGATGGAACAACGCCAGGCTGGGTGCGGGACCCTTATGTGCAAGAGCTGCTTCTCAAGCAGACGAGTAACGCCAGGGCTGCCGCTAGAGAGAAAGCCAAGCTTGCGCAACTTGAGAAAGACGCGGTTACTCCATTGTATCAAGGATGCAGGTCTGATGATACCCAGTTGAATGTAACGCTCAAGGCTATGGAGATGAAGGCAAAACACAAATTGAGCGACGCAAGCTTCGACGATATGATGGCATTCTGGCACGATCGTCTCCCGGAGGGGAACACATGTCCAACTAGTATCGAGGATGCCAAGAAAATCGTCTGTCCTCTCGATCTACCGCACGTTAGATATCACGTATGCATCAACGATTGCATCATTTATCGGGGCGAGGACACAGAGAAAACCACATGTCCGGTGTGCGGCGTGAGTCGATACAAGAAAGGGAAGAAAGCACCTCGAAAAGTGGTATGGTACTTTCCTATCACTCCACGTCTGTAGCGCTATTTCGCGGACCCTAAGGAAGCGAAGCTCATGCGATGGCATGCGGAAAGGAAGAATTCAGGAGATGATGATGACCCCGAAAAGGATGAGCTGCTGACGCACCCTTCAGATGCTAGCCAGTGGAAAGCATTGGACCTCGAATTCCCAGAATTCGGTGGAAATTCGAGGAACATCAGGCTTGGTGCAAGCACCGATGGACTCAATCCGTTCGGTAGCCAGAGCAGCACGCACAGCACTTGGCCCGTGTTTGTATGGATGTACAACCTCCCTCCATGGTTGTGCATGAAGAAGAAGTACATACAAATGAGTATGCTAATTCAAGGGCCGAAACAACCTGGTACAGACATCAATTTGTATCTCGGGCTGTTGAAAGAGGAGCTAGCCACGTTATGGGAATCTGGAGCCAATACTTACGACGCTGTCGCACAAGATTATTTCACTATGAGAGCCGCGTTGGTCACTATGGTGCAAGACTATCCAGGTTGCGGGTATATCTCGGGGCAGGTTATCCAAGGATTCTGCGCATGCGTTAGGTGCATGGATAACACAAGCTATCTCCAACTAGAGAAAGATCCAGGGTCATCGAAAACCGTGTTCATGGCGCACTGGAGGTGGCTCGGCAAGAATGATCCATGGAGAAAACGTGGAGACCTGTTTGATGGCAAATCAGAGACCCGAGGAATCCCAGAGCGTAGGAGCAGTGAAGAAGTGGAAGAGTTGCTGAAAAACTGGAAAGATTGTCCTAAGCCTGGAAAGAAGCGAAAGAGGCAGCAACAAGACAAGCCGCTGATGAAGGTATGGAAAACAAGGTCTGCTTTCTGGGAGTTGCCATACTGGAAGTTTCTCCGCACGCCTCATAGCCTCGACATCATGCATATCACGAAAAACGTGTGCGAGAGTTTGGTCGCCACCATAATCAACATGCCAGATAGGACGAAAATGGTCCGAAAGCAAGGCACGACCTGATATGCTTGGGTATCCGGAAGGAGCTTCACGGAGGACGCACTACTCTTGATGATCAGGAAGATGACGATGATCATGAGTCGGAGACGACACAAGGTCGTCGGAAGGGTAAAAAGTTCAAGAAGAACGAATATTACTGCCCTCCTTCTTGCTTCACTCTAAGCCAAGATGAGATCAAACAGTTTTTCAAGTGCCTTCTAGGAGTCAAATTTCCTTACGGCTACGTGGGCAAGATAAGCAGATACCTAGACGAGGCGAAGCAGAGGTTCAGTGGCATGAAGTCTCACGACTGTGCCGTGCTAATGACGTAGGTACTTCCGGTCGCACTAAGAGGGATAATGGACGAGCACGTCCGTGAAACGTTATTTGGCCTATGCAAGTTTTTCGACGTCATCTCTAGGAAGTCAATTGGCGTGAATCAGCTCGGGAGGCTACAGGAGGAGATCGTGGTGATACTATGTGAGCTTGAGGTCTACTTCCCACCCGCATTCTTTGACATTATGGTGCATCTGCTGGTCCATGTCGTAGAGGACATCGTACAATTCGGGCCGATGTTCCTCCGCAGCATGATGGCGTTCGAAAGGATGAACGGACACATCAAAGGATACGTTCGCAACAGGTCCCGTCCAGATGGAAGCATAGCCAAGGGCTTTCTAGCCGAAGAGTGCATCTCTTTCTGCACGAATTATCTAGACATCGAGAACCCTGTCGGTCTTCCTGTCAACAGGCACCTTGGCAAGCTCGACAGATCTGGTCACCGAGAGGGTCGTCGCATACTGCATGCAGACTTCGATTTTCGACGCGCAGACTTTGATCGAGCAAACCTTGTCGCGCTACAGCATTTAGAACTGGTCGATCCTTGGGTACAGAAGCACAAAAGGTTAATCGAGAAGAAGTACAGTGAACGGGGCATACAGAAGACGCAGGGAGAAATAATCAAAGAGCACAACTCAGATTTCACGCGTTGGTTTAGGCAGACGCTCCTTGATAATCCCCCGCGATCGCATTCTTCTGACACGGAAAAGATCATATTCACCTTGTCGCAGGGACCGATGCAAAACCTGGTGACCTATCAGGCGTATGATATCAACGGCTACACATTCTACACGGAGGAAAAGGACAACAAGTGTGATTATCAGAACTCAAGCGTAACGTCGGAATTCTACACCGATGACAACGTGAAGGAAAGATTCTACGGAAGAATCGAGGAGATCTGGGAGCTCGACTACTGTGGAGAAAAGGTGCCGATGTTCCGTGTCAGATGGGCAAAGAGCGTCGAAAGAGAAGACCGGTATTTCACAACCATGGTTATACCCAAAGTAGCCAAATCCAAGGCCGCCGGTGCAAACGTGGCCGCAAAAAATGAACCGTGGGTACTGGCTACCAAAGGGGACCAATGTTTTTTCATTACCGACCCGACAAAGCCTAGCCGTGTTGTCGTGAGGAGAGGAAAAAGAAACATCATCGGAATGGATGGAGTCGCCAACGAGCAAGACTTCGACCAGTACGGCGATCCAAAGATTGAAGATAACGACGACTACGATGCAGCAACATACATCACAAGAAAAAAAAGGACAACCCTACCCAAAAAAGGTAGCCTGCTCGAAAGAGGAAACATTAAAGTGCCGGGGCTAAATTATTCAACCGCGACAAAGAAGGAAAAAAAGATTGTAAAACGCTAGCTCAAAAAATATTGTAAAACGCGTGGTCGAAAAAGATTGTAATATTCATGGACAAATTATTATAAAATTTAGTTATACTTTAAATCATATTTGTACCACTTTTATGACATATATTATCACTTTTGGGCATTTTTGGAATATTTAAAAGTATTTTAAAATCAAAACAAAACTTCTATGGCATATATCACCACTTTTGGGCATTTTTTGGAACATTTAAAAGTATTTTTAAAATAAAAACAAAAAATTGGGGCACCAGGATTCGAACCTGGGTGCTCACAGGTTTAGAATAGAGTAGTAGGCAGAACTAGTGGGAGAGGCTAGTATAGTTGTTAGCTAGTGGGGTTGTAGTTTTCTTATACAGTAGTTAGAAGCCGATAGGCGTAGCGCACTAGCCCATAGTGCGCTACAGATATCCGTAGCGCACTATGGCTCAGTGCGCTACGCCTAAGTGGCTTTATCCACACGTGGCGTCCGACCCCCTCTCTCATCCCCATCTCTCCATCTCTCATCCCGAGCACGATCCGCCGCCGCCGCTCTCGATCCGCCGCCGTCGCGTCTGAGGAGGAGGAGGCCTGCCCGCGCCCGAGGAGGAGGAGGTCCGCCCGCGTCTCAGGAGGAGGCCCGTGTCCGAGGAGGAGCAGCCGCCGCGTCTCAGGAGGTGGAGGCCGCCGTCGTCCGCCCGTCGTCGTCCGCCCGTCAGAGGTGAGCGTCGCCTCTCCCCTCTCTCCCTCTCTCTCCCTCTCTCCCTCTCTCTCCCCCTCTCTCTCCCTCTCTCCCCTCTCTTAACTACTGTAATATCCTCATTTCGGCTCAAACAAACTCTTGTTCAGCACACCTTAACTGAAGAGTTGGTTTTACCTTTCCATCTAGTTATTTTTTCCTTCATGATTCTGTTGCATCTGGTTACATAGGTCTTATCAGAGACAAGTTACAGCAAGAACAAGTGTGAATCCAATGCCAGGAACAAGTGTTGGAATTTTCCTCTAGAAACATAAGTGTTGTATTACATATTACGTGATGTTAGATTTACTGCAATATGAAGCTACTCCAGCGTATGTTTCAACCTAAAAGATATCACTTGGTGCAACATGACCATTATGATTGGCTGGCACAAATTGAGCACTCTGATTTATCTTGATTCATGAGCATTTCACCAGTAGGTTGTAGGCATGCCAATGTGTGCTGCTATCTCGCTGCACTTAGGATAGTTTAAACATGCTGTGTGAGTTGCTTACAGTCGTGGCAAATCCGTGCTCATGTATCTGCTCTGATTGCACCCCAATGGTGCAGCGTGTAAACACCTGCTGTCGTTGTAGACAACTCTGTGTTCTATGTCGACTTGCCTTGATTCGATATATTCTACAGTATGATCCTATTCGTGGTTTGCTGTTGAGAAAAATGTTGAAATGAATATTGGGTTTACCGCTTTTGATGGAATATTAGTATGGATTTGTTTGTCCATGTATTTCATGCAACATTATGTGATCTATTATGTGAAGATGTTTCTGTGGGGAAATGTGGCTAAAGTCTGCTGGCAGTTTTGTTTGTGGTCTAGTGCATTTTCAGGCTTCCAGGCACGGACACTGCTACTGAAAGCAAATAGTGGTCCTTCTCTTCTCCCAGTCTTTGCTTTGCTTTTTAGTAACCTCTATCAGGTTTTCTTTTTGGCTGGATTGTATGCATATTAGTGCTTGTGGACTGAGAACAAAGTTGTGCCAGTTGTGCAGTAGTAATTCACTTCCTCATGCAGCTACCTCTGCATCCGTCTCAGCTTTTGTAAAGGGAATATGGTTTCATGGTCTGGCACCTAGTGAGCATGTTCTGAGATATATATTATTTTTTCATGAAGAGTTGACTGTCTGGAAGTAAAAAAGAGAGGAATGGTCTCTTATTATTTCACTTTACCTAGTAATACACTTATGTTTGATGCACTTTACCTGAAAAGCGGTAGAGTTTACACTTTGTTGCCTTGCAAGCTGCATATGATTTGGGCGTGGTGCACTACCCGTTAAATTTTTTGGTATGCCTTGGTGTAAATCTCGGCAGATGCAGCCTCTCAAGTTGTAGATTTGTTTAGTATCTCCTCCCTCATTGTGAAGCATCTGGATCTGAGATTTATTTTGCCTTGAGCATTTTGTTAGTACTATTTGTTTCTATTTTTTCCATGTCCATTTTCTTTCAAACCGTTCTGCCACTTTTGGAAAGTAATTTGTTTTAAGATGTCTAAATGGAGGGTAAGAATGTCTTGCATTTGTATTTGGTTATTAATGACTACTTCATGTTATGCAGTTAGATAAGTGTATATTACATCAGGAAACACCAGGGGCACCACCATAGAGGGTCATGTTGATGCATTCTTAACCAATGTGTTTTCTACCTAGATGTTTATGTGCTGGCTGTGTTGGCCAGATTATCCTATGTGACCAGATTATGTGCTGGCTGTGTTGGCCATTTATTGTTTTCTGGTTGTGCTGGCTATGATGGTCATTTATTGTGTGCTAGCTATGCTGGCCATATATATGAAGGTTCTGGTATGAAATGAGTCCCGATTTTTGCCGGAATGTTGATTAACTTCTGTTTCGGCAGAAATCGGGCACTCCTAGTTTAAGAAAATTAGCAAAGGTCATGCCGGATTTTTCCGTGCATTTAACCAATTATTTGTTTTTTATTAGTGCAAAGATGTGTGACAACGACGAGGCTAGATGTTCTAAGCGCATCAGCGCTGAAGGAGAACTCAGACCTCCGAATAAACAATTGACATTCTGGGAGGCGGCCTAGCGAGGATAATGAGATGGAAGACATGGAGGAAGAAGCCGAAGGAACGGCGGGCGATGAAACCACTGATGGCGGCGAGGGCACAGGGAGTGGTAGCAACCCTCCTAACAAGAAGAAGAAGAATCCGAAGGACCGGCGCCCGAACACGGTCGGCACGGTCAGGGAGGAAATTACCGAAGTGAGCCCAACTGGTGTTCCTTTGGAGCCCGACCTTGTCGTCAAAGGGTACGGTGGGCAAGTGGCGGCGATCACCTGGACAACCATCTCGATCAACACCGAGAATCTCCGGCATAAAGATAATGGCCACTTGCGCACACTCCTCTTCGAGAAGCTGCACGCAAGATACAAGTTCCCCGCTAAGTATCAGAACACAAATTATCATGGGAACGAAGTAAACAAATCCGCCCTCACAAATATGAGCACCGCCCTGGCTAGCTGGAGAACCCAGATAAAGAAGAAGATCTATAAAGAAGGCAAAAGTCTCGAGGAGATCCAGAAGATTGACCCGCAGATCACCGAAGATCAGTTCCGGGAGTTCAAGGAGAGGTGTGAATCCAAAAGAGCCCTGGCCAATAGTAATTGGGGAAAGGTGCTGCAGGCGATGAATATAGGTCATCACCATCTCGGATTTGGTGGATACAGAACCGCGGAGGCTAAATGGAATAAGGAGGACGAAGAGTATAGATCCAAGGGGATAGAAAACCCCTTTGCTAAATTCGAACCCGGGCAGGTTCGAAACTTCATCAGGGCCCGTTACCATGTGGACCCAAAAACCAAACAACTCACCGCGGATCCTGCGGTGAAGGAATTCGAGGAAATTGTGGTAAGTATAATCTAATTACCGCGGATCAACTCGATTGCAATCTAATCGATGATCTAAATGATTCACTGTTACTTCTTCTACAGGAGGAGGAAATTGTTGCTAGTCATGGATCTCAGGGTTCCTCATCCCAGGGGTCGACGGCGGCCACCCGGTGGGATAACCCTTTTAACAGGGCGATGAACCGGGCCAAGAAAATAGAGCCGGTTACGAAGAAGCCGTCATCGGCTGGCCATCTGGCCGGCCTCGGGGGTAAGAATTGGGTAGATCATTTTGGTCCACCGCCGAGGACGCATGTGGCGCCGTCGGGAAGGAGCGAGGAGGAAAACCGCGAGGTTCAAGAACTTAAGGCACAAGTGGCGCGGATCCCGCAGATCGTCCAAGACAACCTGGCAATCACCCTCACGTCCTTCCTGCCTACCTTGGTGGAGTCAATAGAGAACTGGAGTGCGGGTGGTCGAGTAGGGCCGTGCCCGATTCCAAGCATGGCCAGCAGCCACTCGAACAACGCGGCGCCGACGATTCAGGCGAACTACGTGTTCGTGACTCCGCCCGCTAGCACCACGGCGCCGCAAGTGTTGGTGACTCCCCCTGCCATCACCGCGGCGCCGGAGTACATGTTGGTGCCCCCCTGCCATCGTCGCGGCGGCACCAGAGCTCCAAGCACCCATCGGTAGGGAGAATATACCGGCGGCCAGCACCGCACCATCAAGCAGCCCTTCCATCTCTTGCACGCTCGTCGCCGTATGCGGTGCGTCGACATTAGCCGATCTCGACGCCATCACGGTAAACAAATTGCTTTAATTACCGCCTTTCATGCCATCTATTACTCTTATGGCATCTCTGACGATGCCGTACATGTTTTCCGCAGACGGATGTTCCTTGCACTCTCTTATGCTACGTGAACAACGATCTGAGGGATGTTGCCAAGGGTACCATCGTTCAACCCTTGCAGCGCACGTTCCACTCAAGGCCGATGTCAGATAGCGTGCACAGGGTTAAAATTAGTCGGGTGCTAAGGGGCTACGACGACCTGGAACCTCCCATTCAACCCCCAGGAGCGGATGAAGAAGAGCCGTCTGTCCTCAGAACTTGCTTCGGCTTATTCTTGCTATGGCCAAAGAGCATGATCCGTTTGGGGACGGCGGGGGCCATCACGCCACAGACAACAGCACCGCCTGTCGTGCCAGCGACAAGCGGTGGCATGGCCCCCTTACCGCCCTCGCCGTCACCTCCACGCGGTGGGTCGGATGATCATGTTGATGATATGCACATGGCGCAGGATCCGGCCGAGGAAGACGAAGACTGGAATGATCACTTCTTTAGCACTCAGTTTGGCAACGAAGAAGCGTCTGTTTGGTTCTTAGGAGACGCCTCCAGCTTGCGCCTTTACAGAGCCAGCTGATACAACCAACCGGCCCTTTATTCTAAGCCCTGACACACTACATAGGGCAGCCGATGCTCAGATTGCGGTGCCTGCCCGCTCTCCAAAGGAAAAAAAGGGCAGGAAAAGAAAATCTAGCAGCTCGAGCCAGCCGGTGGCATCAACAACTGCGAATCCGAACAGGTTTCGGGACGGGCCACCAAGACCCGAGGGTATTATGTGGAGGATTCATGTGGCAGGTGAGCCCATGCTACCTAAGAATTTGCGGAAGCTCGCCAGTTCAGAACTGCAGAGTGTGCATGACGGCGTGCTGACGATAGAGAGACGCCTTCTATCGGAGAAAGATCCCTCGCACCCGGTATTCGTGGTTAAGGTGCCACCAGGCTTGGGCTTTGTCGACAATGCCCCTGTGGATCTGTTCTTCCTGCGGTTCGACGACATCTTCAATATGTTCCACCTATACCCGCTGCACTATACCATGGTCCGTCTGTTTTCTCTCAGCCTGGCCATGCAGATCATTAGAGAGAACACACCGGGCATCGCTATAGTGGACCCATACTACATGCGTGACGGCTGCTTGGGTTCCCCCGCCGAACGACGTATCGTGGCCTCGTACCTAAAAAGAATCCTCGTGGCGAACAAGACAAAGGAATACATTCTCGTGCCTTACTTTCCCGAGTAAGTCGTTATTCACTCGCCACCGTCGATTGGCTTTATTAGATCATCATCATTCTTTTTCCAACACATTCCATTTGAATTTTTTGCGCAGAGATGAACACTGCACGGTCATCTCCTTATCGCTGAAGCATTCCCACGCCACGTATTTCGACTCGGGGAGTCTAGAAAAGAAGAAAAACTACAACAAGATCAAGGAAGTTCTGGATGATGCTCTCACTGGCTTTGCCTCGACGGAAGGCACCACCTTCGTGCGTACGAAGGTCAAGTTCGGCAGGCACGTCTTCAACCACGTAACGGAGTTCCCCTGCGTGAAGCAGCTGGAAAACAGTAAGAAGGAAGCCTACTACGCACTCCATCACATGAGGGCATTCCTACTTGACCAGCAGAATTCTACGCTGCCAGATCATCTCAAACAGTGGACCGAAGCAAAGGCCAAGATCAATGATTCGGATATTAGACAAGAGATGTATCGCATCCAGCAGCAGTTTGGGGCAATCATCTTTCGTGATGTCATGACTTCGGGGGGGATCTTCTATGGAGGAAATATCCCGAATAACCGTGACATAGAAGATCGCCTAGAGATGCAGGGTGACTATAGGAAGTTCATGACGAGACAAGGCGTCCTCCCGTTCCCTAAGCCGAGCCAGAAGGCTTGATGTTGGCCTAGTTGTAGTTACAAACTATAGATGACCTTTGTGTGTGTGTGGACAAGTGTACTTATCTTATTAGGTTTATGAATCATCGCTGACTTATTTTGCTTATTATTATTATATATCAATCAATGCTTGGTTTTTTTGCTTACTCTTTGGTCCTTTGCTCAATTTGGTCCTTCTTTTTTTCCTTACTTTTTTTCGAGAATAATGCCGATGATTGAAATGTCGTGGCACACTATATATGTGAATGTGATACGATGGGATTGTACGCCTTGTGCTATGCACAAGTCCAGGTGTTGTGCATCCTACTTGGCGTACGGTTCCATCATAGCATATTCCTGTGTCCAACGACCTATGTATATATATGAGGCATGCTTTTTGAGTTACTTTGGTCTTTTTCGAGAATAATGCCGATGATTGAAATGTCGTGGCACACTATATGTGAATGTGCTGCGATGGGATTGTTCGCCTTGTGCTATGCACAGGTCCAGGTGTTGTGCACCCTACTTGGCGAACAGTTCCATCGTAGCATATTCCTGTGTCGAACAACCTAGTTATATATGAGGCATGCTTTTTGAGTTTGGTCTTTTTGATTTAGGAGTACTTTCTATAAGTGTATCTTCATATGCGACTTTAATTATATATGTTTTTTTTCTCAATCACCGGTTAATTATTATTGTCAACTTATAGATGACGTGGTACGTCGTGTACAAGGGACGGGTTCCCGGAGTCTACGATGATTGGGAAGACTGCCGGAGACAGGTGCACCGTTTCAACGGCAATAGCTACAAAGGGTACAACACTATGGCGGAGGCGGAAGCTAGATACACGCGCTATCTAGCGGGAGTTAGGACAAGGAACCGGATGAAGACCTACACCTTCGTCACGGCGGTGATCATGCTTATCTTCTTTGGTTATTTATCCCGCGTTTGTGTCTAGCTAGTTTAGATGTCTAGGTGAGCTTCCGAGCTCTAACTTGTTCGATCGACACATGTATTCGCATGTCACCAACTACTACTTTGTAACATGATCGAAACAATGTCACTTAGACTATGTATTCATGTATGAGACTTATCTATATGTATTTGTTTCAATCTTGTTTTTCATATTGAGTATCTATATATACAATTGTATATCTTGTATCTGTGTGTGTATATCTGCTGTAATATTGTATATAATTTGTATTGTATATAATCTGGCTCGGAAACTAAAAAAACAAAAAAAAACATCTGTGGCGCACATGGTCTACCTTCTGTGGCGCACTACACCTAAAGCGCACTATGGAAGCTTAGTGGCGCACTAGGTAGTGCGCCACAGAAGATCCCAGGGGTAGCGCACCTTCCCAAACATCTGTGGCGCACTAGCAGGTGCGCTACGCCTGTCTCTACACAACCGTGGCGCACTAGGCAGTGCGCCACCGCTGAGAGATAGCCGTAGCGCAAGGCCCGTGGCGCACTGCTAGTGCGCCACGGATGATGTTTCCAGGTGCGCCACTAAAGGCCATTTTCCTAGTAGTGGGAAACTTGATGTTGTTCTACAAACCTCTGCACTTGGAGGCCCAACAACTATCTACAAGAATAGAAGTGCGCAGACATCAAGTAATCAAGCTGAAGGGTTCTATATGTTGGATGGAGAAGATCATGAGGACATGTATAGGAGGCTCAAGTCAATAGCCACCACTTCCAGAAATCATGGTGCCTCTCATGTTGATGATGCTTGGATCAAGCGCAAGTATGTTAGCGCTCTTATGCCTTTTCAGCCCACATATTTGAAGAGTCTCCAAGGAAGGCATAACTACTACCTAATGACATCTAATGAAGTTATGCAAGAAATGGCAGCTTTCAAAGTGGCTGCCAAGAATGCCGAATATGCACGCGCACGAGCCATTGGGATGCAAAAGGGGGTCAATATGGCCTTAAAAATACAAGTGTGGTTGATCGAGATGAAGATGACATAGAATATATGGACTGTCCCGAAGATGTAAAAAGAGCTCATGGACAATATATGGCCTTCTATGCTAGAAACTTTTGGAAGGATCCAGCCAAATCCAAATTTGAACTAGAACGCAAGAGTGGAGCAAATGGAAGAAGGGAGAACGGTCCCAAGCTAAGAACGTGCTTCAATTGTGGAGACCGGTTGCACTTTGTAGCTGAGTGTCCTTATCAAAGTAGAGAAGATAATGGAGGAAGACTCATTCTTAAAGAGAAGTCAAAGGCTCCATGAAAGAAGCAATTTGTGAAGAAGAATGCTCCATTCAAGAAGCAACCAAAGATATTCTTAGTGGCTCAAGAGGAGTATACCTCGGGAAGGGAAGATGAAGATGAGAATGATAGCTCTCGAGAGGTGGTTGCTATAGTCACCACATCTACACCAACATCACTCTTCGACTCTTGAACAAAAACGTCATCAACAAGAATTATACTTGTCTCATGGCAAGAGGTTCCGAGGTATCATCTTCTAACACTTCTTTTCCTAAGGCTATGATTGGCATTGATTATCCTACTAGTCTTAAGATTAAAGAAGAAATTATTGCTTTGGACTATTTTATCACTAACTTGCAAGGTGAGCACAAAATGCATTTTGAGGATCTTATGGACCAGCTGTCCCAAAATGAAGTTCTTCTTGAAGAAAAGGGCGGGATCAAAAGGGAGGATGCAATGGAAATTGCATCCTTAAAAAATGCTCTAGAAGAAGAGGACGAGGATCGTGTCTCTCTTGAAGAGACGCTTGAGTCTATTGAGGAGTCACATGAAGAAGTGGTGACAAAGCTTGTTAAGGAACATGACAATGCAGTAGCCAAAGCAAAGAAACTAAAGAAAGAAAAGGTTGACTTTGGGGCTGCTCATGCTAGACTCTCCGAGGAATTGGAGAAACTTGACATTGCTCACAAGGCTTTGAAGAGTGAATTCTCTATTCTCAATGAGTCACATGATCAGCTGCAAATTTGATTGACCAAGTATGATGTTACTAGCACATCTAAATCAACATATATTCACAAGGAAAATGCTAGGGTGGAAGATGAGCTTGTCAATGACACCACTCCCAAAGGTAAGGGTGTACTTGATGATCTTCTTGGCAAGCAAAGATCAAATCTTGGAAAAGAAGGACTTGGATATGTTTCCAAGTCCAAGAAGAATAAGAACAAGAAGAAGAAGACCAAGAGTGAACAAGCAAAGACAAGCACCATTGAGAAGAATGTCACAAAAGACAAAACTGACTATATTGGTTTTGCAGGGTCTAACAATCCAAATTATGAACTTTTTTATGATTACTATGGTGATGTCTATGCAAATTATGTTGGTCCTTTTGATGAATATGTTGCTTGGTATATTTGGGTTCCAAAGACCCTTGTTACTAACATGAGAGGACCCATTGAAAAATGGGTACCTAAAACCAAGAAGTAATTCTCTTGCAGGGCTATGATTCCTGTGGGTCTAAATGGGTGTTGCACAGTGTGTGCACTAGTCATATGACCGAAAGAAAAGAGATCATCACAGAGATGTGACCCAATCATGATCATATTGTAGTCTCCTATGGTGATAAGTCTAAATCTGAGGTATTGGGTCTTGGCAAGGTTGTGGTTGCCCATGATATCTCTCCCGTGGACGTCATGCTTGTTGAGACCCTCTGTTATAATTTACTTCCTGTTCGTGCCCTTGGTAAGATGGGCATTGTTGTTTTCATTGATGGTGATTTACTGGTACTCTTGTGGAGCAAGTCTCTAAAGGTTGCTTTCGTTGGGTACATCGAAAATGACTTGTACGTGGTGGACTTTTCGGGGGAAAACCACTTCGGGACCAATGTGGTTATTCGGAAAGGCCGACGTGGGCTGGCTATGGCATCGCCGTTTAGCCCATGTCAACATGAGAACTTTGCAAACTCTTCACAAGCGTGGCCACATCCTTGGAATAAAAGACAACGTTTCCTTTGCCAAGGATCGTGTTTGCAGGGCTTGTGTTGAAGGCAAGATGCATGACTCACCCCACAAGAGGAAAACTATTGTTTCCTCAAAGAGGATCTTGGAATTACTTCATGTGGACTTATTTGGTCCTCCAGATCATGCAATCCTTGGTGGGAAGAAATATTTCTTGGCGATAGTCGATGATTACTCAAGATACACATGGGTCTATTTCTTCAAGCTAAAGAGTGAGACTCAACGAACTATCATTGATTTTGCCAATGAGGTTCAGCGTCAACACAATGTCCCCATATTGGCAATAAGAAGTGACAACTGCTCTGAGTTCAAGAACTACACATTAAATGAATTTCTAAGTGAAGAGGGGATAATACATCAATATTCCGTTGCGTACACCCCTCAACAAAATGGTGTACCCGAGAGGAAGAACCACACTTTGATGGATATGGCTAGATCAATGTTGGCTGAATTCAAGTCTCCATACAACTTTTGGACTGAAGCCATATCTACTGCTTGTCACTCATCACATCGGCTCTACCTCCCCAAGATCTTGGACAAAAAACCATATGAAATACTTACCGGTAACAAGCCCAACATTTCATACTTCCGGGTATTCGGTTGTAAGTGTTTCTTTCTCATCAAAGGATTTCTCTTGTCTAAATTTGAGTCTAAGGCTTTAGAAGGTATTTTTGTTGGTTATGGTGCCGAATCCCACACTTATAGAGTCTACAACAAGCTCTTCGGAATTGTTGTAGAATCTTGTAGTGTGGAATTCGATGAAAATGATGGCTCCCATGTGGGGCAAGTTGATGTTTGTGATGCAGATGTTGAAATACCCCAAGATGCCATAAGAAGAATGGGTGTGGGATTTTTCCGCCCCATTGAGGAACCCCTTGTGGCGGATCGGGAAGGACAATGCTCCACTCAAGTGGAGCCCTCATCTACACTAGATCAACAAGCCCCTACTGCTGGAGAAACCTCTGCACCAACACCACAACCTTCTGAAGATCATATGTCCTCTGGGTAAAATGGTAGTCCCAGGCCGGACTATCGGCCCCCTCCAAGGGGCGGACTATCCGCCCCTGGCACTCCAACTCGCTCCAGGGGAAATCAAGAAGAGTAGGCAAGTACAAAAAATCTCAGGCCGGATTCTCCAGCCCCAAGGGGTGGATTATCCGGCCCAGGCACTCCAAGTTCTGTCAGGGACATTCAGGAAGAAGAAATTGTAGCCACATCTCCCAGGCCGGATAGTACGGCCCCACCCAGGGGCGGATTGTCTGGCCCTGAAGAACCAGAATAGAAATAGTCTCCTGTTATCAGCTCAGATCAAGATCAAGGGCAAGGTAGTGGCCAAGACAAGGATCCAAATACTGAATCAACTCCATCAAGAAACAATAAGGAAATTGAGGCTCATCGTAAAGCTCGCGCTGATCGGAACCTTGAGTTAAGGGGCCACACTCTTGACAAGGTTTTACGTGATCTAAGAAGAAGAGTGTCTGCTAGAAGAGAACTTGCTAGCTTTTGTGATCATCAAGCACACATTTCAATGGTTGAACCAAAGAAGGTCTTTGATGCTCTTGAAGATCCCGATTGGGTGGTTGCAATGCACGAAGAACTAAATAACTATGAGGGCAACAAGGTTTGGAAGCTCGTAGAGAAACCCAAAGAATGTCACAATGTTATCGTCACGAAGTGGATTTTCAAGCAAACAAGATGAAAATGGCATTGTTGTAAGGAATAAGGCAAGGCTAGTGGCTCAAGGATTCTGTCAAGTGGAAGGCATTGATTTTGGTTAAACCTATGCTCCTGTGGCTCGCCTTGAGTCCATCTGTATCCTTCTTTCTTATGCTGCTCATCATAATTTTAAATTACAGCAAATGGATGTTAAGAGTTCTTTTCTTAATGGTCCACTACATGAGTTGGTATACGTCAAGCAACCCCCAGGATTTGAGGATCCCAAATTTCCGAACCATGTCTACAAACTTGATAAGGCGCTCTATGGCCTTAAACAAGCCCCACGTGCGTGGTATGAGCACCTTAAAGAGATTTTGTTAGACCGTGGATTCGAAGTTGGGCAAATCGATCCCACTCTTTTTACTAAGAAGGATAATGGGGAGCTTTTTGTATGCCAACTATATGTAGACGACATTATTTTTGGCTCTACTAACAAAGATTTTAATGATGAATTTTCAAGCTTATGACTGATAGGTTTGAGATGTCTATGATGGAAGAATTAAGGTTCTTTCTTGGATTCGAGATCAAGCAACTTAGAGAGGGAACCTTCATTAATCAAGCTAAATACATCCAAGACATGCTCAAGAGGTTCAAGATGACGTCTCAATGGCATTGCTACTCCAATGCAAACTAAATGTCATCTTGAGCTTAATCCAAAGGGTAAAGACGTGGACCAAAAGGTATACCGATCCATGATCGGATATACCCTTTACCTTTGCACATCTAGGCCCGATATCGTGTTGAGTGTAGGAGTGTGTGCAAGGTACCAAGCCTCTCCTAAAGAAAGCCACTTAGTGGCGGTCAAGAGAATTTTCAGATATTTGGTTCATTCCCCAAATTTTGGTTTATGGTATCCCAAAGGCTCTAGTTTATCTCTATGTGGTTACACTGATTCAGATTGGGCTGGTGACAAGGATGATCGAAAATCAACTTCTGGTGCATGTCAATTCTTGGTCAGGTCTCTAGTGTGTTGGTATTCGAAGAAACAAAAATTAATTATCACTCTCAACCGCCGAAGCTGAATATGTTGTTGCTACAAGTGCTTGTACACAATTATTATGGATGAGGCAAACTTTAAAGGAATATGGTGTCAATTCTGACAAAGTGCCTCTTTTATGTGACAATGAAAGTTCTATTAAAATTGCTTACAATTCGGTGCAGCATACAAGGACAAAACATATTGATATTTGCAATCATTTCATTCGGGATCATGTTGCTCGTGGCGATATTGCACTATCTTTTGTGAGCACGAAGAACCAACTTGATGATATCTTCACGAAGCCTCTTGAGGAAGCAAGATTTTGTTATTTGAGGAATGAGCTAAATATCATAGATTCAAGGAGCTTGGCTTGACTACCCTTGCATACTCACTTGCTCTTCTTCATGTATTTAGTTTAGATGCGGGCATAGACATAGGGGGAGTGTGGTCCTAATTTATTGGGCTAACCCTCCCCCCATAATGCCGAAAGCAAGAAAAAATCATTTCCCTTAATATCATTTTGTGATATGTGGGTCATCGATGAGCATTGGTTTTGAACTCAAGATACATCTTCGCGATGGCATGCCATGTGCTCCAACATGGTGGCTTCGGCCACCGCCCTCTTTCTTGCGAAGAGTTGGTTTCTATTGACTCTTTTTGGTTTTTCTTGCCTATCTCTTGTTCTTATGGAAAACATACCCAATCTTGGATTTTAGTTGATTTGTTCTTGAAATTTTGGGTGTGTAGTACTATCTCAGTTTGTTGCTCTAAACCCAAGCCTTTTCCCTCCTTGAAGCTTCTATTCTTGCACACAAGTCCTTTGTATACTTGCGAGGGGTTTTGCAAGGAGTGCTCCAGCCTGATTCTGTGATAACAAAAAATTCAGATGGGGCGGACTATCTGCCCCAAGTGAGGGCCGGATAATCCGTCCCGAGCGAATCTGTCCTTTAAGGACTAGGCTCGGGGAGGAAAGACTAAAATAGAGCAGCCAGTCCTCCCCAACCCGTGTCCTTCCCCAAGCCGTTGTCGGAGCCTCCTCCCTAGAGTCTATTCGACCACCGGATTCTCCGGGCTCTCCCCGGATCTTCTTCCCCACGCCTTCGGGTACCTTCTCCTCCGAGCTTTTCCTCCAATGAGTGAGGGTAACTCCCTCATCCATCTCCTTTGTATGGAAATCATTGTTTTTGGTGGAAAACTCATTGTAGAAGCTACTGTGTGTTTACTTGCTTGTTAGATTCCGTAGTATTGCAACCCTTGTGCCTGATTTGTGTTGCTATGGTGAATCTGGGACGAGACAAAAAAAATTAGGGGGGCGGATTATCCGCCTCTGCCAGGGCCGGATAATCCGGCCTAGAAGCTCACAGCCTGTTCTGGCTTGTCTCCGATTTTCATAATGCACATCTTTGGACCATGGATTGTTTTCCTACTGTATCTAATATTCCTCTTGTACTTGTGTGTGCTTATCCCCATGCTACCTATCCCTTGCTTTTCATATGTGGTTCCAGTGCTCCTAAGACCTACAAGCGCCGTCCCCGTGCCAGTTATCTCAGGCCCAACATAGAGGGTAAGCTTGTTGACAAAACTGAAATCTGCAGGTTCGCTAGAGAGTCTGAACGGATGGCCGATGCATCAAGGAAAGCCAACAGGGTTGCCTCTTGCAAGGGCAGGGGCAAGGGAAAGGGCAAGGGCAAGCAGTCCCGACCCAACTACAAGGCCATGGACAGAGTTGAGTACTCCTCCATTCGCCACATTGATTATTATGCCGAGGCTGACAGTGATGGTCCTCAGGAGGATCCCATGTTTTCGTGCTCTAACTTTCGGTCCATTCATGATGATGTTTATGCTACACTCAATATTCGCCCTATGCATCCTCTGAATATGACTGAGGATCAAAGCAAGGCAAGACTTCATGCGGCCTTGGATGTGACTAGTAAGATGGGGCCGCATCACCTTATGACACTTCAGTGCCACTATGACTCCTCTGTTGTGAAGCAGTTTTTCTCTACCCTTGTGATCTGCGAAGATGAGCTTCGCACCATGAAGTGGATGACCGGGACCACTATGATTCAGTCAGACTTCCATATTTTTGGTCAGGTCCTTGGGTATGCCTTTCATGGGCGAGACACAGCTTCTGGCCACCGCATCATTTCTCCTCTCAAGCCATCCGAGGACACTGTTCTTGCTCCTTGCCTAACGTCTAATGGTATTGCTAGTACCTTTGCTAGTCTTTCTCCTTTGTATGCCGCTCTTGTTGGCTTGCTTCGGGACAACATCTCTCCAAGTGGGGGAAACAATGATAAGATCCGTGGTCACCTGGTTCCCTTGCTTGCTTTTGCACATGTGTGTGCCACCAATGCTGGATCAGCTACAGGTTACAAGTTGGATGTTATGGATTATATCTATCATGAGATGACTGATGCTATGTTCAATCGGCTCTCCATCCCGTATGCTCCCTTCATTATGATGCTCATCAAGCACATGCTTCCACATGAGGAATTTGGTACTGGTTTGGATGGTGTTCACAAGCCCAAGAAGATCTACAACAAGGCTCAGAAGACCTCTCACCCTTCCACTGCCCCCGAGTCCTTCATGCGTGATGCACGGGCTAGTGGTCGTTGACCCTCAGTGTCCCCAATGGCACGTGAGGTAAAGCAGCTCAACTGGTTTCAGCGGCATATCCTTTGCATGGGCATCGACACTCACAAGGCTAGTATGGTGCCTACAGGAGGAGCCATGAGATGGCCCACACCCAGCAGCTCATTCTCCACCATGTGTCTGGGGCGAATGGCCATCGACCACCTCCTACAGCTCCGGAACCATATTCTCAGTGGAACACCTCAGGGATCAACTATGGAGAGCTCGAGAGTCACATGTTTCCTCCACCACCGAGGGCGCCTACTCCTCTAGTTGATGATGATGATGATGAGTATGATGACGAGGAAGGGGACAGGGATGACTACGACGAGGACGAGGAGGAGGAGTGATCTTCTGGGGCGCTAGCATTGCTCTTCTTCCTTTTTTGCGTTTTGATGCCAAAGGGGGAGAAGTAGTTCTATTAGGTCTCGGATTTGCATGGGTTGGGCGCAAGCATTTGCCTCTTTATCATTCGGTTTCTCCTTCGGTTGCTTGTGACATTTTAGTGTTGAACTTATTTGTGCTTGGTTTGTATGAGACTATGTCGTGTGGTACTATTTGTGCACTTGTGTGGAATTCTGGATTTATCGTGTGGAACTATTCGTATGGAATTCTGGATTTATCTATGAAGTATGGAGTCATGTTGATGTCATATGGAATTATCTATTGATTGCATCAATATGGTGGGATATGTTTAAGGCCTAATATTTTCATGGTTCACATTGGCTATTTCACATCTCGGTGGTATCACTATGTTTCCTAACTCATCCATGTTATAATTGTCAATGTTATAATTGTCTTGCCCTTTAGGGTGTGCATTTGTATTCAAATGCAAATTATTAATATGCACACATTTAGGGGGAGCCTCTTTCATTTCTTGAAGATGTTGTTAGTAGGTTTCATTGCAAATCTTATTATTGTCATCTAACACCCAAAAGGGGGAGATTGAAAGAACATTTCATGATCCCTATTATTTTGTGTGTTAGATAACAATACCAAGGATTATTTAATGTGTGTTGAAGTGCTGCAGATCTTAACTTGAAAAGGAGCTTTAAAGTGATTTTGGGGGGCGGATAATCCGTCCCTACCAGGGGCCAGATAATCCGCCCCTACCAGGGGCCTGATAATCCGCCCCTCCCCAATCTCAAAAGGGCGCAAGGGCATGACCGTCTGTATGAGGGGGGATATCTCCTAGATTTTCCGGCCAGGGCTGGAGTTTTTGCCCAGGCCGGATAATCCGCCCCTCAAGGGGGACGGATAGTCCGCCCCCATGTTCTGCTTCAAAGGTCGCCACGACGCATCACTCAGAGAGGGGGCAGAGTTTCCCCCGGACTTTCCGTCTCTAGGGCAGATTCCCCCCCCCCCCTCGAGGATTTTCACCAAGTCAAGCTCGGCATGACCCACTATGTGGGGGGCAGAGATTCCCCCGGACTTTCCATCCAGGGGGCGGATTTTTCCCCCAGGGCGGATAGTCCACCCCTAGTGGGGGCGGATAATCCACCCCCAAACTTCACCAATGGCCAGATCTGTTCAGGGGTATTTAAACCAGCCATCTCCCTCCTGCCAGAACTCTTGGTTCATTCGAAAAAGACAAGATCTGCCCCTCAAGTTTCATCCAATAGATCTCCACCTTCATCCACCCAAAGGCCCCGTTCCTTGGGGAATCGAAGGATGAGGGCTCGATCTTCACCAACTGCAATCAAGCGCTTCATCTCCTCTCCATTCATTTGGAGATCTTCGATCTAGTATTTCTTGCAAATATCTAGATCCTTGTGTTAATTATATTGATAATCCGTGTTCTTGTGACAGCTTGTTTTCATTACGGGAGCCTCCAATTCGGTTGTGGATGTGTGCCCTGCTAGAGTTGTAAAGGCATCGGTTGCCGCCTCGAAGGGTACCAATAATGGAGAAGGTGGATCGGGCCTTTCGTGGCGAGATCCGTCGGAGAATAGGGTGAGGCCTATTGTGGCGTGGTGGTCTTAGAATCGCCCACCCCTCCAACACAGATATACTTCCCTTAACAAGGAAGAAACTCTGGTAAAACAAATCCTTGTGTGCGTGCTCTACTACAGTTTCCTCGCTCCTCACTTTACGTGCTTAGTAGCTAGGGTTGCATATAGGGAAATTCTCTTAGTTGCATATCTAGAGAATTTACTTTGTGTCAAGCCTAAAATTGAAAAATAACTAAAAAATGAGTAGCACCTATTCACCCCTCTAGGTGCCCATACGATCCATTCCAATTGGTATCAGAGCCTATTTCGGGCTTAACCGCCTAAGAGAAGTATGGGTTCCAAGGGAGATGGGAGTGATGCTCCTACTGGTTTCCAAGTTGTTAGAAACACCTTGTAGTTGTTTCCTTGCTCCTACTGGTTTGATAACCTTGGTTTCAAAACTGAAGGAAAACTTGATACTGTGTTCATCACACCTTGCTCTTGGGGTATCCCAACGAGGCTCTACAGTGATCTGAGCCCCATCAAAGCCATATCCTAGGGTTTCCCCTAGAGCAGCACGAGTGGGTCGACAATAGTCGCACGGTGACGCTGTAGGGTTTCGTAGCATGGAAAACAAAAAAATTCTATTGCATACAAACAAACAAGCCAAGATCTATCTACTAGATTGTAGCAACGAGTCGATGGAATAACTCACCCTCGAAGATTCCAAAGTGTTTAACGAGAGTAGATTCTCGTGGGTGATGTAGTCGTACTCTTTCCGATCTCAAGATCGCGTAGACGATCCTTCCGGCGCTGCGTTCCGGCAGCGCTCCTGCAGTCGGTCACACGTTCGGTACTCGACGAAGACCTTCCTCTCCCTTGTTCCAGCAGGCAGCGGAGGTTGTAGCACTCTCCTCGCGATTCCAGCAGCACAACGGCGTGGTACCGGAAGTAGAGGGGAGATCCCGCAGGGCTTCGCCTTAAGCCGGAGCGAGTATGGTGGAGTATGAGAGAGCTTTAGTGGTCTAGGGTTTAGACACACCAATTAGAAGGCTCTAAACCGAAGGCTAGGGCAATTAGAAGCTCTAAACCAAAACGTCTCTAAACCGGAGGTTGTGGCTAGGGTTTAGATTTAGAGGATAGGAACTTGTGTGTACTAGGAGGGGCAGCCCTGCCCCTCCCTTTATAGGTGGGAGGGCCGGCGGCCAAGGGGAGGGAGGGGAGTCCCTCCCCAACTCGGCTTGGGTGGGGCGCCGGCTTGGGGAGGAGGACTCCCTCCCCAACTCGGTTTCCTCTTCTCCTCCTCTTTCCACTTTCCAAAACTTGCCGTTTGACTTTCAAACAAGCCGTTTGACTTTTCAATTTAGGATTTAAATAAACCCTTTATTTTGGACAGCAAAGACACCTAGTACATGATGCAATCATTCCAACTTACAATGACACATTCATGTACCCTTCCCCCCCCCCCCCGGAGTGTCGGACATTCCGAGACCTTCTAGAATGTTCCCGATGAAAACACCGGAACCATTCCCCAACTCCGAAACGGGACTTTCCTTATATGAATCTTATTCTCCAGACCATTCCGGATCTCCTCGTGATATCCCGGATCCCATCCGAGACTTCGAACAACATTCGGTCTCTTTCTCATCATTCCATAACTACTCAAACAACGTCGAATCCTTAAGTGTGTCTCCCTACGGTTCGTGAATTATGCAGACATGATCGAGACACTTCTCCGAACAATAACCAATAGAGGAATCTGGAAATTCATATGGCTCCCACATATTTCTACGATTACTTTGCGATCGAATGAACCACTTACATACGATATCAATTTCCCTTTGTCTCACGATAGTTTACTTATCCGAGGTTATGATCGTCGGTATCTCTGCATACCTAGTTCAACCTCGTTACTGATAAGTACTCTTTTCTCGTTCCCGTGATATGTGATCCCTTGTGAGCCAGTCACATGCTTGCAAGCTAATTGGATGACATTTCACCAAGAGGGCCCAGAGTATATCTATCCGTCATATGGATGGACAAATCCCACTCTTGATCCATGTGTTTCAACCAATACTTTCTGAACACTCAATGACACCTTTATAGCCACCCAGTTACGGTGTGGTGTTTGATGTCATCAAAGCATCCATCCGGCAAAGGTGATATGCATGATCTCATGGTCGAAGGAATCAAATAACTATGTATCAGAAAGCATATAGCAATTAAACTATTAAAATGACTTGATCTTTATGCTACGCTTATTTATAGGAGTATGTCCACCATATCATTCTCCTAACGATATGATCTTGTTGTTAATAACATCTCAATGTTCATGATAGGGAAACCACAATCATCTATTAACCAACAAGCTAGTATTATACAGAGGCTTTACTAGGGACTTCAAAATAAGTTTACAAATCACACAAGTATTAATGTTTCCTTGTTAATACTATTATAGCATGAATGTAAACATTTATCATAAACACAAAGATATAATAATAACTACATTTATTATTGCCTCTAGGGCATATCTCCAACAGTCTCCCACTTGCACTAGAGTCATCTAATCTAGATTACATGGTAATATACCGAACACCCATGGCAGTTTGGTGTTGGTCATGTTTTGCCCTCGGGAGAGGTTTAGTCAACGGATCCGCCACATTCAGATCTGTGTGTACTTTGCAAATCTTTATATCCCCATCTTGGATATGTTCTCGAATAGCGTGAAACCGTAGCTTGATGTGCTTCAGCTTCTTGTGTGACCTTGGTTCTTGCGCATTGACTATGGCACCCATGTTATCACAGTAGATAGACATTGGGTCCAGCGCACTAGGAACCACACCCAGCTCTGTAATGAACTCTTTCATCCATATCGCTTCTTGTGAAGCCTCTGAAGCAGCCATGTATTCCGATTCAGTTGAAGATCTCGCCACAACGCTTTGCTTTGCACTCCTCCAGCTAACTGCTGCACCATTCAAAATAAATACGTATCCAGATTGTGATTTAGAATCATCCGGATCGGTGTTCCAACTAGCATCGGTGTAACCATTGACAACGAGCTGTTCATCACCTCCATAAGAAAGAACCATATCCTTAGTTCTTCTCAAGTACTTAAGGATGTTTTTGACCGCTGTCCAATGATCCACTCCTGGATCACTTTGATATCTGCTAGTCAAACTAACAGCATATGCAATGTCGGGTCTAGTACATAGCATGGCATACATTAGAGATCCTATGGCTGAGGCATAGGGAGTCTTACTCATCCTTTCTCTATCTTCTGCCGATGTCGGACTCTGAGTTTTACTCAAGGTCGTATTGGGCAACATGGGTAAGAACCCTTTCTTTCTATCTTCCATTCCAAACCTCTTTAGAACTTTGTCCAAATATGTACTTTGTGACAATGATATTTGGAGTTTTGATCTATCTCTATAAATCTTTATGCCTAATATGTAAGCTGCTTCGCCAAGATCCTTCATTGAAAAACTATTATTCAAATATTCCTTGACACTATTAAGAAGGTCTACATCATTCCCAATCAACAATATGTCATCCACATATAGTATTAAGAATGCTACAGAGCTCCCACTCACTTTCTTGTAAATACAAGCTTCTCCATAAGTTTGTATAAAACCAAAACTTTTGATTACTTTATCAAAACGTTGATTCCAACTTTGGGATGCTTGCTTCAATCCATAGATGGACCGTTGAAGTTTGCATATCTTGTTAGCGTCTTTAGGATCGACAAAACCTTTGGGTTGCATCATATACAACTCTTCATCAATGTCACCATTGAGGAATGTTGTTTTGACATCCATCTGCCATATCTCATAATCGTAATATGCAGCGATTGCTAACATAATCCTCACAGACTTTAGCTTCGCTACTGGTGAGAAAGTCTCATCGTAGTCAACTCCTTGAATTTGTCGAAACCCTTTTGTGACAAGTCGAGCTTTATAGACAGTAACATTACCATCAGCATCTGTTTTCTTCTTGAAGATCCATTTGTTCTCGACAGCCTTCCGGCCATCCGGTAAGTCCACCAAAGTCCATACTTGGTTTTCGTACATGGATCCAATCTCGGATTTCATGGCTTCTTGCCATTTATTGGAATCTGGGCTCATTATTGCTTCCTCATATGTCTCAGGGTCATCGGTGTTGTCCACCAACATGACACTCATAACGGGATCATACCAATCTGGAGTGGTACGAGTTCTCGTTGACCTGCGAGGCTCTGTAGTAACTTCAACCGAAGTTTCATGATCATCATCATTAGCTTCCTCTCTAATTGGTGCAGGCACCACAGGAACTTCTTCCGGCGCTGCGCTACTCGCAATTTCGAGAGAAGGTTCGACAACCTCGTCGAGTTCTACTTTCCTTTCAGTCACTTCTTTCGAGAGAAATTCCTTCTCTAGAAAGGATCCATTCTTGGCAACGAAGATTTTGCCTTCGGATCTATGATAGAAGGTATACCCAATAGTTTCCTTCGGGTATCCTATGAAGACGCATTTTTCCGCTTTGGGTTCAAGCTTGTCCGGCTGTAACTTCTTTACATAGGCTTCGCATCCCCAAACTTTAAGAAACGACAATTTAGGTTTCTTCCCAAACCATAATTCATACGGTGTCGTTTCAACGGATTTAGACGGTGCCCTATTTAAAGTGAATGCGGCTGTTTCTAATGCATAACCCCAAAATGATAGCGGTAAATCTGTAAGTGACATCATAGAACGAACCATATCTAAGAGAGTTCGATTACGACGTTCAGACACACCATTACGCTGTGGTGTTCCCGGCGGTGTCAACTGCGAAAGTATTCCGCATTTCTTCAAATGCTCGCCAAACTCGTAACTTAGATATTCACCTCCACGATCAGAACGTAGAAATTTAATCTTATTGTTACGTTGATTCTCTACCTCACTTTGAAATTCCTTAAACTTCTCAAAAGTTTCGGACTTATGTTTCATGAAATAGATATACCTATATCTACTCAAGTCATCCGTGAAGGTAAGAACATAACGATAACCACCGCGCGATGCTACACTCATTGGACCACACACATCGGTATGTATGATTTCCAACAAGTCCGTAGCTCGCTCCATCATACCAGAAAATGGAGTCTTAGTCATTTTACCCATCAGACATGCTTCACATCTTTCAAGTGATTCAAAATCAAGTGATTCATGATGTCCATCAGAATGGAGTTTCTTCATACGCTTCACTCCAATGTGACCAAGACGACAGTGCCACATATAGGTCGAGTTATCGCTTGATTTCAAACGTTTAGCTTCAATGTTATTAATATGTGTATTTCTACTATCGAGATTCAATAAAGATAGACCATCTATCAAAGGTGCATGTGCATAAAACATATTACTCATATAAATCGAACAACCATTATTCTCGGATTTAAACAAGTAACCGTCTCGCAATAAACAAGATCCCGATATAATGTTCATGCTCAACGCAGGCACCAAATAAAAATTATTTAAGTATAAAACTAATCCCGATGGTAGATGAAGGGGTAGCGTGCCGACCGCGATCACATCAACTTTTGATCCGTTTCCCACGCGCATCGTCACCTCATTCTTCACTAGCTTCCGTTTATTCTGTAGCTCCTGTTTCGAGTTACAAATATGAGCAACCGAACCAGTATCAAATACCCAGGCACTACTACGAATACTAGTGATATACACATCAATAACATGTATATCAGATATACCTTTCTTCTTGATGTTGCCGTTCTTCAAATCCGCCAAGTACTTTGGGCAATTCCGCTTCCAGTGACCTTCTCCCTTGCAGTAAAAGCACTCAGTATCAGGCTTGGGTCCAGCCTTGGTCCTCTTCGTCAGCGTGGTAACTTTCTTACCACCCTTCTTGAAGTGTCCCTTCTGCTTAGACTTGCCTTTCTTGAATTTGGTGGTCTTATTGACCAACAACACTTGGTGCTCTTTCTTGATCTCCACTTCTGCAGACTTTAACATAGCAAACAGTTCTGGCAACTGCTTGTTCATGTTCTGCATGTTGTAGTTCATCACAAAGTTCTTGTAACTTGGTGGTAGTGATTGGAGGACACGGTAAATCCCCAAAGCATTAGGAATCACTATACCCAAGCTTTCAAGTTTGTTTGCGTGCCCAGACATCTTAAGCACATGCTCACTGACGGAGCTGCCCTCTTCCATCTTGCAGTTAAAGAACTTTTCAGAAGCCTCATAACTCTCAATCTCCGCGTGAGTCTCAAAGATCAATTTGAGATCACGGACAATATCATGTGGGTCTGAATTCTCAAACCTTTTCTAAAGCTCCGATTCTAAACCATACAAGATAGCACACTAAACTATGGAGTACTGATTCTTCCGAGCAAGGTAAACATTCTTTACTTCATCGGTAGCATCAGCTGCAGGTGGGTCACCCAGCGGTGCATCCAGCACATAGGTCAAATTACCAGCTGTGAGGACAATCCTCAAATTGTGGAACCAATCCGCGAAGTTGCTTCCATTGTTTTTCAACTTTTCTTTCTCTAGGAACGCATTAAAATTGATGGTAGGGGCTGCCATTGATCTACAACATATTTGCAATAGTTTAGACTAAGTTTATGACAAATTGAGTTCAAATTAATAATAAAATTTAATCTAGGTGAACTCCCACTCAAAACAATATCCCTCACATTGTTTTAGTGATCACACGAACCAAATCCACCATATCAAAACCGATCATCACGAGAGTTGATATAGTTTCAATGGCGAACAATCGACATGTTCATCATGTCTACTATATGATTCATGCTTTACCTTTCGGTGATCCGTGTTCCTGAGACCATGTCTGTACATGCTAGGCTCGTCAAGATCAAACCTTAGCTACCGCATAAGCAAATCTGGCTTGCTTACGTTGTATTCACCCGCGGAATCTAACACACCCGATCATCACGTGGTGCTTCGAAACAACAAGCTTTAGCAACGGTGCTAACTAAGGGTGAACACTTTAGAACTTGAAATTTATGTGCATGAGGGATCATCTTATAATGCTACCGTCGTCTACTAAGCAATACAAGATGCATAAAGGATTAACATCACATGCAATTCATAATATGTGATATGATATGGCCTTTCTTCTTTGTGCTTCCGATCTCCATCTTCAAGCACGAACATGATCTCCATCATCACCAGCATTGCATCAAGGTCAATGACGCTTCACCATGGTTGTCGTCCACCGGCTTCAACTATTACAACTACTTTGAATAGACACGCGGGTCTTAACAAAAATTAAAGACAACCATATGGATCCTGCCGGTTGCCAACTTACAATAAGGAACATTGCATACATCAAATATAATCACAATCATGGCCATATCACATCACTGCACACCCCTGCAAAACAAAGTTAGACGCCTCTACTTTCTTTGCATATTTTACGTGGTTTGGGGCTTTCAATAAGTGTCGTTCTAACTTACGAACAAGAACCACAACATTGATACTAGTATTGTTAATCACCCGTTGTAAATTGGATCTCCACTATGCTGGGAGAAACAGGCACCCGCAAAGCCACTTATGCAATACGAGTTGCATGTCAAGCGTGGAGCAAGTCTCATGAACGATGTCATGTAAGGTTAGCCCGGGCCGCTTCATCCCAACATCCCGCAAGATGCAAAGTACACAAGAAGCAATCGACAATAAAAGCATCAACGCCCACAATGACCATTGTGTTCTACTCGTGCAACAGATCTACATATAGACACGGCTCTGATACCACTGTAGGGTTTCGTAGCATGGAAAACAAAAATTTTCTACCGCATACAAACAAACAAGCCAAGATCTATCTACTAGATTGTAGCAACGAGTCGATGGAATAACTCACCCTCGAAGATTCCAAAGTGTTTAACGAGAGCAGATTCTCGTGGGTGATGTAGTCGTACTCTTTCCGATCTCAAGATCGCGTAGACAATCCTTCCGGCGCTGCGTTCCGGCAGCGCTCCCGCAGTCGGTCACACGTTCGGTACTCGACGAAGACCTTCCTCTCCCTTGTTCTAGCAGGCAGCGGAGGTTGTAGCACTCTCCTCGCGATTCCGGCAGCACAACGGCGTGGTACCGGAAGTAGAGGGGAGATCCCGCAGGGCTTCGCCTTAAGCCGGAGCGAGTATGGTGGAGTATGAGAGAGCTTTAGTGGTCTAGGGTTTAGACACACCAATTAGAAGGCTCTAAACCGAAGGCTAGGGCAATTAGAAGCTCTAAACCAAAACGGCTCTAAACCGGAGGTTGTGGCTAGGGTTTAGATTTAGAGGATAGGAACTTGTGTGTACTAGGAGGGGCAGCCCTGCCCCTCCCTTTATAGGTGGGAGGGCCGGAGGCCAAGGGGAGGGAGGGGAGTCCCTCCCCAACTCGGCTTGGGTGGGGCGCCGGCTTGGGGAGGAGGACTCCCTCCCCAACTCGGTTTCCTCTTCTCCTCCTCTTTCCACTTTCCAAAACTTGTCGTTTGACTTTCAAACAAGCCGTTTGACTTTTCAATTTAGGATTTAAATAAACCCTTTATTTTGGACAGCAAAGACACCTAGTACATGATGCAATCATTCCAACTTACAATGACACATTCATGTACCCTTCCCCCCCCCCCCCCGGAGTGCCGGACATTCCGGGACCTTCTAGAATGTTCCCGATGAAAACACCGGAACCATTCCCCAACTCCGAAACGGGACTTTCCTTATATGAATCTTATTCTCCGGACCATTCCGGATCTCCTCGTGATATCCCGGATCCCATCCGAGACTCCGAACAACATTCGGTCTCTTTCTCATCATTCCATAACTACTCAAACAACGTCGAATCCTTAAGTGTGTCTCCCTACGGTTCGTGAATTATGCGGACATGATCGAGACACTTCTCCGAAAAATAACCAATAGAGGAATCTGGAAATTCATATGGCTCCCACATATTTCTACGATTACTTTGCGATCGAATGAACCACTTACATACGATATCAATTTCCCTTTGTCTCACGATAGTTTACTTATCCGAGGTTATGATCGTCGGTATCTCTGCATACCTAGTTCAACCTCGTTACTGATAAGTACTCTTTTTTCGTTCCCGTGATATGTGATCCCTTGTGAGCCAGTCACATGCTTGCAAGCTAATTGGATGACATTTCACCGAGAGGGCCTAGAGTATATCTATCCGTCATATGGATGGACAAATCCCACTCTTGATCCATGTGTTTCAACCAATACTTTCTGAACACTCAATGACACCTTTATAGCCACCCAGTTATGGTATGGTGTTTGATGTCATCAAAGCATCCATCCGGCAAAGGTGATATGCATGATCTCATGGTCGAAGGAATCAGATAACTATGTATCAGAAAGCATATAGCAATTGAACTATTAAAATGACTTGATCTTTATGCTACGCTTATCTATAGGAGTATGTCCACCATATCATTCTCCTAACGATATGATCTTGTTGTTAATAACATCTCAATGTTCATGATAGGGAAACCACAATCATCTATGAACCAACAAGCTAGTATTATACAGAGGCTTTACTAGGGACTTCAAAATAAGTTTACAAATCACACAAGTATTAATGTTTCCTTGTTAATACTATTATAGCATGAATGTAAACATTTATCATAAACACAAAGATATAATAATAACTACATTTATTATTGCCTCTAGGGCATATCTCCAACAGACGCCTTCATCAAATTAACGATGTAAACACGCCACCATCATCCGCCAAGACCGAAGTCAGCTCGGTTTTCACTAGAGACTATGACTCCTCGTCTCGCCGTCGGGACTAGAAGACGGACCAAGATCCATCCATCTAGCCGCAATCCACGACCGACCACTTCCGGCAAAGGAAACGTCCACCACCGCCAAACCTAGGGTTGCCGCCCCGGGACTCCTCGTGTTACAAAGCCGAAGCCAGGTCCTCCTCCACAGTGCCGCCGCCGGTCCAACGAAGATGTCGAAATCTAGCCAAACCCCATCGGTATAACATCCCAGCATTTAGGAACCAACGAAGAGTAGATTTAGGAATTTGGGCATATGCATGCATTCATCTGTAAAATGTGGGTAAAATTTTTGCCAAACAAAAACCTAAAGTGATCAGAGTTTCTTTCACTCTCTAGGGTAGGAATATCTCTGGAGAGTGATCGTTATAAATTTTGACATGATCTTTACGAATTAGTGTGTTTTGGGGAAAAAGAATTTGAATTCAAATTTGAAGTTTTAGTTTATATTTTAAAGTTAATAATTGATATTTTAGAATAAATTCCAAAATGATTTAGTAATATTATTTAATTCAAAAAAGAAACAATAAATAGTAATGGGAATTCAAACAAGAAATAAATATTTTATTCCTTATCTTTATTCCATTGAGTCAATAAAGATTCCTTACAGTAAGGAAATTACAAAAAGAGAAACATATCTATATGAATAAATTATTACACATTTCTTACAAAAGAATGAAATAAAAATTACAAAGGAATTTGTTTACCTAAAGTAATCCTATACTAAATCTTTAATCTCCAGATCTTGTACCTGCAAAATAAAGAACAAACAAAAAAGGAAAATAAAAGTTAAATTATTAATTTTACTCTCATTAGAGAGCAGTGAGTTGCACTGCTCAAGATTACATCATTGAGTAAATCTTTTAGGGGCAAGTTTCACCAATATGAAAGAATTTGATCTTTCATAATAAATAAGCCATAAGTCAAATGATCACAACAAGTAAAAGGGGCAAGTTTCACCAGGCAGGTTAACAGTAAAAATATCAAAGGGTGAGACATCTCACTGATCTCATCCACAACCATGCAACAGACACACATGCAGCACAATCACTAACTGCATGGGGTGTGCTGTCGACACATCCACAGTAGATCACCGAAGTAAAAAGACCAAGCACAGCCGTGGCCGCCACTAGTTCATCTTTGCATGTCTAACACCACACCAAGAACACTTAGCCTCACAAAGCTAAGCAAACCACCAGCCAAAACTACACACCAAACCATCCAAGCATCACCAGATGTGACATAAAGAGGGGGAGAATCAAGTGGATAGCAAGGCCAGGCTCACAGGAGCTAGGAGGTGCAAGGCTGATCAAGGCCAAGCACAGGAACCAGGAGAACAGGAACAACATCACGAGGTGAAGGACCAGATCAAGACAGGAACACCACCGGCAAAATCAAGCCATCACAAATCATCAACTGTTGTGGTGAGTATCATAAAACATCCACATGATCTATTCATCTTATCCAAATAGAAAAGTATGTGTTGTTTTATAAGTTAACCCCTTAGTGATCACCCAAGTGGGGTGAACCTATCCTAGAGGAGTTGAAATATAAAGGCCAGAATAAAACTCTACCAAATCCACCAAAAATCTCATACCAGCATCATAGATCTAGTGATACCAAAACAACATATATATTCCATCATTTGTTCATATAAAATCTGGGCACATCTCCTAAAAGAGTAGCACCTCAGATTTCATAAGCTACAAACAAACCAATCATCTTAACCAACTAGGATCCAAGATCCAGTGAGCAACCATGATACTTTAGCATATTTGAAAGGGACAGCAAGATAGGAATCTAGTTCCTAGAGCCTTAGACCAACATCATAGGCATAAATATCAAGAGAAGCTTTCAACTTATTTTTAGGCATCTATCTAATCTCAAGTACTTACCATAGTAAAGCCAGTGGTAGAATCAACTTGTGTTCCATTCTAAGATGGTGTCACAAGAATAAATCCTACAACCAAGCCACACAATTACTTTAGCTTTCATGAATAAACCAGTAAGCTAATGATATCATTTCCCTGAAATTACACTCAGAGATCAACTATCGTATCCATTTATCTTCAAAGTATAATTAGACTCCAATGATTAAGTTCAATCTATTGATGACCATACAAGACAACACTCACTGATGCAGTGAATTAGCACTGACAGTGTTACTGTCAGTATCAAAGTACTGACAGTAGATGAACACACTAAGCATCAATTTCACCAAATAGATTTCACAATTGTGCCATTAGAATAACCAAGCTTAATCACCAATCAGAGGCAACACTATGAACCACTAGCATCAGATCAACACTAGCATCAGATCAACACTAGCCTCAGATCAACAACAACATCAAATAATCAAAGCATGACAGCAAGCACTGAGGTGCAGAGAGCACAATCTTCACTAGACATCACTACCAGATCAAAATCACCATCTTACAAGCACATAGAGGGATGAACCCTAGAACCAGTGAACCCTAATGAAGGATAACCACTAGTTACACATAGATATACTCAAAGTAGACAGAGGCACGGATGATAACCGAGAACCAACTCACTTGTGGTGCTCGCTGGAGAATTGAAGAGGAAGCAAAGGGGCCGACAAGCTCACGACGACATGGGGAGCACCCCAGAGGGCGCTGCAACCCGCATCTAGCCGTGGTGGCGGCCATAGCAGCACATGAAGACGCATGAGCATCTCACCAGCACCCCTGGAGCATCAGCGGTGGCGTCAACAGCACCACCCCAAACCCTAGGGTTCGGGACGAGGCTAGCCTGGCCACAGGAGAGCTCCAGAACCAAATCAGGTTGGAGCAGATGAAGGAGCATGGTCAACAACCTCGCCCTGCACCATGGCAGCGGCCAAGAAGGACCACGGCGGCGGGCATCGCACGGCGGCGGTGCCAGCGACCACGGGGTCGAGGAGGAGAAGAGATAAGGTCGAGAGAGAGAGTGGCATAGAATAGGCCGATAGGGCCAGGATCCCTTTGGTAAGAACTTTTGGCCAAGCCACTTGGGCCCAGCTTGGCCCAATAAGCCCAAAGGGTTAGCCCAAAAACTTAAAAGAAATTTAACAATCAATAAAAGACCAAATTACCCTTAGAACTAAATAAAATTCTATAGAATAAAATAGAAGTCTAAAAATTTCAAATAATATATTTTTAGATTTATAATAATTCAACCTATTTAATTAAATTAAGAGATAATTTATATATATAATTTTTGGTCAAGAATTTTGTAATATATATTCCTTATGGAATTTTATAAAAATTAAAGAAAAAGGATAAAAATAAATAAAAATCACTTTTATTATATTTTATTATTGTAGTATTTTAGAAAAAACTAAATAAATATTTAGAGTTACCAAAAGGAAATTCTCTTTTATTTAAATACTAGTTCTTAAAAGAATTATTAAAAAATAAATACAAGAGTGTATATTAAATAAAAAAATTAGCTATAACTTTATTAATAGTATATTACATTACAAAAATAGTGAATGTGATACTTTTAAAATATTAAAGATTATTCTTTTAAATAAATTTCTTTATTATTTTAGGAAATTCCATAAACTAAAATATTGGGTAAAACACACAAAGAAGATAAATAATAAATAATGCATTGCATTACTATGCATATTCATTTTGCTTCTTTAAATATTGTCCTTACCAAACAATAATGATGTTTTGTAGACATAGAGGCTCAAGCTCCAGTGCAAGCATCCGACTTCACTACCTTGCAATCACAAGGCAAGTTTATTACTTGCTCATGTCCTTTTGAAGAGTCCTTACCAAAGTATTTATAAATTGTGTGTTATCATCTATGTTTCAAAGAAAGAAAATAGTATTTTCTTATATAAATAAAATGATGATATCATCCTAAGTGATGATATAGATAAGCAATAGAACTTAGGGTTCTATTGGCAATAATGATAACCATCTAGGAATTTAACAACCCTTGACATCAGTGATTCTAGCGCCGTATATTACGCGTTAACCATGATATTTGGAATGGGACAGACAAGTCAGTTGTATCTTCTTCCTCTCGCATGTAGCCGGATGTGAAGGTTGTGGCTGTTATCCTCGTAGCGTGCATTTAATTGGTAATTCATAGAGGATATGCAGCATATGGGTGGGAACCCTCATCGTCCCACGATAGTTCTGGCATCTAACGGTCTGTACAAACCATTGTCGTAATTCATTGGGTGGGCATGGTGTACACCTAGGAGGCATGCGGGGTCGCGAAGGGGGTAGTGATTGGCTTGGATCACCTACTGGGTCCCACATCATGGATTAGTGGATGGGAAAGTACGCCCGGTTGTGCAACAAGGAGTTGATCTCTCATGGGTAAAGTAACGCACCTCTATAGAGTGTAAGAACTATAAATTGTTACTCCCTGTTCCGGGAAGGAGCTACGAACGCGGCAAGAAAGGAACTCCATGAAAGTTCTGGTAAACCTGTGAAGGCTGATGGTCATAGATTTTCATAATAAAATCAATCTTTAAAGAAAGATTTACGAAAATTGCATAGTGTCGAGGACTTATAGTCCAAGGTGGTAGATAGAGCATCAAACTTTCTACCTTGCATATAATGAACTTGTTGGGTAACATTGTTACTCACACTTTCCTTTGATCCCCTGCTTAGACTCTGAGGATCCAAAAGATACCCCAATGTATGCGGCAAAATGTCAAGATGATGTCTTCTATGGGGAGCCTGACCTATCAGGAGGTGTTGAAGGAGTGGACTACGAGATCTGATATGGAGCGGACGGCAACGAGTCAGAATAGTTGTCTTAGTTATTAGTGATAAATTGAGCCGAGTAGCATGAACCTTATATAAATAAGCTGTTAAGCTCAACTCTGGGATGGGTTGTTACGTTCAACATCCACTGAAACACTTCATATTTGGTTTGTAAGTTGAATCTTTTGAAGTCCTAAACTTCTGGTATTGTAATAATAATAAATGATGTATGTTTGTAATATGGACCCACAATGTTTCTGTTGTACCACTCTGAGGGATGTGATATTTACGAAACGGTGTTCTGTGGATGTCATGTCAATGACTATAGTGTACTACACTTGCAGTGGTATGCTGGGTCACCGCAATCGGGTCCGCCAGCTTCACCACGTCCAGCCAAGACGGCCGCGACCAGGGGTCGGGGCCTGCCGTTGTTCGTCCGCCCCCATGACTAAGGAGCTTCAAGACGATCCGCTGCACGCCATTGATCCCTAGCAAGGAGACCACCGCCGATGGCCGCCCAGGCTTTGCCCTGGCGTTGTCGCCGGTGGCGGTGGAGGGGATGGGGAGGCGAGGGAGGGGGCTAGCACGGGAGGAGGCAGCGTCCTGGTGCGGCGGCAGTGGCGCTGCACAGGGACAGGAGAGAGATAGGGTAACATACAATAAGTATCCAAATTACACACCTGTTGAGAAAATGGGAGCATCGGATCTTCTATTATTAATAAGTATATAAGAGTACAAAAGAAGAAGAAAATGGTGCGACAAGCACAAAAATAAACTATGTCTTCTATTTGTTGCTATCTGAACTCTTTAAGTATTGACATGCACAAAAACTCTTCTTTTATTACTAATCATGGGACCAGCTACATTCCCATTATTCTTGTAGTTCCTACGTACCGGAAGATCACGGTTCGTACAACAAATCAAGGAGAGCTTGAAAATTTCCAATCTTCATCGGAAAGCTAACTAATCAAACTCGAACATCAACAATGAAACATCAAGTAAAAAATGAAACATCAACATAATTTATAGATTGAAAAATGAAAGCAAACAAAACCTTTTACAGAGAAAGCATGATATAATGTTTTTTTTGTTTTGCCTCAACAATGGAACTTGTATAGGGAAACTGAAGAAAAGTTAGAGTAGTACAATCATCACAGAGAAACCAACTACATGAACTTACAGGGTGTGTTGGATGACTGACTCCCCAAGAAGTTACTGGGCTCTATTACAAATTTTGCCGGCCTCGCCATTGCTAAGTTGTGGATAGTGACGACGAGATAATCATACAAGAATTTATGGACGAGGAAGCTCATGCCGCCACCGACGAAGAGGTGCATTTGACGATCCTCTCTTGTGTTCTACAACTACAAGCTCACGAGCTGAACAATGTCGCTCCAAAACATGGTAGTTCTTTCACCCTCATAAAGGATAGCTGAACTAACAAAGATTGCCAAAAATACTAAGGGCCTATGTGATTGACAGTATTCCAAAAACATTGGACCTGGATGTCATGGTATGTTTGATCCTAGAAAAATTGAAAATAAGAGTGTCCATGAGGTCGTAATCAATGGATATTTTCCTTTGAAATTGTATGCAAATTACATATCTTTTCTTGCAAATCAAACAAGGTCTACGAGAAAAAAATCCGAAGAGATAGAATTCTGAAAAAATCCTATTGAATTTCTCGAAGGGTTTATTTTATTTGCGCTATTCAAAAAACACGGAAATAGGAAAAAACATACTAGTAGCGTTACGATTTCTTGTCCATTGAATGCGAGAAGATTTAAATTGGACCAGAGTTTTGTTTCATTACACCATAGCAAAATAATGATTATTTCAAGAGGCTTGAGGAAATGTAGCACGATAGAATCCTTGGAAAAACTTCCTATGGAATGCAATCCTAAGATCGTCTAGCCATTGGTAATCTACATCTTCATGGAGAATTCAATTTCATCAGGTCCATGCCGGAGACAACGGGGAAGCCATGATACACCATTCATGCAGGTCGCTACTTATGTGACAAGGGATTTCTTCACCTTAGGACAGTTAGAGTCACTGCTGCCACGGACGTTCAGACAAGTTGATTGGAAAATTCTTAAGGATTCCAATTCTTGCAAACTATGAAAAATTCATTTAAACCAAAATGCCCTGATATTCAAAGAAAAAAATCACACTATTAAATGTACATCAACGAAGGAGATTCCCCTACCACCAGAGAGTGGATTAAGGGAATCACATTATTCCACCTCCCACATCCAAAGGCATAATCAGCTTAGAATCTTTCAAATAAAATCATACATATTCATAAAACACAATAAGAAAACATCCAGCTCACAGTTGGCTTCAGATACTCAATCAAAAGAAAACACTCATACATCAGACTATCAGAGAGACAACACTCTGTGGCTTGTACGGAGTTATGAAAAAAATATTAGAAAAGATATACGAAATGAGGAATTGAGCCAACATTGGATCATGATAAACATACACATGGAAACTTCAGTTGATCAAAGAAAAATCAATCAACAACAGCCTGCAGATTATAATTGAAGAATTAAGGAACCTCACCAATCTCTCCCCATATAGGTGTGGAGCTATTCCGTTGTTTGAATCACATAGTTGGGTTGAGCTATTCCATCGTATGAATCAAACAAGAAAAGATACAAAGAACTTGTAGATTTTCTGATCAATCCATTTTCTAAAACTAAACATCTTATAAAATAAAATCATGTTGTCACTTATTCTCAACACCTCTAGATGTTTCTTTAGAAAAGGTTCTTTCTGGAATTCTACATGATTATAACAAAATCGAGAGTAGGACAGAGATATCGACGCTTTCCCATATTGTGCTAATTTCACTAGGATAACATTTGCCAAACCAATCGAAATTACCTTTGTACCCTTTGAATAAAGCCAAACAAAACAATGGGCCAAAATAGTGGTATTCCTTCAGGATAAATAAAAGGATTACCATTTGACCTCCAGCCGACTCATAGCATAGTACATGTAACATATAACATTTAACAATAAGAAATAAGCCTTTCAACGGAAACCAATACCATGACGAACTACTAATATGCATTGTACACATACTCCAGCGATAGAATGGCAGGAAGCCTATAACAATGTTTTTCACTCATAAAGCAGGATAAAAACTAGTCATCCAACAATTCAATCAAACCAAAACCATGTTTATCAGGGAGTCACTTATTTTGTTTCAAATATCTCTTGTCATCTACACATTTTCCCACTATTGACTACCAGAGCCCCATGTCAATATGGAATTGTAGCCCTGTAACTACTTGTTACAGTCTAGGATGTATTGACTTAGTGCGGCGCTAGCTCTGCAGATGTGCACTTTTATGTTGTCCTCTGAGAAGAGCTCGAAGACACAGACGTCAAACTTCTCTAGATGATTACCCCATGAAAAGTTGCCCCATCCCTTACTGAAACCACCAGCAGAACGCTTGCTGCAATAGACATAGGTAACTTCCCAGGCCTTTCCTTGTGGATCCCAGAGTGTCAACTTCTTGTCTGCATGGGGAAGATAGTCCCTGACAAATTCACCTGGAATAATCTGCAAGACAACAAAGTACTTCAGGAAAAGGATTATCTATATTACAATGGTACTTTCATCTTGCATGTAAGAACACCTATTCTGGGATACTTGTTGTTTACACTATACATTTACAATTGGTTGATTTTTTGATGATGACGAGTCCGGAAACTGGTAACAGTAAAAATAAGGAATCAAGCAAGCATACAATTATGTGGAATTAGTAATCATTAGTCAAATGAAAGAGTCTGAAACATAATTCTTCCCATATTACATTGGCGGGATTTACCATTTCCATATTTTGAGGAGAAAATAAACTACTCCCATATTTATCGGACAACCTCATTCTCTAGTATATTCACACGAGTACCTTGGATCTTTAAACTCTTGCATAGCGATAAGCATCTAGTTAATTACTTGAGTTATTTTAACATGAATGGTAATTCCATAGACAAAAACTAGTATTAGTTAATGATGCAAACAAATGTCAAGAACAATGAACTGGCTCATAATTTTCTGAAGGAAAATCGTCAACGAAATTATGTAACACCGAGCCAAAACAGAAAAAGGAAATTGTGAGAAATAATCATGTTCGACGTGTGTACTAAGGAATCATGTACATTCATAAATAAAAAAGGGGCAATTTTAAGCTCTATATAAGTAGTAAGGTATGGGGGGAAAGTAACAGTACCATGAAAAATGTCTTGTAGACATTAGAGTCCTTCATTATTTCTAGAGTTATAGGGTTCTTGGATTTCTATTGCTTTGACTTTTGAAGAGCGATAGTTCTTCTTTTCTTCGCTCACTGATGGCCTCTCCGACATTACTTCTGATTCTCTTTGGACTTTCAGCTGGAAAGTGCAATTTAATTAAATTACTTACACCTCTTAATAAACATATGTGGCAGAAAAATTTCGCATAACAAAGGCGTACAGGGGATGGATAACGTACTCTTGCCACATTCATCCACACCCTTAAAAATCTGAACATTGATGATGACTTTAAAGAATCTTTGCGAGGGACAATTTCTTGTAACACGCGGTTTGAGATATCAGAATTTGTGACATGAAGTGTAGGCTTAGAGGGAAATCGTATGAACCCTTAAGGATTTTCAACATGTATTAGGTGAAACAATAATTTCCAAGAGTCAAAACCAGTATAAGGATAATAATATAATTCACATCTAACCTAGTGCTTAGAGAAGGATCTCTTTTAGCATTTACTACAATGTATTGAAAAATCCATGCGTTTTCTCGAAAAAATAGTCGAACATGCACTCTAAATAATCTTATCAGTGTGTATCTCTAACAGTTTAAATAAATTATGCCGATCACCTGTCACCATCTACTATCCATATCGTTTTTATAAGAACTCAATTATGATTATGTCCAGATAAATAGTAGTTCTTTAATAACAAGGGTTTTACCTTCCGTGTTGTGAAGTCTTGTTGACTGGTAACCAACTAAAACTCCAGGCCCTACTACCCTCTTACTTTTGTTCCATTATTCTCATCTTGAGGGGTAGCCAATTTTTCATTGTCCTCTTCATCACTTTCCGTTATACAAACCAGAGCATTGGAAGGCTTAGCATGAAAAGCTGATGGCTTCTCAATACACATTCCATCAAATACCACCACCGAGAATTGTGAGCGTCCATCATAAGAGAAGGTTAAAATGTGTCCTGACTCTATGGAATGATCCATAACAAATTGCTTCCACCCATGCCCAAGGAACAACCCTTTTGTGTCTGAAGCAAGCTCTGCAGGCCATGTGCTGCCACTTTGACCTTTTAGGTAAACCAGTTTCGTTGGCTGATTTTGAAGGTACTAACTAAATGATGGTGGAATTCTCTACAATACATAATAGGAAAAAAATCATGTTATAAAAATTCCTGGAAATATAAAAATGTACTGACAACATGTGGGTATATATGACTGACAAAAGTGAATAACTTTAAAAACTAAGTAGTAAAACACCCTAAAAATAATAACCAATAAATTGTCATAATTTTATTCTTTGAATTCCACAGAATTTAGATACTCCCAACATAATGTGCATTAACTAAACTTGTTGTTACGACATCTAAATGTTGCTTGCTCCATTCAATGTACACTAATGTATTTTACAAATATTATATTAGTAAATGATTCTGACATTTATCAAACCATGTAATAATGCACATCGACTAACATCCATATACACAACTTTGTATTTGGGAAGATGGATCATTGGTAGTACAATCTACTTAATGTTAACACACAAGCGAATTCCAAAAAGTGTAAAAATTACTGCTGATCATGACCTTGATGCTCGACTTGGTCCACCTAAATTAGTTAAACCCTTATTTAACCACTATTGAGATCATCTCGGTTAATATCACGTGCATTCGCACCGGCAGGCTGCCTTTCTTTTGAAGCCAGTATCCCTAGATATCCAAGTTACATTAACAATACTGAGGTGCGTCCATTATGATTTATGCCTATGATCTAATAAATGTTTCCTAAGTTTCAAATATAGAAGAAAAAAGATGTAATACACACAATCGCTTTTATCCTGTTTATGCATGAAAGCACATACCAGATGATGCTGCAAACATATTAAGGTAAAAGTTTTTTTTTTGCGATGAATATTAAGGTAAAAGTTGAAGGAGAAATATCATCTATATATTCAAACAAATTAACATGAAGTCTATGATTATCTCAACCAAAATCACGTTTGTGCCATCTTAATTTCGGTAATACTGTTACAACAATCTAAGGATGTTATGCGAATGCATAATATTTTTTTTGGAGCAGTCTATCATGTATTGGACTAATAAAGCACATTCATGTACAAGTAGTAAGAAGATCTAACTTCAACCAGTTAACTGAAACAAGCAGGGCAAATAAATAGAATAAACATTCCTAACCGTGTTAACAAGCTACGGTAAACCAAATGAAAGCCGATAATAGTCTAGGCATGAGCAATATTGTGTTAGCTTGATCTAATCTGTGTACGGTCCAATTAAACAGAACACCACAAATTTCATTTCGAGAAAAGAAGACAAAAAATCCAAGTCGAATCATCCATCCCCATCAAAGACAACGGATGAAATAAAGATTGCAAAATTAATTTAAAAAAATTCGTGCTCAAGACACAAGAGTGTACATCCACTGAAGAAATTCTCCTGCCAAGAGACATCAGAGAGTTGTTTTTCTAAATGCTTAGCACACAATCAAAACTATTTTTTTAGTGATCTGCTGAATCTCGTTTATTAGTTCCTGATTTGGTGCGTCCATGTTAATTAGCTTCGTATAAAAGAACTTCAGAATTTGAGTACATACACACAAAAACAGAATCCTATAAAAGAACTTCAGAATTTGAGTACAAACCCTCAGATCTATCAAATATTGTTTAATGAACTGGTGCAAGAAAAACATTTTTTTAATATGAAGCTCAAGGATTCAAAACCCAAGACTACAGACAGATACTGCAGCCATGCACCTAACAAAAATACTTGTGAAACTTTGTATAACATCTATTTGGAATTAGCAAGAGTAAAATTGGGGTTCCCATTTATGGTAATGGATTCATCTGTTCAAAATGATTCATGTTGAAATATATTGCCTAGCCCTTTCCATCAGTTCGGACTTTTGGTTGCGTTCGCTAGTGCATGCAATTCAATATGGTATCAGAGCAGGAGGTCCTAGGATCAAATCCTGGCCAACGCAAAAATTAAAAACAAATATTGTGGCTCCCCAAACATGCGTCACAATAGGCCAAAGGGCAAAGACGTTGGGTGAGTGTTGAAATATATTGCCTAGCCCTTTCCATCAGTTCGGACTTTTGGTTGCGTTGGCTAGTGCATGCAATTCAATAATTCAGAAACAACTTTGGTCAGTAATCCTGCAGTACCTTGTCACCCTACAGAGAAGGTGGCCAACAAATTAAATTTGAACTGAATTTCTTTGAACTAGCAACAGTTGACAGTAAGCAAAAATATTCAACAACCTGCCACGAACAGGAATACACATTCATTGCACTAACACGTCCAGCATCTAAGATCTGGTTTCAAGGAAGACAGAGTTTCATTCCTTTCTCTAGCTTCTACTAGTACAAGTCTACTACTACGAAAATACATCTACCTCTGACTCTTAGACTAGTCCACCTGACCAGGCATACAAAAACTTCCCATGAAAAATAGCATGGCGTTTTCCCTCCCCATCCAAGTTAGCTATTGCTGGGATCCAAGACGTCGCCGAGATCCAGATACAGGGTAGATGAGCCACACGTTCAAAATCAGAATATACATGTATAGACAAATCAAAATCTAATGGACAGAAACATACACATATGAATGAACATCGCGGATGAAAGATTTTTATACTAATAATAAGATTCAGGAGGAAATCGTACCAGCGGTCCTAATTCTTTTCTTCGCCGGTAGATTTGGTCCTAATTCTTTAAAATAGAACATCCAGGTCCTAATCGTTTCTTAAGTGATTCATCACAGGTCCTAAACTGGTCTGACTCAGGTTGACCGCTGCCACGTCAACCAGGAGAAGGTTGGCGGGAGATTTCCCGCGGGAGGCAGTTGGTGAATTATGCAAATGAACCCCTATAAGTACATGCCTTCTAAATCCTCTGTCCCTATGTCCTCTTTCCCACCTCTCTCCTCTCTCGCCTCCATGAGTTCGTCCTCCTCTGTTTCCAAGCGACCGAAGAAGAAGACGGCTTCAACAACGGTTCCGTCCTCGCTGATGCGCCCTCCCCCAGCGGCTGTAGCTCCTCTCACGCTTGTTCCCGAAGGGACGCTGCCGTTGGTGTCATGTCCTTGCTGTCGATTTCGCCGGACCATTCGCCTAGTCTCTCAACAGAGGCCAATCCAGGGCGTGTGTTCTACAAATGCCCTAACCATCGTGTGAGTCCTCTATCTTTAGCTATCGATTTCGCCTGACCATTCTCCTCTTTAGCTTGTTCTAATTTGTTCTATGCGTCGACAGATAAATCCCAATCCTTGCAACCACTACTACTGGGAAGATGGTGAAGATAGTTACGTTGATTTCTTGTCTAGGAATGGTTACTACGCTGTTGATTCGGTTGCTGATGTAGCATCTCAAGTTACAGAGGAGGTTGAAGAACTAGGACTGAAGAAGATGGACTGTCTAGTGCAGAAAATGGAGCATGTAGTGAAGAAGATGGATGAGCTAATTAACATCTGTAGGAATGTGTTTGCTGCAATGTTGTTTCTGATTGTAGTGTTGGTTTATGTAGCTATTGCTAAGTAGGATGCTTTTTATGTAATGTTGTGAATGGGACAAGTTATTGAGCCTTTGCTGCCAGCAAAGCAAGTTATTGAGCATTTTCTACCAGCTAAGCATAAGTAGTTAATAGAAACGACATCAACTCCAGTTTACAACATTGTCTTGTTTCAGCCAAACTAAACAACTGACAGTTCCAATAAGTGCACTGTAAACAAGTTTGCACTTACATGGTTTGATTGAAACCAGGGCTACCCATGAGCATCAGGTTTCTGTCAAACCTAGCCAAAAGATGAACAAAAGCTGTCCAAAATATGCAGATACTACCATTCTATCTACTAAACATCTGGGACTTGGTTCTCCTTCTTCTTTTTCACTTGCTGCTTCTTTCTCTTCTTTAAACCAAGTGTCCTGGTAGGTGGTCTTGGAGGTGGGAGGTCACCTTTGCAGCTGGCAATGAATTGACTCTCAGGTATAGGACCTGGTGGTGTAGTTTGAGATAGCTGTGTTGCTATTGCCTGCAAACAAAGTGTACATGAGTTTTGAGCTAGAAAAGATAAATTCATTGTAGATTACACTACACAGCAGGGTGACTCACTTGTTCCTGTAGAACTTCAATCACACTAGATGATGTAACACTATAATTCATTGCAGATTCCACTACACTAGCTGTTGCACTTGTAGCAATTTGGTGTACTACCTTTTTCTGAAAGAAATTGCACATTTGTGAGATATAGTAATCATTTAAGGGCAGATCAAGTTCACAGATATACCTTGGCACTATTCTTTCTTCTCACTAGCAGTTTAACTGAAGGCTGTGTAGACATATCAAGTTCCTCATCAGGTAATACAATCTGAATTGGTTGTGGTTCTGCTGCTTGTGCTTGTGCTTGTGTCTGTTCTTGTGCTTGTGGTTGTGCTTCAGGGGTAACATCAGGAGCTTGATGTAGTGCTTCAGGGGTAACATCAGGACCTTGATGTTGTGCTGCAGATGCTGCTCTACCAAGTTCTGGGCACTTTCTTTTGGTGTGGCCAGGTTGATTGCACACACTGCAATGGCCAATTATACCATGTCTACTTAGCCTGGTTCCACCATCTTCCTCTAGTGGGCACTTTCTTCTCTTCTTAGTAGGCCTACCTACTTGTTTGTCAAATTTAGGTGGCCTCATTTCAGGACCATTCACTTTCTTCCACATTTTGGGATCACTACATGGCATGATTACCCCAGAATAAGCTGCTCTAAATGCATCTAAGTTGTAGCACTTGTGCACTACTGTTTCTGGCTTTATCCTTTCATGCCTCAAAGCTGCACAAGCATATCTGCATGGGATTCCTGATAGCTGCCAGGCCCTACATGAGCACTCCATTTTGGCTATGTGCACCTCATATTCACCATGCAGACCATTTATCTTGAAAAGATGTTCTGCAGCAGGAATAGCTTCATACTTGGATGCAAAGTCAATATTTTTGGCCAGCTTTTTTCTAATTTTGGGACAAATGTTGCCACACATTTCATCAAGTTCTTTCCTCTTGCTAAAATATCTAAGCATAATCTGGTCTTTGATCTTTTTAAGGCTAGTAACTATTGGCAGTTCTCTAGCATCAAGTATTTACCTACACATGTAAATAACTAAATTGGTCTGCTACATGTACTAAGTTGAACAGTTAACACATGTAACAGCATCTAGTGCCTTCAGCTCATCCATGTACTTCTGCCAGTCACACTGTCTTGTTGCTCTTGCTATTTGCCACAGCTTGTTCTTCAAAATGTCACCTCTAAACCCATTTCTTGCAAAGTTTTGGTGTAGATGTCTTACACAAAACCTGTGTTGAGCTTCAGGCCATATTGCATTAATAGCATTGATCAAACCCTACAAATGTACAACAACAGTCACTAATTAGTGCACAAAGAAAGGATAAATGCACAAACAAAGGATGAATGCACAAACAAACAAAGGAAACTTGCACCAACCTTCTGCCTATCACTCATAAATGTCCATGGCCTTGTGTTTTCTATGCCTAAATCATCTTTTAGTGTGGTAAGAAACCATTTCCATGTGCTAGTATCTTCCACTTCAACTATAGCAATTGAGATAGGGTAAATACAGTCATTAGGGTCAACACCTACAGCTGCAAGCATCACTCCACCAAATCTATTCTTAATATGGCACCCATCTATGCCTATAATTGGCCTACAACCTGCCATAAAGCCTCTCTTGCATGCATCCAATGACATGTAGCAATTTTGAAACACACCAGCATGTGCATTCACAAACATTGCACTTCCTGGATTTGATCTTCTAATCTCAGTTGCAAAATCTCATAGCAAATTGTATTGTGCCAGTTCATCCCCATGGATGTGCTTTAGTGCAATTCTTCTAGCCCTTCCTAGCTTGCTTCTACTAGCTGTCATGTTGAAATCTTGTTCTACCATCCTAGCAAAGTTCTTCAGTGACATCTTGTCATCACCTCTGAATTTTTCCATATAATGAGATGCTAAATATCTAGCTGTGAACTGCTTTATCTTGAAATCTCTTTCACACTTATGCTGATCCACATATTTCTTCACTGTCCAAGCTTTTGTTCTGCTGTCTGGTGCAGCATACAAGTACCAGGGACAATTTGGCTCACAGCAAGCTCTAATCCTCTGCAAATCATTTTTCTTGTAATGCACACCAACCCTTTGCTGCACAATATACTCTTGTATTGCTCCCCTAAGCTCTATCACTGACATAAACACCATGCCAATCCTGAATTCCACTTTTCTACTATTCTCTGGCCTCCACCTTCTCGGCTTCACTTTCTTCTTCATCTTCTTTATTCCTTGCTTGTCCACAACTTCTACTTCTTCTGCTGAATCAGCTGCTTCAATGTCTGAATCTTCCAGCTCTTGGAAATCCTCATCTGTATCATAATCATTGTCTACCTCCCATTTGGATTTCTTCTTTTTTGCTGCCTTAAAATCCTCATCTACCCACTCTTCAAACAAATCATCATCATCTGCTGCTAATTCATTGTCAGAATCCACCCAGTCATCATCCAATTCACTGTCACTGTCATCACCTGAACAATTGTGTGCTTCTTTTGCTTCTTCTTCCACATTAAGCTTCCTCCTACTTCTTCTCAGCTCATGCCCATTGCTATGCTGCTGCTGCCTTGCTGGAAAACTACCACTAGTTTCTGCATCTGCTGCCTTGCTGCCACAAGTTGGGCTCAACACAGGAGGTAGACTAGGAGAGCCACTGATCAGAACATCATCAATTACAATATCATCAGCAAAGTTCATATCTTTGTGGTCCACAAACATCTGAAAGTACTGAAATTTTGGAACAACTGAGATCATATGTATTGTGTCAATATCTCGGTCTACAATGCGAAGTCCAGATCCTAGATCCTGTCTAGGAAGAAGCCAGTACAGTGAGTACTTGTCTCGATCAGGGTAACCTAGTTGCTCCATGAAATCATACAGCCACAGCGGGGACCAAGTATCTGCTTCACATCCATCAAATCTAGCTTGCTTGCCATCGACATAGCTCTTCGCATTCCCAAATCCACAAAAAAAAACGCCATGATTGATTTCTACTGTGAATTCCTCCTCAAGCGGTCCTAAATAACATGCAAATCGTCATAATCGATCTACTACCATGGCACTGTGGCTGCACGACATGGGGATTTAGGGTTAGGGTTACTCACCGCAGCGCGCTGGAGGATCGTTCGGTCGCCGAAGCTTTGGCCCCTTGCTCCTGTTCTCCATCCAAGCCGCGGCGGCCGCCGCCGTCGCTCTATCGCCTCCGGTCATCACCGGAGCAGCACCGTCGTTGCCAAGTCGCCTCCAATTTCGCGAGAGAGGATTGGAAGAGGAAGAGGAAGCAGTGTATGATACGAATGAGACCTGCAGGGGCTAATTGCAAGATTTCACCTCCTGTCGTTAGGCTACGTGGACGCACTGGTTGACGTGACAGCGGTCAACCCGAGTCAGCCCAGTTTAGGACCTATGATGAATCACTTAAAAAACGATTAGGACCTGAATGTTCCATTTTAAAGAATTAGGACCAAATCCACTAGCGAGGAAAAGAATTAGGACCGCCCGTACAATTTCCTCTAAGATTCAGAAACCCTCACCAATCGCTCCCCGGATTCAGGGGCCAAGAACAGCCTGCAGAACTGCTGCCGAGACTTCTTGCGTTCCCTACCCTTCCTCTCTCCATCCCCCTTCCTCTTCCCGTTGCTCCTCCGCCATGGACGCCCTGCTTCCCTGCTCCTCGCGCCCTGCCATTTCCCCCGACCTTTCTCGACGGCGCTAGGCTAGAGGTGTACGGCAAAGGATGGCCGGAGAACAGATCGTTTCTTGCGGGGAGAGGGGGAGAGAGGGAAGAGGAGACGTCGTCGAGGCTTAAACCCCCGTGGCTGTAGGTGTAGGGGAGAGGAGTCTGCAGAATTGCTCTTCTAGCATGCACGCGACGTCGCGTGCATGATAGAGCCAATCACGCGGCACCTATCATCCCGTATTTTTTACTTTGTTTCCTAATTTACTACTGCATGTTCGTATCCCCTTATTTCTTGGGGGCCACCCACGTTCTCCCGGCTCCCATCTCTCACCCATGCGGCTTGTCTCACCTCAGCGCCGCTCTTTCCCGTCGTTGCGCCTCCGTTCCCCATGTCTAAGCACTGCATTCGAGTCCCTCGTACGTACTCAAGTCCAGCCTGCTCTCTAGCGGAGCTCGGCGGTCTGGCGTTGTCGCTATGTATCCAGTTGTTGTTAGGCAAGCGCCTCTCTAGCGAGCTCCCAGTGACATGCTTCTCCTTCCCAGACCACTTCTCCGTCGAGCTCCCGGCTTCTCCGGCGAGTCTCTTATTGCCCTGTTGCTCGTATGCCATGGAGAACTGCTCTCATGTATCATGATGGATTTATTGCTCAGATTTGTTTTCTTATTTGGTTTTGCCCTGCCGAGTTGAATGGATTGAACTAAACTTGTTCTTATGGAGGCATTGGGAAAGGCTTCAATTCTGTTGGCGGCATTTTTATTAGCTTTGTACCTGATCAGGTTATAACTTTGCTGAAGCATGAGCTGACAAGTGAAGAATCTATTAGCGCCCACGAAGTGTTTGACATAATGCAGTCTTGATATTATTCAAGATGTAACACAGTTATTATTCAGGATGTAACACAGTGATACACTCTCCAACATGGCAAACTAAGATAAAATTAGATGCAACCTATTGTTATGCAGTGTTTTCAAAATTATTTGCATCTTGTCTGTAACTACTCCCTCCGGCTCATATTAATTGACTCAAATTTGTCTAGATTTAAATGAATCTAGACACTATTTAGTATATAGGTTCATTCAAATTTTGACAAATCAAATCAATTAATATGGATCGGAGGAAGTATTTGAAAAGCACTAGAAAGTAATGAAACAATATGATGCAATTGTTGTCTCACGACGGACCATAATGAAATCTGATTATTATGGTTTCATATATTTTAGCATGTTATAGATTGTTTTCACATACCCCCTAAGTCTCAAAATAGATGTCTCAAATTTGTCAAAATTTAGATGAATTTAGACACTATTTAGTATATATATTCATCCAAATTTTGAAAAATCTAAGACATTTATTTTGAGAAGGGGGGAGTACATAAAGTGGGAAAGGTTACTTCTTGTTGTTTCTATGATAATTATTGTGTTCGATTTCCTATTATGCTGTAGTAGGATAAATGCAGATTACGGATTCTTCAGACATTTGTATCTTTTTGATGATTGTGTTCTTTTACTCCGGTGAAAATTTACAGTACACATACCGCTAGGTAATTATAGTTGCTTTGTGTTTTCATATACTATAATACTTTGACACGTCTTTAGGTAATTATTTAAAATAAAAACCTTGTCATTTGTATGAAGAGTTCAGTGTTGGGATAGCGTGGGCAGTTATGTACATGAATGGAACGACGAATATTTTCTAGTTGTATAATGTTTCATACAGTTTTGTAACACTTCACTATGTTTCAAAATTTGAAATTCAAATCTTGTCAAAATATATTCAAGATTAGTCTAGTTAGAAAGAACTTGTTAGGAACACAAATATGCAAACCGATCACAAATCCAACTTTCCAGTCAAAAGATAAAATCGATACAATTTTTGGAATCATATGGAAAAGGATGGGTGGCTGAACAATTATCCAACGTTTACTTTAAAACCTACTCACTACTCATTTACACATGGGCCACAAAACAAGTACCCCAATATCATTCAATAAAGAAACTTGGTGGCTGCATGGAAGGAGAGAGTGTCCGTGAATAGCTATACACAGTACATAGTATGGACTAGACTACTATTACTAACTGTTGGGGCTGATATGTGTATTCGAACAAATAAGAGAATACGTACATCCAACAATCACGAGGGAGGTGGACGGTGGATACATGCACGCTAGAAAATCCCCTCTTGAGGAGTCTGGCTCTCGCTGGGACACAGCTGTGCTTCTTTTTAACAGTACTATTGTTTTTATTACTCCAGTAAATACATAGCTCTATTTCCTGTCTTTGGCTCATGCCTCCAAATGGTCATGTTGACACATATGTATCTACTTTCTCCGTCTGAATAGATGTCTTAAATTTATTAAAATTTAAATAAATTTAGATTCAACTAAAATTTTAAAAACCCAAGACATCTATTCATGGATGGAGGGAGTACATTTTTTGATACGTGTCAGGACGTTTGGTCCGTGTATGTATACGATGTCGTGCTGCTGCAACGCCAACGGTGACAATGTTGTCTACCCTTTGACTCCAAAATCTCCGCCTGGGTTTTAGCTAGCCTAATCTTGCACAAGAAAATCTGCACAAGAAAATGGGGATACTACAGATCACAGATGCCACGTAGTAGTACTAGTAGAGAGGCTGCATGTCTTTCACGTTTTTTTCTTACGGAGATAGAGTCGTGCTCCTGTATTTAATAGGGTGTGCCTGCTTCTCACGCGAGTTAAGTCTCAGTCGCATGACGTCACAGTCCCATCCTGTTATTCGGAGCATCTCCACTCGTTGGACAAATCCAAACCGAAAATCGGATTTTTTTTCGGCCGGACAAAACTAGTTTTTTGCCTGGCTACGCTCAGTTTTTCACTCACGTATCCAGGTCGAGTTTTCAAATTCGGCTAAAATTCATTAAAAATGGGCGAATTTTATTAAGATAGGCGAATATAAGCGGATTACATCAAATTTAAACTAAACTAGTACATAATAAACGGCCGTCGCCGTGGCCTCGGCCGGTGCCTTTGCCATTCTACATGCTGAAGTTGCTGTAGAATGCCGTGTAGCCGGGATCGGCGCGGCCGTTGTCGTCGTCGCTCGGCGACTTGTTCTGGCGGGAGCTCCCGTGGCCTGGGTCGCCGAACCTCCACGGCTGGTAGGATGGGCCTTCATCCTCGTCGTCGTCGAGGACGTAGAGTGGGGCGTCCTGGTAGGCGAGCTCGCGCCCTGACAACGCCCGTCTCCGGGCCGCCTGCTCCTCGGCCTGCTGCTGCAAGCCGACGATGCGCTGCCGTTCCGCCTTCTCCCAGTCCATCCTGGACTACTCCAGGATGTCCGGCGAGGAGGGCTCCATCGGCGGCGGCTGCGGCGCCGAGTCGCGGAGCGACTACTCTAGCGTCATCCTCAATGTTGGGCCACGCGGAGATAAAACAAAAAAAAAATCCTCTAACGTGGTGATCTCAAGATCTAGCTGAGGTAGAAGGGCCACGAGGTTTACCACTAGACGCGCAGTTGTGGATTACTGATGTAGCGCGTCAGTTGATGTAGTGCAGTCCTCACGATCCAATCGTCCTGGTGCTGATCGCACAGCACCTCTGCTGGTATCCACACGTACAAGGAGGAGCATCGGCGGCGAACTGCTAGGTTCAGTACGACGGCTGGACTGCTGTGGAGCTAGGGTTTCCAACACATGAAATGACCTAACCGAACAACGATTAACCTTTCTGGGTTACGGTGCTCCAGTATATATAGGACTGAATGTGGGCTCTGCTCGCGCGACCCATTCACTAAAGTCCATATAACACTAGTCACCATGAGTCCAACTCACTAACTCAGTCCTAATCCGATTTAGGTCCAACTCAACCAGATTACAGGTTCAGATCCAATCCGAACTTGCTCCCGCTCTTAAGTGTGTGACCCCGCAGGCTCATGGCTACTTGGACACGATTGGAGTCCGACTCTCAATCGATCAGTCGGTAGCGGCTCCTAGCAGAACGTGCCGACTCACAAGTACCAAAGAGTCATGACGACTTGCCTTTCCAATGCGACTTACGTCCGAGTCCCTTTTGCTTCACGATATACCTTGTCAGACTATAGGCGAATATTTGCCATCTCTTAAATAGTCCGACTCTCTTTTCGATCCGAGATAAGTGATTCATCCGACTAACTCTTAGTCGATCGCCTCGGTTAACACTTAACCGAGTCGTGCATGGCCATGCTTTCCGAATCATATATCACGAGAGGGCCCAGAGAATATCTCTCCAAGTGAAGGGGCAAAATCCCATCTTGGTTATTCACATCACACAACTTGATTCTCAGTCGACCCGAACTCTGCCTTTATAACTGCCCGGTTACGGATCAGCGTTTGACAGAACCTAAGTCTGTGATCCTCAACTCGGACTGTGCAATAACCTCAGGTCTAAGGATTACATTGATTGAGATATACAGATGACAACTTGTTCGTTGTACCTCAATATGGGTCAATCCGACTCGCTAAACTCTTTAGCCGAATCTGTGTAAGTTGGAATAGCATCTCCATGCCCATGACAAGTGGAACCGAGTCATCAAGCCAACTTTCACATTGGTCTAAGTTGTGTGTCCAGCATAACCTCAATGACCAAGGATATTTAGTACAAACAACATGAATGCATAGTTCCACAACCGAATCACATATTCAATGATACACATCAGATGTTTATACAAGGACTACTTAATATCTTTATGAATACAATGAGAAATCTCATCATACATGATTACCTCTAGGGCATATTCCCAACAGTCTCCCACTTGCACTAGAGTCAATCTTCCGACATCATATGTCTAAGCATCTAATGCCCATGGCTCTCAGGTGCGCCTCATGCTTCGGCTGTGGTAATGGCTTTGTCAACGGATCCGCAATATTTGCATCCGTGTGTAACTTGCATAACTTGATATCACCCTGATCCACGAACTGGTGAATCAGGTGGTACCGCATGAGTATGTGCTTGTTCTTCTGGTGTTGTCTAGGTTCCTTGGCTTGTGCAATAGCACCATTGTTGTCACAATACACGTCCAACGGATTGGACGAGCCCTGAACCACACCAAGATCCATGAGGAAATTCCTCATCCAAACAGCTTCCTTTGCTGCCTCCGAGGCGACAATATACTCAGCCTCTGTTGTAGACACAGACACAGTCTCTTGCTTGGAACTCTTCCAGCTCACAGCACCTCCATTTATAATAAACACGTATCCGGATTGCGAACGAGAATCATCAGAGTCGGTAAGATAACTCGCATCCGTGTAACCCTTTACACTGAGTTCATCTTCACCACCATAAACCAAGAACATATCCTTAGTCCTTCTCAAGTACTTTAGGATATTTTTAGCCGTTGTCCACTGGATCTCTCCAGGATCAGCCTGGTATCGCTAACAACACTTAGAGCATAGGAAACATCCGGCCTAGTACAAATCATGGCATACATGATGGATCCAACTGTAGAAGCATAGGGAATCGCACTCATCCGACTTCGCTCATCAGTTGTCGAAGGACACTGAGTCTTGCTAAGTTTTACACCATGGGACATCGGTAAGAACCCCTTCTTAGATGATTCCATGTTGAACTTCTTCAACACTTTGTCCAAATAAGTACTCTGACTCAATCCAATGAGCCTCCTTGATCTATCTCTATAGATCCGGATTCCGAGGATGTATGTTGCCTCACCCAAATCTTTCATTGAGAAACTCCTTTCCAATGATTCCTTAGTTTCATGCAACATCTGGACATCATTTCCAATCAGTAATATGTCATCCACATATAAGATTAGAAAGTTTACTTTGTTCCCACTAAACTTCTTGTATAAAAAAGAATCATGATCACTCTTGATGAAGCCAAACGATTTGACTACCTCATCAAAGCGAATATTCCAACTCCGAGATGCTTGCTTCAACCCATAAATGGATTTCTGAAGTTTGCATACCTTGTCAGCATTAGCTAGATCGACAAAACCCTCGGGCTGTATCATATACACGTCCTCGTTAAATTTCTGTTAAGGAAAGCCGTTTTGACATCCATCTGCCATATCTCATAGTCGAAATAGGCTGATATAGCTAACATGATCCAAACTGATTTAAGCATCGCTACGGGCGAGAAAGTCTCGTCGTAATCAACTCCTTGAATTTGTCGGAACCCCTTCGCGACAAGGCGTGCTTTATAGACGGAAACATTTCCATCCATATCAGTTTTCTTCTTAAAGACCCATTTGCACTCGACGGGTCTTGCACCGTCTGGCAGATCAACCAAGTTCCAAACTTGATTTTCATCCATGGACTTTAACTCGGATCTCATGGATCCAAGCCATCACTCGGAATCAGATCCCACCATCGCTTCCAAATAATTTGCAGGCTCATCACTGTCTAACAGTAACACATCACGAACACTTCGTAATCTTGCCGATCTTCGTGGTATAGGTGCTGCTGCCGGCTCAGCTGTCACGACCGGCTCAACCTCCAAGGTTTTTGCCGAATCTCTACTAGCCGGTTCCTCTCGAATTTCTTCGAGTTGCACCATGCTCCCACTTACTCCCCGACTGAGAAACTCTTTCTCAAGGAAGACACCGTTCCGAGCGACAAACACTTTGCCCTCTTCTCGGTTGTAGAAGTAGTAACCCAAGGTTTCCCTCGGATACCCCACAAAAATACACTTATCCGACTTGGCTGTAAGCTTGTCCGACTGAAGTCGCTTGACAAATGCTTCACAACCCCAAATCTTAAGAAAAGACAAACTCGGATTTTTGCCTGTCCACATCTCATGCGGTGTCTTCTCTACCGATTTTGATGGTACTCTATTTAGTGTGAACGCTGTTGTTTCTAGACAATAACCCCAAAATGATAAAGGCAGATCTGTCTGACTCATCATTGACCGTACCATGTCCAACAAGGTCCGATTCTGCCTTTCCGAAACACCATTCCTTTGTGGAGTTCCTGGCGGAGTAAGTTGAGGAACTATTCCACAACTTTTGAGATGGTCATCAAACTCATGGCTCATGTACTCGCCTCCTCGGTCCGACCGAAGAAACTTTATTTTCTTGCCGAGTTGATTATGTGCTTCATTCTGGAATTCTTTGAACTTTTCAAAGGCTTCCGACTTATGTTTCATCAAGTAGATATATCCATACCTACTCAAATCATAGTGAAGGTAATGAAGTACTCATAACCACCCCTGGCTGTCGTGCTCATTGGTCCACATACATCACTATGTACTAGTCCCAACAAGTCGGACGCCCTTTCGCAACTCTTTGCAAAAGGTGTCTTGGTGATTTTACCGAGTAGGCAAGATTCGCATGTCTCGAACGACTCCAAGTCGAACAAAGTTAGGAGTCCATCATCATGGAGCTTCTTCATGCGTTTCCAACTTATATGACCAAGCCGACAGTGCTAAAAGTAAGTCATATTCAGATCATTTGATTTCAACCTTTTAACATTTATGTTATAAACCGACTCCCCATCAAGATTCAAAATAAATAACCCGTCCTGGACGGGTGCAAAGCCGTGAAACATATCATTCAAATACAAAGAACAACCATTATTCTTGATATTCAACTCATAGCCTTGCCTCATCAAACATGAAGCAGAAATAATGTTTCGACTGAGCACTGGAACATAATAACAATTATTTAGTTCCATAATGAATCCGGAAGGTAAGTGAAGTTGCATCGTGCCGACTTCCAATGCAGCAACTCTTGCTTTGTTGCCGACTCGAATATCAACCTCGCCTCTTGCTACGCTCCTAGTTCTTACCAGTCCCTGCAACGAGTTGCAGATGTGAATAACTGATCCGGCATCATATACCCAAGAACTATTAGGTGCATCAGCAAGATATATGTCTATAACATTGCATACAAGTGTACCTGAGTCGGAAGTCATACCTCCACTCTTGGCTTTATCGGCCAAGTACTTGCTGCAGTTCCTCTTGCAGTGGCCATCCGCCTTGCAGTAGAAGCAAGTGGATCCGGCTGAAGGAGATGGCTTAGTCCCTGAGGAAGCGCTTGGGACTCGGTCCGGAGCCTGCTTTCCTCTTGACTTAGCCTTCTTCTTAGTCCAAGAACTCTTCTTGAACTTAGCCTTATTCTGCACCATCAACACTTGACTGGCGCCCTTCTTGAGATCCGCCTCTGCCTGCTTGAGCATCCCATGCAATTCAGTGAGCTTCTTATCCATACCATGCATGTGGTAGTTCAAAATGAACTGCCCATATGCACTAGGAAGAGAGTTCAGAATTATGTCCGTAGCGAACTCTTCGCTTATGGGGTAGCCAAGCCTCTCCAGAGACTGCACGTAACCAACCATTTTGATCACATGCGGACTTAGTGGATCACCATCCTTAAGCTTGCAACTCAGCAAAGCCTGAGAAACTTGATACCTCTCAGTCTTCGCCTGAGCCTGGAACATACTTTTGAGGCTTTCGATCATATCGTAGGCCTCAACATGCTCGAACCGCTTTTGCAAGTCCGATTCCATGTGAGCAAGCATAAGACAACTAATATCCGTGGACTCATCCTTAGCCCGACGGTAGGCATTGGTGGCTGCGACAGTCGCATTCTCATTCGGCTCATCTGGAAGTGGGTTGTCTAGGACATGGTCCTTCTTTTCTTGTTTGAGAATAATTCTCAGAATTCGATACTAGTTGGTAAAATTAGTGTCATTCAGTTTATCTTTCTCAAGAATGATTCTCAACGCAAAACCGGATATCTGAGAGTGACTGCTACTTGGTGCCATGATCTACAACAGAAAATACGCAAAACACTTAAGACATGTATTCATAAAAGAGCAAGCATATTAAACATTTTAATATTTTATGCTCCCACTAGAACCAACACCCGTCCGATGGTTGCTTAGTGATTCAGGATCCTAAATAAGCAAGTCGGCTAGTGAGCTTTAGCATCACCGCTAGCCGCCAAGTAATCTAGGTAGACAACTCCTTGTCAATCGCATCTCATGCGACTCCTATTGGACGGGTGGCATCACATGCCCCGGCTCCCATCCGACTTTTCCCCGAGTCCCACAACCGTTGTGATAGACCCGTCTATCTTACCGAGTGTTTCTGCAGTAAGAGTCCGACTCGAACCCACCTAGTCGAAAAGAATTGGCAGCACCTCAATTTTATGAGCCCACTACCAAAAATGTCCGACTTGTGATGGTGCAAACACTGGCGGGAAAACCGACTAGACCTTCTTTGAGGTATTAAATTTTACCGACTATCTAATAGAGGTAAGTCTGAGACATAACAATAACACAGAATAAAGCAATTATAATGTGAAATGGTATGGCTACCTTCATGGCGATCTCCATCTCCACAAAGCCTGTAATCCGACTCGTGCCAACTCTTGTCACTTGCCGTCTTACTCCACGTCTCCGACATGTACAACGCCTTGCATGCCTTCCGGGTTCTCCAAACAGCTACACTAGCTTAGTAAAGTAAATTACATAGAGAATCCGACACGCAGGTCGTTATATAATAAAATGACAGCACCTAGGCTCCAGCCGGCTGACAAAAACCCTGATTCGCAGATCATGTATGGATTACACACATACATCACATGCACATGAACCATACCATTCACAACTTCCTGCAAAAACAAGTTATGCATAGATATAATATCTACCGGCGTTGTGAAACTCGCAACAACATCTAAGGATCTACGACAGGATGAAGCCGGCGGTCCCGATTCGATCAAACTCTTTGATCTTCGATCACCGCTTCTGGATTTACGTGTCACAGTCTACCCCAATGGCAGAAGTCGACCAGTAGGGGTATGTCGTTCCACGACCTCAGCAGTATGATCACGGAAATCAGGTCTAGCATTCCCCGAGTACAGTTGATCCAATAAACCTCGTACAAAACCGATCTATCTCATAGATCGACCACCAAACAACACATAGATCTCATCTACAGCCAACCGCATATCACATATGCGAGATCTCGAGCCTGAAACCAGAAGCTATCGCTCTGATACCACCGTTGGGCCACGCGGAGATAAAACAAAAACAATTCCTCTAACGTGGTGATCCCAAGATCTAGCTGAGGTAGAAGGGCCACGAGGTTTACCACTAGACGCGTAGTTGCGGATTACTGATGTAGCGCGTCAGTTGATGTAGTGCAGTCCTCACGATCCAATCGTCCTGGTGCTGATCGCACAGCACCTCTGCTGGTATCCACACGTACAAGGAGGAGCACCGGCGGCGAACTGCTAGGTTCGGTACGACGGCTGGACCGCTGTGGAGCTAGGGTTTCCAACACATGGAATGACCTAACTGAACAACGATTAACCTTTCTGGGTTACGGTTCTCCACTATATATAGGAAGTGAACGTGGGCTCTGCTCGCGCGACCCATTCACTAAAGCCCATATAACACTAGTCACCGTGAGTCCAACTCACTAACTCAGTCCTAATCCGGTTTAGGTCCAACTCAACCAGATTACAGGTTCAGATCCAATCCGAACTTGATCCCGCTCTTAAGTGTGTGACCCCGCAGACTCATGGCTACTTAGACACGATTGGAGTCCGACTCTCAATCGATCAGTCGGTAGCGGCTCCTAGCAGAACGTGCCGACTCCCAAGTACCAAAGAGTCATGACGACTTGCCTTTCCAATGCGACTTACGTCCGAGTCCCTTTTGCTTCACGATATACCTTGTCAGACTATAAGCGAATATTTGTCATCCCTTAAATAGTCCGACTCTCTTCTCGATCCGAGATAAGTGATTCATCCGACTAACTCTTAGTCGATCGCCTTGTTTAACACTTAACCGAGTCATGCATGGCCATGCTTTCTGAATCATATCTCACGAGAGGGTCCAGAGAATATCTCTCCAAGTGAAGGGGCAAAATCCCATCTTGGTTATTCACATCACACAGCTTGATTGTCAGTCGACCCGAACTCTGCCTTTATAACTGCCCAGTTATGGATCAGCGTTTGACAGAACCTAAGTCTGTGATCCTCAACTCGGACTGTGCAATAACCTCAGGTCTAAGGATTACATTGATTGAGATATACAGATGACAACTTGTTTGTTGTACCTCAATATGGGTCAATCCGACTCGCTAAACTCTTTAGCCGAATCTGTGTAAGTTGGAATAGCATCTCCATACCCATGACAAGTGGAACCGAGTCATCAAGCCAACTTTCATATTGGTCTAAGTTGTGTTTCTAGCACAACCTCAATGACCAAGGATATTTAGTACAAACAACATGAATGCATAGTTCCACAACCGAATCACATATTTAATGATACACATCAGATATTTATACAAGGACTACTTAATATCTTTATGAATACAATGGGAAATCTCATCATACATGATTGCCTCTAGGGCATATTCCCAACACTCAAGGCACCGTCTTCGGGCGGCGCCGAGTCTTCAGTCTTGGGGCGGCGAAGGCGCGGGTGGCCGGTTGGCGACGCCGTTGCCCGCGGCTCGCCGATGACGATGTCGCGCGAGCGTGTCCGCGGCGGCGAGCGCATAGGCGAGCCTGCCTCGCGCTTGACTACAGTCGGCGTGCGCAGCGGCGCCGAGCCGTAGGAGTGGGATGTCGAGGCGGAGGAGGAGGAGATCATGCTGGCCATCCTCCTCGGCATCCAGTTCGCCGGAGGACGCCGTCCTGACCTCAACGCCGGCCTGGGAGTTCGCAGGAAGCCCAGACGCGACGTGTTGCCGGTGTTGATGTGCTCCAGCACCGTCCTCAGCGTGCGGCCTGGCGCACTCCACCAACGCGGCGACCTGCCGAGTTGTTGCGCTTCGGCGGTGACTCTTTGGGCGGCCCTTCGTGGCGGGCGAGCTCCTGGGCACGGCGGTCCGCGAAGAACTCCTCCCAGTACAGGAGGTTGTCCGGCGACTCGGCGGCGAAAGGGTCGTCCATGGCCGCGATGTACTCCTGTATCTCGTATGGAAGCTCCTCCGGTGTAGGCGTCGGCGGTATAGGGATGCCGCCGGCGCTGAGCTTCCACCCCGGAGGGTTCCGCGTGTCCGGCGGCGCCATGTAGCCGGCCTCGTAGAGCAGACGCGCCTCCCAGGCCTGGAGGGTGCGCCGGCCGAAGCCGTTCGCCGCCGCACTGTTGTCGGGGTATCTCTCGGCCCTGGCTGGTGGGGAGGGGAGAGTGAGTGAGAGGGGAAATTTCGCCGGAGTTTCGGGCTGGTGGGCTGGAGGAGCTGCGAGAGAGTATGAGGGTCTCCGACGAGGGGTACGGCTTATATAGGCCGGGGTGGGCGGCGAGGGCGGGAATGGTGTAGCGGCGAGGGCGGGAAAAGGAGAAACGGCGGGAAGTTAGTGCCCGCCGGTCCATCTCGGGAGCCAATGCGGCGGTGGTGGCGCCGTAATTCGGCGACGCGTGGCCGACGCGACGGGCAGTTAATGTCCGGCGGTCGCCGCGTGGTTCCAAGGATGACGACGACTCGGCTTCCGTCGCTGACTCAGCGGGTCCATGCGCCGTTTCGTTTTTTTCGCCGAGTTCGCTGCGTCCGGCGTTCTTAGGGCGTACCCGAAAACCTGGGTTCGGTCTGGGTAGTCCGGACCAAAATTGGTTCAAATCCGACCGAAAACAGGTTTCTGGCTACGCGATTGGGCGAATTTCCGGCGTCCGGACCGAATTCGGTGTCCGAATCGGCGTCCTAGGTAGGCGAGTGGAGATGCTCTCACCGGTAGCCCAGCTGGAAACTATTGATTGGTACTAAGAAACATTACTCGTACTAGAAAGTACACAGACGAAGCAGAGAAGGTGAGAAAACTTGGGGAAAGAAGAGTAGGAAACGCCTAAGAGCTTCATTGTGGCGCAGCGGCGGGACGTTCTGATCGTCATGTGGAAGAACACTCCTTCCTGAATCGTTCATTCCAAGATGAACACGTCGACTTCCACGGAAAACAGAGAGAAGGGGACAAACAAACAAAAATGCTTGACACATCAGACGATGCGAACATATTTGCCGGTAGGCCACTTATTCTAAAACAGAGGCCAACTTAAATGACAGAGAGGTTATCATGCACGTATGTCTAGTTGACTGAAAAATATAGACAGATAAAACACCACAGGTAAAAAAACAGAAATAAAAACTTAAAGGAAGGTTCCAAAAAGTTGCAAATAATGTGTCTTTATATCAACACGGTAGAATAAAGTGTAATTGTTTTTCAGGAACTTTTAATTCCCACGTATTTTCATCTTAGAAAAAATGTTACAATATACAGTAAATTTTCTACAATGACACAAAAAGCCAGTTTATATGGCAAAAGTGCATGGCACCTTTAAAAAAACTGCTTAAAAAGATGAGGCAGCCATGGCGCCTGGATCAGTTACGAGCATGTTGCAATTGGCCCCCGACAGAACTCAGTTACAAGTAGGTCACAAATGTCGGGCTCAGACAACTGGACCCCGACGGGGCTCCCGGCGAAGCTCAATTACAAGCATGTTCTAACTGGTCCACGACGGAGCTCAATTACAAGCAAGTTGCAAATGCGCCCCGCTCCCTCGCCGGGAGCTCATTTACAAGCACGTCGCAACTAACCTCCCTCGTCGGGGGCTCAGACAACTGGACCTCGATGGTGCTCCCCCGGTGGAGCTCAGTTACAAGCATGTTGCAATTAGCCCCCGACGGGGCTCAGTTACAAGCAAGTTGTAAATGCGTCCCCCTCACCGGGAACTCAGTTACAAGTAGGTCACAACTGGCCTCCCTCGCCAGGGGCTTAGACAACTGGACCTCGACAGGGCTCCCCCGGCGGAGCTCAGTTACAAGTAAATTGCAAACTCCCCCTCCGCTCGCGCGGGGGCTCAATTACAAGAAGGTTGCAACTGGCCCACCGATGGGGTATCTCGGTTGCAATCAAGTTTCACTTGGACCTAGACGCCCCCCCTCCCCCGGCAGAGCTCAGTTACAAGTAAGTTGTATACCCCCCCTCTCACGCTGGGGCTCAATTACAAGCAGGTTACAACTGGCCTCCCTCGCCGGGGCTCAGTTACAAGAAATGTGCAACTAGCCCAGTCTCGTCAGGGTCTCAGCCGATAGAGCTCAGTTACAAGCAAGTTGCAACTGGCCCGCCGACGGGGTCCCCTCAGTTGCAATCAAGTTTCAACCGGCCCTCGCATGGGGGCTCAATTACAAGCATGTCGCAACTGGCCCCCTGTGGAGCTTAATTACAAGCAAGTTGCAACTGACCTGCCGACGGGGTCCCTCAGTTACAAGCATGTTGCAATTGGCCCTCGGCGAGGCTTAGTTACAAGAAAGTTGCAAATGCGCCCCCTAGCCGGGAGCTCAATTACATGCAGGTCGCAAATGGCCTCCCTCGCCAAGGGCTTAGACAACTCGACCTCGACGGGGTTCCCCCGGCAGAGCTCAGTTACAAGCAAGTTGCAACTGGCCCACCAATGAGGTACCTCAATTGCAATCAATTTTCAAACTGGCCCTCGGCGGAGCTCAATTATAAGCAAGTTGCAAATGCCCCCTCCTCCCTCACCGGGAGCTTAATTACAAGCAAGTCACAATTGGCCTCCCTGGCCAGGGGCTCAAACAACTAGACCTCGACGAAGCTCAGTTACAAGCATGTTGCAACTGGCCCCCGACGGAGCTCAATTACAAGCAAGTTGCAAATGCGCCCCGCCGCCCTCGCCGAGAGCTCAGTTACAAGCAGGTCGCAACTGTCTATCCTTGTCGAGGGCTCAGACAACTGGACCTCGACGGGGCTTGCCTAGCGAAGCTTAGTTACAAACAATTTGCAACTGGCCCGCCGATGGGGTCCCTCAGTTGCAATCAAGTTTCAACTGGCCCTCAGCGGGGGCTCAATTATAAGCAAGTTGCAAATGTCGTCCTCCTCCTCGTCGGCAGCTCAATTACAAAGCAAGTCACAATTGTCCTCCCTTGCCAGGGGGCTCAGACAACTGGACCTCGACAGAGCTCCCCCGACGGATCTCAATTACAAGCATGTTGCAACTGGCCCCCAACAGAGGTTAGTTACACGCAAGTTGCAAATCCCCCTCCCCCCGCCGGGAGCTCCATTACAAGCAGGTCGCAACTGGCCTCCCTCGCCAGGGGCTTAGACAACTGGACCTCGATAGGGTTCCCCCGGTGGAGCTCAGTTACAAGCATGTTGCAACTGGCCCGCCGACGGAGTCCCTCAGTTGTAATCAAGTTTCAAACTGTCCCTCGGCAAAGCTCAATTACAAACAAGTTGCAAATGCGCCCCTCCCCCTAGCCGGGAACTCGGTTACAAGCAGGTCGCAATTGGCCTACCTCACCGAGAGCTCAGACAACTGGCCCTCGACGGTGCTCCCCTAGAGGAGCTCAATTACAAGCATGTTGCAATTGGCCCGCGGCGGGGCTCAGTTACAAACAAGTTGCAACTGGCCCACCGATGGGGTCCCTCAGTTGCAATCAAGTTTTAACTGGCCCTCAGCGGGGGCTCAATTACAAGCAAGTTGCTAATTCCTCCCTTCTCCTCGCCGGCAGCTCAATTACAAAGCAAGTCGCAATTGGACTACCACGCTAGGGGGGCTCCCCCGGCGGAGCTCACTTACAAGCACGTTGCAATTGGCCCCCAGTGGGGCTCAGTTACAAGCAATTTGCAAATGCGCCCCCTCACCAGGAGCTCAATTACTAGCAGGTCGCAACTAGCCTCTCTCGCCAAGGGCTCAGACAACTCGACCTCGACGGGGTTCCCTCGGCAGAGCCCAATTAGAAGCAAGTTGCAAATACGCCCTCCTCCCTCGCCGGGAGCTCAATTACAAGCAAGTCGAAATTGGCCTCCCTCGCTAGGGTGGCTCAAACAACTGGACCTCACAGGGCTCCCCCGGCGAAGCTCAGTTACAAGCATGTTGCAACTGGCCCCCGACGGAGCTCAATTACAAGCAAGTTGCAAATGCGCCCTTCCCCTCGCCGGGAGCTCAGTTACAAGCAGGTCGCAACTAGCCTCCCTCGCCAGGGGCTCAGACAACTTGACCTCGACGGGGCTCCCTAGGTGGAGCTCAGTTACAAGCATGTTGCAATTGGCCCCCGACGGGCTCAGCTACAAGCAAGATGCAAATGTGTTCTCCCTCCCTCGTCGGGAGCTCAGTTACAAGCATGTTGCAACTGGCCTCCATCGTCAGGGGCTCAGACAACTGGATGTCGACGGGCTCCCCTAGCGGAGGTCAATTACAAGCATGTTACAATTCACTTCTTAAAAAAATTGTGTCTAAACCCTTTTTAAACTGTAGGTTCACTTTAAAAACTACACATTTAAAAAGTTAAAAACATCTTATATTATGAAAATAAAAAAGAAAGTACATGTTACTAGTACAAGTTAGATCAGTCTACTAAAATAATGACAACTACACAATCTGGAGAGAAAAAACAATAAAAAGGAAAAAACAATCAACAAAGAAAAATTAAAAAATTAAAACTCAAATGAAACTCGATTGAACAACCAAAACTAACCTTAAAAATTGTCTGTACAGAAAAAACAATATAAATACAGGTAAAAAACTGGGGAAAAAACAGCCCATAGAAAAAAACGGAAAAATCAACATAAAAAAACAGCACATAAATAAACATAGAAAGCCCAGTGAAAAAAGCCCATGAAAAACTGGCGCGCGGCAGCCCAGAAGAAACACGTGCAGGCGCGCACACAGCGACAGAAAACAAACTCCCGCGTACATGGCGTATTAAACTCCCGCGTACCCCGACAGAACATGACGTATTAGTCTGCACTAATCGTAAAGCAAGAGGATCCAAAGGTGTATTAGATATCTGAGACTTAACTAAGTTTCAGGCACATGAGAATTAGCAATTCCGATTTAATAATGCCCTAATTGACAATCTGTTCAAGATATGGCGGTGTGAACCGGATGTAAAAGTGGCGATCACAGTTTTTGTCATGCATTTAAGTGGAAAAGGTTGTCTCCATTTAATTAAGTTAAATTTTGTGTGTGTTTTAGGCGTAGGACACTAGGACTAAGGATGATCATGAACATGCGGTGTGGACGGATAGTTTAAATTGAACTACTTCCAAAATAGATGTCGCAAACTTTCAAAAATTGAATGCAGTTGACGCATCCATCAAATTTGATTATTTGTTTACAAAGTTTCATCAATCTATAATCATCAACAGTAATAGAAAAAATTATAAGTAGATCATTGAATCAGCTAGCAACGATTAAAAAAACTAGCATGAGCCGAATGTGTGCTGCCTCCTCCCCTCCCCTCACCCCAACCCCAACACGCGCACGCACACACACCATCGGACAAAACTTGTCGTGATAGAATTTGTTGTAGTAGACAGACGGTAAGTCGTCGTGCTAGGTCCCCAAAGGAACGGGGCACCAGAGCAGCAACCATCACCGAAGATGACAACCGTAGATCGAAAGAGTCTAAACTTAAACCATATGGAAAACGACCGGATCTCAAGAGATCTCTCGGACACACAACTCCATGCAGCCTCCACCGGTGCTAGACGCACCACCGGAGTGAGGATAGGACAGGAGGATCTTATTCTAACGTCAGGACATAACCGCCATCTCAACATCCCAAAGAAGACGCTGAGGATAGTCTAAACAAAAAATGGAAACCCTTCCACCGCGCGAGAGGCCGTGGTCCGCCACGCCTTTAAGGCCCCAAACCCATCGGAGATGGAGCGGACGACAACGTCGCCAACAAAAGGACAGGAACCTAGATTGGTTTTACTCTATCTCCTCTCAAACACGTGTACGGTTGCCACACATAAATTTGATAATATTTTAATAGTATTCAACTTGTATTATGCTTTATGTCCAAATTGTGGACCTATAGGCGCGACGGCGAGGCGTGGGAGGCGGAGCGGTAGTAGGGCATCGGGAGGTGGAGGTGTGGGGCGTGGGGCATGAGCCATGAGTCACAGGCTCCTCCAGTCACCAGTCAATGCGGTGCGGAGAGAAGATTCACAAAATCTCTGGACTAATTGCTCGGTGCCCCTGGCCCACAAGCAGCGACAGCATACGCCCTACAGTGCGTGGAAGATGGTTTCAAATCGCTCTGTATTCACCACGCTTAAGCTATTAGAAAATTTCTCGGCATTCCTGGCCCACAAGCAGCGGCAGCATACGCCTCACAGCGCGTGGAAGATGGTCTCAAATCGCTCTGTATTCACCATGCTTAAGCTATTAGATAATTATTTTGACAAGTCGAAACCTTTTTATTCAATAGCATGCAATGTTACGTCAGAAACGAATAGAGCTATGATACTCGGCGTTGGGTCATCCAGCCATATCGATGGATTCAAGAATTTTGCTTAACTAGTTAACTCATGAACCACAACAATAAATTCCCTAGGTTCATGTACGAACTCAAACTTCAAGAATTCCATAGACAGGAGGTAGAAAATTCACATGTACATGCATGAAGATGTACACCAATAGGACCGGTGAAAAAATGGTCATGGAAAGCAAGTTCTTAAATTTAGCTTGCAGAATAGTTGAAAGTTTATCAAGAAAGTACAAACAATAAACCTTAGTAACGAATTATATTGTCAACAAAGTGCAGGCCATAAGGCTCAGCACAACTTCAGGAGCACTGTGATTTTTATTTCGCACATCAACGAAATTAGTAATGGTGTTTCATGCTTGTAGATTGTTGAATTGTATGGAATTCGATCGTGTTTACCCGCATTTCTGTCTGTGTGGCTTCATGAGGGTGTGTTCCCATGGTGAAGACGGTGGCAGAGAATTTTATGACGGATGAGGTCTAAGGTCTAATAATGGTTGCCGAGTCTTCGAAGCGATAATGACTTTGCTTGGTGATTCTTGCCTTATAGCAGTTCATACGTCCAATTTGCATCACCATTCTATATCATAATTTGCCTCTATTCATTGATATATTTCATATTAAGAGGTGTTACTTATGTCTTTTCATCTGTTTTTGCATGTTGTATGATTCTTGGAGGATGAACTGCCGGAGTCAGGATTCTGATGAAAAAAAGCGGTGTTTTGATGCAATTTCGCGAAGATTAGAAAAATACCAGAAAAACTACGAAAAATCCTATTTTCCCAGAAGACGAAGGAAGCTAGAAGGGGAGGTGGAGATGGGCCACAGGGGGCCCACACACCCCCAGGCACGGGCCACCCTAGGTCGCGCCTACAGGGGGTGTGGCCCGCCTGGCCCAACTCTGGCTCCGCCCGCTCGCCTATATCTTCTCCTCGAAACTCTAATACACGGGAAGCGAGCACAGAAAGATTCCGCCGCCTCTGCGAGGCGGAAAACATCGAGAGAGAAAGAGCTCTCCGGCAGACAGATTTTTGCCGAGGAAATTCCTTCCCGGAGAGGGGAGATCAGCGCCATCAACACCATCATCAAGCTAGTTCTTAGGGAAACTTTCCCGGTGTTGATTACTATTATAGTTGATGCTTGTGAGTGGAACCATTGGATTATTGTTTATATTCAGATTGTTATCCATCACCATATCATCCTTGATCTTGATCCATATGATGCCTCGTGAGAAGTTCGTTTAGTTCTTAAGGACATGGGAGAAGTCATGTTGTTAATAGTGGATTTGTGTTGAGATATTATTCAATGGTTTAGTATTTAAGTTGTGGTGCTATTCTTCTAGTGGTGGCATGTGAACGTCGACTACATGATACTTCGCCATTTATGGGCCTAGGGGAATGCATTGTATATTTGGCTACTAATTGTGGGGTTGCCGGAATGACAGAAACCTGAACCCCCGTTAGGAAACCATTGCACAAGGGAGTGTAGGATCTTAGAGTTTAAGGTTGTGGTTAGGTTTATATCTTAATTGAAGGGAATATGCCCGAGAGGCAATAATAAAGTGGTTATTATCGTATTCCTTATTTATGATAAATGTTTATTTTGCATGCTATAATTGTATTAATACGGAAATTTTAATACTTGTGTGTTTAATGAACAAAAAGTAAGTTCCTAGTTATGCCTCCTCTCTTATAAACTAGCTCATTGATTAACAAGATGATCAAAGGTTTCCTGATCATGGACATTGGATGTTGTTAATAACGAGGTCATAACATTGTTGGAATAATGTGATGAACATTCATCCGAAGTATAGCATTAAGATCAAGGTCATTGTGTTTATATTGCTATAACATCATATGAAGTAATCTTAGTCCTTAGACCATGAGATCATGTCAATCACTAACACCGGAAGAGTATCTTGATAACATCAAACGTCACACCGTAACAGGGTGATTATAAAGATGGTTTCAGTGCTACGAAGGTATTATGTTGAGGCTCATGGATCAAGAGTGGAATTTGTCCATCCCGATGACGGATAGATATACTATGGGCCCTCTCGGTGATATCACATTAGTTAGCTTGCAAGCAAGTGATTTGATCACTAGAATGTTATATCACAGGAACGAGAAAAGAGTGCATGTCGGTAACGAGATCAACCTATGTATGGAGATACCGATGATAGAATCTCGGGCATGTAATATATCGCGAGACAAAGGGATTTAGTTACATGCGTATAAGATTCACACGATCATAGAAGTCATCGTTGAATGTGTGGGAGTCAGTACGGATCTCTAGGTCCCGCTGCTGATTATTGATCGGAGAGGGGTCTCGATCATGTCTACATTATTAGCGAACCGTAGGGTGACATACTTAAGGGATACCGACACCACTCGGAGCAAATAATATGCCAGAGAAAGAATTTCAAAGCGCAGGAGTTATTTCACTAGACACCGGAACTGTTTCGGTTGAAATTGCTGAAACTGGTTCTGCATATGAAATTGAAATGTTGTAAGGGGTTTTATGTGAATGTTTGTTAATTCAAATAATTAACAAAATTCTGAATAAATAAGTAAAAGTGTTTTTTTTAAATGAGTGTTTGCATTAAATTTGGTGGAAATTTAATGCATGTGAGTGGATTTTTGAGTGGAGGCATGTTTATGTGAGTGGAGGCTTTTCATTTTGATTGGGAGCTCCACCCACATGAATGTGGAAGAGGTGGGGGAAGCCACCATGGCTTGACGACATGCCCCTTGGGTGCACTCCTCTCCCTATAAAAGGCCTCCCTCTCCTTCTCCACTCTCACACCTCCTTGTGAAGGATCTCTCTCCCCCTTTTGGAATTCCCCCATGGTCTCGGATCAGCGAGATACATGTTCCCAGTGGATTTTTTTAGAAGGATTTTTTGCTTCCGCTGCTTCACTGGAGAGAGGGCGTGGAGGTTTTCGGGGTACCCAGACGTGTGTGCGATCACGGATGCACCACTGCTTTGCGGTGCTGGACTTGATGTTGCTGAACCGGCTGGACTAGATGGACTTCATCACGATCTTGAGATTGATAAGCGTTCGACTACATCATCCACGAGTACAACCTCGTTAATGCTATTCGGTCTTCGAGGGTATGTATTCCATGGATGTATATCCACCTGTTGCTTGTATCTAGTATATAGATCTTGGTACTTAGTTGTTCCCATCGTAGGAAATTTTTTGTTTTCTATGCTCCGAACCCTATAGTGGTATCAGAGCCGGATCTATACGTAGATGCTTTGCATGGATAGTACACATGTGAATATGTGGGCGCTGATGGTCATGTTATTACTTCTTCCTTGTATTTTGGATATTGGTGGTATAGTGGGATGAAGCGGCCCGGTCAAACTTTACATGTCCTCGCACATGAGACCTGTTCCACGCTTGACATGCAACTAGTTTTGCATAAGTGGCTTGCGGGTGTCTGTCTCTCCTACTATAGTTAATATCTGATTTACAACGAGTTGTCAATAATTTGATTATCATCGTTGTGGTTCCATGTTTGTAGGTAAGAACGGTTCTATATCTGAAAGCCCTCAGCCACGTAAAACTTGCAATGGATAAATTAGAAGCGTCTAGTTTAGATTGCTGCTGGGCTAGTATCATGATATGGTGATATTGTAAGTAAAAGTATAAGTCGATACTCTTACAACACACATAACGTGTATGTTCCATACACCTTGGCCTTACACATAAAGAAATGATGACGATAATACCACGATGCACATGATAATGATCAAGTGCAAGGACCACATCATTTCATTTTTCACATGTGATGTTTCCTTGCATCTTATATTTCTTGTTTAGCGTTTTATTAGCATTATAAGATGATCCCTCATTTAGATATTAAGATAAAAATGTGTTCTTTCTTAAGTATGCACCAACAATGTTTCACCGCTTCAAGACATCACGTGATGATCAGGTGTACTTTAATCCACGAGCATATCTTGGGTGTAAGATAGTTTTACACACGCGAATACTAAGGTTCTTACTTGGCGAGCCTAGCATGTGCAGACATGGACTCGGAACACGGACCAAAAGGTTAAGCATGGGTCATATGCTTGATATGATGACCATGTAGATGCTCGCCTTTGAAGCTACAACGTCTCACGTGATGATCGGACTTGGTGTAGTGGATTTGGTTCATGTAATCACCAAAAAGACACGAGGGATGTTGTTTTTGAGTGGGAGTTTATTTCTAATTTAGATTAGTAGAACTCAGTTTATCATAAATTAAATCAAAGTGAATTTGCATAATTTGTTGTAGTCATTGGAATTCGTTCACCACCTTATGCTTAGTTGTAATTGAGATAATAGAACTATAGAATTATGGATATTTACTTTACGAACTAGTATCGTAATGTATTGAGTGTCAATCTAAAGTTTAAAGTCCTATTGCAAACTTTCAGCAAACTCTGTTTACTCCGTGAAGTTTAATAATTAGTATTAAATCGAGAGTGACAATTCCAGTGTTAGCATCTAAAGTATCATGTTTGCCTCCATGATTCTTGATTTAAATATCGAGATTATCTAGGAGCTGAAAGAATTGTTTCAGAAACCATAATGTGTAGCAGATATAACGATATCTGAAACAATGTTTTGGTTGCAATATGATAGAGTATAATGTATGTTTTCATTGTGAATGAGAATTTGTGAAGGTTGGAGATGCTAGACATCCTAATCATCCAAAAGGGTTTTGGAAAGTAACATTATACTCACGATTCGCCTTTATAAGCTACATTAGATTTATCATGAAAGTCGTCATGATAAGGATGAATAGAAGATGTATGTAAAGTGTTTACTACACTAAAAGATTACTAAAGAATGGTTTTTTAAAAGAACGCCAATCATTTGATAATTGTGATCTACTTCAAAGTGCAAGTCCAAAGATATTAGTATTTGAATACACGCTTTGGACTATGTGTCATGTATATGGCGCCACTGTTGATGTTGATAGATTGTTTTAAAAAGGAAAAGGAAATGCTGAAAGAAAATCTATAAAATATATTTGGCAGAAAAGAAAAGGCTGGAAATATCCAGTTTGGGTGTATAGATGATATACATGTTATGGTTGTATTCTTTGCTTGTTAAACAATGTGGTTCTTAGGTATTGAGTACTGAATTGGTTGGTATGAAATTTCATATAGAACGACGTGATTCATGAACCACGATGGCCTAAGTAACTAGCAAGAGAATATGTGATGATGTTCATCGAAAACAAACAAGCCGTTGTTTGTATTTATCGTTGACATCAAAGTCTGCCTTCAAGATTTGTTTTAATAATTGTTATTTAAATTAGGTATTATGAGAACAAAGATTGTTCAAATAATTACCGTATTCCATATAAGATGGATGATTTACAAATCTAGTTGGAGAAATCACATCCATAAAAACTAATGCTAAAATGTCGCAAGACAAATGATTGAAAGATCCCTTATGAAGTGACATCACCGTTTAAATTATATTGGAAAGAAAACATGAAAAAACTCCATATTCATGGATTTTTGGAGTCTTTGATTTGATCAAGTGACGCTTGTGAGACTTTCCTTAGGATAATTAAAACTTCGTTCAAAGGCCAAAGAAGAACGATCGACTAAATGATTGGAATTTATACATATCGATGTATGTAGTCCATTATGTGTAGTCATAAGCGATGGATATCAACTTTATATGCTTTCTCTGGAAATTTGAGTGAATATTCACTTAATGAGAAAGAAGTATGAAATATTTGAAAACGTTCAAAGACTTTCAAGATGAAGTGGAAAATCATTGTAACAACAAAAATAAATAATTTATGATTTTATCATAATGGGATTTATTTGAGTTACAAGTTTAGAAAAACACCTAGATTTGGCTCTCCCGAAACACCATAGGATGGAGTGTTTGAGATTTGAAATGAAACCTTGTTTGACATGGTTGGATCAAAGGTGTTATTTATAAAACTACCATTATGTTTTAAAAGATTAAAGCTTTAAAGACTACCACTTTTACACTAAAAAGAGCTCCATCTTGATTCGTTGAAATGACACCATGTAAGTTATGATTTGGGGTAAAACCCAAGTTGTCATTTCTTAATTTTTTGTATGCTAAGCATAAGTAAGATGTTTATAACCAAAGTCAGATGAGCATGTCTTTGTAGGTTATTTCGAATAACCATCGGGTATTCCTCCATAACACCGAAGACAAAAGCGTTTGTCGCTTAGAACGTCCAGTTTCTTGAAAAAGGAATTTTCATAAAAGTTAAGTGGGAGGACGATAGAACTTTGATAAGATTAACGAACCTTAGCTATATGTGCTGAGTTGCGCAGCGCCAGAAAACATTCAGGTTGAACTAGGTATGGAGATGCCGACGATCGAACCTCAGATAAGTAAAGTATCGTGCGACAAAGGGAATCGGTTTCATATGTTAATGGTTCATTCAATCACTAAGTCATCGTTGAATATGTGGGAGACAATATGGATCACATGGCTCACGTGCCTCAAAGGTTGCAGTCACGGAGGTCTAAGTTCTTATTGAACCAAGTAGGTCGGATAAACAATCAAATGCTGAGATTTGAGATTAAATTTTTGTTGTTTGACAATGATGAACCGACTACATGCAAAGAAGTGATGATGAGCCCTGACTCCGTCAAATGGCTTGAAGCCATAAAATCCGTGATAGTTCCATACATGAGAAATCAAGTTTTTTGAACTTGGAAGACCCTCCGAAAAGGTGAAAAAACCTATCGGTCGTATTTGGATCTATAAAGAAACAGACATGGATGTTTCACATCTATGAAATAGTCGACATGTCGTAAAGTATTTTACGACAATGTTCAAGGAGTTGACTACGATAAGATTTGATCTTTCATAAGCGGCATTTAGTCTGACAAATTAAAGTGTCAACCACTACATATAATTTGGTATATGGTAGATGAATAAACAAAACAAAGTTCTTATAATATAATGGTTACCTAGGACATGTGCATGACACGATCCAAAGGGTTTTGTTAATTCAAAGGATGCTAAAAAGGGCATGCAAACTTCAATGGTTGAAGTAAGCATCGCGGAGTTGGAACTTTCGCCGTGATGAAACTGTTAAAGGAGTTTTCATCAGGAGACGATGAAGATGCTTGCATTTGCAAGAAATTAAGTGGAAGCACTCAAGACATATTTCTAATACATTATGTGGAGGACATCATGTTTATTGGAAATGATGTATCTTTTATTGACAAAGGATAAAAATTTCATTTCAATGAAAGACTGAGGCAAAACCCGAATATTTAGCATGAATGCCTACATGGATAGACAGTGACACTAATATGGTCATGCCAAACGTACATATATGAGATATTGAAGGGGTTCAATATAGAAAAGATGAGAAAGGGATCTTGTCGCATGGAAAAAGAATTGAATCAAGATTCAAGTGTATCGACACTTGATAAGTGAAACAAGATTCAAGTGCTTTGACACTTGATGAGTGCAATCACAAGAATGTTTTTATCAATCATACCATGATATGTACACATCCAGATATGTCCTATGATCTAAACGTTATGAGCATATACCAGAATGAAACATAAAATGATCATTGAATGATAGTAAGGATATTCTTATAATATTTTGGAAGAATTAAGAATATATTATATTTGTATAAGAGACAAATAGTTCATTGAAAAATGATACTAGTTTTGTCACAAGATACAAATTAAGTTTATCTCAATTTAAACTATGGGTGGCACAATGTAATAGAAAGGAGATTCCATGATGGATTTGGATAAATTCCAAAGTTAAGACATTGTGACAGATACTACAACAAAAAGCTAAGTATATGACTGCTATAGTAGCAGCAAGGAAGGGCATTTGTGTCAAGTAGTTTGTTATCAAACTAAGGTGTGGTTCACAACGGGCTAACACTAAAGATATATTGTACGACAATAGTATTGACATGATTTAACCCCAAGGAACTAAAGGTCTCACCAAAAGACCAAATTTATACAATGCCATCTATTAGAGAATGAGTGATGCCTGAGAAAGCAAAGACATGTAAATACACACGGACCTGCAAGCGTCAGATCCATAGATTATGTTAACCACTTGCAATCGCGTATATGTAACACCAGCAAGCCATAGATGTTCAATACACAAAGTTTCTAAACTAGATTATTGTCTCTAGTGCAAGTGGGAGACTAAAGGGAATATGCCCAAGAGGAAATAATAAAGTGGTTATTATTGTATTCCTTATTTATGATAAATGTTTATTTTGCATGCTATAATTGTATTAATACGGAAACATTAATACATGTGTGTTTAATGAACAAAAAGAAAGTTCCTAGCTATGCCTCTCTTATAAACTAGCTTGTTGATTAACAAGATGATCAAAGGTTTCCTGATCATGGACATTGGATGTTGTTAATAACGAGGTCACAACATTTTTGGAATGATGTGATGAACATTCTGTTGGAGATATGCCCTAGAGGCAATAATAAGAGTGGTTATTATTATATCTTTGTGTTTATGATAAATGTTTACATTCATGCTATAATAGTATTAACCGGAAACATTAATACTTGTGTGATTTGTAAACTAAATTAGAGTCCCTGGTAAAGCCTCTTTGTAATACTACCTTGTTGGTTGATAGATGATCGTGGTTTCCCGATCATGAACATTGAAATGTTGTTAACAACAAGATCATATCATTAGGAGAATGGTGTGATGGACATACTCCTATAGATAAGCGTAGCATAAAGATCAAGTCATTTCAATAGTTTGTTTGCTATAAGCTTTCTGATACATAGTAACCTAATTCCTTCGACCATGAGATCATGCTAATCACCATCATCGGAAGGATGCTTTGATGACATCAAACACCACACCGTAACTGGGTGGCTATAAAGGTGGCATTGAGTGTTCGAAAAGTATGTGTTGAGGCACATGGATCAAGAATGGGATTTTTCCATCCATATGACGGATAGATATACTCTGGGCCCTCTCGGTGGAATGTCATCAAATTAGCTTGCAAGCATGTGACTGGATCACAAGGGATCACATATCATGGGAACGACAAAAGAGTACTTATCACTAACAAGGTTGAACTAGGTATGCAGAGATACTGACGATCACATCTCGGATAAGTAAACTATCGCGAGACAAAGGGAAATTGGTATCATATGTAAGTGGTTCATTCAATTGCAAAGTAATCGTAGAAATATGTGGGAGCCATATGAATTTCCAGATTCCTCTATTGTTTATTGATTGGAGAAGTGTCTCGGTCATGTCCGCGTAATTCACGAACCGTAGGGAGACACACTTAAGGATTCGATGTTGTTTAGTAGATATGGAATGTAAGTAGGGAGACCGAATGTTGTTCGGAGTCTCGGATGGGATTTGGTATATCATGAGGAGATCCGGAATGGTCCAGAGAATAAGATTCATATAAGGAAAGTCCAATTCCAGAGTTCGGGAATGATTCCGATGTTTTTTATCGGAGAGGTTCTAGAAGGGTCTAGAAGGTTCACCGGATCGAAAGGGGAAGGGTACATGAATGTGTCATGGATAATTGGAATGATTGAATCATGTCCTAGCTCACTTGGTTAGGCATTAGAAAGAAAGAAATCAAGCTCCAAATTGGAAGTCAAAAGGCAAGTTTGAAAAGTCAAACTGGGACAATGTATCCTAGTGGAGAAAGGAAAGAATCCTTCTTTCCCTCCACCACAAGCCAACTAGGAGAGGGAGTTGGGGAAGGATTCAAACTCCCCTCTCCCAAGCTGTCCCCCCTCTCATAAATAGAGGGGAGGGGGTGCCCCAAGACCACACAACCAGCCCTCCCCACCAAGCCACGCCGCCGCCCCCCGCAGCGTCGTCGCCGTCTCCCTACCCACCGCTGACTCCACCTCCTCCTATCCGACCCTCTAAACCTAGATCGCCGGAAACCCTAGATCCACCATAACCTGCTCTGGCTTAGGCAGAGCCCTGCAGGATTTTATCTCTACTTCCGACACCACGCCGTCGTGCTGCCGGAATCGCGAGGGGAGAACTACATCCTCTGCTGCCTGCTGGAACAAGGGAGAGGAAGGTCTTCATCGAGTATCAAATGTGTGACCGACTGCGGAAGCGCTGCCGAAATGCAGCGCTGGAAGGATCGTCTACGCCGATCTTGAGATCGGCAAGTGTATGACTACATCACCCACGAGAATCTGCTCTTGTTAACCGCTTTGGAATCTTCGAGGGTGAGTACTCTAATCGACTCGTTGCTACAATCTAGTAGATAGATCTTGGCTTGTTTGTGTGCATGCGGTAGAAATTTTTTGTTTTCCATGCTACGAACCCCTAAAGTGGTATCAGAGCCGTGTCTATATGTATATCTGTTGCACGAGTAGAACACAATGGTCATTGTGGACGGTGGTGCTTTTATTATCAATTGCTTTTTGTGTACTTTGCATCTTGCGGTATGATGGGATGAAGCGGCCAGGGCTAACCTTACATGACATCATTCATGAGACTTGCTCCATGCTTAACATGCAACTTGTATTGTATAAGTGGCTTTGCGGGTGTCTATCTCTCCCATCATAGTATAGATTTAATTTACAACGGGCACTTGATAGTTCAAGCATCAATGTTGTGGTTCTTGTTCGTAAGTTAGAACAACACTTATTGAAAGCCCCAAACCACGTAAAATATGCAAAGAAAATTAGAGGCGTCTAACTTTGTTTTGCAGGGGTGTGCTATGATGTGATATGGCAATGATTGTGATTATATATGATGTATGCAATGTTCCTTACTGTAAGTCGGCAACCAGCAGGAGCCTTATGGTTGTCTTTTAATTTCGTTAAGACCTGTGTGTCTATTATTCAAAGTAGTTGTAATAGTTGATGCTGGTGGACGACAACCATGGAGCGGTGCCATTCACCTTTTCGCCACGCTGGTGATGATGGAGATCATGTTCGTGCTTGAAGATGGAGATCAGAAACACAAGAAGAAAGTCCATATCATATCACATATTTAGAATTGCATGTGATGTTAATCCTTTTATGCATCTTGTATTGCTTAGTTCGTGACGGTAGCATTATAAGATGATCCCTCTCACAAAATATCAAGTTATAAAGTGTTCATCCTTAGTAGGCACCATTGCTAAAGCTCGTTGTTTCGAAGCACCACATGATGATCAGGTGTGTTAGATTCTACGAGTGTATACAATGAGAGCAAGCCAGATTTGCTCATGCAGAAGATAAGGTTTGATCTTGATGAGCCTAGCATGTACAGACATGGTCTCGGAACATGGATCACCGAAAGGTAAAGCATGAGTAATATAGTAGATATGATGAACATGTTGATTGTTCGCCATTGAAGCTACATCATCTCTCGTGATGATCGGTTTTGATGTGGTGGATTTGGTTCGTGTGATCACTAAAACAATCGGAGGGATATTGTTTTGAGTGGGAGTTCACCAAGATTAATTTAACTATTAATTAGAACTCAATTTGTCATAAACTTAGTCTAAACTATTGCAAATATGTTGTAGATCAATGGCGACCCCTACCATCAATTTTAATGCGTTCCTAGAGAAAGAAAAGTTGAAAAACAATGGAAGCAACTTCGTGGATTGGCTCCACAACTTGAGGATTGTCCTCAATGCTGGTAATTTGACCTATGTGCTGGATGCACCGCTAGGTGACCCACCTGCAGCTGATGCTACCGATGAGGTGAAGAATGTTTTCCTCACTCGCAAGAATCAGTACTCCACAGTTCAGTGGGCTATCTTGTATGGTTTGGAATCGGAGCTTCAGAAAAGGTTTGAGAACCATGACCCACATGATATTGTTCGTGAACTCAAAATGATATTTGAGGCTCACGTGGAAGTTGAGAGTTATGAGGCTTCTGAAAAGTTCTTTAACTGCAAGATGGAAGAGGGCAGCTCCGTTAGTGAGCACGTGCTTAAGATGTATGGGCATGCAAGAAAGCTTCAAAGCTTGGGTATACTGATTCCTAACGCTTTGGGGATTCACCGTGTCCTCCAATCACTACCACCAAGTTACAAGAAATTTGTGATGAACTACAATATGCAAAACATGGAAAAGTCGTTGCCCGAACTCTTCTCCATGTTAAAGTCTGCGGAAGTGGAGATCAAGAAAGAGCACCAAGTGTTGATGGTCAATAAGACCACCAAATTCAAGAAGCAAGGCAAGTCTACGAAAAAGGGAAACTTCAAGAAGGGCGGTAAGAAAGTTACCGCGCCGGCAAAGAAGACCAAGGATGGGCCAAAGACTGATACAAAGTGCTTTTACTGCAAGGGAGAAGGTCACTGGAAGCGGAATTTCCCTAAGTACTTGGCGGATTTGAAGAACGACAACATCAAGAAGAAAGGTATATCCGATATACACGTTATTGATGTGTATCTCACTAGTAGTCGTAGTAGTTCCTGGGTATTTGATACTGGTTCGGTTGCTCATATTTGTAACTCGAAACAGGTGCTATAGAATAGACGGAAACTAGCGAAGAACATGGTGACGATGCGCATTGGAAAGGGATCAAAGGTTGATGTGATCGCGGTCGGCACGCTACCTCTTCATCTACCTTCGGGATTAGTTTTATACTTAAATAATTGTTATTTGGTGCCTATGTTGAGCATGAACATTATATCTGGATCATGTTTATTGCGAGACGGTTACTTGTTTAAGTCCGAGAATAATGGTAGTTCAATTTATATGAGTAATATGTTTTATGCACATGCACCTTTGATAGATGGTCTATTCTTGTTGAATCTCGATTGTAGTAATACACATATTAATAAAAGTGAAGATAAACGTTTGAAATTGAGCGATAACTCGACCTATATGTGGCACTGTCGTCTTGGTCACATTGGAGTGAAGACGTATGAAGAAACTCCATTCCTATGGACTTCTTGAATCACTTGAAAGATGCGAAGCATGTCTGATGGGTAAAATGACTAAGACTCCATTTTCTGGTATGATGGAGCGAGCTACAGACTTATTGGGAATCATACATACCGATGTGTGTGGCTCAATGAGTGTAGAATCGTGCGGTGGTTATCATTATGTTCTTACTTTCACGGATGACTTGAATAGATATGGGTATATCTACTTCATGAAATAAAAGTCTGAAACTTTCGAGAAGTTTAAGGAATTTCAAAGTGAAGTAGAGAATCAACGTAACAATAAGATTAAGTTTCTACGATCTGATCGGGGAGGTGAATATCTTAGTTACGAGTTTGGCGAGCATTTGAAGAAATGCGGAATACTTTCACAATTGACAGTGTTGGGAACACCACAACGTAATGGTGTGTCCGAACATCGTAATCGAACTCTTTTAGATATGGTTCATTCTATGATGTCACTTACAGATTTACCGCTATCATTTTGGGGTTATGCATTAGAAACAGCCGCATTCACTTTAAATAGGGCACCATCTAAATCCGTTGAAACGACACCGTATGAATTATGGTTTGGGAAGAAACCTAAATTGTCGTTCCTTAAAGTTTGGGGTTGCGAAGCTTATGTAAAGAAGTTATAGCCCGACAAGCTTGAACCCAAAGCGGAAAAATACGTCTTCATAGGATACCCGAAGGAAACTATTGGGTATACCTTCTATCATAGATCCGAGGGAAAAATCTTCGTTGCCAAGAATGGATCCTTTCTAGAGAAGGAGTTTCTCTCGAAAGAAGTGACTAGAAGGAAAGTAGAACTCAACGAGGTTGTCGAACCTTCACTCGGACTTGAGAGTAGCGCAGCACCGGAATTGGTTCCTGTGGCGCCTACACCAATAAGAGAGGAAGCTAATGATGTTGATCATGAAACTTCGGTTGAAGTTACTACAGAACCTTGCAGGTCAACGAGAACTGGTACCACTCCTGATTGGTATGATCCCGTTATGAGTGTCATGTTAGTGGACAACACCGACGACCCTGCGACATATGAGGAAGCGATGATGAGCCCAGATTTCAATAAATGGCAAGAAGCCATGAAATCCGAGATTGGATCCATGTACGAAAACCAAGTATGGACTTTGGTGGACTTACCGGATGGCCGGAAGGCTGTCAAGAACAAATGGATTTTCAAGAAGAAAACATAAGCTGATGGTAATGTTACTATCTATAAAGCTCGACTTGTCGCAAAATGGTTTCGACAAATTCAAGTAGTTGACTACGATGAGACTTTATCACCGGTAGCAAAGCTAAAGTCTGTGAGGATTTTATTAGCAATCACTGCATATTATGATTATGAGATATGGCAGATGGATGTCAAAACGGTGTTCCTCAATGGAGACATTGATGAAGGGTTGTATATGGTACAACCCAAAGGTTTTGTCGATCCTAAAGATGCTAACAAGGTATGCAAACTTCAATGGTCCATTTATGTATTGAAGCAAGCATCCCAAAGTTGGAATCAACATTTTGATAAGGTAACCAAAATTTTTGGATTTATACAAACTTATGGAGAAGCTTGTATTTACAAGAAAGTGAGTGGGAGCTCTGTAGCATTCCTAGTACTATATGTGGATGACATATTGTTGATTGGGAATGATGTAGATCTTCTTAATAGTGTCAAGGATTATTTGAATAATAGTTTTTCAATGAAAGATCTTGGCGAAGCATCTTACATATTAGGCATAATGATTTATAAAGATATATCAAGACGCCTAATATCATTGTCACAGAGTACATATTTGGAAAAAGTTCTAAAGAGGTTTGGAATGGAAGATAGCAAGAAAGGGTTCTTGCCCATGTTGCCCAATACGACCTTGAGTAAATCTCAAAGTCCTGCTACGGCAGAAGATAGAGAAAGGATGAGTAAGACTCCCTATGCCTCAGCCATAGGATCTATCATGTATGCCATGCTATGTACTAGACCCGACATTGCATATGCTGTTAGTTTGACTAGCAGATATCAAAGTGATCCAGGAGTGGATCATTGAACAGCGGTCAAAAACAACCTTAAGTACTTGAGAAGAACTAAGGATATGGTTCTTTCTTATGGAGGTGATGAACAACACGTTGTTAATGGTTACACCGATGCTACTTGGAACACTGATCCAGATGATTCTAAATCTCAATCTGGATACATATTTACTTTGAATGGTGTAGCAGTTAGCTGGAGGAGTGCAAAGCAAAGCATTGTGGCGAGATCTTCAACTGAATCAGAATACATAGCTGCTTCGGAGGCTTCATAAGAGGCGATATGGATGAAAGAGTTCATTACAGAGCTTGGTGTGGTTCCCAGTGCACTGGACCCAATGTCTATCTACTGTGATAACATGGGCGCCATAGCCAATGCGCATGTCACATCCCAAAATTTTCCAAATTTTGAAATGTGAAAATAAATAAACAAAATAAACAATTGTTGATTTTTAGGGTGAGAAGAAACTTTTTGATTCCAATTGGAAACATCAAAACCTATTTTTGATCAAATAAAATCCTAAAGGGATTTTAAAAAGATAAACAAATTAATAAATAAAAATTATAATAGTTGGAATCACTATTTTTGGATCTTTTAATAAAAAGATTTAGTTTTCAAAAGCAAAGGTAGAATTATAAATAAGGATTATTTTATAGAGCCAAATTAAATCTTGGCCAAGTTTTTGAAATAAAATATTTCTATTTGATAAAAAGAATAAAGGTTTATTTAAATAAAATAATGAGGATTTATTAATATCCAATTTTATTAAAGTAAAGGCTTTTGCATTTTAAATAAACACTAAAACTTGTCATTTTATTTTAAATAAGATTTCCAAGTGTTTTTGTTTTTCAAGTGAAACCTACTGAAAAGGTTTTGGTTTGGTTTA